>OY743138.1:24070862-25349960 GCA_963555695.1 Dasypolia templi
AACTATTTCGAGAAGCCCTTTGGCAAAATAATCTAAATCGAAAGGTCAGATTTTGCTATCTGTACTCGTAGTAAATAGCTTCTACTTAGACTTGAGTATGGACGTAGGTACTTAGTTGTAATGGCAGCACATACAAACAGTATGAGCTTCAATTTTGTCTCATTTTTAGCAAGGCCTCAAGACCTATTCGCATACTAGACTAGGATAGTAGTTATCGGTGGGAGAATGACCCAGTCTGGTGACGAGCTCTACAGGGCCGTGCCGGGTGGAGTGCAGCCTTTCCCCTTAGGGGGAAACCGACCTTAACATTAATATTAACATAATTTGGAAAAACTAATTTTGGTTCAGTCTAGGGTAATTTAGGTATTGTCACACTTGCTTACTCGTTTGTGGACTGAACGTTTTCCTTCCTCATACATTTTGATATAAATTGAAACATTCGTCAAATAATCAGATTACTCAAATCTGCTTACGGAAATATCCCAATTCAGAAATTGTATTAAGGTTACCGTTCATCATTATCTATTTGTCCATGAAAAATATAATTTAATCCAATTTGATCGCAAATAATTTCGTTAATCTTGTAAACGTACTGAGCTACCGAGCAAAAATTCAATGTACGGATCTAAAATACTTATATACGATGTTTGTAATATATATTATGTACCAATTTAAAGGCAATACATTCAATCTGAGATGCCCGACATGATAAATACGAAAACTTTTTCGTACAAAACCCTATCAATGTGAAGCACGCTCAACAACAGGGGCACGTACCACGTTAACGTTCTCTCGTAGCTGAATAGCTACGTCGTAGCTGATAGCTACGCCGTAGCCGCCGTAGCGCGCCTGTTTAGCCCTGTCGTTTGAGATAAGGCTTAATTCAAAATTTCTCTGCGCAGATAAGCTAATGAGAATTATTTTTGGACTCCCTAACTAGCATATTAAGCTGTTTGTGTATTATTCTGGGTTATGATTTACAGGTAAACATTTTACCGTCCGAAAGTAGAGGCAATAAAAGTTTTTGTCAGAGGTTTAAAGTAAAAATACTCTGTTAAATAAAACCCTCGGAAAATATACTATAATCCCGATTAACGCATTGCAAGGAAATGCTTAATCGGGATTCCTAACATCATTCTTCGTGAACCGAGTGGCCAATGGCTGCGAGCGGCGAGCAGCGAGGACCAATAGAGTACTACATGGATTCCATCGAGCTGTGGAAGAGGGCGTTCATCCGGCTCAAGTTACAGACCGACACGGATACCCTCAGTGGCGAAAACTACAACAGTTCGTGCGTTCGGCGGATATGTTATTTGTATAACAGCCGATGTTTTATAACCAATAACGAAATAACTAGGAAAGACATGAGTGATTTAGGTACTATCGCCGAAACGACATATTTTACCTCCTACATAAAATCTTATAAACAAACCCGCTGTTGTTCAATCATAAATTCACATAACTGATCATTTAACAAGTCGATTGTTCATTATTGAGCATTAATGACGCACTCACACGATCATTGGTCGAGTATACCCTAGAGCAGGGATGGCGAACCTCTATACATAAACGTGTCATTTTTTCCAAATAAATATTGAATGTGGCCGTGACGTGACATCAAACAATCTTCGGAGGGTAAATCTAGGTTCGTTTTTCCGAGGAGATAAACTGCATTAAAAAAAATGACTTTTTTTTCTACTAAGTCTTCCAAAAACGTTGTTTATGCAGGGCATAACTAAGTTTTATATTAAAATATACCTACCCTTTGTTCCGCCGCAATACTTTTCCGTGACAGAACAGTAAATCCTTATAATCCGCAAGAAGTGTCAACATTTCGGTGCAAATACACTAAGCCAACTCTTGTGTGCTTTATCTAAATTTTTTCTCCTCCAAAAACTTGGTCTTAGGAATAACGGCGAGATTTAACACGATGATGAATAATCTTCTTTAACATTAAATATTACTGACTATTTTACCCTTTTTATAACTTTTAAGGCTGCTTTTAAGGCTGCCATTTGAGACATATTGTTATTGTTTTTAAACAAAATGGATGATGATAACTACTTACTAACTACTAAAGATCACAGAAATGATATACATCTCGGGCGATTAACATGGCACTTGGCTCGGAAATATTAGAGATTTTTTTTACAACCTGTTTTTTTTTTAATAACCCATAACTCTAGAGTTAAATTCTGTAGGTAAAAATAATACTAATACTAATACTTCTAGAATAGGTGGTCCAAAAATGCATGGTCACGTAGATATCATCAATCATAATTAAATTAGGTCAAAAATTGTCACTAGAATGACGATTGTGGCTTCCCTGGTACCTCATAAACGGCATCACTATGTAAATTTCGAATAACTGCTCCCAAAAACCGGTGTTAATTTATTATTTTTTATTATTATATATTAACTTTTTACATAACTCTGGCATAATATTATCATTATTTGGCATTAGATACCTACAATTTTAATTTAGTTTTATTTTTATTTTAATTTATTAGATTATTTTATACTTTGTAAATGTGAGAACGTTGTAGACCTTGTAGATTGTAAAATTATAGATGAAAGTCTATTTGTTAAACATATGGTGCTTGTTGACAGGCCTACACTGTCCTCCCATACCTATTAACACTGTAATTTGAAAACCATTGTAAAAGACAAATATTTTTAAAAGAGTAACCATGGAGTTTCTTGCCGGTTCTTCTCCATAGGAACCTACCAATTGGAACCGTGCACCTAAATTCTGACTTTTCATAAGTGCCCATGTAGGTTTATGTGACATAAAATATTTTAATTTTGATTTTAATCTTTACTTTTCCGAGGTTGACAATTTTGTTTGCTTACCGTACAAAACAGACCCTCGATGTGTCTAGGTATCTAAGTTTCATTGATAAATACGAGTAATGCATTTTTATTCAAACCAATCATTCATATTTAAGGCTAAGAAAATGCGACGTTGTCATATTTCACGCAAGGGTGTTTTACATTAATAATCGTGACTTTGTCAAATTATTTTGTATGAAAAATGGAAAAAAAAAGAACGAAACATAATTCATATGCCAGTTGGTTCTTTGATATGGTCTCTATCATACCCGAGAGTAATGGGATATTAACAAAAACAGGTTGTATAGTTTTTAAACATTAATAATATGAATAGCTAATGTTTAGGAACTTGTTATGTCAAAGTATGGTGTAATATTAAGTTATTAAACAAAACAAGAATATAAAATACTTCCGGTGTTCCACAAGGCTCCATCCTTGGGCCGTTATTATTTTTCATATTCATTAATGACATAGGTTATCGCTTTCACAACACGAAGTTCCTACTGTACGCAGATGATCTGAAGATCTATAAGTCCATCAAAACTGTTACTGATTGCATTCTACTACAGCAAGACCTGGACAGACTAACAGACTACTGTCATAGGAACAAAGTAAATCGAAGTATACCGAAATGCAATTACCTTACTTTCACCAGAAACAAGCACATTGAAGTCTTCACATACGCCCTTTGTCAAGTACACCTCACAAAATTAAATTCAATTCGTGATCTCGGCGTTATACTTGATTCCAAACTATGCCATTACTATTGCATATAAACAAAATTGTAAGTAAAGCTTACCAATTGTATGGCTTTATCATGCGATCTACCCTCGACTTCAAAAAAAACTGCGTCATATGTATGCTTGTTTAAAGCCCTAGTTCGCTCACAGTATGCAGTGTCTGCATGGAACCCCTTCTACAAAAAATATTCTGAAATGGTTGAAAATGTTCCGTACAATTTTTTACGTGGCATACACTATAGATGCCATAAAACCTACCTATCTTATTCTCAATTACTCAGCAAGTACAAGCTCCTGCCCTTTTGCTCTAGAAGAATATACCTTGAAGCCATTATTTTATATAAAATTGTCAGAAATCAATTCAATTGTATAAATCTAAATAACATGATATGCTACTCTGTACCGAGAACGTTTCACAGGCGACAGGTTCGCGCAGGTACTCTCTTTGCAGTAAACTCTTGCCGAACTAATTCTGGCGAGCGCTCACCTGTCCGCCGTATGGTGGTTGACTCATACAATAGTAATTTTGAAAATATTGACATCTTTAATTGTAAAATTTTTTAGATTTGCTAAATAAGTATATCCCCATTGTGTACCCCTTCTGAAAATAATCTAACGTAATTGTTTTGTCATATTTTATATTATGTAATCCATAACTGAATTTGATCGTTTTTAATGCTCATTATATGTTTATCTTATTACTGGACGTACTGCTACTAATGCTCCTAGCGGTTACACTTTTTTTTTCTAAACTATGTGTGGACAGCGTTGTGGGTTATACTATTATTAAAATTGTTTTTGTTAAATGAGTTGTAAGTTCTCATAATGTAACTGTTTGCTGTTCCTTACAATATAAAAAAAAAGTTTCTATATTTTTGTTTATACATATTTTTTATATCAAAAAACGTCCTTCGCGCCAGGTGCCATTTCAATTCGCAAATAAGACGAAAAGAAAGAAGTCTATTTTCTAGACAAGTTTCTATTATTAGACCCTGAAACAAACTCTTCGGTTAAGGTCACTTTTAAAATCCATGCAAAAAATCATGTTTTGCCGCTGAGGCTGCGGAGACCCTCAAGCGGCGCAAATATCCACGTACCTTAAGGGTAACTACAGTTTTGAGCTGTTTGTTCTATTAAGTTCCCTTCAAAATGGTTGAGCTGAATGGTGCTGATTCATACGTCATGTTCGTGAACGGGCGCCATCAGTGGGGACTGGTCATCTCTTGGCTGCCACGGCTTCTTTTTTTTTCCGTTTTTTTGTATTTTTTCTACATCGTTCTCACATGTATTATTTCAACAAGACTGATGTAACAAATTTTCTGTAACCATTTTAATTAAAAGAGTGTCCATGGAGTTTCTTGCCCGTTCTTCTCCATAGGTGTAGGTACCTATGGAGAAGAACGGGCAAGAAATTTGTTACATGAGTCTTGTTGAAATATTCCGTTTGAAATGGGCAACTAGCTTCATATTTCTGACTGACCAACCCCTTGACAATTCAAAAGTGCCTGTAATTGGTTTATTTGAAATAAATGCTTTGAGTTTGAGTTTGAGTTAGATTTTAGAGTTTGAGTTGAGTTTGAGTTTGCGGTCGAAACGCTCGGGTCATGAGGCCCGAATGCGCGTCTTCTTTGTAAAGAAATTTCTAGTTGGTATGAAATATTGAGACTGCTCTTGAACTTGGTTTAGAAGTACTAGTAAGATGAAGTCACTATCTTCTTTTAAAAATGATAATACTTGATCACTTCGTTTTAAAACTATTCATATCAATGGGCGACACTTAGTGCCGATTTCACCAATGAAACTGAACGCGATCAGCACTTATAAACCCAGTTCAAGAGCTGTCAGTGTCAATATTCCATAACAATTTTGACACTGACAGCTCTTGACTGCGTGCTGCAATCTGCGGTGTGCTGAAATCATTTGGTTTCATTGGTGAAATCGGCACTTATTGTGCTTGTCGCAAAACTTTTAACCAAAATGCTACAGGATTTTAAAACAAAATTTTTGCTTTATGTCATTATGGTTTCTTTCCATTTCTAATCTGTCACAAAAAATATTTTGAACGACTTCCACGTGCATATTCAGTATTCTGTGTTCACGTTAGATGAATGTACGACAATCCTGACTTTCTTGGAACTTGGGCGGAGCCAGCGTGAAACAGCAAGATGGACGTGAAACAGCATTGGTGTATCTTTGTCGACTCGCACCTTCGGAGACCAGAAAATGGCAGGCCAAGATGCACAACGGCCAGGAATGACAGATACCTGGTGGCTACAATGCTCCGAAATCGTTTTCAAACTGCAGTTGGTCTAAAAAACCACTTTATTCGCTTTGGTGGTAGCAATTTAAGTGCACAAACAGTGAGGAGACGTCTTGCTGAGGCAAACTTGAAACCATTAAGGCCCGCAAATGGCCCTAAACTGGAACGGCAATATAGAATTGCAAGACAGAGATACGTGCGCGAGCACCAACACTGGACACTGGACGATTGGTCTAGGGTAATGTTCACGGACGAATCGAAATTCATGCTTTACAAGCATGATGGTAGGCAGTTGGTGTACAGAAGACCATGGGAACCTTTCCATCAAGACTGTGTTGAGGAAAAAGTGGCACAAGGCGGAGGCTCAGTACTTGTTTGGGCTGTAATTTCTGCCGAGGCCCGCACCGAGCTCGTGCTAATTCAAAATGGCACTCTGAATGCAGAGAGATAAGTGGAGGAGATCCTGAACGAGCATGTGGGACCTTTCATGGCGAGGATTTACCTGGATGACATATTAATGCATGATAATGCGCGTCCCCATACCACCGGAGTTATAAATGAATAACTAACTGATGCAGTGGCCAGCGCAAAGCCCTGATTTAAACCCCATAGAGCATGCATGGGACGAGCTTGAGCGTTGCGTAAAACGTCGTAACTCCCCACCAATCACGCTACCCGAGCTCAGACAAGCACTGGTCTACACCAGTGCTTGTCTTAGGAATGGGAAGCCATTCCTAAGAACCGGCTCCGAAATTTGGTGTTCAGTATGCGGAATCGCCTGGAAGCTGCAATAAGAGCTCGGGGAGGTAATTCGAAGTATTAAAATTATGCATGTAATGAAAAAAAGCAAAAAAAAAATCTTATAATATTTTTAAGTTTCAGAAAAAAATGTCTTACTTTAGTTTTTTTTTAAATTTGCGAATAAGAATGAAGGTACACATAAGTTTCAATTTATTCATTTTTTGTATCATTAGTTGCCCAATCGAACAGTATTCGTTTCATTATGATAGCATACGTAGTTCGGGAGATATTCGGACTTTTGTTACTGACCCGTTATTTTTGGAAGTGTAGTTCCAAAATACAGAAAATGATTCTGTATCTGTGCAGATATTTTAGATCTAAAAATACAGACTTATTGGACCTTGGAGTCCATTATGGCAATTATGCTAATAGATAAGACTTGGTAATAGAAGTCGACGGCGCGCCGGTATCAAATGGTCCCTGGATTCCAATAAGAATGATATTTTATTTTCGTAGAATTCCAGCTGATCTTGTGTAAATTAAAGAAGTTATTGGTGAAGTGGTCTGTGAACAAATAGCTGTTAACGTAAGTAATTTACCTAAGAATACATGAAACGAAATATCTACGAAAAACCGGCACATTTTAACGTCCTTTTCCAACATAATCAGGCAATAATCGTACACACTGCATCATTAAAAATTTATGACGAGCGTCATAAGTTTAAATATCGCATAAATACGTTCGGGAGGTGCAAAATTAGCATTAACAATGAAATCGATGTTTAATGTGCCTCGAAACGCTAACCGTGCAAAATTAAAGGAACGTTTTTTTATCATAATGTGGTTCGTAAAAAGCTTTTGCTCGTTGTTACGGTGAAATCACTTTCCCTGTGAATTTGTATAGCATTTTATTGTTTATGCCCTCTCCCCCAGCCTATTACAGCACTTTGCGTGTGAATTATTTGGCAACTTGCTTGCTTATACCGCCCATTACACGATTTATGTACTAGGCCAACAGAACACACACTAAATAATACAATTCCTGTTAAAAAATCGTGCCCCGCATGTTTATAGCAGTTTGCGAACATTAGCTGTACTTTACTGAGTGTTTTGGTTGTACTTATTCTAATAGCTGGATTATTATTATTTTATTTAACAAAGTTCGAGACAGGCTGTTTAGAAGTTTACAGTTTTAGGTGCCATTCAAGCGGTATTTTAATGTCAATCACAGTTTATTTGGTAGGTATTAGTGTACTTTATTCCGCGGCGGCAGACGTAATAAGGCAGACGACGATACGACGTCTAAGGAAGTGTTAACACGCTCCATTTAGCTAAATTACAAAATTAAACACTGGTGTAAAATTTCCTTTATGTTCCTAAGCTTATATTAACCACATACTTCATACTGAAGGAGATTTTGAATCCTCTTAGCTCTCTCACTATAATAGCGTCGCAATTTCTTCTAATTATGACACAATGTGGCGTAGCGAGACTACTCTGTATATCTAGTACAGTATCCTGCAGGAAAACACACAAATTCATATTAAGTAAACTAGAATTTTCTTCTTTATGTGCTTGGTTTACAGGTCAAAGTTGTTTGCGCAACTTTATCACATGATACAGCTATTAGTGCGGACGCGCGTACCTTTTTTATGATAATAATATTCAAGTAGGAGAATTAAGCTGGCAAAGCGACATTTATAATGCGTATGAGGTTATTATACTTAATTGAGCACTCTACGTCTTCCCCTTATCTAAGCAAATAGAATAATCATTAAAACTTTTATGTTGATATGAGCGCTTTTTACATTTATTTATGAATAAGTGGGAGCGTGGTGAGAGCAAGGCAAGAGCATTTCTTTGTTGAGTTAATAATTATAAAACAAGTTAAAGATATTAAAGAAAACATAATTTACGACTTGTGCAATTCCATCTGGTATAAGTCCTTTGGAACAGCAAATAAAAACTGTTTCTTGGAACGAAAGATCAACCGGACTCGTTGAGTTTAAGTGGAAAATATTTGATTAAATCTCAGAACAGACAATCAAATATTTATTATTAAATTGCGTTCCGCTAACAAAAAACAAAACAGATTCACGACAAAAACAATAAAAAATCTTAAACATTTTTCTATAGTTCAGCAACATACTTGGCAAAACTAATTGGTGCGCAAACCCAACTGTTTTAGACGCAAATTTTACGTAAATCAGATCTCATTCCTACAAAGATTTAGGAAAACATTCATCCAACGTTGTTTATGGTCGTGTGCTAAGTATTATTAGCGCAATAAAGGATAAACCGCCGACCCCTCCGACCACATCACCTAATTGCCATTTACATCTATTTTTCTCTACGAATCGCACACCCAACAGAGCGTAACTAAGTAATTAATTACATTACGCTCAATTCAAAATGGAAAAATTCAGGAGTTTCAGCATCAATTACAATTGGATAGATTTAAACAACTTACATAAAAAACTGTGTGGAATTAACCATTTAAACAGACGCATCATGTTCTGAAAATCGAAATATCAATACGCCATATTTGGTTCCCAAAAAGACTGGCTGTCATTTAACATATAGCGGATTATTTCCAGAGATATGTGCCGATCATATATAAATATATATCATCATATCATAATCAGCCTAATATGTTCCTACTGCTGGGACACAGGTCTCCTCTCTGTGAGAGGGAGTGGGCCGTAATCCACCACGCGGGTCCAGTGCGGGTTGGTAGATGTCACATGTCGTCGAATTTTTGGTTCTAAAACATGCCGGTTTCCTCACGATGTTTTCCTTCACCGTTTTGAGAGCAGTGGTGATGAAATAATTTTACACAAAGTAAAGCTCCTGTCTGGGTTCGAACCTACGACCTACAACTCGTAAGTCGCGGCCATTACCACTGGGCCACCCCTGCTCTCCATGTGATGTGCCAATATTTAATATAAATTTCTACTATATATCTATGCTATTGTTATCCGATTTGATTCACTGCTTTAGTAGCTACGTACATATATTTCCTAGAGACCGTCAGGATTGTGGAGCCACCTTAAATGTCCTGTAACGTTTTATGGGTTTTACTACAAATTCCAGGATCGGGCCTACAAAATCAACTTATTTCCTACTAAATATTACACATAGCGGACTATTTCCAGATATCACATGTAATATTGCGAGGCGTGTGATAAAAGGTATCATTGACATATCATTTTCTGGGTTTTAATATTGTATTGTATAACGTGCTGGTATCCGCAATTCCACGTCCGAGTGCTTATTTTACATACATTGGTGTTTAATACAAAATTTAAAAAAGGCAATTTGAGTAAATCCTCTGTGAGTTTTTTTTTATTTATTTGAGTCTAATTTGTGTTCATAATTTAAGTAAGTGCTGAATAATGTTCAAATAAATTCTGTTTATGATCGTAGTTGGAATTATTTGTGGTCACCCTGTACACAGAATTATAAAGAGTTTTTTAAATTGTTGATATCTTTTGAAATACTGAATGTGCAGGATGTTGGAGTACGCCAATATTTAGTAGAAGTTTCTATTAAATATTCAATTAAATGCCATTGTTATACGATTTGATTAACTGCTTTAGTAGTTACGTACATATATTTCTTAGAGACCGTCAGGATTGAGGAGCCACCTTAAACGTCCTGTAACTCTTTATGGGTTTTACTACAAATTCCAGGATCGGGCCTACAAAAATCTGCTTTTTTCTTACTAAATATAGGTAGTATCTGCGTTTAAATATGAGACATGGCTCCTCAATTCATACGGACACTAAAAGTTCCTCAAATTACTAAACTCTTGCAGTAGAACAACTTAAAATTAAATTCAAGATGGATGCCTAGATATTTGATACCTATGTACGTCATTTTAAGTAAAAAAGGATAAAACCAGCATTTGAAAAAATCGCACAGATTAAATCAAACTAAGCAACCCACGTAACGTTAAAATCAATGCACCGCAAAATGGAAACACCGCGTAGAATATTCCTCAATCATAAATAAGAAACTCAGCCTACTGTTCTCCTTGTGTTGTGGTCAATGGGCAATAGCGTGGCCTCGTCGTGTGTGCTGCATTGTGGCGGATGCATATAATATGATACAATTATGCGGCACACAATGACGGGTCGTTCGCATAACGACCAGCTACAATGGACAGTTAACTAGAAAAATTAAACACGTCCTGTATAGCCTGCTGATTTAAAATTCTAATACCTGCTCTACATGTAGTGTAAGGCCCCGTACATGACCTCGGGTGATGCGACTTGCGTCAAGCGACACGCGCGCTCGTCTTCTGTATCCGTCCGTCGCTCCAGAAGTCGCGATTCGGTGACTCCTGGCATACTCTATTCCACTTCTTTCATTTGTTTTGTCCGCTGTCGCTGTCGCAAGACGAGTGTCGTTTGAGCGCGTAACTCGTGGCCACGGGTTAATGGCAAATAATACGCTACTATAGATAATTCCTGGCAGTTCGGTGTTCTTCTTGCTTCTTCGAGAGAAGAGAGGAAGAACTCTTCTGTGTGCCAAGGCCAATACTAATATAGATACATGACGTAAATATCGAAAATCCGTCTACAAGAACTGGAGGTTGAGGCAATATCCTTTGAAAACAATTTCCTATTTCAGAGATTAATAATTTAAAACGACTTTTTCTATTAAATTAACTAAATTCAAGTGTGCGGTTGTAACAACTTTACTTGGTTTGATCTATAAAGTATTATTTTAGTTTCCACAAAAGTTTCACCAATTCTCTACACATAATGTCGTTTTCAATGCATTTGACACTAATGGTAGAACCGTTATTACTGACAGTACACACTAACAATTAATGAATGCTGAAACTATTATTTGCAAAGCAAAAATAATTGTCGATTTATTATTTAATGTATTCCTCTTTGTACCAAATTTAATAGCCACCGAATGAGAATTACATACATGTACTATCGTAGCAATTAAAATGAAAATATCTACTGCACCATTTAATGATACCATGCCCATACACATATTACACGATACACATTTGTGTTCTAAAAGGATACACACTTGTATTTAATAAATAAATCTTGCTCATAAAAATCAAATAGAAAAGAATAAATTTAAGCAAAATGCAGTCGTCGTTAATTTCAATAACTTAACCCACTCGACTTTAGCGTCACTGAGTCTAATATTAAACTTAATATCTTCCTACGTCTACTTTAAATATTTCTAAATAGACACCTATTTGCTTCCACACCTACTACTTTTATGTTTAAACCCTTCAAAGAAAGCGCCTCGTGACATAAATCGCGTACCGAAGACATAATTTGTTTCTCAGTACACCCACTTGTACGTAGGTATATTATGTATTCAGACATGTTGTGCATAAGTAGGAGACTAACACACATGACCACATCATAGTTTAATCATTTATGTAGGACGATCAGGAACTATTCAGTATGTTCGGTTAGGTTCCTTATTCGAACTATATGGAATTTTCATTAGTTTTACTTCTGTTGTAATTATTATATTATAGACATCTAATCGAATGTGTAGTATCGGACCCGCTTGGCTAGTGAATAATTCACAAAATACGAATTAGCGCTAAAACTAATTAAAACATAATACGAATGAAATTGATAAACTGAATGTTTCTGTAATTATTAATGATTAAACAAACTTACCTGTAAGTGAAGTTCTATCATAATTATGTGAGGTCTTTCGTTCGAAGAGATTAGATTATATACACTTGTAGTCACACATACAATGTCGCCACTGCAATAAGTTCAAAGAGAGAGAAAAAAAAAGATGTGGGTACACTGACACTTCTCTATAGATTTACTGTGTTCAATACCTCATTTAGTTTAGAGATAAGATATTCATTTCACAATTTAGGGCGTTACATTAGGGAGGGCGGGATACTAATCTCTTCGAACGAAACACCTCACATAATTATGATAGAACTTCACTTACAGGTAAGTTCGTTTAATCATTAATTATGCTTCTGTGTTTCGTTCTCGAGATTAGATTATATACACTTGTAGATATTGAGAGTTTTTTTTGTGTAATGAATAGGTGTTAGGTTCATCAATAAATATTGAAAGAACCAAAAGTATTCGACAACAGAAATAAAAAATAAATTTAATCACAGCTGATTACATAGGAATGGTGTAAATATAATATTTATCACAATCTTAGTAATTTTACTTAGGATAAGTTAATTACTTAAAAATAATCATGTTAGTTATATATGAATTATCAGCAATCAAAATACTACTAGTAAATATGGTTCTAGAATCATTTGATATTGCCCTGTTATAAAACTTGGCAAATTTTGTGGAAGCGCCAGACCATCTGGCCATTTTATGAGCTCGAGAAGTACTGGTATGTCTAGAACTGTAAGCAGAAAATTCGGTAACATCGATTCCACTGACCTCTAAGGTACTCTTTATCCACCTACTAAGTGTTTGAGCACAAACTTTATTATGTGGTTTTTTGGTACTAATAAAATTAAAGGTGTGATTGTTACGCAACGATTCGGTTACTC
The DNA here is from genome assembly GCA_963555695.1 of Dasypolia templi. Taxonomy (NCBI): domain Eukaryota; kingdom Metazoa; phylum Arthropoda; class Insecta; order Lepidoptera; family Noctuidae; genus Dasypolia; species Dasypolia templi. Next base: position 24,083,968 of record OY743138.1, read on the forward strand.
GTAAGTATTCAATTAATAATTTTGCAGGGCATATTTTGGGCCTTTCCCGAAAGTATGATAGTATCAGCATTGGCTGTTTAGATTTTACACAGGATGTTTTTATTAAATCAGGAATCTTAATAGACATTTCATTAGGTAATGTACTAATATTCTCGACTTTAATTTTGATAGGGTTTGAACCCTGTGGGCTGTAACAAGTGCAAGTAGAATTTCCTTGTTATTTTATCTAACGGCAAATTATCATTAGGTACCCAAGTAACTTATGTTTCTATAACTAATGAAGTATCCCACGTTACCCCACTTCGGCCGCCCTTGCCCAAATACGATTGTATTTGGGCAAGGGCGGCCGAAGTCTAAATAACCCTTTAAATAATATTTTTACCCGATCATCTTTACTAACTTGATGACCTAAAATTAAAGACATTGCTGACCTGCAACTGTTCAGAGTACTAAATTGAGCACCAGATTCAAATAAATCAGTAAAAAAAAAATAATCTTCGGTATGGAGGCTTCGGTATTAACGCTGTTTTTCTTACTAAAAAGATAAAAAAATTCAAACAAGTATTGTTTGATGGAATTTTCCGAGAGGGAGGCCAACATGATGTGAATTGATGCAGGAGGAATACTTCTTCTCAGTAGAGACTCCCGCACAATACTCCGGCAACCAGGGTAATCCGCTTGTGTATTTGCCGGTTGCATGGCTGTGACGGCCATGCCGGGACGACTAGTATTCATTTCTCTAGCTATATCACTAATAATCATCCGTAGTGTTTTGAGAATAATTGCGAATGGAGGAAAACCGTAAAAATACCATTCGGACCAACATAATGAAAACGCGTTAATATTATATGCGTCAGGATCTTTGTGCCATGATACGTATTTATCAGATTTTTATACGGCTAGCAAACATATCTATATCAGGCTCACCGAAATATTTCATTATTTTCTGAAAGGCAAACTGATTCATTCAATGTCGGGGTGTACTCGTCTCGATTCAGCATCGGCTATACTATTCTCGATTGATGGGATACACAGAGCAGAAACAAAGAGGTTGCGAGCCTCACACCATTGCCATATATTTTTGGTAAGTTTGGTTAAATGGGGAAACTGCACACCTCCCATGCGATTTATGTAAGAAATTGCTGTCTATTGTCAATTCGTAAAATAATTTGACAGCCGAAAACTTTTTGCAAAAAAGAATTAAGACCAATGAAAGCAGCCATAAATACTAAATAATTAATACGCTGATTTCTTTCCTCTTGACTCCAACTACCGCTCGCCGTTTTCCCCGCACAAGCTACACCCCATCCCGTAGTTGAGGCGTCAGACTGAATTTCTAAATGATATTTATTAAATTTAATTTTGCTAACAGATTTATTAATGAAATTTATCCACCAATCAAAATCTGAATCTAAAGTAGAAGGAATGGTCATGAACTTTTCATAATTATCATCGCTTTTCAGATTTAAGAATTTACATCTCCCAAACTCTTTAGTATACATCACATACATCCAGCCATATTCAATGGCAGGGCAAGCAGATGTTAACAGTCCTACTAAACGAGCAAAATTCCTAATTTTACATCTATTGAGGTTTTTAAATTTTAACAATTCCTTGTTTATCTTTTCACGTTATTCAGCAGTCAAGCTAATTTCCATTGTATTAGAATCAATGACAAATCCTAAATATCTACATGAATTGCTAGGGATCAGACAACTTTTACATTCATTTATGATGAAGCCCAAAGAACAGTAATTTCAACATTATCAAGACAATCGCTGTAGCAATGTGATACAAGGCATAAATCAATCTTCATTATTGACAAATTACCAGTACATCTTAATGATTTGACAACAGGTTTCATGATTTTAGTAAAAACGTAGGGCGCGGTATTGATATCAAACGGCAGAACATTAAATTAAAAAAAAATACTTTTCCATTTAAATCCTAAGTACCTACTTTTTAGAATTCTCGTGAATTTTAATAAAAAAATATGCATCTTTAAGATCGATTGTCGAAATAACCAATCTTTTGAGATAGGCTTAATTATTGTTCGACGGTCTTCTAATTTAAAATGCTTTGTATTTATAAATGCATTCAATTATTTATTTTTTCAATTTAGAATTAGGCGAGTTTTGCCGTTTGGTTTCGGCACCAAGAATACATTAGTTAAGAATTGGCCATTGCAAGGTTCACATTTTGAAACAGCACCTATAGCCAATAATGTATCTACAGCCTGGTCGAAATCACATTCTTCTTTATGGGAATATATTTATTTTTGACGGTGGCATATTAATCTGGAATGGAGTTTGTGCGAAAGGAATTTCATAACTCTTTATCCATGACTGTACAGTTTGGTCCGAAGTTATTTGCAAAAACTACAAAGCCTGCCGGCAAAATTTACCGTATTGTCTATTGACGGTTGCGGCCGTTGCTCGGACGTGAGCCTCTGGATGACTGCGCGTATTGTTGCCTCGTCAAGGGTGCAGACTCCTTCGTTCTCCGAGGCCCCATCGGTCTGCGGTACAGGGCTGGAGCCTTCCAGTTTAAATTCCTGTTGGATGATGGAGGCCTTGCCTTGTTTGCTAAAACTTTGGGTGGCGGAGCAGACTTCAGCTCAGCTCCTGACTTATTTATAGCCTTAGCCGTTTTCAACGTGTCAACGAGCTCCTGACCAAAGAGTAAGCTATCTATTTCAGATAAGCAGCATCTGATCTTTCAAATCTTTTTGCAGCACAGCGAGGATAAAATTCCGCCTGGTGACAGAATCATTATGTAGACAGTCGCACAAGATGTCTGGATCTTTTGTTTCTATAGACAAAAGAATAGTGATAGCTTTAATTAGACATGCAAAAGCACTGCCTATCTGCTTCTGTTTTGCCTGCATAGCTGTATCTCGCTTCACTATAACGTCGGTGACCGCCGCCATAATTTCTGGGTTAAGCGATAGTGAGTCTAACAGCTTACAATTATCTGGAGGCAAATGAGATTCTAAGAGCTCCTTACGGAGTTCTTTTGTCAGACCAGAAGTGGCTATGAATTCATAGCGTACGGCTAAGTCCTTCTGAATATCTTTACCGTAAGATGTCGTGATAAATGGATCAGTCCCCAATATTTCCAACACGGTTTCGTCTAAATCATAATGCTGATCCTCCTTTCCAGCAGCGTTAGCCTCTTCAGCCGTTGGCTGGGAAGGAGGCTCTTGTGTCGCTTTAGGTACATTTGACACCATCAGTGACCCCAAAGCATGATGCGCTAGTCGATGGTACCGGCTCATCAAGGTCCACCGATAGGTTTTGATTATTCTCCGATTGCATAATTGCGATATTTGGAATCGAAAATAATAAATTGCTATACCATTCCCGTTAGGAAAAGGAACAATATTTGTTGTGCAATCCAATACACTGTAACGAAAGTTATGTTCATAAAAGAATTTACATTTAAAATGTAAATCTATGCATAGGTACGCATGACTGTGGGTAAGTACCTTAACAGGTAATAACGGATTTTATTCAAATGTTTTACGGGTAAGATGAACTCTTAAGCGTTACATCGTGAACCCAAGTATAGTAAATGCATGAGTTGCTACGTGGTTTTATTCAGAAACCTAAACAGGTAATATTTAGATACATGTAACCACACGTACAGACACAGCGGGTAAGATGAACTCAAGGCGTTGCATCGTATACCCGAGTTTGAAAAAAGGACAAGTTACAACTCGTACGTTGTAACGTTAATCCACAAAACTATACAAATTATCCGTAATAAAACGCAAACATTAAGTACCTTGAGGTTTTGATAACATCCGCTCAGAAACCGAGGATGATGAAGGTCTACGGCGTCCTTTTAACCGTTTTATTTCCAACTTCTTAATATAACTCAATGAATCCTTGTCGTAACGTTTCCTCTTCGGCATTTTTCGTTAATAAACATAAAAAAACACTAAACTGTCGATAAAAACTTTTACGCAATAATAGAAATACAAAGTGGCGGAGCACTGGAATTTTGAATGGGGTATTGAACACAGTAAATCTATAGAGAAGTGTCAATGTACCCACATATTTTTTTTTCTCTCTCTTTGAACTTAGTGCATTAGTGGCGACATTGTATGTGTGACTACAAGTGTATATAATCTAATATCGAGAACGAAACACAGAAGCATAATGGTAAGTACTCTTTATATTTTGTGTCTCGTCATACAAACTAGCCTTGCAGTCACACTAAAATAATTAACAAAAACATGAATTCCTCAACATCCACAGCTTCTTTTTTGATGTTTAAAAAAATCCAGAATACAATGGAACAGAACGTTAAAAAAATTACTCCAACACCAAAACATCTTGACTTCCAGTCTAAACCAAACAAAAACAGTACACAACATAACATTAAAACAACCAAGACACAACATCAGTAAGAAAGGGTTCAATGCAAATTCCGTCGACACACATAGCCGACCTACATGAACGGATCACAGGCTTTAGTTAGAGAGTTCGCGGTAATCCGTTTTCCATTATCGCTAGCGGCATGACCCTCTCTCCACACAAATCCGATTCCTGATGGACGCCCAGGACCCACCATTGTGAATATGTAGCCTTTAGAACGACGCCAAATAGGTTATTAACTTGCAAAGCAGCCGGCTCTGTGCGGAAACGTGTATCTGTAGTACCCACTGTAATTATGCTGGAGTGATGTGATGTGATGACAATCGGGTCGTATCTGGAAATGTATTATGAATTTGTCAGTTGGAGGGAGAATGTTTCATTTAACATTTCGTTTCGACAATCTGTTAAAACGTATTTAAAATCAGGTAATCAAAGAGTGTCTTTCTGGTCAAATATTTCGACAACTAGCTTTTGTCAGCGACTTCGGCCGCGTAGGAAATCATCCCACGGGTACGCACTACGGGGATGAGAAGTAACCTCAATGTTAACCCAGGTTATAAACTAAGTATTTGTGAGAAACTTCATCCAAATTAGTTCTGCCGTTTTTGCGTGATTGAGTAACAAGCATCCAAACAAACAAATTTTTTCATTTACAAAATTATTTTAAGAGTGATGTTCAATAAAAACAACAATGACACTCTAAATGTAGGTACAGTTCCTACTGTCCATTATAGTACAGAGATCCTTGTTCGATATTGGACGTCTTGATAACATTTATTTGTTACTGAATATTTCAGGTATCAAAGAGGAACCCTCTTCGACCCTGACCCGGCGAACTTAAAATAACAATATTATCTTCCTTTTTTTCGTGAGACTTTCCCATATTTGAATACCTAGTTATTCTGCTATTCGGAGCGGAGACAAATCCAACTTAGCATAAAAATCGAACCAGCCGTTCTTGAGTTATAAATAGGGTAACTAATTCGACTTTATTTCAGATAAATTATTGTTAATATAATATGTGCTTTATTTTACAGCATGTGAATGACCACTGAAATACATTTGGTATTCGACGCTGCGCCGCCAAGTTCAAATCCGCATCCCGGAGAGTACTCTTTACCCAAAGTACTTCGGTGCTGTTAAAGAGTATCAAAGAGTCCCTGGATTCCAATAAGAATGATATTTTATTTTCGTAGAATTCCAGCTGATCTTGTGTAAATTAAAGAAGTTATTGGTGAAGTGGTCCGTGAATAAATGGCTGTTAACGTAAGTAATTTTTAATATATGAAACATTATTGCTGGTGCATTAAATCAAGTCAATGAACAGGTTTTAGACTGTTTGGTTGTGTTTGTGATTACTGTTTGATTGGATTACGGGCTACTGCCTCTCACAGAGAGTAAGTCTGTCTCAGCAGTGAGAACAGTACTTATAGGCTGATTATGCTAGTTGTGTTTTGTTTCATTACTGGAAACGCAGGCTTGCATGAGAGATTGACATGATTAGGCAATATACAGACAAGTTCAGAAGGCTTAAGGGCAGACCTTTACCAAGTAGTAAGAGAGTAAAGGTTTATAATTGATAAATGATATTATACTTGTTACGTATTAAAAGAAAACACTGTTTCCTAACTCTGCGAAGAAAGACCGAAACAAACTCAGAGATCACAGTCTCTTTTTAAAGTCCAGGCAAAATGTCCTCATATGACCAGACCAAGATTATAGCCAAGGAGGTTAATTGTCTGAGATGATCTTTTGAGGAAAGAACCATACAGATTTGAACGAACAGAAAAGAAACGATATGACACTTCAGACTTTTCAGAAGGTCATGTCAGTCCTGTGAACTTTAAGCATTCAGGTATACCTCACTCACATTTTTTGTTACAAAAGTAACAAAACAGGACAAAGCTTGCATACATACATACACTGTTACACTGTTTATATTTAAAAACATGTTGTTAGCACAGCAGAATTGGCTGTGAACACTTGATGAAAGCAAACATTCCGCCGCGGCATGCGACATAATCCGATTTCCAATTATTATTATACAAACGAGGCAACCCTGACGAACGTATTGTATAGGCAATACATGCCTACAAGGTATGTAGGTGTATCTACTAAGCTGCACGAGGATTAAGTCGACCGTCCTCTGCCACATAAGATATGCACGGAGAGGTTTACCAAGTGTGCATTTTTTTCTCGCATTCGTGCGTAGCGCAGGCTCAGATACAGGTTACTGAGCCTCATAAACTCGTAAACATACCTTTATAACCTGTATTTTTACTTTGTTTAGAGTATACTAAGATTTATGTAGATAAGTCATATTCATCCTTGAACAGGGGGGGAACATTGTTGAGTTTAGAGAAAATAATTGTTGAAGGTTTTTTTAAGGCTTTCATGGCTGGAGAAAACCTTCCCCCTTCCTCAGAGAGAAACATCCCCCACCCTTTGAGCGAAAAAACGTAGATCCATCGTTTATAAACAAAGTGAATCAAAGTACCCGCGCGTAGTTTATCCGCGTGTTGCTTTTGAGCTGCGTCTTTATAAACATGAGTATATAAAGGAAGAGAGATCATAATACATAGGCAAGCAGAAGATTCAAAACTGTGAATTTGTGACAACAAAACTCTATATTCACATCATCCCTTCAAATTCACAAATACTGGCAACCCCAACACATCATGTGAACGCGTATACATAATGCTAGTAGTAACAGAGCATTTTATTTACGACGCCATGTGGACAGCGAAACGAGCGGGCTCAATGGAAGGGAAATCAGTTGGGTGTCCCACTCATCGATCGAACCCAATGGCCCGGAACGTGTACGTATTGTTCCATTTACACTTACAAATCCAGATACATGCTGCCTTACTGAACCGATTCCAATGCTTAGGGGAGAACATTCGATTGTATTTGTGTCTTCATGCGCCGTCATTGTTTTACGATAGTCCATAGTTTGTATGAGCGAGCCTCGTTGTCTCAAGCGAGATTGCTGAGAAGGGCGTATTGGAGGTCGCATAAGTGTATGCACTGGCCTGTGTGAATTATTATATTTACACATGTTCCAAAATCAAAATCAACAGTCATTTAATCAGGGCTGATTGCCCTTTCTGAACGTCAAAATGACAAAAGACAGTACCCTAAAACACCCGCCCGTCACCGCTTCCTCGTGTGCAGTACAGCTTTCTATTCAGTTATAAGAACTTGATTCTATACAATAATAATTTATTAACATTACGACACAAAAAACATTGAATTACATTATTTGCTATAATATGTCAGCTAGCACACGCCAACATACTAACAAAAATATTGAAAACTAAATATCAAATACAAATGAATAATAAAAACGTAAACAGAACTTAATACCTAAATAAAAGCCTCCAGGCATATAGGCGTGTCCGCTTACATATGCAAGACCGATTTTCCCCGGTTGTCTGTCACCAATTTCAAATAAGCATAGTTACGGCTTTGTCTATGTGTTTTGTACATTTGTTAAATATTGACCACTAATATCAGACTACTGCTACTCTTTTATTTACAAAAATCAAATAATGGTCATAAGTTCAATTCTCAGATCTAACAAAGTGTTAATGGGTTTATCAGTTAATTTTCCAGCAGCAGCGCGGAGATCAGTTCCGAATGGTTGTTGGAAGTTGTCGTTTGAATACTAAAATACTTCCTACCGAAAATAAAACTGGGCCAAAACCTTGTAAACGAATTTATTTTGGTTGCGTCAGAATAAATGAGTGCTCATAGATACGATTTGCAAATACTTTTGAAATCTCAATTAAATTTCTGTTATAACTCAAACAAGAACTCGATTTCTAAAATGAAGCGGCACTAAGCACTTATTCGATCGAATCGTAACAAGCAAACAAATCAAAGTAAGAATACTACCTACTCTTCAATGAAGATTAAAAATTGTACGCTTTCCAATATTTACGATCCATTTACAGTTTATTGGATTCTGAAGGCGTAAACTGTGCTGTTGTTGGTATCTCTTGAATTAAATAGATTATAATTTTAAAACTTATCGACGCGGTGTTCAATTACATTGTTAAATGATTAAAGTAAGATTCGCGCCTGTTTGAGGGAGATGAGGCGTATCCGAGTGAGTCGGAGCGGCTAAAAGCGTATTCCCGCGTAGCCGCGCGCATTTTAATGTCAAAAACTTCAAAAATGTAAGCAAATAGACGTTCATTTGACAGTTTGAGACTAAGATTAGATTACGAACGTTCTTAAAAATACGGATTGCCCCTTTGTTAACAGTTATCACGAAGTATGAACGCTAATACTCGTATCTAATAAGTAAGCGAAATTTCCTGTTTGCGGTAATGCGCAATGTATCACACGCAAAACTGCATATGGGTACATGCAGCGGTACAGAGGTCGTGAGGGTATTTAAAGTTGTGTAACCAAGTTTTTAATCTTATAAATATTAAAAACTTGTTTACGAAAAAATTACGTTACTTTTGGAATTTTGACCGTAACCAGAAGGTTCACCGTAACCACAAGGTACGGTCCTATCCAAAAAAAAAGTACAATGACGGGGAGTAGAACTGACTCTCGGCTTCGTTAAGTGTCTTTTTACACCGGTTATATAACACAGGTGACTACACTCAGTGCCTAATAGTCCGGTTAAGTAGTCACGACCTCTCACGGTCAACTACGAGATGCCATACATAAAAATTAAAAAAAAATAAAAAACTCAGTGCCTACAAAACAAACAAGGATTCACACTGTATGTGTTCGCTACTCGGACTGCCTGAGCCCGAGTTGCGAACAAAACTACATAAAAACATAGATGTTACATTATTTTTGTAAAACGAATCCTGCAGAACGAGACTTTTGTAAAATGAATCCTCCAATTCGATACTTTTGTTTATAGAAAAATACTGACAATATAAATTGTAAAGATGCCAAATGGCTCAGTGAAAACTGCTACTGAAAAGTTGTAAACATAGTACCTACAAGTAGTCGATGCTACCGGTTTTTCTTTAAAAAGAAACGCCAGTTAATCTTTAATTTGATAAAAGCGCACTCCACTAAAGCGTATTCAAACAATTTGACAAGTATTTAAAACGGAATATTTCAATGCTACACGTATAAGAGAATGCGTGATTTATTTATAATCCTGAAAGCGACGAGCGGAGTGAAGAAGTTATGAAACCTTTGATGTCTGCCATCGTTACTCCCGCTTGATTAGCTGCCACATAAAGCAGCGTTGGCTGCAAAATAGAATAGCTATCACGTTTATTTCCCTTGTGTAGTCGGCAGAGATATCATTGAGTGCTATTTATCGAGTTGGATTGTTATTGGCATTCGTTGTTGTGTTGCTGTTTACTTCGTCAGAAACGTAGTTAGGTACACTTAGGGTACTTACTATAACTAATAATGATAAATTCTTTGTTTTCACTTCAAGTCACAAACTGTCTCTGTGTCAAAACTGTGTAGCCTTGGCATTTGTACTTAGAGTTCCTGTATCACAAGAGCCAACCAGATGCGATTATTCACTTGTCCCTCTTAGTTGTGCCTGAAAACATGAATATGTTGTAAATAAATCTTGGCTAAAAACTTACCCAAAATCAACGCTCGAAATTCAAATTAACTTCAGCAAGAAATATATCGAAAGATTAAGGAACCAAATACAACTTGCTGCAGCTCAAGCAATGATTCGGTAGAAACTCTTTCTAGAAGACGACGAGCAAAATAAAATCATGTATGACTCTGATATTTTTTATTTAATCCAGTTCCAAAAAAAGTTACAAAATCCCAATGAAAACCATGACACAGCAAAAACGTAAACAAGTGCATCAATCAAAACGTGACAACTATAACAAAGCACACGTTGCGAGACCGCGTCATTATTTTAATGAACAAGCAACGTGAACGTGCGTTGGCGTCGCAGATCGACCACAGGCGTGTCACAGTTGTCATCGAACAATGTAACGCCAGTTATAATGCAGCACAAAGCGCACCACAGCGCTGTAAAAGCGGCGACCAACAAAGTACCGCGCCTATCCCGCAATTATCTAAATGCTCTCTCCAAAGGTGTTGGCATAGACAAGGGCACAGATGTGTCATGAAATTTAGTTGGATTGTCTTTGGTTATTATTCGATGAGAATATGACCTGTTTTGGTCTTTGCATTTCGTTTACGTTAGATTAACTACGCGCCAAATTCTTAGATATTTTTTTATTTGGTCTAAGTTATACGAGATTATAGGGATGCTGAGGAATATTCTTCCATTCCTCTATCAGGGCTTCTTTCAGTTCACGAAGCCTGATTGGACGGGAATTTTGCTGGCGTAAACGTTGTCCCAGTTCGTCCCAGACATGCTCTATGGGGTTCAAGCCTGGGCTACGTGCTGCCCACTCCTTGCGTGTGATAGCGAAATATTCAAGGTAGTCAAACCCTATCCGAGCTGTACGGGGACGATCGATATCTAGCATGTCCATCTAGATGGCGTTCTCGCCCATGTTTACAAAAAATTGATCGACATACTTATCTAAGATTTTATTCACGTATCTTTCTACAGTGAAAGTGCCATTTCCTATCAGCACTAGCAGAGTGCGGCTTCCAAAAGAAATTCCAGCCCGCACATAAGTGCGGGTATGGCTCCTACGCCGTATGGCACTCTCTCTTCAATGCATGCTTGTTTATAGCGCTCTCTTGGTCTTCTGTAGTTCTCTTTGCCTCCCATCGTGCGTGTACTTATAGCATGAACTTCGACTCGTCCGCAAAACATTATACTTGACCAGTCATCCAGAGTCCAATTCATGTGTTCTCTAGAGTAACTCAGCCTTAAACTGATGCTGCCTTTTGAGTTTTGGACCATTTGCTAGGTCTAAATGGTTTCAAGTCTGCTTCAGCAAGACGCCGCCTCAATGTACACGTATTTAGATTGCTCCATGGAGCACGTAGAAGGTGTTTTTTTACTTCAACTTCCGCTTGAAATCGATTTCTCAACATTGTTGACACAATATATCCTATCCTCCTCCTAAGCTATCATGCACCTTGTTCGGCCTGTTCCTATTCTGTGAATATTGGATCTAGTATCTTCAAATCGCTGGAGCACTCTTTGAACGGTTGATAGCGTCACATCAACAGTTCTCGCCGTATAACGCTGACTGCGCCAGTCTTCAAGTATTTTTAGAATTCTGGTACACTCTTCAGGAGTTAGTAGCATGTTTTTAATTGAATTTGATATCCGAATTATGAATTCCTGCACAATTCCTGTATGATTGGCTACCATAACATCGCAAAAAAAATTGATTGATATTGATAACATTAATAAAAACCCATATTTTGGTGAGTAGTTAATTAGTAAATCGAATTAAATGCTAGTTTTGTTTGATTTAAATATATGTTGCAAATAGGCTATTGTAATTATTCTATCCTCAAAACTGTTTCATACAAAACCGGTAAAGTGCTTAATCGTCACTTATTTCGTGGTCATCATTTTCGTGGTTACAAGTACCACGAAAGTGCCGATCACCACGAAATAAGACACAGGTGTCCAATTAAGAATTACTTAATTCAGAAAAACAGTGTTAAAAAGCGTGTTAAATAAGGAAAACCTTTTTTAGTTCTTCTTAATCATAGATCTATGATGAAAAAGGGTTTTCCTTATTTATGCCGACTTATTAACACCGCTGAAGCCAGCATCCTTTGAGTTTTTTTTATTCACAATTAGATCGCTTTATTTAATAAGGGTGATGAAATCGCCTAAACCTCAAGCTACTTCAAATATTCAACAGTTTAACATGCCTCATGATAGTAAATAACAAAATACGACACAAAAAAAAAACTTGTAGCTATGGCCAGAACTCTCAACAAAATAGTAATTTTGTTGAGAGTTCTGGCCATATGAAAAAAAGGCAGAAAAGACAGAAAATTTAAAAAAAAACATCTGCTCTCAATTCACTTAACACGAGTGCAGAAAGCTCGCCATACCCATCTGAAAGTCTGTCTGTCTCAGCAAGAGAAACGGGCTTCTGCGTTGGATTCAGATACCGCAAGTGCTGCAGGCTCGTTATCACCTTCTGAAACAACGAATTCAGGCCAAAAAACCACATCGCGTAAGCACTGTCTTCGTACTCGTAGGCATTCTTCAACTGACAGTCTTGGGTATGCAGGAGCACCGTACCCCCGTAAAAAAGTACTAAATTTTTTGATTGGGAGAGTGACTAAAATCCGTCATAAGTTTGTTATTTAACCTAAGTGACATCACTTTCGTGGTCAAAGGATTTATTTTTTTCATGACAAATTATTATTTAAGTTCATTGATCTCTCAGTAGACCAGATCTCAGATCTTAATTTTATATGTACCTCTGGTTAAGGTTCAACAGTGGTTTAAATTAAGACACTGATTGTGATTCATGTATGTGTTAATTTTCGCGGTCTTTACGATCAATTTCGTTACCTACAATAAATGTAAAATGTAAATAAGCTTTTTCCATATTTATTTCTATTTTATCCGTGATTTTTATGCATGTTCTCGTCCCTATTAAAACAATTTAAATAAAAATAACCGCATCTTCATAATTTTTTATTTAATGTTTCCCCAAATAAATAATACAACTGGGTAATTGTATTATTTATAACAATAAATTCATGTAAATATTTTATGATTCCACTGAATATTTCAGGTATCAGTAACAATGTATTTTGTTTGATAACAATAAATTCATTTTTTGCATTCATTTTAAAATGTACACAAAGATTTAAAATCACAACAACAACCGTAAATGCGATCTGTTCCCACGTTTGTTTTTTTTTTCAGCTTTTTTTGTAAGTGCAGACTGAGCTTATTTTTTCTAGAATAAGGTGAAACTAATAATGGGTAGCAAAAGAATAATATTATACTAACTATATTCAAAAGGTTATTTTAGAACCAAGATGTTGCAAAATGAATAAAATTCATTCTGCCGCTCCCGGAGGAAAACGAAACAAAATTCTTTCTTTGTGTCTCATAAAACAAAGTTAAAACTTAATTCCTTATTCTACATTTCTGAGTTCGTTAAAACAATACGTAGTCATTAAGAACGGAGTGTCCTAACTACAGTCGGTAGTCCCGGTACAAGTCCTGGAGGAATTATTCAGACGCCCTTTTAAAATGTGCTTCTAGCCACCTCGTGTAATGCGATGTCGTTTGCGCAAATTGTAATGGCCGCTACGAAAGTATTAAAATTTATTACGACATCTTTGTGAATTTGAGAAAGGCGCGCTAATGAGATGCGAAATTATGGACTTATTGTCTGTTCCTGAAACGGACGTTATTTATGCGATTAAGTATTTAGATTCCTTTATTTTCTTAAAGTTCTACCTTGAAATTGATGTCTTACGAAGACGGGATTCTTTTTGTTGTCCACCAGGATAATACTAATTGTCCTTAAGTACCTTATTCATGTAGCACAAGGGCTGCAATAATGCCACAGGATGTTCTCACTACGATTAAATGTAACTTAACGCACATTCCACACTGTGTTCAACTGCCTACGAATTAATAAAGACACGTACAACTTAGGTTATAATTATAGGGAGAGAGCAAAGCCTCCGAGATCCCGGCCAATCATGCAGGAATTCAGCAGATTAAACCTTCATTACTGTTGTTTGGTAACTTGCCGGGAATGCCGGCCGAGCTCAAAGCGAGATTTATACTCTGCTCCATCTGGATTTCGCGATCAAAACATTCGAATACCCGCATAATTTGCTGAATACGAGTGTTTTATGTAAATACAGTAACGCTGGATCACTGACGCGGCGATATTTTAATGAAAACGTCACCTCCGTTGCTCGGGAAGAAGCCGAAGGATTCTGTGCGCCTTCCAGATAGCTGCGAATGTCGTATTTGTAATTTACAATGTAAACGGGCATCATACGTAAGCTTTCGTTTGTTTGTCTGAAGACACTTGTTATAAATATTTGAAGACGTTTACACATAAGTGTAGGTATAAAACGTTTGTATATATCCTAGTACGAACAACGGATTTAGGCAGGCAGGCATTAGTATCCAGCTGTATTAGCCGCTCTAACGGTTGTAGCCTTTAACGGGCTGTGCATTGCGCAATACAAAATATATGCTAGATACTTTACATAGGCTGCCGATATAGTGCCAATATGAATATCCCTCCGTAAATTCATGTTGCTGCGATAAATGTGTCCAATATTTTCGTCATTTTTATATATATATTGGCTTATATAAGGCTATATAAGGGCTTGTAGTTGTAACACGAATATTTCCCAAAGACAAAAAATGTAGGCAAAAATTTCAAGCCACGCAACGTCGATCCATATTCATTGTATGAATCCAATCAAAAATTCATTATTAAAAACAAATCATGCGATTCGAAGATTTAATCCTAAATAAACAATCAGAATCTCCGTTCAATATGTCTTTGTGATTGGTTTTAAATCCGTGGAAAGTTTCAAGGTATTCCAAATCTTTATTTGCTTTCGAGGCGAGCGGTTTGTGGATATCTTGGCTGAAAAATGGAGCTATTTCCAGTGCTCAGCGGAAGATCAGACATCGGTAACACTCGGATATCTACTGAGAATGGAAAACTGCGGGTGGACTGTTTTATAAAGTATCCTATTAATTTTATAGCAATGAGATGATGTTGATGAAAACGGCATTCTCATTACCTGCAGGATTAGAATGATCGGTTTTTAAAACTTTCACAAGTTGTAAACAGTTTGATATTTTCAGTTGAACATGATTTAAATTATTAATAGTAGTCCAAGAACTGTCTATTACAAGCTGAGTGGATCGCCACTTCTCATCGTTCTTTGTTCTACCGCTCAAAAGGATACATTTAACCTGTAAAGTAAGTAAGTAAGTAAAAAGTTTATTCGTTGAAACATGGTGTACATGATACATAGCATGCAAGATAATAGTGATTTACAGAAAAGTTCTAACATGTTCAGCCGCATATCGTGGCGTTCGAATTGGTAGGAAGAGATGGTGCATAAACCGTGATAATTTTCATCAAAATGGAATTTCAAAGTAGTCATTCAATAAATTAGCCAATATAAATATGAATTACTGTCATTAGAAATTCAATTCCAAATTACAAATTAAACAAACAAAAAGATAACAGAGTCCATACTGCGATGGACTATTAAAACTTTTAGGCTAAAAGCTAACGCGTAGAATATTAAACGCGAATGATATGTGAATATTTACTGAACAGTTATTATTTATCACTGGCCGTTATTATGAAAAAGTGTATCGTGTTGGCAACGTTTATTTACGTCGAAGCGAGCGAAGAATCCGCGCTTAGCCGCTATGGGTGGCCCACTGAGTCAACCTCCAACGAAGCGACAAAGTCTTGAATAAATGACATGTGGGATTTCATTGATATTTTCTATTTCCGCGACGATATTTTTGCGCCGATCTGACGTTCACTTACGCAGTTTTTTTTCTGAGACCCGTAATATGTTTAATAGTTTGTGTATAAGAAATACGGGCTGCCTACGAGTATCTACCTATTCATAATAATTATATCCCAATTACGATATTTTATGAATACAAAATTAATCGCTCAAACTCCTAATCTTTTTTACGTACGGTCGTTAATCCGGGCTGTTACCAGGGTTCCAAGCTTTTCCAATTTTCCCGGCTTACACATGGATAGACCCATGATTTAATTTTAATATTCCTTTTATTGTCCCACAAATCCAATTAATTAATGGAACCAAAGTGGCGGAAATGTATTCGCCGCATTACTTCACTGCGGTCAACACAAATTCACATCCTCCAGATCAATATTCGATGCCGGGATAATTAGTGGTGCAGTTTTATAGTGTTAATTATTCTGCTATTATCATTATTTCGGTTTAAAATAATATCTCGTTGTTTTCTCTAGTTGAACATAATAAACATACACAATACGTACGTACAATACGTAATTTGAACATTGTAAATACTTTTGTCTAGGTGCGGTTATAACAAATGCCTTTGAAAAATATATCTAACTTTCTTATGAATAAAAAAAACGGTGTTTCAAAAGAGATTTCCAAGTAAAATATGAGCACATGACTGAAACGTTTCACTAAAATTTATACAGAAACCACGCATAAATGTATACGGGGTGATTTCTCGAATTCCATGAATTTTATTTTAATTGATTTTTCTCGAAACCCATGAATATTCACCGAGGCTTTTTGGGTGCCTAATTGTTGCAAATGGGTCACACCACACTATCATGTCCTGGAAGGAATACGTCAAATTACAAGTCACCCAGTATATAACTACGCTCAAAAACATCAACCCCATTCAGTCACTCTATAACCGTGAAGTCTACATGAATTACAAATGAACCTCTTGAACCAACTGCAGTCGCTTCAGAATCACACGCTCAGCTATTCATGCATTCCTGGTAAATTAACTATCAGTGCTTATGACTGTAGCACCAGCAAATTGTCGCGATTAACTACTGAAACTACTGAATATTGCGTACGTTTCATCAAACTTTCATGACTGTTGGCAAACGTCAAGTTTTGTTTGGATAGTGTAGCTAATAGAAGTGTTTGGTAACAGTGAGTTTTATTATTATTTGTGAACTAAAAACAAAATAAGTTTTACGATGATAAAGAAACAAATGTTAGTTGCTACATTTTCCGCATGGGTGTTCTGAAGGCCATTATCGTTCTTAAAAAACGTTCAAATTCAAGTCGCAATCTCATCTCAACGACAATCCATGTCAATAACTTGTCACAAATGTATGTAAATTGATTGTATTTTTGTCAGTTGTAGATTGAGATTAGTTATATCTTAGTAGCATCTGTTAATAGCGGAGTCCCGCAAGGCTCAACACTAGGTCCCATCATCTTAATTTTGTATTGTGCGGATATTATAAATTCCCTAAAGCGGTGTAGGTACCACATATATGCTGATGACGTCCAAATCTATATCTCTTTTAAGCTAAGTGACTATGACAGCGCGTTAAAGGACCTTACCGATGATCTTCACAGGATAGCATGTTGGGCTGAAAACAATGGTTTGGTACTTAACCTTACTAAAACTAAGTATAAGCTGTTTGGAACCAAAAACCAAATCAGTGCAGTGCCGGCAACACTTAACGTTACACTCATGGGTAGGTTGATCAGTCGCGTCAGTGAGGCCCGTAATCCTGGTCTAAACATGGACGCTGGGTTGAGATATGAAGCACACGTGGCCGAGTCAGTGCGCACTAGTTTTTACCGGCTTAAGATTCTGTATAAAATAAGGCCCTATCTTTCAGAGGAGCTGCGGATCCAGCTGGTTGAGTCACTCGTGCTGTCTAATCTAAACTATGCTGACGCGGTTATTGGCCCTCGGCTACTGGCAAGAACTGATCGACTGATCCAAAGGGTGCAAAACGCCGACGCTCGATTCTGCTTCTCGATACCACCAAGAAGTCACGTAAAGCCATTTTTAAATAAGCACTCAATCCTTAAAATGAAGTCACGCCGTAAGTTGCACTTGGCATGCCTACTATTTGGAGTTATAAACTACAAGCAGCCGTCCTACCTGTACAATAAACTGAGCTGGATCGCTAGTAGAAGAGAATGCGCAAGTAGGCAGTGCTCGCAGCAACTCTCCACTCAATCGCACAAGACATCTGCTTTCAGGGGATGTTTTAGATACGCCGCAACCAAATGTTGGAACAATATTCCCCCGCCGATAAGGAACCTGATATATCTTGGTACCTTCAGAATTAGACTGCGGCAGTTTCTTATCGCCTCGCAGGAAAAACTCGGTATGACTGATTCCAACACTTCCTTTATATAACTGGCTGTCGTGTTCTTCCCGAGTCAAGCGTAGCTCGTGGACACATACCTACCTGTGAACAAAGGGAATTAGTAATTCAATGATTTGTTAAATAATTATTATAATACACATGTAATAAACCTATATTTATGTATTGTTACCATATTTAAGTCAAGCTAAATCATTTATACGAGTATATCATTTATTTTCGCATCAACGCCATTGTAATTAATTATAATTATGATTATAATACGATTACTCATTAATATACACTATACATAATTATGACTTTTACATAATCAACGAACACGAACCTTTCCCGATGCAAAACTTCTGTAGAATACCAATAATTTAAGTTGCGGGTACTTACATAATTTTCTCTCTGCACAAAACAATTTGTTATAACACCAATGTACTGGTCTGCTCGACGTCCGTATGTCACTGCAGGGATCCAGCAGAATATCAGCGTCAGGTATATTTGCCTGACACATGCTGAGCTGGCCTCCCATTTGGTGCAGCCTTGGGACGCACACCGCACTGTTCTCGTCAAAGGGGAATGCCCGCCGTCCATAGACACTTCGGCCTCGAGTGCACACATTTTAAAGTATATGGATAGGATAATATGCAATTTAAACAATTAACTGGACAAGGAATTAGTTTACAAAAATGTTAGGGTTTTTAAATATAAAATAGTTTTTAATCTTAACTAACGTAATTGCTTTACTGTCATTGGATATTTAAGTTAAGGTTAAAATAATTGTCGAAATCCATTAAATATGCTTATTTGATGGATAAAATAAAAAACCGCAAGAATTAAACTCAGTAAGGCAACCGCAAACAATGAAAGTACATTCTGTAGATTTTTGTGATTTGACACTTGACTGTGTCATGACTTGACAGCCGGCCAGAGTAGTTCAATGTTGCCACATTAGCAAAACAAAAAAATCGATATCGACTTTTAGTCGAATCATAATTTAATACAAAATTATAATCACTACTAAAACCCCACTGTAGATAAGTACGTTTTTGTCATATTTGATCTTTATTGTGCTAAACATAAATTGTTATAATCCTATGTATTCATTATTATAATATCAACTATTAAATAGTTTGTGCATTTAATATCAAAAGTAAAAACATAACACTGTATATGTTATAACAGATCGTATAACAAGCATTACGGATGTGTTTTTTTTTTAATCCATGAAAACATGATCGATTATTTCGTGAACGAAATTGATAAGTATTGGCAACACTGCTGCTTTATCCACAACCGCGAATGTCATTTTTCGTTTCAGTACTTTTTATTATTGCAAAAATATTGCAAACTTGTTCGGATAAATGAATAACTTGATAAATAAATAGAAATTACGACGTTCTTTTACTTATACGTAAGTTATTGTGCCTTTAGGGCCGAAAACGGGCATCCCCCTTTGAACTTTATTTCTTTGGGTTTGTTAATTTTTTATTTTTTTCTGTATATTGGCACGTTGTTTATATTTATTATTGTAACTTTTTAACATTCCATTATGTTCTTGTGTGTTGTGCTGCGTCTTTTGTGTGCACCGAATATTTTTTTTATCTATCTATCTAATGCGAACATTCTTAAAAATACGGGAATTGTCCCTCTGCGAAAGATGAAAACATCTATTATATAGGTAGCCACGCCACCAATTACGAGTGATTTTAACAATCATTAAAAAAAAATGTTTCGTGATAAAAATGAGGTTTCGCTTTCTGAAACTTGTTTTTCTAAAGAAAGCCAGTATAATCATTTCTAAAACAAAGCTATGTTATGTTAGGTTGCTACCAAAACAAAATACACAAAACTGTGTATTTTAGGGTAGGTTTTGTGTATTTCATCGCAAAAAAGAAAGGCTATTATGTGTCATGCCGCATAAAACCTCTCCTAGACACGAACTAATTAGTGCTTGTAATTGTCAACACACACCAGGAGCTGCAAGACATTTACCATTAATTTTCTTGATTAATCTCCCTTATGTGAGTTGCGCAATGGAGGAATTTCATTATTGTTCCACGCACCTTTTTTCAACGTTTTCTTTTTGTTTTTTGTTTTTCTGCAGGTATTAAAAAATTATTTGCAATGTATGAGATATTTTAAATCACATTCACATAAATAAAAAAATCTGAAGGTGTCTGTTTTTTTTGTTAAGTGAAGTATAATTAAAGGTTAAACAAACTTACCTGGAGTGAAGTTTGACCGCAATTACACGAGTCGCTGCATCCGAAGAGATTTACATGATTCACTTGGTAGTACACTCCTCAATGTACTAGGCATCGCACAATTTTTAAATAAAACACTAAAAAATAAAATTAGATATTAAACGACTACAGAAGTACCTGCGGTAGTGGGGCGTCCGCCTCACCCAGCCATCTACGATCGTTCACTTGTCATTCATTTAAGAGGGCTATTTATCTTAAACTATTTTTAATATCGGGATTTCTCGTAGAAGGGTTGGGTGGGTTTGTAAATCTCTTCGGATGCAGCGACTCGTGTAATTGCGGTCAAACTTCACTTCAGGTAAGTTTGTTTAACCTTTAATTACACTTCGTCGCTGCATCCTCGAGATTTACATGATTCACTAGGTAGATGTTCAGAGTTTTGAGATAAATAGCCAATACATTATTGATGAAGAAAAACAAATAAATCCATTGATTTTGTTTTATTTTGAACACAGTTATATTATTAAATTATGTCAACGAAGTGATTACTCATACAAAACAAAAAGAAAATTATTGCACTTTTGCAATGAGTATTTAAACGTTATTTTCATAGACAGCGCGAGCAAAATCATCGGTTTCCTCTATAAGCAGAGATCTGTTATAAAATTTACCAAATACTAAAGAATTACCAGACCAACCGGCAGTCTTTTTAATTACATCTATAGAAATACCTCTACGACCAGCCGCTGATGTAGCCGCGTGGCGCGTGCTATGTGACGTAAATATTGTGGTGTCTATACCACTATCTGCTAGCGTCTGTTTTATCCAGCGGCTTATCGTAGAGGAGCTGGCGTTGTGGACTGGTCTCTTAGTAGTTAATAATAACCTTTCGGTATTTGGATCAGTCCTAAATATATCTGTAATATTAACATATGAACATAAAGTCCTTCCTGGACATATCTCTATTTTATTATGAAAAAATGGGATAATCAAACGGGGTGTTTGTCTGCCAGGTGCAGAGGTTTTTAACAAATCGTCAATTGTTATTATTATGTTTGAATCACAAATATTTATGTTAGACATACGAATAAAGGATAACGTCTGCACACGTTGTGCGGTTGACAACGCAAGCAGAGATAACAGTTTTTTTGTAAATTTATTTAAACACAGATTTTCATTAGGAAAATAATTGAACAAAAAATCTAAAACTACATTAGTGTCCCAAGTAGACTGATATCGAGGGAAAACTGGTTTCAATCTAAAAACACCTTTCATAAATCTGCTGACAATATCTTAAATGTCTACCTATAATTAAACCGAGCGCCGAACGATAAGTATTCAATGTAGTATACCTGGCTCCTGTTTCAAATTCTTTGGACAAAAATTGCAGTACCGGTTGTACAGATACGGTGTAGCAGTTTACTTTATGGGTTTGACAAAACTGCCACCATTTTCTGTAAGCGACCTTATATTGTTTCTTCAGTGTATTATTGGATAATGAGGCAGTGATAATTTTTATAGTTTCTGGAGTTAATGACTTTCGAGAAAATGCTTCCCTGATAACAGGCATGATACCAGGGTAAGTTTCATCCAATAGGGGTGCTGCGTTCTGAAAGGAGATAAAAGGAGATCACTACTCGGTCCGTGATAAACAGGTTCCCTTATCTGTAAAGATGTAAACAGTGGATACCACGGCTGACTAGGCCAATTTGGGACTATGAGCGCTCCTGTAGCTTTGTCAGCAATTATTTTTCGTAAGCACTTGAGAATCAACGAAAAAGGTGGGAACGAGTAAAATTTAAAGTTGCCCCAATCTAAAGTAAATGCATCAATATCAAAAGCGTGTGGGTCTCGTCTCCAGGACACATATTTATGACATTTCGAATTCAAACGAGTTGCGAATAAATCAATCTCTGGAGTACCATAATGAAGGACTACGTCACGGAACGCTGAACGAGATAATTCCCACTCGGTGTCGATATTGATGTGCCTTGATTCTTGGTCAGCTTCCGTGTTGTCTTTTGACTTAATGTAGGAAGCAAAAATGAAGAGACGACGCTCTTCACACCACTGCCAAATCTCACGTGCTATATCATTAAGGTGTGTATATTGAATACCGCCCATCCTATTGATATATGAGATTGCAGTAGTGTTATCTATTCTTAATAAAATCTCTTTGTCTACCAGGTCATTGGCAAAACATTTTAAACCAATGAAAGCTGCTTTTAACTCTAAAAAGTTTATGTTGTTAAGTGCCTCCGACGTGCTCCAAAATCCACCGCTGGTTTCTCCGTTACAAGCGATACCCCAACCCGTTGACGTTTGTTTGTTTGACGGATTGGACAAAACGCATTCATTATGTTTATCTTCCACCACGAAAAATCAGGTTCTAGGTTATTAGGAATGATCATATTAACATCATAATCTCCATTTGATTTCTGAAGCGCGAGATACTTAGTTAATCGCTTGGTATAAACCCACCCGTAAGTAACAGCTGGGCACGATGACGTAAGCAATCCCAAAAACTTTGCAAAGTCCCTAATAGATAAAAAACGTTTGTTGGAGTATCTATCGATTGTCTCTAGAACCTTCAATCGTTTCTTTAGTGGCAATTTTAAAGTCATGTCCGTTGAGTTTAACTCAAAACCTAAAAAAGTTTTAAGTTGGCTGGGAACTAAATCACTTTTATTAATGTTTATCACAATTCCGAGCTTTTCTAACAGGTCGGTGATTATTTTTACATCATGAGAGCAGCTTTCAAATGTTTTATTACGAGTAATACATAACAAATCGTCTAAATAAATAACAAGCATAATCCCTTTTTCTCTGAGGTATTTAATCACAGGTTCCATTAATTTTGTAAAAGTCTACGGTGCTGAACATAAACCAAAGGGTAAACACTGAAATTCATGTCTGATTGAAAAACCTAAACCGTAGATATTTTTTACTAGTTTCATACATTGGGATTAAAAAATAGGCCTCCTTAAGGTCAATATGGGCCATGTAATATGATTTTGATAATAGTTTAGAAGCAGTTCTAACATCTTCCATTTTAAAATGTTACGGATCAATATAGTTGTTTAATTTCTTAAGATTAAGAATAAACCTATGGGTTCCGTCGCTTTTAGGAATTAAAAAAATATTCGAAATGAACTGACCATGAATGTCTTCACATTTTACTATTGCACCTGATATTAAAAGCTTTGAAATTTCAATATTAAGGCTGTTAGCCTCTTGAAAAGCAAAAGATTTATTAAGTGGCTCTGCATATTGAATTACGGGACGGTTGAAACGGATTTTGTAACCACGATATATACACTGTAAGATTACAGCATCTTTAGTTATGCTTTTCCATACTGTTACAAAGTGTCGTAACCGACCAGCATGTTTAATTACCTCTAGTTGGGTTTCGGAGGTGCCTTCGGGGCTGTCTTCGCAGAGCTGTATCGTTTCGTTGACGCTGGGTATCTCCCTGTGTTCGGATTGGAGGCTTGGGTCCTGGGCCCACTTGACCTGCCTCTGTAGTTCTGGTGGCGAAGTGGGCGTCTCGAGTTTCCCTGACGATAATTATTAAAGCGTGTCGATCTGCGGGAGGTAGATGGTTGAGGCTCGGTCCTCCTTATCTGTAATCCAGACTTTTCAGCTATCTTAGATGCCTTGATTTTTTCGCCTAAATTTTCTCCGAAGAGAAAAGTATCTCTCTTAACTCCTTGGATAATATTCAAGAATTTTTATCCAAGCTGAATGTAACCAACTTCCTTCGGTTAGCAGTATTTTGGCAATGTAAATCTAACAATATTTGTGCCGTTTCTGATAGCTTTTTATAATCTCAGCTTTTTCTAAATTGCCATCAATTACCGATGACAGTAGGTTAGTGATACCCGCTATACAAATACCTAGATGGTTTTGTGTCCATTCAAGACGTTTATCCCTGTTTCTGGAGGATTCCGTTAATACGGAGGATATTTCTTGTTTTTTTTATTTTTATTTTATAAATGGCATCTCGCAGGTCAACCTATGAGGTTGTCGTCTGCTTAGACGGACTTGCCTGTGGTTGCCCTAATAAATTAAGGCCTCCAGCCAGGACTTAAACTTAAATACTAACTAAAACTAAGCGACAACGCTAAGGGCACCCCTGTGGGGTACGGACCTCGGCTTAGGGCGTCGCTGGAAGAGGGCAGCAAGGGACTAGCTGGATCAGGATTGATATTAATTAGAGACGAATTTAAAGCTACAGACTCAGCGGCGCGGGCTGGCTCGAGCAAGGGTCGGGAGGGGCGTGGATTTGGGCGTCGCGGCGGGCCTCGGCGGCGAGGACGGTAGGACGGCGATCGGGTTTTGGGCTTATGTAGTGTGCTGGTGGCCTTACTACTCTCCTGGAGGAGGGTAGTGGCGTCGTCGGGGGCGATTAAAGTATGCCTTGGTCGGCGAATACTGCTAATGCGGGAGGGAGTGTAGCGGGCGGCCGCTGAGATCAAGGGGTTGGAGTGTTTTATGCCACAGTCAAAGAACCGCTTCGATAAGCGTTTCATGAACTGGTTTATGGTAGGCATTTTAAGATCGATGTGGAGATTTATATTACGGACATAGAAGGGGGCACCCGTGACCTTTCTGAGGAAACGGTTCTGGAGGGTCTGCATCTTATGGAGATGACGTGGGTGAGCGTGCGCAAATACAAAGCAGGCATAGGTCATGATGGGACGGATGACTGCGGTGTAGATGCGCAGCTTGCATTTAAGTGACAGTTTACTACGGGCTGTCAGTACAAAGTGGAGCCTGCTAAGAGCGAAGGAGGCGCGCGCGCGAACCGCCTTAATATGAGCCTTAAAGGTAAGGATTTGATCGAGGATCACGACTAGGTATTTGGCTTGCTTCTCCCAAGGGATTGGCTTGCCGTACATAGTGATCGGGCTGGGAAGTGGGGGAGGGAGTCGACGACGTCTCGAGAAGAGAACCGCCTGACTCTTATCGGGGTTGACCTCGATTCTCCATTTCCGGAACCAAGCGCCTAAGACGTTTGCGGAGGTTTGGAGAGTACGAGCTATAGCATTGGGACAGTGACCGGTATAGTAAACGGCAGTGTCGTCGGCGAAGAGAGCCAACTGAGCCTTTTTACTCTGTGGGATATCGCTGGTGAACAGCGTGAAAACTAGAGGAGATATGACGGAACCCTGAGGGACCCCGGCGCGAATAGGGTGAGGGGACGAGAGTGCACCCTCGATGTGATAGTGGAAGGTGCGATTCGACAAAAAGTCTCGTAAGATGAGCACGAGACGATCTGGCACTCCTAGTTGGTAAAGCTTGTATAACAAGCCGATGTGCCAGACTTTGTCGAAGGCTTTCGCTATGTCGAAGAATAGCACACCCGTCGTCGCGTTACGCTGCATACCGGCGCACAAGTGCTCTACGATACGGTGGACCTGGTGGATACTCGAGTGTTGGGGACGGAAACCAAACTGCTCGTTGGGAATGAGGCTCTTTGCTTCGGCGTAGTCTTTGAGACGTATCCCGAGATCGCGCAAGTTCTACACTCACTCAAATATTACTTCTCAATGGATAATACGAGAGTAAACAGTAACAAACCCCGATCCCTTAAATTAGGCTTCTTCAACGCAAATGGCGTTTCAGGTCAACGCGATGAGATCGCCAATTTCCTCCGCGACCATCAGCTTGACATCCTCCTCATACAGGAAACCGCTGAGAATTTCCATGAGGCGAATTGCGTTGCCGTTTGCAGCAACGATTTCTTCCGCCATTTTATCCGCGGCGGTGGTAAAGAGAGCCGCGTATGTACTTAATATGATTTGGGCGCTGTTTCGGCCCTGGGTTCCCTGAGGTGCCGCTGGAGAGGCCGTAGGGGCCGCGGGGGCTACCAAAGGCGCTGGGATGGCGGAAGCCATCAGCGCTGGAAGTTGCGCGGATTGCGCTGGTTGCGCGGGTTTTGATGGCACCGAAGCTGCGGGAGCCTTTAGGTGGTTAAGGTTAGCCCAGGGAGACGGCGGGCTAAGCCGTTCCGGCATCAGCGCGGAAGGAGGCTTACCCCAGGGGCTTTCCCTGTGCTGGCGGTCGCTCGCGCGTTTCGCAAGTTTGGGAGAGGAGGACTTCGGGGCTTTCGGACAGCCCCGATAATTTGCCGGGTGTCCCGATTGGCCGCAGAGTACGCAGCTGGGAGGCTCTGAGCATAGTTCCCTATCTTTAGGGCGGGTACAGTCGACGGTGCCATGCTCACCTAGACACTTGACGCATCTAGGGGTCGCATAGCAGTTGGACTGCGAGTGACCGTACAGTTGGCAGCGATGGCACTGGCCAATCAAGTTGGCTCGGTAGGGCTTCTCAATGGAAATGCCCGAGAGTGAACATACCGATTTCACTTTAAATATCGGGTGGTGCCCTTCAGTGGGGTCACAGATGACTAGGACCATGTCGTAGACAAGGCCCTGCCTCGCTTTATGCAAGCGATGGACGGCGGACACTGGGATTCCTTGAGCGATGAGGTCGCTCTTAATCTCCTCGGTGGAGATTTCTTGAGGAACGCGCCTTATTACGACGCGAGTAGGGTTTTCCTCCGGAAAGGAGTAAGTATGAAAGGAGTAGTTCCTTTCACGCAGGGCGCGGGAGAGATCCCTAAAGTCCGAAGACGTGGGGACGGAAACTTTGATCCCCTGAAGGGTGGATCGGGCATTTGTGTAGTTGATCTTTCGATCACCACACATTTTGGAGATTTCGGTCCATTTGGACTTATCTTGAATGTAGATCGGGGGAGGGGGCTTTTGTTTCCTCGCGGTAGGAGCGGGTGGGCAAGCCGTAGGGCTGACCGGGCGGGTGCCCCGCGGACTAGGGGCGGAAGTAGAAATGGACGATAAGGTATTCGTCTCTTGTTTCTGGGCCTCGGTGACCGGGCCAGCGGGGGCGGAGGATTTAGCCGCCTTCCTCTTGCCTCCTTTAACGACGACTTGGAAGTCGTCATCGCTGGAGGAGGAGGTGCGGGCTTCTTCCTCGGAGAGTGGGACCGACGTGTCCATGCTCTCCGTCGTATTTGTTACAGCGGCGCGCAGCTGCGTTGTCTCTGAGACAATGGCGGCCGGAACAATGGAGGCCGTGACAATGGCGGCAGGGACAAAGGCGGGCGAGACAATAGGGGCCGGAATAGCGGCCGGAGTATTATCTACCGGAACAAAGGCGGGTGTAACAATGGGGGCCGTCACTGAATTCGCCGAGTGCGCCATGGGACGGAGTAGGGGTGGAGCGATGACGTAACTTGGCGCCATATTTTGCCAGGAAATCGGGGTCCTTCAAAAGGACCTCTTTGAAGAACGCCACAATATAGGCGTCCTCCATGGTCGGAGGAGGGGGAGCTACTTCGGGGACGGAATGTTGGAAAATAAATTTCCACGATGCCTAACCCTGTCTCCCCGGGTGGATGGGCCCGGGGATGTGTGACCCTCTCTGTCGGGTGTAGACAGAGAGGTGAGTACCTATTGGTGCGCCCTAAGCTAGTAACCCGTCGCCAGTCTTATTGTGCGAACGGGGCCCTGACCAGTCTAGCGCGAAGGGTGTAGACACACCCTAAAGACACTAGGTGAGTAGCTGGAAAGCAAAACTGTCACCAGAGCCGACTAGGACATCCCCCAAGGCCGGTTATCTGGGACCCGTCCAACTAACTGCCTCGCCCTGGAGGGGTTCGGCGGGTGTGAATTGGGTCAACACCCCACTCGGCTTCGTTGACACCGTAAGGTTTCAACCGAGGATCACGAAACTGTGGTTTTACCCAGAAGAGGCCTAGTGAAGCTACTCACAAACGTCTGTTGATGAAACGAGATTTGCCTTGAAAAAGGCACTTTTTTAATTGATTAAAAATAAAATCAATTTCTTGATTTTATTTTTATCGGAGTAGTCGGGGCGACTACGATGACGTCACGTGGTCGCAACGAGTAGGAGCAGGAAACACAACACTGGGCCGGGAGCGGGAGAGCGCGAGACACGTCCGTCCGCGGCGAGAGTCGAGCGTCGAGTGAATATTTCTTGATTAAGTTTTGGTGCCTTAATAAGTTGAAAGCTCTCCGGTATCAGAATATTATTAAACAGCTTTTGTTTCTGTTCTTTACACCTTCCATACCTCCTTCCATCCTTCCATTCTTAGACCTTCCATAATAATCTTTCCCCAACGTTTGGAGATTTCTTCTCTGATTTTTGGCCCAAACACCTCATCTTTTTCCTTAGATTCTCCAAGAACCTCTAAAATATCAGGTGGGAGGGTGTCCACAATTTCTGGTGCGGCGCTGATGTCAGCGCCACCAGTAACGGTATCAGAGATATTGTGTTGTGGATTCGTAAACGGGAGGTAAGGAGGCAGGTCTTGAGTGGCCAGACTCAACATCTGGAACGGTATTTCAATCTACTATAGCATTGGCTCAAATTTGGCTTCAAACAATGACAACAAAAGGATTTGATCACATCAAACCACTCGACAATAAAAGTCACTAT
This sequence comes from Dasypolia templi, assembly GCA_963555695.1. NCBI lineage: Eukaryota > Metazoa > Arthropoda > Insecta > Lepidoptera > Noctuidae > Dasypolia > Dasypolia templi. The sequence continues at coordinate 24,112,774 of OY743138.1, forward strand.
TATAGACGGTCGTAATCGCGTCACGACACTTAGCTATTTATACAATATTAGTTTTAACTTGACCGGGATCTCATCACGGTACTTGCAGAATATGCATAGAAGTTAGGTACCTATTAACGTACACATTCCTTAAACTATAATGGAACAACAACAATACAAAGTCACGAGTCATACCGCAAGTGTGCGAACAACAAGACACTTGTAAAAATCATAACTATTGAACTCGGTGATTTATATGGAACCGGTAAGAAAGGATTAGAAACACACCGTTAGTATTACGATAAATCACCTTCATCACTGGATGTGTGTTCGCGTTGTCTTGCTAAACGCTTTTCCAGTCGCCTAATTTTTCGTCTGATTTCCCCTGGATCTTCTTCATGGCATCTTCGTCCCATGGTCACAGGAAAAAAAACACACGAATTGGATAAAAATGGATGGAATATTTCTAACACCAACAGTTAATGTTACGATGCCCGCACAAAAGAAGCGAATGACAAGTGAACGATCGTAGATGGCTGGGTGAGGCGGACGCCCCACTACCGCAGGTACTTCTGTAGTCGTTTAATATCTAATTTTATTTTTTAGTGTTTTATTTAAAAATTGTGTGATGCCTAGTACATTGAGGAGTGTACTACCAAGTGAGTCACGTAAATCTCGAGGATGCAGCGACGAAGCTTAATATTACTGAACCGATTGATTGGAACATAATTTGGCACAGAGCATAAGGGAGAAGGTACTGGATGCCCGTGATTTTTTTGCGATTTGCAGGTTAGTTCGTTGTAGGTTGAACAAAATATGATTTGCGATCGCAAGTATGTATGTATTTACAGAATTATCATAATTAAAATCATTAATAGTTCATATTATCCTATAATATTAGATAAGTATTTGATAAATTTTATTAAAGAGATATTAATTAAAACATAACAACATATTTATAACTAAATTAAATTACTAAATAACTAACTACCTGTACAAATTAATATAAAACACTCAGGCGTCGAAGTACTCGTCCGCATCGCTGTCATCTGGAAACGTACCCAGAAGACAGCAGCATTAAAATTCTTAATATTAATTTAATATTAATATTTAATATTAAATTAATATTAAGAATAATAATATCAATAATATCAATATTAATATCAATCAATTCAATCCTATAATTGATTGATATTTTATGAAATTGTCTTTCAATATGTAAGTTTATATGAACTTAGAGGGTTGCATTGATTATTTTAATGATTATAACTCTGTAAATACATACTTGTCACGGTCGCGAATCATATTTTGTTCAACATACAACTTAACATAAAACGTAAGAAAAGATACAGTTAGCGGGAAAACTGGCACTTTCCCCTCAAACGAGACCCGGAGAAGATCTTTTAGAACGGTAAATTCTCCAGCTATAGGCCATGCAACTTTATTCAAACGTCACCGTCGTGGGTCTACATGGTTGCGTTATCCATCACAGCAACATCACAACGAACAGCACGACTCCAATAAATTGATTGTCAACCATTAGTCTCGATTACCGACACTCGATTAACTCGTACTTACTCTGCAATGGAAATTGTACAATAAAAGGTAGAATTTCTCTTCCAATATAAGTAGTTGTGTAAGTACAGCCAGGGTAATGAATTGTTTATGAAATTGACACACAAACAGTAATTAGTCGTGTCATACCCATTTCATATTACCTATTGCCAAATAATGGCAATTGTGATTTGAATATACGGACTATTGAAGTTCATAGGCTAAACAATTGACTTTACATAACACAATAATAAGTTGGATTGTACGGTATTCAAGGAGTCTGAAAATTTCCTCATAATTGAAATTAACTCATCAGTATTTTACGTTTGAGATACTGTAAACAGTCATAAAACCTGATTTTCAGACTGTTTACAGCTATCCACAATACGAACAGGAAATCATGCAGTAAGCCACAAAGCACCATCGAAGGTGGCCATGCGTGTTACATCGCGACGGCGACTGGGCGCCCAACCAGGCTGTTTGCGAACAACGCGCCGGATTAATCGATTCAATCGTCCGAATGATTCGAATGCATCGCTCGCTGGCTGTATGGCTGTCTACTGGTTTACCTTTGCCAACCGAAAGGATGGAATATGTGAAGTATGTTTAAACAAGTGCGAATTGAACTCGCATGGAGAGGGTTCCGTACGATGTCAAGAATGTACCGGTGTCAATTATTCATCCAAATTCATACAAAAAAAATAAAAAATAAAAAAAAATATTGCCCTCAAAGTATACTCCTTCAGAAACGATACACTTACGCGAACAATCATCAAAACATTTTTATTGGTATTTCCAGAATTGAGTTCAGTTCTCACCGCGAATTTTCCTATAAGTCTTCTACGGAATGAAAATCGGGGGCAACGAAGTGGTAATTTGAGTTTAGAAAAAACAAAGAAGTTGATTGGAGACATATCTGGTGAATAAGGTGATTGTTCGATGATATTTGTTGAGTTTTCGGTCAAACATTCGTTCATAATGATGGCCTTGTGCGAAGGCGCATTATCGTGATGCAAAATCCAAGAATTTTCTTTCCACAAATCTGGCCTTTTTCATCGAATTTGCTCTCTTAATGACGCGTAACGCTCAAATAATATTCTTTATTACTGTTTGACCTTCCGGCAATAATTTCAAGTGCACAACACTGCGATAGTCAAAGAAAACAGTCAACATGACTTTGTCATTTTATCGACTTTGGCGTGGTTTTTTCGGTTTCGGTTCAGTTGGAAGGCGCCACTCCGAAGCTTATTGACTATTTTGGATGTCAAACTCGTAAAAGCACGTCTCTTAACCAGTAACAATGCGTTTCATGAATGTTGGTTCGGAGTTGACTCGTTCTAGCATGTCCTCAGCGACTCTTATGCGATTGAGTTTTTGGTGAAAATTCAGGTCTTTTTTGACTAGCCGAGCGACAACATGTTTCATACCCAAGTGATTATAAAAAATGGTACGGATCAACTCGTGAGACAAGAAGACAAAGTTCAGCGGCTATCTCTCTCAAATTTAAATGAGGATTTTCAGTCACTATTTCCTTCACTTTTGCGATTTTATCTTCAGTTAAAGACGTTTACGGCCTACCAAAGCGAGGTAAATCTTCCATCACATCTCGTTCGCTTTTGAACGCTTTGTACCACTCATAAGTAAGTGTTTTTCGTTTAACTGTAAGCCTTTTGTAATATTTTCAGTGACTCCGAACACGAAATTCCATTGGCGATGCAAAATGTAAGACAAACTCTTTGTTCGATGTTTTTGTCCATTATGAAATTCGCAATACACACTAGATATGATATACCTAAAAACAGCATTAAATTTAATCTATATAAAAGATGCAACTTAAACTTCGCGCTAAAATGAAAAATAGTTGTGCCAATCTAACAACAACAACAAGAAACTGTAACCTACCTTTTTGACAGACACTGTCTGTGTGTGTTTACTGTGTTGGACACTGTTAAAAAGTTTTCAGAATTAATGAACAATTAAGCCCCTAACTCTACAAGGCCTAACTCTAATAACCTCATATCTTGTTCGAAATGTATGTCTTGGCTGTTCGATTTAAGTATTGCATGACACATCATTAAAGACCAGTGACTTAATTTCTCACCACAATCCGAGTGTCTGTGCGATGGCCGCATAACGGCCAAGCCGAACCATGGGGTCTCAACTCGAACAAATAATAATTAGTCTTGAAAATAATCATAAATGGCATAGGTAACCATTTTGAAATTAACAATAATTAAAAAGCGTTTGACGGCAGAATTTGGAATTTATAATTTGTAAAATCAAAACTTTCTTATTAAATGCTGATTTATAATGCGTATTTTCATCAAAAAACATGAGTGAACCGTTTAACTTCAATTCGAAGCCTTAGAATGATAAAACTAGCCATCTGTTAGAAATCATTTATATATAAATAGTTTAGAGTTATTTGCAATAGATGGTGTTTTGGTCAATTTGTCCTGTCATTACAGTAACCACTGTCGTTCCTAATTTAAATCAAATTACTTGTATTTTTTTGTCTATTACTTCACATAGAAATATAAAAGAAATCTATTAACATGTTTATCTGTTCCCGGAACTATAAAACTTTATATAAAACGGATTGCACGAAACGTTTTAAAAGTAGATCGACCCCTATGTGGCATCATAAAACTACAATGGCACTCTGGAAATTAGTGAGTCGCTGATGCTGACATCTGTTGAAAAATTGGACGAATAAAAATAGCCAGCTCAATAGCCAGACTTAGTTAGGGAGGTATCCTTTCTTTGTATGGGATTGCGTATTTGTACGTAGTACATTCTTTTTAAACGAACGAAAAAATATGAAGAACAAAAATAACATACTTTCATCACGCACAAAACATTATAAAATAAAAAGTTCTACTGATCCAATGATTAAATCAAAAAGCGTGGGTGGAGATTTGTTTAAAAATACTCGTAGAAAAGAATGCGCAACTGAATCATACAAGTCATTTTAATGATTTTAAAATATTTTGGGAGTGATATAAGCGTGTTACTTTTTTTCAAACAGTGTATTTTAACTTTAGTTTATTTTTCATTTAGTTGATAAGACTAAAGTCGACGAAGAAATGACTAGTGCGGTTTACTAGGAGCCACTGAAGAGTTCCACTATATTACCTCTTTTCTCCATCATCAGACCCTCGTTGCCTAAGAAAAATGTATTAAACTCGTCAAAACGAATCATATGAGCCCAAACTCGAGTTGTTCTCTCGACCTTCTGGCTCTAGAATCAGATCAACTACAAATTACCAAATTAAAGTTTTGTCATCCAAACTAATGGAAGTAGCTATACCGATTATTCGTAAAAAATATGGCGTTCACCTGCCTTAAAGCGGTTTGGAGGGTGAAAGTTTTTATTTTGTTTGTGTGCAAATCCTAGCCTTCATTCCAAATTTTAGCTTTGTCTTCGCGAAGTACCCTAGATGTTTCGATGAGCGAGTTAGTGAGTCAGTCAGTATAAAAGCTAGACACATAGAACTTGGTGTGTTTTGCAAGTCTGCTAACTACATATGATCTTGAGCATTTGAGCTCTGTAGCATTATCCAGGCCGAAGCTATGAGGGTATGAAAATAAGACAAAACACTTCTGGAAAAGGTACGTTCTGGAGCAAATTTGCAGACGGACGGACAGGCAGACACAGACACACGAGTGATACTATAAGGGTTCCGTTTTACTTTAGGACGTACAGAACCCTAAAAAGAAAAGCAAGGAAAGTTGGCGCTCTCTTGCTGGTAGAGTCCAAATTTATTCACACTTACAGGTACATGTGCGACATGCAAGTTTGTTAAAGTGGGACAGCACTATACCCACTCATGCTTCAGTCTTTTATCGTAGCAAATTATTCATGCACATTGAACGAAAGTGTAGGTAGGCAGTGAGTAGGTGGGAGTGATAGATTTATACATATTTAAGATTAAAAAATCCGTTCTCCAAAAGCGACGAACCAGCTTTTCTGTATTTTTTTAAAGTTTAAAACGTAATAACACATTAAAAACGACTGACCCACGCCACGGGCGGGCACTAGTAAATAAATAAAGTCTACGAATAATTGCCGGTATTGCCACACATTAATACATCGATTACGGCGCGTGCATAAATCGTGGTAGGGGCACGCCTCGCCGCTGGCAACCCAGGGCTGCCACCGAGTGCTCTCATGTCCCTTTCTACAGCCCTTGTACTGCATGCGCCACAATTTGCCACATTCTCTCAGAGGTGTACGGTAAAAGGAACTGTTTCTTAAAGGACTTATAATTGTTCACTCCAGTTTTTACTTTGACGAACATGACGGAAGGCTACTGAGAAAAAGAAAAGTCTCAGAGCAATAAAAAGCTGTGTTAATAACTGTTAAATACAGAATAGTAATCGTTTTTTATTATATTTCCTTCAAAACACATAGCACTGGTTGAAGAAGCGTTCTAAACAATTTTTATCATACTATTGCCACCAACGTCCGGAAAAAAAATTTTTTCGTTAATTTTCTTACAAAATGAGTAAACTATAAGGTAAAACTTGATAGAAAGATAATAATAGTGCTTGTGGTACGTGATATCTAGTGATATGCTGAACGTTATTAAGCAAAATGCCGAAATGGTGATGGAAAGCTCACATACTATACGTGGTCCACGTGCCTTCGGAGCAACCGTATGCAGCCAGATCCTAAGTGCAATTCTGGGGAAAAACGCACTTTATAGTCGGAAGAAAGATTCACCGTTTACCCACCGCCGAACAAGGCAAAGTAAACCAGACCTACGCATTTACAATTGAATGAATAGGTACCTAGCCAAGTAAGAGTTAAATATCTATTAACATGACACGATTTCAAGAATTTCAACATCATATTTTCAACCTTGCCAAAAATATCAAAAAACTTCTTACCTGCCTCTCGCTAACAAATTGATCGTACCTAAAGAGACAGAACTATTACTACTTAAGTATTTCATGGTAAAATATGATGGTGAGGTAGTAATTCCTAAAGCTAATACAGAATGTATTGAGCTAAAACTACTCAAGCAGTTTAGCAATCTGTTGTAAGAAAACCTTACATTTAAACTCACCTACACCATGTTGTGTTCCAAACACTGAATTAGAGGTAAATGAGTACCGTATGCCACTTATCTAAACTAAAGACTATTTAGCCAAGCGGAGGGAGTTTTGGCTGGGATCTTAAATGTGGGTTTAAAGCAGAAGCAGCTAGCTGCTAAAGAAGTCTACAACTGAACAGATGGCCAAATAAACGACGCGCGTTCTGATTCCTGCGCAAGCAAATCCCTTTTTGGGAGCTGTTAATTGAGCAGTAACCTACGCACTTGGATTACATTCTGTCTTTTTTCGGAGTACCTAGTCCAAACATGGGAGTGTTTGGACTAGGTACTCCGAAAAAAGACTTTTTAAATATACCAGATGTATATATAAATTAAAATAGATAATGATAATAGTACATTATGGTACTAGTGTGTAACATTGGTGATTACCGACGGTAATTATCAATACACACGTGTATCGTACGACGTTTTTCAACACTCTTGTGAATAAAATATCAATAAAAACTCATTTTATTCAAAAAAAGATCGTGTTCAATAGAACAAATAAATTAATGTTCCTATTGCTTGCTCATTTCATGCAACTTCTTATTTAAATAGATAATTTTAACTCGTACGTGTTTAATAAATAAAACTTTCACTCAAGTATAACTTTTGTTTTCTCTGTAATAGAAGAAAACTTTTGATTAACCATTTTGTACGTGGCAGAATAGGCGCACACCCTATGCGCGGAAAAAAAAACTCTTTAGTCTGTGGCCGATCGCAATGCGCGCGCATAGGAAAACCGATTAATTTTTCCCGCCATAGCGAAACATTTTTCACAACTCGTTTTCACTATTGAATTTATAGTTATTAATTAATTAAAATGTCTACAAGTACTAGTTACGAAGAAAATGATTTAAGAACAACGCCACCCAACCAATAAATTAAAAAAAAAAAAATATAACTCACTAGCGAGTTATAGCAAATAAAAAAGTCACAGTTTGATTATGGATGTCATTCTGTGCCTATTTGCGGTGACCATAGAGCCACTTTATGAGCAAGTGTGTTGAAAATGATTTTATTTCTGTAAGTAGGTTTGTACAAACACTTTTACACTCATATTTTAAAAAACTAGATGAGATCGGCAGGGTTACCTATCTGACTACTCTGAGAAGAAAGGCCGAAACAAACTCAGAGGTCACAGTCTCTTTTAAAATCCATACATAATCTTGGTCAGGTCATGTGAAGACCATGTTGACTGGTGTCTGAAATGGTCTTTTGAGGAAAGAACCACACAGATTTGAGTGGACCTGTGCAGTCAGTGCACGCATTTGTCAATCATCGTGCAGCTCAACTCAGAACTAAGGAGCTCAACGATTCGACGATCAATACAAAAGAAAGCACATTTAAGTAGGCCGCATAAAGTACTCTGACAGCCAGATCATCATTAAAACTAGCTGAAAGAAAAAAAATATACCCACATAGTCCTCACATTCACAAAAATTAAAATAATATTATATTTCATACAGCAAAAAGTTTATTGCTCTCATGTGTTACGCAGTTGTTACATTGAAGAGGTTCAGCACCTCATACGAATATCAAAATTACTTATTAAGAACGGCATTAACTTTAATATTAAGAAATGGAAAATGTTTAAACGACATTTTAATTTATAATAAAAATATAAGGTAGGTATAGCATACTGTACCTACCGTATATTTTGATTGTTTTGCTCAATCAACATTGGAAAGGGAACAAAATCCACTACACAATTTAAAACTGACAATATATTAATCAAAGCTGGTTACATACGAAATTGTTCTGTTATTAAATAATAAAAAAACATGAAAAATTAGAATCATAGCAAAATTAACTAGGCCAAGATTCATACTTTTGACAAGAGTCAAGCTGCCATAAGAACCATGTAAAAGTTAGACAATGAAAGACTGCAAACCTGTTGCTGAAGATCATAACAGGAACTCAGATACTGATACTATTTATATTTAGTACAATTATGTTTTGAGATAAATATCTTTAGTTAAAATAATTCATGCGAATTTCTATTAAACCCATAATCTTAACTTTGGTGGTTAACTAAGGTTATAATAAAATAATCAAAAAGTCTACTTTGTACACTCTAATACGACCAAAAAGCAAAAAGGGAAGTAATGATATATTATTGAAGGGTTCATACCAACTCCGGAATGTCTGTAAGAACCAAGCAAAAACATGGGAATTGACAGCACACCCTTATGGTTTTTCTTCAGTTCTCTGAACTATTGCAGCAGTAGCCAACTGAGTGGCAGAGAATTTGCGAGCCTGTGGTATCTGCATGCTTGTTTATTTAGTTAAGATCATTTTTTATTGATATATTTTGGCTGATCCTCTAGGATAAGTTAATTTTTTATTTCTGTCTCTGAGACTGTGTTCTAAACGTGACTGTGGTCCTAACAAAGCGAAAATTGTACTAATTATTAAAATGTATTAGCTCTAAAATTTCCTAAAATTAATAAAACAAAATATAATAAAATTATATTGCCCAATTAAGACTAAGCCTTAAAAAAAACCTGAACAGCACTCAGCTTAAAAAGAAAAAATAATAATCGGATGAGCTGCACTTGATTCTCCATCAAATACGAACAGTACCATGGATTGTGTAAAAACAATAATCTGATTGCATTGTTAGACCACGAATATATCGCGTATACACGATCAGAAAAGCTCTGCTGTGAATTGGTACAGTGGTGCACACAATACATTCGAACGTTTCCTCGAGTGGCCGTGTCGCGATTCTTGTAATATCGAGTGGCAATTAACCAGCCGCATCGTCAGTACATTTGTGTTATTCCACTACAATTAAAATACAAATTAATGTGATGCATTTCGCTTAAAAGGGCCGTTGAGCACAATTGTCTGAGCTAAATGAGTGGTCGGAGTTATGTTCACATTTTGTCAACAAATGGCCACTGCTATTTTGACAGGAAATAATTGAATGATGTATAATATGGTAATGACTAAATAAAACACTGGCAGCCTTTAATGAAGAATCGATTTAATTGTAGACAGCTACATAATCGTTTCATTCCAATAAGAGCATCTTGTAACACACCTTTTTGTTTAATTATTTTTTATTGTATTCCAATTAAATTAAAGTGGAGATTATGAACAGCGTCATTAACAATGGCTCTTAATTATTGAACGGATTATCAGTCACGCTATTTTATTATTACAGCATTAATCAAATAACTATTACTGTGAGTGGATGCATTTTCCTCGAAGCTTGCTTTATGCATCTCCTTTACCGTGGAGTATAGCGTGCCTTATCTGTATCAAGCGGTGTCCTCGCGGACTACTTCGATACAACCTACTCGAGAAAAGGGAATCAACGGAACAAACTCCTTGCTCAAGATTAGCAAAGGCTTCCCATTCATGTTTGTTGTGAGTAAAATAAAATAGTGAGTTATCTAAATATTATACAGCATACAATACAGGAGTACGTCACTCGTGGTGCCACGGCGCGTCAATGAACACGTACGAGCTCTAAAAGCGCCCTTATTGTAATTTCCACTTCTCCTAATAACCCCCCACATGTGGCTCGCGCTGCACGTTACACGTAATTTTGCATATTTTCGCGGTTAAGTACCCTTACATAGTAATTTATGTGCATTAGTTATGAGCTTCAAAGAATTGCGGAAATGCTGGATGATGTAAAATGCGCTATAATGAAAATGACGCACTTAGCTTCCGAGAAAAATTCGCTGCTCCATCATCAATTAGTTAGCACTTATTCGTATTTGCCGTCATTTTACAGTTAATTATTAAAGCTATTTAAACAAATTATGAAAGGATTTTGATCCGTGTGCTGTTTACAAAAGCGGATGCAAAACGCCCCCTGATCAATATGGAGGAACACGTACCGAAGTTTCCAACTGGGTGCATCGTTTAATACCAAACTCTGGGAAAACTGACAACGTATAAAAAATTATAACACTGTCCCTCCCACTTGAAATCTTTTGTCGCCAAACAAGCTGTCAAGGGCATGTCTAAACAGAATTTAATACGCTGCCAACAATCGAGCATTGTGACATGTAGTGAGTATATTCGAGGGTTGTCGAGAGGGCAGACAAAGTACTTGATTCAAGCACGCTCGACGAGTGAGACCACGAGGGTGCTCCAGCAGTCTTACTAATGGCCACTCGCGGAAACCGATCGATTCCGCAATTTGTTTCTCCGACACGTCGATACGATTATAAATCATTAGTCGCTCTATGAACGCAACTGTGATTCTGAATTGCTGTTACTGAAAATAATTTCAGTTTTGAAACTTAAAAAAATAAAACAATCCGCTACCAAAAATTCTTGATGTATATTTTTTGTTTTGTTCGATTTCCCATATTTTTTTACTTACTATTCCGTTGTCACTGAAACGTAAATCCTTTGAGCGCTACGTTCATTTTTGTGACAAATCATTTCAGCCGCAGCGCAATTTAAAGAGCGAAAATCGAAATAATATTTTTCAACCAATATAAAATTCTGGTGTTCAGTGTTTCACGGTGTATGAACATTAATGAGGTGGACACTATATAAGCCGTATTCCCGCATTTTTATGAAATTTGTACCACGTGGGTTACCAGTTTTAAGGCATACAAAATTGTAGTGAATTGATGAATATATATGAGTTGTCTGAATACCTACTCAAAAGAAGTTTCACGATTCGCAAAAATGCAAGCTAACTAGCAAATACCTATTGCAATACACCTATTTACAAAACTTCCTAAAAAACTAAACTTTAGCAACTATCGCTTTACATTTAGCAGCAAGCGTTCCCTATTTTACCTGTCAGATTAGCGTACATGCCTAGATATAACATGAAGGAGTTATTATGATAATATGAGGCACACACGAGGCGCCTCGGCGAGGCGTCGACACAAAGCGTGCGCACTACAAAAGGCAGGTCACAGAGACTGCGCCAGCAATCAGCTAAAATGGAACCCAGCGGCAATTATTTAAAACAACTTTATATACGACTTTTGTTGCCTCGATTAAGGGTCGAACGATTGTTGGGATATGAATTGTCCGAGTAGGTAGGTAGGTCAGTATCTATTGTGGTGCGACGCAATACATCTGATAAATAAACTAGTCTTTTCTCTCTTACACTTCTGGTATTAAATTTATTTTTAACATTTTCCGTATACTCATCACTAAAATAGTGTTCTAGGCTTATTAAATGTCATGTCAAAAAGTCGTATATGTCAGGGACGCTCACGTGAGGGCCTTCTTTTTTTTTTTTTTTTTGGGTGGGAAATCATCAAATGACTTCTCCCGCTCTGGGTGGAGCGGGAGGGCGTGTCAGACTTTTACTGACTAAAACCCACCCGTGTTCCTTCAGTTGCCTGTGCCAGGGCCACGGTTTTCTCTGTGGAATAACCCGCGACCCTGAGGCGTCGGCCCTATCGGACCCCGTCACTTTGTGCTGACATCTCTTTGAGGCGCGCGTGGAACACAACGCGCCGTCGACCCGGGCCTGGTCCTTACCGGACAGCGAGCTACCCATTGCTCGCCATCCGCAAGCCCGCGCCTACGGTGGCCGGGAATCTGCAGGCGACTCCCGACGCCCAGGGCGTCTCCTGCGGCGGCTAGTGGGGGCGTGAGGGCGCAATGCTCTCTCCCTCACCCGCTCCGCCTCCTCCTTCGCGAGCATTACTGCTTCGCAGAAGGAGGTGACGGCTTGCCATTCCCTCTCGCTCCGTACCATGGCCTGGACCAGGGCCGGACGCGAGAGATCGCCGCCGCCAATCGCCTCCGCGAGGACACTGCGGTGCTCCGCCCAAGCTGGGCATACCTCCACCGTATGCTCCACCGTGTCCTCCGGGCGATCCACACAATGGTGACACCCGGGCGTTTCCTCCCGCCTTATGCGAAACAGGAACCTCCCGAAACAACCGTGTCCGGTGAGGACCTGTGTCAGGCGGAAGGTGAGGACGCCGTGGCGCCTCTCCAACCACTCCTCAAAGAGGGGACTTACCGCCGCTATTGTGGCGTGCCCATCACGTGAGGGCCTGGAATTGTATTCAGATGTGGTTACTACATATAATATGTGTGAAACCAGGAAGCTTTTTAAATCCCAATTGAAGTGGTGTCAGGATAACAAGCAAAACATTAAAACGGATATTATGGCAGACCACCACTTCAAGAAGGATTTTAAAGGTTTCTGGAAACAGACAAATAAGTTAAATCCGAAGCAGAAAATTGCCAACCTGTTCCAACAGCTTTTTAAGGTTGAGTCGCCTTTGGGTACGGCTTCGCGGACGCTCGATGTTGACTGTGAAACCGCAGATCTTAAAGTCAGGTTTTCAGCCAAAGATGTGCCAAAAGTTATTAAAGGCGTGGTGAGAGGTAAATCTCCTGGTCATGGCAGCCTTAAGATCGAGCATTTACAAAATGCGGGCTGTCACTTACCGTGGGTTTTGGCAATGTTTTAATGTATTAATGTTCACGGTTGTTGTACCAATAACTAATGATAGGACCGGAAATACTTCCGATTTATTGAACAACAGGCCGATTTCGTTAGCCACTGTTGTAGCGAAAGTACTGGACAGTCTGCTTGACCAACAGCTGGCCAATCATATCAAGCTCCATGATGAGCAATTTGGTTTTAGATCCGGTTTGTCCACGGAGAGTGCCATCATGTGTCTCAAGCAGACTGTGCAATACTACAGTGATCAGAAAACTCCTGTATTTGCTTGCTTACTGGATCTTTCGAAAGCTTTCGACCTAGTTTAATATGATAAGCTATGGGAGAAGCTGGAAACTGAGACAGAATGTGATCCGGAAGTTATTTCTGTTTTCAGATATTGGTACAACAACCAGAAAAATAGTGTTCGATGGACAAACTCTTTCTCGGACGTGTATAGGTAGTGCGGGGTGAGACAGGGTGGACTGACCTTTTTTTTTGTTTTTGTTTCCGGTGTGGAAAATCCTCATGGACGGGCGGGGGGAGTGAGGTGTACTCCCCCCGCAACGTCTGTGAGCCGCGCGTGCGGAACACTACGCGCGCCGCCTTCTCGGGTCCTGATGTTGGGGGCGACGAATGTCCCTGAATCCGTCGCCCCTGGACTCATTTAGGGGGGCTGGAAGATAGCATTGTCCGTCCTCCGCCTGCGCCCGGTGCGCCTGCTGCGGATCGGGAGAGTGGACGAGATCTCTCTCTCCGTTTCCGCAACCTCCTTCTGCGAGATCACTGTTTCGCAGAAGGTAACCACCGCGTCCCAGGACTCGACGCTGCCGACCATCGCACTCACTACGGCCGGCAGCGACAGGTCACTGCCTACTTCAGAGATGAGGGCACGGCGCGGCCCCTCCCAAGCGGCACACTGCCAGCGTATGCCACGCCGTGTCCTCCCGGCAGACGCGCAGCTCAGCGGTCTTCATCGGCCTGGACACCCGGACGTCCTCCGGGTTGAGGACCTCCCTCAGTTTGGTGGCCAGGATGTCCGCCTTTTTCCCGCTAGAGGCACCCGACACCTCGAGCAGCCGCGCCCCCGTAATCGCCGGCCTCATTCTGAAGCCGGACGGTGTGCCAAGGTCGGGGAACGCGACATTGGCTTTCGCCGGCGACAGGACCGCCTTATATGTAACGCCCCTTTCGACGGCTCAGGGCTGCAGCGTAATCACTACAGCCGCGGAGCGTGGGGCTCTGACCTTATGCGGGCCTTCTTTGGTGCTGGTGCCGGTGCTCCAGCGGGTGGCGGTGGCGCCGTCTTCTTCCCGCGGCGGCGGCGCTTCTTAATCCGAAGTCCTATGTATCAGACACATTGAAATCTGAATTGGGATTTACAAAAAAAAAACAAAGTACTCTCGACTTTGAAAATATTTACTTATAGAACACGTATTTTTATTTTCGCAAAACTTTCTGAGTGTCCCACGTACTTGCAACCGACGTTGGCATGTGGCGTGCTGTATTTTCTGGCTACTTATGGGAAGAAGGCGTGAGCTTATGTAGGTATGTAAGTATGTTCAAGTGACATTTCACAAAAGAATTGTACAAATGTATACCAACAGCGCCAGTATTTTAACGACAAACGAGCGAACCTACTCACTTTTGTAATTAAAATAAACAAGAAATAACCTCCTCCTTTTTCAGAAGTCGGTTACAAAAGAAGAATTTAAAGAGCAAGGACCAACTATCGTTATTGTTATAATGTTCTAATTGATCTACAAATAGAAATTCTGTGAAGCAGTTTATGCGAATGTCCCAGTTCAATAGAGCCAGGTAGTTTATTTGTTGCAGCTTCGGGAAACGTAATAATTGTTCATTATTGGAGGTTATTAAACAAACTGGCTGGCAGTGGCGCAGCGCCGGAAACGGAAGCGTGCGATGCAGCGCTTCGGCCGGAATCGGACACGTTCCGGAGCGTTATCCGCACGAGCACTTCCGGTCACTCGACTATCACTTGTTACCGCCATGCCACTGTGATCCGCGCCCATTGTCCACTGCACTGCTTAAATTTTTCACTGAAAATTGCTGGCGTTTATTTTAAAATACAATATCTGCACATGCGTTCAACGGCATTTTTTTATTATTTACACAAACCAAATATTGCCATTGTATCGGATCGGATATGAGAGATTTTTTGAAAAGGTTTAAACATTTAACAACAACCAAATTACGCCGGAAATGCTTTTCAATTTTATTTATGAATGCCTGCATCACGCATTGAACAAGGGACTGAAAAGAAGAGATGAATAAATAAAACAATTATTCAGTGCACACAAAAGACATCACACAGCACAACACACAAATCACAAGTACATTCATACATAATCAGCCCAAAATGTTGGGAACATTATGGGCTCTCTGCTGGGACACAGGCCTCCTCTTGGTGAGAGGGTGTGGGCCGTAATCCACCATGCGGGCCCAGTGCGTGTTGGTAGATGTCAAATGTCTTTGAATTTTTGATTCTAAGACAGGTTTTTTCACGATGTTTACCTTCACCGTTTTGAGAGCAGTGGTTGATTAAATATTTTCACCAAGTTAATTAAGCGCCTGTCTGGGTTCGAACCTACGACCTACAACCCGTAAGTTGCTACTGTTACCACTGGACCACCACTGCTCCAATCACAATTAAATGATAACATAAATATAAAACAAATGGTGTCAATATACAAACAAGAAAAATAAATAAAAACGTGCTAAATAAATAAAGTGAAAATAGGACATGGTTTAAATCAAATAACGAAACTTAAATCACATAATTAGCCTATTATGTTCCCACTGCTGGGACACAGGCTCCTCTCTGTGAGAGGGAGTGGGCCGTAATCCACCACGCGGGCCCAGTGCGGGTTGGTAGATGTCACATGTCTTCGAACTTTTGGTTCTTAGATATGCCGGTTTCCTCACGATGATTTCCTTCACCGTTTTTAGAGCAGTTGTGATGAAATAATTTACTCAAAGTAAAGCGCCTGTCTGGGTTCGAACCTACGACCTACACCTCGTAAGTCGCGGCAGTTACCACTGGGCCACCAATGCTCTTAAAGTCATCTCAAGGTTGCACCAGATAGGAGTCCAGCTCAGCACAAATAAAAGAAATGACTCATACAAAAAAATTGTTCTCGTGGAGCCCTAATTGGATAAATTTAGTCATAATGGCATAGTCCTGTAAATTGTACCTAATAAAATTTCATCGAAATTGAAATCTGTCAAGTGTGAAAGCTTGCTGCTAACTAAGCTTTTTCCAGTCTTATTTCTCCATAAATTCTACCTTCAGTTCCTCGGAACGGTTTTTGCATTTTCAATGAAAGCGCACTTTTTCGACCATGGTTTTTCTCCGAACTGAAATTCAGACTGTACTGTGTGAACTCTGATTGTGTAACAATCGTTGAATTTATGAGTACCGCTGGAGAAACTAATTCTTAAGTGTACCGTCCGGCGTCCTCAACAGCCATTGGTCTTAATAAATATTCATAACTCATTTCAAAAGGGCCTTATGCCACATGAACCTATAATTAGAGTCGGACGTATATTATGTGAAAATAAATCTGAAACAGAGCTTAAATTTTAATGAACCTCAATAATTTTGGTGCGAAAATGCAGCAAGCGAGGCAGGCGCGACATGAAACTGTGAGCTGCGAAACATATACCACACTATGACAATGATATTGTGTGCATTGCATTTTTATTTAAAATTTTATTTAATTTTATTTTATAAGATATATTGTTGAGAACACCCATTCATTTGGACCAAGTAGTGAAAAGATCGCTCGCCATTTCCTATGAATCTCTAAAAACTACCACTTTCTTAGGAAAGTGTTTTTTTTTTCTTCCAACAAAGTTATGGCAAAATTACGATATCTATCTAATCAATCCCACGACCAACATGCTAACTAGCTGGCTAGTCTTTTTTCCACCGCGTGATCTATTGTTGTCAGTGAATTCTGTGCTCTCTCTACCTACTCCACCTACTTCGCAGCTCAACAACTCGCGAGCGCCTCTGACCCACCAATTTGCCGGTACGGAAGCTTGCACTCTGTGCAGCATCATTCGCTGATATAATTGTTACCTCTGAAATTCACGGCGAATATTAACATACTGCTAACTACTAGCATGTTGAATTAATTCAAATTGGCCCGGAAGCTTCAAGATTTTTATTTTTTAATAGCTTCCGTTTTTTTTTGCTCGCCTCATAATGGTTGTAGCGTGATGTTAAATAGTATGTATTCTTTCTCAAGAGTTGGGCTATCAAATGGAAAAAAAAACAAACAATTTTTTAAATCCGTCTGGGAGTTCCAGAGATTGGCGCGTTCAAACAAACACATTCTTCAGCTTTATTATTAGTATATATAATAACAATAATAATAAAGCTTTATTTATTTCCGTGCAAATTACAATCTTAAAGGTTAAAATGAATAGAATTAAAATATGTATTTATATACAAAGTTATTAGTACAGTATATAGAGTAAAATATTATGTGCCAGTAATCTTTGTTGCTGGTTGAGTTTAGCCAATTTGACCAGCTATCTCCACGACCTCATCTACCCATGTAGCATTAAGCCTGCCTCTGCTTCTAGTGCCTCGTGGTCCAGCCCATTCTATTGCTCTCCCCATCCATCTATCATCTTTAAGCCTGGCCACATGACCTGCCCACTTCCATTTTCTTTGTAGTGAGAAGGTTAGGGCTGTATTTTAATGTTATGCCCGGGCAACTTCTCTCTATTCTTCTTTGTTTATCATATTATTTAATTGTTGTGGGTCGTCCGCGAACCTCAAGTGACTTAGAAACTTCCCATTTATATTAATGCCCTGCTTTGAACGCAATGAACAATGGGGATGATGACAATTTTTTTATTTGTATCTCAAAAATATGATTATTTCCAAATAGTACAAACAGTACCTATTATGAGCACAAAAAGTGAAACAGCTTAAAAAACTGCCAAGTTATAAACGTTTTAAAATAAGTGTTAGACTAGGATAGCACTATCGTAGAAGTGACGTCACGACTACGTAACTTCATACTAGCGCCGTGCATTGTCCGTACCGCGCGACAAGGACAGGAATAATCCCCTCCAAAAACTTTTAAAGCGTGTATCTTCTTCATATTTACATCGATTTAACAGATTTTTTCGATTATCAAATTTTACTATGCCCTCATTGAAATTACATTATTATTACGAACATTTTTAATAGTAGTCATCATCCCAATTTTGGTGAGAGTGGGTCACCGTGTCTCACACCTCTCTTGATGTTGATATTTGTGCCTGTTCTATCTAGCTTGACTCTACTCGAGCTGTTAGCATAGATGTTTCTTAAAATATTTATGTATTTTTCGTTTATATTTTGATTTTGTAATGCTTCACAGATACTGTCGTGTGATCTATATCACACGACAGTATCTGAGTCAAAAGCTTTTTTGTAGTCAATGAAAGCTATATATAATGGTCTATTACATATATTCCAAGTATTTCTCTATCACTTGGTCAACTACCTGAATAATATGATCCACTGCGCTGAAACCGCTTCTGAAACCTGCCTGTTCAATCGGTTGGTGTAAGTCGATGCCTGAGGATATTCTTTCAAGCAGGCAGGAGGCGAATAATCTGTTGAGACAGGAAGTCAGGCTTATGCCAGCGATAGTTCCCTATGTCCGCTGGGTCACCTTTTTTTATAGATCAAAATTATATCTGATTCCGTCCACGAATGTGCTACTACTTCTTCGTTTAAAATCTTGTTCCATAATAACGTGATAGGTTGCAGTACAGTCCTTGCCAATTTGATACATTCGTTTGATATTCCATCAGGTCCCGAGCTTTTTTCTGACTTTAGCTTCATTTTTTGTTTCAGGATTTCGGGTCCCTTGAACCGGCAAGATGTTTCCGCATTCGTAACTGGCTCTTACTTGTTTTAATGAGTCTGGGTGGCTATAAAGTTTAGAAAAGTCCGTGGCTACATTTATGATCTCGTACGGGCATTTGGTAGAGCCAGGCTAGAGTGAAGGAATCCATTTCTTTGATCTATTCAGTTCTTTATATGCTTTTTTTTGCGGATCTAGATTTTTTCGAGGTGTCATTGAATAGTTTTACTTCTATAGGTATAGTAGCATTTTCTTATTTCCTTTTTTGTTACTTTTTAAAGGTTTTTCAGCATTTCTTTATCGGATTTATCCAGTGTAGGCTTTTTTTGTAGTGTGTTTCTTTCTTTCATGAGCTATAGTGCTTCCCCGACAAGATTGTGCATTTTCCTTTTGATTTTGTTTTTTATAAACTTGCTAATATTGAGTGCGTGATTTTTTTACTGTATTCATCAGCTTTGTGATTTACAGCTGACGTTACGAGGTTTGGGATAGAACTGTTTAATTTTTCAAGGTACGTTTCTTTCTCTTTCAATGTTTTCATCGTTGTTGATACGTTAGAAAAGTTGCGTCCGCTTTTTGTTGATGATTTCAGGTGTATGGTGTTCCCCGTTCCCCCGGTTGTTTCCCCGAAGGGTTGGGCAGAGGTGTACCTATAGTACACCCACATTTCGCCAGTTATGTTTTAAGTCCCATGTAATAGGGGGCGAGCCTATTGCCATCTACCGGGCACAAATGCAGATGATACCTACTGAGAAATTCCATATAAAACCCCCAATAACACGTTGCCCGACCTAGGAATCGAACCCACCGACCACCCATCGAACATTTAAGTATCTTGTTAGTTACCTACCTTAGTTTACAGACTTTTATGTAGACTGAAACAAGATATCATATATACTTCAACTTTTAATGTTTACATTTTCTACTTTTTGGAAGTGGCAACAAAAATCAATTCTATTTTCTTGTAAATTTTAACATTCAAAAATACCTTTAGTGTGTCTGAATAAATTATTAGACTTTGACAGTGATTAATTAGATCCGCAGGCGTTCCATTTATAGTATCTAATAATTGATCAATCTTACTTTCATGAAAGAATCAAAGTTAGGAGTCCATCTCCAGTTGTTTTTACAGTCACCCATTAGAACAGAAAGAAGCACAATGTTGATCTTCACGAGGACCCGTTACGCTTTTAAATAAGAAAGTAAATGATAGTTGGGTATTCTCTGTAAAATCATAAAACGAGCATAGATATTTAAAAAAAAATGTCAAGACTTTTTCTAGGAGGGTCTACCACTCCGGAATTTACCCGGTCTCTTAATAGAAACGACCGGACGCTCCCTCGACAAAACTAGGACAAGCCCGGGCAACACCGGACGGACGCTTGATTCATGTAGACCAAACTCTAAAGGGTTAACCCACTATATTTTTCTTTCATCCCCATCACCCTGTAGATAAAACTACAAACATAATATATCACAGAGTAATGCGGCCAGCTCATCCCGGACGCAGTGGCGATAAAGCAACGGATCGCGGCACTTCCTGCTCGCGAGCGACACCTTCCTCTACTTCCGGCGCGTTATCTATGGTCACGCCACCCTCCACTGGCTCTGAATTATCCATGTATCCTGTATGGTATGCTATTGGATGATATATGTAGTCTATGGCAAGTTGCTGTCTTCCAATATTGTGTATTCCGTACACAATTTCTGTTACTTGATGGGTTGGTTCGTTTACTTACACTGTTGAAACAAATCAGATTATGTTTTTCCACTGCTGAACTCAAATGTTGTACATGACACAATTTACCACGTGGTCTCACAGAGAGGAGGCCCCGGCCCGAGCAATGGGTACATTATAGGCTGATCAAGCTTGTGCACCACCATTCGCCAACGTCTACCCTTTTGTGTGTAGAAACACTACCTACTACAGTTTAATTTAATGCATCAATGAAGGAAAACTGAAGCCCATGAAATATCGCCTTTGTCACTGAATGGCGTGCATCGAATATTCCTTTCGGATTTTTTTGGTTACCCCGTATTGGGGATTGGGGGTGTCTAAGTGTATGGCAGAATTTTAAACGCGCGGTCCGTTTAACTCGAAAAGTAAAGAATAAAGTGAATATAGGTTTTTCGAAAACTTACCCATAACGGGGTAAAATGTAAGTAGTCAATTTTACAGGGGAGGATTTTACTGCGTGGCATGATTGATTCCATCCCTGTGGGGGTTAAAAGTTTGAGGTAGGTTATACAGTTTATATGAAAAATCTGATTAATTTTGGTTTATTTGCAATTTTACAAGTTTTTGGGTTTTTCGAAAATGGACTAGAAAAAGGGGTATTTAAGTGTTTCAGAGAGGATTTCACTGCGTGTCTGTATTAAACCAAAATTAAAAATTTCGTAATCATACATTTTCCGAAACTACCGGTTAATAGGGTTTGACGGGGTGCTACATTTTGTAGCAGATATTACGAAATCCACGCAGACGAAGTGCTAGTAAATGATAAATCATTAGAAAGGTATTAAGATTTAAAACGCTTACTGCGTTCAAAAGTGGAGTGGCACGTTAAGAGTCGTATTGCTGTGAACTCGCGGTACGACTGTATGTGTTTATACGACACACACCACAGAGATCGCACACTCTGACGTATCGTCGTGTACTCGCACCACACTACACGAAACAAAAATATATTTCCGTCGCTTTTGTTAGACACGGTCTCACGCATGATCACGCATTATTCACGTACCCTGGTAAGTTTATGGCTTTGCTAAAATTCGAGCTAATTTAATATGAACTGGTAGCAGTAGGCACCAAACGTCGGACAGAGAAGCAGCCGGCTAATGTTCCGATCTCATAAGATGCAACGCAGTTTTTTTTGCTTTTTATTTATTTGGTTTGCGATAGTAATAAAATTAAAAAAAAACGTGTTTTTATTTGTGTTTTTATTGCAATAAAGGGTTTAGAATAAAAAAAATAAGTTACAAGTGATAACTAAAAACGTGTATAACCGTTATAATATTTTACATACAGCCAAATAAGATGTAAATACTATTTTAAGAAACTAAGAAGCAATTTGTATTATTTGACATGTGAAATGTTCAAACATTTTAATAAGTCGTTTTTTTCACAATAATCATTAATTTTCAATCATGAATTTCCAAAATAAGGGATTTTAAGGTTATTGGGCAGTTTGTTTACATTTAGTATTTCACATTTTATTTGGCTTTAGTGAAT
The DNA here is from genome assembly GCA_963555695.1 of Dasypolia templi. Taxonomy (NCBI): domain Eukaryota; kingdom Metazoa; phylum Arthropoda; class Insecta; order Lepidoptera; family Noctuidae; genus Dasypolia; species Dasypolia templi. Next base: position 24,134,926 of record OY743138.1, read on the forward strand.
ATAGGTTACAATGAAGCTATAACCTCAAGCTTCAGTTTCTTTAAGAAAAGAAGATTGAAACTAAATCTCTAATTTTTTCCTTAAATAATCACGGATATAGCGCAATATACAGGCTAAACTATTCTCGTGGAAAATTAAACGTTCTTGTTTATTTATGCCGTTCTGTCAAAAATGTTTTTTTACCTGCTTCGGTGATACTCGTACAACCCTTCAGCGTGGAGAGCACGGCAAACGGTTTATAATAACGTGTTTAATAATTCAACAAAATGTCTCCTTAGTATGAAACCATTTGTTTCATATTAATTCACCATGTGACGTCGCTGCTTATTTAAGAGGTTACATAAGCCTTCCACTTCGTGCTCCGAATAGCAAGGCTCCCTCTTTCTCACATCTCATAACCCACAGATTCACAGTATTTCTCTAGTACAAAGAATGGAATACTATTAGACGTCTCTAAGCAAAATATACAACTACACCACACGCACTATACATTTTTTTTTTTATAATTGTTTGGAATCACATTGTATGTATAACACTTTCCTAATCATTCACTTATGTAAACAAATAATCTTTAAAATGATTTGTATTTTTCAGTTATTTTATTTAAAACTCAAACTAATAGGGCATCTTCTGAGTTAAAGAACTCAAACTCAAACTCAAACTCAAACTCAAATCATTTATTTCAATTAAACCATTTACAGGCACTTTTGAATTGTCAAGGAGTCGGTCAGTCAGAAATATGAAGCTAGTTGCCCATTCCAAAGCGTAGTAGGTACCTATGGAGAAGAACGGGCAAGAAACTCCATGGACACTCTTTTAAATAATAAAGTTTTTACATATATCTTAGTTACATCGATTAATGTTGACACTATAAGTGAGAACGATGTACAAAAAACCGTACACGTTAAAAGCGTCCAGAGTGCATCAAGACATAATTAAAAACAATCCAGCTAATTAATTATTAAAATAAGCCGTGGCAGCTAAGAGATGACCAGTCCCAACTGACGGCGCCCGTTCACGAACATGACGCATGGATCGCACCATTCAACTCAACCATTTTGAAGGGAGCTAAATGATCCGACACACGCACCACCGTCAACGAGACATTTGAGTGAGCATGACATACTATCAGCCGCCAAGGCATATTCAAGTCAATCTATGACATTACCCGGTAAATGGTAGCTCTATAGTACAAAGTACTCACATCTATGCAATGCATCTATATAATAAAAAGGAGATTGAGTTTATATAATGCAAATAAATTCTTACTATCTTCAGCAGCTTCAACAGTGTTTCAAATGTCAAATAATTAGTTGTGGTGTGGAGCAGGACCGGCATTAAGCCAGGCATTTTTATCAGTTATGTAATCCTCCAACCTATAATATGCCTGCCTGAATAGTGTGCGTTTGACAAAGGATTTGAATTTTGTCTCATTCAGTTGAAGTATGTGGGGAGGTATTTTATTATAACATTTTAGACAGTACCCCATGAAAGATGAGTCTACTTTAGCCAGTCTGAAACCTGGTTGAACTAATAGGTCCCGATTTCTAGTACTATAATTATGTCTTTCACCTCTTTTACTGTAAAGATGTAAATTTTTTCTTACGTACATGATGTTTTCATAGATGTATTGACAAGGTACAGTCATGATGTTAATATCCTTAAACAATTCCCTTAGAGAATCGCGCCTGCGGAGATTATATATGGCTCTGATGGCTCTTTTCTGCAGAATAAAAATAGACTCGATGTCTGCAGCCCGTCCCCAAAGTAAAATACCGTAAGACATGATACTATGAAAGTAACTAAAATAGACCAGCCTCGCGGTATCTACATCAGTAAATTGACGGATTTTTCTGACAGCGTAAGCTGCTGAACTTAGCCGTCCTGCTAGAGATGTTAAATGAGGACCCCATTGTAGCCTTGAGTCGAGCGTGATCCCCAAGAAAACCGTTTTATCGACGAATTCTAGCTTCTCTTGATTCAATACTATCTCACAATCACTACTCTTGACGTTTGGTAAAGAAAATCTTATACACTTAGTTTTATTTCCATTTAGTACTAAATTATTAGCCGTGAACCAATTTTGAACCACCAGTAGGGCGTTATTTACGTCGTCAAAATTTGAAGCACGTCTATCTACCTTAAAAATTAAGGAAGTATCGTCAGCAAATAACACCATTTGTGGTTGATTTATTAATAAATGGAGTAGGTCATTAATATATACTAAAAAGAGGAAAGGACCCAATATCGAGCCTTGTGGAACACCCATTTTTACCTTTAAACCAAGTGAATTGACACCATTTATTTGAACTTGCTGTTGTCTATCATTTAAATAAGATTTTATTAAACTGAGCGCAAGTTTTCCAAGTCCGTAATGCTCAAGTTTCAAAAGCAGGGTTTCGTGATCGACGCAATCAAATGCCTTGGAGAGGTCACAAAAGATTCCTATGGCGTCTTGAGCCTCTTCCCACGCGTTAAAAATATGTTTTAATAAGGTAACACCAGCGTCGGTCGTACAACGCCCTTTGGTGAAACCATACTGTTGCTCGTGAAGGATTTTATTAGTATTAAAATGATTGAGCATCTGATTAAGTATTATCTTTTCAAAAACCTTGCTGAAAACCGGCAACACGGACACAGGTCTATAATTATTAGTGTCTTTACTGTCCCCGGATTTGAAAAGTGGTATTACCTTACTGTATTTCATTAGATCCGGGAAGACTCCTTGATCCACACACAAATTAAATATTAAGGCTAAGTAAGGTGCTATAGTTTCAATTATGGAGGTACAGACTTTAATAGACATTCCCCAAAGATCTTCGGTCAATTTCATCTTGATTTGCTTAAAAGATTTTATTACTGTTAAGGGGTTAATATGCTTAAAGTTAAATTCAATCGGGCAGGCAGAAACATTAGCCCTCATTAAATCAAAAGCACGCGAGGGCGAAGAATTTAAGATTTCAGTGGTTTTTAGTGGGACACTGGTAAAGAAATTCACAAATTCCTGAGCAACTTTTTTGTTATCGCAAATGAGACCACGTGACGTCTCCAGTGTGTAATCACAATTTTGCTTTTTGATCCTGTTCGTTTCATTATTGATAATTTTCCAAACCGTCTTTATTTTATTGTCTGCTGATTTTACCTTGTTGCTAATGTATAAGGCTTTAGCAGCCTTACAAGTGTTCTTAAAATTTTTTGAGTAAGAAGCAACATACTTATTAAAAGTTTCCGTGTTAATATAAGGCTTAAGGCCATACAGCTCGAAAAGTTTTTCCCTACTTTTCCTAAGTCCTTTAGTTGCCCAGTCACTAAATAAAAACTTAGGGCTGATACTTTTAGACTTCTTCTTAAAAATATTATTAAACTCGGTTTGAACTACCGAAAAGAATTCTTTATACAAACTATTAACATTATTCATTGTAAGGTCCTGATTACTTAACTTACAAATTAAAGTGCTTTTAAATTTATTTAAATTGACAAATGTTATTGGTCTGGATTGTATCTGCACTTTTTGTATCGCTAACTAACAATGCCTTTGATTTATATTTATATTTAGTTAAATATAAAATATTTAAATGATAACACTCACACTTAGTCGGGTTTTATTAGACATTTGCGTTGTGTTACATCCAGTTTTACGCAGCGCAATATATTTGCCATCGCTTCAATATTTTATACTTGGCTGCATTTTGAAAATTATAACCACAACACCGCTAACACATTAACATTCGTCACGAACCAACAAGGTTCAATCAGGTGAATAGTCGTAACGAACTGCATCCACCTCACAGAAATTTAAATAATTTACTTAGTTTTCTACAGTCTACCTACTAACTTTTATTATTTATGCAAACAAGATGAACGAGTCAAACAACGAATGATTATCGAACTACACAACTACAAGTAATTTTATTCAAATTAACAAAAACTATTAATTATAGGTATTATTTGAAAATAACATCAAGTAAACCGCAGGCGCAGGTGAGATTCGAACCCACGGCTCGCCATAATCACTCCTACCCACGAGCACGGTAAAGACTAAGCTAGCACGTCATATGTTAAGTTAGTTGAAATTATGAACTACCATCAATTACAAACAAAGTGAGTGTGTCTCTATAGTATAGAAACAGCTTATAGAAGGTAATAAGTGAAACCAAAGGGTCAATCTATTGCTTTGTGAGATTGCTACTGGACTTATGAGCGCTACTGTATTTTAATGAACGGTGTCTTGATTTTGAGTTGAGACGAGGCAGTGTGGGAAGCTACCTTAACCGTTGTAGGAGGATGTCCTTAAGTTTTTGAGAAATTTCTAACTGCATTTACAGATTTGGGAAAAATAGTTTTTCTTACATTTTATTTTTATGTTGCCAATCGATGCAGTTTCGTTTAAGAATTCAAATACACTTTTGGACTAACTAAGGTTAGAGTACTAGAAACGTCAGAAATCACATAAAACTTTTCCCATACCTACACTTCGTAGTCAGAGTCAAATCATTTATTTTAAATGGCACTTTTGATCGTCAACATTTACAAAAAAAAATTGATTCTAGTTGCCTCTTCCAACAGGATACTACCTTTTGTAGTACCTACTGGATGGAGAAGAATGGGCAAGTAACTCCACCGTTACTCTTTTAAAATGTTTTACAATATTATGTACTTAAACATTAATTATATGTGAAGACGATGCACTTAGAATAAAATTACTATAACACTATAGGTAAAAAGAATTAAAAATAAAGCAATGGCTTGTAAATTAGTTATGATATATACATGGTGCTGACATATTTACAAATATTGTAAAAGTATATGTTTTCCCTAAAAATTTTAACAAGCAATAATTTTGTGTGTGAATTATAGTAATTACAGAATCAATGTCTTAAAAATTATACAATTCAATAAGCAACCAGTTTGATTTTGTCTAGCCTTCTAGATTGTCCTATGGAGCAGGACCAGTGTGTTTCCAAGCATTCTTATCAGCCTACCGTTTCTTCAACTATGTAAGGGTCATCTTCCATCATTGGTAAGAAGTGTAACCGGAGTCCAGAGAGCGAATACACAGTCGCAGAATAGTAAAAATTGGAGCGCAGTCTAGCACGATACAAACGATCGACTGTCTTTTTTCCGTATTTCGTTTTTAATCATAATAGCTTATCATAAACAGGTCTAAATGAAGGATTTAGGTAACAGGTAATATGGCCTGGTGTCCGCCACTCCACGTCAATGCGTTTTGGCGTACGGTGGGGAAATCGATCATTCGATCCACCCCAGCTCATCGAGGAAGGCTAGCAACGCCTTGGCCAACTGACAACTTCGCGTATAGTACCTGGGTTACCGAAGTACTTTGCCCTGTATGTGGCGACCGCCGGGCATTTTAGAAGCACATGAGCTGCTGTCTCGTCCTCCTCCATGCAGGCCCTGCACAGCGGACTGTCTGTGACACCTATGACAAAGGGGTGTTTATTAAATGACCCGTGGCCAGTTAAAGCTGCCGTAACTGAACGCAGCTGTTGTTTGAATAGTCGGAGAACCAGTTTCGCGAGGCGGCCATCAATTTTAGGGAGTGCTTCCCTAACCTGCCTGCACTCACTTTGTTCCAGTCATAGTTTGTGATGTTGGTCCCTGGTGCGTTTCCTTACTAGAGTGCGTAAGTACCCGAAGGAGAGTGGCAAGATGGGTGCAGATCCCACTTATGAAGGATTTACAGAACAATCGTTAAGGTTATCGCACACATTTCAGCCCAGCAACGGATCACAACCACGTTATTTCATCAACACTCCGCCAACCATGGCGATGCCGATTCGGTGCCAAGCTGAAATGCTGCAAGCTTTATTTGACGACACTGCTTACCGATAGAAACCCAAGATGTACCGTTAGAAGGAAGGGGGACCCGTTGTTGGGTAGCGTGTGATATCCACGCATTCCTAATGATGCTCAAAAGGGCAGTAAATTATGAAATACATATCTAAAATATACTTATTTTTGTATTGCTAAAAATGACGTTCAAAATGCGACTCGAGACGCAAAAAACAAAAGAAAATTTTGTAGTAGGTGGACTGGACTACATACAGCTTAACCAAACACTCGGACACTTATTGTTATGTATCGACTTATATGAAGAGACCGAAGACATTTTGATGCATCATTAACTACGAAATAACTACGAAAAGTTTGAGCAATCCGAAGGTATTGATTTGAAAATACCGTGCACTGAGCGGACAATCGGCGTGATTTGATCGACGGCCACAACATCACAATTGGCTGACCTGGATCGTGTAGCGCTGTTTGATAACGGCGCCAATCAACTGATTAATAATTAACTCTTTACTTAATTAGATAATGGTTAGTTTATACCTATAAATAAGTTTATGATCCGTGTTGTTTTCAGCTGATCAACAACCATCTTTAAAAAAAGGTATATTTAAAAGAATAAGCTTACCATAAGCATTATCATCCTAAAATGTTCCTAACTGCTGGGACACAGGCCTCCTCTCAGTGGGAGGAAACGGGCTGCAAGTCTTCGAATTTTTGGTTCTAGGACACGCCGGTTTCCTCACGATGTTTTCCTTCAGAGAGCAGTAGTGATGAAATTATGTACACAAAGTAAGCCTGTCTGGGTCGAAACCACGACCTACAACTCGTAAGTCGGGGCTATAGGGCTCACTGGGTCACCATTTCTCTCCAAAAGAATTAAAGAAACCTAAGTAGTGCAGGTAATTTTGGGTATCTAGATAGATAGATACCTTGCATTACTGACAACATGATGGTCATATCAAGATCAGCCCAAAAACTACCCACTACAGAGCAGAAGCATTTTCTCAAGATTTGCGATCTTTAGTGCTCATTGCATTTTAGCTGTAACATAAGACAGCAGGAAAATTATGTTTATAATAACGAGAGATAAATTACGTAAACAGCTGGTAATCCTTAGTAATTAAGTCTAATGATAAGGAAAAACAACTGCAGTACAAATAAACTTTGTTGATCTGACAATTAAAGATAAGGTATGGCTGATGTGAGGTGCTTATCGTTTAGCAGAATATATTACAAATGTTATTTAGTATTGCGTTATAACAAAGAATACGATAGTTTATGTAGGTCAAGACTTTTTCTAAATAATAAGTATTTTTCAACCTTGAAACCTAATCGAATGTACTCGTGTAACTTAGGGATGTATTTTTAAAGTTTACGCCTCACAGCTAGAAAAAGACACCTAATTCAATGTTAATTAACCACAAAAACTTCAGTTCACACCAGCTCCCACGGGTGAACAATTTGTGGGAAAATGCATATCTGGCGGTGAAAACTTTCACCTAAAACCCTCGATAATATTATGACTAGAAAGTATACAAACCTAAGTAACGCCTTGATGACTAACAAGAAATTTAAATTCGCCTCTCCTTAAAATACAGTAAACCTTTGTATCGCCTCTCTGTGCCCCTGTTTCACTGAAAAACTTTAACGAGAAACTCTACGGACACGAATACGCTTTTAGGGCCAATAGCTGCTTCACTGCATACGACCGATGTGACTGGAACACTGTACATCCCACGATTTACTTTTAAACTTTTAGCGCTAAGTTTAAGTCAGTAATAGTATTTTAAATATTGTTGTTGTCTTGCGTTGGAAAGGAGACTTGAAGTTTTTTAAGCACGCCTCTTCGTTTTAAAATAAATTATTGATTTATCTTATCCATTCCTCTTTCTAATAATTAGAAATAATGATATTAATTCAATAGTTATTAAGTATGACTCCAATGATAATGCTCCATATAAAGTCCCTCCTTATTCCTACCATATCTACACGGCTTTATTCAAACTTTCAATGAATTCTCTGCACTCAACTCTTCATCATAAAGAAGGTACGTAATTTAAAATTTACGCACAATACATATTTAAAGCTATTGAATAGTTGTAAGAATTCAACAGGGAACAAAGCAGTTCGTTTGCGGCGAACTGGCAAGCAATTCTTCAGGCGTCAGTTTTCAGCGCGCTTTGTGACAAAGGCAGTAACTGCGACGGCCATTTTGTGAAGGGTCGGTATTGCAGCGCTGCAGCGCTGTACGATTCCCACGATTATGTTTTTGTTTGAAAAAAGAATGTTTCATACTCGGTTGCAATTAACTTTCGTGTTCATCTGGGTGTGAGAGAAAAATGTTGTCCTCAATGTCGCTTGGGGAATGGTAATATTTTGGTAAACCGACAATTTTTTTTTAATGAGTTTAGTGTAGAACCATATAAAATTGTAGGCACCTACTATTCGCTAAGACCTTATTTAATATGCTAGATTGGTATTTATTTCCATCATTCCGGTACATAGAATAAAACTCTTGCAAAATAGTTCATATCGGCTAAAAGTCATTAAAAAATCTCTGGCAAGGCAAGTCAGATCCTTGCAAAATCGAAAAGACCTTATTCAAGTCAAGAAAACCTTTCACTTACCGCCCATCTCATAAACACTAACATAAATACCTGCCATACATATTTGAAGACGGTGTTTTCCGGAGTATTTCCCATGGTACCCTGGTACTGCGGAAACGCCTTGCTCGGGTGAGGCGGGTCTAATGGCCTCTATTCAACCACCGACAAGTGACACTTGGGAGCAACGCGTATTGTTGCCGCCTGGGGTCGTTCCTACGCACCGAGTACACTGTCGAGCCTCAGAACCACTCGTCAGCTAAACGCGCCAGTGTAAACAAAACGCGGTGTTGTTATAGATTTCTTGTTAAAATGCTCGAAAATATAAGGACGTGACATAATGTCAGGTGTGGTCTCCTGGCGTAGGGGTAGGGTATAAAGAACACCTGTTATGAAAAGGTTAAATCAAACAACAAGTTATATACAACATTGTTGCCCAACCATGTCATTTAGTTTTTTCCAATAGGTAGATGCCTCATTAGCTTGCGCAAGATGTACAGACCGCGAGGCTTAAGCTGAGCTTGGCATTTATATGAGTACACATAGAAATAGTGTAGGTGTGACGTCGGCCTAGAGTGCGGTTGGTTTAAACCATCGGCCTGAGGCGCTGTACGTCCCTCTCGCGATCACATTGGTGCGATTGTTAATCACTCACACAAATGCAATGCTCAGCTTAGGCCTCGCTGACTGCACCTAAGATATAAGTTGGCGTCACAACTAGGTACCTACCCAGAAACCACATCACCTGATATGACTATCGTTTAAGCCCCACCCTACCCTAACAACCTCAATCTTTACCTTAAGTAGGTATATAGACAACACATAGATATGCTCTTACTAACAAAACACAGGTGTCAACGCTAAGCCAACATCCTACAGCTTAAGGTACGTATATAAGTGTAAACCCTACGATAATAATGTATTCAGACCGTAGATATAAATTGAAACAATTGGATTCGCTCGTGCCTGCAATATTTTGTGGCATTGGCAAGTTCGCGCGAGATCGGGAACAATTCGCGAAAAGAAGGCAAGAAAATTATGTACCTGATTTGGAATCAAGGATCTATATAAAGGTACTGACTTAACTGGTGGTTGGTTATAGGAAAACAGCTAAGAAATGGCACCTAGTAAAAAAGCATGCCCCAAAGGTGCCCTAATAGTAATCCAGATGGACGACGAAAAGACTAACATATGAATGGTATTTTGGCAGTCGGTAAAAGACATCTTAACAACCAATAGAGCTCATGGTATAAGGAAAAACCAGCTTCTGATAAAAAGCTTAAAGAGATTACGACGTAAATACCCAAAAAACTCAACCATGTAATAACGCTAAGTGCCTGAGAACTAACCGATCTCAATGCGCAAAAGATTACGTGGACTTGAAAAAGATTGCCCTCGTTCCGTTCCATACAATTTCTTTAATACAATGCCTACTTATTTTGTATAATACTACTTCAAAAAACCGCAGAATTCTTGAATATTTTCACCCGGCACTCACCGAAACCCTCGTGGGATCATAAAAGGGAGGGCTGGATCTTTTACTACAGTTCGCGGCAACCTTTGGAAGTTCATAGCTATACATTTTCAAGTCTGGTTTTAGATAAAGAGGCAGGTATATTATTACCTCCTCTGATACCGAGTGAGCGCATTTTATACTTTTTTTTCGTCTACTTGTAGAATTTCTGTTGATTAAGTTGTGTTTATGAGATGGTAAACGTTTGATACGGTGTAAGTAAATAAGTATATCAAAAATTTAAGCGTTATAGAGACGGTACCAAATGTCTATATCTACAAGCATGACCACCATAGAAACGAGTTTTGTCGATAAAAGAATAGACAAAATGACAGATATAATCGACAAAATGCCAAATTTCTTTTATTCATCTGTCATTTTGTCTATTCTTCCGTTCACAAGGCCATGCTACGCGTGCAGTTTATATCTTACTACCTGATTTAATTCTAACAAAAAGAAATTAGAAAGATGGCTTTAAAAAATTCTGCTCCAGCGCGAGTGATTGGTCGAATTGTTGCCGGTGCAAATGTATTGAGTGACCGTGTGCAGAATACTATAGAAGCCTGTGCAGTTTTAATTACTCACGCTGAAACTATTCTGACAAAAATATGCGAAGCTACAAACATTAACAAAGTCAAAGTCAAAGTCAAAGCATTTATTTCAAATAGGCCCATAAAATGGCACTTTTGAACGTCAAAAATTACAATAAAAATATAACTGATTCTAGGCGCCACTTCCAAAAAGTAGTTTCGTATGGAGAAGAAGTGGCAAGAAACTCCACCGTTACTCTTTTAAAATATTTTACAATATTTGTATACATTAATTATATTTTTATATGTGAAGACGATGCACCAAGAATAAAAATACTATACCACAAGTGGTAAGAAGAACTAAAAATATAGCAAAGGCAGATAAATGAATGACGCGATAGGTACATTGTGCTCACATATTTACAAACACTGTAAAAATATATGACTTTTCTAAAATATTAACTAGGAGTAGGTCAGTGTGTGAGTAAGTAAAAAAAAAAAAATTAATAATAAAAATTTGCAACCAGTGTGATTTTGTCTAGACGGGATTGTCCTATGGAGCTGGACCATCATGTTTCCAAGCATTCTTATCTTGTATATAGTCCTCTAATTTGTAATAAGCTTGTCTGCAAAGTGTACTTTTTATACGAATTTTAAATTTTCTTTCATTTAATTGCAATATATCACAAGGTATTTTGTTATAACATTTAACACAGTACCCCATAAATGATGTATGTACTTTAGCTAATCTGAAAAATGTTTAACAACTTTTAACATCAGATAACCAATTGAAAATGTAAAACTGCGTCGTATTCGAACAACTTTCAATGAATATGACGACGACTTGTTCTCTTTGCCGTGAATCATTACCAATTTCCCCTTATTTCACAAAGTAACTTTCTGTAAGAGAAAGAAGTAGTTACTCGCGCGCTGCATTTTTACGAGCTCCAATAGATTGCTCCGAAAAATCGTTCCTGTTTCGTGAAAATTTCAGTAATAAAAACGACGGTCCACTTGCATTCAGAAAGGAAGTAGGGGATGGGGAGGTGGAAAAGTGAAAAATAAAAAGTGGCATAACCGGGGAGTGTTCGACCGCACCGCGCAGACGAGCCAGAATTTAAATTAACCACTTCATATTCCGGTCGGTATGCGATGAAATATTTATACGGGCGCAAGGCACACACATCACCTCGCCATATTAAAATAACAACGCAATGTCTGACAATGAACTGCAACTTTTTTACCGAATTAGATTGATATTGTTCTGGTTCGTCGCCTGTGGGCACGTTCGCGGACGCTCCATTAAATCTGATATTCTTTACTCAAACATATATTTTTGACTGTTTGTTTCTTTTGGATATGAAGGTAAACACTGTTTTACTACGCAACTACTTTTTCATATTACATAGAAAGAAAATAGAAAGACAATAAACAAGTTTGTCCTCTAATATTATACTCCTTAAGTATTTAAATGTCAAAAAACTCTTCGACCGATCGTTCTGTTAGAAAATGTTTGACGTAAGTTGGGGATGATGACATTTTTTTTTATCTCATTTTTTTTTCCAGATACATAGTGCCAATAGTATTACAAAAGGTGTAAAAGCTTAAAAAACTGCCAAGTTATAAACGTTTTAAAGTAAGTGTTAGACTAGGACAGCACTGTCGTAGAAGTGACGTCACGACTACGTAACTTCATACTAGCGCCGTACATTGTCCGTACGGCGCGACAAGGACAGGAATAATCCCCACCAAAAACTTTTAAAGCGTGTTTCTTATTCATATTTACATCGATTTAACAGATTTTTTCGATTATCTAATTTTTACTATGCCTTCTTTGAAATTACATTATTTTTACGACCATTTTTAATAGTAGTCATCAATCATCATCAATTGGCATCTTGTACCTATTGTAGATAGATTAGGGTACAAAAAACACAAACAAGTAGAAGGAAGCATTTAGATAGGTACACCTGCTCGCGATGCATGAATACCATCAAAGAAATCTTTAAATTTGTCTATGCTTCCATCGACAAAACACGGTAAAGCTACGCGTGTTACGGGGTAGTTTCACTAACACACTTACATTTACCTACGTTGCAAACCAATGCAATGAAGCAATGGATCAGGAATTTATTTCAAATTCCTTTGGATTTTGATTGAAAGTCTGTTCCGCAATTAGGGTGCTGGTTCTGCCGGAATTGATTATGAAACATGGTAGTAACATACATACTTAACATCACGCCTGCAATCCCAGAAGGGTTAGGCAGAGGTGTACCTATAGTACACCCACATTTCGCCCCATTTATGTTTAGGTCCCATGTAATAGGGGGCGGGCCTTTTGCCATCAACCGGTCACAAATCCAGACTCCGGGGTGCTACTGAGAAATTCTAGATAGAAACACCCACTAACACATAATAAAAACATATCTCAATATAATAATATTGCATTTAGTTCAGAAGATTGATAAGCTAAGCTATTCAAAGCTTCCTCTCTCCTACTTTTTTTCTGCCCGACGTAGTCCAAAATATTAAGTGACCACCTAAGTAATTGTGGACTGCAAATCGAATAAAGTATTGTGTATCAGTATTGAATACGCGAGCACATTTCACTTCCTGGCTACAGGGAAATTTTGGGAAAATCAGATATTTTTACAATGTTTGTAAATATGTGAGCACAATGTACCTATCACGTGATTAATTTATCTGCCCTTGCTTTATTTTTAAATCTTTTTAACAATTGTGGTAGAGTATTTTTATTATTGGTGCCACGTATTCATATAATTATAAAAATATAATTAATGTACACAAAATATTGTAAAAACATTTTAAAAGAGTAACGGTGGAGTTAAAAAGGTGACAAATGTCAGGAACTGCAGCCGTTTTGTGACGGGAGTGACGATGCAGGTATGCGAGAGCACATGAGTGACGATGAATGGCAGTACACGTTAGGGTATTTTTTTATTACTACATCAATAAAGTTGTAGGCAGGTTTTAGGTTTTATAATTAACAACACCGTGTGAATCAAGAGAAACAAGTTAAGTTACTTACACACCAAATAAGTACGGAACGAATAATTTCCAAAATATGTTGACTTGTTCAGGTGAAGAGAGCTATTTCGTACTGGAATTGGACCAGAGTGTGTATTTCTATTACCGCTATAAATACAAATAGTGAAAATAAAGTCCCGTAAGTCGACGTCAAGCCAGAATCGGGTGATAGGTCAAGTCGTAGTTAACAGAAAAATAAAAAAATAACCTTTTATATGTATTTTAAAAATTACGGGCTTTTATAAATAGGGGTCCCATAAAAGGAACGTGTTTTTTGTATAAGATGTGGTATGTCAAATATTGCACGGTGCGGTGACTCGCACTTAGACGGTTTTTTTTCAGGTAAGACTGTCCCATGTTGCATGGCAATAATAAATCATTTAAAAAAGTGATCTAAAGCAAATAAATGATTTCGTCTGTGCACTACGACGACTTAAACCTACCACAAATTAGAGCAATTAGTGCCTTTTACGGGATTTTACCTACTTAGGACTATATCCGCGAGAGCAATGACAAAGGCATATCTATTATTAAGCTGCTGACTACTTGAGTCAAGAAGTCACCAATTAGCATGTTAGCTCGAGGTACCTATATTATATGGACACCCATAAAATTTCTATCAGTCGTTTAGGAAAAACACAATAACATGGATATCAATGTAAGTATTCTTGTTTGAATTTAAAAATATTTGTTAAAATATAATGGTCTTAAAAGTAAACAAGTGTAGTGTTGTGATAATCGACGTGTAAAATAATGCATTGTGTGAAAAAAAAAAAAACGACGGGTTGCATTCCGGGAGTGCCGGCAGAAGTGAAAACTTGAATATTAACGTTGTGCATTTTTGATATTTTGGAATGGTTAGGGGATAATTTTGCATGAATTGCTTTAATTATCAGTATAAAAGTACTATTATTTATGTGGTAGAATTCAATATTTATTTATTGCGCTATCGTACACAAACATGACAACTTATATTACATTAAAAAGTTTATCTCTCAGAAAAATCAATCAATCAAAATCAACAATCATCCGTCTTACGAATTTTCGATCAGGTCACGTGTCCTGGCGCGAGTTTAACATTTTTACCCATTACAAAAAAAGTGTACAACGCCGCTAAAGAAGTTTTCGTCTTACGAATTTTCGATCAGGTCACGTGTCCTGACGCGAGTTTAACATTTTTACCCATTACAAAAAAAGTGTACAACACCGCTAAAGAAGTTTTCGTCTTACGAATTTTCGATCAGGTCACGTGTCCTGACGCGAGTTTAACATTTTTACCCATTACAAAAAAATTGTACAACGCCGCTAAAGAAGTTTTCGTCTTACGAATTTTCGATCAGGTCACGTGTCCTGACGCGAGTTTAACATTTTTACCCATTACAAAAAAAGTGTACAACACCGCTAAAGAAGTTTTCGTCTTAAGAATTTTCGATCAGGTCACGTGTCCTGATGCGAGTTTAACATTTTTACCCATTACAAAAAAATTGTACAAGGCGTTGTACAATTTTTTTGTAATGGGTCGACGAGACGAAAACTTCTTTAGCGGCGGCTAAAGAAGTTTTCGTCTTACGAATTTTCGATCAGGTCACGTGTCCTGACGCGAGTTTAACATTTTTTACCCATTACAAAAAAAGTGTACAACGGCGTTAAAGAAGTTTTCACTTCAAAAATTATAACAGGCCCATTATGCACGCATTTAATTCTAGCATGCGTAACGTATCGATTTATAACAAACTAGCTTCTGCCCTTGAGAAATTTCTTGGCCCCCCGACCCACCTTGTAGCATCGCCTCACCTGCCCGCGCTATCATCACTTCGTTTTCGCTAAGCGTTCTTTCTGACTTTTTACTTTTTGCTCTGCTCGTAAGGGCCATAGCGTGATGTCAAATTGCCTTCCTCAAGAATTGGGCTATCAAATGCAAAAAAAAAACCGACGGGTAGTTCCAGAGTTTATCCCCTAGATACTCGTACATAGAAACTCACAAACAAACAAATTTTAACTCTTTATTAAATACATACATACATAGATATAGATAAGTATACTAGTATAGTCTTGTACTATTATGTATTCTGTGGTATGGTTTATATATCCATATCAAATTAACGTATGAGCATTGTTGTGCAATAACCTATCAACTCATGAAATTAAGATTGATTGTCACAGCCGCATCAAAGTAATGGAATCATCACTCATCAATCATTTAATTATATTTGCTTTCAGAATTTGGGATTCACTATTATCATCGTATTTCTGATAGGAATACAAGAAATTCGTTCCACAAAAGAAGAACCAACAACACAACAGCTGGACGAAAAGTCGAATCCATTAGCGAATCTAATACTAAACGAAAATGAAATTGGAAATGTCAGCGGCAATGGAGACAACACAAAGGAGACTTCATCGAGAGTGAAACGACAATACTATTATGATCCATATTATCCATACTATCGTAGACCAGGCAAGTATCTAACTCAACATTTTTGAGATACCAATTAGTTCATAGATAAGTAGGTCAAATAAAGCAGATTAGAACTAAATTGAATTGACGAGCCAAATTGAAAGAATGCATTATGACAATATCTACCTAATACCAGCATGTTCAATGAGTCATGATGATGCTATAAGGACCTCCATATAACATTGGTTCAATATAATAATTAATTACATTTCGTTTTGATTTTTCAGTGGTTATCCCAGTAATAATTGGTGGAGGTGGATTTGGAGGATTTGGTGGGGGCTTCGGCGGCGGCTTTGGAAGTGGCTTCAGCCGCGGCTTTGGGGGCCGGGGCTTTGGAGGCCGCGGGTTGGGGGGCCGTGGATTTGGAGGCCGGGGCTTTGGAGGCCGAGGGTTTGGCGGAGGCCGAGGAGGTTTTGGTGGGTTCGGTGGTCGAGGAGGCAGAGGATAGACACTTTTGCCAATGCTGATTGACCTGCTGTAACGTTATTTTTTTCAGATTTTTAAAGTAAATTATTTTATAAAATTGTCTTTTGTCGTATTTTTACTATCACCACTGTGCACCTACCTCCTACCACAGCTTACAGTAATCTGTACTCTCTAGTCTACTCCTTACCTACTCTATCAACAACATTTATCTATATCTAATCTAATCGAAACATATAATAATTCTGTACACTGTACTGTAGGCGTTTCCGTACATTAAAAATATTAAAAAGAAAAATAGTTGGGGTGTTAAGGGATAACCAACAGATACCATTTCTCATTTTTGGAATTTTTATCTGTCTGTCTGTTCGGATGTGAGAGATAAATTAGAACAAGTATCACGAAAAAAGTACGAAACCAATATGGTTAACATTTATACTCAAAGATTGTGTTTAACTCGAGTAAATTATTCGTTTTTTTTTTTTTTACAATCGTGTCTGTCTATCAAAAGATACATATTATAATCAATTTAAAGTGTACAAGAAGAATTTTTCTTTACACATAATTACCTACATATATTGACACAAAATGGTACTAACGAAAATGGGATAAACATAAAACACGGCACAAAACTGTGTTATTTCAAAAAGTAATGATCTTGAAAATTTATAATGTTTTAAAATCGCTTTTCATTGGTGGTTGGTTAGTGGCACTAAAATAATTTCAAATAAAAAGTGGTAATAATGTAAGATAATAATAATTGACGTGGTGTTCTGAGTGATATAGACTGCAATGTTAGATAATTATGTATAAATAGTTTAGATCATAACAACTTACTTTTTAATCAAATTGGATTCAGTTCAAAACGTTTATTGTCTAAAGAGCGTAGTGACCACTGCAAGTAATCTATAGATGGCGTTGAGCAAATGTCGCCATTTTCTGAATCGTGATGTTATGATTTTCCGCAAAAGAGTGAGACACATTCGTTTACATTTGTAATCATACCAAGTTATTGTAAATAACTAGAATTTTATATTAACATTGTCGGAAATAAAGGACTTTCATAGGTTTATGCACTTCTGGAGTTCTGTATCTGTAGTCTGTAGTTCTGTTCTTCCAGGGTCTTGGAATATTAACTATTTGGTTCTGTATTTCTCTATACATAGAGGTCTCATCCTTCAACCGAATCTTTTGAATAAAGTTGAGGCATCTTCATTGAACATTGTTTGAAGCATCTTTACAACCTACTTTAAAAAGAAAAACGTTCTCAAGTTGTCTGAACACTTATCATTTCGTCCTGTCCGTATATCCGCCCATATGTCACACAGCCAATTTAATCGGAGGTATACCTACTTTTTTGAATGGGTAACCATACGGAAGATGAAACAGAGCGGCGAAAAAGTTTTGTTATGTTTATAGAGTAGTACACGAATTTGTGTTTGGTAGGTTCCACAGATAAAATAATTAACAACTTTAATACCGACTTCAAAAACAAAACACGTCAAAGTGCAAAAGACCTTTATTTTCGGTATTTTCTTACTAACGGCTTCCCAATTTAAAATACAGTAATTTGCCATTTGTAGTGTTTTTTTTTAAATCTATTTCGGTTATAGGTATTGTTTTTATAAGCTTTATTTATCGGTTGATTCAAAAATACTGTATCGGAGTAAAAAAGGCAAAAATGTTAATATGGGTTTGAGGGCGCCGGTGCCGTAAATCCAAAATGGCAGCCATAACCAGTGGTGGATCTCAGTAAATGGGTAGCTTTCATACGGGCAACTGTTTGTAGAAGGTGTTTCGAGGGGCAAGTAGATGTTAGAGGAGTCCTAAGATAGTTTATAAAGAAGTAAAACAAGTCTTTATTATGATATTTATTTATTTAGGATCCCAACAAAGGATACACAGACAATATTAAATGGATAATTTCAAAAGTTGTTTTTTTTTTTGCCTTTTCAACAGCGTTCTTAAAGCGTGGTCCTTCTTCATCACGATAATGCTTCAGCATACTCCTCCAGAGGAGAAGTCGATTAATTGACCGCGACAGGTGCACCCTTGCGGCTTTTGTTTTTCAAAAATCGAATTGACACTTACATTATTAACACTGCATTCGAAAGAAATGTGTTCCTTTTCTCTAAGCGACACATTATTGTTTTTTACGACATGCACGCGAACGAAGTCGCGGGCCCAGCTAGTCAATAATAAAGTTAACAATATACTAAAATAAGAGACTGACGGACTACTGCCGAGCGCAAATCGTTGATTGCCTTGTAAATACCTACAATCATGAATGATGATTGAACAAACAGACTTACATTTTCAACTGGAATATTTATTCTATCTGTGGATATTGAATAGATAGACATGAATCTGTAATCTGTGGTAATGTGACAGTTTAGATGTCAACAAAAATCATCTGTAAGTAGTGTTAGCCATAGATAATACACTATATAATATAAGAGTGTTAGCGTAGCGATGCAAGGTCGCGAGTAGCAAGTTTATTTGCTGTAAAGTAAATTAATATTCGGTCCGACACGGCCAAACCGAGAAGCCATAATAAGACTACTTCTAGTGCGCTCATCTGCTTTCTATGACAAGTTTATAGTAGTTTTCTATTTTCAAGACCAGAATGGATGGTACTTACGACGAGATCATCTCCGATAACCCATTCTTCGTCGAATTAAAGACTGAATACGTAAATTTGTTTCAACATTGTATCACACAATCTTGGGTAATATGTGTGCCGCGGATCGGGAGTTTAAGCACTCGCGTGTTCACCGTCGAGGACTTTTGTTCTCATTTACTGGTGCCAAGTGACGAGTTGCCGGAGACACACTACAGCACACTCACGGAGAAACAAGTGACAGTCACCAATAAAGTGATCACGCTAGAAGTGACCAAAGGCCTGCCCCTACAAAGCCATATCCTGTTTGAGGAAACATTCTACACAGAAGACTTCATCAAATACAAAGTGTGGTGCATAGAAACTCCTCTTGAACCTACTGCCAATTTCAGTGATAACACAATATCTAAGGAATATCTCACATCAATCAATGACTGCATTGACTTGCTCTGGACTCAAGCTGCTGGCCGTCAAGTGTTGGACCAAATTGAACACAGTGTGCAGTCATTTTTAAAGAATCATCCTACACTGCCTGTTGCTGTAGGACCTCTGAGAGACACAGTTAGTGAACTGTACACACAATGCCTTCAAATTACCTTACAAAACAAAAGACTTAGGGACAAGTCAAAGTCTTGCAAACAAGTGTTGGAAAACATCAAGCTAGCTGTAGAGTGTTATATGCAGCACTTACTGTTTGGTGCCTTGTTCAAACCAATCTGCACCTGCTGTGCATATGAAGACTCACACCTCAATAAAAAGATAAGGAATATGTGTGACATTCAACTGAGAGACCTCGACATCAAAAAGGAACTATACCATGCAGTGCCTAAAGCTAAACAAATCCTTTCTAAGATTGATACATACAACACTGTGTTAGAAAAAGTTTTATGTGTGAAACAGGCCTTAAATGCCATCAACAAAAAGGATGAAAGCAACAATATAGTTCTGCTAACTGCTGATGACATGTTACCAGTTTTTGTGTTCTTGGTCATCAAGTCTGGTCTCCCAAACTGGTACAGTCAACTAATGTATATGAAAGAGTTCCGTTTCAGCAGTGTGGGTAAAGGTGATGCTGATGAGAGTGCCTTTCTCATAACAACTTTAGAAGCTGTCATAGAACACATACAATCTGGTGCACTCACTGGATCCCCAGACCCTGAGTCCTATTATTATGAAAGCAATCTCACAGCAGAAAACTTGAATGGCAGTAGAGAAAGAAAGAACAGTTTGACCGAATCCATTTCTACGAGTGATACCAATGGCAAAGAAGAAACATTGGAATACATTTTTGAACTGGTCAAAGAAAATCACTGTGAACAAGTAGAGGCTATTTTGCAAAAGAATCAAAAACATCTTCAAACTATGCATCTGAATGAAAACAATGTTCTCAAAATAACTATGGAAAACAATCAGTCAGATGATGATGACGATGATGACAGTGATACAGAAATTTATCATAAACTCTGCCATCCTTTGTGTAACTGCAAGAAATGTTGTTGCAAAATATCCAAGAATCTTTTAAAAACCTCCCCGACAGTGATTTCTAGAGACAGCCATGGTCTGACAGTATTGCATGTGGCTTGTATTCATGGAAAGGCCAACATAGTAGAATCTCTCATTGAAATGGGTGCAGAGGTAAATGCAACAGACCTCAATGAATGCACTCCACTGCACTATGCATCTTCAAGAGGCCACCAAAATGCCTTACTACTGCTACTACATTCAGGTGCTAACATAAATAAAGCAAACATTGATAAGAACACGCCACTCCACATGGCTGTGAATAATGGTCATTTGAATTGTGTGAAAGCGCTTATTTACTTTGCAGAGCACAGTAGAAGGAAGATTAGAATAAATTGTGTGAATGAAAGTGGGAACACCCCATTACATCTGGCTTCTAAGTGGGGCTATGAAGGAATAGCTAGATTGTTAATAGAAAATGGAGCTGAACCATCTTTGCAGAATCAATACAATAAAACAGCATTTGATTATGCACACAATTTGAAGATATTAAATGTACTTAAATCTTGTGCTCCCAATTTGTATGAATACATACACATCACAAGTACTGATGTCAAAGCCCTGAACTGCAAACCTGACAGCCTTGTTGCTCATAAGTTACAAAAACTGAAAATAAATGAAAATAATAATGTATCAAAAGCAGTGGAAAACCTCAAATTAATTGACAGGATATTAAAAGCTATATCTTATGGAGATGTAAAGCTGGCCTGCTTCTATATGAACATCAACTATTTGGCTTATGTGGATATGCAAGACAAGTCTGAAACTTCTGAAAACAGTACGCCTTGCCACCCATTGTGTGAATGTTCTGTCTGTAAGAAGAACACTGAATCATACTTATCAGATTTTGACATTAACTTCACTGACACAAATGGTTTCACTGCTTTACATTATGCCGCTAGATATGGTTCAGATGAGCTGTGTAAAATATTGATTCATAACAAAGCAAATGTGAATTGCATTAATAAGAAGAATCAAACTCCTTTACACTTAGCTGCTTTGAATAATAAATCTTATGTCATTCGTTTGCTGTTAGACAGTGGCGCGAATATAAACGCTATTGATATGGCGGGGAACACGCCATTGCACGATGTCTGTGCTATGGGCAACATTGGGGCTGCCAAAATGTTGCTCAGTTACAAACCTGATTTATCCATGCTGAATGGAGCAGACAAAACTGCTCTGACAGTAGCTAAGGAGAAGGTTCATCTGACTATTATAGATTTAATAGATAAGTATACAAGTGGAATGTAATGACATAATAAGAAAGGTATTTTAACTAGAATAGGAAAAAATATTAATGTTTAGGGAAAAATGTATTTAATAGCTTTAATTTTGTACCAACTTATGTTAAATCACTATCCAATTTTGAATTTTTTATACATTCCAACTATGTAATGGTTTTTTGTATGTCACAATATTATGATTTTGTGTTCATTAATTTGATAACTACATTATGTAGGATTATAGAATGAGGCATTGTGTCATTTCTGCCTGCTCCCACAGGAAAGTGGTGTGGGTTTATGTATGTTATATAACAATTTTATATTTGTAAGTTCTGCTAGTTTTCTATCAATTACTTGCTTCGGCATATAACAGTGCCGCATGCCTTTCGGAATATAGTTTGAAGGTTCCTAATCAAAAATCTGTTGCTATGTTACTACCGCTCGATGGTCACCACCAGGACTATAGGAATATACTCCGAGTTTTCTTTACTCTCAGGTGTCTTTTTGCCATTTGCACAATTACTAGGGTCTCAACTATCTGTGCCATTTTGTATTCAATCCATCCACGATTTATTACATTTCACAAGACTTCTCTAAGACTGATTAAAAACAATAGTATTTTAAGTTTTTACTAAATATCATTGTTATTTTATTTTTAAATTTTGACTGACAATAAACTTTGTAGTCAACCATAAACATTATTTTTATTAACACAATTAAATAAAAAATCATGTCATGTATGTGTAGTACATCTTTATTTGATATTTAATAAATATATCATGAACAATTTGAGCATCTGTTTAATGATCAATTTTGAATAATATATTTAAAAAAAAACATTAAAATATCACTTGGGTAAAATTCTTTGTAATACCAATGTATAAAATGCCAATCTCAATATATACTAGGTCATTAGTTTCACTTAAAAATAAACTTATCGTAATTTGTTGCGATCAACGCTAATTTTAAACTCATTACATTAATTTAAGTACCTAACTTAATATAAAATTTACAATTTACAGGAACATTATTCATACATTCCGTGAGTGATTCATTATACGTCACAATTTTATAGTTATTTATTTTGTCCATAAAGCAGAATTATACGGCGCTGATTAGGCTGCAATTCCCGCACATTTTCGAGCAAAAAATGTAACTATCTCTCATAGCTCTATGATTTTGAACGATAGAAATAACACCTATATCGATCCTCATAATATTACAAACCTTTGAACATGCTTCTCACGATTATCAATTCAACATTAGTTCACTGACCTCTGCATAGTTTGTATGCGCATGTGTTAGTTACGCAATAAATCTATAATCTGGTGGAGTGTGCCAAATCACTTCAAACGAACACAAAACACTTAATTTTTTTAATTTTTTTAATTTTTTTATCCAATCTCATATACAAATCCAGACTATACTTGCATATTTTATTGATAGTTTCTTATTAGTAATTAGCTGACCCCGCAAACGTTGTTTTACGTCTT
Organism: Dasypolia templi; assembly: GCA_963555695.1. Taxonomy (NCBI): domain Eukaryota; kingdom Metazoa; phylum Arthropoda; class Insecta; order Lepidoptera; family Noctuidae; genus Dasypolia; species Dasypolia templi. Next base: position 24,158,172 of record OY743138.1, read on the forward strand.
TTTTTTTTTTGTTGAAAATGTTGGCCGATTCTCAGGCCTACCCGAAATGCACACAAAATTTCTTACAAATCGGTCTAGCCGTTTCGGAGGAGTTTGGTAACAAACATTGCGACACGAGAATTTTATATTTTAGTAGATATAACTAACAAAAAAAACTGGTACTCAACTCCCACATAATTCTTAACAAGACATACAGACCTTGATATAAGCATCTAAACAGGTTTTGTAACTTGCATATCTTTAAAAATTATGTATGCCTATTTGAAAATGAACGTAACAAATAAACAAGAGCAAAATTATTTAATAATAAGGGCATTCCAAAGAAAAGTGTGCGTTTCGGGAATCATCGTGATGATGATGATGAACGCGCATAAATTGATATTATTATTATGCCTACTACTACAAAGTTTTGTGGTCTATTCTTGCACACAAATATTTAAATGGCCTACATAGATTGGTGTTCAGGGTTTGTGCCAGCAAGTGTTTGTGCTAATAAGCGAATCCACGGTACAGGAATAATCCCTTACTCAACATACATATATATTTAGTGGGCTACCGATTGCTTTAATAAGTTCGTTTAGCCATTACCCCAAACCCTTTCGCGGTTGTGACAAATACTAAAAACACTACAATAACATGTTCAACCAAATTCAATCGGTCTGCTAAATGACCGTGTCCAGGCATAATTACACTGAATGTCAAACACACGGCTATAGAGTTACGATCGAGCATTTGATAACACATCTGCGGTTCGTATGTTTGTCAGTCGCATAATGAACCAATCACGACAAAAAAAGGGTTCCTAATTCTATTGTGATTTATGTCTAGCACTATCTATTAATATTTGCACGTTTCACACATGTACATAACAACCATAGCACCAGAACAAAAACGAATCTCGTTTTGTAGAAAATAAATATATCATAAATAATCTACTGTTATAGTTTGATAGACAAAATTAATGTAGCAGGAATTATAAATATAAATGTTTTGTTCAGCATCAAAGGATTATGTAAAAAATATTATGCAGGTAAAATTATCCTTTTGGAAAATGTTGGAGGAAACAAATAGGAATATCTAAACATTTAACCAACTGGGGGCATAAAATTTTAGCCCGGTCCTAATATTAAAACTCGACCGGTTCATAGTCGGCCTAAAATTAGAATATAATGTGCCTTCTGTATACATACGTTTTTTTGTTTTTTTATATGTAAGGAATTAAGGATTACTTACGCAATTTAAAGTGTTAGTTACATAAGTGCCCATTTCACCAATGAAACTGAACGCGTCCAGCACATCTAAAACGCGTTCAAGAGTTGTCAGTGTCAAAATAATTATGGAATATTGACACTGATAGCTCTTACACTGGGCTTAAAAGTTCTGATCGCGTTCAATTTCATTGGTGAAATCGGCACCAAATCTGCAAGAAACGGTCATCAGAAGGCCTTGTATACTGTAGATTTGTAGACCATTTTCTATTTGTTAAGCACCTGGTACTTGTTGACAGGCCTACACTGTCCTCCCATACCTATTAACACTATAATTTGAAAACATTGCAAAAGCCAATAATTTTTAAAAGAGGAACCGTGCACTTAGCTTCTGACGTTTTATGAGTGGCCATGTAGGTTTAACTTTTTTTATTTCGACGTGTGCACCTGAGCTGTTTGATATTGAAATAATAAAAACATTAAAATGCCTGCATTTCCTACATTTAATTAAGACAAACTGCGAGTATATCAGGACTGTGACATTCATCGAGAACGAACATAGCAATCAATTATCATAATATTAGAATAATTTGGTGCTCATTCATAATCATTTTGTATTCTCTGCCATTTACGTTTGAGTTTGATTGAAAATGGTCCTTATATTAGATTAGTGCAACGTCCGCGTGTGATGAATAGGTTTATGATATGAATGCTATTTCCAACATAATAGAATGCATAATAGTTTTGCAGTTTAGTTTTTAGTTAGATTAAATCATTTATATCGGCTTTAGGCTCCAAATTACCTGATCTACCTATGACCTACGGTTAATACCTCATAATTATTATGGCCAAAAATTTTGTTGATAAAATTATATTAGCTAGATATGTGGAAACTTTATTGGATCAACTGGTTCATAACTAAGTCATCATTCATACACATTTTCGAGTACCTAATCTTCGGAGTAATCATAAAAACTAGTATTATGAATTTTCGTCTAAATTTTAGATGATTTGGTACAAACGTAGCATCGAAATACATTTGAAAAGTACGGTATGGTATCTTTCCTTTTGGTCCCAAACTCTATATTCTTTCGCACTTTTAGTATTAACTATTTTATAAAAATGCCAAATATTAACTAAATCATTAGAGATCTCTTACAAAGAACTATCATTTCGTTTTGTGGGTTAAATTAACTATATTACTTTATCTAAAATATATTAATAAATTCATTTTAAATAAATAATCATCACAAAACCGATAATTTTGTGCATTTTAAGATTCTTATCGCTAAAACCTGACCAGATAAACAATATAATCTAAAATTAACAAAAAGCAACTTTCAAGATATAATCTTCAGTGATTTACAGATAACGAATTAGGCCTATAAAGTAGTCAATAAACTTGTCAAATAATAAAAAAAACCTTAAAAAGAAACATTAACATTATAAGTAATACTTTAACATTTCCACTGCTGGGAATTAACATCCTTTTAGATAGATGTCCTTTTTCTAACTAAACTCACTATACACTCCATAACATACTCAATTGATTCAGCGAAGTTGATTTTCGCATGCCAATGACATTTTCACAGGATCGCTTCATGATGATACAAATATAATTAAACTAACCGACACATCAAAATAGTACTCATCTAAATTGTAAATTAGAACGCGCCAGCAAAAATAATTATATGTCCCGAGTTATAGTTAGGCAGCTCGGTACGTGAGCCCCTTTTTCATATAAAAACTCTACCGTTAACCAACTATCTAATCTTCTACTCCCTGTGACTTCTGGTCAAGTAAAAACTATCTTAAAACTACACTTCACTGTTGAGGCAATGTCCAAACTGGGATATCCTCCCGTTTCTTTTCCTTCTTCTTGTAATAATGCCTATCCCTAAGTCTGACGTCATCCTGCCTTGATCGCTCTTGCGCGTCGCTCCTCCAATCGTTTCGTTTTCTTGGCGACCCATCTTTTCTATGCCGAGGCTGTTCTTGATTTTCGTCATAAAATACTTTACTTTTGATGAACAGCCCATTTTTGCCGGGATCACACATTTCGACTGGTAATTCATCTTCTATGGCTCCTTCTTCGTCTAATTCTGTGACGTCATCTCTGTTGAAGGTGAAGGAGTGTGGATAGTACGCTTGGAGGATGTCTTCGTGTCGGTACTCCTGCATTTGGAGCCAGACGTGTGGTAACAGGAGCGGGAACCTCCGTAACCAGTACGTTATGAACCCGTCAGGTAACTTGCCTAAGGTATCTTGGACTTCGGTTTCTAGTTCTCTGTAGTGATGTTTCTGTTAAAAGAATATTTCGGTTTTAAAAAGTACGTCGCTGCGACACATTTTTTTTTACAAGGATTCTTAACAAGTTCATGGTTTAAATACAAATGCTTGACAGATTTTTTTTAAACTTGCCTAAATATGTTCTTCGCTGGTGAACACGATTATTTATAATAAGCATAACAAGCAAATTGATAGGTGATCAGCAGTCCAATGTACCATCATTAGACTTTAGGTATATGCAGCAACCAATAGAGTATTTGACTATGTACTACCTAAAATTTACATGAATTAAAAATTTTTACAGATCGGTGGAAAAATGGAGACGTTACCCACTTTTAAAATTATTTTTCTATACTTGTCACGCAAAACGATAATTTTACTAAATGGAGATAAGTTACTATGATATGTCGTTCCTGTGTTATGACGTCAGATGCTAATAATGCTGTCTCTGTCTAGCATCGACTTTAAAACGCATAGAACTTCGCAATCTTCTGAGACATCTTATTTTTTATTATTATTGTTGCTTAATATTTTTCTAGGTTTCGAAAATGTGAAATCTTTTTTTAATAACCTAGAAACTTTACAAGATCGCCGATTTATACAAGAGCACCAAATCATCACATCTACCTCATCATCTACATTCTAAATAACATACCTTATTCCGTATAGCTCTAAGAAGGTGAGCGACGCGGTCGCCTCTATACGTGCGTCTCGCGCGCAGGTCGCTGGCCACACCCGTACACACGCGTGCGCGCCAGTCGCCGCGCACCACCCGTCGTTCGCCGCGCTCTAGAGCGGCTTGGCAGCCACCGCCACCGCTTTCTACTTGGTCACTTACATCCTGTTCAAAAAAAGGGATTGAGGTGTAGGGTTAAAGAAAAAACATGCTTTCTTGTAATCAGCACCTGTCCTCAGCACGGAACTTATAAAAGAAAAGAGACATATAAAATATTTATTTGAACTAAACATGTCACATAAAAAAAACAAGTAACTTTTAAATATGAAAATGAAAGGGATCTAAAAGTACGTAAGAAAAAAATATTTCAGAAATAAATCCAGACAGGTACTAAAATGGTTATGGTTCTAGGTATTCCTGGCACACACATGGTATACAGGCATGTGACCACGACTATACCTTGACCATTATTATACCTATGTCTTAATTTCTGTCTAAAACATTTTCATGTTTCGTACTTTTTAGGTCGCTTTTATTTTTCCGTAGTCGGCTTACAGTTTTTTAAACTACTTATACTTTTCCGGTTTGTTTTTCTTCTTAAGAATAGCATTACAAATCGTTACTATTATATAAAAAGATTTGTTTAACTGAGCATTGGTATCATTTTGATCATGCTTTTTGTTGTATATAGGTATCAATTGTAGGTACAGTAAAGTTCCTTACCAAGCAAGGAAAATCAATTGCGACTATACTGAATGAGATGTCATTGGTTTATGGTGACTCTTGTCCAGGAAAAACCATGGTTTACAAGTGGCACAGTTTATTTAAACAAGGCAGGGAATCCCTTGAAGACGACCCGAGGCCGGGCAGGAGCACCGAGGTGACCACGCCAGAACTCATCCAAAAAGTTGAGAAAATTGTAATCGACGATGCTCGACTAAAGAAGAAACAACTCGCAGAAATGGTTGGAGTATCCGATACAACCATTTTTAAAACCCTGCATGATCATCTTGGCATGACTAAGGTCAGTGCAAGATGGGTGCCGAGAATGCTCACGCCGCCGCAAAAACAACAGCGCGTAGAGTGTTCACGTGCATTTTTGGACCTCTGTAATGAAGACAAGGATGCTGTATTGAGTCGAATTGTTACTGGAGATGAAACTTGGGTTCATCATTATGAACCTGAGTCGAAACAAGACTCCATGCAGTGGCATAAAAAGGGCTCAGCACCTCCCAAGAAGTTTAAGGTGTCACAGTCGGCTGGGAAACTCATGGCAACGGTTTTTTGGGACTCTGAAGGAATATTATTGATTGATTACAAAGATAAAGGTGTTTCTATAACCGGAGAATACTACGCTTCAATATTAGAGCGACTAAAAGAAGCCATTAAAGAGAAAAAACGGGGAAAATTGACGAAAGGTGTGTTGCTTCTGCACGACAACGCGCCCGTCCACAAGAGCCGCGTTGCGTTGGCTGCCCTGCATAAAGTGGGCTTCGATATTTTGAATCACCCACCCTACAGCCCAGACCTAGCCCCGAGTGATTATTACCTGTTTCCAAAAATGAAAAAAGAGCTGCGGGGTAAAAAAATTACCACCGATGATGAAATCAAGGAGGCAGTTTCGGCGTATTTTGAAGACAAAGAGAAAACTTTTTTTTATGAGGGTATAAATAAACTAATTGAAAGATCTGAAAAATTTATCCGTCTTGCAGGTGAATATATTGAAAAGGAAAAATAATTTGTTTTTTTTATTTCCACCCCTTATCCCCCATTCCGCGAACATAAAAACGCTCCCTCGTATAAAGGTACATATTTGTAATGTGCTTGTTAAGACCTTTTTTTATACCAAACATGGTCATGATTTTCTCAAAATAATAATTGCGGTTAGAAATTTACGCGTAAAGTCCACCATATTTAATTTCGGGAGAATTGATATATAGCCTACTTTGCCGAGACTATTACAATGAATCTATTGATACTTCATCCATCAAAATCGGTTCAGTAGTTTAGGCGCTACGATGAAACACACGTGAATACAAATATACTTACATAACCATACCTACACACAAACATAAATAAAAGGACTAATAAATCATCACTCTTCCTTTTGGCTTTGCCGTAGTCGGGTAAAAATGTACTTTTTATGTGTCAGGAACTTCGCATCGCTTAATAATATATCAAAGTCATTTATACTTTAGATATTTTAGAGAGTATCTTTCAGAACTCAATTTATTTATTTATAAGAAAGTCACAGTGATCCTGTGATAAAAACCAAGTTGTGATCGACTAGCGTTCCTCGTCAACTGCCGAAATCAGGAAATTACATACGTATAAAAACGTAATTGCCTGATATCGGCAGTTAATTAAGCTATAAAATTTAATGAACTGAATTAATTACATTTTATAGATTGCTAAATTGAACCCAAGAAGGAAACCGGCAGATCACTTCTATTCATATGGCGGTAAAGGCTTTGATATTTCGATAAAAATGCTATCATCCCACAGAATGCAATCAATTTAATAATAATAGCGTAATTGGGCAACGATAACCGAGGTTAATGACCACTTAACAAAAAGTAACCAAGTGCCCAAGTGTAATTGGGTTTTTCTATCTATAATTTCTCAGTAGCAGCCCGGAGTCTGGATTCGTGCCCTTTTGATGGCAATAAGCTCGCCCCCTATTACATGGTTCTCAAGCATAACTGGCGAAATGTGGGTGTACTATAGGTACACCTCTGCCTAACCCTTCTGGGATTACAGGCATGATGTTATGTATGTAACAAATGTACCAATACACGTCTCTCCAGGCTATTCAAAACTTAATTATTGTTTCTCGAGGAGTTTAAATAGCAATAATTATTACTCAACATATTTTTTTGTTTACGTCAATTTCTGATTTTTCATTTATCCTTTTCCAACTCTGCGACACTCTTTTTTTACCAGTACCACAATAAAAATACAAGATACACAACTTTTGTTTAGCATGAATACGAGACTTGAGAAACATAGTTCGATTTTGGTTTATTTCATCAACTTATCAGTCTGCTGATCATGGGTATACGATTTTCATTATATGCTTAAAAACAACAATGAGTGTTTTGTAGTTTTATTACAGTAGCCTTTGGGACTGTAAACGCAGCTTTTTAAGATTTGTAGACATTTTAACAAAACACATCGTCTGTACTTTTAAACGTTATGTTAACGATCTTAGTTTTCTGTGCGCTTGACCCGATTTGTCATTTTAAAGATAACAGTGCCGGGAGTCCGAGACCTTAATAATGCGTAGACGCATGTATCAGTACACATGCACTCAGTTGTGTTATTTCTAGACGCCGTTAATTATCATGTGTTCTGACACCTTATATTAATTTATAACAGTTCAATCACTCTGGTGATTGAACTGTTATAAATTAATATAAGGCCCTTTACATATGAAATTGGCGTTCTGTAGAACTGGCCACTTTGATCTCAAATATCTGGCGTTTAGTTAGGGTATACAAATTCAAAATTATTATAAACTAGCTTCTGTCCGCGACTTCTTCCGCGTGAAATTTATTGTTCCCCCGATCCACCCATTAGCATAAAATCCCCTTCCCGCGCTATCACTTCAATTTCTTTAAGCGTTCTTACAGACTTTTATATATTTTTGTTCAGCTCCTAAGTGTCATAGTTGATGTTCAATAGCCTTCCTCTATCAAAAACTAATCTAAGTCTATCGAATGGGGATGATAAAAATCTTTTTATTTTTATCTCAAAAAAATTGTTGTGTTCCAAATAGTGCAAATAAAATCAAAAAGTGTAAAACCTTAAAAAACTGCCAAGTTATAAAAGTTTTAAAGTAAGTGTTAGACTAGGACAGCACTATCCTAGAAGTGACGTCACGACTACGTAACTTCACACTAGCGCCGTACATTGTCCGTACCGTGCGACAAGGACAGGAATAATCCCCTCTAAAAACCTTTAAAGCGTGTATCTTCTTCATATTTACATCGATTTAACAGATTTTTTCGATTTTCTCATTTTTAGTATGCCTTCTTTGAAATTACATTATTTTAACGAACATTTTTAATAGTAGTCATCATCCCAATTGGGCTTTTATAAACAAACAAACAAATTTTAGCTCTAAGTGCCGATTTCACCAACGTTACTAAACGCGTCATGACTTCTAAAACGCGTTCAAGTGTCAGTGTCAATATTCCATAGAAAATAATAACACTGACAGCTCTTAAACGTAGTTTATGTACTGATCGCGTACAGTTTCATTGGTGAAATCCACTCTTATTATATTAGTATAGATTTAGGCTTGTGTATTTGTGTTTCGAATTGAATGATTAATTTGTTTTCGCACCATTCGTTTTTACTTTGGCATCGCTCTATTCACAATATGGAAAAATTAAAATATCGCGTTATTTACAAAAACGAGTTCCACCAGCGCTTCAGAAACAGCTCGAAGGATTAATGATGGAGGAAGCTACTGTAAACGAAAACACGGTACGTTTTTAGTACCGTTTTCGTTCTGGAATTTTTTAACTACAGAACACCGTGGACGGCCGGAGACTATAGGTGACAATGAAAAATTAAAAGTGATCTTGGATAAATGAATAAATGACAAATTGACTTGAATCAAATATTAAAAGTGAAAAAGGTTGAATGCAACGTTACATTACTCAACCGTCACAATAACGACGGGATTTTGAATCGTATCGTTACTTGTGATGAAAACTGGATCGTGTACGATAATCGGAAACGCTCATCGCAATGGTTGAACCCAGGAGAACTGCCCAAATCCTGCTCCAAACGATACTTTTCTCAGAAAAAGGTACCGTTAAGTGTCTGGTGGACCAGTGCTGGTGTCATCCACTCCAGCTTTCTAAAATCTAGCCAGACGATTACGTCAAATCTATATTGTCAACAATTCCAAACCAAGATGGAAAAGCTAGCCGTTTAACAACCGCGGCTGGTCAATTGCTCGAGCCCACTGCTAGACACTGCGATTGCTAACAGACGGTCGCGACATTAGACGAGCTGGGATTGGAATGCCTCCGACATCCACCCCGGTATGGTGGGTGTACTTTGCTCCAACAGATTACTACTTTTTCCGGAATTGGACTATTTCTTGCAAGGAAAACAAAAATCATTCCGATAAGGCAAATTCGCCTTCAAAACCTACCTATATGTATACTGATACTAAATGGGTATAACTGAATGTGTTAGGCGTAAAGTATCCAATAATTTAAGTTGATGATTTTTTACACTTTGGTGTAGGTTATTTACATATGTGGTAGTTTCATTTATGAATGGCTTAGGTTCGTATTAATAGCAACATTATTTGAAAGCTCACTGTCAAAGTTGTTAACACAAAATCAATCTCTCTCACTGTTTCATAATTCCATACTCGTTCATAATTCCATATTCCATGCTATGGGACGATAAATTTTCTTAAAGAGTTTTTTGGCGATGAACTTCACCATATAATTTATTAGAACATACATACATAAACTCACGCCATCTTCCTATGGGGGTAGGCAGAAACCACAGAACACCACCTGCTGCGATCCCTACAAACTCCTTTTGCCTCGTTTACGTTTATACATTAGGTCATACACGCACGCCAGTATTAGAACATAAGTAATATTATTACCTGTAAGAAGTTGAGTATGCACTGTTTGCCCCAGAACATGGGGTACTTGAGTACTGTCTCACAAGGCGGCCTTGCACTTGGACGAGCAGAAATCATCGCGCGGATTAATATCTTCGTTATTAGCACCTCTTCTATGGGTAAAACTTTACTGTGGACAAAAAAAAAAACAGAATGTATTATTATTATTTGTGAACAAATATTTATATTTTACTGCAGGTGGAACATACTTGTTCTTTCCACTTGTCAAAGACAACGTACATGTCATTAATAGAGATCGGATATTCGGATGCATATTCACCAGAAAGTTGAGTCGTTGGCTAATATGGAATGAAAGAAAGAAAGAAAAAAAGAAAAAAATATATTTGGGACACGCACAGGGAATACAAATAGTAAAAAAAAAATAACAAACAATGTATAAACTAACAGAATAACAACAAAAAACAGTAAAAGACCTGTGCGAGGCCAAAAAGGCTCCTATCTCAGCATAATGCTGCGATATTTTAAAAAAATAACGCAGCGCTGATATTCTGACAATTCTGAAAATCTCGCTGTGTTTTTTTCTGATTATAGAATCGGATGATTATGTATGTAAAAAAAATCTACATCTTTTTAATAAAATAAGTGATAGACATAATTTTAATACTAGAAATAAATATAAAATAGATCAACCATTTTTCAGATTAGCTTAAGTACATACATCATTTATGGGGTACTGTGTTAAATGTTATAACAAAATACCTTGTGATATATTGCAATTAAATGAAAGAAAGTTTAAAACTCATGTTAAAAAAAAACTCTTTGTAAACAAGCATATTACAAATTAGAGGATTATATCCTAGATAAGAATGCTTGGAAACATGCTGGTCCTGCTCCATTGTCAGAGGCTAGACAAAATCATAATAGTTGCTTATTGTATTGTATAATTTGTTATTTTTACTTTACTCACACACTGACTTCAAAATCATATATTTTTACAATGTTTGTAAATATGTGAGCACAATGTACCTATCGCGTGATTTTTTTATCTGCCTTTGCTATATTTTTAATTCTTCTTACCAATAAAATTGTGGTATAGTATTTTTATTCTTGGTGCATCGTCTTCACATATACAACTATAACTAATGTATATTATATAACATTGTAAAACATTTTAAAAGAGTAACGGTGGACTTTCTTGCCCCTTCTTCTCCATACGAAACTACCTTTTCGAAGTGGCGCCTAGAATCAGTTCTATTTTTAATGTAAATTTTGACGTTCAAAAGTGCCTTTTAGATGGGCCTATTTGAAATAAACGCTTTGATTTTGACTCTGGATATTTCGGTGAGTGTATCATATAAATATTGTTTTCAACACACTTGCTCATAAAGTGGCTCTATGGTCACCGCAATTAGGCACAGAATGACACCCATAATCAAACTGTGACTTTGTCATTGCTATAACTCACTAGTGAGTTATAGTTTTTTTTTTTAAATTTATTATTGTAGTGGCGTTGTTCTTAAAAAGTTTTTATTCAAAAAAAGATCGTGTTCCATAGAACAAATAAATTAATGTCCCTATTGCTTGCTCATTTCGTGCTCACTTCTTATTTAAATAGATAATTTTAACTCGTACGTGTTTAATAAATAAAACTTTCACTCAAATATAACTTTTGTTTTCTCTGTAATAGAATAAAACTTTTAATTCCCCATTTTGTACGTGGCAGAATAGGCGCAAACCCTATGCGCGGAAAATAAAAAAAAAACCTCATCAAAAGTCTGTGGCCGATCGCAATGCGCGCGCATAGGAAAACTGATTAATTTTTCCCGCCATAGCGAAACATTTTTCACAACTCGTTTTCACTATTGAATTTATAGTTATTTATTAATTAAAATGTCTACAAGTACTAGTTACGAAGAAAATTATTTATGTTGTACACCGCCCGATATAAGATGTGAAGCCCTTAACGTTATGGAAAGTTTACTACCTGAAAACTCCAAGGAAAAATATCTATTAGCGTACCAAAATTTCATAAAATGGCAAAACAGAAAGAATACGCAGTCTATTTCAGAAAATGTGTTCATGGCGTACTTTAAAGAATTATCTTCTAAGTACAAACCTAGCTCTTTGTGGTGTTTATACTCAATGTTAAAAAGTACAGTTCGAACAAAGAATGGAGTGGACTTAAAAACATACTCTAATTTGTCAGCTTATCTAAAGAGACTATCCGATGGATTTAGAAGCAAGAAATCAAAGGTTTTATCGTCTGAAGATATAGAAAAATTTATAAAAGATGCTCCAGATAACCAATATCTGGTTACTAAGGTTGGTTAAATTAATTTTAAATATCTACACGACTTCAGCCTGTGTTGTGTGTTGAACTTAATTATTGTTTCTTTTTTTTTTTCAGGTTGCTTTAATATTTGGTGTAACTGGTGCCTGTAGGATACAAGAATTAACAAATATAACCGTAAAAAACAAAGACAACCATGGCCAGATGCTTTTAGTGAAGATACCTATCACAAAAAATAAAATACTGAGGTTATTCACCATACACAGTCCATTCTATGAAATTGTTAAGAAGTATGAAAGTTTGCGGTCACCAAAAGCAAAAACTGACCGTTTCTTTCTAAATTACCAGAATGGTAAATGTACCTGTCAGCCTATAGGTATAAACAAATTTGGTTCTATGCCTAAAGAAATCGCTAAGTTTTTAGGTTTAGCAGATGCTGAGAGCTACACTGGACATAGTTTCAGAAGAACTTCAGCTACATTGCTGGCTAATTCAGGAGCTGATATAATGACTTTGAAGCGTCATGGGTGGCGATCTAGCAATGTAGCAGAATCATACGTAGAAGATTATATACAAAACAAGAAGGAAATTTGTGCAAAAAACACAAAAATAATTAAACTTGATTCTGAGGAGCTTCCTACTGACGAAACACCAAGTACATCCAATAATTGGATTTCACCTACCTACACGAATAATGAGCCATCTCAAATTACAATACAACATGAAAATATTTCAATAAATAATCTATCTGATGAGACCGCTATGCCATCAAAAACAGTTAATTATAATTTTAGTAACTGCACATTTGCTAATTGTTTCTTTAAATAAACTTTTTACCTACTAAATAAAATGAGATTTTATTGATATTTTATTCACAAGAGTGTTGAAAAACGTAGTATGACACACGTCTGTATTGATGATTACCGCCGAGGCGCCATTGAGAGTCTTAAGAGAGCCGAGGACCAATGTTACACACTAGTACCATAATGTACTATTATCTGTGAGCTTTTATTTAATTGTAACACACTAACATAGCATTTAAGTATTTTTATTGTACCTAACCAACTAACATAATATGGATCATTGTTGTCTAATCAAATAAATAAATTTAATTTAATTTAAATTGTTGTTTTATTAATGTAGATTTATTGACAAACATAAGAAAAGAATACCTGGAAAGGCATTTGCATAGATAGTGGGACAATTAAGGCTGAGAAATAATAAAAAATTGGCACGCGTCTACACAGCGCACCATATAGAATAATCTGTTTTATAATCCCAAATGCGGGTTGATCATCAGATACGAATAACATAAAAGAAAGATTCATCACAACTTACTCGAGTTGTTCCAGATTGAAGTCTCCAGTGAGTATATTCGCCTGCCTTCTTAACATATCACCAAACGGATGCTGTCCCTTCGATAAAACGTAGTAGAACACGCAACCCAGTGAGAATATGTCTACAGAGGTCGTCTGTAACAAAGAATACATTCACGTTACAAATTGATAGACTGTATTCTTCTCTTCCATGCTACGAGGGCGGCACTGAAAATTTCGGGAATCAAGGAAGTGACACAATATTACTATTTAAAAATGTATTTATTGCTTTTTGAAGTATTCTCCGCGAAATTTGACACATTTTTCTATACGATGGAACCAATCATTGAAGCAACCATTCCATTCGGAAGTTGGGGTCTCCAAAATGGCCGTCCATAGCTTCTTCAGATGAAAATCTCTGTCCACGCAATTTATTCTTTATTTTAGGGAAAGTATAGAAATCATTAGGGCTTAGGTCGGGGCTGTACGGCGGATGGTCTAATAATTCTATGTTTTCTTGCTCTAAAAACTCTTTTGTTCTGTGTGCGGTGTGAGAACTCGCATTGTCGTGATGGAGGATTATGCGGCGGTTGCAGTTCTCTTTACGGAGTTCAGAAGCAACCTGTGGCAAACAAATGCTAGCATACCATTCTGCATTAACCGTTCTTTGTCCCTCAAGAGGAATAGTCGTAACATGGCCGGTTTTGGAGACAAACGTGGCCACCATTTTTTTTTTTGCAACACTCCGTGAACGAACAATTTTTGTTGGCTTTAACTCATTTTCGAACACCCAAACTCGTGACTGGTTTTTTGTTTCGGGTTCGTACGCGTTTCCAGGATTCGTCACCTGATACGATGTTGTATACAGCATTTGAGGATCCTGCGTGGAATCTTTCGAGAGTTCTGATGCACCAAGTAACGCCAGCCGCTTTTTGCTCTTCACAGAGCGAATGCGGTATCCATCGGGAAAACAACTTTTTTACTCCTAATTGTTCATGCAAGATTATTTGTATTTGACTCATGCCAATGTCTAAAGTTGCCTGAATTTCGCGGTATGTCACATGTCGATCTTCCTCAATCAGCTTACGCACAGCATCAACGTTTTCTTAGGTGACTGCAGTTTTTGGACGACCTTGACGGGGATCATTACTGAGCTTGACATGTCCACGTTGAAATTCAGCAAACCAGCGATAAATTGTGGTTTTGGATGGGGCTTCATCACCAAATGCAGAAATCATCCGGTCAACACACTGCTTTTGTGTTAAACCACTTCGAAAGTCATAATAAATCATCGCTCTTGAATTTTCTCGAGTCAATTCCATTTTCTCAACGACTAAACAAGTTTGACAAAACCTTGTGACAAGACCGAGAATCTTTTAAAAAATAAACAAATGATATTCGATTTTTCAAACCAAGGAGTTTTGAATTAAAAAGATTTTAATATGACAGGAACAGTGGAAATATTCCATTCCCGATACTTTTAGTGCAGCCCTCGTACAACAGCTCATTTCGTAGGGGTAAGCCAGTCAGAAGAATTATTAGCAAATTGACTGTCGGCAAATAGCAGTAATGCTGCAATTTCTGGGCAATCGAATCAATTTTTTTATTTATTGCATCTCTTCATTTTAAAATGACATTTTCTAACGGTAGTGTCAGCTAGCACACGCCAAGATACCAACAAAGACATTGAAAACTATACTCAAGCAGAAATAAGTAGTAAAAACGTAAACAGAACTGAATACCTAATTAAAAGCCTCAAGGCATAAAGGACCTGCCCGCTTACATATGCAACTTGAAGTTACAAATGATAAATTAGGGCCTTCGAAGTAAAAAGAAGTAAACATTTAATTACTAATAACAATAACAAAACCATGGTCAGCAAGACGACCAGGCACCCGTTCACTAGCATATGGCAAAAATCAGCCATTGACCCCCTCGGCATATTTGAGGAAAAGAGGCAACCCGATCCCCGACGATGCCGCAAACAGTGACATCTAAGGGAGCGTGACGAACTTGCTGTCGGTTGATCAGGCAAGAATAATATGATCGATTTTCGAGGTCGCACATCGTCATTATGTAAAAATGAAAATATAATAAATTTACTTCTACCGCCAAAAACAATAAATATTTAAACAACTTCTAGCCATCCTTTTCTCTAGACCGCTCATTCAACATATCGAAGAATTTGCTAATCTAAGACAAAAATTCCAAATACATACCGTCCTCTCCCCATTAATCATCTCAGGCGCGATCCATCCGTCGGTCCCAGTTATTCCCGACCGTCTAGAGAAGCTCATTCGTCCTAGGTTCAACTTCTTAGACAGGCCGAAGTCTGATATCATAGCACGCACCTCACCGGTTCCCGTCGGCATTGAGAGTAGCACGTTATGTGGCTTTATGTCCCTGTGAACTGGGGAGATGAAAATATGTTAGAAAAGTTTCAAGAAAAGGGCAGTATTAACCCCTTATTTAAGATGCTCTTCCGAAGGCTACCGCAGCCGCAAATCAGTAGTATCGCTGTCGCGACAAGACTTTGTGAAAAATGAACACTTATTGCGAAACTGAAGAAATGTGCCACTGCCGACGAAGTTGTGACGCCGCGTTCGGAATTAAAACCGCTGCGATCTTCGATCAACAATATAACTAGATTATGGATTAGGAACAAAAACACATCGATCAAGTGGCCGCTACTGCATATTACTTCATTATAAACCTTAACTTTCAGACCATAAAGTTTGTTTTCCTTTGTAATATATTTTCTACATTATTTTATTTTATTTCATTTGGAAAAAAAACGTTATTAAATTACTTGTACCACTTAGTAGTATGGTATATTAAAAAAAAAAACAATACAATAACCACAACATTTTCCAAATATTACTTTGATTGAAAAGCAAAGTTAAAAAAAAAAATAACGACACTTTTTTGGGTGATGCTGCCGCTTGTTGTTTGCGGTTGCGGTGGCCTTCAGAACCTTTAAGGTGCCTTTTCACACGCTCCAAATTAAATTATTCACTGTATCAAAGGGTGCCCTGGAGCCTTGTGTAAACGCAACAAGCATGTTAAAAGCTTCGTATTTTCACAGAGAGGAAGACTGCTAAGGGCCTATGCACACGACGACTTTTATACGTGCCATTAACGTACATATAACGCATCAAATGCGCACCGCAAAAGCAACTAGTGCTGATTTATCAAGGCAGGTAACGCGCCGTGTGCTCAGACCCTAAGAAAAAGTAACCGGATATAAAGCATTAATAAATTAAAACTTTATTATGAGACGGTGTAATTACGCTTGACACAGTTATTAGATGATACGTTTACTGGTAATAGTTGACAGACACAAAGAGCAGTACCTGCCGTGGGTACCGTAATTTTATCTTACATACCAACTTGTTGCACGTTTTAACCCAAAAAAGAATCCCATATAAGCTGGCTAGTGACTTAACACCATATGCTGCTAAAATAACAAAGCATATTAGTTTCTATTTATATTTCTATTTGGGGGACTTTCCCAAATCTGCAGCGTTTAGCTGCTCTTACCGCGAACTTTCTGTAGATCGCTGACAACTTCATTCAAATCGAGAATTCGAGACCTCTCAGTGCAGTGTAAATCATCGGTTACGGAAATTGATAATAGCCATTCAACAAGCTCAAGAGTTTGACAACCACTTTTGAACATCGGTATTGCTCAATAACCAGTTTACCGATGTAAGTACGCTTCATGTAAAAAAAACTAATTTAATAAAAATTCAAACCTCAACATAGTAAGAATACAGTTTGTGCGAATATTTAATTATTACTAGCCCGCACAGTCCCACTGCTGGGGAAATAGCCCTTCCGTTCCTTTCATCGGTTACGATTCAGCGCAACTTCTTCGAATATTTCATACAAATGTATAAAGGGTGTCCCGTAAGTCGACGTCAAGGCGGAATCGGGTGATAGGTCAAGTAATCATTGTTAACAGAAAAATAAAAATAAACTTTGCTTTGTATGTAAAAAAAAACGGGCATTTATAAATAAAAAAAAGTTTTATCTACTTTTGCCACAAATTTTAACTTTTTATTTTCCTACTTATGGCCCCACTCCGGTGTATTATAAAATAACAAAAAAGGCAGATAGAAGAATGGGCATTATAAACTATCTAACTACCAAGTCATCACTCCAAACTTTCAGCATCTACAATATCTAAGCCTTACCAATATCCATGGAATGTAAGTGAGAGAGGCCCAATGTCGCCTGCCTCAGTACTTCAACGGCGTCTATCGTGCACTCGAAATTTAGCTTCTTTTCTACGTAGTCTTGTAACGTCGCAGAGCACAGTTCTAACGCGATATACCTAGAGAAAAAAACAGTCAAGCTTAATAATAGAACTAGCTGCTGCCCGCGACTACGTCCGCGTCAAATTTCTGGTTTCCCCGACCCACCCCGTCGCATCGCATTGCCTGTCCGCAATATTACTTCGTTTTCGCTAAGCGTTCTTTCTAACATTCTTTCTTTTTCTCGGCTCCTAAGGGTCCTAGCGTGATGTTAAATAACCTATAGCCTTCCTTAACATTTGGGCTACCGGTACACTAAGTTTTTTTTTCATCCGACTGGTAGTTCTAGAGATTATCCCCTGCATACAAACTCACAAACAGACATTTTACCTCTGTATAATATTAGTATAGATAAAGCGGTAGCAAGTTAGACAAACACTGAAGTCACATCAGTCTACTAAGAAAATGACTGTTCATTGCCGAACTAATAAACTCAGAATATCGTAGTCCACTGCTGGACATTTAAATCTCCCAATTTCTGCTAAGAACTCTGACCTTCCGAATTCAGTCTGTCCCAATTGTCTTTTAAGGTCTTCTGTCCATCTAGCTGGTTCCCACATTAGATGTGCTGATAATCCATTCAGAATATAGCTCCATGTGTCTAGTGCACCGCTGCCAACTTGGACAATTTGTTTGCTATAGACAACAGCAAGGGTTCGAATGACAAACTTATGATCACCATTCCAACGTTCGAATGTATAGCATACTATGACATAAACATTTTATCCAAATTGTAGTACCCTGTTTGGCCAGTATCGGAGTGTTTTACATGCAACTATGATCTCTACGTCCTGCGTGATACGTACCGGAATTGTTTATCCCTCTCGGTGCAGTAGTATCGTACGACATGCGCATGCGCATCCGACTCGCGCAACAGCGCCACCTCGCGGTCCGCGAAAGTAAAACATTCTGGTAACAAACGCTTAACTGCCACGGCGCGTTTGTCGAATGTGCCTCTGAAAATTTAAAGAGACATTTTATTCTTCCTTTTTCCGGTACAATAAGTTAGCCATAAATGGAATCAGATGAAATTTTCCGACTTATTAAGCCAGGAGGCAGAGGCTGTATACTGAAGTGTAAAAATTAACATAGTTTCATTGCGAAAAAGAGATGGCGCTAGAAGCTGTACAGTTCTCATCTCTTTCACACATCATCTCTTTCTTATAATCAGTGTCCGGAATAGGTAGAGTATAAATACCTAAACTTGGCGGGAAGGTATAACATAGAGTGGTGGCATCCCGCAATCCCGGGAACTGGTATTAAGTAGTATTAACTGTCGCAGTAAGATTAAAAATTTAGGGCAATGATCTCTAACGTACATATTGTACTATAAACACATTTTCGGGATCCCGGGATTTTGAAATTATCATTAACTACTTAACTTGAGTTAACTACTTAACGTAAGTTAAAAGTACCACGGGATCTTTGGAAATGAAAGAAACCATACAAATAAAAAAAATGTATTTTCTAATAACATTTTTTTTTAATACGAAGTTACAAAATATTTTCCATGTGTCCAAATTAATTGCAGCAAATATTTAAACATTTGTCTCAGTATGTCCAGGATATAAACCAATATAATCTAATGATTGGTCAAGTAATTGAGTCCAACTTACAAAGTTTAAAAATCAATATTCAGTGTCAGAGTCCGTATTGGGACTAATATTTCCTCGCTGTAGGGAATTGAAATAGATACCCATTATCTTTTCTTTATTTTCGACTTTCAGTCAGTTTCGTTTTATACTTAGAATCCACTTGTAAGTGGAAAATTACCTCTCAACGTCTACAGACGTCAGAGGTGCAAATTTTTAAAAAAATTCGACATCTACTTCAATACCCTTTACAATTTTTTCACTAATATCTCTAATTGTATCAAATAGTTATTAAATTGTATACTGTACCAATTGTGAATCGTAATAATGTCTATGTTATAGCGGCAGTCATTCTTAATAATAAAATCCCAGGATCCCGGAGGCATGTATATTTAAACGTAAACGTTTAAAATTGCTCACCTACTGCGACTGTCAATACCTATTACAAAAGTTCTCGGCATCACGGGATTAAAAAAAAATATTCTGTGGTTGGTGTGAATTATATCGTGTTGTTGATAAAAGTTTAGGTTAAGAAGTAATTTACTAAATACGTAGATAATTTTAAAATCCCGGGATCCCGAATACATGTTTATATTAGGATATTTACGTTACAGATCATTGCCCTAAATTTTTAAACTTACTGCGACAATTAATACTACTTAATACCAGTTCCCGGGATTGCGGGATGCAATAAAAATAAATTAAAATTTTTGGTGGTTTTAACCACCATTTTATACCTTCCCGCCAAGTTTAGGTATTTATACTCTACCTATTCCGGACACTGCTTATAATGGAACAATAATGACCAACACTTTCCTGTTCTGTATCTGGCTAATCTAATCTAATTGAAAAAAAAACCGTTGTAATTCTTTAAAACGTAACGCACTCAATTTTATTTGTATAAAATCACGCTCTAAAAAGTACGAAACAAGAAAATATTTCAGTCAGAAGACATAGGTACAAAAATGATCAGAGTAAAGCCGTGGTCGCATGCCTGTATAACAAGTGGGTACTAGGAACATCTACAAAATTAGAATGGCATTCGAACACGGCTATACCCAATTACTTTTTTAGTTCATGACTTTACGTCTTCTAGAGGGCGCCATTTTCAATTTAATGTGACCGGTCAAAATCATAACCCTCCTTTTTGCTTCGCCGTAGTCGTGTAAAAAGTACTCAATAATCCGAATCATGGTTACATGTATCATTGTACTCAATATCAATGAATTTGCCAGACGAAAGTTATAATTATAATGAATCTAATCTGATACTCACTTGTAAACAAAAGTGCCTTCACATCCCTTCCCGAGCACCTCATCGGTATTGAAGGTGATCCGTCCAATACGAACTTCACCGCCGCCGACCTCCACCAACTGACCGGTCACTTCACCATTAGACGAGGTGGAAGCGTTCGAGGTTCGAGAACCGCCTTGTGATAACTGTTGGAACTCACGAGCCTGCAACGAAAATATAATGGGATGATTTTATGTGCTTGTAACACTTTTTTATCTACCGTGAATAAGAAGGCCAAGACAAATGGCATTCGCTTCGGAGCGATTCTATTTCTACAATCGCTTCACCATGATACTATGACCTATGATCACGTGACATTTCAATGGCTTATGTCAACGGCATACACTTTTTGGCTTTTCCAGTAGCTTCATCGCTAATCGAATGTTATAACAGTCATGGCCATATTTTGGGTGGAGAAGGTAGAAATACGGAATTCGGCACTCACTACATGAGTAAAGTTTAGATTTGTAACATTCAATAACATCAGCATGTATTCACCGAAGGGAAAGACACAGGTGTATAGTACATCCACATCTTCAATTTAGTTGTATCTGCTCTTAAAAATGTAGCCTTACAATAGTAATTTCTCATATCAGTAACCCATTATGGTTTACAAACGCGTCTCACATGCACATACAATATGATACAGAAAAAGTTTAAACATCTCGCCTGTCTAAACTTGTTCATCAACCAATGCCTGTATCGTCCCATTATATTAGGGGAATTCCCCAAACAGTTAACACATAGATCGTAGATCTTAACCTCATATCCGGTGTTAAGTTTTTCTGAAAAGTTTGGTTTTAACTTCAACGAAAACAAGTTACCAAAACTGACTAATACAAAATGTAAACAATAAATATATATCGGTGATACCGTGTATAATATTTTTAATAACAAAAGGTCGCGACATTTCTCCTGCTGTTTCTATCAAACTTAACCTCATGACGTAGTGGTTGCCAGCTAGGCAGCTACTGTGATAAGGAGCTGCAAAGTGGCTATAATCCAGTTTTAACGTTTTTTTTCGTGTTTTTAATCAACGAAAACGATAAATGTCATTTCGATTACATGTAGTTTTGACTCATGACAAAAATAGGAATTTTTAAATGTTATGAATCATCTTTCTAGTCGATTCTGAATTGTACGATTTTCAATCTTCTTGATAATTATTATCAATTTAAAATGATATAGCGTAATTGGAAAAACACTACATTTGGCCCCAAAATATAACCTTCGTTTTACAGTTGTTTAACTAATGGCAGTTGTTACGCCAATTTTATTAATTTTAAATGAAATTGTTTAAATAAACTGAAAATACAGGAGACGACGTAACTGCTCTAGTTAAGTAAACACATCCCAATTGTACAAACAAGCTGAGGAAATTTGGGTTGTCTCATGATCAGTGGCATGATAAGAATTTCAAACAAAACCTGTACTATCATAATCAATTAGTGGGAGACAGTGGACGACAAAATTTTGAAAGGAATGTTCACGATTGGACTTGGACTCGAAAGTTGTGAAAATCACTTTGTCCCACTTGTGGGACTGATGGGTAGGGGAAGAATAGAATAATTCAAAAACTGCGACTCGGCATGGTCATGAAAAACAGTGCTGGGAATTAATGTCTCATTAACAATCATTCGCTTTTTCATTAATGAAATGACATTACATAGAATATAAATGCTATAATCTCTAGAAGATTAAGGTATATACATTTTAACAGTACAATACAATACATGTTTAGTTACTTCCAGTTCAATATTAACTGTTATAAGTCACCAGCATTCTTACATCAAACGCCACCAAACTTTCAAAGTCAATTCCAATCGCATACAGCTATGTTTGATAAGAAAAATAAATGCAATACACAAATATTAATCACGTTTGTAGCGGCATGTTGGTGCCAACAAGCTGGCCGCGTGGCGATAACACTACGCATTTGATTCAGTAACATAGTAATCTAATAATGCTTACCTGATAACGAAGGTACCAGAACATGGTGATCACCAATCCAACAAGTATTATTAGCGCCACTTTCAGGACTTGATTCTCTTGTTGATGAAACCACAAGTATGCTTTTTTGTACCATAGGTCAGGTCTAAAATCAAACCCTTCAAATAAGTCATCCGTTTGAACTGACACCGAAATCGAATTCTGATTCGGATTCGAATTCGACTTCAAATTGGTTTCATTTTCGACATCGTTCTCGCCTTCGGAATGGACTTGCCCGTTAATCAGTTTGATGGCACTATTCTGTGAGTTATGCACGTTTAAGAAGTTTGAATTCGGAAGCTGAGGCATCCATGTCGTGGTTAGTTCGGGGACTTTGTAGTGTCCCAACAAGAGATACGGCGCTGATACGTGGAGGTTCAGATCTTTGAGTTTATAGTGCACGTTCTTGAAAGGCTCGTATGGGGGCGTTTCCGACTTGGCCTCCGTTTCTGATGGGCCATCAAGAAGCAAAGGTTGTGTATGGCCGGTCGATATTGTGATGGTGTTTTTGTCGACAAGCGACGATAACGCGTAGAGTCCGTGGTTGTGCTCGCCGACGTATAAAGTGGGGCTGAAAAGAAATATTACTTTTTCAGAAGAATATTTTTTTTAATATTATTGGTTATAGTCTTGATTCTTTGACGTTCAAAAGTGCTCTTTAATGACCTACTTCAAATAAATGATTTGACTTTAACTTTGGTTGGAACACAGTCCATAATATAATTATGCAATAATGTAGGTACTCATTTGTGTGTCTGTCTTACATAACTATGTTTACAAGGCAAACAACATGTTACGACTGAAAAGGTTACTTAAACAAACAACAATTACGCTCAACTGAATGCACCATTAATTGGAATAAAAATACGTATGCCAATTGCTCAATTTTTTTTTCGGTTTGAAAAAAACTGGTCAACTCAAATACATTTCATTGATCGTGTCTAAAGAAATTGTTAACCCAAAATTATTATTATTCTACATACTTTTCCTCTAGTATAAACAGTTAACAAACGACTAATTATTAAATACACAGTTATTAAGTTTGGAATTAAATATTACTGAAACAAATCAACAACATACAAAGGCAATTCAGCGTGGAAAAAGTCAGTGATGCATGGTAATAAATAAGTTTCAATGAGACTGCCGTGTAGCCTTTCAATGAGAACAACGATTTTTGATTATGAATTTTATTTTTCCAGAATAAAGTTCGAAGTTGCATGACAATTTTCTCGCAGATTAATGACAGAATGCACTTAACTTTTACAAAAGTATGTACTTTTTCAATCATCTTTGTACGTTTTATAATCAGACGGTCAGTCTTTCAGTTAGCTAGCGTATCATCACGATGTAGTAGTGGATAATTCTTTAATGAAATATATTTGTTTTCGATGTTTATGGTATTAATCTAATGGTTACGCGTTTTACCTCAAGACATGGTACTCGTAACAGCGAAATACAGTCGATGCAACTAAGGTTTATTTATAGAAAGAGGTCAAGTAAAAGATTGTTCAATAACCAAAAATTTTTGGATACTATACTGGCATTTCTCTCCTCGCATTGAAATATTAGTACTAGAGTAGATTTCCATGAGATAAGTAGATATAAATACATTGTTAAATTTAAAATCCTCTATCGTTCCGCACCTGTGTGTCTTGGCCCAAATTCTTCTCAATTTCTATATCCGAAAGAGCAGGGAAGAGCTGCACTCAGAAAAAACCCAACTAATTTCGTTAATCCATTCTTTGCAACATTTATTTTTAGCACTTCAAAGCGAAGTTTATCGATTCCATTTCGGTATGGGGAATATGAAACGAGCAACCAGTGTCATTAGGTCACTAATAGTGCCGAGTTGTATGTCTGGCACGCGATGTTACAACAATGCGCTTATAATTTCTTACATTTGTTAACTGATTACGGAAAACATGAACAAAAAATACTTTTTATCACGTTTATTCAAAAAGAGCTAGTTCATTATTCGGAAACGGGTACTAAAATAGCTCTATAATCCGGGACTAAACGTGATTTGAATTTGGAATGTGGATGTTGTTAATAAAAGGTCCAATCACCAAAGAGATCAATCACAAACATTGTATGAACAATTAACGGGCTGTATGATAAAGTAAACCATGCGCGAGTCAATAGACAAAAAATATATAAATAAAAAACCCGCGTAATGCATTTCGCCTTCGTTCGTAATTGTTTATTAAAAATTCAGATTTTACTAAGTTTTATAAAATTGAGTGTCTTCTACTATTCTTAATCATAAGTTGCACTTACTTATTTTCTCATAGTGGGTGATAAAAAGTAGAGTGTCCACCTCGGGAGTAACATTGTTTCAAGCTCGAGTGACGTACTTTAAGAAACACTCTCGCCTTCTTAATAGTTGTTTGCTTCCTAAGCAAACAATCTACAATTTCACTATGAGAAGTTTAATGTTCATAACATAACTCAGGCCTTTCCCTGAAATGTTGGGTAGAATTGTAAACCACATTTCACCACTTCTGTTAAAGTTCGCTATCAAGTACACGCCCATAGTCAGGATAACATTTAAATCCCAAGGGGACCAAACTATGAGGCCTCTAGTGAGGTCCCTCGGCATAAGATAAAACAACTATTCATGATTTAAAAAAAAACTTGTCAACACTGATTCGTTTAATTAAAAAACGGTTAAAGTTTGAAGTCTGTCTAGTCTACCTATTTGTTAAGGTGCTGATAGACTTGAGCATTCCTTTTAACAGAATATCGAGCATTCGCCGTTTTTAAAGAACATCGGCCATAGCCAAGATATTTTAATAACATCACGCCTGTAATCCCGGAAGGGTTAGGCAGAGGTGTACCTATAGTACACCCATATTTCACCAGTTATGTTTAAGTCCCATGTAATAGGGGGCGAGCCTTTTGCCATCAACCGGGCACAAATCCAGACTCCAAGCTGCTACTGAGAAATTCTAGATAGAAAAACCCAATAACACTTGCCCGACCTGGGAATCGAACCCAGGACCTCATGTTCAGCTACTGCTCTTGGGACCACTAGTCCAACGAGGCAGTCACTTGATATTTTAATAATAGAAAAATATTTTTAGGTTAGAATCAATAAATAAGTCGATCGAAATGTCCCTAAGAAGAGGTCAATACATTATTATTTACAGGAATTCAATAACATTAATAACTTTTGAGAAAAGCGTGAATTATTATATTCTTTCAGTACTAAGTCATTTTATAAGCAAAACGAATCGCCAATAGGGTACGTTCTGAAAATGTTATTCTACAAAATTTATTGAGATATTTGTTATGTTTTTTATGTCTTTGAAAAATAACGTTTTTTTTAAAATACACACTTCAACAGAATCTAGGGATACCTTAATCCTAAATTATTTACGAATCCATAGTTCTTCGTAATCATAATCATAATCCGAATCTGTTTAGTTCCTATAAATGTTTACATACAGATTGAAACATCATTTATTACCTATATTCTCTAAATTTAAAAATAGAAATAAAAAATAAAAAAAGACACAACAAGTTACGGCGGCAAAATTGTTAGTAATTCGTTACGCTAAGAAAAGTTAAAATTGTTTTATTAAAATTAATTTATGAAAAGGGATTAGATTGATTTTCTTTTTTATTTTAACGTGTCGTGTGAGCTTTAAGAGTCATGTCACGTCGTCATTTGAGTCGAGATGAAATGTTACGAGCCGTGGGCATGTTAGAAAATGGTGCTTTCAACGCATCGTTGCTGAGGCCCTATACACCAGCCAAAACGTGATATCAAGGTTGTGGTCACGTTATCGCAGTTCTGGGGATGTGACTGAACGGCACACTGGTAGATATCGTGTTACTACGCAGAGACAGGATCGATATCTCCAAATGACCGCCAGAAGACAACCCAATATCACAGCGATGTAACTTGTACAAAGGCTCCAGGAGGACCATCAGCTGCTGGTAAGCGACCAAACCGTGCGCAGGAGGTTGCATGAAGTTGGACTACATGCTCGAAGACCGCTCCGTGTTCCAGCATTGCAACGTGGCAATCGCGGTCGGCGGCTTTCGTGGGCTCGGCAGCATTTACCATGGAGTGACGAACAATGGTCTTTGGTGCTGTTCACCGATGAGTCCCGGTTTGGGTTTCATCCGGATTCACGAAGAACACACGTTTGGAGATCTCCAGGGAGAGTTAACCGTCTACGGCACCCTCAGGACGTCCACTCATACCAAGGCGGGACAATCATGGTGTGGGCAGGAATTCGTTTTGGCGGACGAACCCAGCTCGTTTGGATGCAAGGCAACATGACTGCACAATACCATGAGGAGGTAGTAGAGGCTGTTATTGTCCCACACGGGACAATCACAAATGGGCCAGGAATTTCTACTCATGCACGATAATGCTCCTTCTCATACGGCGCGTCTCGTGTCGGCCGCTCTCCGAGACCACAATAAGTTTTGGATTGGCCTGCACAGTCGCCCGACTTAAATCCTATCGAGCATGCCTGGGGCATGTTACAACGAAAAGCTTTGAGAAATTTCCCGCCAAATTTGACGACGGAACAACAAATTTACGAACACTTGCAAAGAACATGGGACCTCATAACGCAGCAAGACATTGACAATTTAATTTTAAGTATGAACAATCGATGTCGATGTGTAATTAATGTAAGAGGTGGCAACACTGATTATTAATAATTAGATTTAATAAGAGTTTTTAAATTTTAATTAAAATTAATAGTTTTATAAGAAGAAAAGAAGTTTTTATCATACTAATTTTCTACGGCGATTTTAATTTTTTTTATTTTATTTAAAACAGAAGAATCACGAAATAGTTATTTTATTATTACTAAAGACCTTAAAATAACCTATCATTCTTCCATTTACTATTTCAGAAAATTCTTCATAGATTAATAGATATTTGATTAAATATAAAATATCCCTAGATTTTGTTGATGTGTGTATATACAATATGTAACAAAAACCCTGTCCGATCCAAAAAAGGCGTATTCCTGGTTTAACATACGGACTAGAAAAAATAGTAAAAAAATCTAACTCATAAAAACCAAAAGCTATTGATTTTTTTATTTTTAGTTACCATGCGAAATGTAACACTAATATGGTAAATTTTCATAAGTTGACAACCCTCCACCGGCCGGCGAAATCTTTTATTTTTTGCCTATTTTATTTCAAAGGACACCGCCCTGCACTAGCCGCGCTGTAGGTACTCATAACGAGTCCTCGATCCTTTGATGTAGCCGACTGGTCGCTACTTGTTTGGAAACTTCGCCAGTCTGACGTGGAGATAGCTTGCGATCGGATGTCCGTACGTATCACGTGTCGCTATCGTATCGCGAACAATGTCGTATACCAATCAGGAATATTTGAATATGTTAATTTTTATTTGTGAGTGAATGTGTGATTCGGAAATCGAAGTAACAGCTCGGATTGTGGAAGCTTTCGAGTCACTCAAATCGTACACATGTGCGCTGCGAAGAGTACGTGCAAATTTAATAAAAAGGTGTCGAATGTGTACTAATGTTCTAGATAGATAGAGGTATGTAACAAGTAAATGTTTTAATAATCTGATACCTACAGTGGGTACATTGCCAAAAGCACATCACATTAACTCAATAATAATTGTTTCTTGATAAACAGAAGGTCAGAAATCGGGGTCATTGTGCGTAAGCCTACAATAAAATATCAGCTGATACCTACGCGTAGGCAAAACGTAGATTTCTTTAGTCCTACGTTTCTTTGGCGGCATGCGACAAAGGACCGCCGCGCTCAGGCGGCTTCTTTGACACGAAACTGTAGGTGAACTCTGGTGAACCCTGTCGAGCGATCAGTGTTGCCTTTGGTATGATTATTTTTAAATTAATTGTTTTCATTGGGGAAAAATAATTATCTCGGATCCATTAAATGATTACGTATTTGTGTACGCACTACGATACCAAATAATACCCTTCAGGATCGGACAGGGTTTTCGTTACATGCTGTATACGATACGATTTGGCCATCCTCCTTTGTCGAACTGTACAACGAACAGAGCCAAACATCGCTACGAACTTTTTAACGATCATTCTAGCGAGCGCTCTAGTCATTGTTCGTCAAAAAAATATTCTTTACGAAGATGTCAAGTTGGTCGCGTGTGCTGCAACGGCGGCGGCGGCGGAACAATGTCAGAATGGTTCGGATCGGCAAAATGCTCGAAGCAAATTTACTGTCCTTTCGCTAAAATGCTCGCTAGGACGCTCGCTAAAAAGCTCTCGTTAATTTTTCTGTAATGTAACATACGCTAGAATGTTTATTACAAGTGAATGTTCAAGTCTATCAGCACCTTTAGGTTCTCTCTTTGGTCCGTTCCCCTAAAGATTCTCGACGCCAGACAGATGTTTCATTTTCGGCCATAAAGTGTATGGTAATGAAAAAAGAGGAAAAAATACCACGAATTGAGGAAAAATAGTCTTTACTGAATATTCCCGTCATTACATCATGGCGTCGTCTGAATTGCATACTGCTTTCATCCAGAAATCATGTTACATTAAAACATAATAATATCATGTAGACGTAATATAGATAGGTCACGGGATCTCATTTCGAACAAATTATAATTAGTCTTGAAAAGAAATCATAGATGGCAGCATGGGTAACCATTATGAAATTAACAATCATTAGAAAGCGATAAACGGCCGAATTTTGGCTGAAGTAAGATTATTAAAAATCAAAACTTCCTTGTTAAATGCTGATTTTTTATTAACACTCACATAGCACGTATTTTCAACAAAAAACATAAATGAAGCCTTTAACTTCAATTCGAACCCTAAAATGATAAAAGTAGCCATCTGATAATAATTTCGTCAAGAGCGCTTTGCAATAGATGGCGTTCTACTATTTTTTTCCTGTCATCACAGTAACCACTTTATCGTTACTAATGTAAATCAAACAACTTTTTTTTAATCTATTCATTTACATAGAAATCTTTAAGAAATCTATTATCATGTTTTTCTGGACCCGGAACTATAAAACTTTATATAAAAAGGATTGCACGAAAAGTAGGTCAACTCCTAGATGGCGTTGTAAAACTACAGTATATGCCAATAAGTAGTGGTACAGCCAATAAGTGGCTGATGCTGCCATCTATTGAAAATTTGGACGAATAAAAATAGCCAGCTCAATAGCCAGACTTGGGAGGTGCCATTTCGTTGTATGAGATTGAGTATCTAAATATATTACGTAGTATTATATTATCGGTGTACAGGTATATTTGAAAGGCGTGTATGTCTGTGCTATTAAGATAAGATAATAAGATAGCTTAGACTTATAGAGATCTCAGCCAATTTTTTTTTTTTATATTTTTTTTTTATATTGTTTGGTATTGCTATAGACAATGACATCAGACAGTCAGGTTATTGTAAAGGTCATCTCTTCAACCTGTCATGGCTGGCTGTCGATGGTCGTTACTCTCATGACAAATATCAAACATTATCCGTTTTTACTAAGTGCCAAAAAATATAAGTTTCTATAAAAAAAAGAAACTATTTATTGTATTCAGGGGGCCTATTAACGCCACACTAAGCAATTCGTCTAAAAGCAATTCATTTCCTGAATTCCATACAAAACTGACAAACAGGTGAATTGCGTGCTATATGTAATTATGAATGGTACCGCATATAATATTATGAATTGTCAGTTTGTGACCATTTTACAATTTTGTATATGATTCATATTTTTTTGGCCCCTTGGGGTTCCGTACCCAGGTTTTCCAAAGCGTACGTGTGATGGCCGGAGTCCTATACAAAAATGAAACGTCTCCTTTAGCCCACAAGTAGACCATGAGCTGGGTTGGGACATAGGATACTACTTCCTTCTATCCAGATAGTACCATGGTACTTCCCATGGGTTTATTTTCAACAACTACGCGGGCGAAACCGCGGCCATAAATTAGTCCAGAATAAACTATATTTTACTTACTACAACTCAATATTAGAATTCTTGATCCCCTGTCCATTGCTCAAGGTCGTAGCATCTTCCATGATATGGTCCAGCGTGTCATCCCCCATGGAGTTGAAAGGGACAGTGATAAGTCCGTCACTGTCTAACAAATAGGCGGCTACGACTGGCGTCTCGAAATTGTGGGACCAAACGAGATCTCCCGTCTTGCGGTCGAATGACATCACTCGACCGTTCGAAGTTGATGTGAAATGGATTATGCCTGTGGAAAATATTTGATGGTTATTGAAAATACCTACAAAATAGGTATGTACTTGTAAAAAGAAACTAACTTGAACGTGATATTTGTTTTCGTATCACAAAAGTAAACGTGGCATATTATAACAGGTGCAGCGTAAGTATGTCTCCCAAAAGTGCCTCTACTCTTTCGGCCAAGTTCATAGTCTGCTTGGATATTCCCGTGTTTTTGTAACAAACTGCTTTCATTTTACTATGTAAGTTTCAATAGTGTACAGGTTGTTTCAAAAGTAATTATAATAATACCAGCCTATTATTGTCCCCCAGCAAGGCAATGGCCTCTACTCATACAGAGAAGGCACGGTCATTGATAACCACGCTGGCTCGAGACGGGTTGGCGATTTAAGACTTACATTATGATGGTTCAAATGAGAAATGATTTTATTTCTTTAGGTGGGTTTGTAAATACACTTTTACACGTCATCTTTTACAGACTAGATGACATTTGAGAAGAAAGGCCAAAACAAACTCCAATTACTTTTAAAGTCCAGACATAATAGACATAATATTTGTTAGATCATGTGAAGACCATGAAGATTGGTGTCTGAAACGGTCTTTTAAGGAAAGAACCAGTCAGTGAACGCATTTGTCAGTAATCATGCAGCTCAACTCAGAACCCAAGAAGCTCAAAGATTCGAAGATAAATATCAAAATAGGACATATAGGTAGGCCGCAAAAATTACACAAACTGCCAGACCATTAATAAAAGCTAGTGATACATTTAACAAACTTGCCAAGTTTCACTACGTATAAAAAGTGTCACCAAGGTACAATATGGGGTGTTCTAAAATACCAAGTAAAAAAATCTCACCGTAATCATTCAGCATCTCTTTCCCCATAGCCAGAGACGTATAATCAAAGAACGTCACATTCCACTTATGATTCTGATTCTTAGAATCATGCATCAGTATATTGTACTCAGTTCTCGCTACATAGATGCCTCTCTTCTTGTCCGGCGTGCATGTATTGTCGTCGGAGTTCTTGAAAATCTTTGATTTGTCGAAACCTACAACACAAGGAGAAATGTTAACTTGGCGTAGTGAAACAACAACTGGAGAATTGCAATGCGAAGAATTCTTTTCAAATGGAAAAGGTTTTTGAGCTTGATCACCGTTGAGATGACATTACGACTAAATTTTGAACGTTTTAATTTCCGGGATTTCGCCTTCTGGCATTGCATAGGTTTTCCGTACAATGTGACGTCAGCTTTATACTGGAAAATTATAGCTTGATATCTAATATCTAAGTCGTGCGTACGCCCACAATTTGATGATGGCTCTTTTATATAATTATTATGTGATATCTATAACAGAAGTTAAAACAGCCATCTGGCATTTATTTGGACACTTATTTAAATAACCTAACAAGTTTGCATGATCAATATGGATGATGACTAATATTAAAAACGTTCGTAAAAAAATAATGTAATTTCAGAGAAGGCATAGTAAAAATGAGATATACAAAAAAAAAAGAGTTAAATTGATGTAACTATGAAGAAGACAAGCTTTAAAAGTTTTTGGTGGGGATTATTCCCGTCCTTGTCGCGCGGTACGCATAACGTATGGCGCTAGTATGAAGTTACTTATTCGTAACGTCACTTCTACGATAGTGCTGTCCTTGTCTAACACTCATTTTAAAAAGTTAATAACTTGGCAATTGATTAAGCTATTATTTTTTATAATATTCTTTGCACTATTTGGAAGCAAATATGTTTTTGAATTAAAATTTTCATTGTCATTTAGATATAAATCATCGGTCCGTGAACTTAACAAAACCTTTGCGTTCGATGGTTTGTCATAACTACTACGTGGCAAAATGTACATTTACAGTGTTTTATATAATATAACAAAGAGCTGCTACGTTAACAGAGCCTGAAGCCTATTGTGGTCGTACGAAACAATTATTTCGTACCAGAACGTCGGTCAAAGATCGTACGGTATTTCTGAATGCGAACTGAAAATCCGCCTGATGAGTATTGAATATTGGAAAGTGCTCGTCGCAATTCAGCCACAAAGTTATGTTCCATTTAACTATGTCACTGGCTGTTGCTTTCGAACGTTCGAATTTCGAACCATCCGTTAATTGTTCATGACTACTATCTTCACGGTTCGTTAAATTGCAACACCATTTTTTCCAGATCAACGCGTTCAGAACAAAGATGTCTTCTGAAAGGTTTTTGGTCCAAATAATAATTTCGTATAATTATCAAACGCCCAGATTCTATAACAGTTCTGAATTTTCTATTCCATATCGAATGATTACAGTTTTATCCACATTTTGTTAGAAACTTACGAGTACTTACGACATGTTCTATGGACCATATTTCCGTACCCGCACCGTAGGTAATTACCGTTCGTCGATAAATAAGCCTAGCCTACACGTTATTATGCTATCTATACTAATATTATAAAGAGGAATGATTTAATTGTTTTGTTTGTATTGAATAGGCTCCGAAACGACTGTTGAAAAATTGTTTTACCATTAGAAGCCGAAATTATGTCTGATGAACATAGGCTACATTTTTTTTCGAAATCCACGCGGGCTAAGTGCTAGTGCATAGACAATAAAATTGTAATATTTTATCTATGTTTGTTTATAACGGAAATATGGACGAGGTACATTTGCTGGAACTGATTTTGTATTTTGGATAATCTTTTGGATAATCTATATCAATCTTTATTATTAATAAAGCTGAAGAGTCTCCTTGTTTATTTGTTTGAACGCGTTAATCTCTGGAACACACAGTCCGATTTGAAAAAATAATAACATAACGCTACGACCGACCCTTAGGAGTCAAGCAAAAAGAAAAGAGTAAAAAAGAACGCTAAGCGTAAACGATGTAAAAGCGCGGGCAGGCGACACGATGCTGTATTTTATGTTAAAACAAGAAATTTCACGCGGGGTAAAGGCTACCGCAAACAGGCGCAACGCCACAGCGCGACACAAAGGCACCGCTCGTCGCGCGTAACGCGGTGCCTTTGTGTCGAGCCGGTGTGTTTGAGCCTTAAATCGCGGGCAGAAGCTAGTAATTGAATGAATGACAAGGTATACGGTGCAATGGTAGCAGAAACGAAGGTGAGTAAGAGTAGACGGAGAAAGTTACTAACGAACTATACAGACAGGCGTCTAGGGTCAATTCTACCTTTTGTGCCTATTTGAAATAAATGCTTTGACTCAGTTATTTCTTATCTGGTAATCTG
Organism: Dasypolia templi; assembly: GCA_963555695.1. NCBI lineage: Eukaryota > Metazoa > Arthropoda > Insecta > Lepidoptera > Noctuidae > Dasypolia > Dasypolia templi. The sequence continues at coordinate 24,192,193 of OY743138.1, forward strand.
CAAATCTGTGCTGTTTGAAAATTAATAGGGACCTTTTTACCCGACTACGGCCAAACAAAAAGGAGGGTTTTGATTTTGTGACCTGTATGTAAGTACCTATGTATTTTACGACATAGGTTCAAAATGGCCAGGATATAGCCGTGGTCGCATGTCATTATAATTTTGTAGGTGTTCCTGGCACATGTTATACAGGCATGCGATCACGGCTTTACCCTGACCATTTTTGTACCTATGTCTTGATTTCTATCTGAAATATTTTCTTGTTTTGCACATTTCGGAACGTGATTTTTCAGGTTTTAGTTTTGGAACTTGAACTGCCTCACTACTCCATGGAGCTCCTAAGACTGTTCTAGAAACCGTAAATATAAATATATATTACTTCAAACATACCTGAAACATGTTCTCTAGACCCAGTCAAAGGATCCAACATGAACCATGTATCACTCTTCTTCCCCGTATATAGAATACCTTCAGTTGACCGACACGGCGCGTTGGCTACTAGCTCCGGTATGGTGAAAGGTAGCTTCTTCAACATTTGCTGGTCTCCTCTAGGTCCGTACATGTAGAGGGTGCCATGCCGAGGGTCTGGGAGGAACTGGGGCTTCAGGTCTGCCTGCTGGTTCGGGACTTTTACTACCGGTTCTAAAGAAAGAGAAAAAATATCGTCACAACTGTCCATAATTTGTAAAGCGTTGTTTTTACAATTCGTCTCTTGCGCCACAAATCACTATATCCTTTAAGCGCCAAATTTTCATGTTGTAGGGGTGTGTACGTCGCCTCAGGGTCGCGGGTTATTCTAAAGAGAAAACCGTGGCCCTGGCACAGGCATCTGAAGGAACACGGGTGGGTTTTAGTCAGTAAAAGTCTGACACGCCCTCCCGCTCCACCCAGAGCGGGAGAAGTCGTTTGATGATTTCCCACCAAAAAAAAAAAAAAAGGGGTGTGTACGTGCGTTTTGTCTTACCATCAAATTCGAACTCGAAAGAATTTATTTCAAATTACAGGCACTTTTGAATTGTCAAGGGTCAAGGTCAGTCAGAAATATGAAGCTAGGTGCCCATTCCAAAGCGTAGTATGTAGGTACCTAAGGAGAAAAACGGGCAGGAAACTCCATGGACACTCTTTTAAATAATATTGTTACAGAAAATTAGTTACATCATTTTTGTTGAAATTATACAAGCGAGAACGATGTAAAAAGACGTGCACGTTAAAGGCGTCCATAATTAGAAACATACAAAACACAAAAAACTATTCGGAAATTTAAAAAAAACCCGTGGCAGTCAAGAGATGACCAGTCTTCACTGACGGCGCCCGTTCACGAACATGACGTATGGATCAGCACCATTCAGCTCAACCATTTTGAAGGGAACATAATGATCCAACACACACGCCACCACCAGCGAGACATTTGAGTGAGCGTGACATACTCTCGGCCGCCAGGGCACATTCAAGTCAATGAAAGACGTACACAGTATAGAGTAGCTTTATAGTAAGATATATATAGGGTACATAGTGCTCACACGTGTGCTTTGCTATTATACAATATTAAAATATTGAATTTATAGGTACAGTGCAAAGATAGTTTTTACAATCTTCATCAGCTCCAACAATATTTTCGAATGCTAATCAATTTTATTATGCGCCCTTGTGGAGCAGAACCAGCGTTGAGCCAAGTATTTTTGTCAGAGATGTAATCACCCAACTTATAATATGCTTGGCTGCATAGTGTGCGTTTGACATACAGGTTTTACACTTCGTTTCATTCAGTTGGAGTACCGGGGGGAGGAGTTTTATTGTAACATTTTAAACAGTACCCCATGAAGGATGAATCTACTTTAGCCAATCTGAAACCTGGTTGAACTAATTGTTCCCTATTTCTAGTCCTATAGTTGTGTCTTTCACCTCTTTTACTGAAAAGACTTAAACTAAACTGTTTCCATATACAGTATGTAGACCACATATATGCAATAAATGTAACCACATATTTGCTATCGCCTTTGCTGACGATACACAAAAAATTAACGAAATCGGTGCAGTAATTAGGTCAAAAAGTGGATTTTTAACTTTGAGCAGTTTTGAACACTCTGTAGAATTGGATTCAATGAACTTGAATCCTTGAACATTGAAAAGCGACGTTGCACAGTGGTTCCGCCATAGGTCGTAAATCCATAAAACTAATATTCGAATTTCCAGAAACAAGTTACATATTTCGTTAGACCATTAAACGAGCTATCCGGTGATACAAATATGTCACCTATTTGTTTTAATTATCACCTGCCGGCTCGCCTCAATGCGATGATCGCCGCGAAGAGGCGCCTCCGCAAGTAGTGGCAACAACACAGATGCCCGACGCTGAAGACACAGCTCAACCGTCTCGCGGAGAAAGTGAAGGCCGAGCTCCAGGCGCACACCGCCGCGGGCTGGGAGGACCGACTCGACTAGAGAAGGCCTTCGACCGTGTATGGCATGACGGCCTAAGATATAAGCTGGCCACATCAGACGCGCCCCGTCGCGTTGTAAAGGTCGTCTCTGACTTTCTCTCTAACAGGACTTTCAGGGTGGTCGTGTAAAGGTCGACGGGGCGCTGTCTAGCGCCCGCCCAGTGCTCGCGGGTGTGCCGCAGGGTAGCTGCGTCTCGCCGGCGTGTTACTCGCGCTACACGGATGACATCCCCACCACGCCACACACAACACTCGCACTGTATGCAGATGACGCCGCGTACATTACTACATCGCTTAATGCGAAGTACGCGGCGGTCAAAATGCAGCGCGCCCTCGAAATGCTTCCGGAGTGGTTGTCCAAGTGGCGGCTGTCCGTGAACGTGGGTAAGACGCAGGCCTTGGTCACCGGGTCCGTGCCTCTCCCACCACCCTTGAAACTACAAGGAGCCGACATCGAGTGGACGCCCCGGGTCAAATACCTAGGAGTCACCATCGACCGTCGGCTCACGATGGGGACGCATGTCCACAAATTGTGGACATGCGTCCCCATCGTGAGCCGACGGTCAAGCTCAAGTCACTCGGAAGTTCCGAGTGACTTGAGCGAGTGAACAGTGAACGCGCGCTCCGGAATCATTTGGTACCGCGGTGCCGGTAAGGATAGTGAGGAATAAATAAGGTTTACGTATCCGCGTTCGGAACCGGCTCCTTTGGATCAGTACCTCCGGAGTTACCCACCTCTATCCACAATGTCGCCGCGTAGGGTAAGGTCGTCCGCCACCTCCTTAAACCAGTGCTCTCGTCCCGCATCCCGGCGCGCGTCAAGCTGGGCGTGTACAAGCTGTACATTCGCCCAATTTTGACGTACACCGCTCCCGCTTGGTTCGCCCTCACGAGGGAGACGAACCGCAAGCAGCTCCGCACGCAGCAGAACAAGGCGTTGCGGACAATCGTAGACGCCCCTCGCTTCGTGAGGAACGATGTCATCCAGCGGGACCTCGGTATTGAGAGCCTGGATGAGTTTGTGCGGCGACTCGCGAAGGGAATGTTCGCGCGTGCCGACGCCTCGGACCTGACGCATGTCAAAGACATCGCGCCCTGGCACGCGCGCCCCTCCGACGCGAGACCCCTGCCCCACGACCTGATAGCGGACCATGCCCCCATCGCTCCGGATTGACGCCCGGGTAAGCTGTAATTCAGCTTACCTAGGAGGCGCGGTGCGGACCGCGATCCGCGTAGACACTGGGCGGTGTGACACACTACAATACCGCCCACACACTCATGACGGCCCCTCAGCCCGGACAGTGAACGGCTAGCTCTGTGATCTGGACGGGCGGGGACCACTCACCTACTCTGTACTCTCTCCGGACCTCCCCAAGGTAACTAGGGGTCTCACCTGGCGGCGACAGACCGCCGAGATGTCGTGAGTAGGTTATTATTGGAATCAAGTAGGAGTAAATCAAAGTTATGACTTAAGTATTCTGATTGGCTGAAAGACATTAAATGTATTGAGTTAAGAAGGAGCGTTGCGCAACGTGTTCATGAAGAAATTCAACCAGAAGCGGGGCTATCTCACGGGCGTCCAAAAAAAGATTTTTCCCAGCTTAGTCAGAGATCAAAACGTAGACGACAACTATAGACCTATCTCGGTTCTCTCTGCCATGTCAAATATCTTGGAACGAATTTTAAATAAGTCTCGTCAGTTTCCTTGGGACTTATAATATTTTAGCCCCCAACCAATTTGGTTTCCGGAAGGGCATTAGTAGGAAAGGACCTAAAATCGAGCCTTGTGAAACACACATTTTTAATTTTAAACCAAGTGAATTAACACCATTTATTTGAACTTTTTACTGTCTATCTTCTAAATAAGATCTAACTAAACTGAGCGCAAGTTTGCCCAGTCCGTAATGCTCAAGTTTTACGAGCAAGGTTTCGTGATTGACGCAGTCAAATGCCTTGGAGAGGTCACAAAAACTACTATGTCATCTTGGGCCTCCTCACACGCTGTAAATATATGTTTTAATAAAGTGACACCAGCGTCAGTCGTGCAACAACCTTTGGTGAAACCATATTGCTGTTCGTGGAAGATTTTGTTGATGTTAAATTGTTGATTAAGCATTTGATTGAGCATTACCTTTTCGAAAACCTTGCTGAATACCGGCAACACGGATACTGGTCTTTAAATGTTGGTATATTTGCTATCCCCAGAATTAAAAAGTGGTATAGCCTGACTGTATTTCATTAAATCCGGAATTGATGACATATTAAATATTAAAGCTAAGTATGGTGCTATAGTCTCGATTATGGATGTACAAACTTTGATGGACATTCCCCCAAAAATCTTCGGTCAACTTGATTTTTATTTGCCGAAAATCTTTTATAACTATCATAGGGTTTATATGTTTTAATTGAAATTCAACCGTGCAGCCTGGAACGTTCGCTCTTAATACATCTATTGAGACTTTGGGTGAGGAATTTAAAGCTTCCGTAGTTTTAGATGGTATATTAGTAAAGAAATTTACAAATTCTTAAGCTACTTACGTACTAAGTTAGAGCTAATGGCACCACGTGAAGTCTCCAGTGTTTAGTATTTTTTTGCCTACTTGTTTCGTTACTTGTTTTAATAACTTTCCAAACTGTTTTATTGTATTTTCTGCTAATTTGTTATTGTTGCTAATGTACAGGGCTTTAGCTATTTTGCAGGTATTAAAAAAAATTGAATATGTAGCAACATACTTATTGTATGTTTGAGTGCCAATGTAAGGCTTAAGGCCATGCAGCCCGAAGTCTTTCCCTACTAATCCTAATACCTCTAGTTGCCCAGTCACTAAATTTAAAATTAGGGCATATTTTTTTGTTTTCTTTTCAAAAGTTTTATTGAATTCAGTGTGGACTAATGAAAAGAAATACTCATACAATTTATTTGCATCGTCCATATTATAGCCCAGAACATCTAACTTATTATTTAGGGTACTATTGAATCTATTTAATTTGCCAGTCGATATTGGCCTAAAAGTTACCGTTTGTCCACTATGATCAGACGTCAGATAATTTACGATGGCTTTCTCTAAATAATCAAAATCGCAGAAGACTTTATCAGTACAAGTAGCAGAAGTTAGAGTTACTCTAGTCGGTACTGTAAAAACATTAAATAATTTGAACGATTTAAAAAGGCTTAGTAATCTACTGCTATTTGAATTATTTTCCAAAATATTAATATTAAAATCACGTCAAATAATTGCGGCTTTGTTACTGGATGCAAGTTTCGCTAGGACAGCTTCCATTATTGACTCAAATAAAGAAAAGGTCTGATAATTAGGGGGTATGTACACGCACACTACAACATGCTTATCTAGCTCAACACAAGACAATTCTATGCAATATTCAACTGATAAACCAACTATGTCATTACGTTGCTTAGATTTTAAACAATTTTAATCAAGATTAGAAGCAACTGCCCACACTATAGTTCTCATAATTACTTAGCATTTGGTGATTCTTTAACCAATGTTCAGTAAAACAAACAATGACAAACTTTGTTTTCTATAAAAACATTTCAATTTCTAATAATTTGGAAGAAATACCTTGAATATTTTGATGTAATTAACTTCAAGGCATTCGGCTGACCTTCTTTTCGATAATTACATATTTTTGAGCAAGAAGATACCTTGTCGTTGTTAGGTATTAGAATATTCTTCCTGGTACCTTCTGTTGTGTTACAAACTAGTTTAAATGATTATCCGGAGTTAACACACGACTTCAATGTCATCACCAGACGGTGAGCTCGCAGAGAGGGACATGGAACCTCCTTCGTACAATTTGTAGAATTATAGCATTTGAGCTTCATTTATTCATCTTCACACGATTGACAGAAACAGAACGGAGTTTTATGGTTGCATTAACCGATATTTGTGTGGAAAAACCACACAAATTTCGGGAGGGTTTGACATTGTACATTCAAACTTAACCATGATACCGTTTTGTCTATTAATAAATTTTGTCTGTGCGGAAACGGAATATCAAAATAAAAAGCCATTAAAAAGTTACGACTCTTCTGAGTCAAAAAAGATTTGTTTTTTCTTGATAATTTTATCGCAACTTTGGGGGTAAAACAAGTGCTCAAAAAAGTGAAAAAATCGGCAGTTCGGCACCGACAAAGCTCAATTATCGAAGAGTTCCATAAACTTTATTTGTAATTGCATTTTTTTATGCAGTGGTTTTTTCAGAAAACTCGATTTTCCAAAGAACTTTTCGTATTTTTTACGCTCTCGCCTTACAACTTCGATCACTAATTATTGATCGAAGCCTTACAATTAATTAAAATAACGTTGTTGAGTGCGTGCGGACGTTGTGCATGTAGACTAACGTCTGACTGCTCATCACTGATACTGCTGCGTGCTTTTTGGCCACGCCCACCAGTGAGATCGACCTTAAATACGTTTAGCACTAAACGCATTTTGTGATTTGTGGTGGAACTAGACCAAAGAAACTATGGATACTACGGAGCTCGAAAATTTTTGAATCACGCCTCGACTAGGTTCAGTTCTCTATTACTGTATTTAGGCATTTCATTCACCTTTGTCTTATTTTGAAGCCAGGGAGGTGCAAGTGCACCCCCGTCCCATGGATGTAGGTACTTCGTGAAAGATGATATAGCTAGAAAGGGGGTGACTACTAAGATAACGACTATTTAAAGAAGCAGAAAAGGAAGAGGACATGTTGCCCGACCCCAAATAAATTGGGATAAGAGCAAGACAATTATGAAAGATATTAAATTGGTATTGTTTCAATGTCTTTTCTGGACTATCATAGAGATTATTTTTATTCGAAAACTAGCACGGCATTTCGACAATTCCGAGCATCGAACCAAAGACTTCACAACTGGCAGATGCGGTTGCGTAGTTGCGCTACTAGAGTAGAGTGACGACTGTGATGAAGTGAAGAGTCATTAGGTATACCTACTCGAAGTTTTAAGAGTAGAAAGTCTTTAATCAACTGAACACAAAATGATTCAGGGTTGCCGTCAACATAAGTTTGTTTTGATTGCTTCGTTGACTCAATACAGAGATTTTACAACGTAGGTACGTATTAGTAAATACTTAATAATATGTCGTAACTTGGAACATGAGAACGTTCATCGTTAGTCAGACATCGTCAAAAAAGGAACGTTTATTAGATCTTCTAATTTATTGCGAACCCCGTCCTTAGCAGAACGGTTGCCGCCACATAGCGTCCGCAATTTACGAAGCCACCGCTTGTCTAGGAAGACGAGCGGTGGCCGTTGCTATATATTTTAAGTATAAGTTTACGTTCACATGGACGTAAAACTATCGCTGCGGGATTATTTCGCGCACTGGATCTTCAACGCACTGCTTAGCGCGGAGCGTTGAAAATCCAATAGTGTGTTTTTTCGACGCGCCGTTGACGAGACGCGATGCAGTCTATTGGATTCTCAAAGCTCGGTTTACCAGCGAGCGAAAAAAATCCGCGGCGATTTTATTACGTCCGTGGGAACGTGGGCTTAGATATTTTATTTGAGGGGGGGACTTTCATTTTTATATAAGCTGACTTCAAATTGTACGAAAAGCCTATAAAATGCGAGGCCAGCCAAAACTGGAAATGTATAGTGTTGATGTGTAGCCGGGTGTAGCAAGTAAGTTAAAGGTAGTTTTCGTCAAGTAAACAGGACAAGAGTAAGTTAACGAACTAGCCAGACCATGACAAATCATGGAAGTAAATAAACCTGCATGAAAAGTAACATTAAATAAATGGTTATTAATAAATCAAAAATACAAAATTTTATTAAAGTTACTTATCAAGGTCTTCGTGCTTAAACAAATGCTGAAGAACCTACGAATATATAAACAAATTAGCAATACAATTTTATCAGCAATTTAGTTTTTTTTTGTATAATCGTATTGGTATTGTTCTAAAATCGCAGCTACGGAAAAGAAATGATTAAATACACAATGAACTATTACTCTACTCACTTGTTAGATTTCACTCCACTGATTGCACCTCAACAATTAAATTGTAAGAAATAAAAAAGAAGATACTATTTACTCTAGATACTTCTACAAAAGTCTATGTTATCCAACATATGCATGAACATAATTGTGTAATTACTGTCCATAAATATTGACTGATAATTTATTTAATCTATGCACGACTGGCAAATACAAAGTGATAATATTTCTTATCTGTGACCTATTAATATATAACTACATATACTTTTTAATCTACTTAATCACCAACAAGTACCTTTCACAGTGTTAAAAAAAACAGAAGTGTAGATTTAATTATGAATAATATTATGTATGAAAGATGTTAGCTTGTAAAGGTATAATGAGCATACAAATGAATTGTGTTATAACTTACAAAGATATGTTTGAAAACTGTGGCACATCCATAAAATAAATGAATATTAACTGAAAATATCTCATTGAATGGCTGCATAGTTAGGTATTTTTAGGTATAATAATAACCTCCTGTAAATTACTTTGTAGACCACATTTAGTGATTGAATATGGAGACTTCCCATTTTATAGAGTTATCAAGTAGCCACTGCTTAGTGCATTAAAATACTGTATTGGATAACCCAAAAAGATTCAGTGATAATAATGACAGATAACATAAACGTGATAGCACATTTATTTGAAAAAACATGTGTATTTGAGTAAACATCATTTTCATTTTTTTTTTATTCTTATAAACATAATAATGGTCTCTTGGTAAAATTACAAAGTTTTATTTTCATCCAAAGTTTATGAATTTACATGTGTTATGCCAAATTTGGACAGGCATGGTTGGCGCTCTTTGATGAATGAATGAATGAATGAAAATGCCAGTTTCTGGTTTTTCTATGGAAATACTAAAATATTAGATTAATCTAGAACAAAATATTATTGAATATCTTGTCTTTAATTAATCTTTTTATCTAGGCCTCAGAAATTTGATTTTGGAACAAATTTAGGGGATATTAATAATTATTTACTGTGATGAAAGATAAGAAATAATACCATTATTATTTTTTATCTTTCAATCAACAAAGTAATGTTTTATCATAGGTTAAAGGCATAATAATGTGAAATTAACTGTAACCAATTTGTAGGTGAATAATAAATATAATAATAACTTATCCACAATATTGTTGATGTGTACTTTAAATATCTGGTAATGATCTGATGCAACAAATACTGATAGCAGAAAATATGCGGAATAGAAATGGTTGAATTTCAATCAATCAAAATTTACAAATCAGATATAAGCTGAACCATATTAGCTAAGCAATGCTTCAATAAACATTATGTCAACCCACAACATAATTATTGCTTTTAATGACTTATTGAAGGAAATAAAGCAATGAATTCTACAAGCCTAGTAGTAATAAACATAAATACCACAAACACTTTTATTCATTTCACATTATGTTCTGTTATTACAGAACACAAGCTGTAAATGACATTAAAATTATTAAATAATAATAGTTATTGCTCACCATCTTTTAGTTTCCATATAATATTGCCCGCCAGAGGCTCGACAGCGACCATGCCGCCTCCTAACGTGGCAAACAACAGAGGCCGGTCATCAAAAGCACGAGACAACTCCGTACTTTCCTACAACAACAATAACACGGCTCAACACACAATTAATAACCTTGTATTTACATATTTCATGGCTCTATCAATAATAAATGCGGTGCAATCGGTGAATTCTCACCTTCCCACCACTGTCCACAAAAGAACCTACGCCGTACGAACCAGACAAGAACAATATCACAAATAAGTATTTCATGTTTCTCACTAAACTTAATGCACTTTGTATTTAATCGCAAGTGTAATTTCCATTATTTTTGGTGTAATAAACGCAAAAACCAAAACACTACTTTACAGAACACTCGCGAATGTTATTTTTCGAGAGTGTTGCCAGATGACCGTCTCGGTTTCCCTCAAATCCTTCCCCGTAATTCCCCCAAAATTCAGGTTTTGAAGAAAAAAATCGCCACAGTTGGCAAAATTTATATAATAAAATACAATTTTATACTTTTTCAGAAAAAGCTTTACTCTCCTAACCTTCCCAAAACTCCTTCCAAAATTCCAAAGTGCAGGTTTTCAAGATAAAAAATAAAGTTTTGTTTCAGCAATCGCTTCCATTCCTGTGTATTTTTAAGCTTCCAAAAAAATTGAATGTCGGAAGATTTTAATAACTTGTGTATGTAATATTTTTCTTTCGTGCCATGGATCAAAATGATTAATTAGAAACAGCCGAAAGCTATAAAAACGTAATTGGTAACTCCGCCAAAATGTCTTTTGAAGGACCGATTAATGCTCAAATCCAATAACATAAGACAGATCGCTTCTGATGACAGACAGTATAATTCTATCTGTCCCTGTCAAACAAACAGCTTTCAACACGTAATAGGGTCACATGCTTTGCAATTTTTGGGACGTCAAAATCAGAAATTGAACTGTTTTTCTATACCCAGTACGCCAAAATTGGAGAAAGATACGTTATTGGGTTCGGCCGTTAATCATCACGAGTAGCCGCGACTTTTCCCAGATTAAAGTTTTGGAAATAAAAACACCCAATTCCCTCCAAACCCAGCTTTTTTCCTCAAAAGATCCCCCCAAAAAATTGTCCCCCAATTGGGGGGGCCCATAGCGATAAAAACCCCCGTATTTGGAGGGATTCCCCCCAGTCTGGCATCACTGTTTTTGACAGCAAGTCGACTGACTGGTGCCACAGAGATTATACTGAATCATTTTAGAGCTGTGCTTAGGTGATTATTATTCATTCAGAGTGATGAGCGATTTGGTAATGTCAATAAGGGGGACTTTTAACCGAATTAAAACAAGGGGGAGGTTATGTATTTGGGGAGTATATTTTTTACTTCAAATGCACTGAATCGGCACATGGCGTTTTTTCATGTCTATGTACAACATTTTCTCACATCAATAATATGAGAATCCTAATCCTTAAATGATAAACATGGTTGGAGTGACTTAGGTTTATTTCAGTGTTTATAATGATGGCAGTATAACATCATTAGTAACAATTTAGCAATGTTAGCCTTAATTTCGTAGCAGTATGGGTATTTTTCGAAGTGCAATTGTTACTACTGAATCTACTGATGTGCAGTTGACTGTACGAATAGCTTGCGTTAAGACAAAGCACATACCTAATTATGCAACTGCTACTGCTTTTTGTGCCTTGTTCCACTGCAAGACAAATGCCTCTTCTCATACAGGGAAAGCACATTGCTACTTGTCCGGATTTGAACCCACAAACTTGTGCATGAGAGGCTTGCCATAACCACTTTACCATCAGGACAGATCTGACAGATCAGAGATCAAACGGTATGTACATTGGTTATGGAACATAAAAAAGTTGAGTCAGGCATTTTTCAAATTGTTGTATTTGTTAGCCCTTCATCATCATCATCCACAGTATGACTTCACTCACTGCTGGGCATAGGCCTCTCTTTTCTTGAACAAATCTCCGCGCTCCTGCGCAGCTGCACATCATCCAGGTTCTACTCACTATGGCAACAATTTCGTCCGCCCATCTCGCCACCGGACGAGCGATCACTCGTCTTCCAGTCCTTGGATGCCACTCAGCCACTGCCTTACTCCACCGGTCATCACTGCGCCTTGAAGACCGCATCAGACCGTTGAAATTTTGGGTAATTTCATAATGTCGTCTAATTTGCTAAATGCGGACCATCCAAGCTGTATTCTTTTCTTTATCTCTGTTTTGTTTTTATGCTCGCTGCCAAATGAAAGAATATGGCCAAGATAGACATAATTATGTACTTGTCAACCACCTCCAAAGTTTAATTACCGACTTTAATAGAAGGATTGGACTGCTGAAGATATTTTCCATCATCGTCTTGGCCATTTTCATAAGTCCTGCCTTAAAAGAAGCATCTTAAAGAATTTAAAACATTTTCTAGAAATCATCGAAGTTTTTAGCACACGGTAATCTGCAAATCTTAAGTGGGACACGCCATTTATGTTCACACCGCAATAGTCCCAGTCTAAACTGTTCACGATGTCTTCTAGGACTGCTGTGAAAATTTACTCCCTGCTTGATCGGTATAAAGGATGTGGAACTGCAGAGTGGCTGAGGTCTTTATTATTGATTGCAGTATGTCTCTGCTTTTCTGTGTTAGTTTGAAGTTTTGGTCGACAACTTTTTTGTTTTATCTGAACTCTACTTAGGTATTTTTTTTCTGCTTCGGTCAAAAATTCGCGTAAATGATTACGTATGTGATGTTAATCTAGAGTTTCCTCTTCGAGTCCTTCAAATCCATTTGTAGTTGCTTGGAAACTGTCTTGCAAGAAAGCGATTTCCTGCTTCTCATACCTCCTTGTGGATGTTATCATCTTAGTCCGTTCACTTTTCAAGCCAAACCTAAATGTTGCTCTAACCAGCCTGTGGTCACTCATCGCATTGAAATGTGGGAGAACCGAGATCTACCAGAACCGTAGGTTTAATGTTCTAAGACTGAGACATGTTAGCCCTTGCGCCGGGCTTCGGCAATCACTTATTTAAAATAATGGAATCGACTAAAATGTGTTCAATTACAATAATGGGGACTGACGACTGACTACTATGACATTTAAAATTTGACATATTGACATGAGTTGACAGTTGATGTTGAGGTTGACTGACAAGAAAATCATATTTTAGATTCAGCGACCGGAGCAACTTTTAATAAAATTAATTAGGTGAAATACTCAGAAGTTAATATATGATATTTATAATAGGAGATAGTTGTGACTTATGTGAATAAAACAATGGTTATATATAAATAGTAGTTGTCTTTAGTTTGATAAAATGGAGATCTCTGGAGTGGGTATGTGTCGAATATATTTGCCAACAGCTTTAATTAAATAATTTTTGCTTAAGGTTGTATTCGCGGAAAAGGTAACTTGTTAACTTAAATTAACAGTATACGCCAGTGTCCGCGAAGACCGGTTGCTTATCAGCTTAAAGATAAATGTGCAAGTTTCGGTTGGATGTTGTTCCTCTGACAACAAAGACGATAACACAAACAATCATCCACAAATTGATCGCCACTTCACCGCACCAATCGTGTTTCAATACAGTTCTTAGCTTTCTGCGTTCTTGTCTTTGTGTTTTATTTTTAGAGTGTGTTATAAACAATGTTAATTTAGTTCAGACTGAATATAGAATGGGTAAATGGAAATCATTAAAATGTGATGTTTTGTTAAGTGCAGTGGTGTAACAGTGTTTATTTTTTCAGGTAAATCACCAAATTCATCCCTATCCTTTAGGTACAATGCTAATAATGAGGAGATAGAGGAGTTGTACCATGGGTGTGATGATGACCCCCCTACCCCACAGTGTGACCCTCCTAGCACACCTGTTGAGAGTGCAAGCCCTAAACGTGGAGAGAGGTCATCTTCCATTATAGACAAATATTTTAAATCAATTCGTTCCGAAAAGGCTTTGGAAAAGCTTGAGGATGCCAAATCTAGTGAAAGTAAACCAGAAGAAGCAAAGGCTTCTGTACCTAAGGAAGTGACATCTTCCCCAATGAAAGAGTACTTGAACCGCTTGGGCAAGCGGAGTACGCCTGACGTGACCCCTGATGTAAAGGAAGGCAAGGAGACCAATGAAACATGGAAGATATTTCATGATTTCAAATTTAAAATTGCTCAAGCAGTTGAAGACATGAAAACTCGTTCAGTTGAAGGTAAGAAGCAATTTATTTTTAGCACTTTTATTTTTTGTAGCATAAAGACATAAATATTCATTACAAACATAAACATTGAAAATGTTTACAGCTTAGTAAGTTCTTTATGGTGGTATTATTAAATAGAAAAATAATAGATAACTATTTTGTAATGGAGTTGTGTAATAAAGAGTATTATGTGTGAACAGAAGTTATTACATTTCTCATTGTTCTTTTTATTACAAACTTAAGGTTACTCAAAGTCAGAGTAGTTTTTTCATATATTTGCATATTCAGTAGCATTTACCAAGTATAATGAGATTGCTTAATAATGAATGGATTCTAATAATTTAAATATTTACTTAATATTATTTGAGTTGATCCTTCACATTAAATATTATTAGCATCACCATACAATGTGGCAATGCTGCCAGCCTCTTGGGCACTTTTCCTGTCAACAGTGTTAAGGATTACATTTTTGATGCCCAATGATTCTTTTCCTTCTTTTTTTTTAAAATAAATATTCATATTATTAATTTTAAAGCTGTTAGCTTGTAAATTATATAAGTTTAGAATCTTAAACACCTGTTTATTTTTTAATATTATTATAACCATGAATTAGCTGAAAACACTAAGGGGACAGGGACTTTATTAAATCATCCATCTATACAAATAAATAAAATGGAATTGTCTGTTTGTAATGTCAAAATAACAACTTTTTACTAAATGCTCATGAAAGTATATAAATAAAATATGGTACTTTATAACAAAATAACAATTTTTACTATTTTTCTATCGGTCTGTCGCTAATCTCCGAAACGTCTGAACCAATTTTGATGAAATTTTGTATGTAGATACTTTGAACCCCGAGGAAGGACGTAATTTTGATCAACATACCACTCCAGCTAAGCAGCGGCTGGAAGCTAGTGTTTAATAAATAGTAAAGTCTGTAATTATTGAGCAAACAGCTATCCTACACTTACCTAATCTGATATTGCTGTCTTAATATAACACTATTACCATCAAATGCAATTGAAATCTAGTTTCATAATTATAATTTTGCATTGTTTGACAATTATGTTATCATATATAAATTTGCATTAAGTCTAAAATACTTAATGTCACAAGAAACTTTAATCTAAGTTTCAGAATTTAAAAAGTATATCCAATGCAATATAATTTGATTTCTACTGTATTCATATTTGTAGTCCATAATTTCAAGCATACATTATACATTAAAAGTGGCTGTAATTGGTATATTTTATCAGTCTATTCTTTCAAAGTAGGTGCAAGGTCATACTAGAATTTAAGTATTTCTATTTCACAATGTAGGTTATCTACACATGCTTTGTCTGAAGACCACAATAATTACTCATCATGTAAACTACTATGCTACTAAACTACTATACTACTACTATGGTCTAGTGGTCGCAATCGCTACTGCTGAGCATGAGGTCCTGGGTTCGATTCCCAGGTCGGGCAACGTGTTATTTGGTTTTTCTATCTGGAATTTATTAGTAGCAGCCCGAAGTCTGGATTTGTGCCCGGTAGATGGCAATAGGCTCGCCCCCTATTACATGGGACTTAAACATAACTGGTGACATGTGGGTGTACTATAGGTACATCTCTGCCCAACCATTCGGGGAAACAAGGCGTGATGTTATGTTATGTTTTGTATTTAAACGCACAAGACCATACCATACAGTAACATTTTAGTAAGTAATTAATTTCTGTCTGATAGAGAATTGTATTTTTGTATCTTAGTTGAAAAAAAAAGAGAAAGATTCCAATTATGAAAATATTCCTTATATAAAGTCCTTTGATACAGAAATGATAAGTAAAAAGTAACATAGTTGCTAATATTTACATCAACTCTTTCAAAACCTAATAAACAACACAATTTGCAAACAAAACTGTTTAATAATGAAATACCTGCTTAATAATATTTCCTTCCTCACATCAGATACAAAGGAGAAATCAATCCCAAGAGAAAATTCCACATCAGATTCAGAAGAAAATTCAGCAATCAAGGACTTGGATCAGCAGAGTGTGGGAGATACAGACAACCAGGTAAGTTGTCTCAACATCCTGTACACATTGGTCGGCCAACATCTACCAACTCCTAAGGAATCACATTTAATCTTAACTAGAACACAAAAGGTCTATCATACGCCTGTTATTGTATATTTGGAGCGTTTAGCCGACCGACGTGTAAAGTACTACAGTGTATTCTTTCTTACATGTCTTATTTGGTAAACAAAAACGGTACGCAAACCGGGAGTTTCCGCAGCTGTCACACACATAATGGTCTGTTTTAAAAGAATCTGCTAAAAGTGTATCGTATGTGTAGTGTATGTAATCCTGTTCAGGTAAAATTCTTACGCAATCACCCATGAAAGAGAATTTGTCACACATTTATCTGTTTATTTTTAAAATTTTCAACTGGATAATCTCACCACATTTTCCAGATATTATTATTTGATTATTAATTAAATAACACATTATTAAATTGTAATTGATAAATCAATCAAATCATGGACGGAAATGAAGGTATAAAATTAACCTCCTTGGCAAATGAAAAACAAATTTAAGATGATTTAAAATAAGTATTTCGGGTTTTCAGATCCATTTGTTTAAACAGACTATGTAATGTTTGAATGACAAAAGCTTTTCTCAAAATCTAAATTACTATAGGTATGTTATGTTTGTTTACAAAATAAGACATGCAAAGAAAAATAAACTCAAACATTCACATTCATTAATCATTCATTACACTGTGACAAGTACCTACTATCTAAAGTATTATATTGATGACACTGCCATAGCCCACCTCGACCGACGCTGAAGATCATGTAAGTGATAAAAAAGAAATTAACTGCATTCGAAGCATAGTCAGTGTATTGTTTAGGTATATAATATAAATGTAATATAAACAACAAAAAAAACCCTAAGGATCGGTGCAGTTCAGGCGAAGCGTAGCGCAGCACAGTATCACAAATAAAAATAAACATTGCGACTCTAAAATTACAGTCGAAAATAAATAACCGCAGCCTTCTGGTAGCTTTGATGCTAATTAAAAGTTCTCTCGGAATAAGGACAGATTATTGATTTTCAACTTCATTTCAATCTTTGCAATGTTGATATTTGTTTGGCAGGGAAAACCTTTACTGCGCTTTGCCAGGTCTGCGCCGCGCCGCACAGTGGTCTGAAAATCGAGCTCCATACTCATAAAAACTTAAAATCAGGGATAAAAAAAATTGGAATGTCCCTGGTATAACTCCCTTTATATAATATTAAAGTATGGCGGGTATGCGCAGCTCCACGCGTGAGAAAAAAAGTGTATTGTGTTTTTTTGTATGGGAGAAAACAGTTAAAGTTAATTATTTTCGAACTGAAGGGCTGGTACTCACATGAGTTATTATACCTCACACGGTGATCAAGATGACATACAATTCATGCAACTTTCGGTGCCGCTTTGCGCGTAGGAAATTGTTTAAATTTTGAATTTAGGTTTTGTGATTTATTAAATCTTTTACGTAATAAAATTCAATTGCCGACCGCTTTTCATATATTTTAGTTAGTTAATTGCCTGCTAAGGACCTTTTTAATGACAATAATACAAAAGTATGTTGATTACATACGTTTTTTTTACAAATTGCATTTAAAGAACAAACTCATTTGGTAATCACCGTCATGATGGTTGAGTTTTAATTAGATACTAATAACATGGCATACTGTGCGTTAATGAGGGTAGTTACACTATTGATTTTTCAAATCTTTATCGTAATTAAATGATAATACCGATCGCATTGAATGGTAAAATAGTATTGAATTTTATTATACCTGCTACATTCTTGCTATCTGCTTTTAAACCAGTCGCATGAGCTAGGTTTCAGTGATATACGTTAGGAGATGTTCCACTCTCCTTCTCTTCTGGTAGCGGGCTTATCTCCAAGAACGGTTTTCTTTGACTCACAACTGATGTTGTTGTTCCAACACCCAAAGCGGCACCGAAAGGTGCATGAATTGTATGTCATCTTGATCACCGTGTGAGGTACAATAACTCATGTGAGTACCAGCCCTTCAGTTCGAAAATAATTAACTTTAAGTGTTATCTCCCATACAAAAAAACACAAAACATTTTCTTTCTCACGCGTGGAGCTGCGCATACCCGCCTTACTTTAATATTATATAAAAGGAGTTATACCAGAGACATTCAATTTTTTTTAAATCCCTGACATTAAGTTTCTATGAGTATGGAGCTCGATTTTCAGACCACTGCGCAGGGCCGAAGTGTGCACCGCATCCAGCGCATTTTTCTGATATGAATGCTATTGCTAATAATATTTACGCTAAGTATGTCTGTTTATGGCCTATGATTGGCTTATCATGTGGTGCTTATGGAATAAAGTCAAAAGTATTTACATGTATGGTATTTATGTGTGATGCTGTGAATTTGTATACAATAATATCCTCGATAAATCCATGAATTTCACTCTATATTTACTATAACATACCCGCCCCGCTTCGCCCCTCGTTGCACAGGATATAATAGTAATCTGCTAACAAAGCTCACACTTGCAACACCTATACTATTTACATAAATTCATTCATTCATAAATTAATGCGCACTGTTTGACTGTTTGTCTCACGTATGGCTAAACTTCGATTATTGCCTACATACCTAACTAAAGTTGCATTTTACGATGATCCTTAATTACAATTTGAACTTTATGTGAAAGCTACAATTCAGTAATCGTGAGATGCAACAGTTTTATGACATGTTTATTTGTTTGTAAGTCATATTCTTTCTACTAGGTATCTTCCCTAGACAGCAGTATACAAAACTTATCGGAAATGACGCAACCACTGACGGCTAAGGCCATGGAGCGAGACTCAAGTCTTCCTGTAGATAACAAGAACTATTCGGATTCCAGTGATGATACACACAAGAATTTAGGTGAGTGAAAATTGGGCTTGTTACTAAACACTTAAGACGGACGGATCTGGTGTATGTTCAACGTAGTAGAAGTCATTGAGCAAAAAGAAGGAAACCCTTAATTTACTTATAACGCACAAGTTCTTGTGAATCATATTTTGAGTATATTTTCCGTTTTATTTTATTGTCAGTTTTATCAGAAACCACTGAGTTTTATTAAAACTTGGAGCTACGGCAACATCAGCATAGCATAATCAGCCTGTTATATTCCCACTGCTGGGATACAGGCCTATCGAATTTATTAATACAAAGTATAGCTCCTGTCTGGGTTCAACCCCACGACTTACAAGTCGGGGCCGTCACCACTGGACCACCACTGCTCTTTGGCATCTAATTAATCTCAAATAGAATAGTTAAATCTTCTCCATTTTGAACGTAACCATAATTTTAGCGGTCCACGATGTCGCGGCTGAAGTGAAAAAAGACCTACTAAACGACAGCCAGATGGAGGTAGAATCAGGGATCGAAGCTTTGGAAGATACCTTAGATGGTTTTGGCGATATCCAAGACACTGACCCTCTGTTCGCTAGCGGAAAGCCTTTAGACACAGACCCCATGCCACCACCACCGACCTGTGTTAACTTCGGCTCGCCTCCGAGCAAGAGCAATTTGAATAAAGATCACAAATTGCCTAGCAAACCGAACCATTTCTGCAGTTTCAACATGTACTTCCTCACATTCCTCATCTTTGTAAGCTTCATCCTGTTTCCAAATTCAAATATTTGGAACGGTTTTGTGCTCGGCCTATGGTGCTTTTGTTTTACGAGCAGTTTGAAGAAATGGGTGTTAGAAACATATTTTAGTGAGTTTGAGCCGAAAAGCTCGAGGTTGCTCCAACTGAAGAGAAGTAGCGCTATGCCAACTGCGTATACAATACCGGCTGTGAAAGAACATACACCTATAAAGAAATACGAGGTTAGTAACACTTCAATCCGCTAATTTAATTTTGATGTCGATGTAGAATTAAAAAGATTTTTAATATTTTAGGGTTGGGTAAACCACTACAGATTTTCGGATTACGATCCGTACACGTACCACATCAGCAAGACAACAACAGCATTTATGAAGCTCGAAGGTGAGTCACATCATTTGCTTCCACTTATCACTGGAGTGCTTTGTAAAGTCATAAATCATTTTGGGTAAACATTTATAAACATTAAGAATGTTTGCACATAATTCGGAAGTTTTTAATCCTGTTTTATTTCGCTACTTATCTAAATGTTTTCTTATCTAAAAATAATCTATGTTTTTTTTTGTAGGATGCAACCTAAGGATATCGTATACTTCGACTAAGATACCGAAAAGAGAGTTATGGGATGAGAAATTAGATAAGGTGGCGTTTTACCAACATAGGTTGTACAATCTGACTGGAGCCAGGGTCACATTGATGCCCACTGGATTAGTCAGAAGAAGGTAAGTAGCACGACATTATTTTTAATAAGCTCCGTTTGGGTGTTTTTTCTTTTAAGTGTTGGTCTGGTGACGTAGGTATTTGCTTACGCATTTGTTCGCCGAGATTAGCTGCGTTTTTGTTTGGTCGCTATCGACTAATGTCTACATAGCGTACTATTTTTATATCACACGTACCGACGCGCGCTTTACTTGTGGTAACCAAGTGTACAAATACGCTGTGAATGTGTGCGTGAAGACAAGTACCTTCCGACTTCGCCCATGTCTCAGACGGTACCGAGAGCCCCTGCGCTTACAAACACTTTCACAGTGTGTTTTTACACTTTTTTACCACAAGTAAAACGCGCGTCAGTTCCTGAGAAAAAAATACTGTAGCAGTAGCAGCTTCTATCCTAAGATAATAAAGCATAATTTTTACAGAAATCTCCTTAACATCAGCAAAAGTGCTATTTAAAGATAATATATTCCGCCTTCCTTCGCCTTGTGCTTTATTATCAAAACGTAATATAAATATTTGACTTACTACTATACTAAATGTAACATTCGATCAGCCTTTACGATAGTGCCTTGGAAATATGCAAATATCAAAAATAGTTCCTCTTAAGTTACCAATATTTTAGTAATAGTCTGGCATTGACTTATAGTTGAAACAGTACATAAGTATGTCTCTTTAATGTTGCAACACCAGGCAAGTTATGCCTGACGTCAGAAATCGGTATGCTATCTGCGGCTAGCTTGTTTACAAGCAGCTATAATAGTTATTGCGTGTCAGCATAGTAGTAGCGTTCATTGCCCTTTCCCTAATATCTCTTCGTAGGAATTCGAATTTTAAAATTGGAAATTTTTGAGGATCACGGTAGACATCGATTCAGCGCGTTAATGGAATTTATTTTCGCTATGGAATTAAAGTATTCTAGAAAAAGTAGAAGGGTCCAGGACCGCTATTGCCATGCTAAAACGCAACAATTATACTATTTTATTTTAATGACTCTTTAAGAGACTCTTGCGTACAACTGAAGGGCCATGGTCTTTCTTCGGCCTTTTATTTTTTCTCGGTAAGGTAAGGGATGCCTTTGCCTTGCAGCATGCGAAGTATGACAACTTCTATCTATACTCGACGAAGAGAACACAAATCACGCTCTTAACAGAAAGATACTATACACACAAAGAAACACACACATCGCGCCGCAGAAATCTTTCTACAATCAGTCTTTTGGTATTCCGTTTCTGTAATGGCCATACTACACATGCTGTGGGATATAACCGGCTCATAATAAGAAAATTTCAATATCTGGCCTATCCAAATTGGTCTTCACCTAGACCAAAATTAAGTAGTAGCACAAATTTTTCATAGACCTCATTTTGAGATATGCCTCAGCCAATCAACGCTCAACGGATAGACTTAATAGAAAAAAGACTTAACAGTCACGTTCATTGCCATAAATAACTGGTTCTATTTATAATTTATTGTTTCTTAACGATGTAGAAGTGACGTATTCTAATATAAAATAATTTACGTCTATAAAGGTCACTAACAAAGCACTGATAAGTTGTTGGCGTAGAAGGGCCTCCATCAAGCGCGCGAGGGCCATTTACTAACAATTGGGTTAATGAACGTGCAGCGTGGCGCTTGCGCTGTTAACATTTTATTTGATTGTCAATGGAGTTACTTGTCCGTTCTTCTCCATAGGAACCCACTATACGCTTTGGAATGGACAACAACCTTCATCTTTCGGACTGACCGACTCCTTGACAATACGAAAGTGCCTGTCACTGGCATATATACCACCAAGATACATAACTTTAAAAAAAACGAACACTTCAAAATATACAATGGGCGCCCTTATTATTTTCTGCGATCTCTTCCAGGCAACCTTGAAATGGACAGTGATTTGCCTGGACATAAAATGGAGCTGTCGTTGTTGTAAATAATAAGTATACAACATACTAAAACAGAGACACAGATAAAACATATCCAAAATGCATTTAAGCTCAAGTTATCTGATGAGCTAAAAAAATTCGTGTGGGAGACGCAAAGATAATCGAAACGTTTCTTGAGATAGATACGGAAGGGGAAAAAAGCTCATTATACAAAAGGGAAAGAATATGAGCAGTCTGGCAAGGCGAATTGGTAACACTTAATTAATGCTTTAAGTTAGAGTTTTCGATATCCAGGTCGGGCAAAGTGTTGTAGGGTTTTTCCAGGTTTCATTAGGAATCTCTGTAGCTGTCTGAATTCTTATTTTGTGCCTAGTTGAGGGCAATAGGTTCGCCCCTTACCTCTTGGCATTTCTACTTACTTATCTGGCGGAATTAAGGGTGGACTAAACTCTGCCTACTGTAGGTCTATTGCTTCATTTTTATCCAGTTATCGTAAATGTCATCTTATTCGCAATGCTAGTTACGTTTACTTTCATAAGCATAAGTGATGTTGTTACTATCTCCAAAAGCAATAATATTATGACGTTTAGTACTTACTATATAAAATATGATATACTTGATCTAGGTATCTACTATCTATTCTAGATAGATGAATTTGATTATTTATGAAGCTTTATAGAATGATAGATTTATAGACCCAAGGACAATACTATCGAATGACACCAACAATAAATTCTTGTTGCTCATATTCATCAAGAAACTGGACTATTGTCGAAAAAATGTCAACTTAACTTCACGCTTAATCGAGACTATGCATTACTATAGATAGTATGCAAATTGTATTCAAATCGTAAAACTACTAAAAATGAGTAAAACAATTGGTAAATTTTACAGTTTAATTAAATAATATAACATAACGCTTGTATTCACGAAGTACTAGGCAGAGGTGTACATAATATAGCACACCCACATTTAGTCAGTTAAGTTTACTTAATTTACAAGCTAACAGCCTAAAATAATATGAACATGAATATAAAAAAACGAAAAAAATCATAGGGCATCGGAAAATTCGTCCACATCGCTGTCAACAGGAAATGTGCCCAGAAAGGTGGCAGCATTGCCACGTTGTATGGCGATGCTAATTCTTTGGCCAAAGAATAGGCCAGCCCTCTGGTCACGTGACGAGTCGACCAACCGTTTAGCAATGTCTCGAAAAACCAAGTGGGCACTGGGGACTCCATGGACCTAGTGTTTCAACCCCAAACGGCTCAAACATATAACTCAGTTTGCAGTTTTCGCACCTGCAGCAGCCCCAGAACAGCACGCCCTACATACCCTTGTTGCATCCCACACCAAACGACTGCCTAAAAAAAAAAAAAATATGATATGATGCGAAGCATGTATTGCATTATATCGCAAATTGTCATTAATTAAACCATCCGTATAATAATAAAGTGGACCAAGCCAACCAATTGTTTCATGTGGCAACAAAGATTAGGTACTAAAATATTATGTAAGTACCAGTGGTTCAATTTATACGCATTTCCTCTTTTGTGATAAAATTTAATTTGTAAAAAGGTTGGGACACAAGTCCTGTTGTTATGCGGTGTTGTGTAAGAGATAAGATTAAACTAATATATGACTCATTTGGGTAGGTTTATTGCGCCTTTGTACCCTTTCAATATTTTACGTGTAATTTGCAGCTTGTGATTCTTGTAATCAGTTGTTTTGTCGATAGAAAACATCTACTTTCGCACGTTGTCGATAACCAATCGTAAGTCATGTTTCATTTATAGAATTCTCTTCCTCAATCTCGATTTATGCAAATTATGAGTCTATTAATGATCGAAGACTGGTGATGGCCCAAAATCCACATGTGCCTACATTATTATACTGCCTGTTACAAATTCGTAGATTTGTAATAAATACAAGTAATGTCGAAGCCTCAAAGACACGACATTTCTGCGAACATAACGTAACACCACGCCTTGTTTCCCCGAAGGGTTGGGCAGAGGTGTACCTGTACACCTACAACATGCAATCAAAACTCCCTTTCGCATAATTTAATTCGCACATTTTAATATATTCGCCTTTTCTCGAAATAGCGGCTTGCGATTTATAAAAAAAAATCCTCCATTGGAATAACTGAGTCAGAGCTGTGGTCAAGTTGCATAATAAAGATCACTTTTGTAATTAAGACTGTCAGTTTCGTAAAACAATAGACATGCGCCTTGCACCTTGAAAGTGTGAGTCAGGCTAGTATTATAATAATTAATTATCCATCCGTACTTCCATACTAATATTATAAATGCGAAAGTTACTCTGTCTTGTTCTGTTACATTTTCACGCCTAAACTACTGAACCAATCGTTATGAAATTTGACAGATAGGACCTGGAGAAGGTCAGTTCACATGCTACTTTTCATTCTGGATATTTGATTTAAAAAAATGCAAATGCAATACAAAATATACACCAACAAAGTCGCGGGCAACAGCAAGTTAATAATAAAAATTCACAATATAGGTAGGTACTTGATGAAAAAAAGGTAGGTAGAATTGAAGATTGTGTCGAATCCATTATAAAATTGTTTCGGGGAAGTTCCGCGACGCCTATGGCTATTCTTGCCACCAAGCCAATATTGCAATATTCGGGATTGAAAGGTACCTGAAGAAGAAAAAGAAAGAAGAAAAATATCTAACTTATCCTACCTGCGAACTTCTAAGCTTGAGGCTTTCTCTCTCTTAATATACTTAGCTATCTCTAAAATCAACCACACAATGCCATTACAGACTTATTACCTAATTACATTTAAAACACCTTTTTTTTCTAATAGTGATGGGCTCACCACTCATGCTTGACCACTATCTGACCACTATGTGGTCGACGTATCTTCCAATGCGACGACATGAGTCATCTCACGTCGTGACGTCACTCATGCACTCTCGGTCACACCTGCAGGCTACACTTTCACTCACATATACTCACACACAAACTTACACTCAGTCATACACACATTTGATTGAATTTAATTAATGTTAATTTATGTAGTATTAGCATAAACATTATACGTTTTACTTTTTGTATAACACGTCTTGCTATGGAAGAGCGGACTCTCCTAATACAGGCACTTTCTGCTGAAAAAGGAGGATCCAATAAATAAAAAAAGTTTATCAAAAACAAAGCATTTATATCAATTAAATTGTTATACCTAGACTTGTTTTACCAATAAACTGTTTTTTTTTAAATAATTTATTATCTTAACTAGCATTGAAGCTGCACCTTGCTTCAAATGTTGATTGTATTCCCCAAGGGGTTAGGCAGAGGTGCACCTGTACGCATAGCATGACCAACTTTTGTCGACGCAAGAATAGGCAAAATGACAGATTTCCTTTATACATCTGTATTTTGTCTATTCTTCTGTCAATAAAGCTCGTTTTTATGGTGGTATGATATGGTGCTGTAGAACTCCCACACTTCGCCAGTTATGTTTAAGTCCCATGTAATTGGGGACGAGCCTATTGCCATCAACCTAGCATAAATCCGACAAAAGTCTTGTGAAGGAACATTACTTGTCGTTGTGTACTCGTTCTCGTAAAACTGTAACTATTAATATAGTCTTCATTAACTTTTGTTGCTTATATATTTAGTATGTATGTATTTTATGTATCTATTATTTAGGACATGTATATAAGCAGATATTTCTGTGTATCTATTTTAGTATGTTATACGTTATATAATTTATTTAGTATAATTACTATTTGCACCAATGACAACCCCATTTTATGTCCATGCAAATCACTGTCCATTCCAAGGTTGCCTGGAAGAGTATATTTTGTAGAGTTTGTTTTGTTTTTTGTTATGTATTTGTGTGGTGTACAATAAAGTATGTATAAATAAATAAATAAATCCGTAACTATTCAAATTCGTATTCTTTATTGCGAACCAAGTGTACAGAATTTTGAAGTTGTTAACAATAGTAGTAGTAGTAGGGCATTGCAATTAAAATGTTTTTATATGTAAAACTAAAAACTAAATATACACACTCAATGTTACAGTTACACAGTTTACATTATATTATATTAGTTATCATTACTCATACATTTAATATTATACCTAACATCCTTATAATTTATATCAATTATCTTACATGCCTTTAACAAAAGTTTAACTTTCTCGTGCCAAACGAACTATATAAATTTGGGAATGCTGATAAATTATGATAAGAATCGTAGTACCCTAATATTGATTACAGCCGTCTGATAATCTCAATATTATGGCTACCTACTAAGCAACTAAACCAGTATGGAAATTCGATAGTAGATATAGGAATGTAGTAGCAGTATCTATCGCAGCTGCATTTTTTCGCGCACTTGATTTTAAAGTCTCTGTGTTGAGTTGCAATGCTCAGTGCATTGGGAATCCAACAGAGTGCATCCGAGCGATTCGAAAAAACACACTGTTGGATTTTCAGCTCTCGGCACTAAGCAGTGCGTTAAAGATTTAGTGAGCGTCCGTGCGAACGTGGACTTACTACCAGTCTTAGTACAGTACAGGAGGCCGTACGTCATTGGTAACACTTTGACCTTGAGCTGGCCTAACTTAGTACGGAGGTACAATAGAATAAGAGGCCAGCTTATACTAATTTTGTTACCACTGACGTGTGGCCTACTGTACAACTACGATCAAGGTTTTGAGTACAGCTGTGCGTTCATTGCTAATACATTGCATTGTGTATGCTTTCCACGCGTTGGATTATTTTATTATAGTATATTTACTACGTATTAATTTTCATGCTCTGATGCCCATGGATATCAAAAGAATTCATGAGCATTTCGAGATAGTCAATTATCAACATAAATTATGACTTGTAAAACGAGTTTGAAACTAGATTACGGTCTAGTGGTCGCAAAGGTTACAACAGAGCGTTGGGTCTTTGGTTCGATCCCCGGCACAGGCATTATTGCTGTGTTTTTGCACTGGAAAATTCTCACTAGTAGCCCTGAATCTGCATTTGTGCCCGTTCAATGACGTCGCTGAGTTTTCTTTATGTGCGAGAAGTATGTAAAAAAAAAGTGCCGCACCTATCAGTTCCGATCAGCATTGCTATTCACAACGGTTCTATAAGGTTCCGTACCGAATCGAACAACAATCCATGTTATCAAAAGAGTCCTCTAAAGGCTTCTCCCAAAAAAAAAAAAAGTAAATGTTGTCAGTTTAATTCAAATAGATCCCCATTCTTCCGAAAGCTATTTGTTGTCGGGGGCAAAGGAAATTACTAAATGAAAACATCCCCTTTTTGATTCGACGACCGATCGTATGGTTGTGAATAGTTTGTTCCGACTTATCCGTACTGGGAACCTGTGTATTCATGCAAACAGCCTTAGAATATAGCTTGCCTGGGGTTTGGTACGTTTTTTTTTGTGATCTTAAAAAAAAAAAAGTATGTGACTAAGAAGGCGTTTCAGTTACGTTGGTTTTGAATAGAGAAAGAACCCGCATTTTAACTTATTTTGGGGGTTCACTCAAACCAGTCAAAAGTACTACATAACATGCTATATTATCTCTTCTTGTAGACAATGGAGCAAGAAATACCCGATATGCGTAATACTAAACGACAATGAAAAGATTCAAGTGTTGGAGAAAGAAACTTCTGCGGTGGAGAAGAAGGCCGCCGAAACTCCTTCTGAAAAGAAGAAGGAACAACAACAACATGAGATGGAGACCGAGACTAATACTAGTCCCGAGAAGAAACGGAAGTTTGTATGGAGAAGAAGGGAAAAGAGGTTTGTTGATAAAGATAAAATCGTTCTTAAAGAAAAAGAAATGTGGACTTCAATATTTTCTACTTCCTGGAAATGCTTTAGATCTTCTATCTTGCAAAAGAATAAAGAGTGAATAGTTTTTTTTTTTTTTGCGCCACATAAATGAAAACGCCAATATTTCATTATTGTTTGTTACAGTAATTCACATTCTGACGGGGAAACAGGAAAGGAAGGTCTTAGGCATAGACTCGTTAGGAAAATGCACAGAGGTGAGTCGGTATTATAATGTTTTCACACATAACGTCAACTGTTTACTTTATGTTGTGCAATCGAGGTAATATTTGAACTGTGAGTCATATTCATACAAACATTGGTCTGTCTGTTACACCGTGAATAGTAGCATTGATAGGTGAATACTACAATCATAACTCATTCCTGTCTAACCAGTCATAATTTTATTGTGTAATTTTTTGACAGGCCTCAATTAATTTAAATTTTATGTTATAAACGTGCTGTCGCTAAATAATGGTATCAACTAATAGTTTTTTCGTATTACCATTCAACGGTGAACCATGCTTTCTGTAGACAATAATATCGTTGAAGGGTAATTCTATATACCGTACGAGACTCAACGTGTTTTCCTAGGAAGGGAGGGTTCTTGGTATGTATAGATGGTCACCCATCCACTACAAACATAACTCTACATACGTAAACTCAAGCCTTTTCCCACGATGTACCTATGCAGAAACTAAGGCTGCTTTCCGAATTGGGATGTAATCGATTTGAGCGTGCTTACACCCGTTCCGAGTTAGCGTGAGCGCGATAACGATCTCACGTGAATCGTCATAGATGACGTCATGACATGCGCCATCTTGCGATAACGCCGACCATGCCCTATAGAAATATCACTGTGAGAGAATTGTCAGCTGTCATAATCGTGATATCTAAATCGGAACGCTAATAATCGATGTGAGCGCTGTCAGCGATTATGGTCTAACGCCACCTGCAACGATACGTACATGCACATACGACTTGTTCTTCCCTGTTTAAATATCGAGGCATAAACGTACATCAACGACAGAACATTTATACAGATATTACCTTATGAAGCAGAAATATTAACATTTGGCGAGAAACACAATGAGGCATAATACAAGTTTTATTGTTATCACCTCTATAAGCATTCAGGGTTACGTAACGAGTTAAACATAACTATTTGACTGTATATAGGGTTCCGTAACTCAAAGCAAGAAAACGGAATCCATAAAGGATCACTTCGTTGTCCGTCAGTCTGTAAAGACCCGTTTTCTCAGAAACGCGTGGAGTCATCAAGTTGAAATTAATATTAAATACGTAGTTAGCATTATGCTGAGATAGGAGCCTTTTTGGCCTCGCACAGTTCTTTTTACTGTTTTTGTTGTTATTCTGTTAGTTAATACATTGTTTGTTATTTTTTTTATTTTTTTACTATTTGTATTCCCTGTGCGTGTCCCAAATATTATTTTTTTCTTTCTTTCTTTCTTTTAGTTCTACGATCTCTTGGATCTCTAAAATAATCAAGCTTCTAAGTCAACGCAATAAAAAACGGCTATTTATGCGACATATTTTAACACTCGCAAATAAATCAAAACCTTAGGGTAATTCCCGTTGAGCTAGTAGAATCATGAAATTTGACAAGGACCAAGGTCTAACAGCACAACTAAAGCAAAAAGGCCGAAAATTTGTTGTGTTATCACATCATTATTTTTTGAGATTTTAAACTTACAAATGGATAATTTATCGCGATGTATGTACATGTTTTTCAACTAAAATGTTAAGTTTGTTTTTGGGATACATTTATTCCAACTACAGAACCCTTCATTGTGCGGGGTCCGACACTTGGTCGTCTTATTATTTATTAGATTTTTCGAAACCTAGAAAAGTGATAAGCCACAGTAAAAAAATATTGTTAAAATATTTAATTTACAAAAATAATTTTCCATCAAATTAACTTTAAAATTGACCCGAATACTTTTATATAAGAATATAATCGAACATTTTCAAAAAACGATGTGGAGGTGGGGTCCAATTTTGAAGGGGAAAATACGAAATCCACGCGGACAAAGTGCTAATTCATGCATATTTATTATAGTAGTCGTATACTTATTGTAATTTGTTTTTTTATGTTCATGCTTGCCAACCAGCTGATGGTAAGTAAGCCTCCTTCATCTATCTATGGGCATTTATCATAAGGATTCATGTTCTTAGTAACACGAATCCTCTTCGTCAGAGTCTGCTTCTGCTGTGGAGTTTGTTGCGCCACTTCTTACCAGCTAAAGCCTCCCTCATGTACTGACTTTCGAAAAGTGCTGATTCTCAGCCTAATTTTAGTTAATTACTTTTGGATTTTGATTTTTGATTTAGAGTGGAAGCTGAAATGTCTATTGTGTCTGTAATTACAATGTCACTGGCACCCATACACTTCAAACTGGAACGCAGCAGAACTGCTTGGTGATTAACAGTTTAGAACTCGTCTACTGCTAAATGAAATATTAAAATCACAAGTGGACTTAAAACAACGAAAGTTGTATTAAAATCATGAATAATATAAGTACCGCAATATTGTAAAACAATCAGGAAAATGTTATATTTTTAATATAACATTTTCCTGATTGTTTTACAATATTGCGTCACAGATTCTTTTCCGCTTTTCATGTAGGTAACACTCTCCATAAAATGCGAAAAAGCACTGTATCGAATCATTTTATATCAACTCAGATGGTCTTTGTTAAAGTAACAATGATAATCGACTATCCTTGCTGCCCGTAAAATCTCCTTGAATAAAATCTCTTTCTCCCTTCAGACAAAAAGACAGACAGTGTCTCCACAGCAACGGAACCAGTGGAAAGTCAGAGCCAGAGCGCAGTGCGGTCAGAGAAACCGCTGTCACTTGACGACTCCTTCCATGAGAACGAGATCGATCTGGCCTCCACGTCTGCCACCAGCACTAAAGACGATAACGACGACGACTTCGATGATAACGAACTGACCAAGATTAAAGACCTTTTGGAGGAAACGGTAAGGTTATACACGGTGGCAGGGACATCAACGACCCCTGGCGTAGACATTTTTCGTCGGTGATCAAAACAAAAATCTGCTGTTTCATAAACAGGGCAATGCAATACCTGCGCGGTCAAAATGTATGAAACAGCTAATTTATACAAGAAAACAGACGAATAATTCCAACGCAGGGGCGTTCTGAATCCATGGTACTATGATGTGCAGTGATGTTCTTGCCACCCAGTATTTTGTACTATGGGGTCAAAAATATTCGTGAATGTAACGAGTCTTAGATATACCTGAGGTATTTGATTTGATAGAAAAAATTGTACTTTAGGATTGCACTGTACAGATTGCCGAACTGCAAAATTATTGTCAATCAAATCAGTAGCCTGGATCTTTGGTTGGCTTAGTAGTATAAGTACCCATTCTAACAACTTTGCGCTTAGATTATTTCATTAACATTTGTATTAGCAAAAAGACTTGCTTCTATGCCTTTGGTTTTTACAACACACTCGTTGCAAAAAATACAGTTCGAATGTAATTGTATCTTTCATTGTGAACTTCCTCATAGAGTTTCCTTTGTCGCGCCAACATAGCGTAACCTTGACTCCTATCACAACGATTATACTTCATAATGAACTCTATAATAATAAACAGTAGGTAAAGCTTATCAGGAGATTACATATTGGTATTTTTAAACACTAGTTTATCGCAGGGGAATCCTTAGAATTCATGATTGTCATTTTGTAGGAAGTTCCCAAGCTTCCGTGGATATATTTTCTCAGTCAGAGATGCGAATTGCGGAGAACTGTGTGTTGTACAGCAACTTTGGTGCATAATCAGCCTATAACATTCGCACTGCTGGGACACAGGCCTTCTTCTGTGAGAAGGAGTGGGACGTAATCCACCATGCAGTGCGTATTGGTGGATGGGAACTTCGGTGCGCCGGTGCCCAACTGCAGACTTTACTATTCCCTGTCCCTTTTATTGTCCACTAAGGACCCGCCCGGCTTTACACGGTGTTTACGACTTGAATAAACATCGAGAATACTTTACTATATTTAAGTTTAATATTATTGTGTATTAAACACATAAACTTCCGGCATAAACTCTCTAAATTATTGTGAAAACCGCATCAAAATCCGTTGCGCAGTTTAGTAGAACATCGCGGTCACACAGACAGACACGAAACATTTCGATGGGTCGATGATTTCAAGGAGGTGGCTGGCAGCGGATGGATGCGGACTGCTCAGGACCGGGATGGTTGGCGCTCTTTGGGGGAGGCTTACGTTCAGCAGTGGATGGCAATTGGCTGATGATGATGATATAGAATATCTACAGGACCCATAAACCAGGCCATCTAAACACCCCATAAGCCTAGGCGAAAATTATTTTACTCTAAAAACTCAAAACTCACGCTTTCTTCCCATGGGGGTAGGCAGAAATCACAGAACGCCACCTGCTCCTTTGCCTAGTTAACGTTCATACATCACTATCAGATCCTGGAAGGAATATCGAAGGAAGATCAAATTACAAGTCACCCTGTATATCTTGAAGACCTATAAAATACCAAATATAATTCTCCACCGCCCGGATCCGATACTTGATCACTATCGGTCTGAAGACATTCATAGTTACAGAGGCCATGAAAAGTGATAAACGGTGTTCATTGTTTCTGAGAAGAAAACTTTAAGTCAATTTTGGTTTCCATTTAATTTCATGCATAAATCACACCCTTTCCATAATTTTCCATCCACCACCTAATACTGAACTGTTATGTGTTTTAGGAAAGGGAGATAGCTGCGGACGGTACGAGCGAAGGTGAGTGGAGTGTGCACGTGAAGTGTTCCAAAGACAAGCACTCGCATCTGTACTTGTTCACGCGAACTGGCAGAGACAAGCATGAATGGTAAGACATGTTCATTTTAATTAGGAACTAGTGAATATGATACGTATGGCCATGGGGTCTCAACTCGAACAAATTATAATAAGTCTTGAAAAAAAAACATAGATGGCAGCAAATGGTATAAACAATCACTAGATAGCGTTAAACGGCAGAATTTTGGCTCAAGTAAGATTACTTAAAAGCAAAACTTCCTATTTACACTCATAATGCACGTATTTTCAACAAAAACACATAAATAAAGATATAACTTCAATTCGAACCCTTGTTTAGAGCTCTGCAATAGATGGCGGCTTACTCAATTTGTCCTCATTTTGTCATCAATCTCTTAAATCTATTACTTTACGTAGAAACAAAAAAATAAAATCTATTATCATGTTTTTCTGAACCCGGAACTATAAAACTTTTTAGAAGAAGGATTGCACGAACCGTTTTTAAAGTAGGTCGACTCCTAGATGGCGTTGTAAAACTACACTTGCTGGTAATTAGTGAGTCGCTGATGCTGCCATCTGTTTAAAATTGAACGAAGAAAAATAGCCAGCTGAATAGCCAGATTTAGGGATGTGTAATTTCTTTGTATGAGATTGATTATCTGTACGTAGTATTATATTATCTGTGGTGTGGCATACCCTGAACAGCTAGCACTCAGTTACACACAGTCTTAACTGCCCCCAATGATAGAATTAATTGACTGTCATCAGTCTCAAATTACTTATGGAATCTTCATCATCTCCCTAGCCTGTGCCCAAATATGTTGAGGTCGGCTTCCAGTCTAACCAGATGCAGCTGAATACCAGTATTATACATGGAGCTACTGCCTATCTGTCCTCCACAACCCAGATACTGGGTAAAACGATACCCCTTGGTAAGACTGGTTGTCAGATTTTCTTAATGATCAATGTCCGTTTTCTATCTGCGTGAATGTCCCTTTGCCTTAAAGTAGGACAGTGAGGCTGACACTCCATTGAGACGGAGCGGAGGCACATTACCCAATAAAAATATACGGTTATTCTCCACTCAATATTCATAAGTGAACTAAACTAGTTACTTTTGTTATCATCGTTATTATTGTTGTTGCTTGGCATGTTGTGCGATTACGCTTTGGGTCATAATCAGTTCGAAACATATACTGTGATTGTTACCTGTTGTAGTTGTCTTATGAATCCTAACTATCCTAACTAATATTATAAATGCTAATAGTTTGTTTGTTACGCTTTCACGGTAAAACGATTTTGATGAACTTTGGCACATGACCTTATAGCCTTTGCCCTTCCCGCTAAATATATCTCCAAATTTTATTGACATTCGTTCTGTGGTTTAGGCGTGAAAAGTTAAAATACAGACAGAGTTTCTTTCGAATTAATAATACTAAGTATGGATAAGGGGCCTCTCATGAATGTTGAACGGAGAAGAACCGTTTAAATAAAAGGACTCAACTGGTTATTTTCCTCCGCTGCCCCTCAATAAAATCTCACTCTTGACGGCTATTGTGTATACAATCCAACCAAGACGCAAGATTTGGCTATTGGCCTTTTTCGTCCTACGCTCTGGGCATTTTCTTCTTTTGATAACATAACATCACGCCTTGTTTCCCCGAAGGGTTGGGCAGAGGTGTACCTGTACCCGAAGGGTTGGGTAATAGGGGGCGAGCCTATTGCCATCAACCGGGCACAAATCCATACTCCGGGCTGCTACTGAGAAATTCCAGATAGAAAAAACCCAATAACTCGTTGCCCGACCTGGGAATCGAATCCAGGACCTCATGCTCAGCAGTAGCGATTGCAACCACTAGACCAACGAGGCAGTCCTCTTATGGTCCCTTGGAACTCTAAAAAATGTTGTTGTAGTTGACCTAGAATCATGAAATTTGGAAACAAGCATGGCCTCACAGCTCAAGTAAAGGGAAAAGTCCGAAATCGGTTATTTTATACACATTAAATAAAGTCCTAGAAATCGTGCATGCCAGAACATGTTTTTCAACTACAATCACAATGTTAAGTTTGTTCTTGGGAAAAATTCATCTCAACTACAGAAACCTTCATTGTGCGTTTCGGACCCACGCACTGGGCATTTTTTTTATGCTGTAGTTGGGTTTGTCAGTCCAACATTCTTTTCGTAATGGTCATGGTAATTCTATACCTACCAATCGAAAGGTACCTATTCCACCATCAGGTGTACCATAAAACCTACTCGCTAAATGTAGAAGAAAACTGCCATCGATTACAATTCGTGCTTCGCTTCGACAATTGTTTCCATAAATGTACTTTACAAAGTCAGGGAAGTTAATAGTTAAGCAAATTGACTGCCAACTACAAATTTTCGTATATTGAAATCTCTCTGAAGGGCAGAGCGGTTGTAATATACGATTTTTTTATTTGACATTGGATTAAATGGCTAAACACGGCAAATTGACGTAAGTTGTCAATTTCCCTGACTGTACAATCTATATAAATAAATATCAATTGCAACAAATGTTTGTCATAGCATCATTTCAAAGCGGCTATTTGGGCAATTTTTTTTGTTGTGTTACTGGTCAGGACAAGGTCTTGTATGAAAACAAAAATTGAAAAATCGTACGGAAAAGTGAAAAATTTTAGTTTAAATATCTATGGAAAAAAGTGTGTGAAGAAAGTAAGTAGCAAATTGATTTTTATTTCTTCACAAGACAGAAGACCGGTACCACAGATAGTATAATACTACGTGCAGATACCCACACCCATACAAATAAATTACACCTTCCTAAGGCTGGCTATTGAGCTGACTATTTTTCTTCGTATAAATTTTCAACAGATGGCAGCATCAGAGACACACTAATTGCCAGAGACTGTAGTTTTACAACGCCATCGAGGAGTCGACATACTTTTAAAACGTTTCGTGCAATCCTCGATATATAAAGTTTTATAGTTCCGGGTTCAGAACTCAAACTCAGTTAAACCATTTACAGGCACTTTTGAATTGTCAAGAAGTCGGTCAGTTCGAAAATATGAAGCTAGTTGCCCATTGCAAAGCGTAGTAGGTACCTATGGAGAATAACGGGCAAGAAACTCGATGGACACTCTATAAAAAAATATT
Source organism: Dasypolia templi (assembly GCA_963555695.1). Taxonomy (NCBI): domain Eukaryota; kingdom Metazoa; phylum Arthropoda; class Insecta; order Lepidoptera; family Noctuidae; genus Dasypolia; species Dasypolia templi. Next base: position 24,228,401 of record OY743138.1, read on the forward strand.
GATCTTGCAAATATATTAGTTACATCATTAATGTTGATCTTATAGGTGAGAACGACGTAAAAACACCGTACACGTTAAGACCGTCCGTAAATAAAAACAATAAAAAAAAAAATAGTTAAAATAAGCCGAGGCAGCTACGAGATGACAACTCCCAACCATTTTGAAGGGAGCTAAATGACCCAACATAAGCGCCACCGTCAGCGAGACATTTGAGTGAGCATGACATACTATCAGCCGCCAGGGCACATTCAAGGCAATATAAGACATTACCCGGTAAATGGTAGCTCTATAGTACAAAGTAGTTATACCTGTGCTATGCATTTATATAATACTAGCTGACCCCGCAAACGTTTGTTATTTTTTTTTTTTTTGAAAAATAGATGTTGGCCGATTCTCAGACCTACCCTATATGCACACAAAATTTCATCAAAATCGGTCAAGCCGTTTCGGAGGAGTATGGCAACGAAAACTGTGACACGAGAATTTTATATATTAGATAAAGGAGATTGAGTTTATACAATGCAAATGTATTCGTACAATCTTCAGCAGCTCCAACAGTATTTCAAATGTTAATTAATTGTTTGTGGTGTGGAGCAGGACCAGCATTAAGCCAGGCATTTTTATCAGCGATGTAGTCCCCTAACTTATAATATGCCTGCCTGCATAGCGTTCGTTTTACAAAGGATTTGAATTTCGTCACATTCAGTTGAAGTATGTGGGGAGGTATTTTGTCGTAACATTTTAAACAGTACCCTATGAAAGATGAGTCTACTTTAGCCAATCTGAAACCTGGTGGAACTAATAGGTCCCGATTTGTAGTACTATAATTATGTCTTTCACCACTTTTACCGTAAAGATGTAATTTTTTTCTTACGTACATGATGTTTTCAAATATATATTGAGATGGTAGCGTCATGATGTTAATATCCTAAAACAGTTCCCTTAGAGAATCGCGCCTGCGGAGATTATATATGGCTCTGATTCACTGGATTATAAAAATAGACTCCGTGTCTGCAGCCCGTCCCCAAAGTAAAATACCGTAAGACATGATACTATGAAAGTAACTAAAATAGACCAGCCTCGCGTGATTTGAACACTACCCTTGACATTTGGCAAAGAAAATCTAATGCACTTAGTTTTATTTCCATTTAGTAAATTATTTGCAGTGAACCAATTTTGGACCAGCAGTAGGGCGTTATTTACGTCGTCAAAATTTGAAGCTCGTCTATCTACCTTAAAAATTAAGGAAGTATCGTCAGCAAATAACACCATTTGTGGTCGATTTATTAATAAATAGAGTAGGTAACGATAGTAGTTACTGTAATGACAGGACAAATTGAGTAGAACGCCATCTATTTATTGCAAAGAGCTCTAAACAAAATGAACAGACCGTTTATCGCTTTCTAATGATTGTTTATTTCGTAATGGTTATCTATGATTTTTTTTTCAAGACTTTTTATAATTTGTTCGAGTTGAGATCCCATGCCGGTACCATGACCTGGGTAAGGACATAAGCTCTCTTTTCATTCTGGATCGCAGAAGAAATCACGGGCAACAGAAAGCAATGAATATTTTAGTCTAGTTTTTTTTTTCTCCGTAGGTACCGTCGACTCGTAATAGCAGTGTCAGAAGCCAATGCAGCTTCTGCGGAGAATTCAGCAGCGGAAGACAAGACGGGCAGCGAGCCCACAGCTGAGAACAAAGATAACGCTGAATTGGCTGTTTTTAAAGTCACTGACAAAGAAAGTGTCGCTTTTAATAAGTCATCTGTGAGTATAAAACCGCTTTTAATAAGTCATCTGTGAGTATAAAAGTGCGAGTAAGACTCGTACACGAAAAGCTCAAAGCTCAAAGATTACATAAGACAGTCCCCCAAAACGCCCGCCCTTTACCACTTCCTAGTGCTTTAGCTGGGAAGAAGAAGTGGCGCAACAAACTCCCCAGCGGCACAGCTCTCTGTTCAGTTGAAAAAAACTTCGAAAATCTATACAATAATAAGTATGCAAAGAAATTAAAATTTCGAGACACAGAACATCATATTAAATTATCTTATAATACATAATGTACTAAATAAATAAAAGCCTCCAGGCAAAGGGTTAGTGGCTTAGTAATAGGGTTCCGGTGGCACCCTTAGGGAACGGAACCCTAAAAACCGACCAAAATAGAAATAAGAACCTGACAGACTTTTTTCAAGCGAAAACCAAAAATGTTTTTTTTTTTGTTTGTAGATAAGTACTTTTTTTGTTTGTTAAAAATTATAATACAAGTGAAAGAAATACAGTATAACAGTCTTTTATCTAATAAGAACAGTTTCGTTCCGTTTGTTTTGGTGATGTTTCTGTTTATATTTTGTTTTGTCCCATAATTAATAAACTATAATATAAAATAAAACTGAATTTACACGATTTATCTGCATCCAGTTTCGGAAACTTTCGTTTTTGGCCGAATAACATTTTTTTTCGCCCTAACCCGATTTTTTGTTTCACACAATTCAATACTTTCAATTCTTTTATTTTGACTAAATCCATGGTTGAAAGATTGACACCGTATTTCTGTTACTTTTACTATCCGTTTACCAAACAAAAAGCTATCTATGAACAAATAAAACTTTTTAGTTTTTGGTCCATTTTAGGTCAGTCTAATAAAAAAACACAGTTCCCGAGCCTAAACATGACTCAGAGAATGCGTTCCTGACACCTGCTCACGTGCTCTGCTTAGCGCCGAGAGTCCAACTTCGGCGCTAAGCAGAGCACGTGAGTGCACGTGAATCCAACAGTGTTTTTTCGACGCGCTGGGATGCACTCTCTTAGATTCTCAACGCTCGCCTTAACACCGACAGTTGAAAATCCGGTTCGCGATTATTGCGCTTATTGTAAGATGATGTAACATAACACTTAATGCTTAGACAGGGTGGCGAGATCGACGTGCAACCTGTTACCATGGATTCTGGATACAGAATAAATTAAATTTTTCGTTGATAATTAAAAAAAGAAAATCCTGTTTCCTAAGAAAAAAGCAATACCTTCGCGGTCAAAATGTATGGAACAGCATTATTTTTTTAAATAGCCCACAAAATATCAACGCCGGGGGTACAGACCGGGGTCGTGCGATCGATGGCCCTTTACGTGACCCTAATCTGGGCGGCTGACCTGACGGCCGGTAGCATCTCTGTTCTGCGAAAGCCACTGAGAGCAATGGCCGTCAGAGTCATAAGAGGGTACCGCACGATCTCCTACTAGGCGGCTTGTGCACTGGCCGGATCCCCGCCTTGGGACCTAGAGGTGAAGGTGCTCGCGTCACTGTATCGGTGACGCGCGGGCCGAGCTGCCGATGCAGCGCCATATGGAGCAGCGTCGGTCGCAGTTCGCGAGCTCCTGGTGGTGGAATGGCGGGACAGGCTCTCACGTCCTTCCGCCGGCCTTGTCACCATCGAGGCGGTCCGGCCGGTGCTCGACCTCTGGCTCGGGAGGAGGCACGGCTCCCTTTCGTTTCGGGTGACGCAGGTACTCTCGGGGCATGGTTTCTTCGGAAAGTACCTGTGTCGCATACACAGGGAGCCGGACGCCCGGTGTCACCACTGCGTCGACTGCCGGGAGGACACGGCGTGGCATACGCTGGCAGAGTGTGCTGCTTGGGAGGAGCCGTGCCATGCCCTCATCTCAGAAGGTTGCTGCCGACTGTATTGAATTCGATGGTCGGCAGCGAGGAGTCCTGGGACGCGGTGGTTTCCTTCTGCAAAACAATAATCTCGCAAAAGGAGAGAGAGATCTCGGCCACTCTCCCGATCCGTAGCAGGCGCACCGCCCAGCGTAGGCGGAGGGCGGACAACGCCCTCTTCCATGGGATCGCCATGGGATCTAGTGGCATAATACCTCGCGAACGTACGGGAGTGGTGCGAGGAGGCAAAACGCCGGGGTGTAACTCCGCTGCCGCTAGAAATCGCGGCACACAGCGGTCAGAACTCCGGTGGGATCTCATGGTGACATGGAGGGCGCGATTGTTGCAACCCAGTGCTGAGCTAGCCACAATAGCCGCGATAAGTCCTCTCTTTGAGGAGTGGTTGGAGAGGTGCCACGGCGGCCTCACCTTCCGTCTGATACACGTCCTCACCAGACACGTTTGTTTCGGAAGGTTCCTGTTTCGTATAAGGTGGGAGGAAACGCCCGAGCGTCATCATTTGCATTGTGCGGATCGCTCGGAGGACACAAGGCGATCGGCGGCGGCGATGTCTGGCCCTGGTCCAGGCCATGGTACGGAGCGAGAGTGAATTTGAAGCCGTCACCTAATTCTGCGAAGCAGTAATACTCGCAAAGGAGGAGCGCGTGAGGGAAAGACAATCCTTGTGCCGTCACGCCCCTTGTCGCCGCAGGAGAGACGCCCTGGGCGTCGGGAATCGACAGCAGTTTCCCGGCCACCAGGCGCGAGCTTGCGGACAGCTAGCAATAGGTAGCTTGCCGTCCGGAAAGGACCAGGCCCGGGTCGACGGCGTGTTGTGTTCCACGCGCGCCTCAAAGAGATGTCAGCACGGATGCGGGTTTTTCGAAAGAGATAGCGTGGCTCCTGGCACAGGCAACTGAAGGAATACCGGGGGGTTTTGGTTAGTAAAAGTCTGACATGCCCTCCCGCTCCTCCTAGAGCGGGAGAAGTCTTTTGATGATTTACCACCACAAAAAAAAAGCGTTACAGCGTCATGTACTAATTCCATGGAAATAAGTTGCGCCTCGATGTCTTTGCCGCCCTGCATTTTTCCAATGAGTAGGCAAAATGTGTTAGACAAATAAACAATATAATAATCTTTAGTTATTTCACTGACAAACAACGCACAGCCGAAACCGTTGCGTCCTGAAGCATTAAATGTTGCACAAGCAAATTTTGCATAACATATGAGGAAACAGAAAGTTTACTTTGCAGCACATGCTAATACACACTCTGATAGAGTGCCCTTAATCACACTTACACCACACACTTACTCACCTTAACTGTTTTCCATGTTATTAATTTTATTATATTTTGTAGGTAATCAATTAATTATTATATTTGTTATGTTTATTTTATATTTTTTATATTTTAAATTTGTAAATTTTGTAATGAACATGTGAAAAACAATCTTGCGCTAGCAGAAACGTTGGATTATTAACTTGGTGTAGTGTTTGGGTCACCAAGATACAGGCTGTGCCTAGTTTGGGGCCCGCTGCTTAATCTGTCTAAGTCTTCTGTTAGTGGGAATGTCTTACCATGCTACTTGTATATTTAAGAACTTGTGTGGACTAACAAAATAAAAAAGAAAAAAAAAATGAACAAAAAAATAATAATATAATAGCATAATCAGCGTTCCAACTGCTGGGACACATGCCTTCTCTCTGTGAGAGGTAGTCTACGCGGGCCCAGTGCGGTTTGGTAGATGTCACATGTCTTCGAAGCTTTCACTCTAGGACATGTTTCCTTACGATGTTTTCCTTCACCGTTTTGAAGGCAGTGGTGATGATACCTTTGCACAAAAGATCCTTAGATATAGCGAAAGTGAGAACTAAGAAAAGATTTTTTTAAATCCACCTTCTAAAGGGGAATAAATAGGGAATGATAGTTCGTATTTTTATCGATGGGATGTCCCATCGGGCACACGGCTTGTAAATAATGGCCCACTTGTTAATAATATATTAAAATTTAAATTAACAAACTGTTGTTTCCTTTCAGAGCAAAGCACTAGACTCATCTGATGGCGGTGTCACTATTTCATCGATATCGCAGCCCACACCGCAAGACACGGACTACGAAAAGACTTTCTGGCCATACCTCCTCAAAATATTACAGGTGATTATTGTACTTTATGTTTGTGACGTGAGTTTTAATTTAGTTAAGGCTAGGTTGGAAAGATTATTTGTCGTGTAAAATTTAACTGTCAGCCCGCCTCAGTGGTAGTATTTACAACATTCGAAATGCTCGCTACTAAACGTATCTATCTCCAACTTTGGCGTATTGGAGAAAGAAAACCTATCAAACTCTAGTTTTAACATCCAAATAAAGCCAAAAGTATGCGGCACTATAACATGTTGACAGCTATTTGATTTACAGGGACAAATAGAATTTTACTGCCTTTCATCAGTAGTGATCTGTCTTAGGTTATTGGGTTTGCGTTACAGATTTGCTCTCAAAACTTCACTTCTTAACATAATTCCTCCGGCAAAGTGTCTTACACTTTGACGGAGGAATTATGTGGCACTTTACCGAGGAGCAGTGGGGAAAAATAAAACGTAATATGAATGTGCCCAGGAAAGAGCCGTTCGATATAAAAGGATCCTTCGCTGGGTCTCGATGGTGTGTAAGCCGAAAACAAAGACCCTACCAATTTGTTTTATTCATACCGATCACACGAGTACAGTCCTTTTATAATATTACCAGCAGAAACCTTATTGTAACAAGAATAAAGATCATTGTGATTTTGACAGTGATGCATAATCGAGGTAAACTGCAAGGACTGTAGTCACGTATACGTCAACTTACTGCGATAGGCAGTAAGGCCTCGTCCTGGGTGAACGCGCGGTGATTAGGGCGTTAGCGGTCGCGATATCGGGCGCGACTATGTGGTCACAGTGCTTCGCGAGTTTTTGTTGCGGGCAGAAGAGGCTAGACGTGCTTCTATTCGGTAAAACAATAGACAGTCGCTGGGCGCTCAAATCCGTCGCGCTAGGCGCCCGTCATTGTTACTTCAAAATCCATCCTTACTAATAATATTATGAATGAAAAAGTAAGTTTGTTTGTGTTACGCTATCACACCAAAAATGCTTAACGGATTTGGATGAAATTTGGCACACAGATATACCATAACCTGGGTAAGGACACAGGATACTTTTCATCGTTCGTTCGTTCGTTTCCTGGATCGTTAACAAAGTCGCGGGCATCAACTACATAGTAGTTAATAGTATAAATGCGAAAGTAAATATGTCTGCCTATCTATTATCTTTTCACGTTGTGGGTTCAATTCCGAGCAAGTACCATGTGACTTTTTCAATTCATACGTACTTTCTGAGTAAATCTTGGACATTACTGAAATCGGTGAAGGAAGAGGCCCTTGCCCTGCAGTGGGACAATAATAGGCTGGTATTATAGACCATGACCGGAGTTAGTATACAGGATACATTTTTATCCCGGTAGTACGTTTCCGTGGGATAAACTACACGCGAGCGAAGCCGTGGTCAAAAGCTGGTGACTTTAACTTGATGATATTTCGGGCTCGCCTTAGCACCCGCGCGAGCTCATCACCCTGGACGAGGCCATAGACGTTCGTATTAGACTAACTGTAATGCGACGTGGAACAGTGTCACGATATGACGTTAAACACGACTTCGGAAAAGGCGGTGTTGTGTCAAATAGAGCCGACGCCGCGCGACCGACCCAAGAACAAAAAGAAGAGAAAAGATAAAGAAGTTCGTTTTGTTTTTATTTGTTTTATTTAGGGCTGATTTCACCAAGGCCAGATTATCCGAGAAATCAATTTGATCAAAAAACTGTCAGGTGTCAATTTTATTCCATGGTTAAAAGAAATTTGACGTTGGTATGATCAACCTTTGGTATAATGTTTAGTCATTGTTAGTATAGTTAGTACCGTAAACCGCACGTCTGTAGTACCACTTGAAGTACAAAAGCTGCCCTAAAGGTGCGATTCCATTAGGTCAGTTTCTTGTATGCAAGGTAAAATATTTTTTTTGAGATGAGAGTTTTGCATCTCAAAAAAAATGTCAGTTTCCAAATAGTGCAAACAATATTACAAAAAGTGTGAAAGCTTTAAAAATTGCCAAGTTATAAACTTTTTAAAAATAACTTTTCGACAAGGACGGCACAGCACTATCGTAGAAGTGACGTGACGACTATCGCCGCATTCCGAGTTAGACCATAATCGCTGACAGAGCTCACAGCGATAATTAGCGTTCCGATTTAGATATCACGATTATGACAACTGACAATTCGCTCACAGTGATATTTCTATAGGGCATGGTCGGCGTTATCGCAAGATGGCGCATGTCATGACGTCATCTATGACGATTCACGGGACATTGTTATCGCGCTCACGCTAACTCGGAACGGTTGTAAGCGCGCTCAAATCGATTACATCCAATTCGGAAAGAGCCTATTTAACTTCATAATAGCGCCGTACATTGTCCGTCCCGCGCTACAAGGACGGGAATAATCCCCTCCAAAAACTTTTAAAGCGTGTATGTTCTTCATATATACATTAATTTAACAGATTTTGGATTATCTCATTTTTTATATGCCTTCTTTGAAATTACATTATTATTACGAACATTTTTAATATTAGTCATCATAACTATTGCATACAACTTAAAAATACCTGCATACAAGCTGCAACTTATATGAGGTAGTTTGAACTTGTACATTTCTATTCAAGAAACGTGCAAACGTTAGTTGCACGTTTAGTATTGCGAAGTGAGAAGAGTGTAGTGTACGTCTGCCACCTATACTATCCTACTCAATTGTTGAACATCTCCTTGTATGCCTATAAGTAAACCCTGCATGCAATTTGCACACTCTCGAAAACATGTTTTCAATGCAAGCAACTTGTACGCAAATGTGACGTCACACTTGCATGCAAGACTTGCTTAATGGAATCGAGGCTTAAATGCTTTGAAATAAAGGCGCTGTAAATTTACCATAGATGTGCGGTTGTGCGGCTATGAACATGTAGAGAACGTTAAAAGTACAGTTCTAATAATTAGTTACAGAAGTCTACAGACAGAATTGCGTACGCGCAACATATAGTATGATTCAACAGAAGAGTTAGTATTTTTATAAGTATTTAGTGTTTTAAATATTTTTAGTTAATCTTTTTTTTTTGTCGAATACATAAAAACCTTTTTTCACTATGAATCTTGGTCGTATCGTTTGTTCTCAATAGTTGGTTGGGAATCTATTTTTAGCATGCACAGACGCTATTATATTACCAGCTAAAGGAAACGACCTTTCTTTAATTACATAGGTTCTTTACATGATGTCAGAGAACCGACTCCAATATACTCATACAACTTACCTATCGTTTGTTCCAAAGATATTTACGATTTAATAATAATTTATTTAAATTTTACGTATACTGCAGAACAAAAATTCACCATCCGATTGTACTTGTCGACTGCTTCCGTCAGAAGTGACGTGGGTGAACACAATGTTAGCGCGAATCATGTTCGACCTGATGAGGAACCCTGACATGATCACCCGTCTGCAGAACAGGATACAGAGGAAACTCAACACGCTCAAGGTAAAGTGTCTCTTATTTGTGAACGCACTAGGATTCTTTTTTATTAATTTATTACTGATTACTATACATCTGAGATAGAGCACTGGTGGCCCAGACCCCCGACTTACAAGCTGTAGGTCGTACGTTCGGACCCAGGCAGGCGTTTTACTTTGTGTAAATTATTTAATCACCAATGCTCTCAAAACGGTGAAGGGAAACGTCGTGAGGAAACCGGCATGTCCTAGAACCAAACATTCGAAGTCATGTGACATCTACCAACCCGCACTGAGCCCGAGTGGTGGATAACGGTCCAATCCCTCTCACCGGGAGGAGGCTTGTGCCCAGCAGTGGGATCGTTATAGGCTGATTATGACTATACATCTCATGATATCCCATGGTGGCCCAGTGGTAATCGCCCCGACTTACGAGTCGTAGGTCGTGTGTTCGAACCCAGGCAGGCGCTTTACTTTGTGTAAATAGTTTCATCACAATTGCTCTCAAAACGGTGAAGAAAAATATCGTAAGGAAACCGGCGGTCTTCGAATTAATGGCATATAGAACCAATAATTTTATGACATGTGACATCTACCAACCCGCACTGGGTCCTCGTGGTAGATTACAGCCCACTCCCTCTCACCGAGGAGGCCTGTTTCCCGGCAGTGGGAACATTATAGGCTGATTATGTATATATTTTTCTATCATCTATCTCAATACAAGCGTAATGTTCTATTGAAATAATTTTGTCTTCCCCAGCTTCCATCCTTCATGTCCCCTCTACTGGTGACGGAGCTGTCCCTGGCGGGCGCGTGCCCGCTGGTGGAGCGCGTGCAGGTGCCCACGTGGGACGCGCGCGGCGTGTGGCTGGACGCGGACATCCGGTACGACGGCGGCGCCTACATCGCCATACTGACGCAAATCAACCTCATGAAGCTTAAGGAGAAGAGTTAGTACTGTATTTACATCTAATTAATTTAGCTGGCGAAACTTCAAAGACGCAATATTGGAAGAAAGAGAAATTATTTATTGTCACACAAACATGTTAATTTAAAAAATACATCTAATTCAATATTTTGAAAATAATCATAGTTACTATAAGCATTGAAGTTGAAATAGTTTGATTAACATAATAATAATAATTGGATTCTACTTGAACTAGGAAAAACCTGTATCTCAGTTATTTCACTCAAGTGCTTTTACATAATGTCATCTAAATTGCGTTAGCCTTACCTACTCATAATAAAATGTATCTTTAGATATTACACGACTCTACATGATATCTTTTTGATGAGTTGAGATGCTCACCAATCAATTATTCACCTCATAATTTTGATTGACAAAAATCAAAATAATATACAAATAATATTTTTCAGACATGACGCTAGAGGAACATTTGCTGGCGGCCAGCGTTCATGGGGTGCATAGCGGTATACAGAGCGCGTCGTCTGCAGCCGAGGATGCGGATACAGCGCGACGGGTAACACTTACTCTTCAATAACATTCCACCACGATATAGCTGAAAAGGATCATTTGGCGCGTGTCCAAAATCGGAACTAATGCCGCCATTTTGATTTTTTTGTACGATTTCACGAAACGTTTGTACAAATGTTCACCAACAGCGCCTCAAATCTGTCGCGCTAGGTGCCCGTCATAGTTACTTCAAAATCCATCCTTACTAATAATATTATAAATTCAAAAGTATGTTAAAAATGCTTAACGGATTTGTATGAAATTTGGCACACAGATAGACTATAACCTGGGTAAGGACAAAGGCTTTTCATCCTGGATCGCACACGAAGTCGCTGGCAAGAGCTGGTTTTAGTATAAACAACTCAGCCGATAAAAAAATTGGTATCATTAGGTTTGTCTTGTTAGTGGTGGACGTTTGGACCAAACCCTATACATTTTACCCATAGCATAATCAGCCTATAATGTTCCTCTCTTCGAGATGGAATGGGTTGTAATTGGCACGCAGTCCCAGTGCGGGTTGGTAAATTTCACATGTCTGCGATTTTTTGGTCCTAGGACATGCCGGTTTCCTCACAATGTTTTCCTTCACCGTTTTGAGAGCAGTTGTGATGAAATTATTTGCACGAAAAAAAGCGCCTGTCTGGGAACTCGTAACGTGCCGTTACCACTGGGGCACCACTGCTCTCCCGTCAAATTGTACCCAATGTCTTTTTAAGAACCTTAAATTCCGTATTTTAGTTGAGAAACCCAGCGATATACGACTCGGATATGGAAGATTCTGCGGAGTCTAGCGACGACGATGAGAGTCCACCGGTGCAGCCTGTAGATAGCAACGAGACTATAGCGTCTGATACTGGGTGAGTTTCACAATTATACAGCACTAGCGACCCACCCCTGCTCTGCACGGTTTCTACGGCTTGACAAAACATTGAGATGTCTTTATTATAACGGATGTAAAAAATAACCTTAAAGAAGCCGAAAGTCACTTGTTCTTCCCGTCATTGCGATATTTTTTTTTTGTGTTGGACATACCTTCTGGTTACGGAGATATTGAAGGTCAAAAAAAATTTTTTTCACGAATATAACATTTAAAACTTGATGTTTTAACTGTTATAACCAATTTTTTTAATACTCACACGATCCCTTTACCGTTGCATGCACTCATAAACAGAATGTAAACAGATTTATGAACTACACAACTAGACGCATGACAGTATTATATTTTAAATAATGTACAATAAGCTAACATACTTAAAATAATAATAATTAAAAGCGCATGTATACAGGAAACTTTGAAACTGTTCCGAAACTTACGAACCGTCGTAATATTTCTATGCTAGGGGGTCTATAATCAGGAGACGCCCTGAGCGTCGGGAGTCGCCAGCTGATTCTTGGCCACCGTAGGCGCGGGCTAGCGGACGGCAAGCAATGAGTAGAGCTCGCCGTCCGGTAAGGACCAGCATGTCGATTCTGTAAAAATCTCGCCGTGAAGATTTGCGTGGAGTGAGCTGTCAGTGTCATCCCATCTTGGTCAATCCCTAGCATCAGTGACACCGACAGCTCACTCCACGCTCACTTCACCTAAGTTTTCACGTTGAGATGGTTACAGAATAGCACTACAGGTCCGGGTCGACGGCGCTTCGTGTTCTACGCGCGCCTCAAAGAGATGTCAGCTCACTATGTGCTGACATCTCTTTGAGGCGTTGTTCGACAGAGATACCGTGGCCCTGGCACAGGCTACTGAAGGTACACGTGTGGGTTTAGTCAGTAAAAGTCTGACACGCCCTTCCGCTCCACCCAGAGCGAGATTGGTGTTTCTGTTTGGGTGGGAAATCATGAAATGTCGTGGTGTCTTTTGTTGGGTGGGAAATCATCAAATGACTTATGTCATTCACCCAAAAAAAATTGGTGAATTCATGATTGCAGTTTTCGCGTCATTGTCCCGGCCACTCTGTATAAAAAGAGAGGTAAAATAATCATAGGGCATCAAAAAATGGGTCCGCAACAGTAAATTTTAACACCAACAATAAATGTCGTTTCCCAGCAATTATTTTTGCACAAAGTTTACTTAGTTTGACGTACAGAGTACGTAGATGGCGGCTTCGTGATGGGTCTTTTTACACCCTTTTATGTTCTATGTTAGAGGGTTTAGTTTCCGCACTTAGTCCTTCATGTGGACCATTGTGCGTGGGCCATGGCGGCCGTCGGCGGTTATTATTCCAACCAGCCTCCACCTCCCTCCAGAAGCCGATCGCTAAAGCTTCTGGTCTGTTGAGAACATCTGTGTAAGATCCGGGTGTCCCGAGGGTTTCTGTCTTAATCTAGGTAACGCCTGTGCACTCAAACAGCACATGCGCGACGGTCTCGTCCGACTCCATGCAAGCTCTGCACAGGGGACTGTCCGTAATGCCTATTGTGTGAAAGTGTTTGTTTAGCGAGCAGTGTCCTGTGATGGTCCCCGTCACCAGGCCATTTCTGTCTAGGCGTAATAAACGTCTGGTTAGCCTGCCATCTAACTATAGCAAAGCTTCCATGGACAGCCTGCAATCTGGTGTCGAGGTCCACTGCCTCGCGGCTTGAGTGTGGGTGGACTCCTGAAGCCACCTGCGTATCTGGTTGAAGAGGATGGGTATGATGGGTTCAGGCCCACATTCCGACGTGCTGGATGCTCTCCTGGCTAGTTCGTCAGCTGCGTCGTTGCCTAGTGTTCCGCTGTATCCTTTTAATCCATTGCAGTGTCACTGTGTTGCGGTTTGATACCGTTACTCGTTCTAGAGCATTGTGACATTCTAGTGTTAGACTCGAGGTAATATATTTTTTCCCTTATGATTGGAGGACTGAGGCGCTGTCGGGGAGTATACGTATATGGGTGTCCGTAACTTTCCTTGTTTCTATGGCATACGCCACTTGTATAATGCCCACACACTCCGCCTGATAGACGGTGTTGAACATTCCCAGCGGACTTGATATGTTTATGTTGAGGTCATGTGAGAAAACTCCGACTCCGGTCTTTGAGCCGTCGCCGCATTGCGCAGTTTAGAAGAATAAATAATTAAAAGCCGGGCATTAACTAGTTTTTTATAAAAAAAAACCTTTTTTTATAACTAGTTAAAGTTGCAATGCCTTATTTTTTTTCAAATCGTCCCTTTGAAAGAGAACAAAACAAAAAAACCTGAAATTGGTTAAGCAGTTTTTGAGTTTTAGCGAATCTAACGAACACCAATAGATTTTATATATGAGATGAGAAGATGTGTATAGATTACGGTGTACGAGTGACATATTTACAGCCTGGTTGACATAATAACACGTTGAAATTTATTTATTTATTTATTTAATACTTTACGCACAAGAGGCGGACTTAATGCCTTTTCTACTAGTCAACCAACAGTTTGGGTGATGCAGAGACAAACAGTGGTAGGTTCAATTTAAAAAAAAACATTTTGGAATAAATATTTTAATATAAATATACCTAAACTATAAATAATAGGTTGGGGGAAAAGTTTATTCGCATTTTTAATAAAATTCAAAACATTTTTTAACATAGTTCATTTACATTTAACTAAAGTATGTAGGTACCATTTTGTTCGATACCTTTTGCATCTTGTAGGTAGGGACGTGAATTCCCTAAATCCCAGTCCAGTAGTAGTCCCAGTCAACTAGAAGTCTCAAAATTTCTATAGCAATGGGATTGCTATAGAAATTTTGGGACTTCTGATCAAAATACCGCGACAAGTGGTTTTGGCAGTCCTCTCGTGATGTTAACCTGACACTGCCTAAAGAATTCTGAAGAGACCGAAACAGGTGGAAATCTGAAGGTGCAAGGTCAGGACTATACGGCGTATGCATTAACACCTCCCAGCCAAACTTTCTTATTTTTTGCTGAGTGGCCAAAGATGTGTGAGGTCTAGCGTTATCATGATGAAAAACCACACCCCTTCTGTTGATTAATTCCGGCCGCTATCTCTCAACTTCTTGCTTTAATCTCATCAGTTGTTCGCAGTAGAGTTATCCCACCTCACACACAGCATCACCTTGTTGCGAGTTAACCCGGGTTTTGCCACAGTCTGTGAAGCCTGACCGGCCTTTGACCACGACCTTTTTCGCACGTTCTTGTCGTACGTGATCCACTTTTCGTCACCAGTTATCAGCTTCTTCAAAAATGGTTCGGTTTCATTACGTCGTAATAAAGAATCACAAATGAGTACACGGTTCATTAGGTTTCTTTCAGTGAGCTCGTGAGGTACCCAAATATTGAGAATTTTTGTGTACCCAGTTTTTTTCAAATGCGCCAAAACTGTGTTGTGGTCCATTCCTAGTTCTTCACCTACGTCGTAACTACTGATATGCCGATCTTGCTCCACTTTGTCAAAAATTGCATCTATTTTGTCCGTAATAGGACGACCAGAGCGACGTGCATCTTTGACATCAAAATTTCCGGATTGAAAACGCTTAAACCAAATTTGTGCTAGTCTCACAGACACTGCACTAGGTCCATAAACATCGCAATTTTTTTCGAGGCTTGCGTTGCATTTTTACCTTTTTTGTAGTAAAATTTTAAAATGTATCGAATTTCTTCATTAGATTCACTTATCTTGACAGTACGAAAAACAAATAAAAATCACACATTTTAATATTTTGAATTTGGAATTATGTTCGTTAAAATTTAAACTTTCAATGATACCAAAACCAGCCAGATACTATTAGTATAGCCAAAGAGATTTTATTACAAGTTCATAACTTCATACATACTATAATCCGAAAAGACTTTTCCCCCAACCTAATATAAAACATATATATGTATACCTAATTATTTATAAATATAAGCACAAATAAATATACATAAATATATGAATATACCAAAAACAAATAAGACAAACAATAAGAAAACTATACCGTTATGATGATACTGCCAGCTTCTTGCGAATGTGCTCACGAACTTTAACTTTAAAGGCTAATCGGTTGGTTGCCATCCTGATTTCTTGGGGGAGTGTATTCCACAGAGAGATAGACTGAACGAAGAAGGAAGAGTGAATGAAGTCTGTGCGGTGAGTGGGAAGAATTAGAGATTGAAGAAGACGATTGTGTGATGAACGAAGATTTCTATTGTGGTTGGCGCAAATGTACTGAAAGTGGGGGCTAGAAAACCAGGGAAAGAGGTAGAATCAAGAAATGAAAACAAGGTGGTCAGCGCCCTTTGCTCTCTGCGCTGACATACGTCAGCAACCACTTTAGAAGCGACCGATGCGCAGCGACACGGTCATATTTACGCAGATTGAAAACGAATCGAATGCAATTATTGAGAAGACAGTCAAGTTTGTCGAGGAGATCTGCATTCAAGTCATAGTAGCACATATCACCATAATCGATGATGGAGAAAATTAAGGACTGCACAAGCATTGTCTTCGTATTCGATGGTAATAGATTTTTCAACCGGTACAGAGCTCGCAACGTTCCGGTAACCTTCTGGCTTACCCGGGCAACTTAAGTACGCCAGTTCAGAGTACTATCAATGTGCAAGCCTAGGTCCTTCACGTCAGTGCTAAAAGGAACGGTCGTACCATTGAAGATTACCGGTGGCAATATTGTACCATCCACCTTACTAATGCTACGAGAACTGCCAATGATGATCGACTGACACTTCGTAGGGTTTACTGTTTAAATTAACTGTTTATTCCAGATCGAACACTCCGTTGGCTGCCGAAACTACTTCTTCTAAGAAAAAGTTCTTACGTATGGTCGACAAGATAGCCACTAACAAATACTTTCAACAAGTGAGTATGCTTTTTTCTAATTACTACACTAAATGTCAATTCCCCATACAAATTATTTTATTCGTGAAAAACATCATTTCATTGCTCCGAATAAAAACTGGCCAATTAAACGCTTCAGAGGGCGCAATCAGAAAGTTGGCAACGTCGTAAATACCTGTCAAAAGTTTATATGTTTTGATTAATTTGTTAAAAATACTTAATGACTTTAGACACTACACACTGATGTAGAGCACTATGATAACTGGAAAAGTAAAGTTCAAAATTCAGTGCTACGATATTAGTTGTTGTTATTCTCAATCATATTTCATTCTATTCTTCTTAGAATTCTAACCTTCTTCGTATTTTATCGCTTAGGTGACAGACTACAAGTACGTGAAACGTGCAATGGAAGGTCTATCGAACACGGATATAAAGCTGCATCTGGAAGTGCACGCTCTTGAGGGGCGACTAGCGTTCAACTTGCCGCCACCCCCACACGATAGGGTATGGTTCGGGTAAGTCATCAATCCATCAATTTTTAGACTTCTGATGACTAATAGAGAAGCGATCAGCGTCAGGTATATTTGCCTGACACATGCTGAGCTTGACTCCCATTTGGTGCAACCTTGAGAAGAACACTTTGTTCGTTATTTCATTTAAAGTAAGTATATATATTCTTTTATTTTAATTTTTTATATTGATACCTGTTTATATTTATTATTGTAATTAATTATCATTTTATTGTGCTTTAGTGGGTTGTGCTGTCTCTTGTGTGCACTGAATAAATGTTTTATCTATCTGTCTAAGTATGGGTGAAGAAGAAAAGTTTCTCCGATCCCAATAAGATTTGGATACAGAAAGAGAATGATAACATCATTTTCACTAATTCATTTGTGTAAGGCTCGGCAAAGACCAGAAGGAGCATAAAGCAGGGCAATTGTGTGATGATAACATTGAATAATATACTTAATTTTCATTGTTTTAAAGTGCACAACAGACCACGCAAGCTAATCATCCCCTCCTCTCCTCAGATTCCGCACGAACCCACAGCTAATATTAAAAGCTCGGCCGGCGGTGGGTGCGCGCACGCTGCGGTTCGCGCACATCACAAACTGGATCGAACAGAAGCTCAGCAAAGAGTTCGAGAAGTTTCTAGTTCTACCCAACATGGAGGACATTATCATAGACATCATGACACCCACCCCGGTACAGTTCGTGTGAAGCTGTACGTACAAATTTAAGTCTTATATCTGAGAAATAAAGTGTGTTTTTGTGATGACACAGTGTGAGATTGCATTTTGCACGTCGGTTGCGTTAATTTAGCTGCTGAATGTGATTCAAAATTACATTCAGAAATTGGAATAAACAGTTCAAATATATTTTTTATGTTTCTATGGTAGATTTGTGATTTGCGAGAAAGGCTATGAATATTTTATTGTTTTGAAAAATATTGAGGTGAATAAATTTTGATAGTTCAGCCGAGAATGAAAATTTAGGCAATGGGAAATGAAAACAAGGTTAACGATCATGTCTCCCCAAATACAGTTCTTATGCGTATTACCTAGTTATTTTTTTTATTTAGAACTTATATTTTTACAACAGTATAATTATATATTAGACTACTATTATTATTATTGCGGTCTAAAATGCGAAGTATTAACGGAATACTTAGCATTTTCATCTTTAAAAAAACATTAAATGAAATCGTCATTTTAATTCCTTGCCACAAATATACACATTAAAAAACCCCTTGAGCTAGTTAAATGTGTTTCCAAAAACACTCTCTTTATTATTTTGTAAAATTCCATAATAATATGTAGATAATCTATAGGTAAAAACCACTTTGTATATTAAAATTCGGTTTCAAAATTTAGTGGATGTTCCTTTCATTTTATTAAACCTTAAATTACTGTTGCGCTATCCAAATGTGCAAAAAAACTGTTTATCGCCAATAAAACCTATGGATCGTCACTGAAAACGAAGAAACTTAAATGAAAAAACAATATTGCTTCAAGAAAACGATACGAAATAATAAAAAATATTATATTGACAGAACCGATCAAATTATGAGCACTTGAAATTATTGGCGAAGTCAAATCAAACAACAATAAAGGAGCTAAAATACGTAATGTTTAAAATATAGAGCAATTACGTCTGTGCAATGGTTAAATATATATAAAAAAGTAAATATATGTATAGTGTAAGTTATAAACACTAAATTAGAGTTAGCATTTAAAAAGATAGATTTATTGTGCAAACTATTTTCTCTTCAAATGTTAAAAAAAACATTGTATTATATACACGTCAAACGTTTTGAAAAAAAATGCCCAAAGTTGAATTCTTTTGTGCAAGATTATCTGCAAGCAGCTCTTTCTTTAACCAATAGAAATGAAGCATGCAGTTATCTAATTAGGTGCCGTAACTGTTAGTAATTAATTAAAACTTTGGAACATAAATTGCTTTGTAATAAATAATTGTTTGTTAATATTCATCGCGATTGCTATTATAATAAACGCAAAAATGTCAGACACGGTCATAAAGCGTGCGAGTAGGACGATGAATATTTAGCACCTACGGCATTCATCAACACTTTACTGAGTCTCGTGTTATCTCGCTCCAGCGTTGTATGACCGCGACTTCCACGGATTAGCGTATATATATAGTGATTCAGGTTACCAGATAAATCATTTACTAATTTAAATAATGATAACCAATTCATCTTGGCACAATATTTTATGCTACTAGTGTCACATCGAATACAAGGATTATACTTTATGTTTAAGAAAACTATGTTTATTTATATTATGTTGATTTAAATGTTTATGTTCATCACATTTGTATTGAATTGTATTATTTAATAATAACTATGATATAACGCTTAGACCGTAGCTTTTTTTATAAATTATATCATGAACGACTTTTTGTCGCTCGCTACTTGAACTACATATTTGTTTGTTTCACGAATATTTCATTAAGGGCGAATTTCAACAAACTTTAATTTCTAGAATAAGTCATAAACCGAGAGTAAATTTTGATTTTTTGACATTTTTAGTATTTTAAAAACGACGTGTGACAGTTCTAGTATTTCTATACTAGAACTGTCACACGTCGTAAATAATAACGTAAAAAAATAGACGTCTGACAGTTCTAGTATTTCCATACTAGAACTGTCAGACGTCTATTTTATTCCACGGATAAAGGATACGTGACTTTGGTCAAATCCGCCCTAATTTGAGGAACAAATGAGTTGAGAAAAAAATGAGTTGAGTTTGAGTTGGGAGAATGAGTCAATAGAACGAGCTTCCTCGCGTTACAAATGTTTTCGACAATAATCCCTTCTTAATCTGTTATTCGTAATCGCAATATCAAATTTTATAAATAACGAAGACTATGAAAAACTATAAAGCATTGTAAATCTATGAAAATTAAATTGATATTTTGATATTTTGAAGATTATTTACCTGAAGGTAGAAGATATGTAGTTGATAACTATCGTTAATATTTTTGTACTACTCAACAGACTTTCTAATGTGTTCTCTTCTCTTTATGCTATATCTTGAAACGTAATCGTAAATTTTCTTCTGTGACATTCTGTCAATTTTTGAACTGAATTAGTCGCATAACTAAATTGTTAATTGGCTTGCACATCGCATAATCTTTAATTTTCATCTATCAGTATTTATAGACGTATAAATTTCATTTTCACTTCTTCTTTGTAGTTCCCTGCGTGGGATATATGTCTATTAAAAATGAACAAAGGAGATGTAATCTTTTAAATACTGACTCTATTTTCCCCGTTTCTCCTCTTCATTTCTTTGGTGGGCAGACATCCATAATATTTAATTACTCGTATTTACATAAATGTGGTTACTATAGAGGAGTACGCAATTACTTTGAGAGATGGTTCCGAACTATGAAGGCTGATAGTACTTTGCTCATTGTGGTGGCGAATGTCGGTAACGGTGGTGTGTGTGCTAACTTGTACGAATTAAATGAAGATGTGGATGCACGAGTGAGCTTTTGGATAAAATTACTGAGTATATGATAATATAATGTAATAACTATTACTAAAAATATACATAGCCTACTACTCCGTAATTTAATCCTTATCATAACGTTTAGGATCTGCTTATCATTAATTCAGTTAGTTTTATATTGCTACTTTTATGAATATATTCACTCAAATGCCAAAAAAAGCCGTTGTAATATAAACACTTGTTGTTTTCTACGAATTATTTTGCTTAAATAAATATAAAATCTTATGAATGTTTGGATCAATATTGTTGCCTACATCTACTGTTGGACTGAAATTCTAAACTTAAACTAAATTGAGGTTCTAGTTATCTTGCATGTTGGTGTAAGTTTAAATAACTGTACCACAACTTGTTGCTACTCAATTTCTCCGACGTACGTAGTACACGATAGACGTATATTTTGAAAAGACATTAAATACATATCAGTTATCACATTTGTAAACTACGTACCTGTTGTTATTTCCGTTTTGTAAGCAGTTGGTAATAATCAATATGATTCACATGGAAATAGTATTCAGTAGTTTCGGCAAACGGATTGTAGAAAAAAAACACAGCTTAATAAAATTAATTATTAAATGTTTGGTCCTTGAGCTTTTCCGAGGTGTTTTGTTCGGTCGCGTATTAAGATGTTCTTGTGTTAGACGATTTGTAACAAACCAATGTGTTCATTGTTTATTGAATACGAGTGGCTCGTATGCAAAGGCTTAACCGGTTAGACTCGTTGACTGTAAAATAGTATTTGTTATAATTACACTTTACACATGTTTTCGATCCGATCCATATTTTTATTTTTATCTATTTCAGTATATTATTTCGTTGTTGCTTTTCTTGTTAACATTTTTATTTAAAGCTCGAATGTAAAGGAATTATTGTTTTGTTTTGTTTTATTTAAAGCTGCGATCACCTAGTGGTTGGTATTTTCACAAAGTGTACCAAATACGAATGAATGTCTATGTATATAGTCTATCAAATTATAAAGTGTTTATGTGATATTATATATAGTTAAGAGTTAAACCGTGCCGAGTAGTTTTTCTATGTGGTATCAGTTGTGATTTTTTCAATAAACGAATTGATATATTTCATGTTTATTTTTCTTAATACTTACGACAACATTTTCAATGTTCCTATTTTCGGAGTCGTATGTGTAATCGTATGACTCGTTACCGCGAACTTCTTGAACATGTATGAAGCGTTCATAATCAATGTTTTCATTATTTACTAGGCCAGTCAGCGTAGACACAACAATCGCGTTAGGTCGCAAAAAAAATGTACTGTACAATTTTTTTGGGATGTTAGAAGAGATACCAATAGTGTAAAACCAAATTTGCAGCTTCGAAAGACCTGTGCTAACTGCGTGGTGCTCGTCTTCTTTCAGTTGAGGCTGCGCTCAAATTGAAGAATATTTTGTAAAAAAAAAAAAAATCTGGGACTTTTACGTAGGTTGCACTTTTTAGAAGTTATAACTTATATATCAAAAACTGAAAGAAGTCCGAAAATTTCGAGGGTTTTTCGAGCACCACGCAGTTTGCAAAGGTCTCTCGAAACTGTAAACTTGATTTTACACCACCAGTAACTATCCTAACAACATCCCAGAAAATCAGTGCAGTGCATATTTTTTGTCACTTACGATGTCTTAAATGACTGGTTTATAATTAACCTCTGCAGTGGAAAATATAAAGGCGCTACCCCCAGAAAACTTTGCCGTAGTGCGATGTTCAGAGGCTATTAACTCATTAAATCAAAAGATCGCTATTCTTTTTTTTTATAAAATGTAAATTCTATGATAAAGGGGCGTTCGCAGGGAGGGGGACAGCGAGACTGAGCGGCGGCACAAGGACCGAACGCTCGCGGCTGTTTGGTGAGGGAAGTGCCTTAAATAACACTGGTCAACACAAGTCTTGTTTCCTTTATTTTATTTTCTGTTATTGGGTATTTCTATGGCCCTGAATATGAAAAATACTGGAAGATTGCTAACAGCTTCAGTTTTTGAAAATATAGAGTTTTATTATTTTGATTAAAAAGTACAGAAAATTAATAAATTATGTTAACAAAATTTCTATTGAACACTATCAAATGATCTTTTATACGATTTTCTTAAATGAACGACTTTAGGTAGATCACGTTGCAAACTCCAGCAGTAGTCTGCCATCATATGTGAGTCCCACCGCCCCTGATACCGCTCTTCCATTGTTCGAAGATCCTGATGGAATCTTTCACCCTGCTCCTCACTAAAATCACTTAGATTTTGTGGAAATCGGTCTAAATGTGAGTGCAGGAAGTGGATTTTTATGCTCATGTGGACTCAACAAGCTCGACGTGGTTGTCAGATTTCTTTTTGCCTAGGAAGTTACTCATACCCAAAACGAATGACTTCCAAGCTTTGGATCGACTTCAGTCATTGATTTGACAAAATTAGGATCTTTCACGAGTTGCCTAATCAGTGGCCCATCAAAAATACCAGCTTATAATTTTTCTGTACTTAATCCTGGAAACTTGCGTGAAAGAAAATTGAAACAATCGCCAATTTTGTCAAGCGCCTTCACAAACTGTTTCATTATGCCGAGTTTAATATGAAGTGGTGGAAGTATGATCCGATCTCGGCTAACTAAAGGCATATTTATAACATTTTTTGTACCAACTTTTAGCTCTTCCCGCACTGGCCAAACTTTTTGTGACCAATGGTGTTGTTTGTCACGACTGTCCCAGAGACACATGAAACAAGGGAACTTCGTGTATCCCCCTTGTTGACCTAAAAGAAAGATAACCATTTTCAGATCGACACAAATGACCCATTTATGATCTTGATCCTTAATTTTTTCCAAAACCTTAGAAATATTTGCATATTCTTCTTTTAAAGTCACCGAATGTGCAAAGGGTATAGATCCGAACTTATTACCGTTATGAAGCAAAACACACTTTAAACTTCTTTTGCTGCTATCTATGAAAAGACGCCAATCACTAGGTTGGTATTTTTTTAATCCCATCTGTTGCAAAATACCACCAACATCGTTACAAAAAACTAAATCCTTCTCTTGAGAAAAATACGGTAACAGATTTTTTTCTCGGGTACGATAAAATGTAATGTTGGTTTCCGGAGTGAGCAATTTTTTTTCTTTTAAACGAGATGCTAAAATCTCAGAAGCTTCTTTCGGTAAGTTTAGATCTCTTACTAAGTCATTTAGTTCTTTCTGATTAAATGGTTGAGGTTCTTGGATACATTTGTAGTCTGAATCAGAGTCTTCACTTGATGTATTTCGTTCGGGTTCACAGGAATTTGGATCATCAGAAGATTTAGATGTGCTGGGCTGTACCTCTCGTGGTTTTAATTGAGGTCGTTGAGCAGAAGGTAAGTTAGGATATGACCACTTATTTCGGTTTCCAGGGTTAATTCCGTTTATTTTCACTACGCAGAAGTAGCAATCGTCATGATGATTTCGAGGTTCTCGCCAAATCATGGGTGTTACGAACATTACTGCTTTTTTTTTCCACTGGACCATAACCGTAGACATACTACACATTTCTGGCATACAATATGAGGAACCCATGGCTTGTCCTGATTACACAATTTTATTTTAAAGTATTGATGATACGCAGTTTTTACAAAGTCCGATATAGGTTTTCGATATTTTACATATGCACCACAAATGGAGCAAAAAGAATCAGGATTAAGTACATGTCGGATTAAGCCCAGACATCAAAAGTAAGACTCAGGTATGACAATACATTTTCAATTGAACAATCAGTTAATAAGTATCATGAATCTCGAAGTATAGAAATATAATTAAATAACTAATAATTTTAGTGAGGGCGGTCACATAGGGCAGTACTGACTGTCAGGGACAGTGGTCCATGCACCCACCGCAATAAGGACAGTACTAATTGTCAGAGACATCGTTCCAGGTCCAATAACCGGGCAGTACTGACTGTCGAGAGACAGTGGTCCGTGCACCAAGACGCATCCGTTCGAAATGCGTGCCGATTGTTTTTTTTTTTTTTTTATGGCGTCTCGTAGTTGACCTTGAGAGGTCGTGACTACTTAACCGGACTATCCTGTGGCTGCCTTAAGCGGACTCAAAGCCTCCAGCCAGGGGCGTAAAACTACTTACATTACTAAGCGAACGCTCGCTAAGGGCACCCCCTGTGGGGTACGGACCTCGGCTTAGGGCGTCGCTGACGGGAGGACAGCAAGATGGGACAGGCTGGATCAGATTTTGTTGATTATTATTATTAGGGGAATTTAAAGCTACAGGCTCAGCTACGGCGCGGGCTGGCACTTCATCGAGCAAGGGTCGGGGGGGACAATTACGTCGGGATCTTCGCGAGGAACCTCGGCGGCGAGGTCGGAAAGTCGGTCTGTGTTTGTGCACTGTACTGGTAGCCCTACTGCTCTCCTGAATGAGAGTTATGTGGTCATCGGGATCGGTGAGGACATGCTTGGGACGGCGGACATGACTAATGGAGGAGGGAATATAGCTAGCGGCTTTCACAACCAGAGGGTTGCGGTGATTCGCGGCGGTCTCGAAGAAACGCTTTGAGATGCGTTTCATGAACTGACGGATAGTGGGAATCCTGAGGTCTACGTGGAGGATTTCGTTGCGAACGTACCAGGGGGAGCCTGTTATCCTACGGAGGAACTTGTTCTGGAGGGTCTGCATTCTATTGAAGCGAACGGGCTTGGCGTGTGCGAAGACTGCACTAGCATAGGTCATGATCGGACGAATGCACGCTGTGTAGATACGCAATTTGCACTTTAGTGACAATTTGCTACGTGCATTGAGGACGAAGTGGAGTCTACCTAGAGCGAAGGCGGCGCGCGAACGAGCCGCCTTAATGTGCTCTGAAAAAGAGAAGTGTTCGTCGAGAACTACACCAAGATATTTGGCTCGCTTCTCCCAAGGGATCGGCTTGCCGAACATGGTGATCGGTCGAGGCGTGCTGATTGTACAACGCAGCTCCTTTTAAATGCGATCGCTTGACAGCGAAACGTCACAACATTTAGATTGGATTCAAGTCTATTAAGCCAAATGATCTATAGAGTGAATGATTTCTTTATGATGCGTCTGGTGCACGTTCCACTAGCGCCATCTAGTCGCCGTCTCTCGCAGCTGCTAATCAATATGGCTGCCGTCACGGCCATTCTGACAAATCACTCGTCCTCGAGTGCATTCAGTCATCTAATAAAAAAAGACTGATTAATTCAAATCATCATCATCGTTACATATCAAAATATAAAATATCACTGGTCTAGGTATTTCTTTATAAAAGAAAACCCCTACAGTTCAAACATGCTGGTCTAAATCGTCACCCACTAAAGCAGGTGAGATTCCTTCAGCTCATCACAGATATCACTGGTCTAGGTATTTCTTTACAAAAGAAAACCCCTACAGTTCAAACATGCTGGTCTAAATCGTCACCCACAAAATCAGGTGAGATTCCTTCAGCGCAACACAGGATCATCATCAAATAACAGCAGGAGTGATCTTAATATTTTGTTTGCAGAGATGATCGTCTCCCACAAAAGTAGAAGAGACCATACTAGTTGATCATTCCAAAGATTCTATTATAGCTTCGGAATTATCTACACTTAATGTTCGAGAGCTACCAGATACAAGTTTCTTCAGAGTTATTTAAATCATTTGCACTAAGGGTGCGAGAGCTTACAGAAAGTGTTTCCTCTGAATCATCCGCAGTCAATGCACGAGAGCTTAGAGTACGAGTTTCCCCTGAATCTGAGGTCATATTATTATTTACAGGTACAATAGCCATACTGAACTCATTATCTGCCACGGTTCGTTTATGATCATCATCACTATAATTTTCGTCAAACAGTGACTATTTTATAAGGTCACTTATTTTTTTAAATCTAAATTAATGTGATGTCTTTCTTCGCAATTTACAAAAAATCACCTGAAAAGGTTTAATCCGGGCTTTCCCCTTATTAAACCTTATAGTGTCAGCTTTAGCCACTCTTTGAATATTTTATGATGCACGATGAATGAGCAGTTTCAACTATAAAACAGCTAGATTAAGTGAGGAACCCCGAATGACAATTAGAATTACATTCTCTATCAGTAAAAAATGTTCTTTAAAGTTTGCATGATCCTCTCAACCTGACCGTTAGCTCTACTTGAACCGGTTGCTATGAAAGGGAACTCTATTGTATTATCATTACAAAAGTTTTTAAACTCACTGCAGTCATAAAACTGAACAACATTCTTTTCTATCACTTTTTCCCGAAAGTGTTCCAGTTAGATCTAAATGAATTGTGTGCCAAGGGATTGGATGTTTTGGAATTGAATGTAACTGCACTTGCTGTACACCTGAAGGGCCTTTGGAAGTTTTACATACTACACAGCATATAAACTTTTTACAAATTTTGCCATGTCGGGAAACCAAAAAAAATCGTAAAGTTTTCCTAAAGTCTTGTCAAAACCTATATGTTGTATTTCCATTATGAACATGGGTAATTAGGGACCAAACCAATGAACGATAAGTGGCCAACTAGAAACTCCTCTACGTTCTGTGGCAGCACGCAAGTTTTGCGCGAGCGCCCTGCGGCATCACACTGGCGCTCAGCTGTGTGTGACTCATATTTATAACCTCGGTACGTCTAAATATACCGATATATTTCTGATTATATCTTCATCTGGAGTTTCATCCCTCTACTGCCTAAACGAAGCAACCGCAAGAAAACTATGCAGCGTGACACCGAACAACCAGACATGAAAATAGCAGGAGCAAGCTCAGCGAACTCACAGGACGTTTCGCTATTACCCCAACTTATCGCCGAAATCTCGCTTTCCCTTCGAGTAATTTGTGTTTGATAAATTGCGAGACAAGAAATCTGCATGAGCCATCTTTCGACCTTCTTCGTACACGATATCAAAATCCTAAGCCTGCAATATAGCCCCCACCAACGGTGAAGCCTTGGAGTCAAATAACGTTTTGAGTGAGAAGCCGTATCTATGGGAGTTCGGTAAATACAGTGAATTTTCGTCCATGCAAATAATGACGAAGTGATATAGTGTCTCTGCATCTATGGTCTTCCAACTATAATACGCTATAACATATGAAGTATCATTAAATTTTTGGATAAGAACTGCACCATATCCCTCACTACTTGCATCGGTAAAGAGTTCAATGGGCAAGGAAGGGTCAAAAACTGATTCGGACCTCAAAATGTGGCTAATTTTTGCGTGTCTTTGGTCATGCTCTGGTGTCTAGTTAACATTGCCTTTTCCCCGGCCGAATTATTTGGAAATTGAGTAACAGGTTGGGACATTAATTAAAGCTATATATTTTTTTTCTAATCACCCCAGCTATTCAGTTTGGACTTTCAGAAACTGAACACTACTTTAAATTAAACAGGAACCCCGCATTGGAAAGGTGGAGACGATGTGGCCTGGCTCCCCGCAGACGTAGCATGTGACTTGTGGCTTTTGGTTGACACGTTTATCCGCAAATATAGAACGATTAAATGGCGATAAGGGGGCGTTGCGTGCGATGCCGGGGCTTCACCCCCCGACCGCAGATGCCATACGGCGACCCGTATATACGGGCCTCTCATTTTATTTGCTTCATGGCAATGGCTTCGTTGTTATTCATTGGGCGCACGCGAGCTACGCGCGCCCATGTGGGTGGTTGCTACGTGTATTTCTGCAGGCACGCCGCGACGCTGTTAGTACAACGCGTCGCTTGCTTCACGGCATCTCGGCGGTCAGTCACCGCCAGGTGAGACCCCTAGTTACCTAGGGGAGGCCCGGCGGCGGCGACCTGCGACGGAGATGCCGACTCGACGTTCCTGCAGAGTGGGTGGTTGGTCCCCGCCCGTCCAGATCACAGAGCTAGCCGTTCACTGTCCGGGCTAAGGGGCCGACATGTGGGTGTGAACGGTATTGTAATTGTGTAACACCGTTCAATGTTTGCGTGACTCGCAGCCCGCGCCGCGCGTACACGCGTGAGTTTGGGTGCCTGTATAGACGTGTATGTCTGTCTGCATTTACGTAACGTGCCTATATTAACCTAGAACACGTTACGTAATGGATGTGTGTGTTGTGAGTGTGGAGTCTTATTGTCACAGATAAGTCGCGTGTAACTTGGCTGCGGCTTATCTGGAAGTCAGTCCGGGTTTTCTCTTAACGTCATCTGTATCCGTATCCCGAAGGAGGTGGCGGAGGGGGGGGGCGGCCTTGTGCCAGAAGGCCGCAGGCGTCCCATTTTGGGTCGCCCTAGGTGACCTAACCGTGGTACAGCGTTAGTAATGCGGCCAGGCCATCCAGGATGACCAACTCGACATCCTGTCTCTGCCTGATGGCCTTTATCAGGTCCATCAGTAATTTGATGGCACAGGTTGTGAACTCCGACTTTTCTGTGGCTTTTTTGGCGTCGGTGGCACCGCCACTGGATTCTTTTTGGAACTCTTTTTCCTTTTGTTCCTTTATGTTCCGCGGCGCCGTGGCGGCGCTAGCGGTAGGTTGCAGCTTGTTCACAACCTGTGCCCCGTTTGTGGCAGGGGTGGCTATTGGGTTTTCTTGGGGCGCCTGGGGAGGGTCGGGTTTCTTTCCCTTGCCCTTTCCCCCGCGTCTCTTATTTTTCCTCCGCCCAGAGGAGGTAGCTTGTCTTGCTGAGGGCCCGTTGGCCGCCGCCAAAAGCGTCGTGCCTTGGGCCTCTTCTGGCATCTCTTGTGGCCTCTCAATGGACACTTTGGGCCGGCGTGATGTGGCCGTTATGGCGGCGGTGCCCGCCCGCTTGTTCCGGATCTCTTTCTGAAACACCGGACACTTGATGTTACACGCCGTGTGCGGGCCACCGCAGTTCACGCAGGTGGCCGGCTCTTCCCGCGGGCGCGGGCGGTCTCTCGCCGCGTGCTCCCCTCCACAACGCACGCAGGCGAGCGGGCGGTGACACTGATGCGAGCTGTGTCTGAACAGTTGGCATCGGTGGCACTGGGCGGGTCCTCGTTTTCCGCGCCAGGCCTCTATCTTGACACCACGCATCAACATGAATGTCGTGGTGTCGTAAATGGCCCGGACGTCCGGAGTATTTTTGAGTATCGCGTGGATTACGCAACCGGGTCGTCCTTGTGCAGCCTTAATATGGCGCACGTACTCCGGCTGGTATCCCAGCGTTTGGAGCTCCTCCTCTATCTCCTTCGGGTCCGTATCCGCCGGTTAGGCTTTCAGGCTCTTCTCTGCCGGAAGCAAGTAGGCGAACCAGCTGACGCAGCTGTCCTTCTCTAGGCCAGTCAGGTATCGCTGGACCAGCCTATACTCCTCCTCGCTGTCTGGGGAGAAGCGGACTCCACCCCCGTATGGACGAGCGTTAGAGGAGGCCGGCCCAGTTTCTCCCTGATGGCCCGGAAATGGGCGGCCCAGTTTGGCAGCTTCTCTACTACCAGCGGCGGATACCTGGGCTTCTTTTGTCCCGGCTTTTGTTGCCACGTTCTTGTCGCGGCGCCGGGGGGTGCATCGGGGGTGTTGGCCGCGGTAGCGGGGGCGGGGGGTGGCCTAACCCCCGCAGTCGGTGACGGTGGCGGCGATGGTGACGCAGGTGGCGGGGGTGAGCGGCGCGCCGCGTCGGCAAAAGTAGGCGACGCTGGCGGGTCCGGACTCCGCGGCGCGCTTTCGCGCGGTGGCCGCGGCGAGTCGGCGCAGAGTCGCTTCCCCTCCGCCGCTGCGGTCTCGCTCGAGCTCCTGCGTCGACGTTGTCGTTGGCCTCTGGGTTCGAGCTGGGACTCGAAACAAGCACGCGCACAGCCATTGCCGGTCGAGCCCACGGATGCCAGCGACATGTTCGATCCGATGGACGAACACGGCGACATAACCGCGGGCGAGTCGTAGGCTGAAGCACTAGGAGGCGCCGGTGAGTCGGGTGCATGGGTAGTACTTTGTACTAACCTTGTTGTTGTTCTGCTGCTTGAGGTGGTGGCGACATTTTTTGTTGGCCGCTCCCGCTCAGCCATCGCCGGTCCCGCCAGCGGGAGGCGGGGGCCGACTGCAGCGGTGCACGGAGCTGGCGCAGCTTGGGTTCTTGTTTGCACAGGCGTAGCCGCGGCGGTCGCGGGCAGGGACGCGAAACGCGGCGGCGCGGTCGTCCGTGCGGGGGGTGCGCGAGGGGGCGCGGGCGGTGTGCGGGGGCGCGCAGGTTGCGCGGGGTATTCGCGCGGCGTGGCGGGGCGCGCGGCGTAGGCGGCGGCGTATGTAGCGCAGCGCTCGGGCGCAGGTGCGGGAGCACGCGCGGGCGGTGCCGCGGCGCGCGACTGGGGTTAGCGGCAGGCCCTGGGGCCTGAATGGGCACCGGGTGGAACGCGGCGGGGCGGATCACTACCGCGTGCGGTCGGACGACGGCGTGGGCGCAGCGCGCGCAGGCGCCAGTGACGTCGGTGGGCCGGCAGCAGCAGCGGCGCTCGATCCACCTCCTCTTCCCTCTTCCTTCTTCTTCTTCATCTTCTTCTTCTCTTCGCTTCTTGTGGAGCCGGCCGGCGGTGCACAGGACGACGCAACACCGATGATCGGCATCGACGACGTCCTATCCAGCGCCGGGCGGGACTCCGGTGAGCCGGCATCGCAGCCCAACGAGCTGCGCGTGCCGGGCTTCGGCATCGCTGGGGTGTGGTCTCCGCGACCGCGTCGGTACTAAGTACCGGGCGGCGAAGAAATACAAAAGTGGTCCGCGCGGAGCAAACTTAACAACGGAATAAAAAATAAAATAATACTCCGTAGGAGAAGCTTGCGTGACGACCACAACCTCGGCGGCGAGGTCGGAATGTCGGTCTGTGTTTGTGCACTGTACTGGTGGCCCTACTGCTCTCCTGAATGAGAGTTATGTGGTCATCGGGATCGGTGAGGACATGCTTGGGACGGCGGACATGACTAATGGAGGAGGGAATGTAGCTAGCGGCCTTGACAACCAGAGGGTTGCGGTGATTCGCGGCGGTCTCGAAGAAACGCTTTGAAATGCGTTTCATGAACTGGCGGATAGTGGGAATCTTGAGGTCAACGTGAAGGATCTCGTTGCGAACGTACCAAGGGGAGCCTGTAATCCTACGGAGGAACTTGTTCTGGAGGGTCTGCATTCTATTGAAGCGATGGGGCTTGGCGTGTGCAAAGACTGCACTGGCATATGTCATGATCGGGCGGATGCACGCTGTGTAGATACGCATTTTGCACTTTAGTGACAATTTGCTACGTGCATTGAGGACAAAGTGAAGTCTACCTAGAGCGAAGGCGGCGCGCGAACGAGCCGCCTTAATGTGCTCTGAAAAAGAGAGGTGTTCGTCTAGTACGACACCCAGGTATTTGGCTCGCTTCTCCCAAGGGATCGGCTTGCCGAACATGGTGATCGGTCGAGGGTGCTGATTGAACAGCGCAGCTCCTTTTAAAGGCGATCGCTTGACAGCGAAACGTCACAACATTTTATTAGATTGGATTCAAGTCTATTAAGCCAAATGATCTATAGAGTGAATGATTTCTTTATGATGCGTCTGGTGCACGTTCCACTAGCGCCATCTAGTCGCCGTCTCTCGCAGCTGCTAATCAATATGGCTGCCGTCATACACAACACCTTCTTGACGAAGCCATATCGAAAACAACAACAAAATATATTTCAATGTCCAATAAAAAACGCAACTATAAGTAAAAATAGTAATGGAGGGTAGTTAGCTGTAACTCAAAAACAAAAGCTGTGAGAGAAAAATTGTTACCATATTTAAAAAATACGCGTTAGTTTGAGATAGAAACAAAAAAAAAAAAATAAAGGAAACGAACGATATTTTTGTTGTTGACCAGTGTAATTCTTGTATCACATCATACGCTTTATGTATGTCTTTTAAAATAGAAACGGTTTCACTAAACAGGGAACATTGACAAAATGAAAACAAAAAATATTTTTAAACTATTTTATTCAACAGTTTTCCTTTTTACATAGGTAATATGTGTATATTTATAAACACTATGTATTGTCAATAGCTATATTCTCGTATATACATTAGGCACTTCATAACATACTCGTTGTAAACTATATCACATATCGACAACTATACTTAGAATTTTGTACAAAATATATTACTAAAGTATTCACAAAGACTGAATGGTTGGTTCAGGCGATAATATTTAAAAAAATAAAGGATTTGTTTATGGAAGCACTAAAGAAGACATTGTTATGGCAGCACCATAATCTCTACATTGGCAACCTTACTTTGATTCCAAAAAATATTTTCAGAACAGATACTTAATTCAAAACTTGAGGTTCGACATCAAAAATGGATACAAGGAGAATCTTGGTTTAATTAAATGATTATTAAACAATTCCAGCTTGTCACAATAATTTTAGGTGTATGCAAGGGCGAACCATTTCATTTTTGATGTGTGACTTTTCTGAAGTAAAGAACATTATAAGGTTCCTATATCAGTGGCACCAAAGATGCATACCATAAAATTTAAATAATCTGTTCTAAATCACACATAAACTGCAATATATTATGTTACATCTAATTATGGTGCTTATCTAATATGGCTCTCTTTATCCCACTTAATCATAATATGTACAGAGTTGAGATCAACCTTACGTCTAAATGAAGATCTTACATATTTTGGCACTCTGGACCACATGTTCTTAAAAAATATACAAATATATCATTTACAGTAAATATAAACATTTGATACATAAATAAAGATTATAACTTTTGTACAATATTGCATTAAAAGCAAGCAGATTTTATGGCAAGCAGTAACATATTTTATAGATAAAACTCTTGAAATAGAATCTGAAGCAACAATGTTTCACTGTTGAAGATATTTCGACGAAATAACCAAATGTAGAATAGCACTTATTTGCAGCTGGTTTTCTATACACTCAGCGTCCATCATTATACAATACCTTACAAGTGTCTTTATCGTCACTGATTTTAACCAATCACAGCACAGCAATAGCCAACGCTAGCTCAACAGCCCATCTTTAGGGAACACAGTTCAATGCTGCAGCTGGCAATGTGCTGTGCCATCAGCGTTCCGTCTCTTCACCAGTTCGGCCCAGTCGTCGATCCTGGGCGCACAGACTAAGGAGTACCTCCCGAGGCGTCTCCTCGCCATGACAAGGAACTCGCCCGCCCCGGCGGCCGCCCCGCACACCGATGACACGTGTACGTGCGCGTGAAGGCTGCGCGTTTTCCGCCGCTTGTGGTTACGGTGTGTAGTGCGCTCTAGTGTGTTGTCGACGTCATACCTGGAAAGATGAAAGTTCATTAGAGTGGTGAACATTAACAAGAAGTATCAAGCAGTCTATCCAAATATGACCTACTGAAGTCTTAAAATCTTTCCTTTTTTATTTTATATTTGGCCAAACTCATGGCAAGTATTTTTGTTGGAAAAGGATCTAGTTCAGGATTTCAGAATCGAATTGGTAACTTCTCTATTTTGAGCTGCAGTGAAATGACATTATTGTTTTAAAATAATGTTAGGTACTTGAACCTACGTCTTATTATTTCTCACTACAGTTTGTAAGACCCTCTCAGTCCCCCGTTGACATGTCCAAGAGATGTAACAAAGATAAACCTTATAACTTTTTACTGCGACCTGAGGTTTATGAGCATGCATGAGGCCTGTAGGTGGACAACAGGTTCTAGATACTATCACACAGCAACGTTTTAGGTACTTAGTTTTCTTAAAAGTGTGTAGGTACCCATTTTACTATCTGATCAATTTGGGTGTGTAGACCTGGGTAGTATGTTAAAGACTTGGTTATAAGTAAATTTTTAAATAACAATTCAGTTATTATTTGTATATATAATCAATTTGACAAATCTGCCTAAACCGGAATACGCAAGCTTACGTTCATACACGCCACATCGTTTTCAGTGAATCATTTAAAAAGTTGATACCAAGTAATTGCAGACCCCGCGTAGATAATTGCGAATGACCGCTTTCATAATCCATTAGGTAGTGATTACGAAAGCTTGTTTGTTCAACGTTATAGACGTTACAACAAGTCAAGGCATTGTTTAAAAATTGTGTCGATTTTACTCGGAGCTTCTGACATTATAATTGGACTTAGGACCTATTTTTTCCCAAAATCCCCATTAGGGTTTAGTGTTCACAGAACTACCTGTTTTTATTTTTATTTTTGGGTGGGAAATCATCATATGACTTCTCCATCCTCTCTAATGAGGTGGAGCGGGAGGGCGTGTCAGACTTTTACTGACTAAAACCCACCCGTGTTCCTTCAGTTGCCTGTGCCAGGGCCACGGTATCACGGTAACCAGACATTCGAATCACCTGCTACTGGGACGCACGAAATCTTTGAATATTAACAGTCAGCCCTCACCTATAGTAATCGTCATCTTCAGCCAGGTCATCAGACTGCTCCCTGGGCTCCTCTCTCGACGTGGCACGTATCAGCTTGGTAAGTCGGAGAGTCAATTGCGTCGTGTCTAGGTCTTCGCGAGCCTCACTCATCACGATCACGCCTCGGGATACTGAAATGGAGATGGTAAGTTATAACAATGGTTCTTTTAAATTGTATTTCGGGTTTCGAGAAACGTCAAGTATAACAGGTATCTATGTCAAGTTTCCTACAAAATCTTTATAATTTACCTAAGTTTTGACAAAATACGAATTCATAATTTATTTATTTGCTTGTCAATTGTTATATTATTTTATACCTATTTCACTACACAGGAGTGGATGCTATAAATTTAGAGCGCGATTTTAGTATGCTAAAATTCGTTAGCCTAGAATAGAAGAATATAAATCTATTCAAAAGAAATACAGGTTTCGCCACATTAAACGCCCAAAATTAAGCTCCTCTAGGAAAATATCCCACAATAATAATATTTTGCGTTAATACATATTCATGAAATATGTAAATGTGCATTCCTTTTATCTAAAATCAAATTATTATCAAGCCTTGCATTTACATAGATTGTTTTGTTTGAAAGCCGAGTTTTTGTTAATTATAGTAATTGCTATGGCACAAACAAATTCGAAGTTATAAAGTTTAATGACTGAGATATCTAAGCGTGTTTCGAGAACACAATTGAGTCAGCGACGAGTTTTCCTTTTAACTACAGCGCGGCTTTAAATGTTCAACTGTTGTCACGGCACCATTCTTTCACGTTTTGAATACCATATAATTTTATTATGAGATCAAGCATTTTTATTTTGGGTCCTTTACTTATGACTAGCGAAGTATTAGTTATGTAATGTAAAATTTCGCTTCAATGAAAATAACGCACTAAATCTTCAATTCACTACTCAGTGCCGAGAGTTGAAAACCCAACAATTTTTTTCGACGCAGTGTTGACGCGTCGCGATGCACTCTGTTGGATTCTCAATGCTCGGTTCAACACCGAGAGTTGAAAATCCAGTGCGCGAAAAAATCCCGACGCGATCATTTTACGTCTGTGGTCTTACTCAGTTAAAAACTCCCATGTCGATTTTTCAAAAGCTTCTTCTACAAGGTTTGTAACTTGGTTGTAAACAAAAGCTTCTAGATGTCCCCCACTTATCTCAGTGAGGTAAGAGCAGTGTCCAAACTGTAGCACAATGTAGCTCGCTCAACGACTGGTACCTAGTCGCGACACCAGATTTATTGTCCAGATATTAATCACTGTGTCCCCATTGTTCGTGTTTTTGTCTGCTCCGTGAGTAAGCGCAAAACGTAGCCGGGTTTTTTCTACGCTCAGCTTTTGTTTGAGCAAGATAAGTGAATAGGCCAAGTCTTTGGTAAACGGTCATCAACCCGAGCCCGACAGTCTATAATTACATAGAAGGTTCACTAACGAGCCATCATGACTATCGCAGTACCGCGGTATATTATCAAGATAACTGTTAATTTAATTGTAAGCTAGTGTTAATACCCGAAATATACGCCCGAAGTACAAACGTTAGTTACGTTCCTATCTTCGTGTGGTGGGACCATTAATTTCTTGTTTCTACTAAACAATTCTCCGTTCTCTGATAACTAATGATTCATTGTTTATTCATTCAAATACAAACAGAAACAATCGGATAATAATTTCCCATTTCTTGACAATTTAACAATAGCTTGTCATTTTTATTTGACAAAGAACCCTTAACACGTACGTTGCCTTGATCCAAAAATATCTACCTTTTTGTGTGGAATGACAAACAAAAAATCAATGATACGTGTTGGAGGCGGCTAATAACGTAGGTATATGCGCAGGCGACGCGGCGGCGGGACGCATGCGCTGCAGTGACATAACTCCTCAACTATTATAATTTATCAAACCAGAAAAAACTATTAACATGAACTCCCCACCGCGTCGCGTGCCGTACGCCCATACTAGTCTATCCGGTCTACACTTGTCAAGCGTCGCGTCGCGTCGTTACGGACATAAATTGAATCTAAGCAGCTCATCCCGGCTCGCTCACTACACATACAAAAGCTTCCGAGTCATGACGGGTATGAAATGCAATCTAATCGTAACAGAGATCCGACTAGCACTTAGCGGCGACACAAAAGTCTCGACAAACAATGCAAAAACCTTTTTCGGTTGCATCCATTTGCGTAAAAATTCAGCATTGTTTAAAATTTTAAATAACGAGCTCTTTTGATAAACTGTCTCGCTGTGTAAATACTTCGTGGTAGTTAAGCGAGGAAAAATGATAAAATTATTTTCAAGTATAACAACGTTTCATATAATTTGAGGCGCGAGGAATCCAGATGATGGCGATAAATTACTGTGTGGTTGTCGGCGCGGGTTTACTAACATTCAGCGGGACGAAGGCTCCTGGTTTTGTGATTACTCATTATTGCGGTGAAGGAACAGCTAGAGGAGTAATGAGAGTATCGTGTGAGGTCTTACCGAGGTCGCTGGTGCAGAAGGCGAGCTCTAGTTCCGACTCGGTGCAAGGTCTGCAGTCTGCGGTGGAAGGGTCGTAGTGTCTCCGGACCAGGGCTCTTGCTTCGTATTTGAAGGTAGCTTTTCTCTTTTGAGGGCCGTCTTCTGGTTCTGCTTCGACGTAGAGAGCAGCACGACCGTGCCGGCTTCGGAAGCATCGTAGTTCCCTTGGGTCGCCATCATTGGGCGCATACAGTGGAACTAAACGACGAGCGCCCTCCACAAAGAGACGCGCTGGAAACCGCTCTGTGACTTCTGGAAAGAATGCGACCGCAATTAAATCATTATGTTGATTTAGTTGTACTCTGGTATTCAAAAACGTTCCACACAACACAACCGACGATTTACGGACAGCGCTTGCCATCTGTGATCATCGCTAGCTATATTAATTATGTTACCTTTTTATTGAATTTTGATTATTTATTCACTTTTTGTATAATTATTAGTGTAATTATTATACTCCCCGAAGAAACCGCAGATTTTTCAAAAGCGTATTTTGTATAATTTTGATGGAATTATGTTTCTCAATAACCGGGATAAAATCTATCATAATCAAAAATCAAAAGTCTTTTATTAAAATTTGGCTGAGACATTCCCTTAAAACGCCCGCGCTTACGCATTACTAAAATAGGAAGCACCACAAAATTACCTGTATCATTAAGTCGCAAGGAATGGAATAGATCAGGCGGGTCTGGTCGCCGGATGACCCTCACGCAGACCTTGAAGTCTCGCTCATCAGCAGGCAACGGTGGTCGGAACAGCAGCCGCAGTGCACCGCGAGGGTAAACCCAGGAGATGCTACCCTCTCGACACCGAAGGTAGACCGGAGTCACGCCCCGCTCCGTGGTTGATGTCAGACCACTGGAAACAAAAGAAAGGGGAGTTTAATTTACAGTCTTTATAG
This sequence comes from Dasypolia templi, assembly GCA_963555695.1. Classification (NCBI taxonomy): domain Eukaryota; kingdom Metazoa; phylum Arthropoda; class Insecta; order Lepidoptera; family Noctuidae; genus Dasypolia; species Dasypolia templi. Next base: position 24,266,661 of record OY743138.1, read on the forward strand.
TTGGCTATGATGAAAGAGTTACGGCAGAGTTGAGGACCATCAATTAGTCGTTCTTCTGGAATGCATGTACCTAGTAATAATCGTTTTATATCAAAAATTGTGGAGTCATATTCGCCCATACAGTAGCTGCATAATTAACGGTCTAAAACATTTATAAGCACGGTCGAAAGTTGTTTTAATTATATTTGAACAATTTGATTGGAACGCGGCTACCTTACTCATTAATTTAACAGAGAGCTCATTACGTATTCCGTGTCCAACGCGACACTGCCGACCGGCTCCATATACTCCAGCCAATAAAAAATATTAAAAGCACACTCAAATTGCTACCGCTTCGAGCCACTACGCTTTTACGAGCCAATTCTGTATCAACCGTTGGTTCTTATTGTTCCAAGATTATACGCTACATTCTACATGCAACTTAAAAAAGCCATTTTTACTGTCATCGGCCAAATCTTCATCTCATCTCAGTTATTACTCGTATTATGTCGTGTTCTCTCAATTTTTATGCGATAATGGTACGTATAAATAAATATCTGGTTTGTGTTTAAGCTGGCAAAGTAGTGCAAAAGCTCTCGACCTTGTTCTTCTAAACTGCAACGCCATAAACCGGTCTAAAGCTCTATTAAATTAGATCAACGCGTAATCTAGATGAAAGTTCTTAGCAGGGAGTGGTAGATTAAGGCACGCGATCAAGGTGTCATTTCTCGTCGGTATCTCGGAGTGCTCCCATAAACAAGCCCGAAGCGGACAATGGTATCTGCGATCAGGCACGTGTGCTCGATTCTGGAGTAGCGCCCACGCCGCCGGCCCACGGCGACTCAACCACACGCCATAAAGCTAAAATATACGAGTTATACGACACACCACACTATAAAAGATGCCACGTAAAGATTTTACATGGCTGAACAATAAAAGCAAGGCGTCGCTTTTATGTTAGAGTGCATTGTCTGTGTGGCCGCGTTGTGTTATCCGCCCGTCTGCTTGTCGACACTTTCGAGCCTTGCTTGTCTCATCTTGTTTGAATGGGCTCACATTTGCAATCAGTTCTCTTATGAGTTGGTCATGAAAATACCAGTTGGATTATAAACTTTCCTTATATGTATGTTCTTAGTTACTTATTTATTAGACTCTAATAACCATCGATTAGTGATCGATTCTAATGACGTTTAAAACCTGCTACAGGAGTGGCTTTGGTTAATAGTACGCCAAATGTTATGTTAAGATTCTGGATTTTGTTGAACAGCCTTTAAAACAGCAAACAACCTTTTAAACGCTAAAACTGCCATGTATAAGGGTCATTGCTCAGTGTACATCTCACTCCTACGCACAATATAAATGTATCCCGTGTGTCCCAACGCGTACATAAATCAGGCGGTGCTCGATCTCGTCTGACAACGCATCGATTTTCTTTTATTACTGACGGAGTGACGGCAATGGAGAATTTTGTCGCGTCATATCCTACTTTCACGTCATCGGGAGTCTTCCCTAATCCCCCGCTAATGGGCTAATGTTGAAAAATATGTGTTGTAAATTACTAACTAATAGCAACAAGTTGGACTGTGGGCCTCATGTGGCAACCCCTGCCCGTCGCGACAAACACGTGGAAGGTAGTGCACCCATGTCTACGGGGGTTAACAACCTTTTAACACAAAAAGGGTTTACTACCTGAACTTTAAACATCAAGCTTTGATCGTCTAGCTTGAATAGTTTTATTTGATCTGCCAAGATATTTGTGTAAATAGATTTAAATGGCCATACAGTAATAAAAACCGAATCATTAAGCTGTGTAGGTGTTTTTCATGGAGATATTTAAATTAAACGTTATTTTACTTTGTGATTACAATTTAAGTCGCCCTGGTAATGCTTATGCTGACATTTGGGTGTTTTATTACTAGGTTTCCTAGTTTACCCACGGAACGGAACCGTTTCAGTTAATCTTAAGTACCTACATTCGTGCGGGCAACGTTAATTGGTCAAGCTAAAAGCTTGCTAAATAATGTAAAACTAAAAACTACCGAGTGTTGGAGCCCTGTCGCCTACGTTATCGGCGCGCGCTAAGACAAACACAAAAACAATCCATATAAAAACCGCATACATTTTTTCTTATTTCCAAACAGAGACACAAAAAATCTGTGCGAGGCCCAGGGGTGTTAACTGCAACGACCCGACCGTGGCAGTTTATCCTTTTGAAACTATTGGAACATAATCAAATGTTTATTATGACACGAATATTTGGAATAAATAAACAAACCTACATTGATGTAGAATGCTGTGAACATAATTATAAAACGGAGAATAAATTATGTGTGCTATGCAGCAATAAATCCTTTCCATATTGCAGATCAATATTCAACACGACTCATATTCATAAAGTGCAGTATTTTGTTACGAGTGCACAAAACAACAACAAAGAGGGTACAGTTACCGTGATCCATTAACCAGCGAAGTGTACAAAAAGATGACGGTCGGCAGATTCAAATTGAGGCAATCCCGGCCCATTACCACGCAAATGACGCGAGCGCCGATACTGGCCTAAAAGCCGCTAATGTACCTTAACGTCACCCTACAAGACTACACCCCTCTCTGTCACACAATATACTTTTATACATATATCTATCTCATTCTTAAAAGTCTAAGAAATTACGGCTAAAATGGAGTCACGCGCGCTGTCCAATTAGTGTTTATTTATATTATTTTATTTTCTGGCACAATTCAAAGCACGAGTGCTATGGGGGCATTGCAATATGAAAATTTAATCAAATTTAGAAACAGTTGAAATGATTCGAGATCAATTAAAATTATTGATAAGTATGTATGTAGAATTGTAGATACATAGTAGTTTGATTGACGGAGAACCGGTATCCCGTAATTCATATCTAAAATTTACGAATTATTAGGAGGCTTCTAAAGTTGCTATATTATCAATTTATAACAACTTTTAGTAAAAGTTATTTTTAAAGCATTTTTATCATTTTACATAAAAGATTATTACCTACCAAGTTTTAAATTTCAAATGTTAAAGCATTCGTGATAATATGCCAAATCAAGTAGAAATACGTTAGAAATTACCATTCCATTAGGATTCAGTATATTATAAAAACCTAACAATCGGACAGGTTATGTAAATCGAAAGTTTATGCCTTGGTATATAAAACATCAAAACATATTGTCTTTTTTCAAATTTTAATATGAAAATTGGCAGTTAATTTTTGTGACGGCACGAGGTCCTATTTAAGTTTTCTATACAATTTTTATGATCCTCTAACTTTGGTCGTACGTCTTGTGTTTGTGAAAGTTCGTTAGTGCACGATAACAGGTCCCATAAAGCGTTATCGCGACATTACAAGAGCCTCGACAGAATAATAAAATAAATGTGTGTTTTCTACGAAGAGTTTTATTTATTCTCGCCCAAACCTGGCGCAAGATAACAATGTCGCGTGCGTTCAACCTCCGTTTCTTGTAGGGCTGACTGTACTAGTTGACGGCTTTTAGCTTTTTCTATGTTGAAGTTCCCGTTTCGAATAGTAAATAGGAAACAGTGTTGTGGCATAATCACTTGAATTAAAACTACTAAAAACTTATAGGTGTATTAAACTTTGTGTAGACTACAAAACAAGTCTCAAATTCATAATCTGACTAGAGTATTAGTTGAGCTAGTATTGTTACAGTAAAGCAGGGCAATTATTTATTGTAAGTAGATAATATGAAAGTGATACAGTTTGTTCCAGCAGCCCTGCACCGCGGACCGCGCCCGCGCAGCCTACTGCCCACGCGCCCACTATTATTGTTGTCCGTATAGATACAAATTGTATATGAAACCAACACGTAAATTCCGTTATTGTACTATTCGTACTTAAATGTTTCATTATAAAAGTGGTCCACCGCAATTCAAATGAAGTAGAAAATTGAAAAGCTGCAATAGGCGAAAGCTTTCATTTGTTTTTTTTATAGCTTCAGCCATAAACATATTTGCACCAAATTACACGGACATTATAAAATCTATATCTCTATATTGATTGCACTAACATAAAACAAGTTTTACTGCCGGCTCTTACAATATGGTAATATGCCAGGCATTGTGTCGCTATCGAGTTGCTCTTGTCAAGTCCGCCCTCACACATGCGCAGTGACAAAGATTTATAAGCTTTTAAGCTCACTCGCACATGCGCAGTTCAAGATCTTATAAGAACTGAATGCTCTCGCGCACAAAGGCAGGAGGTAGTAATCGGAAGGTTTTTTTGTTTGTAGGTCATAGTCGAGCGTACGGCGATTGTAGGAACAGCTAAATAAGCAAAGCAGTTCCGTGATCTAGTTGTCTACCCGCATTGTGACTTGCCTAATAGTTAGCGATTGTTAGCTTAGCTCGTTATTGTATTCTAACTAAACTTGTTATTGTCTCTAAGGCAACTTAGATTGGATAAATCTAATTTGCCTTAAAGAGTCTAGCGTTCTGAAAAGTTTGAGTTTGCCTATAAGCTTATAAAGAAGAGCAATTAAAGTTCTGATTCCGATTAGGTAAGTTAATGATGCTGAGTAACAAAGTATATACCGTTTTCCAAGCATAAAAGTATAGGAAGAGTATTCTAAACGTATCAACGTATGAAGTGTAGAACAAAAGCTATTGCATTGTAAATGATCATTATAATATTGATCATCGACAAGATTATAATTATTTTCTGTCTTTGTCACTAAGTCCACCTGCTGAACCATAAATTTTATTGTCATTTCCTCTTCAACATGTTATCCTGTGCCACCGTATTTTATTACCCGCGATGACTAATCACACATGGTAATATTATCAAAATAGGATATTACTGTGAGTGTCAAGACATGTACGGAGGATTTCCGTGAAACAATGACTGGCTGGACAATGGTAGGGCGGACGCCGCGGGCGACCGACGGCGCAGCACGTGCGAGCTATTGTATTCATATACGTTACCAGAGCGATACATTCGATACAACAATGCCCAGGCACCAGCTCTATTGATCATCGAGAGAAACTCGCCTCGCCTTCGGCTACGCACGATTAAAATGAGACCGCAACATTTTTGTACGGCCCGCGACAATCGCATGCAATGTTGCAATCTCATCAAATCAATCTTGAAATTTTATTATAAGCTGTCGTTATTTCGCTACGTTTCCTAAATTACTACTTGTATCTATAGACAACAAGAATTGCCAGGAAACAATCACAATAATAACGTGCTATGCACGATCTAGTGTAAAATAGTGTAATTGACGTGGGCAGACCTAGGAAATTGTCTGATGCGCAATGTCGAATCTGCTAGCATTATACGTTGATCAAAAAGATTTGTACAGTTTAGATTGTTGGTTGAGTATAATAATAGGATCATTATGTTGGTATTGAGCTAGCCTTGGATTGCTCAGCGAGTTGACCTCCGCGGCCGGCGTGCGTGGTGAGTGGTCGTGTGTCCCATGTGCTGATTCGTCCTGATTGTATAATAGAGCAGAACTCGTGCGGGGCGCGTGGGCGCCCCTCTGCCAGCTGCTAAGAAATACGGAGGTAATAGCTATTCTGCACCTTGTAAATCAATTGATGGCGATAAACAAAATTGAAGTAGATTTATTCAGCCAGGCGTCTTTGCTTTACAATGAATGTTGAAATGTAGTACATTTCAACATTAATTGTAAAGCAAAGACGCTTGTCTGATTTCAATTATGTTGTTTCTTAAAAATTACCATTACTCTTATTTGAAACTCAGGACATGTAAAAAACACCCCAGAAAGTTACCTACACCTCATTACAACCGGACCACCAAATTATGCCGCTGACTACCTGCACGTCATTACATAAGATTAGCAAACATTCTACCGCCATACTTGGTGTAAAGTCATCTCGTCCAATCAGTGGCTCTAACTGGCTCTATAAACAGGCCCGCCACGACATACAGCGTGTTCCATACAGAGTAAATAGTGGTATATAATGTTACATTGAAGCGTGACCGCTTATAACTGCATGTATATGACTTGTACTAGCAACTCTAGCAACTGGTGTTATGTACGGCGTTATTTGTGACATAAGCACAAACATGCATAAATTATGCGCAGTTAGCATCGTCGTAAAATATTTAGAAGTCATGCATTTTGGATGACGTCAATATTATGCTACTGAGCGGTAGTTGATAAACTAGTATTTATGTTAGTTCAGCAATAGTTTTGGTGACTGTACTTTCGTGCATGGAGTATGACCACATTTACAACATGGATCCTTTCGATCCTTTCGAATTAGGCACCTTACTAGACTAAACAAGTAGGTAATCGTAGGAAATATGGTTTAGGGTAATGCAGGAAAAAAAGGCTTGCATGTTGCAAACCATCAAAACAGCTCATGTGTAAACTGCCTGTCATCAATGGAAGAATAATTAATTTAAATGTTTATATCAAACTCCGATTTAGGAACATTTTTAAGAACATTGCCAATTAATAATTTGGCGTGTCCGTTCCAAGTCAGTTTTTATTAGGACAAGTGTCGCTAATAAATCGTGCAGGGCGGTATTAAAATAATTTTTTGTCTATTATACTTGAGTGTCAGTTGAGGTTTGGCCATGAATTAGGCTGAGTGCGCATGTGCGGGCGGCGCCACCGACGTCACCGTCGCCATCGCCGGCGCCCGCGCAGCACATGTGAACACATGCTGACAAACGTTGTAAATAATCTGTTTTATTCAAAACATGCTGACCTCTGCTCTGCTCAACATAAATACTCGCTACCATTCATGAACATAGCTACGTAGGTAGTCGACATATCTGCCAAAGTCTAAACATGAAATTAAATCGCAAATGCCTTTGTATTGAATGTTCTTACTCGACATTAATTATTATAAAAATGCTGTATAATTTTATAACTAGGCAAACAAAAGGAACAAAATGTAATTTAAAAGACAAAAACACGCGAGCTCAGTAAAACACAGCTCCAATTACATGTAATTTGGAAAGCATGCAATAATTATGCGGACCCGGAGGGGCGACATTTCATTCTTTGTGCGTGTCTCTAGATACAGTCCTAGCGCTCATTTAAATAATATAATATTAAATATTCAGTGTTTCGTGGCGACGGGACACTATACCATAAATTTGATTGGGCACGATTTTATCTGCGTTTACTGCTTCATGAATATTTTTTGAAATTAGGAATTTACTTGAAATAAATATGTAGTAACGACTATCGCTTTTTTGACGTTTTAATAGAAGTTTGATAGAGGCTTTGAAACTTTATTGAGATATCAACAAACGAATATAGAATTATGCAAACAACAAAATATATGGCCAAGTATTCACTACTAAATTACAAACTTTGATTAATTACTTACAATCTTCTAACTTCTTAAGTCAGAAAATTCACCTGTTCAATATCTAAACTATCTAAGATCTTCAATCTGTTCCAAATATTATAATTTCAACGGAAATATTACACATCTTTGTGTTAGTAAATCGATAGACTGAAAACATTGTATGCAAATAAACGTAAAAAAAGGTGTTGCAAGAATAGTTGGCATGGGAAAACATTTTGATAAAAGATACTGATTTTCGACTCGATACCCGAATACTTTCACATGACCGTGCGAATCGTGGGAATTGATTAGCGATGATCTATTTAAAATAAACTATCCCGACATTATGGCTAGCTCGTCATAAAAGTTCTGATAAGGATTGATTACCTGTGAATTGTAAATATTGTTGGGATCACACACGTATCGTTGATAGCTGAATTAATGGACTTAGAATAAAATTGAACCATTTTCAAACTACAAGTTTTTTTTTATTTGATTTCGTTTGTTTTCACTATCTGCTAATAATAAAGCAAACTTAATTTCAGATTTTAGAACTTTTAGCTTTTGGTAGAGTTAAGGGTCATCACTAAAGTACCATAAAGACCAATTTAAAATTCGAACTCATATGCTTCCTACTCGTACCTGCAGGTATAGGTACATATTACTTTTTCCAAAGTTGTGATATCGTTGTATCAACCTGACATCAAATAGTTCCCACAAGGTGGTGATTCTATCAATTTCTATCTCGCGCGTGATCAGTCGCTTGCGCAGATAAGCGCAGTTCACACGACTTTATCTGACGACTGACAGCTGTGACAGTTGTCTCCGTGACGTTTCGGACGGTCAGTCAACACGTCTGGCTGTCAGTCTGTCAATTATGCGATGAAATAATATATCACGAGAACGGAGAAAGCATATTCCTATGTTTTTTTGTTGTTTGTTTTTCGCATAAAAATTGGGCCATCGCCATCGTACTTATCATTGGTAAAGAATATGGTCGAAACTAGAAAGCTCCCAATTTTATTATGACAAAAACATTCATTTCTATTTAGTTAGTAAATACGATAATTAGCGTCACCAAAAATAACAACTAATTCCTTTGGAACTAATTGTAGGGCTTTAGAAACCCTTGGCAGTTCGGCTGCGGAGATCGGATTTTAGTCCCTGTGTAAAAATGCTGAAATTCTACCGCTTTACCCAATAATATTGGAAAAAGACTGATTATAATGTTGACTGCCAGTAGAAACAAAAATATACAAACTTCGAGGATTACAGCCTTGGCGACAAAACTATAATGTATGTACAAATGTGGCATTGCCAAACTTATATAAATCTTGTGGTTGTTTATTACACGAATTTAAAATTTGGTCAGAGATTTATAGTGAGTTCAAAGCAAAGGGTACAACAAAGCTCTCGTGTGTGTTGTCCACATGTTTGTCTCATCCGATTACTCTGAGTTAAGCGGTCATAACTCATAGAGTTATGTGTTACGTTACGCCCAGGATTATGTGTTTTTACACGCCTATAAATAAACATCATACTTTTAATTTTAAAACCTCTTGCCTTTAGTAACGTGCCTTTCGTTTTATGTATCCTTATGATTGTACTTCATAAAGTATCTAAACATAAAAGTTTATTGTCAAGATCACAAGTTACATTTTTTTTTCCCAAAAAAATGTACTGCCCAAAAAAATGTACTGAAGTGTCAATAGATAATAATACCTACATTTAACATGAACTAGAATAATCAATCGATCAATTCTAATTATATATCTAAAAACTAAAAGTTGTTCTAAGGCAAGCCTGTTCGCTCGCCCTTGACCACTTATACGTATTTAAATATACCAATTGATATACGAGACAATAAAACTTCTAATAGATTAATGTATTACCCGTTATTACTTACATCACAGTAATTACTATGGAGATAACTTGTACAGTTTTTAAAAACAACTTTCGATATACCTATCGATGTATCGATTGGTGTTAACGTGTCGAGTGTTATTGAGTATTAAAACATGTATCGAATAAACGGAACTCTAATTACGAAATAATTTGAATTGATTGTGGACTCGTTCTTATGTAAATGTTGGAAAGCTCTATATTTATGGGCGAACACTAAAACTAGTCCAGTTATTGCATATCGTTGCAAATCTAGAAACTACTAACGGTTTCGATTGTGGACCTATTAAGTAAGTGGTTTTATCTATATGTACTTAGCCCTTATAGAGGCCTGACGGTCTTATGAGACGTTCTCATAATAAGCGAGTTTAAATGTTATAATTAGATAGATAATGTATTAGCACTAGTCGCTACGAAGCGGAGAGAAATGGTAACTGGAACAATTGCGTGATGTGTTTATAAACGTAGTAGACAAAAGACTGAAAAGTCACAAGCAACTGTCGATATAAATCTCGATTCAGGGTAAGAATCTCATAAACAAATTACTTTCCGAGTTTTGATATGCTTCTCCATTAAAGAGTCTTTGAGAGGCAGTTGAATTCTCAGGAACATCTAAAATCCACAAAAAAAAAATGACAATCTACCTCAACTCGAGACGAATTGCTTTCCCATCAGAGATATCATCTTTCAAGTGATATCAAAGCGCGTACTTGCGATAACATTTTAATAGATTAGGGAATTCACAAACCCGCATGTTTTGGGGCAGGATTCTCACGCGTGGACGCCCGTCGAATACACAAGAAGGCGTGCGAAACACTCGTGCGGTTTGCGAACTGAATACTAAAGTACTAACAACTCGCTCACTTACAATTTCATTGCCCTATTTATTTTGTTTGTTGCACTTTCTAACGTTTTAATATTCAATTAGACGTTAGAGTGAAGGATCTAATTCTAAGGATTAGTTGCGTAAGAGTAACTTTCTTTTATGCTTTCACAAGCTTAATTTTCGCACGCGCATTATGTTTAATTACAGCAAGCTTATTAATGTAATTGTATATTATTTGTTAATTAATTTAATATTTTCAACAAATATTTTCAAGAAATAAAATTCGTGAATGTAAAGAAAATGTCAGCTCCTACAAAAGACATCAACGAGTCATATTGTTTCGACGCTCTAATGTCGTGATACAATGTTGTGTATGTAATCATTATATCGAACAGTTGTATCTACCTTAATAATAGATGATAGAAAAAACTAGATATCACGTGCGTAAAGAAAGTTTCGAAACTCAACTTAAGTCGAGACAAAAAGTAGCCTCAGTTAGGAGACACGCAAGCAACGAGACTGACATTACAAGTGATAAAAAGAAAAGTGGACACTTCCCAGTTAGTTGATTAACGATTCAACTTGTTTCATAGATCACCAAGTTCCAAGTTGTGGCCGCGAACAAAAACGTTGTCCCGTGTCCAAGTGTTTCGTTTTCAATAAGTGCTATGTAATGCGGTGTGCGGTGTGGTCGCGCGTTTCGTGGTCAGGGCACAATGCGACGGAATGTGCCGAGACAGAATGTTCGACCGCCTGGAAGGGAAGCCGCACGCTCTGGCTTCATTAACGTTAAGTTTACTAAGTCTACTTTTTTTTGTTATCACCCCTCGATTGAGTAGAGAGCGGGTTTTCACTAGACAAAAAAAAAGACGAATGATGAAAGCTTGTAAGATGAAAACGATGCAAGCAATTGAAAATATAAGTAAAACCTATAACGCTGATAAACTAACTAAGAACAATCGAGTAGAATAAGTCCAGAACATAAACACAGGCACAATAGCTCGGCTCAAGCTAAGTATTCCACTACGTAACCGTCCAAGCGACTGGCTTGACAACTACAGAGCACCAACAATAGTAGGCTTAACATAGCCGCTGGCAAACCTGTACAGCCGCTCCAGCTATACAGAACACCATAATATTTTCCGCATTGGTATTGCGTGCCCCGTGCCCGGCGGCAGCAAGCAATTTATAGCCAGTGGAACTACGTACAAGCTTGTTATTATTTAACGGTGGACCCGAGCCAAGACAGAACGCCTCCGGCTATTGCCAATGCGATCCTGCTAAACTTGTAAGTATTATTTTATGACTACGAATACGAATCCGCTGCGCCGGCACACTTTTGTGCAGGTAACCGCCAAGAACTGCTTTTATGCACCCATGTATTTACACAGAATCCAATTAAAAAGGACGTCTGCAATTACGGGCTCCTGCATACAGATTGCTACATTTTAATTGCCCCAAATAACATCAAGATGTGTAAGTACTTTAAAAATAGGGTAAACGAGCACCAAATTCTGACATCTCACCAAATACGTCATTCAAATTGCGCCGCCGCCGTCGCCATCTCTCTTTTTAAGGCGCGGATATTTTTTATCTGGCGGTGATTTGAATAAAGTCATAGCGGTGTCCGGTATCGTATGCAATGCCTTACAGAGCCACGTGCTTGGATATGGTGTAACGACAGCAATGACGAACGAGTACGGCTTGCCAAACAGGTCAAATCTCCATTAAACAGTAATCATAATACTTGGCAGGCCTTATAGAGCGCGCGTCGTGGCTGCGCGTGCGCGAGCGAGACCGCCAGGATAGCTGACTCCTTCAGTTGACCGGCCTTGTGGCACGCGCCGCTTCGCCTCTTGTATTATTCCATTTGATTTACCGATCTCATTAAAATACGTCTACATTTCTAACTATTCCAACTACCCACACCACTATACAGGGTACCCAATATCTACAAAATCAGAGCTGAGATTATATCGACAGCCAGACGGAACAAGGAGAAGGGAAAGGGACAATGTCGTAACCTGAATAGATTGGTCCGTTTATTTAAATTCACGGTAGTGTCGCAACGGCTACACTACAACGTTTTAAAATGTCTAGGAACCGAGAACATAAATAACTTACTGGCGCACAATCTAAAAAGTACTTAGTAAAATGTAGTGGTTCGTTTGGTGTCATAATTCTGTTATTTGCCTATGTAATTACCACTAATGACCCGCTGACCGCTCAGAATTAATTGATAGCAATAAATAAGGAGATAATTTGGACATCTATCCGTACCTATTATATCTTGTCGAACATGTTCATTTTCTTAATTTGTTTAATAAATGCTTGGAAACGAACCTAAAAGATCACGTCCAATAAACCCAAAGCGCAGGTAACACTAAACGGTTATAAAGCAATAAAAGGTTGATTAGTCAAAAACGTTCGTCAAATTAAAGCTTTTGAATAATATACTTAAATATGAATTTAAGAGCAGTGTCGCCGGTATATATCGCTGACGGTATGCAAATGATTTACATTGAAACAGAGCGTTCGCTTAGTCAGAACTAGGACCCAATTAGTGCGGTACCAAAGGCCGACTTCGTAAATTAAGTAAGATGTCGGCGCGGCCACTCTGCTGCCAACACAGATATTCGCATCCTTTTCTTGCAACTACACAATTTCTTATTAATTGTGATTTATGTCCCTAAGCGGTTCTGATTTAATGATACAAACTATGCCAGAAATGTCTGCATTCTTATTGGTTTTAATATTTATAATCTAATAAGACCTTATTTAAACACAGTCACCCGAATCCGTCTCATCCTCATTGATATTATCAGCATCTGAATATGAGCTTACATTTCTTTGATTTCTTTTGAAATTCAAACGAATTTTATTTTTATAAGATCATCGAAGCTCGCGCTTATGGCCCGATATACTTATCAGAAAATACGGTACCTTGTCCGTACTCCTCAGATGGTACAATTCCGATGGTTATTTTATTGGATTGGAGTGGCGGTGGCCGGGGCCTCAGAGTGTTCAGCAAACAATATCTTATTTCATACAGTCTTGATTCAACAATGCCTCGAGCGAAGTTTAATGAACTCCAATAATAAAACGTTTTACGGGGTTACTATTTAAAGAAAGAAGATAAAAATTGAATATTGAACCGCGAATGAAATTAGAAACCTCCGATGATTCGATCAGAAATAATGATTTTATCTCGCTCTATAACATAGAATATATCTAAATTGCTTGTAGTTATTACTAGTTATTTATTTAATAACTGTAGAAATCGTACAATTTAATAATTACAATTTATAATTTTCCAATAATAATTATGAAGAGATAGTCGTAGCTAAACGAATAGTTATTGGCCGCATATTTCTTGCGTGGTGGGACATAATGCTATGTGCGTTGGCACGTACGTGGAGTTGTTTAGAAGCCACTAAACCCCAACACAATGGTGAACCACAAACAGGGCTTTGTGCCTTTGTCCGGGGTGCTCGAGCAAATAAAATATTTTGACCGCGCGCCACCTCGGTCCTCGCCCGTCCACATCCTACGCAAACATTCCTTGGACTGCTTTATTTTCTTATCTATTGTCCAAAAATACTGTTATTTTTGTGCAAATAATGTGTACCACTCTGCACGATATTGCGGTATCAGAAAAGCTTTCCACTGCATCTTCTAACGTCTCATGGATATTTCCAATATTGAACAGGATGTTCACCCGATAATTCCAACAATGTCCCAGTACATATCGACACAAAATGTGTACCTACGCTTTCTAAACATCTTAGAAGTGACACCTCACCCTTGACAGCAGTACATGGCTACTTGGAGTCGTGTTGTCGGCGTGTGCGCGTGCTGACTGCTCATATAGCCGCATGAGCTATGTGGCTCAGTGGTCACCTCTCGCGGCATGTTTACATAACTCGTTAGACGCCAGCCCGTACCGCCCACGCCCGACCAGCTATTGGATATATCTAAATATTAACTGTAAACACTCGATAATGTTCTATTGTGATGTCACGCAGGTGCACTATCGCGCTACCATCATTATAATAATGATAGCAGAGCTTGAACGTCTTACTTGCACCAGCTTGCAAGTCTTAACTTTATTGTTCCACAGGAAAATTATCAAACAGCTGGGCGACTAGTTTCTATTTCGTGATCAAATTGGGATGATGACTAATAATAAAAAATGTTCATAAAAATAATGTAATTTCAAAGAAGGCTTATTAAAAATGAGATAATCGAAAAAATCTGTTAAATCGGTGTAAATTTGAAGAAGATACACGCTTTAAAAGTTTTTGGAGGGGATTATCGCCGTTCTTGTCGCGCGGTGCTGACAATGTACGGCGCCTAGTATGAAGTTACATAGTCGTGACGTCACTTCTACGATAGTGCTGTCCTTGTCTAATAATTATCTTAAAACGTTTATGACTTGGCAATTTTTTCAGCTTTTACACTTTTTGTAATATAATTTGCGCTATTTGGAAACAAACAGTCTTTTGAGACAAAAATGAAAAAAATGTCATCATCCCAATTGTCCTGGTCCTGAAACACGTTTAGGTGCACAAAAGCAGTTCGTTTTCGCTAGGCAGATTTCGATTAACTACTTTTGTCTGTCTTCTATTACATTTAGAAGCAGGCAAGTGCACGCTTGTACTTACGCATTAAGTACGACAAGCGACAAGAAAGCGTATACGTGCACCTCATCATCGCTTCAGTGTCGATAAATTGTCTCATCAATCATCAAGAACTGCAATAGCGATACTCGGGTATGTCAAATGAATGCGACTTTTTTGTGCCCGATTGTCGGCGAGGGCCCGTGACGAAACGACACGTAATGCAATTTTGATTAACTTAGCAAAAAAACCTCTGGCAATTAGGTACATCCGCGATGATGGAGACATTACTTGCCGCTGATATTATAAAGGGCCATTACGATAATAACTGTACATGATATTTCAAATGAAAGTCGCCGTTTTTTTTTAAAATCAAATTTCCAATTATTCTCCGTCTGTTGTACATTTTCCATCTAATCTTGGTTTTCCATAATGTTGGAAGTTGCTGGCCAAAAGTCAGCTGCAGCAACTTGATTATAAAGTATGACTCCTCGTGTTTTATAAATATGTATCAGATTTGTTAACCGTTAATTGGATGGAAATGTACAAATTATTGTCATCTCGTATAATGATGTTTTGGTAACACGCAAAAGGCTCGTAACGTCGCCGCTTCGGCATCGTCGCAAGCAAAATGTAAACTTTCACTTGAACAATAGCGGCCGCTCACGATTATCACGACCTGGAGTCACGCAGGACGCAGCATCGACACTCTTTGTGATACCAGCGTTTGATTGATGATGACTCGTTGAAAGGTCACTTTCGTACACATCAATCTCTCTATTTGGCTGGCATTCACATACCGCTGAGTGGAGAACATCATGTGTGTTCTGCGTCGTCAAATCATTACATTTGAAAAACAAAAACGCTCTGAACTCCCAATTGTTAAAATTACATAATCGCAGGTACTTCGTATCAGCATCTGATTGATAGTTGATAAATGTTTAGGCTCATTGTCGATCTCGCTATTTAACCGACATTTGCATGATGAGTTGTGATGCATCGTGTTATTCCTAAAAATGCATAGGTATTTCTTACTTCGGTTCAGAGTCATTTGGTAGAACTGTTTGTTGTCTTCTATTCACAAATTACTCAGGGTCTTCTTTTACCTGGACCTGCTGTTGCCCGATTTGGCCAGTCTACTAGATCTACTACAAACCTCCTGGCTATTAAAAAAAAAAACTCATGCAATTATGTAGTAGAATTTCGAATAGTCCAACGCAGCTCTGTAAAAGTGAATTAATTGACTCATAATTAAGGTCATGGTCTACTTTCGCTGCAACTGCTACTGCTCTTAAAGGGTGTATGAACGACTCTGTAACATAAGCGAGTTATGCTCACTCACATCAAAATATATTTCCAAGAAGAACACTGAATGTTTTACAGTCCTTACAAAATTATGCCGCCGCAGGATTCAAAAGGTGTAAAAGCGCTGCGGCGATGACCATCTCAAATAAAATAAAAAAATGCTTTTACATAATGAATACATGATATGTACAGGTAAGGCGCGAACTTTAGGGGTAGATACACACAAGGCGTGAACGCTAACGCGCGGCCCAAACAAGGAGGTGTGAAAAGCCCCGGTGATGGTGGCGAGGTAGCTAAGCCGCTTACCGGACCAGTCCCATAAATCCAAGCGCTTGTCCCTGACTATACAATCCTACTGGAAGGTACTAAGGTACCCGTGTACTCGCCGATGTCGTGCTCGATTTGATAAGTGCCTAAGCCAATATAGTTGCATTCATAAAGTTATATTTGACTAAGCGCATTTCAATGCGCATGGTTATGTTATGTATGCGCATTAGAAACGCTAGACACAAAATGCGCAGACAACGACGTATGCTATAATGATTTCTGTCAAACCTATAAATTTCATCTTTTATAAAAGAACGCGTCAAAATACGTCGCATCGCTCCGTCCCGTTCATAGTATCGTGTGTCGTTTCGCGTGTTCAGGTATTAAGTTACACCTACTTTTCAAGCATGGCCTAAGCGCATTCGGCCAGAATTAAGTGAGTTAACATGAAATCATAAAAGGAAGTGAAGGCATCTCTGCGGATACAAGAGAGCTAATAAAACAGTTCGAATAGCCCATACAATGCCGCCTTGAATTTTAAGAATACAGCGAGAAAATCTTTTCATGACGCCGCAAACGCAAAACACAATTGTCACCGATACAAAGTTAATACACCTTATTAAGCGAACTAAAGCCAATTTAGTCCATTATCGGACGAAATCTTAACGGCCGTCGGCATAAGCTCAGTGGTCGGCCATTGTTGTGTCGCCTCGGCTATGGGTCTCAAGTCGTTGTGTAAACAAAACAAGTTATTATATGAGCGCTGAGTCTCACTTTATGGCATTCCAGTCTCATTTTAAAACGAGGCGTCGCGTCGTATGCCAGCTCTTAACTCTTCAATGCTCTTCGTTATGTCCACCTAACTATAACAAAACAACAGTAGTGATAGTCAAACTTCTGCATACATTTTGAATACCCGACCGATCCATTAGAAGGCCTTTCCACCGTACAAAAGATAAAGTAAAAACAGGAGACACAATCGCATGATACGCAGAGGCATTTTGAAGAGGGACCGCGGCGTTTGGCAGTTTTTGTGACACCGAATTTTCATTGTCTTTCGGCAACTTATCTCATTTAATTATAAGCTCGGAACGGTCGATAGATAGGTTGGGAGCGATCCACCGAAGAAAATTGTTGCAGGGTTTTTTAGAAGTCGAGATTGCGAAGAGCTATAAATGGCGCAGCAGGCCCTGCGGCAGTTGCCATTTGCAATCGGTTATGGAACGACCGCGCGAACCTCTTTTTACATTATAATCGGTTGGTCCCCGCTCACTTGTTTTTTGCCCAGAAACGATGATGGACCTAAATGGCCGGGGATGCAAAAATAAAGTAAACGTGATATTATTCGACACCAAAATCTACCGGTAAGTCTGAGGCAAAAAGGGTTTTTTTTCAAGGAAAGTTTTCGTAACGCATCATTGGTGTTAGCTTCCTTCCTGTGGGTGGCATGTCCTACCTTGTCCGTGTGCGACACATGTAAGTGACAGATGACAGGACTCTCAAGTCCGTCCAGAGCTTGCTTGGCTGGGTCCATCGTCTCGCATGATCAGACTCGAATTACGTCAAAACCAGCCCGTGCCGTCATTAACGAAGAATTAACGTCAATTATTTTGCATACATTAGCTTCACCAAAAGCATCAAATTTCAATATTGTCCTCTAAAATACACCTTCGGTACGTAGGTATTTAGGTATCATAATCATGAAAGATGAATGGTGGAGGTGAACATACATAATTTATTCTTAGCGTTATTTTTATGTGACTAGGCATATATCATAGGAATATCTTTCGGAAATGCATTCAAATGAAATATTGTAATTTGACAGCGGCCGACGAAATTGTAGCGCATTAATATGCAGCTCGTGCGGCAAGGCACTGCGCCTGCGCACCGTCACTAATAATGGACCAGACGCGTCTAATGCATTATTCAAAAGGTCCTGTTGATCCCGAATTCGAATATTTTTAGCAAATCTAACTTGTTTTTGCGTTGATAGTTCTTCGAAGGTGTCATTTGGACCAAAAATATTGCTTTGATGATTCTCGTTTAATATACGACACTATTCCTTTTAAACTTTTGTGTTTATTGATCGGAATCCAGTCTGTATTTTTTTAATAATTCATATATTGAGATAACGCAACGTTTACTATTGTGTCAATAGTATTCATGAGTTAAGCGGCACGTAGGTATTAGTTGAGGTCTA
Organism: Dasypolia templi; assembly: GCA_963555695.1. NCBI lineage: Eukaryota > Metazoa > Arthropoda > Insecta > Lepidoptera > Noctuidae > Dasypolia > Dasypolia templi. The sequence continues at coordinate 24,285,074 of OY743138.1, forward strand.
AAGGTCATAAATAGATATTGATCAAAGCTGCCGCGATACATTTCTCCGCTTACATTACAGTTATCACATCACATGTATAATTAATATCGTGGAAACAGAAGAACTCCGGGAACGAATTGAAAGAGTAAACAGTCAAGACACAAAGAAAGGCTTCATTGACCCATCGACACAATGCCGACCTACAATTCGCCGTTAATTAGTTCTGTTTCAAAGAACTTAAGAAGCCGTGTTGGATGGAAACGAAACAATTAGCTTTATACTGGGGAATTACCATCCTATTAGATACGCCGAACGTTCTTATTCGATAGAGATGCTTCTCGAAGGAGGAAAATTCAGAATACCAAGTTTACACTTTTAATTTAATAAAGTAGTCAAGTATCTACAACTTCTTTGGCGTGACTAAAACCAATCGAAGTAGGTCAACACAATCATTACAACAATCAACGCCAAAAAACTTGTGAACGTGTATTATTCAATTCTCAGAATGTTCTCGAACTTTAGGACAAAAAGATAAGTGGACACATGGTACAAGCATTGGATTACCCTTCAGCGACCAGCTAACGTGCACCCATTATCTCTGTGATTGGAGCTTGAGAGCGTAATAAAAATTCTCTGTAAGTAGAGTTACATGCAGATATGTATGAGACTGAAGATGATAGTAGTAATGGGAATCGTTCAAGTATCTTGGGAACGAAATAGAATATCAAGTATCCTTAGATGGCAGTTCACTTGAAGGACAGTCAACATTTTTACTTCTGGGTGTATTGTTTACCAAATTATTCTTAATCAGAATGTACCAATATTCTGATTAAGAATAATTTGGTGCTCCCAATAAGAGTAGGTACTCTCAGCTAGTTTTACGATCATTTATTTGACTAGACGCAGTATCAACGAGCTCAATGGATGCCTAAGGCGAGCGTCTCGAACGGAACACGTGTCGCTGATTGCCCTCAATTGGCGAGCGAATAAAAACAATCGTCGCTTAAAAATAACCGTGATTTCATCCAGCAACATGTGATGCTTGTTTTCTTTCGGTGTAACGAACATTCCCACAAGTTCCCATGGCCGTGCCATGTGAAATGTCCTGTTTGGGCGGTCCCAGCTCCCAGCCGTGGCACCGGGCTGTGAAACACTAATGATAATGAACCTCTGTGGAATATGGAACGGGAACTTCTTCCAGGAACAGGCGGAATCGTAAAACAGCGTAACGCGTACGCGCTCCACCATATGGAGAGCGTGAGAGCCCGCGGCTTCGCAATCCACCACACACCATCTGATGTTTTTATCGTGGCTGACCATTACGCAAATATTGAGATAGTGACATCCGTAGCGGTTGGCTACGTTCAATAAATGGGTCAAATTCAGGAAGTAAAACCGCAAACATAATTTTCCCATAAATAACAATGTATATTTTTGTTACTGATAGATACCGCAAGGACTGTAATTATTTGTGTGTATAACTGTAATGGTATTTTGACATTCTTATTATGTATTCTTATTATGTAATAACTGTACGTAATAATATTTTAAACATAAACTTCCTTTGCTCCTGGTACCAGCATAATGAGTTTATTCATTATTGTGCTGTACCGGTTCAAAAATTCGTACCACACTCTTTTCAAGATTCAAAGTCCCATTAATGAACTCTGATGTATCCCCAAAAAAATCTCAGTTATTATTAATACTTATCTGGTTTTTCCTTGATATGTCATTAAGTAAACGTTCTCACACTCCATCGCACATTTGCTAGCTAGATCTCTAGCTCTACAATTCAGATGTGTCTAAGAATACTTTTATATGAATTCATCGCTTAATTATAATTATATTTAATCTTCATTCTTAAACGCGCCATTTATTAAATAGGTATACCTACTAAATCTTGTTAATGACGCATTCAAGTTATATATTGATGAGCAATAGCTGAGTGGCTGTGAGGATTAACAAATAACAGGCATTTCGAAGCAATTCTTGTATTCCAATTTTTTGTGCTGTGGGCACTTAACTATTTAGTGGCAATGACCATTGTTGGAAGTCAAATCGGGTATCATGCTAAAAGGCGCCAGTCAGTTAAAGCCTTCTTTTGGCCATTTAAAGCCTTATCTTCCTTTCATTGTTGAAGGTTTTTTTTTTCTCGGAGGACCTGATAAAAGTTTTTGTAAATATGTTTCAAACACTTTGGTTACCCCTGGAATTTGATAAATAGTTCACCCGGCGGCTGAAGTTTTGAATTTCTCATTAGGCATGACTTTGACTAATTGTGAAATATTATGTGTTGCATTGTACATTTTGTGCATGTTACTTCATAAAAGTTTTGTTTTTCGTGACATTCAGTTGTCACAGTCATTACGCACATCCGTTGTTAAGATGCACTTGCGTGGGGCAATTTAATTAGCCAATTATAATTCAGTGCACATTTTGACGTCAGTCCGAGGGTCAATCCGTTTACATCCAGTTAAAGTTCTGATAACCATTCAAACGTTTGTACTGATTACTTAAATGCGGCTGCGATTATCTTCGTCCTTATCAAAACAGCGTACTATAAGATTAAAGACTACGTCGAAGACAAGAAACTTTGGCAATAATTCCCTCTGCACATGTGGCTTCCCTGGTACCTCATAAACGGCATCACTATGTAAATTTCTAATAACTGCTCCCAAATAATGGTGTTTAATTTTTATTTTTTATTATTAGATATTGACTTATATATAACTCTGACATAATATTTTCATTATTTGACATTTAAACTTACAATTTTTAATTAGTTTTGATTTTATTCTTTTAGATTATTTCTATATTTTGTAAATGTGAGAACGTCGTAGGCCTTGTGGATTGTAAATTTATATACCATTGTCTATTTGCTTAACATATGGTACTTTTTGACAGGCCTACACTGTCCTCCCATACCGATTAACACTGTAACAAAAAATATTGTAAAAGACAAATATTTTTAAAAGAGTAGCCATGGAGTTTCTTGCCGGCTCTTCTCCATAGGAAACGACCAATTGGAACCGTGCACCTAGAATTTGACGTTTCATAAGTGCCCATGTAGGTTTATGTGAAATAAAATATTTTGATTTGATTTGATTTGATTTGATTCGGCATAATTTCAATTTGAAACCTCTAAAACCGGATAGGGTTAGCTACAGGAAATTCAATATTCATCCCCATTGTCAAGCTTTAATTTCCATAGATATAAATACTCCATACAGATTGATCCGGAGGGTTCTAACAATCGGCGTTGAGCATTTACCAATCAGCTGGATTGGAGCATATCGTGCGAACGCGTTATAATAGGAGGATATTATAATAAACAGATCCCGGGCCCCTCCGTTCACTCCTCCCTCCCTAATAAATATTAATGTATGAACTTGAATGCTCGTCAATGTTCACAGTGATGCTGGTACATTGACACTCAATTTGCTTTTTGCAGTCTCTGCATTGACAGCTTCTTCGCGGTAAAATCTTTGTGCTTACTTTCTCGCACGTAAGTATTATCGTGCATTTTCTCTTCTCATTATTTGTATTGATACCTATGTTAACGAACGCTTTGTCGGGTCGTAAAAGTACGGTTTTAATAGTAATGTACCTAAATGTTTATAGTGCCACGTTTTTTACTAAAACGATGGAGATTCATTCATCTGAGATGAAGTATCGTTAGCTGATCGTTTGTTTATTAGAATAATAAACACTATAGAATCTGATGGGAACTCCATCTGCTAAGGAGCTTACGGTGGAACTTTATCATAATAATGAACTTTTAACAATTGTTTACGTGTTACAAGCTGCACGCATTTTCTCTAAGCATCAATAACATGTAACACATTGTGTGATATATATTTACCTATCACCGTCCAATTTGTGCTTATCCTCGGTCCAGTATATTGGGCTTTCAGCCTCTCAATTAATCTATTAGCTTTAATGTGTCAATTGGTTTAATTCGTCCAGTTGCACAATATTCTAGCAATTACATTTATCGGAAATTCTATACTTTAACTCTCTAAATCAATAAAGTATATGATACGTCAAGGGCGAGCCACCCTTTCAGCCGGAAGGGTCATGTACAATACAAGTTAGGGTTGACGAGAACAGTTTCCACTTCGGTTTCCCACGCCGCCCCTGCAGGGAAACCCCACTTGTTGATTTTTGTTCCGTAATCGAGCCCCCATTTGACATCGTTTCCGGGCCCCATTAACAATAACAATTATTTTATTTTAATGTTGTAACGTGTTGACATCGGAACATCGATTATGAGTGTACTTTGAGTGGGGAGACTTAATGAGCTCGTGCTGCTCACTAGATTGTATCGTGATCAATCATTGCTTGAAGACTTAAGACGAACTTTTATCTTTATCTCCTTTTAATAGAGTGTACAGTATATTGTAATTGCGGTTATTACATGATACCAGTACGAGTGTATTAAGGTGAGTGCTCAGATGAGCCCGCCAAATTAAAATTTTCTTTGGTTTTTTGCAAATTGCAGCTGTAATAAATTTATTGAATATTAATAATTAATGTTATATCAATTGTTTTGAAATTTGTGCTACAAATTTCCTAATTTTCAAATTCCTACAGTCGCGAATCGCATTTTGATCAACATTCAACTTACGGCGTCAAACAGCTGCAGTTTGCAATAAAATAACAGAGAACAATTTAATTTGGCGGGCTACCGCTGAAAGATACAATAGTCGAACCTATAAAGGCACGTACACACGAGCGCGAAGAAAAGGCACCGCGCGTGTCGCGAAGAGCAATGCCTTTGTTACGCTGTCGCGTCCCGCCTGTTGAGCAGCCTTAATTTGAAGTTGGTCAAAAGAATAGCTGCAAGTTTGGACGTTGGATGAGCCTGGCTAAGATATTAATATTCGATGTTATCTACTTCATAATTACTTTTTTGACTAATTGCTCCCTACAGCAGCTTCATAGAATATTGTATTTCAAGATAAAATCAAAATATACGGTCAAATTATAAGCAGCACTACCTCCAGGCGGCGCCGCCGCCGGCACCATTAATGTGGGTAGTTATGATAAAAATGTCGTGCTCTCGAGGTATTCGTTGAATGATTCATTTGAATAACATCAAGAGGCTGTTAATAACATAGGACACGCAATCGCAAATGCTATGGAAATAAGTTTGGCTTTATTAAGCAAATTGCCCCCAGACAAGATGTTTCGCCCCGGGTCAGGATTGTTAGTAGGTATTCTGATTGGGGTGGATTCCTCGCAAATTCGCTAAACTTATTGGATTCTTAAAATTACATTTATTTTTCTGTATGTAAATATAATGAGCTAAGGTGCAGGAGGTTTTTATTAAATGACAGGTGCTTAATACCTTTATCTAAGTATATTAAACAAGAGGTGAGAAATAACTTGGTACCACATCACAGATTTATAGTTTGTTGACCAGTTCACTGCGGTGGGCTGACACAATGAGTGTATCTAGTAGTAAGTAGGTAGGTATTCACTGAAACCTACATTGTTCGATGTAGAACAAGAATAGGGGTGATGCCAATTATTTTTTTAACTCAATAAATTGTTTATTTCCAAATAGTGCAAACAAAATTAAAAAAAAGTGAAAAAGCTTAAATAATTGCCAAGTTATAAACGTTTTGAGATAAGTGTTAGACAAGGACAGCACTATCGTAGAAGTGACGTCACGACTATGTAACTTCATACTAGCGCCGTGCATTGTCCGTACCGTCCAACAAGGACGGGCATAATCCCCTCCAAAAACTTTAAAAGCGTGTATCTTCTTTATAATTAAACCGATTTAACAGATTGTGTGAACAAGTAGATAGGTGCTTACCTACTTACTTAACTGTGTATCTTTTTATTAGGTTGTAACTCGCATGACATGTAAGTATTGCATGTAATAACTTGCAACCATTATAGTATACATATATACGTATACATAAATAAGCTTGGATAGCTGCACTGCTATTATTAATCAAAATAAGTAGAAACCAAGAGTTATTCACACGGTTTAGGTACTTACAGTATACCTACAAAATTTATAAACAATCAAAACACGCATCAACACACGTTTAAAACATGGTATTAACCATGTTTTAAAAACAAATTCAACCAACAATAGAAGCAATTATGTCTAATTAGGTACTAGATTGATTCTATATTCAAATTGGTGAATAAAAGTATGCCAAACAATAGAGATTTCGACATCAACATACCTGCCAGTCCAGTCGCACTGATCGCCCATCATCCCCGCCTCCGCTGTGCATAAAACTCCCAAAAATACAGTCCAAAATAATCGCCTCGTCTCCATTCTATCTAAATTTATATTACAATAACAGCAAGAAGTATCACTGTTCCAATCACATCACTTTAAAACAATCCTTTTATGTCAGTTCCATAGTTATTCGAATATTTGTAAAAAGTAAACAAACTTGCGTCGCGATTGCTACAAGCGACAGTTCTACACCAACTCAGAAACACAACTAACTAAAGTTAGGGATGTTCCGATACTAATAAATACGAGTAGGTACTCGATACTTTTGATTCGATACCAAGTATTTATTGTATCGAATCAATTTTGCGATACATAATCGGTATCGAAACAAAAATACTTGGTATCGAATCGAATTAGTAAAACAACCGAAAACAATAAAAAAAAAAACTGAGAACGCATCATACAGAACTGAGAGAGCAAAAACAGTCAGCTAATCAGCTTTAATCGGTTACCGAGTTACCGGTATTCGTCGCGTGGCGGCGTGAGTGACGCGTTGTCTCGCGCTGGGCCAGCCGAATTCGTCCGACTTCAGCCGAGCCCGAGCCGAAAGCGAGAGAAGGAGGAAGGAGGGAGACACCCGCACCCGCCCGCAATTCCCGCAAATCATCTCGCCATTCCGCCATTGTGAAAGTGTTAAGTGATTGTTTACAAGTAATTTTTTTAATTGTAATCATCAAATTCATCGATTTATTCCAATGTTAACATGGCACCACCAAAATCTATAATATGGACACATTTTACCAAAACAAACGAAACAATTGCAAAATGTAAACAGTGTTTTAAGTCTGTGAAGTATTGTGGGAATACGTCGAATTTATTGAAGCATTCTAAAACTCATGGAATTTCTGTGGACAAAGGCAAATTACAGAAAAAAGAAAATAAAAAGTCCAACGAAAGGTAGGATCCTGAACTTTTCTTTTTTGTTTGCGATTGCTTTCCTAAAATGTTAAATAAAAAATCCTACCTACTCCTATTTTATTTGTATAAAAAATAGTTTTGCAGCAGTGGTACTGTGACTGTCTTGTCTATATATTAATAATATATGAATAATAATTGATGACCGATGATGAGATATTTCCTTTGTATAAATACGATTTAAACAATTTAAGGTTATGTGTTTGTTTTTGTTAGTGTAATAGTGTTAAGTGGCTGTAGCGTTGGGGTTGGTATTATCGATACTTTGAAGATTATCGATCTATCAAGTGTTAATTTTTGTTATTATGTTTCAGTTCAAAAAATACAATAGTGTTGGCCAGCTCAAAGCATTTAATGGAAGATGATCAACCCCAAGCATAAACATCGAAAATTTCAGTAGATCGTGATGATTGTTCTAGTGTAACCACATTAACAAGTATGGACTCGGAGACTGCAAGGCAGCTATGTCTGAGCAATTCAATAAAGAATGCGTTTGAACGAATTTCATCTAATAAAGGTAAATAAATAGATATTTAATTAAATATTAGCAAAATAATATTAATACATATAGTATTAGTGTTAATGAAAAAAATATAAATATTTAATTTAATATTAAATGTATTAAAATTGAGTTTTATTTTTAGCTGGTGGTACGAAGTATAACAGAAGTTGTTCAAGCATTGATATTTTTTATCTGTCAAGATATGCGTCCATTTAATATAGTTGAAGGTGAAGGCTTTTTACGACTTGTAAAAGAACTGGAGCCTACTTTTAAAGTTCCTGGCGCGAAGTATTTAAAGAAAATGACTACCGAAAAGTACGAAGCTTGTGTAACTATTTGTAAGTCCAAATTATCTAAGATAGACAATTACTGTTTAACGCTAGACATATGGACAGAGACAATGAATGAAGTAGGATTCATGGGCGTCACCATACATTTTGTAGAAAATGGTCAAATGTGTATGTATTATCTTGCAACTCGTGCATTAAGTGAGCGACATACAGCTGAATACATATCGGAAAACCTGTTGGATATTTTGAAAAAATGGAATATTCCACTTACCAAAATTCGTGCTGCTGTATCAGATAATGCCAGTTCAATGTTGGCTGCCATACGAATGTCTTTAGGCGAAAAAAAACATTTACCGTGTTTTGCCCATACTATTAACCTTGTAGTTGAAGAGGCACTAAAGTTGCCCAGTGTTAAATCAGCTGTTATAAAAGTACGAGAACTTGTTAATTGGATAAAAAATAGTGTTGTGCAGTCGGATAAGCTACGAAAAATCCAAATGCGTAATAATGTTTCGGAAGGATCAGTTTTAAAACTTATTGCAGATGTAAGAACTAGGTGGAACTCAACTTTTCTTATGTTAGAGCGATTTCTAAAGTTAAGAATAGTAATATCAGAAATTGTAATTGAGAGTGTAGTGGCTCCAAATTTGCCAAGTGCAGTGGAAATGGAAACCTTGAATGAGCTTACAACTGTATTAAAGCCTTTTGAATATGTAACAAGAGAATCATCGGGCCAAAAGTATGTAACAATCTCCAAAATTATACCAATGCTTAATTGCTTAACTACAGAACTGAATAGTATCACTCCAAACTCCGCTATCGTTAAAGAATGTAAGGATGTTTTATTGAGAGAGCTGAAAAGGAGGTATGGCATGATTGAATTAAACGATCATGCAGCCATTGCAACAATTCTAGACCCAAGGTTTAAAAATCTGCATTTCCAAGACCCCTCTGCATGCGGAAGAGCTATTCAAAAACTTAGAACCATGGTTGTCGGACAACTAAGTAGCCCAAATGAGTCAGAAGATGATGTCTCATCTACTGCACCACCTGAATACGATTTTTGGAAACATCATAAAGAGTTAGCACATGGGCACAAGAAGAAAAAAAAATCTCATCAGGGAGATGAAGTTTCTCTTTATTTATCAAATCCAGTAGTTTCTCTTAAAAGCAACCCATTTGCAGAATGGGATGACATGAAGTTGGTGTTTCCTTGTCTGTACAAGTATGCACAGCAATATTTAATTGTTGTTGCAACATCAGTTCCTAGCGAGTGCCTTTTTTCCAAAGCCGGTGCAACAATGACACAAACAAGGAACAGATTGTCTTCAAAATACCTTGAACAGTTACTGTTTTTGGGCAATCTTAATGCTGAAGAGTTTTTTGTTTAAATTAATAATAAGCCTAATAAACATTTATAATAAATAAATAGTTTTTTTCTTCTCAATTTTGTTTAAATTATTGTCCTTCAACGTTCATTGATAGCACCCTCAAAATAATAAAACAAAATAAAAGTTCCAAAAAGTATCGATATCAGTAAGTATCGATACTTTATGAGTACTTATTTGAGTAGTATCGAAAAAAGATTTGAGTATTATCGAAAAGAGAGAGTATCGATACTTAGGTGGTATCGGAACATCCCTAACTAAAGTCCCGAGTGTCCCGACAGAGACAAAACCTCTTTGACGCTTTTTACTGCAGCGAGTAAAAGAGATGGATATAATAACACTGTGGAGAGGGAGACAAAAGTATGTTATCTCCTTCAATAATATTGCATCAATCATTACTTGAATTTGAACTTTATGTCCAATGTCGTAAGTTGGAAATCCCTTTCGAATACCACTAAAAGCTTTTACAGGGCTTTCTGAATTGGCGGGAAAGGTTTACCGTACTATCCACGAGGTTAACTTTGGACTATCTGACTGAGTAACTTTGATTGAAAGTCGCCGTGGTATTATTTGAACATTGATTATAGGTAGGTATTGTTAAAATAAGAATACAAAGACAGGATTTTATATTTTTTCCAAATAAAACTATGCGAGACGCTGTAAGTATCCCTCAAACTTGGAATTTGCGAGGTTTTAATACCTAATCTCCTTCTTAGCATGTTGACCACTGATAGATTTAGGATGCGAAAAAAATATATTATATCAGTCGGAGGTATGTATCTAAGGGCTATTATTCATCCTGCAAAACTTCAATATTCTACCTTATCATCACTAGGTAATTATACATACCTACTTACATTCATTTAAAACCTTATGTTAAAATTCATTATATGATATAGATCATTTTGAAAGTTATAATTACCTGCCCTTTTATGATTTTATGGCCACGACTCCATGACTTGGCACAACCTCTTTTTTTTTTAAACGGGCCTAAGCTTTTGGTGTAAATTCTGAACAGAATACTATCAATTTAATGGCTAAATAATTGTAGTTTTTGCTACTAATGCTCTTGGTCTACTCTGTATTTTAGCTGCGTTTAATTTTTTTCAATGAACACAAATAAAATGAAGTTGTTACACGCAGATACTTATCGGTACCCAGAATCACGCTTTTTGCGGGTGTTTGGCGGAAGATAAGCGTGGAATATAACTTTAAAGAAAGTTAAAGATTTATCTGGGGATTGGTTATACGGTCTCTTATATACTCTCTAAGCTATAACGTTCACGGCACGTCGTCCGTGCTTGAGGGCGCGCGTGCGTTGTTTGCGAACAGATAAACTAAATCAATAGGCGCTGTTTGTTCGGCTGGTAGATAGCCGCATTGTCGCCATTCACATATGCTTGTTTAGGCCGATGAATCGACCCCTTATCTTCCTCTGACGCAAAAATGAGTAATAAACTAACGATGAGGCGCGGTCAATAGACAAGCAAGCATTCAAATAAAATATTAAAGAAGCACTATGTGTACGTTTCGATTCATTCATAACAATAAGTGGCGGAACAAAATTCTAAACAATGCTAAAATATGAAGTATGTAGCATAAGTAATTAAAAGGCAGTTGTAGTTGGGCCTCCAACTATAACTGCATTTATATTTTGCATACATAAGGAGCCTTCCTTATGTATGCAAAATATAAATGTAGGGTTTAAACATTTTCGGGCTCGCTTCGATCGCTCTTGCATCCTACATTCTCTACCTTTTCTGAATACTAGGTCGACTAAGTAAGTCCTATGTCTGTTCAAAAGGCTATATAAGCTATCCGCTTTATCGCTCTTGTATCCTGCATTCTCGCTTTTCTCTGAAGTAACCAAAGTACCTATCCCATAGAAAAAAAAACAAAGGTTTTCTGTTTCTGTATGAATGGTCATAAGAAAACCTAACCTTTCCACGGTTTTAATCGAGCTCGCGTCGCTCGCTCTTGCAACCTACATTACCAAGCTTCTCAAACTTTTCTGCAAGCCGAGACGAGGGGCCCCATTTAATTTTGCCACCCGGCTCATACCCATATTCTAAGTCAAAACCTCATAATTTTCTCGACTTAATTCCACCTCACTTAGAATGGATTGAAATTCGTAGTTGCAATTTTACTCCTCATCTCAAAGAGTCTCCTCTGTCGAGGAGAGTTTGAGTTGAGGAACTGTCAAATTTAAGGTACCTACGACGGCATACACTTACCTTGAGGTTTCCTTGAGGCAGTCAACAAGGAAGCTTTAACAAAAAAACGCGTATTTTATCAGATTCCTATGATAATGTATTTAGAAGAGTTTATTGAATACTGACGTATTCGTTTTCGTACTCACACTCATTCGAGGGACCTCATAATTTCCTTAAGCTGACGACTATGAATACCGATATTGAGGGCCTTTCGAGGGACGCCTTGAGATTTCCTCGGCAGAGTTGTGAGTCAAGTAGATTTCGAGGGTACGACAGACGTCCTTAGTCCGCCACTGATCTTTATTTTTACAATCCGATTGAACTTATTAATTGTTTAAAGATGCTAAATAGACAAAGAGCTATTGTAGAACACTCGAATAGCATTGTTTGATTTGTCAGAGTTATAAACACAGTCAGTGTCAGTGGTAACGTTCAACAACAACGGCTTCTGATATATAAAAGCAATTAGTACGGCGGTACATCTACTAGTCATAATGATCAAGTGGACGTTATTCATGTTTGGCGTAACTGTCGTTTCGTGCTATGCTCAGTTGTCGACAGTACATTGCCTGTGGCACAATAATACATGTGAGTATATCTAATCAAACTTACACACAATTGCATTTTCAATTGAATTGCCAAGGAACTTAACTAACTAGCCAAAACTTTATAGTTGTTGCTCGCTCCAAAGTGTTCTATTCTAATGAAGACGAAGGGGCAATAAATTGCACATTTACTCTTATAAATCAAGTTACCTAAAACCTATTCACATATGTACCCATGTTCCAGTATTAAGACACATGATAATCACCGTATTTGTCCATGTCGGTAAGATAAATGTTTCTACGAACGATTAGCGTTAGACGATCATTACTGTACTCTTGCGTTGGGACATTTTTACTTCTTGACCGTCGCACGGCGGTTTCTTTCTTTCATCGTCATTACTCTATATAATGTGCAATCAATATAAGAGGCCCTTAAATGTTACACATCATGGAGGCACCTTTCGGTTACATACATGAGAGTGTCCATTTTCCCACAATTCAATAAAATATTTCCCTACGAGTACGATTCTATTTAGTTTGTTTAAAATCTTCTGATATTATTACCATTGCTTTATTATTCTAACATTATTATGTTGTCTTCTAGGTGTGGAGAGTTGTCCAGATTGGATGATTAAAGAAACAAGTAACTGCGCCCAATCATACTGGCCAGCTCAAAGAACTTGCGAACATCCTGAGCAGATGCTAGTTGGAACTGTCTGTGGATTCTCGAGGTGTGACTGTCCTGATTCTATGGTGCTGGACACGGAGACCGATATTTGTTACGATATTGACAACTGCCCGACAAGACATGCTTTGTTGTAAAATAGCACGGAATTAATGTGAGTTATCAATGTCAAAATAAAGATGGAGGAAGACATTTACTTAGAACTTCAATTACTAACTACAGTTAGATAAGTACATAAAAAGTTACGTAAGGCCTGTTTCATTACCTCCATTACCGTATTTATGGCCTAGGAAACTTACACGTTAATTATAAAAATTGAGTTTTATTTCCAGACACGTTTTACTTAGTGCAAGTCTCGTGAGTGATTTAACTTGGAAAGAAAGTACCGCCTAAATGCATTATGTCAGGCCTAATTGGACCCTAATGTAATTTAAGTTTTTTCTTCAACTGGCATTTGCACTCATTGCACTGCTATTGGGTGCATTCCGAATTAGACCATAATCGCTCACAGCGCTCACATCAGTATTTTGCGTTTCGATTTAGGTATCACGTTATGACAGCTTAGAGCTGTCAACAATTCGGAACGCTCGTGATCGCGCTCACAGTGTTCAACGTCAAAACTTTTAAACGACCTCAACCGTGGCACAAGAAAGACCGATTGTTGGATAATTTTATAAAAATAGAAGCTCAACGCAATGACAATCCACTTCGTATTGCACAAATCTCTTCATCTTCTTTGGTTAGTTGGCGACTGTAGCCAGAAGCACAATTTCGAAAATGCCATGTTACAAAACAGCACAAGAACAACTGTCGTTTTTGACAGCGATCACTGTGTTAATAGATATAGGGCATGGTCAGCGTTATCGCAAGATGGCGCAAGTCATGACGTCATCTATGACCATTTACGGGACATCGTTATCACGCACAGACATTTGGATTGGCTTGTGGTCGTCACGCAAGGTTGTCCTACGGAGTATTATTTTATTTTATTTCTGTTGATAAGTTTGTTCCGCGCGGACCGCTTTAGCATTTCTTCGCCGCCCGGTACTTAGTACCGCCGCGGTCGCGGAGACCACACCCCTGCGATGCCGAAGCCCGGCACGCGCGGCTCGTTGGGCTGCGATGCCGGCTCACCGGAGTCCCGCCCGGTGCTGGATAGGACGTCGTCGATGCCGATCATCGGTGTTGCGTCGTCCTGTGCACCACCTGCCGGCTCCACACGGAGTGAAGAGAAGAAGAAGGAGAAGAAGAGGAAGCAGAAGGAAGAGGGATCGAGCGCCGCTGCTGCTGCCGGCCCACCGACGTCACTGGCGCCTGCGCGCGCTGCGCCCGCGCCGTCGTCGAGCCGACCGCACGCCAGTGTGACCAGATTAAATTTTAGAAAAATACCGAAGCACCTCAAAACAATACTGAAATATACCGATTTACAAAGGGCAAATATACCAATAAAAATACCGATTTTCTTAACACGTTTTATCCAATCATCATCATCACAATAAATGTTAGAATTTCTATACATATATGTATAATACATCTTGCTTTGTTTTTAAAATTGCTGGCACATTTTTGTTTCCGAATCTGTTACTTTGATCTGTTTTTATTAAATTTATCTGTGAAAATATGCGCTCGCATGCAGCACTACATACTGGTAAACATAACAGAGATTTACAAACACTAGATACAAAACCATTTCTTGACAATTCAAAAGTGCCTGTAAATGGTTTTATTGAAATAAATTATTTCAGTTGAGTTTCACTTCAACAAACCAACTGTATTAGAAGAGTCGTTATCATACTATTTGTGATTCATACACAGACAAGGAAGTATTTTATGGAAGTATACCCTATTACTTAACTATCCCTTAAACTGAAAAAGTAGACTTATTTTTTCTAAAATAATATTTGTTTTATAATTACCGTTTTTTTTTTTTTTAAACAACAATAGGAATAAAAAAGAAGTCCAACTTAACTTAAATCTTCTCATTTATTATATCAATGCGACGGCAGCCACTTGACATTTTCTATCTGTGACTTACTCTTTGATCTTTGCTTATAAATAAAATGTACGCTAAACGGGGAAACTCCCTATCACAAACTAATAAGAGAAGAGATAGATCACTACGGTGTTACCATAACTTCTTATCCAAGTTATACCCAAAAAGACTGAAAAATACTGACTTCCCGCAATATACCCATAAAAATGCTGACGTTCGGAAAAATCAGTAGAATATACTGAAAAAGTATTAAAATACTGAATCTGGTCACACTGCCGCACGCGGTAGCGATCCGCCCCGCCGCGTTCCGCCCGGTACCCAGCCAGGCCCCGGGGCCTGCCGCTAACTCCAGTCGCGCACCGCATGCGCGCGCCGCGGCACCGCCCGCGCCTCGTCCCGCACCCGCGCCCGAGCGCTGCGCTGCATATGCCGCCGCGTACGCCGCCGCATACGCTGCGCGCGCGCACCGCCACGCCGCGCGAATACCTCGCACATCCCGCGCGCCCCCGCACACCGCCCGCGCCCCCCCGCGCGCCCCCCGCACGCTCCGCCGCGCTGCTGCGATTCGCGACTCCGCCCGCGCCTGCTGAAACGAAGACCAAAGCTGCGCCAGCTCCGCGCACCGCCGTAACCGGCGCCCGCCTCCCGCTGGCGGGACCGGCAATGGCTGAGCGAGAGCGGCCAGTAAAAAATTCCGCCACCACTACGACATCAGCAAGGTCAGTGACAAGTGCCACCCATACGCCCGACTCACCGGCGCCTCCTCGTGCCTCAGCCTACGACTCGCCCGCGGTTATGTCGCCGTGTTCGTCCTTCGGATCGAACATGTCGCTGGCATCCGTGGGCTCGACCGGCGATGGCTGTGCGCACGCATGTTTCGAGTCCCAACCAGAACCCAGAGGCCAACGACAACGTCGACGCAGGAGTTCAAGCGAAACCGCAGCGGCGGAAGGAAAGCGGCTCTGCCCCGAATCGCCGCGGCCACCGCGCGAAAGCGCGCCGCGGAGTCCGGACCCGCCAGCGTCGCCTACTTTTGCAAACGCGGCGCGCCGCTCACCCCCGCCACCTGCGTCACCATCGCCGCCACCGTCACCGACCGCGGGGGTTAGGCCACCCCCCGCCCCCGCTACCGCTGCCAACACCCCCGATGCACCCCGGCGCCGCGACAAGAACGTGGCAACAAAAGCCGGGGCAAAAGAAGCCCAGGTACCCGCCGCTGGTAGTTGAGAAGCTGCCAAACTGGGCCGCCCATTTCCGGGCCATCAGGGAGAAACTGGGCCGGCCTCCTAACGCTCGTCCATACGGAGGTGGAGTTCGCTTCACCCCAGACAGTGAGGAGGAGTATAGGCTGGTCCAGCGATACCTGACTGGCCTAGAAAAGGATAGCGGCGTCAGCTGGTTCGCTTACTCGCTGCCAGCAGAGAAGAGCCTGAAGATCGCCATACGGGGACTACCGGCGGATACGGACCCGAAGGAGAAAGAGGAGGAGCTCAAAACGCTGGGATACCAGCCGGAGTACGTGCGCCATATTAAGGCTGCACAAGGACGACCCGGTTGCGTATTCCACGTAATTCTCAAAAAGACTCCGGACGTCCGGGCCATTTACTACACCACGACATTCATGTTGATGCGTAGTGTCAAGATAGAGGCCTGGCGCGGAAAACGAGGACCCGCCCAGTGCCACCGATGCCAACTGTTCAGACACAGCTCGCATCAGTGTCACCGCCCGCTCGCCTGCGTGCGCTGTGGAGGGGAGCACGCGGCGAGAGACTGCCCGCGCCCGCGGGAAGAGCCGGCCACCTGCGTGAACTGCGGTGGCCCGCACCCGGCGTGTAACATCAAATGTCCAGAAAGAGATCCGGAACAAGCGGGCGGGCACCGCCGCCATAACGGCCACATCACGCCGGCCCAAAGTGGCCATTGAGAGGCCACAAGTGATGCCAGAAGAGGCCCAAGGCACGACGCTTATGGCGGCGACCCAAGAAAACCCAACTGCCACCCCTGCCTTCACCGAGGCACAGGTTGTGAAAAAACTACGCCGCGGATGACCAAGGAACCACAGAAACAAAAGTTCCAAAAAGAAACCAGTGGCGGCGCTACCGACGCCAAAGCAGCCACAAAAATGAAGACGGATTTCACAACCTGTGCCATTGGATTGCTGATGGACCTGATAAAGGCCATCAGGCAGGGACAGGATGTCGAGTTGGTCATCCTGGATGGTCTGGCCGCACTACTAACGCTGCACCACGGCTAGGTCACCCAGGGCGACCCAAAATGGGACGCCTGCGGCCTTCTGGCATAAGGCCGCCCCCCCTCCGCCACCTCCTTCGGGACACGGACGACGTCACAAAATAAACCCGGATCGACCTCCAGATAAGCCGCAGCCAAGTTACACGCGACTTATCTGTGACAAAAAGACTCCACACTCACAACACACACACCCATTGCGTAACGTGTTCTAGGTTAATATAGGCACGTTACGTAGATGCAGACAGACAAACATGTCTATACAGGCACCCAAACTCACGCGTGTGCACGTGGCGCGGGCTGCGAGTCACGCAAACATTGAACGGTGTCACACAGACACAATACCGTTCACACACACATGACGGTTCCTTAGCCCGGACAGTGAACGGCTAGCTCTGTGAGCTGGACGGGCGGGGACCACTCACCTACTCTGTAGGCGCGTCGAGTCGGCATCTTCGTCGCTGGTCGTTGTCGCCGGGCCTCCCCTAGGTAACTAGGGGTCTCACCTGGCGGCGACAGACTGCCGAGATGTCGTGAAGAAAGCGGCGCTTTACTATAAGCGTCGCGGCGCTCCTACAGAAACAAAATAGCAATGACTCACACGGGCGCGCGTTGCCCGCGCGCGCCCGAAAATCCACTGCCATTGAAGCAGGCCAAATGAGAGGCCCGTATTTACGGGTCGCCGTATGGCTTCCGCGGTCGGGGGGTGAAGCCCCGGCACCGCACGCAACGCCCCCTTACGGGGGCGCCGCGATATAGCTCCGAGCACAGACATTTAAAAAAGTAGCAGACCAAACATTCGCAAAAAAATTCGTAGTCATTGCGCACACATACAAAGCGAGTATTGTATTTGCAGGACCGGACTGAGTCCGGTTGCCGCCGATACACTTATCGAAAACCCACGAAAATCGACATTCAAGAAAATCGATAACAAGTGCAGTCTTAACAAATAGAACCACCCATCTTTTACGGTGGTTATTGTAAAAGGTGACTAAGGGAGTCTTTTAAGAGGACGATTGGCAGCAGTTCACTCTCCTCCGTTTGACGATCGGCTTGACGGTTAATATACATATACCGTTGACACCAGTATCGAAAGAAGAACTGGCCTTACAGTCTTTAACCCGCATGCCCAGCTTGGTGGGACCTAGAGTACAGCGCTGTTAGTATGCCTGAAAGCTAGTTTATGTATAAATCAGGATTTTTTAAATAAAATAATGAATATTTATATACATTTTTTAATTTAACTTGTTTTGGACAAACTCATTTTTTGAGTTGATGTTGCATAGCAATAGGGCGGCGCGGGATAGACAAGCTACGTCATTTCTTTTCTATGTATGAGTTAGTGTAAGAACAGGTGACAGAACGAGATACTATTCACGACTTGTTGCTTAGCGAGAAAAGGATAAAACTCGTGACCATCTACATCAATATAACTAGGGATTTGTTTGGTCTGCTACTCTTTAAATGGCTGTGTTATCACGCTTACGCTAATTCAGAAATCGATTACAGCCCAATTCGGAATTAGTTAGCATGAGCGCGCTAACGATGTCCCCTAAATCGTCTTAAATGACGTTATAACATGCGCCATCCGGCGATAACACCGCCCATGCCCATTAATATCACCGTGAGCGCTGTCAAAAATGACAGTTCTGACTATAGCTGACGAGCATAACGGGCGAAATATTTCTTTCATTCTCAAATTAGAACAATACGAGAGGGAGTGTCAATGAGTTGAACTTCTATTTTCATAAAAATATCCCATTGCTCTTTCTTGTGCCAAGTTTGGAGTCATGTTATAAGTTTTGACGTTGAGCAAGCACTGAGCGCGTTCACGAGTGTTCCCAATTGTTGACAGCGTTAAAATAGCAAATAATATAACATAACTAATTTATAATAACATTAAACTAAGAAGTTTTTGCGTAGGTTTGTATGTAGGGGGTGATCTTTGAACTCTCAGCTGTCTTAGAAATAGTGTAGTAGATGAGATAGTGAAAACTATTGAAAAATTATCAATGTAGGAAACAGTGATTCCTGTGACTCTAATGAATCTTTTCACGTGGAAGTTTTAGATTCAGATTTTGATTATGGTAGTGAATAAATCAATATTGTTATAGAATCTTGTTTTTTTTTTATTCACATTGCTTCTTATAACCTAAAGTCGTATTTTTATTCAAACGAAGGAAACAGATCTTTTGAAATGTCGAGAAACGTCTCTTTGATTTGGATCATAGATATGTAGCATGATTTTACATTTCGAAACTTAGTTTTTGTTGAAGTTTACTTCGTCTGATTAAAAATACGACTTAACATACAAGAAGCGCTAGCTATTTTAATATTAAGAAGGAGCACTGGAATTTGTAGCAATATAATTACCACAAACTTAGTGGTAGGTTTCTTATGTTTTAACAAGAGATCGCCTAGGTAGGTTAGTAGCTGCTACTACCGCAGTATTGATTTATTCCGTTGGTTTGTTCCCATTTTTGAACCCGTCCACATGCTGTGAAGCAGTAGTGTACATATATATTATTTTTAAACAAAAGCAAATAATTCTAAAGTATCAAATTAGGTTATTCCGTGTATGTCATACTAATTTTAGGGTTGCTATGCTGATATTTTTTAAATTTGCCGCTTTTTTTCAGTCTCTACTTTCGTTTGCCAGACTCTAACGTGATTTCTAATCGGAACGCAAATGATTGATGTGAGATGAGCTATTATGGTCTTATTCGGAATGTACCCATTGTTTGTCTTGTCACTGCCAGGTGTCACTGTCACGTCTGTCACTGTCATTGTCACAATTCTGAAAAGATCTCATCGACTGTAAAATCTAAAATAAATGGATTTGATTTTTCGATTTGCCGTTTCATTTTACAGATAAAGTACGATATAAGGCAAAATGTTGCGTTTCTGTGCACAAAGTACGTTCAACTATAGCAGAGTTTTAATCCAACCTCTCAGTCACAAGCAGATAACCTCGACATTAAAATCAATCAGCAGCTGTACCAGTGTAATCAGCAGGAAGTATTCAGTCAAATTGAAAGACAATGATAACAAGTTGGATTGTATATATTACGGTCCACTAACGCCGCAGATAAAGGGTGTGAAAGTGTTCTCTCTGAGTTCTAGTGCGGCCGGGTTGCTAGCACAACCTATAATCATCAGAGAGGCGGCAACTATAGGCAGTACTTCACTAATCGTTGCACTTTGTTCTGTAGTGGGCTTCTTCACATTCGTTACGCCTTTATTACTTCATATCATAACTAAGAAATATGTAACAGAAATACACTATGACCCTGTAACATCAACATATACTGCTACCACTATAAATTTCTTCCTAGCGAAAAAAAAGGTGTGTATAGTTTGTTGGTGATTAGAACAAATTCCTAATTACAACCCATTTGCACTTCCTTAGAATGAGCAACCCCTCCCGCCAACCGTCTACCGCAACACTGAGTTGCCCTCTCAGTACTATAAGCAACATCATCTCAAGGGCGTGTGAATATTACTTATTTGGCACCATAATATTCTTCACTTTTCACGATATTTGTTGGCCTTGCTGTAGGTCAGCGGCATGTAGTTTACTCTGGAATTGGACCTATTAGTACCTATTATCGAATGTGAGGTCCCATGTGAAAGTATTGTCATTGTTTCTAACATAAGGCTGGACAGCTGATTATGATTTGTAATAATAAGAACTGATTTCCAACTTATGTAGTTGAAAAATCGCTCCGCAGTGATTTTTATTAAACAAAATATGTTTCCTACAATAAAAAATGTTTTGTTACATTAAAAACTGACTAGTATATTAATTTTCAGCTTGACTTCAAAGTGGAAGACGTAGAGGTGCCCGATATTCCTGGTGCATTCACGACAATGAAAGCAAAAGGAACACCTCTCTTTGTTGAAGCAAGGCATTTCTCAAACCCCCTGCATTATGCCAAAATTATGGGCTATGATAAACCTATGGACTTTAAACTTGGTGGAGAAGACAGTGACAGTACCAGTAAATAGTTTTTAGCCAAGCATAATTGTTATTTAATATAGTTGCTGTTAAGTAAATAGTACTCAAGTTTACTGATTTGTTTTGTTTGTCAATCCTATTTGGTTCACAGATTTGCTTTAATTTGAAAAGAGCAACCTCAGAAAATATCCTTGAACTTATTACACCCAAAATGTTAAAGTGTGGAGACTCAATCTATTTTGACATTATTAAATTTCCCATTGCATTTGAGAGTATTGGCCACTTGAGTAGAATTTAGAATAGTAAGACAAAAACGATTAAAAATGTCCCATGCTAACTCCTGGCATGGCTAGTGAGTTAGGTGATGTAAGTAGTTCCAGGTTCAGGTGGAAAAAATCCATACAAATATTATTCCAAATTAACTCTGTTTGTCTTTATGTTATACCGTTTCACTCCTAAACCACTGAACCGATTTCGATAAAATTTGGCAAGGAGATAGATGGCATCCTGGGGAAGGACATGCTACTTTTTGTCTAAAAAATAAAAGGGGTGATATAGTGGACGAAAGTTTGTATGCGAAATTTAGCATTACTAAAATTAGGGATATGAAAATCTTAATTTATGTGTATAGTAAGAAAAAAAAAGTTTCAGCGTTTTTGTGAAATCCCAAGGGGGTAAAGTAGGGGATGATTTTAAAATTCACTTGATTATTGATAACTTACCTCTTTTTAAAAGACTTATGGAAATGGAAATATTATCAGAACCGTGAGGAGAGATGAGAGAGACTGGGCCATAATCCACCACGCTGGCCCGATGGGATAAAATGATAAATGATTTTATTTCTGTAAGTAGGTTTGTACAAACACTTTTACAAGTAAATTTTTTTTTTTTAAACTAGATGAGGTCGGCGTTTCCTATTTGACTACTCTGAGAAGAAAGGCCGAAATAAACTCTTTTAAAATCCAGACATAATCTTGGTCAGATCATGTTAAGACCATGTGGACCATGTGGAACCACACAGATTGAGTGGACCTGTCCAGTCAGTGCACGCATTTTTCAGTAATCGTACAGCTCAATATGTGGGCCCCACTGAAGCTTAGCATCCAAAGTTAAGCCCAATAATACTGTGCTGTCTTCAAGTTTCAATTCTTCGCCCTTTATCAACACATTCGTTTTCACCTGCCTAACGTGAGGTAGCGTAAACTTAATGCATTTAGTCTTCTTTTGTGGGTTTGTAGATGTCACATGTCTTCGAATTTTTGTTCTAGGACATGCCGGTTTCCTTACGATGTTTTCCTTCACCGTTTGGAGAGCATTGGTGATGAAACTTTTAACACAAAGTAAAGCGCCTGTCTGGGTTCGAAGAAACGCCCTATTACACGTAACATAGCTAATAATTAGATAATACGTGGTAAATGGCGATTATATTATTTTTTTGTTATTTGTTTTAGGCATTAAAATCTGTTTAATAAAAAAACATTATCTGTCTGTAACCTTTTCACGTTTTAACGGCTGAATGGATTTGGATGCTATCATCCAAATCGACGGTGACGGTGACGGACGGCAAGTTCCCGTGGGATAATTTCTGACATCCACGCGGGCGAAACCGCGGGCAGAAGCTAGTATAAAATAAATATGAAAACAACATACTTTATTAAAATATTTTATTTTCTATAGTACATATTCCACAAACTGCTTACAAGTACAGTCAACTGTTATTTTAGAATATGAAAATAAGACTAGACTAGAATAGTATTTCACTGCTGATGTTACCTACATCAGCAGTGAAATACTATTAATTTTAAATGGGTATTCAGACATACAGGAATGTTACATTAAAAGCATGAAAATAAAATAACAGATATAAAAAGTATCTACAAACTAAATTAAACAAATAGAGAAAATATACAAGGAATGTTTCACTTTTGATGTAAAATAGTTGGAGGAGTTTGTGGCTAAAAAAATACAGCCGCGGTTGGTATGAAGATGGGTGACCATCAAAACATACCAGAAAGCAGGATAAGCCGTTGGTCTCGGCTGTCATTCGTGGATATTTGTCAGTCGTTAAGGTTCGTCAGAAGCTCGAAAATTTGACAACCAGTCTTACCAAGGCCGCATTCCGAATTGGGCTGTAATCGATTTGAGCGCGCTTACACCCGTTTCGAGTTAGCGTGAGCGCGATAACATGCGCCAAGTTGCGATAACGTCGACCATGCCCTTTAATAAATCACTGCGAGCGAATCGTTGACAGCTCTCGGCTGAGATATCTAAATCTGAACGCAAATTATCGATGTGAGCGCTGTCAGCGATTATTGTCTAACTCGGAATGCGGCCCAAGATGTATCGTATTACCCAGTATCTGGGTTGTGTAGGTCAGATAGGTAGTCGCTCCATGTAAAATACTAGTACAGTCCGCGAGGCCTAAGCTGAGCTTTGCATTTGTGATTACCAACAGCACCAATGTGATCGCGCGAAGATCACGCGAGGGACGCACAGCGCCTCAGGCCGATTGTCCGATTGCCAAGCAAAGGACGCGTCGCTATGTGCTCTGACTCAAATGCCAAGCTCAGCTTAGGCCTCGCGGACTGTATTCAGCTGCATCCGGTTAGTTTGAAGCCGACCCCAACTTATGTACACACAGCTACGGCTACACATCAAGCTATACATGTCCAGTATGAACTGACTTCTCTCTGTAAGTACAGAAATCCTATACAATGCAGCATAAACTGGTAATGTATAGCTTGATGTGTAGCCATGTGTACATACAATAGTTGATTTAAAAATTTCATGATTTCATTTAGAAAACCTCGAGTTTTGTGACTAGAAGTCCTTACACAATATACTTCTACATACATATTATTAAAGAGATCGGATATTCGGGCGCATATTTACCTAGTCATTTTTTCGCGGAAGCGGCTTCTTAAAATATAATTTTGTAAAAAAACGAGATGCCACCAACACCGGTAATGATAACTAGTAAATTAAAAAAAAAAACAGGATTCTTTACAATATTGTGTAGGTAGATACTAGATACGCATCCGATTCTGTAGTAACAAAACTCAAAATTTGCAGATTCCGGAATAGCGGGATTTTTTCGATACAAAAGTGCATTCCATATTAGCCAAAATCTCAACTTTAGTTAAATACGCGCCCGAATTTCGGATCTCTATTTATATTACTCTATACAAAAATATTTATACACTTTTTACACTCACAGTACATGAGTAGAGCACCACACTTTGCCGTCCAAACATCAATATAAATATGTATATATTTTATAATCACATAGTAATTGATGAAATCAAATGATTTTAATGACCTTTTGAATTATAAATGTGGATACAAAACATGAAATTATTCCCTGTTTCATTTAATGTGTAACTTTTATCAATAACGGATAAGTCATTATTATTTTTCACTTTAAAGCTTGCTATATTTTGCTTACAAACTATACTACTGATGCGCCATAGCGCGTCATAGCGCTGATGAATTATTATTTTATTGAAATAATAGGGCCAACACAGACTAGAAATTTAGTCGACCAATAATTTGGTCTGAATCGTTCGTCAAGAGTTTTTTAGACCGATTTGAACATTAAAATCGCGCACTGCAATAAAGCCGTATTTTGATTGGCTGACCGATCGAACTATCACCCGAATAAAAAGTGTCTTGTGTGGACTGGGTATTATTGTGCGACTAACTCAATTTCAATCTAGAGATTTTTATACGACACAGCCGACATTGGGAGTCCAACGTCATTCTCGTTGTTTTGTTTTTTGTTTTACAAAGAAAATAACACCTAGAGTGCAAGCCGACGGCGAAGAGAGAATGCGTCCTTGACACCTGTCTGTTTCATACAAACGAATACGTGATTTACAAATTTAATCTGTAATATTTACTAGAATTGTCACACTGACCGGTGTCTGGAACGCATTCTCTCGACGGCCAGAGTGTAATAAAAGCATCTATAGATCGTCATTAAATTCTGAAACTTGATAGGAAACAAATTATGTTTCCTGAAACAAAATATTGTAATTAATATTTCCATGCTATACTGATTTTTTATAAGGAATGTGATTCCAAAACTATTCAAGAGAAGTCAATATCAATACACACCAATTAATTAAAAATTCGTTTCAACATAAAACTACGTATGTAGGTAGGACATTTAAATCGTCACTGCGCTTGCACAATTCGATATTCAAAACGTAACGGATTTTCAATAAAATTTAAACATGCAGGAGCATAGACAATAATTTGATTTCTGACAACAAACAACTACGCGTTATCATTACAGTTCTTAGTGTTTTTTTAAATATTTCTCCTTATAATTTAGCTTTATTCTTATTAACACTTCTTTACGAAGGCTGCCTTACTAGGGCTTCCCGATTTGCCGTCACATCTAACACAAGCTGAAGTATTAATGATTTTAGAAACGTAAAGGAGTTACTCTTTTCTTCAAATTACTTTTCATTTCCTAAAATTTTTCAAAAGTTTTCCACTTCATACCGTGCAGATTTGTATTCGAGTTGAGTTGAATTCAATTTTTTTTAAAGATCAATTCCCGTATTTTTAAGAATGTCCGCATTCTAATCTCAGTTTCAATCTGTCAAATTTTCCTTCTTTTTTGAACTAGATTGTCACTGAAATGAGATTGCTTGAATTTGAACGATTTTTAAGTACGAGAATTATTATTGGTCTTCAAAATAACCGCTTTCCTATCCTAACCCAACCACGAAAAGCCAAAAACGCCTATGAGATCCGCACGTCCATAGTAGCAATTCAACTTTGACAATTCCTACGGACAAACTTTGGACCGTTACAGAGTAACCCCTGTTCCTAAAACCACTTAGAACTCAGCCAGTTCCACCTCTCAGTCATAGTGCAGCGCATTATCCGCGAGCGCATGCGTGGTGGGCGAGCTCTTGTCGTCGGCGTCGAGGGCGAGCTCGCGCGCGCGCGCCCGCGCCCCCCACTCCACGCGCACGAAGCACGCCGTGCCCAACGTACCGAGGATGCCGAGGATCGTAAGCTGTACTGACAGGAAGGCCTTCGATGAGTAGAAGAAGCAGGCCGCTGCTGCTAGTGACTGGAAACAGAAATAAACGCGTTTTTAGAAAATAACATACATCATCACGCCCGAGGCGTATATATAGTACCTACCAACACCCACATTTTGCCAGTCAGGTATGCTTAATGCTACAAACACACCGGGCGTTCGTTGGGCCGCGGCCCAACGAACGCCATCGAAGGCAATTCGGCGTTGGCTACCGCACGTTCGTTGGCCTTCGAAGGTACGCCAAAATACAGTGGGCGAGCAAAGGAATGGTCGATTGCTTCTATCTCTTTGATGTTACCGTAACGCTGCGGGTAGCCGACACCAACGAACGATTGTTGGCGTTTGCTAAACCTTCCACACAACACCAACGGAGGCCAGCAAAAAGCCATTCGTTGGAGTTCGTTGGGCGGGGTGTACACAGCATAAGCAGTTTGTGTTTTTAGAAAATATTCCAAATAAATTATGGTAACGCTTAAGGTAAGGCCTAATTTCTTGAATCGTAGTTGTGGGCTTTCATCTCTGGCCCTGCCTACGAGTGACATTGACCATTAAGCGCACATTACAGCAGCAACGGGTCGCAGAGCAGTGCATTTTCATACAAAAAAGGGCAGTGCGGCCTGTAGTGTGCGTTACTTCATAGAGAATATACGAAAGTGATGAAAGAGGATTTTGTTCAGTGCGATGCTATGCAAGCTGTGATTATAGCGTTTGTTTTTCAGCCAGGGGAACATGAGAAATTACTTGTTAAAGTTACCACAGGACACTAAGGTGTAAGCTTTAATTATTACTATATTCATTTATTTATAACCTTCTATATGTATACATAACCGAATATAACTATATGTAGATAGTAACCTTCGAAATATATTTTTATATTCGCAGTTTTGATATTTCATTTTGTAAAGTTCTAACCATGTGCCCACGTGAAAATACATTGATTATTAGTGGTTAAACTGGATTTTGCCGGTTCACAGCAACTAGCTGTCAAACGGTAGCCTACGTGTACAGTCTCACTTGGAACATGGCAGTCGAGCTTTAACATTGGCAGAATGAAGACGTATTTTGTGTATTTGGAAACAGAGTAGTAATGTTATTAAAATGATTATAAAGCTAAACAGACTTTGACTCTCTTTGCAACCTTGTGGATTACAAAGGGTTATCCGTAATTCATGAAAAATGGGGATCACGAAATTCTTCTATGCAGTCACCTGTAGGGACGACCGTAGGTATAGGTGGTTATGATAACAACTGTTTTTAAAAGCGATACAAGATATGACAAACATGTTTATGACACTCTACGACTTGATTGACATCAACAATATTGTTTCTCAATGGAGAAACAATTGAATGTTCATCATCGCGTACTCATTTTGCGCTAATAGTTTTTTTTTACTGCTACTAATGTTTAGGGTTGTCAACCCTTCTATATAATATAGTAACCTGCTATATTAAAAAAAAAATGGAGAAACTGCTATATTTTCATTTCAATACAAAATGGCGAAATAAGCGCAATAGAGCCAGTATAAAATGAAAGTTGAATTAATGGTATTTTGTAACCTGATTTTAGAAATTTAGAGTGTAATAATGGTTTAACGAGTTATTAAAAAGTATGAAAACCTAACAAAGGCTCAAAGAAGCAAAAAACATGTTTTTTCAACGTACCTACTTAATATATTTTTATTTTTCTGATCGATATCAAGGTAAGAAAATAATCAATTATCTCGATAGGGTATTTCAGTTTATGCGATTCGAATAATAAAAGTTTCGTTATACCTATTTAAAATTATGTATACCTTAGTCGCGTAGTGCAGTATTGAATATCCTTATTTATAACCCACTTCCGTACAAAGAAGGTTATCTCTACGTGTCGACAACAGAGCAAGTTATTTTTTCCTCTATTATTCATTCCGATAAATGACCTTTTGTATCGTCAATCGTATTTCAAGATTTATTCCGAGAAGACACGACAGATAGAACATAATTGCACTGTGTTTATCTCAGTGCCGATTTCACCAATAAAAATGAACGCGATCAGCACTTTTAAACTCAGTTCAAGAGCTGTCAGTGTCAATATTCCGTAACAATTTTGGGTTGAAATCGGCACTCGAGACTGATTGCATTGACCGTTTTGGCGTTAATTAAAGTTTTTTTGCAAAAAAAAGGAGGCGACAGCATTGTAAAGACTATGGTTTACACAGCGGTTTACGTACCGTAACGTTTATCGTAATTAACATAGAATTAAAAAAACTTCAAGTGCTCACCTGAGTAAACTTAAACAACGCGAACGCCGAAGTACTGTTATCGGCGTAGTTGCCTCCCAGTATCGAATAAATCTGAGTGTTAAAGCAAGCGTCCCCGAATCCTAGCAGGAAGCTGCAGAACATCGCCAGTTCAGGCGACGGTGTGATGTAGGAGACTTCGTGAGTGTCACCGAATGGAGCCACGGTCGGGAGGTTGATGAATATGAGGAAGAAACTGGCTAGGTGGATGAAGTAGCCCATGATAACGATTGGGTCGCGGCCCCAACGAGTCGTCTTTGAGCCAAGGATACCGAATAATGCGCCTCCTGGAAAAATATGAGTGTGGTTATTTAAGTATTTGTGCCAAAAAAACATTATTATTTGTTATGTATAGATTTTGGCATGAGATTGGGGAATAAATAACTACTGAGAAATTTTATGTAACACTTCTTTATTTAAGTTTCAAGTAAATAATTATTTAAACTGTCATGTGCCCGGAACAATTAATTAAATATTTGGCAGAGCCCATACAATTATTCATGTATATATGCAAACATTATGTAATTTAATTAGGTATAATAAATCTTATGACGTTTGATTTCACATAAAGTTTAAATTATGTTGCATATTGGTGTCGTGTCAATATTTATCTGCGTTGTTGGCCCATACATTGCACTAAAGTTAATAACGCAATTCTAGAACTAATGAACAGACAGGTATAGTCAAGATATCATAATATTATCTATTTCATATTAAGCGGTTTTGATTGCCCAATCCAAATATTTGTAAACCAATCTACAATGATTTATAATTATATATCATGATTAATTTTAAAAGGTTTTCAATAACAATATCATGTATTGCATTGATCTGATAATGTAACAAATCAATACAATGCTAACTAAACTGTTTATAATTACCCGGCTTAGCGTTGAGTAATTACAACTTATTCAACTGAGAAGCAATAGATATTTAGTTAAAGATTTACAATATGTAGATAATTTAGCGATATGGGCAACATCAGAAATATTTATTTCTAATTTATTTAGTGACACAGACATCGTTTAGTGAGTAACATACCTACCCATGTCGTAATATCGATAAACATAAATTAGGCCTCTGGAAAAATTCTGTATCAAATTGATCTTTAGGTACCTACAAGATAAGCATCAATATTTACGACTACAATCCAAAACAATGCAACTACATAGTTGTTGTATTTTAAACCTAATGTCAATGGATATAAAGTTCAAATGTACGTTCATAACTCACCGAGCACTTCTCCCAAACCAATGAAGACTCCGGACAAGCCCACCAGCTGTTTAGCATTCTCGCCCATGGACAGTGTGAAGCCGATGCTAGGGCTGTATACGCCGCTGAAGAATGATAGTTCCACTCCTAGAAAATATGAAAAAAAAAAAATCGTTGATAGAATAGACATGGTAGACCTGACGTTTCGATCTCAATTATCATCAAGCCGCATTGCACGCGTAGCATGACCGGGTATTGTCGACGGAAGAATAGACAAATGACAGATAGAATAGACAAAATGACAGACAGAATAGACAAAATGGCAGTCTATTGCCCTTATCAGAATTTACCCAATTAAATTCGGCGCAAGTTGTCTTCTTCCATACCCGTGTAAATCATAGTTGCGAAATTCATTACCGCGATGTACGTTACTGCGACAGTTTACTATCGCGACAGATTTTTGCACTTATCAGAATTTAATTGGGGTCGGCGCAGGTTGTTTTCTTCCATTCCCGTGTAAATCATAGTTGCGAAATTCATTACCGCGATGTACGTTACTGCCAAAATTTACTATCGCGACGTACGTTGTTGCGAAAGGAATGGGTTAGGTTAGGTTAGGTTAGGTTGGCGAGAGGCGGGGGGGCTCAGTAGCCGTGGTTTGGACCCCACGGTGAAGCTAAGAGGAACCCGAGGAGGGGCCGCTCGTCAGGGCTTTAGTAGACAAGCCGACGACGTAGCGGCCAAGGTTGCGGTGTTGTTGGGCGACATCGCAACTGTGGTGGGGCCGCGGCGGGAGAGGAGTGCCGGTATTGCGGTGCGCCGCTCTCCCTACCTTCCGCGGCCTTAACGGGGTCGCCACCGTACGATGGCTGACGCGGTGGGGCCGCAGGGGAAGAGGAGTGACGGTATGTCGTTGGCCGCTCTCCCTATCCTCTGCGGCCGAAAAATGGTAGGCGACGGGGCCATTCATCAGACCCGTCGCAAGGGGCAAGGGGTTGGTCGTAGGCTGAGGGCGAACAACGCCCTCTTCCAGCCCCTCTAAATGGGTCCAGGGACGGCGGACTCGGGGACGTCCACCGCCCCCCATACATCAGGACCCGAGGTGGCGGCGCGTAGTGTTCCACGCGCGCCCCTTTTAGACGTTGCGGGGGGAGTGTAACACCTCACTCCCCCTCCCAACACGAGGAGGCCCGCCGAGGCAGGCCAGCACCAGCCGGGGTTGTGGAAGAATAATGTGTTCCCGCGACCCCGGCGTAGGTGTGAGATGGAACACCGGGGTGGTTTTTAGTCAGTAAGAGTCTGACAGACCCCTCCGCCCGCCCCAGGACGGAGGACATCCATGAGGATTTTCCACCCCGGGAACAAAAAAAAAAAAAAAAAAGGTTAGGTTAGGTTAGGTTAGAACGGTGACTACTTTTCGGCTGACACAGGTACTGTCCGGACATGGGTGCTTCGGAAAGTACCTGTACCGTATAGGCCGGGAACCGACACCCGGTTGCCACCATTGCAACTGCCTCGACTACAGAACGCAGCACACCCTTAAGGAATGCCCTGCTTGATAAGTGCAGCGCCGTCGCGGCGGTTGGTGCTGCCGACACTCTCTCGGTTCTGAACATGGATCAGTCCTTGGTCGGAAGTGAGAGCGCGTGGGATGCCGTCGTCTCCTTCTGCGAGGTAGTGATAATCGCGAAGGAGGCGGCGGAAGGGGAGAGAACTTCTCTCTCCCCTTCCGCCTCCCTTTCAATCAGAATCCGCCGCTTAGGGTGAGGCCTGCAGGCAACAGACTTGGGGAGTTTGTTGCCTGAAGGATGATAATGCTAAACAAAAAACCGACGCTGACGCTGTTTATTTTAATTGATGTGACCTTAACATTCACAGTATTATTTTCCTGTTTATTTATTTAGAATAGCAAATCCACAGCACAGTCTCTTACAATTTGAATTAAATAACACTTAAAATTAGCATTTCAGTAACCATGCAAATAACAGGTATAAGTGACATTGACATTATGAATATTAGAGACAAACATAAAAATAAAGTGTGTTTAAAAGACCTAAATCCAGAACACTACCGAAACAAACCAATTTGAGCTACATAGACGTGCACTGTTCGCACTGTTTAAATATGGAGCGCCTTTATGAAGCGAAACTCATGCAGAAAATATGAATCTGTCAAGTTGGATCTTTCATTATATTGTCCTGCCATGCGTGGCTATTAAATGTAGTTTTTAAGGTGGGTGTGGGCAATTCAAAAATACGATGATGACGCTTACTACGTTGGCTGGACCTAAAGTTAAAATAGTTTACCAATTGAGCATCTATGGAACCGTTATTATTTTATGGAATATTAGTAAGTCAGAATGGTTACGTCTTTCTTTTAAGCGAATCATTTAAGTGCCTTAACCTGTCATTGTAATCAGGTATAGCTTAAGCTTTAGCGGTTTAGAAAGAAAATACGTTTATTTAGCACAGACTAAAAGGCACACAAAGCAGGTAAAATTTATAAGAGTAACAATCAAAATAAAAAGTGTACAGTGCGTAGTATGAAATTAGCAGGGTAGTGTGCCTCACGGCTGCGCCAAAAAGGCCCAGTTCAGAAAAAACAATGCCAGACAACTAGTGCTTGACGCTGGTTTTCAACTGGAACTTAAGTTAGTTGGTTAATTTATTGTTAGGCATACCTAGGTATAGTATTATGTTTGGTAGCTCAGGGGTTATTTTAACACCGCTTTATGTACTTAACTAAGACATCGTTAGATACGTCTTGACTGCCCAAGTGTTTTTTAGATAAGTGACGTAAAGAAAAAAACAAACTATGCGGCTGTGAGATGCCATTGTTGCAAAATTAAAATGGCCGATTTATGTGAAATTTATTCTTGAAAAAAAAACCTCAAAACCTGTCGATTGGGACAAAATAAAGGATTTATAAATGGCTAACAAAAATATATACATCATATATGTTTAAATGCAATTTGAAATGAGACATAATAAAACAAAAAAAAAACATAGTTTTGTGTGAGTTTATTGCAGGTGGGCAGGCAGGGGACAAACCAATGCTTGTTTTTCTCATTTCAGGGTTGTTTTACAGTCGGGTTTTTTGTTTTTTTATTTGATTACGATCTCTCATTTGGATCCAATTTAAAGCCTTGGAATATCTTCCTTCACAATAACCAATAGTTAAACTAAAATACGAATTCTCAGGGCACTTTTTAGTATTTCAGTTGGATTACACTGAAATATTTTGTTGACATTCACATTTTCGTATAGATACCGGCCTACTGCAATGCTAATGATATTTACATGTGCATATTCATTACCGGTTAATTGATCTGTTTACCTGACCGAGCCAAAAATAAAAACTAAATACACTTGGGGTCGAATAATTCATTTCTGAATATAATATTCTAAACTGAGACACAAACTTTAGCAGGGACTGCTACTACGCTCCAGAAGAAGCAGAAGACCCAGAAGAATCTCCGGACTAATGTCGCGACCTAGTTTGGGTCAGTGGAACCGTCATGAAATGTACTGTAATGGACCTATGCATTGCCTCAGTGAAACCAACAACGACCATTTCTCTGATCGCAGCCTAGCTTGATATCAACTTTTTTCAATTTTAAAGAGTAATTTGATCTACCCAACTAGCTTTTTAAGATTGAATACACTTACCGTTTCAGAGTTTTTGAAAATAATAGGTCATTAACATCGTTTCAAATAAATGAAACGACTCCTATTTCTTTACTATAGTGAAAAAATGAAATGGGGTGATGAATTAATCAATCGATGTTTAATTTAGACTTATTTAAAAGTTAGACGCGTATTTTTTGTAACTGGTGAGGAAAAATAGTATACAAAAAGATTTCAGAAATCTTTTTGTATACTATTTTTAAAGTTAGTAACGTGAACGATAAATATCGGGCTTCGACAATTTAATTAGTATTCAGAAGGGACCATTTAACTGGCAGTCAATGATCCCAGATTCTTGGAATAACCACCCAAGAAGCCATTTCACTGTAGTCCTTTTACCTCACTATGTATTTTTTAATACTTCCTAAGCACCTCCTCGGTGACACTTTTTTTTATATATTTTAAGTTATAACGTTGTCTATCAATAATCTGGTGCATTCTTGAGCCTTGGATGCTAATTTTGTTTTTAGGGTTTTCTGTTCTTTGTTGTTTGTTGTTTGATTGTATGTTTACATTATTATAATAGAAAAAAGGATATCAATACTCCACTTGAAATAAGATTAAAAATTTAAATAAACCTTTTTTACAGTCCGTTCAACTGATTTAGACTTCTGTTCCGTAGACATAAGGATGTCATTAAAAGCAAGAACGTGGTTGTGACCACCATCTGTTTACTGCTGTTGCCATTTGAGATGCCACCAACGCAATGAACGCAAAATAGGATCAACGTACTGTAAAAAACATTTATTTAAATTTCTAATCCTATCTCAAATGGTGTGTATGTCGGTGAAACCGCTACAAGTATAAATCGAACATTGCCATACACAGAGCTGTTGAGTCTACAAATCCATTTTGATATGTTTTTCAGCCCCATAGTTCTGGGACTGGTGGTGGTGGGGTGGTTAATATTGTTTTAATTTCCTTTGTGTTTCTAACTTACCAGTATAAATGAAGGTAACGCTCAGTAACAGCATATCCCGGGTGCAAAACAACTTCAAGGCACCTTTGAACGCATCCATAGGGCTTTCCTGAACCTCAATCGGAACTATTTCTCCCTGAAAACATCAACAGTGTGTAAACCCGGTGTCCTGACAACTTATCTATATATGTATAAGTTAAACTCAATTGCCGAAAATGTTGGGCCACGCATCACTTCAAAGCGGCTGCACCTATTCGGCTAATTATTTTTTTGTTGTACATATTTGTTACCGCCAGCACAAGGTTTGTAGGAAAGAAAATATTTGAAAAATCGTACGGAAATATGAAAATATTGTGTTTAAACATCTCCATAGAAAAAAAATTGATTGAAGAAAATAGTTTCTAGGTAGGGAGATCTTAAAACATATAAATAGCATTATTTTCATTTTTTCAAGACAGAAGGCCGGGACCATGACATTGGTAAGAAAATAGGCTATTTTCATCCTGGATCTCAGACGAAGTCGCGGGCAATTCCTAAAGGGATAGACAGAGGTGTAAGTATCTTTATTAGGTAAACCTATATTTCATCAGTTATGTATAAGTCCCTTGCAATCGGGGGCGAACCTTTTGCCATCAACCGGCTACAAATCCCCCAGATAGAAAAACCCCAAAAACCCCCGGGGGGCTATCACTGTTTTTCAATAACAGTTTGCCCGACTTGGGAATCGAACCCAGGACATCATGCTCTGCAGTAGCACTTGCAACCACTATATACCAATGAGGCAGTCAATACATACAAACAGTACCTACCTAAAGACAAAACTTGTAAGCTTTTTATTTCATATCCTTCCGAATTGCCACCGTCTCACGCTTAAGTAGCAATGCTCTACTAAAATCAGGGTGTTACCTTGACTCGACAATGTCGATTGGGGCTCCGATTTATTACAGTTAAATGTGCCAATGTACGCTTTGGCCATCGGTTCTACCTGCCCTTTAACTTCCCGCTAGCCCTCAATGAAACTGCCTCATAAAAGTCCTACGCTAAAGTAAAGAAAACGCCATCAAGGGAATTGAAACTGGCTGTTCTCGATTTCTCTTTTTATATGTGGTTTATCGGATAATACCAAAAACATCACTGAAGTGGATCAATAAAATCTTATTTAAGAGCTAGTCGGCCGTGGTTTAGTTGTAAAACATGCATTATGTCAACGCGACAGAGTGCGGTTTACCTTGGCGTCTTCGATATTGGGCATACGCTTAGCTGGCCGGAGAAGCATGAGGAAAACTAAGCCGACTACGCAGACTCCCGTCAACGCACCGAACACCACATTTCTTGTCTCCACATCAATTTGGGTCTTGCCTTGGAATTTTATGAATACGAAAAGATTGCCGAAAAACATGCTGCAAAGAGAAAGCAATCGATTAAGATTAGCGTGCTGAAACGTTAAAAAATAGCAGTAATTGACTTTGAATAATATCCATACGTTAATTGACCAATTTAGATGCTAACAAGATTTTTATCCGTATTTTTTAATAGGTTTTCTAATTCGCACTAGAATATTAAAGCAAAAATAATAGGAAATATGTTATCTCTGAGATTCTAACACCATGTTTTAATTCGGATGCTTCAAGATCAATTTTAATAATGACTGCACTCCAACCACTAAAACATGAACTTCAAGTCAACGCGATTCAAACAAATAGTAGTTCTTCATACCTGCACTGCAACATAGCCCAAAATACCCCAGAATTCCTGGATATGGTATCCGCATCGCTGTTCAGCGTCAGGTAGTTGCCCTGGCCGGTCCATATCGCAGCTGCGCCGGCGCCGATCAGCACGCTCGCCACGTACAGTAGCCACGTGCGGGGGAACAAGAAAGTCACGATGAAGAACCTGCAATGGTACATCTAGTTATAATTACGTGTCTGGGACTATCGCTTTCTATGGTATATGTAATTGCAATAAAAGAACGTAGATACTGGATAGCTGGAATGATTTTAGTATCCTGTTTCGGTAGTGTCAAATTATAGTTCTGAGTTGAGCTGCACCATGATTGACAAATGCGTGCACTGACTGGACAGGTCCACTCAAATCAGTGTGGTTCTTTCCTCAAAAGACCATTTCAGACACCAGTCTACAGGGTCCTCATGATCTGACCAAGTTTATTCCTCGGATTGTTATACACTTTGACATTAATGGACTTACTATACTATACAATAACATGAAAATTTACTTTGTAAAGTATTATAATATTTTAATTATTGTGAATGTGAAGGATTTGTTGTATTTTTTTATATCTCCGTTTATTTGGTCATGGTCATGGTCTGGCAGTTTGAGTAATTTATGCGGCCTACCCAAATGTCCTTTCTTTGGTAATGTTCGTCGAATCGTTGAGCTCCTTAAGTTCTGTGTTATTTATTTTTCATTTTTATTAATTGAATGTATGTGTATCTAACACATACATTCAATTATATTAAGTTGGTGCCAACATAAACTCATTAGAGTTTTACCGTGCACCGAAATCGAGCTGACAAAAACGTTGACCTGCATGATTACTGACAAATGCGTGCACTGACTGGACAGCTCCACTCATCTCATTCTGTGTGGTTCTTTCCTCAAAAGACCATTTCAGACATTAATCTACATGGTATTCACATGACCTGATAAAGATTATGTCTGGACTTTAAAAGAGACTGCGACCTCTGAGTTTGTTTCAGCCTTTCTTCTCAGAGTAGTCAGATGGGAAAAGCCGATCTCATCTACTTTTAAAATATGATTGACGTGTAAAAGTGTTTGTAAAAACCTACTTACAGAAATAAAATCATTTATCATATTAGCCAGTCAGTATATGGCAAAGGATTTGATTGCATTGCACTGCAAAAATCGATCTTCATACAGAGTGACCTGTAATTTAACTAATTCCTTTCAAGACGTGATAGTGTTACCCATTTGCAACAATTTATCCTAGCCGAAAATTTATGAGATTCGAGAAAACCAATTTTTTATGTATTTTTGAAAATTTCCCAGAATTCTTCACTAAATATCACTTTTCTCTGATCTCTCAAGTTGAATAGCCTTCATTGTTTTTTTATTGGGTACCCAATACTTTAACAAACCTTTCGATGTATCTGAATGATCTAAAAAATCAAACAGTTCAAAGTAAAAGGAAGATGATTATTAACCATTTTCAAAAATCATCTACCTACTTGAACTTTGACACCAGTTTTCTCAAAATTAAACTATGGCTCAAAATTAAGATGTCTTATCCGTAATTTGTACGCTTCAGTACAAATTACGGATAAGACATCTTCATTTAATCAGCTGTCTAACGAGGTCCTAAACAAACAAACCTAGAAAATTATTCTATGGTTTTGCTGTTAAGTAATAGTACTGTTATTACCAGAAAGGACATAGTGGATGGTGTGAACACCTTGAGTTAAATATAGGAAAGCTGATGTTGTGTGTTTTCCTTATTCTAATACTTTATCAGGTGACGTAATTAATTATATTTATAAGTTGAATAGTACTATTCACAAGCTGACAATAGGGATGATGACAATTTTTTAAATTTTTATCTCATTATATGGTTTGTTTCCAAATGGTGCAAAAAAATTTACAAAAAGTGAAAAAGCTTAAAAAATTGCCAGTTATAAACGTTTTAAGATAGGTGTGGTGACAAGGACAGCACTATCTTAGAAGTGACGTCACGACTATGTAACTTCAAACTAGCGCCGTACATTGTCCGTACCGTGCGACAAGGACGGGAATAATCCCCTCCAAAAACTTTAGAAGCGTGTATCTTCTTTATATTTACACCGATTTAACAGATTTTTTCGATTATCTCATTTTTACTTTGCCTACTATGAAATTGCATTATTTTTATGAACATTTCTAATATCAGTCATCATCCCTTGTTAGTGGGTTTAAGTTAACTCAGAGAACCTTATCTCTGTCCTGGAATAGTAGACATCTGATAGCTATGTTGATAGCTGATAATATTAATGAGGTTATAGAAATTATAACAAATTGTAGTATTAGTGACGAGTCTGTGTTGCCTAGTTATACAAACAACATAGCGATTAATTATGATTCATCATTTTGTACGAAGGAGGATCCAACCATAATACCAACATCCTTGGAGGGCACTACCAGTCAGATAGGTTATACTTTTCCTGCTGGAAACCATACCGCCATTTTAGACTTTTCAGTTGTAGTTGTGGAGGTCACTCCGGATAATTATTTAAACTAGTCAGTAAGACAACAGAAGTTACCCCTTCAAATAACAAATTATTATTAGAGAATAATATTAAGATATCTTCTGGCAATATAACTCATAGTTATAAAAACCAAAGGGAGTGCAACATACTTTAAAATTACATAATCAAAACATCCAAGGTTGCGCTTCCTGTGTTTGATGTCATTTGTTTAACAGAAAATTGGTTAAAAGATCATCAAGTAATGTCAATTAATTATGCAAATTATTGTGTAGTTAGACATTTCAGCCGAAAACGTATGATACATGGCGGGTCATTAATATTAGTTAAAAATTCAATTAAATCGATAGAACGAAAAGACATCATCGGACTGTCTGTTGAACACGCAATTGAATTGTCCTGTGTTGAGCTTGATCAGCATGTCATAGTATGCGTATACAGACCTCCAAGTTACCAGAATCTACCTGTGTTTGATTCCGTAATGGAAGATGTGTTAAAGAAACTTAGTGCTTGTAGTAAGTCAATAATAATCTGCGGACACTTTAATATTAATTTATTAGAAAATAACTCTAGTACTGTCAGATTATTAAGTCTTTTTATGTCATTTGATCTGTCAAATGTTTTTATTGAACCAACCCGAGTGACAGCTTCTTGTGCTACTACCTATACAAACAAATAGTAAATGAGTTGCCATCTGATCACAGTGGACAAACTATAACATTTTGCTCAGGCCAACATTAGGCCTTTACAAAAAACTCAAATAAGGTTTAAATGATTCTTTGGCCAGTAAATTATGTAAAAGGTGACCCAAATGAGTTCTACGCCGAGTCCTTTTCACTATTAAACACGCAATTTAATGACACTTTCAGGCCAAAATCTATTTGAACTTTATGGCCTAAAGCAACATGTGACTCATACAAGCTTTCATCAGTATGTTGCAAGATATTCAAAATCATTTAAAAGTGTTTGCAAAATAGCGAAAGCTCTTTATATTAGCAAAAAAATAAAATCAGCTGATGATAAAATAAAAACTACCTGGCAAATAATAAATAATGAAACAGGTAGGAAAAAACAGCATAATATCGAATTTAATTTAGAGACTGCACGTGGCCCCATCAACTCAAATGTAGATAAAGCTCAGGATTTTGAAAACTTTTTTTGTTAATATTCCACTTAAAACGACTGAAGCTTTAAATTCCTCACCCTCGCTTTCTGCTGCCTTACTTGAAAATAATGTAAAAGCATGCCCTTTCGAGTTAAGGTTTCAGCATACAAACCCCCAGGCTGTTAAAAAAGCTTTTAAAGATCTTAAAGTCAAATCAACACAAGATCTCTGGGGACTGTCTGTAAAAGTCTGTAGATCTCTCATCGAAACCCTTGCGCCCTATTTAGCTTTCATATTTAAATACCAGTGTAGACCAACGAGTCTTTCCGAATCTTATGAAACACAGTTAAGTGATCCCATTGTTCAAATCCGGTTATAGTAAAAAGCTCATAATTATAGGCCCGTAGCAATTCTGCCAGTTCACAGTAAGGTGATTGAAAAGTTGATGCTCAATCAAATGTTAGGTCACTTTAATAAAAACTCCATCTTTCATGAACATAAGTACGGTTTCACTAAAGGGCGTTGTACCACTGACGCCGGTGTCACCCTAATAAAGAACATTTTTAACGCCTGGGAGGAATCACAAGATGCCATTGGAATCTTTTGCGACCTCTATAAGGCGTTCGATTGCGTAAGCCGTGAGACACATCTGCTGAAACTAGAGCACTATGGGATTAGGAATGCAGCTCTTGATTTGCTACGATCCTACCTGAAAAATAGAAAGGTTACAAATAAACGGCATAAACTAATTAGGGTCTGAAATGACAATGGGCGTTCCTCAAGGTTTCGATATTGGATCCATTCCTCTTTTTAGTTTACATTAATGATTTACCCCAGTTACTTCAAAATCAACCGACGATGGTGTTATTTGCAGATGACACTTCATTGATCTTTAAAATAAACCGATGGCCACAAAATCTTGACGACGTGAATAACTCTATTCTTCAGGTCCAAGATTGGTTTACGGTAAATAATTTGGTACTAAATGAGAAAAAAAAACCAAATGCATTCGATTTAACCTTGACCTAATGTTAGAAGTAGCGAATGTGACATCATATTGAATGGAAAAAAACTGGAATTTATTAATCAGACGGTTTCCTAATCACGCTAGACGAGAAGTTACAATGGAGACCTCATATAACATCTCTCGCGGGGCGGCTAAGCTTGCGTTTATTTTAGCTACTTCCACAGCATTATGTCATACGGCGTTTTACTGTGGGGTCGGGCTGCTGACAAAAATGGATTAAATCCATTTTTATTTTGCAAAAGAGAGCAGTCAGAGCCATTTACAATCTACGTCGCCGCGAATCTCATAAGAAACTATTTAAGAACATTAAATATAACGACGGTACCTTGACAGTTCATTTATGAAAATATTATGTATATAAGAAAAAATCTGATGAATCATTTTAATAAAATAAGTGATAGACATAATATTAACACTAGAAATAAAAATAAAATAGATCAACCATTGTGTTTGCTATTTGTGGTATAGTATTTTTAATCTGGGTGCATCGTCTTCACATTTAAAAATATAATTAATGTACACAAAATATTGTTAAACATTTTAAAAGAGTAAAGGTGAAGTTTCTTGCCCCTTCTTCTCCATACGATACTACCTTTTGGAAGGGGCGCCTAGAATCAATTCTATTTAAATGAAAATGTTGACTTTCAAAAGTGCCTTTTAGTGCCTATTTGAAATAAATGCTTTGACTTTTTTGTTTATTTTTGACTAAAGTAAAAAAATATATTTAGAGTTGCCGATGAAACAGTCGAATGCTGGCAAACGTCGAATTTGCAAATTATTGAAATATTGAATAAATTAGTGGTAATCAAAAGTTAGGAAGTATGTAGTAGGATAGCATAACCATCCCACCACTTCGTAACTTCTCAGAAATCCATCACACATTAGGCACCCAGGCCGTCATGGCAAGTCGCAGAGAGGCTATTTAAATTTTTCTATATATGTTGAAGTTAAAACCCGTTTTTAGATAGAACGCGTTTTCCCTAGTTGAAACTAGTTTTACCTAAATGCCTTTGTTACAACTAGAAATACCTAGTCAAAACTAGAATTTACCACTGATATATTTGATTTTCGGATAAAACTAGTTGTGAGCTTTAGTTAAAACTAGCACTAGATAAACTATTTTGGGTTTGAAAACAAGATAATATATACTTTAAAAATATTTATTAAAGACATAGAACACAAGAGTCATGTTCCGAACACAATTTTACCTTTTAGAACTGTTGCTTAGGAAGCAGCAATAGGAACTGGTCAATGATATATGCGCTGTTCAAGAAAGGTTGTATCTCAAAAAGGTGTCTCTGCAAGTTTTTTTTACATTTGTAACTCAAAATGCCACGATAGTTTGTCATGCGACAAGTGATCCGTAACCAGCGAGTAGACTGTGAGTCATGAAAAACAAAACATTAAGAAAGAGTCCATGGTCGTTAATGCCGAAAAAGATAGAATTGGTAATTATTGAATTAATTTAATATCTGAGCCACATTGCTGTTGGTTACATGAAGGTTTCGTTCAAAACGGGCATCCCTGTGCCTTATAAAAGCCCTTACTCTTCTTCTAACTTCTGTCTTGGTAACTTTAGAAGTGAAATTTGTTGCCTTAGTACTTCTACTGAATACAGGTGTGTAGTGTACAAGACCCCAAACATAAAAGCCTTGAATCACGTTAAAAACTAAAAGCCGCTCAGCGACTTGTGACCTGGGTGCATAACATGCGGTGTTTGCCTCCCAGGGTAGGAAGTAGTGAGATGACATAAACCCGTTAATTAATTCGATTATCACAATTTTTTTTAACATTTTAATCTTTTGCTAATTCGACCTTTTATCGACGACATTAAAGACTATCGGCACCTCTGAATATTTTTATTACTTTTGTACCTCGTTATACAGCTGATTAAATGAACATCCCTCTAATTTGTACGCTTAAAGCCATAATAAATTTTTGAGGTAACTAGTTTTAAATTTCGTGTAGGTAGGTGATTTTTGAAAATGGTTCATAAACTTCTTCCTTTATATTTAACCGTTTGATGTTTTAGAACATTTTGATAAATCGAAAGGTTTGTTAAGGTATTGGGTATATAATAGTATAGCAATGAACACTATTTGATTTTAAAATTTAGAGAAAATGATATTTAGAGTAGAATTCAGCGAAAATTTACAAAAATACATAAAAACTGTGTTTTCTCGAATTCCATGAATATTCGACTAGGCTTTATGGGCTTTTCCAGATTTTAATGTGGTAAGTTTGTGGTAAGTATGTAAGGTTTGTGGAAGGGAAAGTCTGGTAGACATAATCTTTGTACACAACATGCTGAATAGAACAACGGAGTTCTGTTTTATTAGCTTCAATGCCTGATCCTCTAATTCAATAGCCCCATGGGCTGTATGGTCGTTGCCCCACGGTATGATCGTGAGAAGTGTAACTACTATAGTCGTAACTTTAATCTATGTCCTAAACATTTCAAATTGTAAACAAATTCTCCATTTCATTGTTCATCGTAGACCGTGTATGCTTTGCTAATCCAATTTCGCAAGTATTACGAAATAATGGAACAAAAAGAGAAACGAGACGAAGGTGGACGAAGGCTTTTAATTTTGGTACTTACGAATGTTCTCTGGCACGATGCTATCCAACTACGACTGTGAACTGTAAGCTGGCAATACATGTTGGTCATAGTTGGCCGAGCGAAGGCGAGTACCAAGATATAGACAGCCTATTTATCGAGCCCCGCCATTGCTCGTAAACGCTCGCCTAGCTAGCGAGTGCAGGCGAGCGCCAACGTGTATACGGTCCGTTTGGCGTGCCTCGCCACCACTCGGAATCGCTCGCTACGACTCGTCTCACTTCGGATCAGTGTCGGTATCAATTTGCCTAAGCTACGCTCGCGTTGGCTGAGGCTTGGCCAACATGTATTGCCGGCTTTAAATCTGATGTCCAGTGGGCCACTAACACACTATCAAGTAAATGCAATGTTGCGCAATAGCAGTGTTCACGAGTTACAACACTAGGTATACATGATGTCCAACTGTCCACTACAATATAGCATATAACAAGTATCGGTTATGCAACCTGCTAAATTAAGAAGGCTAAGATAAATCGGGTTTGTTAATTATTGAACTGTATTTACTTTGGTAATACTTCTTCTTGTTCTTCTTTTTCTACTTCTTTATTAGGTAACTGGCGAAATGTGGGTGTACTATAGGTACACCTCTGCCTACTGGGATTACAGGCGTGATTTTATGTTATGTTGTATTAGGAAAACAGTTTATTTGAGAAGATTGATAATCATGCCGAGAATAATGCAGCGTATCCGAAACAGCGTAAGTAACATAACGCAGTACGCTCGAATATTGACGAGAATTTCGTGACCCAACGTTAAGAAATCGATCATGATTGAAATGGAAGAGTAGAGGACCGACCACCTGGAAATGCCACTGACTGTATACAGGCGTGCACCGCATAGGTACATTTGAAATCATTGCAGTGCTATAGGATTAAAAATTGTTAACAATACTAACTAAA
The DNA here is from genome assembly GCA_963555695.1 of Dasypolia templi. NCBI lineage: Eukaryota > Metazoa > Arthropoda > Insecta > Lepidoptera > Noctuidae > Dasypolia > Dasypolia templi. The sequence continues at coordinate 24,329,074 of OY743138.1, forward strand.
ATTTTGGTGTAGCTAATCAGTGATCTTGTTTAGTTTGTGTCAATTTGCAGTTTCATCGTCGTGAAAACTTCTGACTGCCCCCGAATTATAATCAAGTACCTTTACCATTCTGTACAAAATTTCATTCAATCCGTTCAGCTGTTACGGTCTGGTTGAGACACACCTCCTAACTTTCGAATTCATAATATCAGAGGGATGTGTTGGTCAAGGTTGCAGTCATACACGATTCGCATACCTATTTACCAACCTAGAATAAAAAAGGCGTCACCTTGCCAAACAGAGTTTATTCGACAAGGAATTATTAATAAAAGAAAATAATCAGACATTTGAAAAAGCCATTTGTCTATGATGAATTGTTTTTGTTCCTCGCTAATCTAAGACCGGAAGAAAAATATACACTTGGGAGCAAATAAATCGAGCCACTTCCTTTTTCACGCATTATGGTTATTATTTTTGGTATTATGGAACGCATCGATTCGAAACATATATCGCCTAAAAGGGTATTTAATAACCTTTACAATGAGGGTAGTTAGTTGTCAAAATTTCATTTTAATTAAAGTTTAAAGGGTAGAATAAAATTATCGCATTTAATTTGCATATGACATTTTTATTGTACTCTGTTAAGAAAAGATTAAATTTGAGGTTTTTGTTAATCATACCCATATTACTTGTTATTGTTGTCTTTATCTGTGTCTGTGTAATCAAAATAACCTGATGAAATGGATACTACACCGACGGAAGCTCCCCAAGTTGTAGCTTTACTTGAGGTTGGACACGGACAACGTGAAGTGGCACGCAGACTTCATTTGAGTCGTTCAAAGGTACAGCGGGTATACCGCAGGTATCTGGAGACTGGTGCTTTTGTTCGGCGACCTGGAACTGGCCGACCACGGGCAACAACAGAACGTGACGACCACTTTATTGCAACCAATTCGTTGTGCGACCGTGGACTTAATGCTGTTCAGCTACAGCAAGCGTTACGTGACGTTCGAGGTGTCGCAATCAGTAGGTGGACAGTGAGACGAAGACTAAAGGAACGAAATTTAACATCACACAAACCAGCAACTGGCCCAAAATTGACTGTAGCTCATCGCCGATCTCGCTTGGAGTTTGCTCGAGAACACATTAATTGGACGTTAGAAGACTGGAGGTCAGTTTTGTTTTCTGACGAGTCAAGAATCTGTATTTTTAGCAATGACGGGAGAAACCGAGTGTATAGACGTCCTGGTGAAAGATTTGCCCAATGTTGCATTCGAGAAACTGTGAGTTTTGGTGGTGGTTCTTGTATGGTGTGGGGAGGAATTCCTCTAGACGGAAAAACGGAACTTGTCTTCGTCGACCCCGCCAACGATGGCAGTGGTAGACGTGGATTAACAGCTGACCGATACATAACTGACATTCTTGAAGACCACGTAATGCCGTATGCTGGTTTTGTCGGAGAAAATTTCTTGTTTATGCATGACAATGCGAGACCTCATACCGCGCAGATCGTTACGGAATACTTGTCTGCGATCGGGATTCAACAAATGGTATGGCCAGCACGAAGTCCCGATTTGAACCCGATCGAACACCTATGGGACGAGCTAAAACGGAGAGTCCGAGCCAGGGTTCCCGCTGTTTCATCCATTCCCGAGCTTAAAGTCGCTGTGCTTGAAGAGTGGGAGAACATACCACAATATGTCATCGTAACTCTGATCAGATCGATGACTAATAGGCTACAAGAATGCATCAGGGCACGGGGGGTAATACCAGTTATTAAGAATATTTTTTTTGCAATAAATTTGTTTTTTATTGTTTTTATGGACTGTTTTAGCCCTACTAAATTTTCTATCAAAATTACCATTTTTCTTGCAGAGCCAATAATTTATTATTCAATAATTTACCCTCATTGTTAAGGTTATTAACTTAACTTTTAGGCGATATATAGTTCGAATTGATACGTTCCATATTCCCAAAAATATTTACCATTTTACGTGAAAAAGGGTAGTGGCTCGATTTATTTGCTCCCAAGTGTAGATCATTTTCTTCTAATGTTGCGCATGTCACAAAACGTTAAGGAAAATGGAAAGGACATTACGACATAAATTGTGAATACTTATGACAATTAACACCGTGTTACAAGTTAGTCGAAATATAGCAGACTTGCTAAAATGTGGGCTAGTAATTTTGTTACTTACTAAAATTGCTCGTACCGACTATATGAAAGATAAAATTACTAACGTTCATGTGAATTACACACATGCACGTGGCATGTATTCACTGGCAGTCTGAAAACTTCTCATTGTTTGGCTGATGAGCATCGACTTGCATAAATAACGTTACAACAAAGCATATGCTACATAAGATAGGTTCTGGGGCTACATTCATCTTTTACCATACTTACCTACACTACTGCTAAAGCCTGTAAAACTTTGAACCGACCGACAATGCCGCATTTTCTACAAAGTTTCCATAGTTGGAAATGCATGTCACCCAAATATGTAGAGAAAAATGTTAGACGGGTAATTAACTTACAACCACTTTGATTATTAGTTAATTGTAATACTACCTCGTGCCCGCGACTTCGTCCGCGTTAAGGTTCTTGTTCCCCCGACCCACCCCGTCGCATCGCACCGTTCTTTCTGACATTTTTTCTTTTTGCTTTTCTTTTAAGGGTCATAGCGTGATGTTGAATAGCCTATGGTATTCCACAAGAATTGGGCTATCAAATACAAAAATATTTTTTTAATACGCCCGGAAGTTCCAGAGATTACATACAAACTTACAAACAAACAAACAAATGTTCTCTCTTTTTAATATGAGTATAGATATGATATCATCATTCAACATATAAAAGGCATTTCCTCAAACTAGGCTGAGAATCAGCATTTTTCGAACGTCAAAATTAGATAAGACAGTCCCACAAAAACGTCCGCCCTTCTTCACTTCCTAGTACTTTAGCCATAGTTATAACCATAGTATGTATTAACCATAGTATGCATCTACAGAACCGGTACAGAATTAAGTACTTTTCTCACAGAAAATAAAAAAATCTTATCTGACAAGCAAACATCGGGGCGTTCTGGCTCTGAGTCCAATTCGGGTCCCTTCACTTTATCACTTAAGTCCAAATAAGAACTCCAAGGCAGCAGTGAAAATTGGACAACAGAAAAATGGCATCTAGGATTTCCCAGTTTACAAGATTAACCTACCAGCTACTACTTTAGACAGAACCAGTTTGAAATTAGTTTAGTGTGCCTTAAAATCTAGACAAGGTCAGCAGTGAAAATTGAACAACAGAAAAATGGCATCTAGGATTTCACAAGTTTACAAAAACTAAACTACCAGCTACTTACTACTTTACACAGATCTAGTTTGAAATTAATTCAGTGTGCCTGAAAAATCTAACCAAGTTCACTTTCTGGTACAGTAGGTATGTGACGCAAATAAAAATGGCCACTACAATATATTCTAACATGTTGTTAAATAATCTAATTATACGCCTCCTTTCGTAGAGAACTCCGCAACAAAACATTTTGATCTAGTATTGTTAAAACGTCTAGGTCTTTAGCAAAAAATGTTAATTGGAGTTACATTTTTAAACATTAAACTTAACAAAGCTGGCAAGCCTTAAAAAATGAAAACTTCGAAACAAAATGTACAACGCTTTGAAAAAAAAAAAAGCAATCACATAAATTGATTAGGAAGAACGCATACAGTCGTGACATGACTAACAACAGTTTGATAAAATTGTATATTATCGTCTAGCGTTGCATTACACTATAAATAATATAATGTTAAAATAAATGAAAGGAACTATGCAACAAAGCCAGCAGGCAACCTTGAGGGGGCGGGCGTAATCTAGTCTAGTGAAGGTTTGTGAGCGAAAATATTTCGATATACCAACTGAGGAATGTTTGTACGATTGCGATCAATGATTGGGAACCACCTGTCGCTGCTTGATGGAAAACACAACAACGATAAATTATTAAAATGTACCAGATCCAAAGTGTCATGCAGCTATTCCTGATTCCGAAATTAGCTTCTCAAGTGGACGTTCTAAGCCAATTAAAAACTTATCATGAATCAAAATCAAATCATTGACTTCATCATAAAATTTGAGCCTTTGCAGTCCGTTGAGTTGCCTTGATTCCAGATATAAAACTTTTCACTAAGCAAAATAGTAGACAACGTTCGAATCGGAATGACAATAGGGTAACTCCCGTATCATCACAAGATGTGTTGATAACGGAGTCAATCGGTATCAATAAAGCTTGTCATAATTTCTTTTCCACGGGGTCATCGTTCAAACAAGGCCGTACCTTCTTTGGAAACGAAAGTACTTAACACACTCGCCGCCACGTGAAATCATTGTTTATACGCCTTCAGACTGCAGTACTACACAATGCGTAGTTGTTGATGTAGGTACTTGTAGGACACATAGTTTATCGAACTCCATACAATGCGATGGGTAAATGTTTAGCATGTGTACACAGACAAAGTATTATTTTGTACTCGATACTTTACTGTCCCTCGTGACAGATATTATGCTACCTCGTCCTCAACGCCTTACCTACATACACACCTTTGGAATTTATAATTGTGTGTCCCTCAAGAATGTCTCCTTTACTATTTAAATCTCATCATGAAAGTTTAACGTGCAAGAATGTTTGACACTTGACGGTCCCAAGTTGAGAGCTTTCACGTTATTTTATAAAAAAATTAAGATAAAGGTTGACGTTGACGCCAATACAGAATATTTTGAATTCAGGGATTTGGTATTGATACGCTTATCTGCGTGGTAGAAAATAAGTACGAGTGTAAAACATGGTTTGGTAATTAGATCGCGATCACCAAAGCAACACAAAAGAGTTATTACTTAATATGCACAACACTGCTTGGACGGCTTAACGGATCCTACTGACGCACTCTACAAGTAGTTATGTCAGTTTCACGGTGCGAGACTACCACGCAATAGACGATACTTTTACCATTGAAAAGCCAACATCTTTTACTTATTTGCTTTTTGTACAAAAAGCAAGTGTATGAACGAAAGTGAATGTAAGTCCATCAATGCCTGGTTGCAGCCAAGGTACCTATAGTCTTTTCTCATTTAATTCGCGGAAATTCAAGCCATTTGACCAGTACAACTTTTTCGATTTATCTCGAAGGTTTTCAAAATAAAGCTCGAATTTCCAAGCATTTTTGAAAAATATTTATTCACTTTTATTTAAATGCCATTTTCTTTTAGGATAAAGCTGCTTTCTTCTTCTTTGCTTCGAAGCCGCATAAAAATGTACCTAAATACGTAGCTATTTTAAGTTCTTCCGTCCACATAAAAACCCGGCATAGCTTGTCTGTCAAAGGACCGAGCTGTCTTTGGAGCAGACAGGTCGAGCAGACTAGCAGACGAGTCGAGTGGAAACCGCGAATCGGCAAGCGTAGCCCCCAGATGGAAAGGCGGCTGAGAGTTTGGGACAGACAGACTGGATGGCGAAGGCATAGAAGCAGGTGTTGCGACGTACAGCCCGATTCGGACTCACATGAGGCGAGTCGCTGCGCAGCGCGCAGTAACAAATTCACTTGTCAGCAGGGGTGAGGTACCTACTGCGCAGCGGGGTAACGCACTTCACAGCAGAAGCCGCCATAAAGTTTGAATCGGGCTGTAGTATGGGAAAGAAAGGCCTTTGTCCAACAGCAGACTGCGTCAAGCTTAGTTGATTGATTTCAAATGAAGTTTGATTTCTATCTAAAACAACGAGGACCAATTTACCAAGAATTTTCTGCAAGAGGTAATTCACCTAGATTCGTTCAAAATCCAAAGTTTTGTTAACATGACATGCATTTGATTTATTACCATAAAATACCCATACATCTTAAAGCACAAACTACAGAAAATCACGCAATTCCTAAGTGAAATTGCAAACGGAGTGTTAGCTGCGCGCGCGCAAGATGTTCGCACGAGTATGATAATAAATAATGTTTCTTACACGATGCCAGCAAACAAATGGATGGTGAAAGTTAGCTTGGATTTAATGCGATTTTTGACTTTTTAATGTAAAAATATTAAAATAGGAGATTTGCTTAAATTTATAATGTTTGAAGAGTTGATTTTATACTTAACATTTATTTGTTGAAATTGCAATCAAATGGGAAAAATAATCTAGTTTTCCTGTGAAAATGGGAAAAACCGCTTTAGCAGGCTCGGAATTATCAACAAAACTGTAAAACAATCGCGAGTTAACCCTTGACATAGTAAACTAGGAATCTATCGCATATTATGTATTTACAAATCTTTTGTTAAATACTGCTGGAAATCGTGATGGTCAAAAATGGTAAGTACCTAATTTTGAAAGGCAGCATCAATGCCAAAAAATATAAAGTTGAATAATATTCTATGGAAACCAGTCCCAAATACAAACTCAAAAAAATATGTGTTTCAGAAAAAAATGCCCATCCGTCAAAAACTTCTTAAATGATTAAGTAACTAGATTTCGAAAACAAAATGATACAGAGCAGACAAACAAACAAACAAAGTTAAATTTTTCGATATAAAAACGAAAGAGTGCATCATAATGTTCTATGATCTAGAAACCTCAATGGTTGGTCTATGGCCTACAAATTGACAGCTCATGGACATCAGACCATTAGCATTTCGCACTTAGTACAAAAAGGTTGTATAATGTTACATTCGGACAAGTTTCCTTATGTAATACTTCAGATATCTATGCAGCGTATTTCTCTACGGGGAGCCATGTACCTATCTTATGTTTTAATCTACTCAATAATTTCTTGTTACTAACTTTTCCGGAGGTTGGAAACTCAGGTATTAAATCGGAGAAAGTTTTCTGCTATAGTTTAACAGTTTAACTTTCTCGTTGAAACCCCTATGATGATTCGACATTATTTATTTGCACAGAAATCTCAATTTTACAAACAGTTTTTCTTATAGGTACTGCTCTTTTATTTGGAAACGTTTTGTCAGCGGGCTATTAATAGTTAGTAGTCATTATCTAGGTAATTATTACCTATGAAATATGGTGCAGTTCCTGCAATTAACATCCGATACAATAGAATGTGGTTAGTATTAGATAGGTACCTACACTCACTTTTAGATGCCCTGTTTTACTCAGAACTGTATTTTCAACACCTTCAATCCTGGGCAGCCAGCCCTGCTACATACCACCCTGCTGGCCTTATTGCTTAGCTCGATGGCATCCGACCGAAGAAAAAACTGTACTTACAAGTAAGTAAGTCCTCCAATAAACATTGCTCCTCTTGGGCCAGTGATGGTGATGATGGACGGAGCCATCCAGTTGCAAATAGCCAATGTGGCGTAGATGATGGCCAGCGACGTGTAGCCGTCGCCTGTGAATTCCGGATCATCGTGTGATATGCTGTCCAACACTGTTTTCTGTGAACGAAATATATGTTTTAGACAGCTGTGGGCATTTCAGAGCATGTCCAGAGCCCAAGAGGTATCCTGACATTAGTTAAAAACAGCTTCAACATCGTCTTTCTTGAAGCAGTCCTTGAAAATTTTCCATGTTCAGCTATGGATTACTTTCTAACTGTTCATGCTTTAAAAGATGAAGTAATCCCTAATTCTGAGTTGTTGTGGTGTGGTAAAGGTAAACCAGTAAAAACAGCCGCCTAATTGCGTAACACTCTATCAATCACATTCTGAATAATTTTGAAGGATATTGCTAATCCATTGCTTTCTAAGTTCGAAAAATTTGTCATGCTCAACAACGTAAATAAAGAAAATTGTTACTGATAGTGTAAGTTATTTCAAGAAAAATACTGCCTAAAAACATAATTGCCAGAAGATACGAACTGATTACTTATAAGAAAAAAAAAACACTTTTACAAAATTTCTCTAGGCTACGCTCTATCTATGCCAAATTTATACGCCGCATCATAATATCGGAACGCGATTCCGAATCGAGTAATATTTAAATTCAGTGCATCTCATTAGCATAAATATTGACTGTTCTGAAATTAGTTAGTATAAAAAATGCTCATAGCGATGATTTATCTTACTCTTGACCTGTACCCTAATTGCGTAATACACAATCAATCCAAAATCTGAATCGTTTTGAAACAGATTGCTAATCCATTGCTTCATAAATTCGATAAAAATTCTGCTCAACAATGTAAATAACGCAATGAATGTTGTTGAACTGTCAAATTCAAACAGATTAGTCGTAATCGTTTACACGGTTTTTACGGAAACAGTTTCGCATAGTCAAAAGATCAAGAATGTCAGCAGTACTTGAAATTGTAACATGTCGCGCTTATTTAACTTTAACTTTATTTTTATTCTCATCAAGAAGATAACCGTTTATGTTTCTTAAATCTTATCTGAAATCACCCAGCATTTTCTCTTATTTTAATTTTGCAATGCAATGCACATAACTTTGGAATTTTATGTTTACAACCTTGCTACTCCCAAAAAGTTACAGCCTCCTAAGATGGATCTGCTTTCGAAACCAGAAAGCGTGGGATGTTCGTTAAAAAGGTATCGAATTATCGATGCAGCTTTAAACATATCTTCAGTACCAGTTCATTATTTATTTAAAAGCGCGTATCAATGCGATAAAGCACCAAAACGTGTCGTAACGCATCGAGGCGACAATACTTTCGATTTCGACATTTTCATTTTTAGTATCAATAAACCAAATCCAATATTCATCTGCATTTGGATATACAAGGATGTCGATAAAATATTACCAAAACATGTCTTTATAAGGTGAGACTGCGATTATTTTATAGGTTTCGAAAACAATAATACTCAAACATTTCACTGATTGTGAAGAAGCAAGCATATCCTTGTAGTTTATTATGAGGAGTGGAAAATTCCATTGAACATTTTTGCGTTATTTATGAACGTAGATTGCAAAAATGGCAAGTTTAATGTAGGACGCTGCTCTTAGGTGCAACATGAACAAAACTTTACCGCATATTGATTTCATACCCATCACGAAAGTATGCACTTAATTAAATGGAAATCTGAGTAAAATGTCGTCATATTGAAACACTGGAAGGTCCAAAAAATAAGTTTTAAAGGTAAAGTCTCGTGCACACTGCCGCGACACCACAGCGCGACACAAAGGCACCGCGTGTCGCGTGACGAGCGGTATTACAGGTCAATATACAGGTCGTCCTAGTGCTCACTGATTTTGGATACTACAATATCGTCCCCGAAACTTGTTATCTTTACGTTAGGAGTTCGTTGAACGACAGCAAGTACACAAAGAATTGCGCAAAAATTACAACACATATCTATATCTACAACATGCGGTGCGGTATCTCATTTCACTTGCACCGATTTCAATTTTCTTGTGTGAGGTTCTTTTGCAGCACTTTCCTTTGCCGCAGAACAAAACTATTTAAATTACATTGGGCCTAGTGTGAGTTTATTTTAACCGTCTCGATTTTACGCATCGACCGCGTTCGGCGCTCCGATTGGCCCTTGGCAATCGGAGCGCGACGATCGAATGGTGAAGGGCCAATCGAAGCGCCGAACGCGGTCGATGCGTAAAGTCGAAATGGTTAAAAAAACTCACACTAGGGCCTCAGACCATTGTAAACATCGAAAGGTAAAAGTATTGTGATGAAAACTAAAATCCTCCATTTTCGAAACAAAGCAGCTTATCTGACCATCACAATCTCACTACGTCACTTTCGACCTCCCAATTATCTGAAAGCGACACATCATTGAAAAAACCCTTGAAAATAAATATCTTACCAGTAAATCTATCTGACCTAAATCGAGTACAAACAAATCCTTGAATTTATCGAGTATAGGCAAACAAAACAATGATAAATATCCACTTCTATCAACTGCTCGTAAGTCAAATGAGACTTATTAATTAAAACTATGTAGTCAGAGTGATCTAGGTACTTCGTATACAGCTACAGGTCGCCATGGTTAAGGAAAACCTTAAAAACCTAAAGAGATTAAGGTACTCAATCAGCTAATGGAATATTAATAAAAAATAATGCGTCGTAACAATCGTCAATGTTTACTTTTATTATTTTGTGACGTCAATCAAGCGTCTCGGCACTCTGAACTATCTGAACGAATGACATCACCCCTCCCAGGGCATTATTCATTTTAGTTTAATTTTCCATCGGAAAAAAGCCTAAATTAATCACGTTTTGGGCAGCCCAGAACGCACTGAAAAATGGATCCAGTAATCTGATTAGACGTCAGCCTCAAAATAGTTGGAAATTTGGGATAAATACTTCTACGGGTTTTCTTCAACACCCATTTACAATAATATATCGTTGTCTTGTTTGTGTTATTTCATCGTAGCCAACCATAAAATATTTGAGGATTAGCTTCCCATTTCATTGAAAGTGAACGTTCATACGTAATACGCCATTAAATGCAAATAAATGGCGATAAGAACGGAAGGTACCGATATAGTGCGATGTAATAAAAGCTAAGCTACAAATGCATTCAGCTCTGCCTTTTTCCCGTCAGAACTGTGCAATGCGCAAGCGGCGATCGTCCATCAACCCAGTTTAATGATTGATTGATAAAAATATAAGTGACGTAACAATGAGTAACTTAGGTCAATATCCCACTTTATAAGCTATTCTGCATACTGATTGTTAGTGCTGTTGATTCGAAATAATCAGCTCACTGGTTACTTCCACTGAAGCGTTACCATGGAAATAATTGGCTCTGTGCAACGGTGCAATATCCGTAACAAGTATTTACGTAATTATTAGCAGATTGCATACTTTCTACGATAGAATACAGAGATATGTTTGATTCGAACGAATTAGTTGATCCAAAATTAGGAACTTTTGAGTATTGATGTGGATGATGAATGCCTACTGAGTTGATAAAGATGTTTGTTTAGTTTAGTACTAAAACAAAAGGCTTAATACAAAGGTCAATATTTTAATACTCTGACTCCTAAACTAGAGGTAATTTCCTGTGACTTTGGAGTCAGAAACACATAGGATACTTTTTATCCCGATAGCACGCTCCCGTGGGACGATTTACGACCTCCACGCGGGCGAAGCCTGGGCAAAAACTAGCATTATAAATGCGAATGTGAGTTTGTTTTTTTTTTTTTTTTTGGGAATGGCATCTCGCAGGTCATCCTATGCGGTTGTCGTCTGCTTAGACGGACTTGCCTGTGGTTGCCCTAATAAATTAAGGCCTCCAGCCAGGACGTAAACTTATGTACTAACTTAAAAACTAAGCGACTACACGCTAAGGGCACCCCCTGTGGGGTACGAACCTCGGCTTAGGGCGTCGCTGGAAGAGGGCAGCAAGGGACTAGCTGGATCAGGATTTGAGTGATTTAGGGACGAATTTAAAGCTACAGGCTCAGCGACGCGGGCTGGCTCGAGCAAGGGTCGGGAGGGGCGTGGATTTGGCCGTCGCGGCGGGCCTCGGCGGTGAGGACGGTATGACGGCGATCGGGTTTTAAATGTGAGTTTGTTTGTTTGTAACGCTTTTAAGGCTAAACGGGTGAACCGATTTTGATGAAATTTGGTATGGGGATACTTTGATCCCTGGGGAAGGACATAGGCTTATTTTTTATCGACATACCACGCCGAATGCGCGGGCGCATGGTACTTAATTGTAGGTAAGTCCAGGGTTCCTCAAGATGTTTCCGTCCCGAAATCAGTAATGTCAAAGACAAACTTAGAAAGTACTTACATACATGTATGACATGAATTGTTTTCAATTCAGTCACGTTAGTACTTGCCCGGATTTGAACCCACAACCCCATGAGAGGCGACGCCTCTCTGGGCCATCATGTCATACAATGAATTTGATTTCCAATTTAATAAATGTTTTCTAATCGCTTGCGCGGCACCTACTATTGAAAGCAACGAACTTGTTTTTAAGATCGTTATCTATCGTATCAGATATCGATGATCTCTTCAACATCCCCGGGATTTCATTGTTGCACTCAAGTCTACACTATTGAGAATGACAAGATTCGGAACATTAATTTTATCGCAAACCCGCATTTCATATCAGCTCTGAACTAAGCCCAGGTGAAGGCTGTGTTACTAAGGAATCCTTCGAGGATAAGTATAAGAGGAGCAGAGAGTTGAATTGGGTGGTCGCTTGGGCAGTAACATTCAACGGAATAAGTTATTTTTTCACATTTTTATGAGGTAGATATTTGTCTTAGTTAATTGTTTCCGTTTGACATACGTAGCTGTTCTGCAATATCCACTCTACCAGTATATCATGTGTTTTATTTATGAAACATATTCGCAGGATGTGAAACAAAATATATTTTAACATACATCGTATTTCCTGTAAGTTCGTAAGTGTATGTATTCCCGTACATTTGCACTAAGAACATGCTAATCGGCAAACACCTCGATGACATTTGCAGATTGGAGAGATCTGCACTAGAGGTAGGTCCGTAGGTACTTGCACAATACCATTTTGAATCTCGGACGATGATCTCAATTTACAATGTTGCGTAATGCAAACATAAAAGGTATCTTACGAACATGCCTATAAAGTGGTTAATGTCACGGCGTTCCTTATTAACGTCAAAGATATCAATGTTATGCCCGACGAACCGTAAATAAAATTAAATAATGTGCTTTTATTTGTTACTCAATGTGTTATGAAATAACAGCTATGTATGGAAGTGTCACAGAGAGGCATCCGTTACAATGTACCTACAATGTAGGTAAAGCCGACTGCATGTTAAGGATTTTATTGATTTTCAACTTGCGTCGTGCATTGCAGATTGTGATTGTTTGTGAGATTATGTCTATCTTTACGGACGCTTTTCTGGGTAGATGGGGTCAAGTGCACGTGGATAAGACGCTCCTAGCTTTAGTAACTCTTATTTAATATGTGCATGCAATTCTTATGATACGCACTTTTTCATATGTTGTGGATCTAGGTAAAACTGTGGAATCTCAGAACCTTTTGTCGCAGGACTAGGTACCTATGGCAGAGCCCGCATAATGGTTTCTAAACAAATGTTTAGTGCGTCAGCGACATAAAACATTAATGCCTAGTAATTACGTTATTGAGCTACAAAATCAACCCAAAGCGGTGATCGATCCGACCGCCACGCGTCCGCCTCCTATATCAAGATCACCAAACACATTGGTATTCATCGTGGTATTGTTTTGGCACTCTGTTGGCCGTCAGATTGCGTACATCCTTATTTTTTACATCGCGTGGTGATTAACGCAACTGCGTATAGGATTTAATTATCTACATAGAAAATGCCTGCATACCTACGTAACATTGCGCTATTATATTGGCCCCCGTAAGCGTTACAAACATTTCTGCTGCGCTAAATCCCTTTGACCCGGTACATAGCGAGTTTTCCAGCGTGCGCAGTACGTCAAAAGTCAATGAATTTTCAGATACGATTTTGATGACATAGCTTTTTTTTCAATTTCTTGGGTTCATTCCCTTGTCGAGCAGTGTTATTGGGTTTTTCTATCTAGAATTTCTCAGTAGCAGCCAGGGGTCTGGACTTGTGCCCGGTTAATGGCAATAGGCTCGCCCCCTATTACATCGGACTTATGCATAACTGGCAAAATGTGGGTGTACACAGGGACACCTCTGCCTAACCTGTCTGGGATTACAAGCGCGATGTTATGTTATGAGATTTCTTCTGTGAATTTTTCGCTATTTCTTATAATTTCGACATTCAGCCACACATGGGAATTGAATCTGTATACGTATGCGACAATGTGCTCCAACACCAAATCGTTTTAACGCGTCTTCACACTTTAGAATTACTTGCGTTCACTGAAGCGCAACTATTAATAGATTATCTACATGAAATTATACTTTCATTTAATCTATGTACCTATTTCTCTCGGAATAATTGGGTCTAGGTAAATTACAGGTTTAAATCATACCCTGCTGTTTTGGGGCTTTTTATAAAATTGCGGATTTTGACGACATTGACTAAGCATCTGTATCATGTCTATCGGCCATTACTGCGAGTAATACAAGAAAGTTGTTTGAAATATCAGCTGGAAACCCTCATGCCACCATCATCAGCCCTCATTCAGTTTTAGGACTCAAACCCATAATCACCAACCTTAAAAACTTGACAAGTAGTCACTAACACTGTGTCACTTTGGAAATTTGTTTTTAGGTGAAACAAGAAGAAGTAGGTATTCAGAATACTTCATTCGAAAATTCTGAGGTGCAACAAATCTCCAAACTTTGACGAATGGTATGAAATTGATGACTGTTATTCAGTAAACATATCAAGCCTTCAGTCGCGAATCGCATTTTGATCAACATACGACGTAAAACAGATTTTCAAAACCAAAGAAAATTTGAATTTGGCGGGCTTCAGCTGAGGATCCACCACCATAAGATCCTAATGATGCTCTACTCAACATACCTGTTGAACTTAAAATAGTTTGTCAACAGATTCTGCCACCAATTAGCTTCTATGGTTAATTATAGCCTATAAACTACAATTTCAACAACTTGAGTTGTAAAATAACAAAATCTATTATGTAATATGTAAAGTTTAATGTAAACATATATGTTCATAGCTTAATGAATACAATAAAAGTGATTAAATAAATAGAAAAGTGCAAAAATTATATGGAAAACCTCCAGCAGAGTTATAGTACCTAACTATATTACCAGCTTGTGCCTGCTACTTTGTCTGTGGGAAATTTCTGGTTCCCCAACCCACGCCATCGCATCGCCTGCATTGATCTTCTAATCAAGTTTTCACCATTATTTAGAGAATTTATTCGAGAAGGTTAAAATATTGATGTGTTGTCAAGTCATAACTACCTACCTACCATAATTATTTAATTTCGTTCTTATCAAACCCGGAACAACTTACAGTAGGATGTGAAATGTATCTACGTATAATAATAACATGATTGAACTGTTTAATTTATCAATTTTACAGGTCCCAGTAATTGTTGATTAAGTAAATGTTACATGATAAACAATACTGAGCTTACTGATAGTAATTTCAAGGCCCCTGATTGACATTTGTATTGATGCTGTCACCTGCGGAATGTGATCCTTTCTACAACAACAGCACATTTATCATGACCCAGGAAATAATGGGCAATGCTGAACTATTATCATTATCACAGCGGACATACAATAAAACCATTTGGCATTTTAATAAAGTATTGTTATTTAATTATTGTTTTCATGGAAATACATATAACTTTTTGTTATGTTTATTTATCATGTGAGTTTTACAATAGCTATAATTTTTATGCGTAGTGGAATTTTTCTGTACTTATTTAGAAAATAGTTATTATTATTAATGTTATGGTACATAGATTTATATATAATAAAATCTTATTTACCATTTTTTTGTTGTTTTGACGACTGATGTTTAATAGAACAGTAACTTATATGTACATATAAAGAGTGAGAATAAGGGATAAATTCAATAAAATGATAATAAATTGATCATGCAACTTGACTGCAAGTTATTATAAAAAAATGACTTACCTCTATATTTCCCATAGTTTGAAATGCAGTGAAAACAAACATAAATCCAAATCCAAGGATTATAACGTTTACAAATTTTCGATTCATTTTGCTGATGTCTGTATCTACGTGAAGAAACTAAAAATATTATTATTTACTAACTAAAAGCGATACGTATACGAGACAACACGGGACTCAACGGATCAACATGTAGAAGAGAACTGAGTTGTTGACGTAGTTTTTCAATGATATTACACGCAACTTCGAACTCCCTCCACCAGTACACGCGAGCAATAAAAGCAAAGAAATTATGTTTTCTTACATGTAAATAAATATACGAGTGACACGAAACCTGTTTTATCTGGTAAATGTCAAATTGTCAATGTCAGTCATGACAGACAATGTCAGACTCCAATTTCAGTCCGTTTTTTTCATTGGTTCTTGGACTTGGTCTTTATAGCCAACCTATTTTTTCAACCAGTTGCGTGAATACCGCCTGGGGCAAGCCTGAGGCTGAGACTATCTGCTTGAAACACTAGATCCCATACCCCTACAACGAAGGCGTACATATTTTTTGGATGAATTTTCAAAAATCCTCCCCTAGTACTATAGTTTTTCACATCAATTTAATATTGTCGAAGTTTGAGAAATAGAAGTACGCACAAAAATGCCCTCATCTTATTATGAAATATACTATACGCTATTACTACTACACTACATAAGGTTTGGGAATTTGCCCTGGTAAACACTCGGTGTTTCCTCAAATGGGGATTTACCTGGATATTTTCCCTTTGGGTATTTACCCGACCGACGTCCATCTATATTAGCGATGTTAAAATCAGGTTAATGTAGTATTAATGGTCGATTCAAAAAGTTTCTGATGAAAGTGTAAACAAACCTTTCACGATATTTTTTACGCATTCACGTACTTTAGGAAATTATTGACTTGTCAACATGTATTTAGAATGTTTCAACTTTTACTCACTACTTTTTTTGAACAATTATAATTTGATGTGTATGTTGTGTCTATAACGTTTTAGTACGTGATTGTTGACGAAAATTGAGGCTAAATCAAATGAAGACATATTTCTCACACTAAACTTGCACGTCGCTCGGGGAGTCTCCTTTCATGCACCCCATGCCCTCACATGTGCCTTTGATGATCTTAAATACATGACTGCATCAGCGAACGAAGTTCGCGCAGCTGAATTTTGGGTCAAAGACGTATGAACTTTTTGCCATCGAATCAATACGCTAACAAAAAGAAGTAAGAAAATAAAAAAAAGTGTTCTGATGTTTCAAGTAACTAACAGGTCGTTACCAAACAAAAACATACTTTTTTTTTAAATAATGTTTTTTTTAACGATACCCATAAAACCCATCACATAAGTGGAGCTTCGCTAACTTCATTCAATATTGATTTATGCATGAATCTAGCAGAATTACACTATTGGACAAAGATGGCTTTGAACGTAATAGTACGGTCCCGAATGATAGTGCAGTATTTAAGTTGTTTAGACGCGATGACTTAGATAGTTCAATACAGCTGTCAAGCTGCTCACCGGGCTCAAACGTAAACTAATTTTTGTAAGTCACGGGGCCATCAGCCACTGCCACGGCCAGTGTCTGAACAACGCATTTGTGAATTTCTCCTACCCGACGCCATGTAACGTTTTGTTCGATATCAATGAAATCATCGCGTTTTGTTAGCGCGTACAGTACAGATTTCTTAAACAAAGTAAATTTTTGTTGTATTATCTGTGCTTATTTTATTTTTCTGATTCATCGAGTGTATTTTACTGCTGAATTGTTTATACGTAAAATTACAAATAAATAAGCTGATTTTAGTAGTTATAAGTGAATAATGGAAATGTAGTGCCTTAATGGAAATTTCGTGAAGTTTATTTTCGTATAACTCGTCTGCAAAATTCTTTGATGAGGATGATCTCATAGACTTTCTGACATTACGTTCGTTTTAGCGAAATCTTGATCGTTTTATTATTTTGCTGTTGGGTCCAATGACCTTGTAACTTAAAAATAATTTCATCGAAATTGATTAGTGACAATGAAGAAACAGTTCTATAGGGTTAAGCAACTCGCCGACCAAACGTTTTCAAGGTATAACAAATACTTTACATTATCTTAGCTAACAGATAAGATTCACTTCTTTGTGGGCTTGTTTCGTTGTTATTGTAATCTTTTTACAAGTATCAGTACCATTTAAACCCTTGTAGCAGCTAGTATCATGAGAAAAAAGTAATAATATGCATTTGATCTTGTTATTTGTGGTTTTTATGGACATATCATTTGGTAATTAATATTGATATTCGCAGGTCTGGAAAACCGGAAGGATTAACAGATGAGTTACAAACAGCAGACAGGAAAGTAGAGCACCTCAGAAATGCTTTACAGTTGCTTAGCAAGCGCCTGTCAACAGGAGCAGGCAGTACACAGGGCCAGGACCCTGCAGCTAGAGAGAAAAGACTAAAGAAACTGCCTGAATACCTCCTTGGGTTGTCTATGTGTGAAGCCAGCAACTTTGATGATGACGATAGCATTTTAAAATATATTTTGTCTGAATGTGGTAAGTGTTCACTTTACTGTATCTACCATGAAAGGAAAAATCTGTTTAATACATGTATTGTGTTCAAAAATCTGTTTATTAATTTTTATTTAGGTAAAACTGAAAAATTTCTTGCAAATGAGATAGCGGAGCATGAACTGAAGGTGGAACAGTTAGTATGTGCTCCATTAACAACAATCAGTGATCAAGACCTTCCAGCCATAATGAAAGCTAAGAAATTGCTCAGCAGGCTTATGAACGAAAAGGACAGTGCCGCCAGCAGATATCATGTGAGTATAATCTCATACTGATCCCACTTATCAAAAGTTATCATTTGAATTTAAGATCAGTTTTTTACTAATATTTGCCTTATCTAGTTCTAACAGAGATGGTGCATTATATAAACATAATTTTACAATGTTATGATATTTGAGAGCTTATCAATGTCAAACTAATCTGATTATTTAAGATAACTCATATTTGCTGTGTATTGAGCCATTAAAAATAGTATAGATTCTGAATGGCTAACAGTAAACAGACACAAATTCACTGTTACATAAAAGTAAAAAACTTGTTCATACTGATGTTTGCAATGAATATTTTCAAACAGTGTGACTTACAAGTTGTAGGTGGTGAGTTTGATCCCAAGCAGGCTCATTACTTTGTGTACATAACTTATTTCATCAAGGAAAACACTGTGAGGAAATGGGCATGTCCTACAACCAAAAATTTTAACGATGTGACATCTACCATGCGGTCCCACTGCAACCTGCATTAGTAGATTAGTATTAGTAGATTATGGCCCACTTCCTCTCACTGGAATAAGAGTCCTATATCCCAGCAGTGGGAATATTGTAGACTGATTATGCTTTTTGCAATTCAAAATAGAAAAATGCAGTAGGGATCTACTTATGTCACATTTTAACAGTCTCATTTTGACTCTGAAGCCAGGCTTAAAATATTGAAAATTAAAAACGTTTTTCTTCCGTTCTATTATTTCTGGCTCACAACACTATGAAGTGTTGTTTTGGTGCATGCCTGTTGTTACTTATGACATTTAAATAATGCCAATTCTCAGCCTACTTAGAATAAATGATTTTGTAAAGGCATTCTCCTTAAAACTCTTCTGTGCATGCCAAATTGGTTTAAACATAGGGTTACTGTTATTTATTTTGATTAGATATAACATTCAGATATCAATGTGGACATGAAACTTTAAGTTATTCAATTCTTCTATAGCATTTAGAGCGCCAAAAAGAAGAGAACCCAACCAAACTAAATGCTGCACGAGAGGAATTGGAAGATGTTGGGATACGGGTGGAGGCGGCAAGAGATGCCCTGGCTGCAGACATGTTTGCACTTGTTGCAAAAGAAGCCCAGCTAGCACACACGCTACTACAGTATGTTAAACTACAGCGAGCCTACCATGAGTCCGCACTACATTCCTTACAAGATACGGTCCCGGAGCTAGAGCGATTCATTAGTAAGTATTTTGAATTGGTAAATAGTCGCGTTTCTGTTTAATTGTCGTTAGCACAACTGTCAATCTTAATTTGTTTTGAGCTCATTCTCCATTTTAAAGCTTAATTATTCATAAAGTATGGTGTGTTTGTATGATAAGTAAACCTCATCAACATAAGTAGGTAATACGATGATTTTATCTGGCATTAAAAATTTAAATTCAATAGATTTTTATTCAACTTCGTAAATAATTACATTTGTTTTCATAGTATCAAAAATAATGTACAAAACGAGAAAAAAAAAAGCTAATATAAAATAGTTTATTTAAATATAATAATTGTTTATTTACTTTAACTTGTAATTAAGAAAGTGATTATGATTATCACTCATTACTTAATTTAACAGTACTTAGTCTTTGAGAGTTCTATAATTAGATGTGTGTGCAAATTGTTTTATCAACATCCTCTTATATTTATTCAATAATCATTTCCATACAATGATACGGACCTTGGCGATCTGTTTGTTATAACGTAAAGGAAATATTAAAAATTATCCTGTAATACCAAATGTTAAGCATTGGTGGGTAGCTGATAGCAATTTGATTGTAATTTTATGTATAGGTATGCTATGACATAGCGGTGGGTAATCTTTATTCCGGCAAGTGAATTGATTCACTTATTCCGACTCCGGGTCCGGTACCGGTTCACCTTATTTATTCCTTTGGCACCGGCACTCACTCGCTCATTTTGGTTCCCCGGTTTCGCAGAACATTTTATTCATTTGGTTCACTGGATCATTTGGCACATTTTGAATTGAACAGTTGGTTAGTTAGAGCGATACGACGTGTTCCGAGTACTTCCGAGTGACTTGAGCGAGTGAACGAGAGTGAATAGTGAACGCGCGCTCCGGAATCATTTGGTACCGCGGTGCCGGTAAGGATTGTGAGGAATAAATAAGGTTTACGTATCCGCGTTCGGTACCGGCTCCTTTGGATCAGTACCTCCGGAGTTACCCACCGCTACTATGACAGGATGTTTAGCTGTTTAACTGAAATCATATGAAGCATAATATCATAATGGTTTCAATAAAAATATTACTTTTGAAAACAACAATATTTTTTCAAAATTACGTAGATGTATGAGTTGATGATAATGAATTACTTACATTAATAGAACAACACTGCTGGACACAAGCCTTCTCTAACCAATTTATATGATACCTTCTAACAGATTCAAAGATTCGCCAGGTAAAATAAAGAAATTACAGGGTGTCAGGAACTAAACATAACTGGCAAAATGTGGGTAAACCTAAACGGGTACACCTCTGCCTAACCCTTCTGGGATTACAGGCGTGATTTTATGTTATGTTACAGGATGTCCCGTAAATCGTCATCAAGCCGGAATTGGGTGATAGGTCAAGTTAATAACAGTTACAAGTTTATTTTTATGCTATGCATTTTTTAAATTACGGGCAGTCATTAAAAAAAATCGAGAAAATCTTCTGCCTGTGACGATTTAACTCAACTATGACGACCCGACCTATCGTCCGACTCCGACTTGACGTCGACTTACTTGACACCCTGTATAAGTAAGCCATGGCCCATGATATCAAATCAAACATTCAAAGTGAGCCATGCATTTGAATGTCTCCAAATCTTCATTCAATTAATTATGTATGCTTCCTTTGCATCAGTGTATAACGTGTACACATCCGTCGTAGACACGTAGGTACATACATCAACATAATACTTCCGCCGATGGACTGGACTATACCAATTTAGCGATCTACTCGGCAGTTCGCGTAGCATGACCATCATAGCATCGAGCTTTGTGGACGGAAAAGTAGACAAAATGACAGATGAATAAAATAAATCTGTCATTTTTCCGTCCACAAATATTCTCGTTGACGAAACCCGCATCCTAAATTGAGTAACACATTTTCGTAAACGATTATTTTAACAACATTAATTGCGTTATTTACATTGTTGAGAAGATTTTGATCGAACTTAAGACGTAATGGATTTAGCAATCTCTTTCAAAACGATTCCGATTTATAGTGTATTACGCAATTAGGGTACCGGTCATTCTACGCGTGCAGGTGTAGCTGTACTTTTGTATCGAGTTAATATTTAAGAATCGTAAGATTATGTTTGTTTCCTAGAAGTTTAGATTGTAAAGAACAATGATCGCTCTTTTAATGATCAATGCCGAGACAATAGGTATAGTTCTTCAGATCGAATGTATCATTAGATGTTGAGTTTATGATGAATGGGCAAGAAATGAAAGACAAGATAATATTGTAAAGATAATTTGTTATTTTTAAAATATTGTATAAGTAATTTGAAAATTAAATTCCAAACGGGAACCGAGCAGTGTTTACGCCTTAAATAGTTTTCTTCGTCATAATTTAGTTAATCCCGAAATAATCATAATAAATAAAATAAATAAAAACCACACCCGGCTCCGATGATAACGCAATTGTCCTTCCTCCACCAAAAATGCTGAAAAATAAATCGAGAATGTGTATTTAAATCTGTTAAAAAAACGTTGTAGTCCCATTCCTATAAATCATTATGCAACGGACCATTCTTCCTCATAGACGAGGCCTGTAGAATAGCTTTTGGAGCTGACCAAGAATTAAATTAAAATATTGAATTTAATAAACCTCGAATCCAAAAGATACCCATTTAAACTCATAAAAGACAAGAGAAACTTATTCTCATCACACTGTTCATCTTTGAAAAAAAACCACTTTATTTTTATTTCCAACCAACATAAGTTTAGGTATAGTAGCTCACGATTATCCGATCACTGGTGATGACTCTTCCATCTTTCTTACTAATCTTAGTAATAAAAAAAATTAAAAAAAAACCTTTTGTTTCAGACGACAGTGCCGTGAAGCCGGTGTTCGGGTATCCTCTAGAAGAGCACCTAAGGGTAACGGGGCGCACCATAGCGTTCCCGATAGAGCTGTGTGTCTGTACGTTGCACGAACTAGCGCTAAATGAGGAGGGACTATTCAGGATCGCTGGCGGTGAGTAAAAGGAAAATTATAAATAAAATAATACACTGCCATTTTAGGTACCGTTAACAACGTAAGCTCGCATTTAAACATAACGTCTGTAAACCCCGAAGGGCAGAAGCATAGTACAAACAAACAAAAATAACAGTACAAGTACATTGTCATAAAACTTTTAATAATTGATCTTTTTCGACTCCCAAATAATTGTGTGTATAAATATGACTTTGACTTAATGTTTGACTTTCGTTGATGATAATTGGTAAAGGTACCCATTTTCCCATAGCAGTTTACATTGGAATAATAAAATTTACACTCGTAGTGACTGTAAAACACATACAAACAAAATAGAAGTACCTATGTGTAGAATCCTTATTGCATTTTTTATTTGTCTAATGCATTACTAACATGGACATGTTACATTTACGTGACCGTACACTTATCTGTTTGGCAGATTACTTGATGACTAGTACAATTTCTGACTTGCATTACCTTTATTAACTAAATAACAAGAACCAATCATATGAGTTGACATACATGACTGTAACATAGGTCAAATTGATTAGGAAAATTAATTTAATAACAAACGTATACACTATATTTTAATTTGATGTACTCAGGAAATAGCAGGAGATACAGATCTCATATTCAATTGTTCAATCAAAGGAAAAGCCCATTGTTGTATTCAAAATATCAGTATCTTACATTTTCACCATTCAAGCGTGATCAATGCTGTTCACTGATTCTGTTATATTAGTTGCAAAATAACTGTTACGCTCTCATATCAGATGTGTATTTTTAGAAATTGTATATTTGTATTGCTTCAGTGGTGTTTATTATAACAATGCCGGTAATAAGTTCAGTCTGTCTCTTCCAGGTACGTCGAAAGTGCGCAGAATGAAACTATCTCTCAACGCGGGCCTGTTCACTGTGCCGCTACCTAGAGACTACCGGGACATGCATGTAGTGGCTTCGGTCCTCAAGTGCTACCTCAGAGAACTGCCCGAACCCATGCTAACGTACCGCCTCTACGAAAACTTCGTGAACGCGTCCCGACAGCCCTCGGAACAAACTCGACTGAATGCTCTCTGGGAAGCCATACACTTACTACCCGAGGCTAACTTCCATAATCTTAGGTATCTTATCAAATTTTTGTCTACTTTGACACAGAACCAAAGTACGAACAAAATGACGCCCTCGAACCTCGCCATCGTGGTCGCGCCCAACCTGCTGTGGGCGGCCGACGACAGCACCTTCGACATGAACATCACCACCGCCGTCAACTGCATCGTGGAGCTGCTCATCAAGCATGCCGACTGGTTCTACAAAGACGACGTCAATTTCTTCATTTCATTCACCAAAGAGGATCTACTTCCAGATCAATGCGAGTACGGGTTCTCTCCCAATTTCGCCCACGGTTACAACCAAACCGCCGCACTGAGTCAAGAACCAGCGAACGGAGACTACAGCAGCATGACCAAGTCCATGTTCGACTACAATCACCAAAGCCTGAGCAAATTAACGGACGGCGGCCGGCACTCGAGGAGCAACAGTCACGACACTAGTTTAATATTGCTTGAGAACGATATCAAAAAGGCTCAGTCCAACAGTTCATTGTCTGATCAATCTAGTCCCCCTCACGGAAGTCCAAAGCCAATAATGAGGCGAAAAAACAAACCTTTAGCTCCGGTGCCGCCTAACTTTACTCCGGATAAGAATAAGAAAGTAGAGCCACAGACGCAACCCCATCCCCAGCCGGCTCCTGAAGTAGTGAGAGAACAGGTTAGTGTAGCGAAGGCTTCGGCGGACATCGACAAGCCTGCCAAGCCACCAAGACCTGTGATATCAGCAGACACCGGCAAAGTGATCAGCGGCGTACAGACTATCAACCGCTCCACGTACAGACAGAGCCGGGCCATGAAGGAGGAGGCGGCGCGCTGCGGCAGTCGCGAGAACCTCGCCGACACGCGGCGGCAGAGCCTCGAGCTGGACAAAGACAAGCTCGACATACTGAAGTCGCCCGACGGGAAAGAGATCACACTTATCGTGAAAAACGTGACCGCACAGACGGGCGTCGTGGGCAGGATGAAGGTGATCGGTGACGCGTACAGCGGTCCTGCGTCACTGGGAGCCGAGCGGACATTCGCAGTAGAGAAGGCGACGCCCGCGCGCCTGGCGCCGGCCCTCAAGCCGGCCGGTCAGCCGCCGCCCCGCCCCGTGGCCGCGCCGCGCACCATCGTGCCCGCGCCGCCCGACGACGCCGACGTCACGCTGCGCCACAAGCCCGCCGTGCCCGAGCGCCCCGCCACGCTGCGCCCGCAGAGCTTCAGAGCTCCGCGCTCTTCCCTAACCGATGCCCCGGACGGCTCGCCAACAGTTTTGGAACGAACCCACATATACACCGTAGACAAACAACACCCCACGGTCATCCAAGTGGGAGCGAGCGCGGTAGCAGTGGAAAAAGAGGGAGAGGAAGTACCGCGTGCGACCGTGCAGCGCACGCACAGTTCTGGAGGTCGAGATGGGGATCTGGAGGAGCCGCGCAGCCTGTGCGTGGCGAGCCGGCAGCTGTCGCAGTCGGAGGGCGACATCACGGAGTGCCCGTCCCCGCGGCCGCAGGCGGGGCGGCCGCCGCGGCCCCTAGTCCCCGCGCCGCCGCCCCCGGTGTCGGCCCCGGCTCCTGCCGCCGCGACTGCTTCGGCCCCGGAGGCCCCTGTGGCCCCGCCCGCGCCCGCTGCCCAGCCGGCCCCGGCCGCGCCACAGTCCGCCCAGGTCGTGCAACCACAAAGAGAGAGTACGGATCTTTAGCCGCCGCCGTTCAGCCCCGTGCCCATGCCGAGGTTGAAGCGCCGACGCTAGCTCACCGCGCACCTCGCCGGGGCACGAGAGCAGTGCGTCACGGTCGTGCTCTATCACACTTATTCTAGTTCCCGCTGTCGTGAATTGTGAAGTCGCAATGAGACTGATGTTCGCTCTAATTTTTGCTAAACCGTGTCTCGGTCGCGATAAAAAGTTTTTTGGGAATCGTTTTTCTTTGCATCAAATGAGTATTATGTATTTATTTTTGTAAAAGTGTAGCATTATTAATAAAATAACACGTGATAATTTGAATAATATTATCTACTACCAAACTAGAAGTTACAGCTTTTGCGTAATACGTAGGTCTGACTATAAATGATTGACCCCTGGAATGTTATTCCAAAAAGACATATCGGTTAGATTGTCTATGTAGCTTTTTTATGCAATCTAATTTAATTAAAATAATGGAACATTGTAAACTAATTTGTACAATGAGTGAATGTTGCAATTAATACTTGTGATATTAGGAAAATATAATCACCACTCCCGGTCGTTGGCCGCAAGCGGGAGCATGCACAAATGTTATTGTAACAAACAGCCATATTTTACGATATTTGAGAGGGTGTGTTTCCATTGACGTGCAAACATTTGGCCAGCGCCGGCAGTCATTTTATTTGCTAGCCATTGAGACGCATTTTTCGACTAATTGGCTACTAAACATAGAGTTTATTTTTTTGTATTCAGAGTAAATTAATTGTATTTATAAAGATCCGGCGTTGACCAACTGAATGTGTCTAATGGCAGTGTACCGTCGTGACTTGTCAATGCATTAGTTAGTAATCAACGCAATGCTGTTTCAATGACTATTATTTTAGCTGTAAGTATGTTATGTAGTGTTTACAATCTTATGTGATATGCATTTTATTATAATATACTTCAAGTATACCAGCTTCTGTTGTAAGTATTAATAAAAATAGCCCAAACATTACATGCGTTTCTTACTCCATTAAAAACCTACTATCTCAATATTTTTGGCCCGAACATCGAAATAAAATCAAAGTTTCAATAAATAGCTCTATAATTACGTCTGCCATTTCACAATGTAGTAGTTTCGTTTACCAACCCTAAGTAACGAGACTAAGTTCGGCAGTATGTGCGCAGACTGTGTGATTACTTCGTCGATCTTCTTTATTTTCTGGTGGTTGATGTAAAATCCGCCGGCTTGTATGATCCTCATTGCGTCATCTGGTGAGGAAAAATGATGGTTTGTAAATAAGGGTAGGGATGAATGCAAATTGGACAAGTTCCACCCAGACAAACTTTTAAATTAGTTTCTATTTCATAACGACGTACCTAGTTACAAAAGTTTGATACAAAATAAGTAAAACCCTACTTCACATGAAGTTGTAAAGGGAACAAAAACTGCATTAAAATTAATAAAAGGGGGTGTCAAGCGACAGTAGCAGGATTGTCACTGTAAGCAGGGGATTCTCGTGACAACGAATTTTATTGTAAACTAACTAAACTTTAGTTTCAGTTTAATAAAATGCAAACCAGACGGCCCCAGGAACCCTCTTATCTATTGATGTTCGCACAACTTTACGCTCTCAAATATCAAATCCAAAGATTTAAAAGAATAACTTACTCTCAGTGGGGAAACATTTGGCCTTCAAGCCAAGTTCTAAGACAGTGATTCCAGGCGAAAGTAGCAGGTTTGTCACAGTCGCATTCTCGAATATTTGCTCCAACTCTATACTGCTAAGTGAGATGAGTGACTTCACGTCTTTACTGTATATCGCCTCTGTTGATTTCATTGCTCGCTCTAATCCCTCTTCTGGAAATCGAGAAAATGTCTTAAAAATACAACCTGACTAACGTCGCGTTTATTTGAGGAGAGTTCGAAATATGAGAATGTCTTTTCGAGAATAGTAAGTCGTATACAAGTGCGCGCCAATTTAAATCTTACATCAAAGACCAAAAAATATTTTTTAATAATGTGAGCTCGTGTTTTGTAACAACTACACAGAGGCGTGCACGGTGCACGAACGCGCGAAGTATGCCAGACGTAAATTTCGAATGATTTTTCAATCGATAATACAACTATCCCATATCAGTTTGGTTTCAATGTATGCGACAAGCTTTATTAGTATCACCAACAGCTTTGAATAAAGTATTCAAACTTATAGATGTATGAGGAACAGGGGTGTTAGGTCCTCCGACCAGACGGGTGTCGATGTCGTGTCGACGATTCGTATCTATATGTTGCGTGCGGTGCCAGAGCTATGCCCCCCGGCCGCGGATGCCATACGGTGGCCCGTTAATACGTGCCCCTCATAGTGTTTGCTTATAGCGTGTGATATACTAGGGGCGCGCGAGCTACGCGCTCATATGTGGATTCTATGTTTGTTTCTGTAAGATGTGGACGATTGTTTACGGAACGTTGCCGCGTTGTATATATTCCAGTTGCGCGGTAAACTCTGCTTGAGCGATGCAGGATTTTGCTTGACTTCAGGTTGACGCGTAGTTGGCATTTCGCGGTGTAGACGCCGCCACAAAGTAAATAAAGTAATAGTAATTACAATTTTAAAATCGTTCGAATTTACATAACGTTTACCGCGTGTGTGTGCCTTGCCCACATAATTAATTTGAACGAACATACTTCCATGTACTAATGTTGTAAGCTGGTCAGCCAAACAGGTCTGTGGATATCTTTGTTCTGGATGCTCTTTATGTTTGAACATGATGTCCTGTATTTCTCCTAAGGTGTAGAATGTGAACAACTTCAGTAATTTCTCCACTTCTGAGTCTTTTGTTCTAATAAAGAACTGGTATAGGCTGTAAGGACTAGTTTTCTTTTGATCTAGCCATATAGCGTTGCCTGCTGATTTGCCGAATTTGTCGCCTTCTTCCGTTGTGACTAGAGGTAGAGTTAAGCCTGTAAATATAAAACAGCAATTGTATATTATTTTTGGAAAATCCTTATCCCAAGTAATAGTATAAATGTAAGGTTGATTGTTATGCTTTCACGCCACGAAGTCGCAAGCAACAGCTAGTATACCCACAGTAGGCCGAGGTACCAATAGTACACTCACAGGGGGCAGGACTATTGCCATTAACCGGGCACAAATACACACTCTGCGCTGCTACTGAGAAATGTCAGATGGAAAACCCCAATAAAACTTTGCCATGCGCATCCAACCACTAGACCAATGAGGCCATCCAGTAGTTAAGTTCTTTAATATTGCAAAAGTAGGTGCTTTGTTTACATTTAGTGATGATTTTTATTTCTAAACTTACCATAAACACTTTTCTTTGCAGTTCTGCTGATTAATTCATGTCCTGCACTTATATTACCCATTTGATCACTACCACCAACCTTAAAAAATTAAATTTTAATTTTAACAACCATTTCAACTATATTTAAAGGCGTGAATATGTTTAGCTAGTGAAGTATGAAGTGGTTTTACCTGAAATCTACAATTATATTCTTTCAGTAAATGCTGCCAGTCATATGACTGGAATATCTGGTAGGCAAATTCAGTGAAACTCATTCCAATTTCTGAGTTTATTCTGGTTTGCACACTTTGTTTAAGTAACATGGTGCCCATTCGGAAGTTTCTTCCTATTTCGCTCACAAATTGTATTGAGTCTATATTTCTGTACCATGCCTCATTATTGACTACCCTGAAAGTGAATAATATTATCTATTATTGGTTTTATTGTTATCTGTCTCATACACATGAAGTAGGTAACTCTTATGCTACAAGTTAAGGTTCAAATTACAATGACCAACATAAGTTATACTAGTGAAATGTTTCCTTAGGTAGGAGACTATAATTACTTGATAGGTTTAAGTTTACTTTCATCATGTGTCCAGATATACTTCTTATGGTTTTCAAATACTGTCTCTAGGTTGCTTTGGATGCATTTAATATTTTCTTGTATGATTTCACTTTGCAATGCAATGCGGTCTGTGCTTCTTCCACTTGGGTCACCAATGTAGCCTGTGGCTCCACCTAACTGAAAAAAAAGTTTGTAACAATTAAATTATGTGTGTGATAGTAATTGTGGGTTGATGGTTTCTACAGGTAGTCCAAAGAATTTTGTAGTACTGTGCTGTTACCAGTAATAGAAAATTATAAGAGGAAAGGCTGCAAGTGCACTGTTAGCTACTCCTGCTATCTCCTCTATGTGAACTAAAACAGAATTTTATTTTCAATATTATGATGACCCATTTAAATAGAATCATACATTACCAAAGCAACAACATAGTGGCCACCTCTCTGCCAATGTAAGAGGTTTATTATAACAAGCAGGTTCCCAACATGAAGACTGTTAGCTGTGGGGTCGAAGCCAGCATACACACACTGTGGGGCTTTATTCAATAAGTCCAATATTTCAGATCTGGAACAAAATATGTAAAGACATTGTAATAACAAGGAAAACCATGTGTACCCTGTATCAATATAACCAAACTTAATTGTATTTTTATGAAAAAAATACTGATAAACAGACAGTGGGCACTGGAAGTAAAGATGTATGATGATGGTCACAATCTAAGAAGATTTACAAGATATAGGAGTATGAGTTAGTTCTCATAGGGCCGCCCAGGGCTTCTTTAAGTCATAAAATGAGCACTGAGTAAAGTACTTTTTCGGTTGTAACGCTTACCCGGCAGTATTAGGAAACATATCCTGATACATCCCTCTTTCACTAAGCTTTAAAATATTTCTACTGGCACTGGCATACGTCCGTTTGTACGACTGTAGCCAAGTTGTCTTGGACACACACATTATTTGTTTCAGTAACTTCATGGCAATAATAGTTCCCGGATAAAAACTATTTGAGAAATATAACCTCAACCGTACAAATATCTACAACAACGAAAATGCTAATGTTTTTTTTTCTTACTGTAAATTATGGCTACTACAGTTATTTTTACAAACATTACATAACAACGTTTATTTTATTTTAATAACCATATCTTGTGAGTTCACTGTGCAGCAGATTTACAGTATTCTTGTCAAAGATTTTATTAATTGAAATTTATTGCAGTGCACTAAGAAAAATATAACGTATCGGTAGCGAAATAAAACTCATATTTGATAGCCAATTTTCGCCAACGATTTCGTTCAGGAACGCTAAAATTGGTGTTGCGATTGTAAATAAAACTTGAAAACTCACAGTTTGGCAACATATGATCTTAGTACTAACCACATTAAATAGTGGTCATAGAATAGGTATTTATTCGGTAACAACTTTGAAAATTCACAGGTGGGGTTGCCGCCCAACTTCAAATGATCCTACCTAGAAATTGCCAAACCAGTCAGAGTCCGATCAAAACCTTATTATAAGTAGTCAAAGATGATTGTATGCACATACATACAAGACCTATACCACCCTAGCTTTTTTAGGGCCGGCTTCCAGTCTAACTGGATGCAGTTGAATACCGGTATTTTACATGAAGCGACTGCCTATGTAACCTCCACAACCCGGTAACTTAATGGGTAAAACGATACCCCTTGGCAAGACTGGTTGTCGGACTTTTGGGCTTCTGACTACCCGTAACGACTGCCAAAAATCTCTGAACGACAGCCGGCCGGAACCAAATGGAGGGGTTTCGATATGTAATAGATGCTCAACCATCCACGAACCGATCGCGGCAACAAAATCTTCAGCTGTATTTTATTAAACAAGCGCTAATCCGCGCATCCTGGGTAGTTAGCCCCAGTGATCTGTGTAGTTATCCCGTGTTCTGTGAGTTAGCCGCGCAACCAACTGCTTTCTGGCTCTGGACGAGCTAATAATTTCGGATAGCTTGTTAGTGTCCGAACAAACCATTGACTATATAGCCCCAGACTTTTGGACCATCAGCCTCATGGTCCGAAGTTTTGGCCAAAGGTGAAGGTGCCGTGTTATAAAATAAGATAAGTTCAACAAGACAACAGTCAACTTCCTTATGAACTTCATTTTCTACCTCTATGAATCCCAAAAGGAAGAAGTGATAATGGTAAGCAAGGAGGAATCCTTAAGTACTCATACAAAACAAAAAAAACTAATCGAAATATGCCACAGTTTTATTTATTTTATTAATAGTATATATTTAGTAGGTAGTACACATTTGATGGTGTTTTCTATACAATTAATTCATGTATTACTTTATTTCTCACTTAAATCTTGTACATAGCAATTAATCCGGACTATTTCACATCAGGCGTCAGCCAGACAACAGTGACCGCCACGATAAAGTGTATTTCTCATTGATCTATGGTAAATACATTCTTATTTCAGCAAGGTGCAAAATTAATCTTCTTGAACCAACAACAGTAGCAATAAGCTTATTGACAACAGTTGAGATTAGACATTAGACCTCCACCACGATCACCTAGCTAAAATAACCAGGCGCGGTCGCAGCCCAAGAGGGGTCACGGTCACAAATAAGGAAATATTAACTTTTTATAAAAGTTTTTGGAGAATCACCTCCAAAAACTTTTTGAATTTCCACTGACGCACGCTTTTTTAAATAAATAAACCTCTAACTTTCTGATTTTATCTCACAGTTGGTCACAGTAACTAGCTAGGGTACCCCGAACAAACGGGATAAGTCAGTAACATACCGCGCGCGAACCGCATTAACGGCCGGCGAGCGCTACATCCAAGTTGATCACAGTTACTTGGCTATTTGGTACAGGACCCCAAATTAGCAGTTATAGTTTGAAGAAAGCAAAATGGGAATTATTTAAGATTCCATTTAATGTATCTCCAACTCGATATTACTTACTTTATTCAGGGACGCAGTTTTAGTTTTTACTGATGCGGATAAATTGATCGCTTAGCTTTTTGATAAATAGAAGATATTAGCCATTTATTATACCCGTATAGGTGAAATTACTTTGTCGAGTAATGAAGAAAAGATTAAACTCGTTATATAGCAGTTTAGGTTTTGAAATCTGGCCTCAACCCAAGCGTAGTAGTGCCCAAAATCCCGAGTTTGCTTTGCACGCTCTTCGTTTAACCTCTATTTTTTTACAGGTTTTTTTTTCCTGGATGTTTTTTTTTATATCGGGGTCACTGTGGCTCAAGTACTCTTTTTTGTTAGTAGACTCGTAAATCATTCTGGCTCTCGACAGCTTAAATGACTTTGGGGGCTTTCATTACCCCCCTGTGCCCCCCCTGGGACCGCGCCAGTATCTAAGTGACGCATCCCCATGTTGTCTGCCAGTCAGCCCGCTCATTTTGGCTGGCAATACACCTGGCGTGGACTTGACTTTTTTTATGACCCAGTATATAGTTTCACTATTTAGTTGCATAAATTGCTACATACATGCATCTAAAAGTCAAGCACAAAAGCTATAATTACCTATCGACAAACATGATAACAAAAAATATAGACTCGTTTATCACTCTTTCTATAAAATATAAAGACCAGCACCCTAATTGCGTAACACATTTTCGTACACGATTACGACTAATCTGTTTGATTTTGACAGTTCAACAACATTCATTTACATTGTTGAGCGGAGTTTTTATCGAACTTATGAAGCAATGGATTAGCAATCTGTTTCAAAACGGTTCAGATTCCGAATTATTGTGTTACGCAATTAGGGTGCAGAATTCTCTGTATTAGGAAGGAAGTGTCTTCATTAGGAGGACACTTCCTTCTAATACAGAGAATTCTACACTTTGCAAAACCAACAAGCACTGCTCACTATGCAGCTTACTGACATCCTTACTATAATAATGCGAAAGTAAGTTTATTTGTTACCTTTTCACGCCTAAACCACTAAACGGATTTCGATCGATTTTGGCAATGCGATAGATGGCATGCTGAGGAAGGGCATAGACTACTTTTTGTCCCGGTAGTAAGTTACCATGGTAAATTTTCTGACATCCACGCGGTCGAAGCCGGAGGCGGAAGCCAGTTTCATATATATTTTGTTGTACAAAAAAGACATTTTGTCTTTTATTTGGAACAAACTTATGTCATATTTTTAGTCTATCTCAGATGGCAAGCCATAGTTTTAACCAGATGTTTGATAATATTTTTTCAAATTAAAACTTAGAAAGGACATGATTATCATTATACAGATTCGTCACGCATTGACACGAACTAGTGGGAAATGAGTGATGAATTTATATTATAGACGTATCACTCATTTCCAACGTAGTTATACTTGACATAGACCCACTTGGTGTAGCATCACCTTAGGCCGTCTCCGTATCACAAAATATGATTTTGATAAAAATATTGAATAACTAAAATATTCGTAACTAAGTTTCAAAGAGAACTGAAATATTGAGATCATAATTATAATATCTGAAATTAAATAATGAAAATGTCCGTTCATACCGAGTTTCATAGTTTCTATTTCATAAACAGCATTAGTCAAATTGTGAGGAAGGACGTCGATTACTGGTTAAGATGTAAGATTACGTTAAAAAAATGTTTACACTTTGAGTCATTAATGAATATACATTTAATTCTTAACACACCTAAAAATAATTACCTCCACATAGTACAACAAAAAACTTCCTACAAATAGGATACAGTTTATTTTATTTTTGTAATGTGCCCTTGAATGTCCTTTTATTTTTGGTACAGAACACCATGTTAATAGTTCACAAATAATTAATTTTAATGCAACCTAATAGAAACAAAATGCAGTGTGACTTATTTTCTTACACAATTTTTTTCTTACACTGCTGTATGATAAAATCGAGACTGGCCTCATAACACATCTTAGAATTTGCAGTAATCGTTATGGATAGATATTTAGATATGGTTCACTTTTAGAGAAAATATTTGATTTAGATTGAAATTAAACATAATTATAATAATACAAGCAACTTAAAGAGATAAAATACACAAAACAAGGAATTATATAACCATTCCTTAAAAGAGTTTTATAATTACTGACAGAGGTTTCATAATACTTTGCAGAATACTTTTCATTTGATTTAAAAGACAGATATTTTGTAGGTACACTGGAAAAACAATATTAATCAGTGACTATAAAACTCAAACAGGAACATAATACTTAATTAATACTTAACATTAAAACATGGAAAGCAACATCAGCTATGACTAATCTTCAAGGGTGACGTTTTTGAAAAGATATGACATGGACTCCTTGTTGTGAATGCGTCTGATTGCCTCACTTAAGAGGACTGATATGTCTATGGTCTTGATCTTGTTGCATTGCATCTTCTGTAGTTCGTGAGGCACCGTATTGGTGACCACAACCTCGTCGATCGGCGAATCTTCAATAAGTCTTGGAGCGTCGGATGACAGCAGTCCGTGGGTTGCCAGTACGTATATTTTATATGCTCCGCATTCCTTCAGGACTTCTGCTGCGGCAACAAATGATTGGACGTCGTCTATCATGTCGTCCTGTAATAAGATAAGTGGCTTATTACTGGCCATCAACGAAGATTTGGGCCACGTTGATTGATTGATGATAGTGTGACCAGTCCGCGATGTCTTTATCAAGCTATTGGATTTAGAAAGAACTAGAATTTTATTTGATTCCGTTGAAAATAACGAATTTATTGTTGAACAAATTTCATAATTTTTTATTTGTTCCCTATAAATATTGCATTTCATCATAATAATTTGAGATATTTACCACCATAATAGCTATTCTGCCACCAACATCACCAACCACATTGATTGGCGGCTTTTCCTTTGCCGGGTGAACCGGAACTCCGACAGATACATCCATGGTGCGTGATCGACTGAAAAAAAATAAAAATACATAATATACATTCATGTTTATACAAAAAATTTCAAGCATGTGAAGTTGGAATTTGTCGCTTGTTATTTGCTGTCATAATTAGATCAACACTTATAAGATAAGCAATTTCAAATACTGTTATCAAACCTAAATCGAAATGTGCAAACAAATAAAAATATGTATCATTTTTATCTGAGTACTCCTTATCTTATCAGTGTCATAGTTAACGTAATTTGTCTATGTTAAGTATGATTTATTAGGGATCAATATAATTAAGATATTTACTTTGGTAAGCATGGTGGCGAGTAGCGTCCATCAACCTCATCACTTTCAGCTTCCTTCTGCTCTCCGTGGATTACGGCGATGGCCAACCGTAAACGCTCAGCATATGAGGTGGCTTTCTTAGCAGACCCTGGGTTACGAGCCACTATCACCGAGTTACGATAATCTGGAATCTAAATTGACATTATTCAATTACTTATGAAGGAAGCACGTGGGATGGTGCCATTTCAAGTTAGTTGGACTTAAATGGAAAATAACACCTTTCCTGATTTGTAGGTCTGATCTTGGACATATGCCAAGAGATACATTAGATGGAGTTGTGGCAGAAAATTTGAATAGTATGGTCGTAATTTATTTTAAGTACAAAGCAATTACTGATTTGCCAAAAATGTGACTGATGCTACAAGGCAATAAGAACTTACATTATGTCTCTAAAATGCCTTCAATTTAAATGTCTTCGCAACTAAAATATGTTTTTACTTGTAGAGCTTCATAATTAAAATGATAAAACTAAAAAGAAACTTACACTTTCTTGGATATACTGCAATAAGAAAGGAGATGCCCTTAAATTATCGACAGGACACTCGTAGAAACCCTGAATTTCCTTCTGATGCAAATCCATAGTTATGATATGTGTCAAGCCCGACTTGCACATCATTTTAGCAAGAAGTTTTGTTACGATGCAGCCACGCTTCCTCATTTTGCATTGCTTGCTGTATGGCAAATACGGAATCACTCCCACAATAGACCTTGCAGACGAAGTCTTACAAGCGTAAGCCATTATAAGTAGCTCCATTATGTTGTTGTTTACATCTCTGTAAAAATATTATGGTTACTTGTTTGTTATGGGAAAAGTGACGGTTCAAGGGGTTAATTTATACTGGAGTCACCAAAAATGCAGCGTTTTTTGTTGTTTCATTTCTTCTATACATTTTAAGTAAGCATAGTGTGCAACAAGCTGGGCGGGCATTAATCTTATCATAACATTTTAATGAATGTGTTAGATATTTTTGCACCATTTGTTGGTTTGTATAAAACAATCCTTGTTATTATAATCCTTTAGGCACAGTACTCTCCTTCATTCAGTAGTAACATTGTATGAAACTAAAACAATGCTAACATAATGGACATTAAGAGATTCCATCAGGCTGATTACTGAGAACCAGTTAAGTAACCAGACTCATAATAGCATTGAAATATGCACATATTTACAACCCAATTGCTTGGACATTTTAATGCTTGAACATTCAAATTGACAGACATATCTTGAGTTCCTAAACACTGATTCTTTAAATAACCATAATGTAACATTGATGTTATAATAAGGTTATATTATTGGCTTTAAACGTTATTTAGAATTTGTTTATTTCTTATCAGTGTTATATGCTTTAAGATCATGCTTTTTATTAACAATAAGTACTCACTTAGTTCCAGTCTGAACAATGTAAATATTCTTTCCACGAATAGAATCTGCAATTTCAACAATAGTCTCCCTGTTGGTTTTGTGGTAAACTGAGCATCCTCCCCTCCTTACACCCAGGCGACTGCAAGGAAAGATCACTCTTATCACAGCAGGAAAGACTAATAAACAAGCTCTAATTTAGTTTAAATCCATACACAGTAGGTACATATTGAATGAGGTCAAACTACTTAACCTCTGCAGGTGTCAAACACTAGGTCAATATGTGAAACCTTGAAATGGTACTTAAGTGAGGGATGAGGAGCAGAAACTTACTGAGCGATTAATTCAGCTAGTTCAGGGTGCGAGTTGCCGCTAATGATCACTATGTCTGACGTGTTAGTACCCTCCATATTGCTCTTGTGAGATCTATTAGTGAAACCCACCAGCCTGCAAAAAAGTCACGCACGTTTTCTTATTCGTCGGCCAACCGACCGCCACATGGTAATTTAATAAAGTAAGGAAAGGGACGGCACGTTGGGTCAACAAGAAAAACAATAAACCTGGTTTTGTTGAGTAACATAATAACCTGAAGGCAGATTTGTATGTATTACCGCAGAACGAAAAATAAAACTTCAACTAAATAAACCAAGAACTTCTCTCCGTTAATTACACTTTTGTGGGGGATATAAAAATGTGCTACTACGAGTAAAAATAATTATTATTACGGAATACGGAATCACCGATTAGGAGCCGCCACAGATAAAAATGGTACGATACTGATAGCGAATACAGCGATAGAATGATTCGAATGAATGTATTCAATTCAAGTATTTCAAGTGGATGTCAAAATAGTAGGAATGAAATAAAATGATTGTTTACGTTTTTTTCATATCACTAGTTTTGTTCTTTTATTATCATATATCACTCCTTTCTCAATTTAATAATACTCCTGAATACGTGTATACGTTACTACTACACGTTTGGCTTTCAATTCGTAAAATATACGACAAATCTTGGACAATTCGTAAAATAATTGACTTCCAATTTTTTCACTGCACGTGTACCACAGAGTACTTTTATTATATACGTAACGTGTACACAGATAAGATATTAGTAGCAAGCTAAACGTGTACGCAGCAGTGGACTGCACAGACTTCTTCACAGAGTTCACAGATAACTATATACTAGTCAGCTTAGAGATACTACGTATACGGTCGACTGTCGAGTGGGTGGAGAGCAGGTTTTTTTCACGTCGCGGCACATTGACTGATTGTACAACAGGTCCACCGTATAGTCGAACACATCAACTTCGGTTTCCAACGAGGTTTGATGACCGGTGCTGTCTTCTTCGACATAGCGAAAGCGTTCGACAAAGTCAGGCACAACGGCTTATTATATAAGCTGTACCAACTCGGTGTGCCAGATCGTCTCGTGCTCATCTTACGGGACTTTTTGTCGAACCGCACCTTCCGTTATCGCATCGAAGGAGCTCTATCCTCCCCCCACCCTATTCGCGCAGGAGTCCCTCAGGGCTCTGTGATCTCTCCTCTAGCATTCACGCTATTCACCAGCGATATGCCCAAGTGCAGCAAGGCGCAGTTGGCTCTGTTCGCAGACTACACGGCCATTTACTACACCGGCCGCGATCCAGACTCGATATCTCGCATTCTCCAAACCCAAGTCAACAAGCTTGTCGCCTGGTTTAGGAAATGGAGAATTGAAGTATATCCCGACAAAAGTCAAGCGGTTCTATTCTCGAAGCCGCGTCATACCCCCTCCCCCCCTCGACCGATCACCATGTTCGGCAAGTACGTTCGCAACGAAATTCTCCACGTAGACCTCAGGTTTCCCACTATCCATCAGTTCATGAAACGCATTTCAAAGCGTTTCTTCGAGACCGCCGCGAATCACCGCAACCCTCTGGTTGTGAAAGCCGCTAGCTATATTCCTTCCTCCATTAGTCATGTCCGCCGTCCCAAGCATGTCCTCACCGATCCCGATGACCACATAACTCTCATTCTGGAGAGCAGTAGGGCCACCAGTACAGTGCACAAACACACACCGACATTCCGACCTCGCCACCGAGGTTCCTCGCGAAGATCCCGACGTAATTGTCCCCCCCGACCCTTGCTCGATGAAGTGCCAGCCCGCGCCGTAGCTGAGCCTATAGCTTTAAATTCCCCGAATAATAATAATCAACAAAATCTGATCCAGCCTGTCCCATCTTGCTGTCCTCCCGTCCGCGACGCCCTAAGCCGAGGTCCGTACCCCACAGGGGGTGCCCTTAGCGAGCGTTCGCTTAGTAATGTAAGTAGTTTTACGCCCCTGGCTGGAGGCTTTGAGTCCGCTTAAGTTAAATTATATATTCTGTCAAAAAAGCATCGGGAATGGATGATTTGTTTATGGTTCCGAATTCTTTTTTTTTTGTTGTTAGATTGGCACAACTGTTTTCCATTTTAGCGGGGAGTTTGAGTTGTATCTGTTATTTAGATTAAATACAGTGCTGTTTTTAATTAGATCATATCTAGTGTGTATTGCGAATATCAT
Organism: Dasypolia templi; assembly: GCA_963555695.1. Classification (NCBI taxonomy): domain Eukaryota; kingdom Metazoa; phylum Arthropoda; class Insecta; order Lepidoptera; family Noctuidae; genus Dasypolia; species Dasypolia templi. The sequence goes on from OY743138.1 coordinate 24,368,313, forward strand.
AATCGCCAATGGAATTTCGTGTTCGGAGCCACTGAAAATGTTTCACAAGGCTTTAGGGTAAATACAACTTTATCAAAAGTACGTACTTATGAGTGGTACAAGGCGTTCAAAAGCGAGATGTGATGGGAGATTTGCCTCGCTCTGGTAGGCCTTCAACGTCTTCAACTGAAGTTAACATCGCAAAAGTGAAGGAAATAGTGACTAAAAATCCTCATTCAAGGGCAGCCTTTTTTTTTTTTTTTTTTTGTGTATGGCATCTCGTAGTTGACCTTGAGAGGTCGTGACTACTTAACCGGACTATCCTGTGGCTGCCTTAAGCGGACTCAAAGCCTCCAGCCAGGGGCGTAAAACTACTTATATTATTAAGCGAACGCTCGCTAAGGGCACCCCCTGTGGGGTACGGACCTCGGCTTAGGGCGTCGCTGACGGGAGGACAGCAAGATGGGACAGGCTGGATCAAGTTTAGTTGATTATTATTAATCGGGGAATTTAAAGCTACAGGCTCAGCTACGGCGCGGGCTGGCACTTCGTCGAGCAAGGGTCGGGGGGGACAATTACGTCGGGATCTTCGCGAGGAACCTCGGCGGCGAGGTCGGAATGTCGGTCTGTGTTTGTGCACTGTACTGGTGGCCCTACTGCTCTCCTGAATGAGAGTTATGTGGTCATCGGGATCGGTGAGGACATGCTTGGGACGGCGGACTTGACTAATGGAGGAGGGAATATAACTAGCGGCTTTCACAACCAGAGGGTTGCGGTGATTCGCGGCTGTCTCGAAGAAACGCTTTGAAATGCGTTTCATGAACTGACGGATAGTGGGAATCCTGAGGTCTACATGGAGGATTTCGTTGCGAACGTACCAGGGGGAGCCTGTTATCCTACGGAGGAACTTGTTCTGGAGGGTCTGCATTCTATTGAAGCGAACGGGCTTGGCGTGTGCGAAGACTGCACTGGCATAGGTCATGATCGGGCGGATGCACGCTGTGTAGATACGCATTTTGCACTTCAGTGACAATTTGCTACGTGCATTGAGGACAAAGTGAAGTCTACCTAGAGCGAAGGCGGCGCGCGAACGAGCCGCCTTAATGTGCTCTGAAAAAGAGAGGTGTTCGTCTAGTACGACACCCAGGTATTTGGCTCGCTTCTCCCAAGGGATCGGCTTGCCGAACAGAACATGGTGATCGGTCGAGACAAGGGCAGCCACAGGATAGTCCGGTTAAGTAGTCACGACCTCTCAAGGTCAACTACGAGATGCCATACCAAAAAAAAAAAAAAAAATATTGACTGATTGCTTGGCAACCAGTGGTGCCAACTTAGGGTAATTTACCCTAGATTTAGAGTAAAGTAAAATAAACAGGGTAATTTTTAGGGTAGAAACTCGGTGAGGGTAATTTTAGAGTAATTTTCTTGTCAAGGGTTAAGTTGAATAAATATTCATGCAAACATTTTTGTACCTCAAGTCATGATTGAGTGAGCTATTCGTTTTTAAATTTCTGTGAATGCACCTAATTATCATCGATTCGAGATTTCATTTAATTTGTTTGTTACGACTCCCTCTCCGCCTGTCTTGTTCCTTCCTAATACATATTTTTCTGTGCCCGCTGACCGCTAGCAAACGCAAAGTACTTTTTATCCTACTCGCTCGACGAGTACCTACTAAAACTTCTTTCTCGTTACGCCTATCATAGACTCAATGAAGTATTCAAGTACTTGGGACAAATAGGATCTTTGGAAAACACCAGTTTTATTCATGGTTTAAAATATCCGTACAACTTGTCTATAATTAAGTATATTATAAGTAGATTGAATTGTCTCGTCTTGTTTATGATCTTGCATGAAATGTATCAAATATGGATGGTACCGTGCAGGAAAGCAATTTAAAAAACATAGGGTATTTTTTTCATTCAACTTAAAATCTAGGGTAAATTGAGATCAGACTTGGGGTAAAACAAAACCAAGACATGGCAACACTGTTGGCAACAATGGCAGCACCTTCAATTAAATGTCATAACAAACCAGTGTGCAGTGTTTTCGATTTCAGGTTATGTTAGCTTAAAGAAATATTATCAAAAAATGGGTCTCACGAAGCAATATTTACGCTACGCACCAAGCGGGACATTTAATGTGATAGCTAGTGCCGACTGTAATAGCGCTCATGTGTCTTTAAATGGCGTAAGCGGGCGATACATGGCTGTTGGAGCATGCGAACATGTAGTGATCTGGGATATGAGGCTGGGCGAGAAAGTAAGACTGAAAAACCTTATATACAATCGTACAACCATTTACCCTTACACTCTTCAATTGTTTTGCTGTTGAAGCTGATGAACTTCCCAATTTCATGTTGGTAAAACACACATTGTTATTTTGATTCTAGGCTCAAGTTCTTCCAGGAGAAAACGTTGTAGTATCACAGATAGCAGCCAGCCCTAGCGGTAACCACGTAGCAGTTGGCTATGTAGATGGAAACATACATGTATTTGACCTGGTGAACAATGAAATAGTTTGTGTGTTTGCTGGACACAAATCTGCTGTCACCTGCTTGCAGTATGATGAACAAGGACACCGCTTGGTGTCAGGCGCTAAGGTGAGATATTTAATTCACTGTGGTAAAAGTTTAGTATCGTTTGGCAGGAGGAAGGGGTGGGGAGGTGGTGGGGGGGATGGAGGGGGGTGCTCCGTCACCCCTGGTACCACTCCCGTGAAAAGGTAACGCACCGTTCTTGAGAAAAACTAATTTTTGTAACCTAACCTCAAAACACTTACATGTCGCTTTTCCAACGTCTCCGGCGCTGTGGGAAGTGCAACCCCTTCGCCCTTGCGTAACAAACGATAGGCACCCATGGTGGCTACCCATAGGTGCCTATGCTTTGTTACGGCGGGCGGGGGTTGCCCTCCCTTCGCGCCTCCGGATTTTTATAAACACTCTAGGGGTAGGAGCCAAAAGACTACGTGGAGTCGGGGTGCCCCGATTCGGTTTTGGAACAATGTCGACCTATTTTAACCATGAAGTGGAGGTACACTAACTTCTCACAACTCTGGGAGAAACGGAATGAACGTAAACAAATGACACTGCCACATGACGCAAATTGCGTTTTTTTTTTTTTACGTTCCGTTTCACCGATTTTGCACGACATTTTACACCACAGACAATACACTAGCACAGATTTGGTTGTCAATCGCCGATTTTAACGTTTCGTTACGCTGTAATCTAATTTGAGGTTAGAAACATTTATTATTAATTTCTCGAAAAATACGCATTACCTTGTAATAAGAGTGGTAGCGTTATAATCAGGGAAGCCACCCCTACCATCTTCAACCCTTTTTACCCCGAAACTCCTGCCAAACGATACTAGACCCAAGCCTTCACTGTAAATATTGCTTTAAATGTCACTAATAAAAATGTGTGTGTCTGGTTGGTGGTTGATGGCCGATACTGACAAAATTCTTTGGATTAAAAAAAAAACAGAAAACATCTCAATACTATAGCTATAAAAAGATAATTTGATTAATCTTTCACAGGATACAGAGGTAATCCTGTGGGATGTGGTCTCAGAAACTGGTAAAGCTCGCTTCAGTGGCCACAAGGGGGCTATAACCAGTGCCCTGTTTGTTAATGGCAAGAACTGTGTCATCAGCTCCTCCAAAGACACATTTGTTAAGTTCTGGGACATTGAGACAAAGCACTGCTTCAAGACTTTAGGAGGACACCAAATGGAAGTATGTACAAAACCAATCTATTTTAACCTGTCTTGACTATTGAGACACAATTAATGATTAATTAATACTCTAGTGTTTAACTGCGACTTCCTTCGCGTGAAATTTATTGCACCCCCAGTATGTTGCATCGCATAACCCACAATTTCACTATGCTAATTTTACACTAATTTCGTTTTCGATTGCATTCTTTCTGACTTCTTTTCTACCTCCTCGGCTCTTGAGGATTCTAGAGTGATAATAAATGGCCTATAACCTTCCTCAAAAATTTGGCTATCAAATGCTAAAAGAATGTTTCAAACCCGACTGGTAGATAGATTGATATAATATTCTTTATTACATACACCTTATAAATTACAGACATAGATGTAGAAATTGTACCTTGGGTGACACAATGGGCGAATGGCAATGGGTTCCAGAGATTACTATATATATATATACCCCCTATACAAACAAATAAATTTTACATCTTTGTATTATTAGTATAGATTACCCCCAGGGGCACACTGGCAGGTGTGGATTAATTTTGTATTGAGATGTGCAAATTATTTGTCTCTCTTTCAATATCTCAAAATCATTTATGGGCAATGGTTACTTTCAATAGTCTACCACACCTTTCTATGTCTTGAGTCTTCTGACCAATCCATCATTTACTCTTAACAGTTTATGGTTCCAATTATCATGAAGATCATAAATAACAAAAATCTAATCCAATCAAGGTATGGTCAGCAGTACTTCTAAAAGAGGAGAGATACCTAGTGACAGGTAGCATGGACCAGGAGTTGAGAGTATGGAAACTGAACTGGACAGCTGATGTTAAAGACGAAGAGAAACTATCCAGGCAACTTGAAATAGTCAAGCTTGAAGACACTGACAATCTTGAGGACTCTTCTGTAAGTAATCTTTAATTATGGTTTTAGTAAGTGTCAATTTCACCAATGAAACTAAACACATTCAGTTCTTAAGAGCTGTCATTGTCAATATGCGGGGGCTGGAATTGTAAACACACCCATTGGGGATCTCGACTAACGACCACGTAAGGTTGTGAACTAAAGAAAAGTGTTGACCAAAACAAACTGACCACCCTAGCAACAGGGGAACCAACCTACTTGTCAACCGATACCAACAAAGTGCCCGACCTTGTAGACTTTTTCGTTGTAAAGGGGCTGTCCGATATATATTTCGATGTCAGGTCATCACTGGACTCTGTATCGGATCACACATTCAGTGTTACTCCAATGCAAAGAGAACAAAAACAAACGCTCTACAACTACAAAATAGTCTGGACGGCATTCGCTGAGTACCTGGAGGACGAAGTTGAGTTAAAAGTCAAACTCAAAACAAATGAAGACATAGATGAGGCAACTTTCTATATAACTAACCTCATACAAGTGGCAGCGTGGCGTTCCATACCTACACTAAACCATCAGTCTGATAAAAACAATGTAACAACGGAAATAAGTAACAAACTACAAGAAAAGAGAAAACAAAGAAGGCAACTCCACTCAACAAGATCAAATGAAGACAGAATAGAATACGAAAGAATTTCTAGAGAATTGAGAGAGCTAATATGCGAAAACGAAAACTCAACTTTCCAAGACAAACTGTCGAGCGTCTCAACTCACAAAAAAGAAATCACGAAAAACTTTAAAAGACCACAAAGTCATGTCCCACCAATAAGACAAAAACCTACAGAGCCGTGGGCCAGGAGTGGAGTCGAAAAGGCGGAGCTATTTGCAAAACACCTCAGCGAGATATTTACACCTGACAAATCAACCGTGCAGAACTCTGAAAATGAAATAGACGTAATGATCAACAGCGACCAGCAGCTATCACCAACGCTTGCTCTGGTCACTCCAAAAGAACTTAAATGCACCATTCAGTTCCTAGAAAACAAAAAAAACACCCGGTTTCGACTTAATAACTACCTAACTTATGTACTTAAACAACTACCTAAGAAAATAGTAGTCTTCATAACTATGCTGTTTAATGCAATTCTAAGAATGCACTACTACCGAAAGCTGTGGAAAGCCTCACAAATCTGCATGATTGCAAAGCCAGGGAAACCACCTCTTACCTATATCATCTAAAGTGTTTGAGAATATCTTACTCAAAAGAATTAAGCCTATACTTAATGAGAAAAAAATCATTCCTGATCATCAGTTTGGATTCCGGGAAAAACACTCAACGGTAGAACAAGTGCATCGAATTGTCCATAAATAAGACAGTCTTTGGAGAAAAAAGAGTACGGCTCAGCAGTACTCTTGGACATTCAACAAGCCTTTGACAGAGTCTGGCACAAAGGTCTCCTCTATAAACTAAATACCAAATTACCAAACTCATTCTTCAAGATCCTAAAGTCGTACTTGGATCAAAGACAATTCCAAGTGAAGTACGATGAAGACGATTCAAGGCTCTATAACATCAAAGTCTCAGTGCCTCAAGCATCGGTCCTCGGACCAGTACTATGTTCCATATATACGGCGGACTTGCCAGAAACGGAAAATGTCGTTACAGCTACTTATGCAGATGACACCGCCTGCCTAGCAAGTGACAAAGACCCAAATATAGTTTCACTGAAACTGCAAGAGCAGCTATACAAAATAGTCAACTAGCTACAGAAGTGGCGAATCAAACCCAGCGTGATTAAATCGGTACGTCACCTTCACACTTCGAAAAGGCGATTGCCCGAGCGTCTGCATGGAGGACAAGGTCCTACCAAACAGTGGTAGCGTAAAGTATCTTGGTTTGCACTTCGACAGAAGACTGACATAGGCGAGACATATCAAAACTAAGCGTAAAGAAGCTAACTTGCAATTATACTCACTAAATTGGCTACTTGGACGCCAATCAAAGCTATCACTCAGCAACAAACTGCTAGTGTATAAAGCGATCATAAAGCCAATCTGGACTAATGGAATAGAACTTTGGGGCTCTGCTTGTAACTCCAACATTGAGATTTTTCAGAGATTCCAAAACCTGGCTCTGCGAATAGTCTCAAGCGCCCAATGGTTCGTCAGAAACACAGAGATACATGAACACCTAGAGATTCCAACAGTAAAGAAGGAGATCAGCAACATGAGCTCCAACTACAAAGAACGAATGAACAGACACACAAATGAACTCACTAAAGACCTTCTCGACGATAAAGAAAACGTAAAACCATCGATCACTAATAAAAAACTAGATACACAATCCCATGCAAAAGTTCTCTTAAAACTGTCCCCAATTATGTTTACGAAATTCTAGTCGAAATAAATATACGTAATTGAAATTCAACCTTAAACGCTACGCTCAAAGTTGTATTCACAAAGCTATGTGCAAAAAGCAATAATTTTTTACGAGCGATACTCGCTGGTCAACATACATCAAAACAAATTCAACCTTACAAGCATGTTTCAAAGTCGGAAATACAATGTGCCAAACGAAAGCAATAAAACTTTACGACCGAGGGTCGCCGCTAGGACAAGGAGTGAGTGGAGTTGAACTGTTCAATTTTTTTTTTTTAGTTTGTAATGGTAAATGTTTTTTTTTTTGTCAATGCATCAAAAAGTTGGTGTAGGTAATAAAGCATGTCTTAGTCTATGTTGCATAAGTGTTATGATTATAATTTACCTGAAAAGTAAATATGGTTTTGTACATATACGTATGGCGCTTAGTACATCATTTATAAAAAGAAAATGTAAAGGGTGATCCTGGTGTCCTGAAACACAGGCCTACACAGCACCAGGCTCTTAGGCACCAGTCTCCCACAATATATAAACTTACCAGAATTATGTATCTTTCTCGAATCTGACCAATGTAAAATAATTTATGTATATTGTAGTGAGAAAAAATAAAGTTGATTGATGGTTTTGGATAGGGCACAACATTAAATTAATAACTAAACTAAAAATTAATATTATTTATTTATTCTTTAATTTGTGATAAAATAATAAAGGTATTGCTTGACAAACAACTTATATCAAAATTCAATAGTTACATAATATAAAAAGTAGGTACAGAAAGTTCTTGTAAAATCAAAAAGTAATTGTTGACGTAATATTCAGATTAAAAAAAAAATACAGCTACAACTGACTTACATAGGTAACTAACCTATGTTATTATTTTTCATGAAATGAAATGAGTTTATTATCTAATCGTCTTTTCGATAGATTTTTATGTTTTCCGTGTATTGTATAGCCTTGTCATTTTTTTCGTAGTCACACTCACCATCACTCGTCATCACTTTCTAAAAAAATCCTCGAACATACAACGCTTCCTTGGGTCGGCTTTTAGACTGATATCCATTCTCCACACCTCACTGGTTCTCGTGGAAAGCAAAAAAGACAAAAATAAAAATCGATGAAATAATAATATAATATAATATTTATAGAAGCAGTAAAGAAGTCTCATAATACAAAAAACAAAACAATCATTCTTTAATAATAAAATAAAAAAAGAAACAATAGCGTCTCCAACAATGGAACAGAGTCAACGCACGTAACCCGAACAATTTAAGTGGGCATGCGATAGTACGAGTAAATACGTTAACTAAGAGTCTTTACAATTAAGATGCTTTATAACTCGTGCTATTTAATAGGATTTAATTTAAAAAAATGTTTTACGATGATTTCTTGACAAAATATCAATATTTACAATAAAGTGATAACAATAATATAATGATAATATTAATACTTACCGAAAACATAAAACTCCATGCTTTTTTAGCGTTCTAGATGTGTTATTTTTACAGTTTTTATACGAGCAATGAGGCGTGTTTACCGTTCGAGCGTTCGAATTCCACTAGATTAAAAGCGCACCCGAATGTTCAAATGGGTGCGCGTTTGGTGAGGACACTTTTTGTCGCTGATTGTGTATCTAGTTCTTTATTAGTGATCGATGCGTAAAACGCCTAAAACGATGGCACATACTTGCCCTAGACACGAGAGAATAAGTCTCTGGCCTCTTTACTGTGTACTCTTTACCATAATGGCACAGTAAAGGGGCCAGAGACTTATGATGGACTTATGATGATGGAATGGCACTAAAAGTGACAATATTCCACATGAAATAATGACACTGACAGCTCTTAAACATAGTTTCAGTGCTGATCACATTCAGTTTCATAGGTGAAATTCGCCCTTAGTCAGTTCTGAGCGTAGGCTTACTAAACACAGCCTGTTTCCAGTCCTGCTTGGACTGGAAACAGGCTGTGTTTAGTAAGCCAACTGCCCAATGACCATAAAACCCATAGACCCCCAATGCCTGATCTAACATACCAAGACAATTCTGTCAACTTGCTGAGGTATGAGCTGTGATATGATATGTGGAAGAGGGCTACTCCGATCTGATTGGCCCTTCCAAGGTCATTACGTATCACTATTAATGGGACAAGTTTAAATAAAACACGAAGGTATCATTTTTTGTTTGTTAATAATAGTAAAACTTATTTTTTTTTTTGTACCTATGTATAATTGGCTTTTTTACCTTCCTATCTATTAATATTATTTTAACATGTAATGAATATACTTCAAGTAATAACATAGATGTGACACATGTGTTGATAACTCGACAGTTCTTCGGCACAAACGTTTTTTGACGGGTGTCGCATAGTCTGACGGACTTCCAGGAAAACGTTTTTGTTTTCGGTGTTGAAGTAAGTGATGGCGATTTCAAGGATTATTTGTAACTATTAACTTACCGATGAAATTTTATGCCATCTTTTTGGAAACTCGAAATCTAGCTGGAGTTACCACACCAACGTATTGTGCAAGGGCCCATTATAATATTTATTTTCAACAATTTTTATCGACTAACACGGAAGTGTTTACAGCTCACAGAAGTGGTCGAAACTAAATCGAAAATGTTGAGTGGCGACCTACATTAGTTCTAAAAGTCTGATGTGTTGACAGACATCGGTCGCCTGGTATTAGGCGTCTATGGGCTATATGGTCGTTGCTACTGCCACACAGACCTAAGACTCTTCACCAGAATGTCATTTAAAAAGACCGCCAAACTTCAACAACTCTAAGCCCTACCTAATCGAAATAAAGCTGAAAGTCAAAACTCAGTCCCCAGGCTTACTTACCTTTTTTTTTACCTTGACCTTAACAATAATCGCAGAATGAATTGATCTCACCAGATTCAGGGCTTAGAATCTTTTGGCAGGCAGGCAGTTCCTCGCATGTTGCAATGGCTCATGCCTTTTAGATCAGGTGCACAGTACAAAGAATTTCATTTCGCGACAAATTGACAGAAACACACAGAAACGCTTTGGATGTCCGATGCTAGAATACGTAACATGCCGCGAACGCGCCGTTTTTTTTTTCTTTCTTGCGGAGTACACTCGACACGATCTTTCTCGTCGAAGTCTCACGACCAACCCCTTACATGTTTGCAAGAGATAAATAGAACATTTTGGATTGGACCTATGACATCTTAAAATATTTGTAGGTATTGCAATGTCACCAAGTAGGTACTCTAGTGAGAGGAGGTCGTGGCCGCGTGGTGGGCCTGTCGACAGACCCGGGACAGAGTGTACTAGCGTGCCATGGAACTGATGCTCTGTTGGAACTGTTCTCGTTCTGCTCTGACAATGAAGCCAAGATGAGAATGGACAAAAGAATCAGGAAACAAAGGAAGAAATTGGCGTGAGTATTTTTTTAAAACTTTATGTGCGTTTCCTTCTCCAATATATTTTTTTGGTTAAGTTACATGTAGCTGAAACCATTTCTTAACTGAGTCAGCCACACAGTGGCTTTAAGAGTCTTCAATCTTGATACATTTCTGTGGCCTTCACTGAGTGAAAGACTGAAAGAATTTTAAAAAAAGTTCTGAAACTACAACCTACATACAGAGAAATCATTGAAACACATGGGTAGCAAGTTCACTGTCTGTGTTAAGATGAAACAACAAATTATTATCTAGTATTACAATCGCACATTTTTGTCACCTACAGAAAATTAAAAGAAACCGGCGAAGCAGACGCCGAGACAACGGAAGTACCCGAGCTACTGACCTTGACAGACGAAGTGAAGCGCCTGGCATCAATGAAGTTGGAGGCCAAGTTGAAGTCTACCACCCTACTGCTGGGTACTACGGGAGAACTGCGTGTTGGCGTGACGTTAGCTAATAACACTGTTGAACTGCATAGCTTGAGGATTGCTGAGGGGAATGAAGGTAGGTAGTTAAAATTGTGTGTTTTGATGAATATTGCTTGAACAAGCTCAAACATTACACCTTTTTTTCGTTTGATTTGGTCTGCTCTAGAGCAACTTATTTGCATAATGGGTATTATACAAAGTGTAATGTTTATCTTATCCTGCCCTGCAAGCCTGCAATTTGTTGCAAAACATGATCTTCAACAAAAAAAAAAATTTAAAGGTACTTACGGCACATCATTTCTGTTTTTTTTTCCAGTACAATGTCTTAAACAGATAACACAACCGGGCCACCAAAAGGAGCCGCGATGTGTGGCTATCAGTTCAGACAATTTAGCTGTAATATCTGCCTCAGCTGATTCTGTCAAACTTTGGAGCAGGTAAGTAACAATGCAACAGTTTTATTAAGTTTTATAAGAGCGGTATAAAGTCTTTATTGAAACGACTCGCATTACATAGATTTAAATTCTATTTATTACTTAAGTTTTTTGTTAAGTTCAGTAAGGACATCCATTTAATAATCTATTTTCAAAACAGATCAACACAAACCTGCCTCCGTACCATCCCAGTGCCGTCTGGTCGTCCGTGCAGCATTTGTTTCGCGCCGGGCGACAGGCACGCGCTAGTGGGATGTGCCGACGGCTCCCTTCTACTGATAGACGTAGGCGCCGGGAGAGTCCTGGAGCAAGTGCCGGCGCATACCGCTGAGTGTTCCACTGTCGGACTTACTCCTGATATGGTGAGTAATCCGACATATGGGCTACGGGGTGTAAAGTTCACAGTGGGCAAATGCCCGGCGAATGAACCCACCCTGGGTGTGATTCCGGCTTGACGTCGACTTACGGGACACCCTGTAGGGTGATAGGTCAGGTCAAGTCATAATAGTTCGTGGTTTGTGTCAGGGTCGAGCCAGATAGATATTCTATTCAAATAATTCATTCAAAACCATAAAGTTTGACTGACACATTGCAAAAAAATGTAGAAGACGCGTAGTTCCTGGTCGTGGATGGTCTGCGAGTGACCGCTTGTTAGTTTTTTTTTGTTGTGAAATTAAGTTTTTTTGTATTTAAACTCACTGTGAGTGGATGTAAATGTACTTTTGAATAGTTATTTCATAGTCGTGGATAGTTAAATGTGCGAAAAAACATTTAAAAAAGTTTTTGTGGGCAAAAAGGTTTTAAACAACCCGTTCGTGAAAATAGTAAGCATTATTAATGCCCGGTTTCTGAAGTTTCCAGATAAACTCTCACTAACTATTGATTCAATAAAGTTATGCATACGATAAACGTCGGTTAACTGTCACTGGGTTTCTGAATACGCAACAAACCATTCAATAACTATGTAGCTGATAACCACTTTCTTAGTGGCCACTAGATGGGTCTGTATTAAGAGATCTTGTCAAAAATTGATTTTACTATCATAATTCGTTTTTATTACTAGTTTTATTTATAGTCATATTTTTTCGAGGGTTTATAAGTGCCTTTACACTATTTTAGTTTAAAAATATGTTAGGTCGCTATTTATGGACGGATGCATGAACGACATCATTGTCATTGTCGACTTAAAAAAAAGTTTCGTTTGACACTGACTTTCATTGTTTTGTTGGGGTTGGTATTTTTGCTTTTCGTTACATTTGATTTCAAGAGTATATTTGTCTTTCCAATCGTTTGTGCTTAATTCATTAAATTAAATAACATGGAATCCGGAAAACGCAGTAAAAATTTTACTGAAAGAGAGAAGATGCTTCTAATCGAAGTGGCCAAAGAATTTGTCGCTACAATCGACAATAAAAAAACGGACGGGACTTCTGTCGAGGCCAAGAAACAAGCTTGGATTGCGCTGACAAATAAATATAATGCTGTCTCGGAAACTGGATTTAGGACTGAAAAGCAGTTACATGCTCTATACGATAACATAAAGAAAAAAGCGAGAAAAAATATGAGCGATGATAAGGTATGTTGTATCCCGTCGTGCTGCTAGTGTACTTTTTACCTATTTGGTTAAAGCCCTATATGTATATTTTAACTTCACAAAGTACAAAGCAACCCCTAAGCATACAAGCTGTAATATCACAAGATACCAATAAACCATATTGATTATGTTTCAGATGCTAACTGCATAGAGTAATAATATTCATTGACTATTATTTTGTTACACAATAGTGCCAGATTGTCATTTATTTACGTTATATTTTAATTTCAGTCCGAGATGTACAAGACAGGAGGTGGAACATTTTGTCCTAAGACAACCCCAATTGATGAGAAAATTGTGGCTTTATTAACTCCTCAATTCAAACCATTAGATAATGAATTTGACTCATCCGCACCATATTACAGCTTAGGTAAGTCCAAAGAGTTTGTCCTTTGAATTGTAATTATCTTTAATTTACACATATCAGTATCTTAACATCATATCAGTGTTATGGGTTTAACATAACTAAACATCACGCCTGTAATCCCAGAAGGGTTAGGCAGAGGTGTACCTATAGTACACCCACATTTCGCCAGTTATGTTCAAGTCCCATGTAATAGGGGGCGAGCCTATTGCTATCAACCAAGCACAAATACAGACTCCGGGCTGCTACTGAGAAATTCTAGATAGAAAAACATGTCATGGGTTTATACAGTTCAATTTATTCATTACAGATATTGAAAAAACACAAGTACTAAGTAAACAAGCACATTCTGGTACTTCTCAAGACATCATCATAGTACCAAATCTTCCTTTGTATCCATATACACAGGAAGATTTGGCGACTGAAACTCAAGCAACTTCTAGCAAGAAATTAGAATGTTCCAAAAGACCAATTTCGCCGTGTATGAAGGATTTTGAAACACCAAAACTAAAGAAGATGTGTTTAACTGAAACAAAGAAAAAAAATATAAATAACCTCAGTGATTCTATAATAAAAAGAAAAAATCAGAAGCAAATTAATGAAGATGCCATAACCAGTAAAAGATTAGAAATATTGGAGCTTCAACGACAACAAGAAGTAATGAAATTGGAAAAAAACAAAATTTTACTGGATATCGACATTGAATTAAAGACAATTCTTCTAGAAAATGCAAGAATGGACCTAGAATTTAAAAAGAGGAATTTTAATTTATGATGTTTTATATCAGGTATATTAACATTCTTCTTTTATAAATTCCATGTCCACTGTTGCATTTTCTAAAAGAATTATCTTAAATTTGATATGTCTCATGTTTGTAGTTATCTCATCAATTTTTTTTTACTTGAAATATAAATTAAATAAACAAAGATATGTTTAATTGTGTTTTTTTAATTTGTGTGATCATAGTATTTGAAAATGTTTATAAAAGGAACCTTAACCAACCTAAAATATTGTTCCAACAATAACCGACGAAAATGGTTTCCTTCAGAAGAAAGGGGTTGTTCAATAGATTCTGTAACAATATCTTCTTCAGGAGCAGAATCCATTATCACAGTATCATTTTGCTGTAGAGCTAAATTATGTAACACAGCTGTTGCAACAATTACAACTAATGTGTGATCTAATTTTAATCTCAATTTTTGAGAAAGGCATGCAAATCTTCTTTTCCACACACCAAATGTCCTTTCCACTGTGTTTCTGGTTTTAATTTGTGCTTCATTGTACAGTTTTTCCGCATTTGTAGCTGGATTTAAAAATGGCGTCATCATGAATCTTCCACAAGGATAAGCACTGTCTCCCATGAGGTGACCATCTATCTCATTATTATCCAGGCGCGCTCGCAGGAATGAATTATGATACACGGTACTGTCATGTGTTGATCCATGCCAGCGAGCATCTATATCACGGATGTGTAACTTTGCATCACACACAACTTGTACATTAATAGAAAAGAAACCTTTTCTATTTCTAAATAGTTCTGCTTGCTCACCTCCAGGAGATTGAATTGGTATGTGCGATCCATCTACACAACCAATTACATTTGGAAATCCAGCTATATTAAAAAATTGAGCCTTGACTTCTCTTAGGTCTTCAAAATTTGGCATACCTATATACCTTGCAGCAAGTTTTGCTATTTCCTTGCTTACTTTATAAACCACTCTTGACACAGTGGTTTTGTGAACGTTAATGTCATCACCAATCACTACTTGAAAAGTACCTGTAGCGTAAAATCGTAATGCGATAAAAATTTGTTCCAAAACAGACAATGGATATTTGCGATGAGTAACGGGAGATAGAGCAGGGCTGATGACTTCACTTATGTGTATCACAGTGTTCTTATCAAAGCGATATCTCAATTTAAATTCTTCATCCGAAAACATTTCGAAAGGATTCCTCCTACGTCTTAAGTTTCTGGGTACTGATATATTAAAAATAAACTCCAGTACTTCCAAATCAGACTCTGATGAGCTACTCGTATTCATTATGCTAGCACTCATTGTATTCTCCTTTTAATATTTTAATATAAGCTTTCACTGGCAACGAATTGCAAAAATACACGTTTTACTTGTATAACCTAAAATTTGATAGAGTTTGCTATGAAATTAAACGTCAAATATAGTTATGGAGCCGATAAACGGCACACATTGGTCAGTTAAGATAACCTAAGTTTAAACGGAGTTTATCTTTTATTGCGGAGTTCGGAAACGCACTTTCACAAGTTGTCGAACCAATAGCGCTAATGAATAGATAAACTACCGATACAAGTACCTCAGAAACCGGGCATAAGTCATTTAATTACAATAAGGATAATGGTGACCAATATAGTTAAAACCAAACACAACAAACCTGATAGCAGGTAACAACAAAAACACACACACACAAACACAATAACAAGTCACAATAACCACAATTACACAGAAAAACAGCCAAAATTCAAACACACGTGTTACCCAGAAGCACACTATGGCGAGAATCCGGGAATAGGCATCAATCTTTGTTTTCTTGCAGCGAGGTTGCTATTCCGGTGGCGGCGATAAGACTGTCAAACTGTGGCAGTTTGAACTCATAGACGATCCGACGGGAGAATCCAAAGCAAAGGTAACAAATAAATAAATACTTCAGCGGCCACTAGAAACTTAAGACAAAATTATTGTAGAAAGTTTCTTAAGGCGCAATGTCCACATTTCAGAAAATAATGAAAATAATGTTGAGAAAGTGATTTGTCTTCTCTTCGTAGAGTTGAGATAAAGTGGTAATGCTACTAATGCTGGTATATGAAAGTGTCCCCGAGCTGCAAAAGGATGGCTCTATCCGTCCTGTATAGCTCCATCTCTTTTAGCACCAAAATAATAATTATTTTGAGTCGTCTTTATAAATCCCATGGAATGTATTAAAACTTATATGTTTGATACATGATAATAGTTGAAGTTATATTTCAGGTCCTCTCGCTCTTGCATACAAGGACGTTGGAACTGGAAGAGTCGGTGTGCGCAGTTAAAATAAGTCCAAACAACAAGTTTATTGCAGTAGCTCTGCTAGATTCTACTGTCAAGATATTCTTCCTTGATACTTTTAAGGTTGGTAATACTGCTTTGTCAAGGATTGTGATCCCTGATATTGTGATGAAAAGGACTATGCTATGTGGTTTACAAATGTAATGGTACAGTCTTATTCAAACTTTATGGCGTCTCGGAACATGAGCGAGTCGCTGCGCAGTAAATTCACGTGTCAGCGGGGGTGGCACAGCGAGTAGCGCACTTCACAGCCGCCATACAGTTTGAATCGGACTAAACTACTTTTACAGTAGGTGCTGCAATGTCTGGATATCGCCAATATGTTGCGTTGAAAAAGACAAGCTCACAAATAGTTTAAATGACGTTCCTTTCAAAGTAACTTCATTTCCGTGTTTATTATTTTTCCCCCTCATTACACCAGGACAATCTGTCATCAATAAGTCTGTTTGCCTACAAAATAACAAAAAAACAATTATAAGAATAATTACCGGCCTAATATAAACTGAACCTTACCATTTCCTTTACAGTTTTACCTATCCCTCTACGGGCACAAACTCCCCGTCCTGTGCCTGGACATCAGCTACGACTCCAACATCATAGTCACGGGTTCCGCAGACCGCAACGTCAAGATATGGGGCATGGATTTCGGAGATTGTCACAAGTCCATATTCGCACACAACGATTCAGTGACGTCATTGCAGTTTGTGCCGACAACGCATTACTTCTTCACGGCGTCGAAAGATGGGAAGGTGAAGCAGTGGGATGCTGATAGTTATGATCATATTATTACTTTACATGTAAGTGGTTATTACTTTTTAATTTTGTTGTCTTTTTCTTTAATTTTCTGCCGAGACCTTAGTTGAAGGTACAGTTCGCGAAAACTGACTCTATGAGCTCTTGGTAGTTGCATACGAGTGGCTGTGCAGTAAACATACTTTAGGTGTTGTCTGTGAAAGTACAGTCGAGTGCAACAATTATTTTTCATTGTTGTTGTAAATTTTTGTTACTGTTATTTGTTTTCGTTATTTTTGTTTGTTTCTGTTATTTTTTTTTGTTAATTGCATCTGCTTGTTCTAATACTGTGGCTTCGTATTGTTACTGAACTAATTAGTTTCGTAAAATATGCAGCGCAAGCGTTTTTATGTGCTTTACATCGCCAAAAACGTGGAGTTTGAGGTTTTCAATTTTATGAAAAAGGAAGCTGTAGAAGGTCTACAGTATGACCTGAATAAGTGCTCAAGTGTTATAATAACGTTTTTAATTTGCTTAGGACTACTAGTAGACCAAACAGGTATTTTTTTGGTCTGATATCTAGTACTGTAGTTAAAAAATACCTAAAAGCGAATTATTTTTGTGATGAACAAATCAATGGTGTAGGTAGGCATATTATTATGAAAAATGTTGCAAATGTTACAATAACAATTCGCAGTCTCACTTCGGCTACAACCAAATATACGAAAATTAGAAGTATTTTTGACAGATTGAGACAGATTCGAATTCCAACGTTCTTAAAAATACGAGAATTGGCGCTTTGTATCATGCGTGGTTTCGTACTCTGGCCTCCGTTCAGAGTGCTCATAAAGTTTTGCGCGAACTGTACTAAAGGTTATGTTTGTGTAAGTTTGTGTTTACCTAAACAAACACAAACTTACACAAACATATATAAACATATATAAAAGTTCAAGTGTCGACCATTAAGTAATTTAAAAGTTGACAACTTATTGCAGCAAGCAAAAAGGAAAAAAAAAAAAAACTTATTGCACCAATGATGTCCGGATTTTTGTCCCCCCTCCCACTTAGGCGACAATAGGATCTCATTGTTGCGATATGACAATTAAAAATATCATGTCCATGTAACCAGGGCCACGCAGGCGAGTGTTGGAACATCGCCGTGGGCGCAGGCGGCCTGCACGCGGCGTCGTGCGGCGGGGACCGCGCGCTGCGACTGTACTCGCGCACCGACGAGCCGCTGGTGCTGGGTGATACGGACGAGCAAGAAGAGGGACTGGCTACAGGGGAACAACATGTATGTATGGCTTTTTGGAGCTGAACTAGAACTAAGTAAACTAAATGTACTAGATATATCATGTCACATCATGGGTGGCCGAGATGCGAAACATCGGGTCTCCGTTACGATCCGACATAGTTTAGGTAGGTGTGGCCAATGCAGTGGGTACTCGAACGAAAATATAATTCGATCTTAAAATATCTTTAATGAACTAGCGAACGAAACAAACACGTGCGTTGGTACTAAGCGTTTGCCAAGACTGCCTGAGCTCTACTGTTCACTGTAGACTGTCGCAAAACTGTGTCTCTCCGCCAGTCCTCGCTGCAGTCACTCCACCGACGATCGTGTAGTATTCATAATTAGTGTTCATTCATGTAGTATTCAAGATTTCACAATTCGCTTCCTCCAGCAAACGCTTCCTCTACTCAGATCCCTAGAACCCGCGTAGTGTGTAATACCATGGGGTCTCAACTAGAACATTTTATAATTAGTCTTCAAAAAAAATCATTAATGGCAGCATAGGGAACCATTATGAAATTAACAATCATTAGAAAGCGATAAACGGCAGAATTTTGGTTAAAGTAAGATTAGTAAAAATCAAGACTTCCTTGATAAATGCAGATTTATCCATTCACACTCGTTTTTCAACAAAAACACATAAATGAAGCTTTTAACTTCAATTCGAACCCATACAATGATAAAAGTAGCCATCTGTTAATCATTTTGTTTAGAGCAATAGATGGCGTTTTACACAATTTGTCCTGTCTGGAAAATAACCATAATAGTCACAAATTTAAACCAAACAACTTAATTTAAATCTATTTCTTTACATAGAAATATAAAAGAAACCTATTAACATGTTTTTCTGAAACCGGAAGTATAAAACTTTATTTAAAAAGGATGGCACGAAACGTTTTAAAAGTAGGTCGACTCCTAGATGGCGTTGTAAAACTTTGGTCTCTGGCAATTAGTGAATCGCCAGCTCATAGCGGTGGGTAATCTTTATTCCGGCAAGTGAATTGATTCACTTATTCCGACTCCGGGTCCGGTACCGGTTCACCTTATTTATTCCTTTGGCACCGTTTGGCACCGGCACTCACTCGCTCATTTTGGTTCCCCGGTTTCGCAGAAAATTTTATTCATTTGGTTCACTGGATCATTTGGCACATTTTGAATTGAACAGTTGGTTAGTTAGAGCGATACGACGTGTTCCGAGTACTTCCGAGTGACTTGAGCGAGTGAACGAGAGTGAACAGTGAACGCGCGCTCCGGAATCATTTGGTACCGCGGTGCCGTTAAGGATTGTGAGGAATAAATAAGGTTTACGTATCCGCGTTCGGTACCGGCTCCTTTGGATCAGTACCTCCGGAGTTACCCACCGCTACCAGCTCAATAGCCAGACTTAGGGAGGTGTCATTTCTTTGTATGGGATTGGGTATCTGTACGTAGTATTATAATATCTGTGGTAATACTATATAGCCAAGCAACAGCGACCAACTTGGAAGTAGCGGTCGCCGGCCGCTGCTGCTGCTACGGCATCGTTCGCTTCGCTCGCTCGGCTCGCGTTAGGTTGGTCACAGTTCTAA
This sequence comes from Dasypolia templi, assembly GCA_963555695.1. Taxonomy (NCBI): domain Eukaryota; kingdom Metazoa; phylum Arthropoda; class Insecta; order Lepidoptera; family Noctuidae; genus Dasypolia; species Dasypolia templi. Next base: position 24,388,169 of record OY743138.1, read on the forward strand.
CCTAACCCAGTTGGTCAGGGCGTCGGTAGCAAATTCGTTGAACGTAACGCAATTGCAATCCAGCTGAACATTGTTCGGGATCCCGCAGTACAGAACTGAAAACAGGGTAGGCTTATCTGAGTAGCGGTAGGAGTTTATATCCACGCTAGCATTGCGTTTGCAAAGCCTCTCTCATTACAGAACTAAAAGCAGGGTAGCATTCAATCCATCAAACTGCGCGTTCAATCGCTTAAAGGATCCCGTAGCTCAGAAGTACTAGGGTTCTCAATACTGGTTCCATAAACGCTGCGCCTTTGGCTTCTTCTGACATCAACTGCAGCAATGTCAGAAAAATAAGCATATGCATACTACCAAAAGATTACAATGTTATAAATAAAGAAGTCTGATGAACTTTGAATTTATTTTCAGGCTCCAGTCCCAGGTTTGCCCGGTCTTGTCATGCCGACGAAGAAAACGATCGGAGCGGAAAAAGCTGTAAGTACCTTTTATACGTATCTTTGTTATATGGAATGTTACGGGAAGTAAAATTTATAACGTTGCTATGATGTAATTTAAACCTTATGTCATTGCGTATAAAGGTCACATGACGTGCATAAAACTATCTTGCTTAACATTTCCAGGCGGACTCCATAATGGAATGCTTATCCGTGGGCGCGGAGTACAAACGCGAGCTGACTGAGGCGCGCGGGCAGTTTGTTCAGCCGCCACTGCTAATGGCTGCCTACAACTGCACCACGCCCGAGCACTTCCTTGTAGAAACTGTCAAAAGGATACGATCTAGGTATAGATAGTGCGACCAACTTATCTGTGCAATTATTGGTGGCGCTGGTTGTAAATGAAAATAAAAGTTAAACAAAAACCATATGTCCCATTCAAAATGTTAGTTCGAAAAACGGCCATTGCACAGATAAGTTGGTCGAATGTATAGATATCGTAAGTGCAATAACACAGAATAGGCTTTGGGTGGGTTTCATATTAGGTAGATCTTCAGCTGTTTTATTGCTGATCGTGAATCGATGATCTTGGGCCAATTGGCCGGGATTGGTTACTTAGTAGTTCATTTTGTTGGGGAGTATCTTTTCATAAACTCACGCCTTCTTCCCATGGGGGTAGGCAGAAACCACAGAACGCCACCTGCTACGTTCCTTACATACTCCCTTTGCCTCTTTTACGTTCATACATCTGGTCATACACGAGCGCCGGTTGAGAGTCTTTTCATTATGCCGAATTTACCCGATTCTATATTAAAAGCGTTCATCCAGCTCGGGCTGACAACGTCGTATTTGTAGTGGTTTTTATGATTATTTTATTAAGTTAAAATCAAATTACTATTTCTTTTCAGCCAAGCACTAGATCGTTGGTATTTAAAAGTTTAGATGCTATTTTCTATTTTATAAGTACTAGTACCTGTAATGTATGTAGTAATAAGTTATTGTGGGTAAGCTGAGATTGTCTATTATTAAGTATTGCAGGTAGGACGGTGCTGAGATGCAGCCAGTCATCATACTTGTGCCAGTACGTTACTACGTGTATTATTTATTACCGTATCCAGAGTGCTCCCGACCCAAGGATTGTTTAGTGGCGACGAGGATAAAGTAAACGGTGTGTGTTAGTGGTGATTTCGCTATTAAAAAAAAAAAAAAGAAAAAAAAAAAATGTCACTTGGTAGAATTGCAGAGTTCGACATACATAAGGACGATTGGAGGTTATACGTCGAACGTCTTGAGCAGTACTTCATAGTCAATAGAATAGCGAATGAGTTGCAAGTGCCGACGTTAATTACCGTGATGGGTGCAGCTAGCTACGAATTGTTGGTGAATTTATGCACTCCGGCAAAACCGAAGTCAAAAACGTTTGAGCAGATAACGGTTATTATGGAAAAACACCTTCAACCAAAACCGAGTGAGTTGGCTGAACGTTATAAATTTCGTAATCGCAAACAACTTACCAGTGAAAACGTATCAGATTATGTAGCTGTTTTAAAGAAAATGTCAAAAACTTGTGAGTTCGGAGCGTGGCTCGAAGAAAGTCTAAGAGACCAGATGGCTTGCGGGATTAAAAGCGAGACCATTAGACAAAGGCTGTTTGCAGAGGCCAAACTAGATTTCATAAAGGCATATAATCTGGCCGTAAGCATGGAGGCGGCAGAGATAGATGCAGCAGCAGTAATGGAAGGGTCTGTTTGTGCAACAAGTGAGGCGAAGAAACCGGTGGATTGTCAGTTGATGATGAGTACGCGGCGGAGCGGCGTCGGCGGATCGGGAAGTGGCCGCACAGTTGGCCGTGGCGAGTACATGCAACGCAGGCGGCCGCAGGTAGGCCGGGCGGCATCGATGGCGCCAGCGCCTGCGTCTGTGCCGGGGGAGCGGGAGCGGCAACAGCGAGAGTGTCGGGCGTGTGGCGGCCCGCATGAGGTGGCCGCTTGCAAGTTCGGGCGCTATGTATGCCGGGTGTGCAACCAGCCGGGCCATTTGCGACGTATGTGTCCGCGACTGACACTTCATTATAACGTCGAGTCCGAGTTCAAGGAGGAGGACGTAATGAACAGCGAAGATAGTGACGAGGTAATAATAATTGAACTTAATGAATTGACAGTAACGCAGTGTAAACCAATTTTTGTATCATTAGAGGTTCAGGGGAAGATTATGAATTTTGAGTGCGATACAGGCAGTGCTGTCTCGTGTATAAATGAGCACACATATAATGAATTGTTTAGTAACTTAAAAATTACAAAAAGCAATATTGTTTTGAGGTATTATACGGGAGAAACCACAAAACCACTGGGAGTTATTAAGCCTCTGGTCAAATATAAAGACAAATGTATGCAGTTAGACTTGTATGTGATAAAAAATGGTAAAACAATGTTACTCGGGAGACAATGGATGGCATCGTTAACAATACAACTGCCGGTATTGAATTATGATACTTATGTAAATAACAATAATATTTGTAATGGAACCAATTTTGATATAAACATATTTAGTTCCAGATACTCTAAAGTGTTCGCGGACGGTTTGGGGCGATTCACTGGTGGTAAGGTTGGCATTCACTTGCGGCCGGGCGCACGGCCAGTGTTTATGCGCGCGCGTCCGCTGGCGTATGCGCTGCGCGAGCCGGTGGAGCGCACGCTGGACCAGCTGGAGCGGGACGGCATTCTCACTCCGGTCGAGCGTTCCGACTGGGCGACGCCTATCGTGCCCGTCGTAAAGAAGGACGGTAGCATAAGGATTTGTGCCGATTATAAACTCACATTGAATAAGGTAATAGAAGTCGATCGCTATCCACTGCCTAGGGTTGAAGACTTACTAGTTCGGTTAAACGGCGGGGAATTTTACAGTAAGATAGACCTTTCCCAAGCTTATGCTCAATTGGAGCTAAATGATTCACGGAAGTACACGGTTATTAACACGCACAAGGGATTGTTCCGATATAATAGGTTAGTGTATGGTCTTGCGTCTAGTCCGGCCATATTCCAGAGACGATTGGAACAAATGTTTGTAGATTTACCACAGGTAGGCGTATTCCTTGATGACGTCATCATAACGGGGCGCACAGTGTCCGAGCACATGAGTAATTTATGCAAAGTTTTTGATCGATTAGAACAGTATGGTTTGCGAGTGAGAAGGGACAAATGTTCATTCTTTGCTAAATCAGTTGTTTACTTAGGGCATGTTATCAGTAAAGATGGTGTACATACTTGTGCGGATAAGGTCAAGGCGATTTTAAACACGCCGGCACCGACGAACATATCGGAGCTGAGGGCGTTTATAGGCATGGTTATGTATTATGCTAAGTTTATAAAGAACGTTAGTACAATTTTAGCCCCACTGTACAATTTATTGAGATTAGGTGTAAAATATGATTGGAGTGAGGAATGTAAGAATGCGTTTGGTCAGGTTAAAGCGTTGTTAGCTAGTAGCGGGGTACTAACACACTACTCGGTCGAGTTGCCACTCGTGCTGACTACCGACGCGAGTAGCGTAGGGGTCGGCGCCGTGCTGTCCCATATCACGCCGAGCGGGGAGCGTCCGATAGCTTATGCCTCGCGGTCACTTACTATAGCTGAGCGATCATATTCGCAGATTGATCGGGAAGCGCTGGCGATAGTTTTCGGAGTCAGGAAGTATCACCAGTATTTGTACGGTCGAAAGTTTGTGCTGAAAACCGACCATAAACCATTGACTTATATTTTTGGCAATAAAGTAGGAATACCAATTATGGCAGCATCTCGTTTACAGAGATGGGCAGTACTGTTGTCCGCATATAATTATAGCATAGAATATGTTGCATCAAAAAAAAATTGCGCAGACGCCTTGTCACGTCTGCCTGATAAGACAAACTTACATTCAGATACAGATAGGAAGGACAGTACGTATGTACATTTTGTAGAAGATTTTTTACCAATCACGCATAATGATGTTAAGGAGGCTACGCAAAAAGATATTGAGTTATGTAGAATAATGTCATACGTACAGTCTGGCTGGCCAAACGAGTGTTCAGCAATGGCGGAAATTCAACCATATTTCAATAGACGTCGTGAATTATATTCGGAATTCGGGTGTCTGATGTGGGGGTATAGAATGCTAATACCCTCAAAATTACGAAATCTTGTTTTAAGGCAACTACACAGTGGCCATATAGGTATAGTGAAGATGAAAGGGCTAGCCCGAAGTTATATCTGGTGGCCCAATGTAGATGCTGATATAGAAGCAATGTGTAAACAGTGTGAGACGTGCGCCGCGGAGGCCGACGCACCACCGCGGGCGCCGCCGCAGCCGTGGCCCTATACCGCGCAACCGTGGACTAGGTTACATATAGATTTCCTAGGGCCATATCAGGGTACAAAATTTCTTGTGTTGGTGGATTCAAGTTCAAAGTGGATAGAAATTTTTGAAATGAAACACACAAATGCTTTAAACGTCATTAAGGTTTTAAGAGCTACATTTGCTAGATTCGGTCTACCTGAGGAGTTAGTTTCAGATCAAGGGCCTCCGTTCACAAGTGAAGAGTTTAGTTCATTCCTAAAACAAAATGGCATACGCCAACACTTCTCACCTGCATACCACCCCGCATCGAATGGTGCGGCAGAAAACGCGGTCAAACTTTGCAAGCGGGCCATTAAAAAGGCGTATAGGGACAGCATTGATGTGGACACAGCTTTACAAACATTCCTGTTAGCTTACCGTAATTCAGTGCACAGCACTACAGGCGAGACACCTGCGTCAATGCTACAGAGGCGCTCACTCCGTTCTCGGCTTGACTTGTTACGGGGGCAACGGTCATTAGAAAATAGGGTGCGGGAGAAACAGGGTCGGCAGACAGAGAGCGAGGGACTTAAGTCACGAACCTTGTGCGAAGGTGATACGGTTTGGGCGAGACTGTACGGTGCGTCAGACAAGTGGGTGAAAGGAACTGTGAGAGAGGTAGAAGGTACTCGTAGGTATGTGGTGGATAGCAGCGATGGTCGACTTCTCAAAAGACACATTGATCAAATCAGGCGCCGATCTCGGCTGTCAGACGTTCCTTGTCAGGGAAATGAGGATAACAAAGAACCAGGCGACCGAAGTGAGACTGTTGTGCCGTTACAAGCCGATGGATTAGTAGAAGCTACGGAGTCGAGACATTTGATTAAAGATCAGCTAGGTAATACAAAAGAAAAAAATATGGTAGGCCAAGATAGTAGTGATCCTGAAGTAAATATTGTGCCTCCAATACCTCCAGCCATTGACACACCTAGCTGCGATGCTGAGCCGACGGCGACGCCTCCAGTGACGCGCTCCAAACGAATACGCAGACCGGTCGTCCGATTTGAAATAGATTAATTGTATAAGTAACAACTCAGTCAAGTTTGTGCTGAAAACCGACCATAAACCATTGACTTATATTTTTGGCAATAAAGTAGGAATACCAATTATGGCAGCATCTCGTTTACAGAGATGGGCAGTACTGTTGTCCGCATATAATTATAGCATAGAATATGTTGCATCAAAAAAAAATTGCGCAGACGCCTTGTCACGTCTGCCTGATAAGACAAACTTACATTCAGATACAGATAGGAAGGACAGTACGTATGTACATTTTGTAGAAGATTTTTTACCAATCACGCATAATGATGTTAAGGAGGCTACGCAAAAAGATATTGAGTTATGTAGAATAATGTCATACGTACAGTCTGGCTGGCCAAACGAGTGTTCAGCAATGGCGGAAATTCAACCATATTTCAATAGACGTCGTGAATTATATTCGGAATTCGGGTGTCTGATGTGGGGGTATAGAATGCTAATACCCTCAAAATTACGAAATCTTGTTTTAAGGCAACTACACAGTGGCCATATAGGTATAGTGAAGATGAAAGGGCTAGCCCGAAGTTATATCTGGTGGCCCAATGTAGATGCTGATATAGAAGCAATGTGTAAACAGTGTGAGACGTGCGCCGCGGAGGCCGACGCACCACCGCGGGCGCCGCCGCAGCCGTGGCCCTATACCGCGCAACCGTGGACTAGGTTACATATAGATTTCCTAGGGCCATATCAGGGTACAAAATTTCTTGTGTTGGTGGATTCAAGTTCAAAGTGGATAGAAATTTTTGAAATGAAACACACAAATGCTTTAAACGTCATTAAGGTTTTAAGAGCTACATTTGCTAGATTCGGTCTACCTGAGGAGTTAGTTTCAGATCAAGGGCCTCCGTTCACAAGTGAAGAGTTTAGTTCATTCCTAAAACAAAATGGCATACGCCAACACTTCTCACCTGCATACCACCCCGCATCGAATGGTGCGGCAGAAAACGCGGTCAAACTTTGCAAGCGGGCCATTAAAAAGGCGTATAGGGACAGCATTGATGTGGACACAGCTTTACAAACATTCCTGTTAGCTTACCGTAATTCAGTGCACAGCACTACAGGCGAGACACCTGCGTCAATGCTACAGAGGCGCTCACTCCGTTCTCGGCTTGACTTGTTACGGGGGCAACGGTCATTAGAAAATAGGGTGCGGGAGAAACAGGGTCGGCAGACAGAGAGCGAGGGACTTAAGTCACGAACCTTGTGCGAAGGTGATACGGTTTGGGCGAGACTGTACGGTGCGTCAGACAAGTGGGTGAAAGGAACTGTGAGAGAGGTAGAAGGTACTCGTAGGTATGTGGTGGATAGCAGCGATGGTCGACTTCTCAAAAGACACATTGATCAAATCAGGCGCCGATCTCGGCTGTCAGACGTTCCTTGTCAGGGAAATGAGGATAACAAAGAACCAGGCGACCGAAGTGAGACTGTTGTGCCGTTACAAGCCGATGGATTAGTAGAAGCTACGGAGTCGAGACATTTGATTAAAGATCAGCTAGGTAATACAAAAGAAAAAAATATGGTAGGCCAAGATAGTAGTGATCCTGAAGTAAATATTGTGCCTCCAATACCTCCAGCCATTGACACACCTAGCTGCGATGCTGAGCCGACGGCGACGCCTCCAGTGACGCGCTCCAAACGAATACGCAGACCGGTCGTCCGATTTGAAATAGATTAATTGTATAAGTAACAACTCAGTCTAGTATGCATAAATATTCATGTATACAGCTTATACTTATGCGTATAAATATTATGTAACTTTGTTAATGTTTATTGAATAAGAAGGGAGGTGTAATGTATGTAGTAATAAGTTATTGTGGGTAAGCTGAGATTGTCTATTATTAAGTATTGCAGGTAGGACGGTGCTGAGATGCAGCCAGTCATCATACTTGTGCCAGTACGTTACTACGTGTATTATTTATTACCGTATCCAGAGTGCTCCCGACCCAAGGATTGTTTAGTACCTAACTTCACTTCAGCCATAACAAAGATCACTCTCTTATTTCAGTGACTTAGAAGAAGCCCTCCTGCTGATCCCATTCAGCGTAGCCTGCGACATAGTGAAGATGTTGCCCAAGCTGTTAGACCGCGGCGACAACACGGAGCTATTCTGTCGTCTCGCAATATTCCTACTGAAGATACACCATGCGCCGCTTGTAGCTAATCAAGCGCTGTTGAAGCACATGATACAGATACAGGCCAAAGCGAGTATGCGGCTGAATGAGTTGCGAGTGAGTTTTGAAATTGTTTAGCGATACTCAGAAACTTGCTATGGGTAGAGATAACGACAAGGTTGACCGATTACGGGCCGATTTTTCAATCCTCAATTAAGTCGTCGAATAGCTATCTAACGTATAAAATTATCTGGCTGTTTATGACACGAATAAATATTATTAATTTTTCATTCGCATATTATCTAGAGAATAGCTATCTGTGATCTATGCTAGCCAACTTCACACTGTCTTTGTGCAAGCGAGATGTACAGATACAGTATTCAACGTGTTAGAGAAGAATAGCAACAAAACGTGTGTAGATCTCCAATTGTTACATGAAAAGTGCCAGTTGCATAGAATCGCAGGGTGAGTAGTAGTTGTTACATAGGAAGCACCCAAATGACAACCATTCATGGAACAATAAAAAAAAATACAATGTAGGTTATGATCTAATTTCTTTATTGTAGATAAAGATGAGATGCCTAGCAATTGTTGTTAAATAAAATTACTCACCTTTCGGTTTCGTGTTTAATTTTATCCTCAATCAGTGACAGTAAAGTAGGCTATGGTATACTTTTTAAGCGAAATCTCAAAAATTGTCCCATGTGTTGATATTATCAGGCCTCTCGTAAAATTCGTTTTCATCTCTCAGGTGGGTTTAAATAATTAAGGATTTCACGTTCTTCGTTGATTGCTAATTCGTCAATTGTTGTTCGTCAATTACTGTACCTACGTCCTTTAAACAAAACGAATGAAACTGTCGATCATAACCGAAAACGTCATAGTTTTCGGAGAAAGTAGCAAGGTAAGGTAAGGTAAGGAGAAAGAAGCAAGTAAAATATTCCTCCGTTAGAGGCTTTATTCGACAGTTAACAGCTAGTTAACTACTATCTGACCATTGAAATATTGAGCATCTTGCTATCCATTGAGTAAAGGCTATCTGATTGTTTATCTGCGGATTGATAAATCGGCCCGAAGGTGACATACTTATGTGGAGCAGTGGTGGCCCAGTGGTGTCCCGACTTCCGACTTTTCAGTTTTCTTTACTTTACTTTGTGTATTTAATTTCATCACCACTGCTTTAAAAACGGTGACAGAAAACATCGTTAGGAAATAGGCATGTTCTAGAACCAATAAATTCAAACACGTGACATCCACAAACCCACACTGGACCCGTGTGGTGGATTATGGCCAACCCCCTCCCACATAGAGGAGGCCTGTGTCCCAGCAGTTTGAATATTACAGGCTGATTATGAACCTATGTGGAAACTAAGAATTGATAATGATCAAGCTTTTGCCAGCCCTTAACAATGAATTAGCCACATTTTTTTACCAGATCCAAGGGCGTTAGTCATCACCGCCATCACCGGGACGTCACTGAGAGAGAGATGACGGCGCCGCAGTAGAGATACGTTCATTTACTATGGCCGCGTGTCCACCGCAAAGGCGTCACTCGAGCTCCTAAGTTTCGAGTTGTTCGGTGCGGCCTCTAGAACTTAGCCCGAGATTGTAACGGGACGATGATTGTGTTGGCAATACAAAAACCACTTTGATCTTGTGCACACACTGCCATCGCACCGCACCGCAGTCGCCCGGTTTTGTTTTCTGTACCATTCCGAGTTTGCTCGCGGTGGGCACACGATCGCCGCCGCCGTCACGTTCGGTTCAAATAATCTCGTTTCGGTGATGACGGTGGTGCACAAGAGCCTTTAGGCCTATTTTTCACCATTGCGAGTTGTTAACGAGACATCGTTCCTTTCAGCTTTTATGGGAAACTGGGCCTAAGTCAGAACAGACAAGATTCTCTTAAGATTGCTGCCACAATGCCTCAGTAGTTAACAATACTTATCTACCTACCTTTAAAAATTGATTTGTTTACTTATCAGGACATGGTAGGCTACAACGTGCACGCCCTGCAATGGTTACGTCGCGACGCCGAGGAGGCCGACAGCGAGCAGTTGTTCAGGGAAGCGTTCACCGAGAACCGTAAGAAAGACAAGCGGAGACGCGCACGACAAGCAGTCAAACGACCTATTGTCACCGTTACTTAGGAAATAGAATTTTAGAATAAATTTTAATTATGTCTTATATTATTTGTGATTTGCTTTCCTCTGAAGAATGTGCATTATTTATTTATTCGTTTATTCACAACGCAACTACAACAGGTGATAATCACAGTTTATCACTAGGTTCACATAGGAGGTTTCGAACTGATTATCACCAAAAGCGTAATCGCACAACATGACTTGCAACAACAATAGAAATGATGAATACTTCAGTAAAAGCTTAGTTCACAAAATTATACAAGTTTGTGCGTCTGGCCTCCGTCCGACTCACTACCTACTTGATCAGAACTAAGACCAAACAGAGACCAACAAGCCAGGTAAAGTACATAATTGACACACAGTAACATTATTTAAAGCGCTACAATATTAAAAAATAAAGAGTACATACATGTCTTTTGAAAACAGCAACACGAGAATCGAAGATGTCAATACTGTTTTTGTCTTTTTGAAATTTCGTTGTAAAGTCGACACATTCTAACGATAAGTGCAAAAGTTTTTGGTATTCGGTTGTTATACCTAGTATTGATTTTATGAGGGATAGCAGAGCTGTAGAGTCCAGCTTAGAATGTAGGATCATGTGCAGGTTTATTCAAGTCTTGATGTTTGCGACGAGCATGTAAAGGTTCCAAAATGAACATTACAAGGCGTTCGGAATAGCTTAAAAAATAGCCGAATATGTATCACTACATAGTAAAATGTCTGTTTGTTTCAAACTCAATGTCAAAGATTTATTTGCAGACAAATATGGTTACCAGAGTTCTTAAAATGGCAGTATAATAATAGTTTAGCATATTTAATCATAACATAATGACACGCAAAACAAAAAAATATATTTAAAGTATGGAAGGAATTCTCAATTAGCTACCTGTGTAAAGCCCTTCTAAAGCGGACCATTGGAAGTTCTTTAATTTGGTTAGGAATCTTGTTATATATTTGAACACACATAGGATAGTAACTTCGCCTATTTAGCTCCGTTCTCGTTCCAGGCATAATTAATCGATTAGGATTTCACTTACCTCTAAAAATGCTGAACGGATTTGTTCAACTTTTCTCCAACATAATATACTGTCTTTTGTGAACTGTGTGTAGCCTTCTAGACAGGTCAGCTAGTGGGTAACCTGGATTTATAATTTAAAAGTAAAACAAAATAATACCTGCTATAATTTATTTGTAAAAAAATATTCTACTCACTACATAGCCAATATATCAGTTAAAACTTTAATAATTTAAGTATCCATCCCTGCGTAAGTCACATTATTTATCATCTATACAACAATAACTAATGATTCACAATGAGTATTCCGGCCATGTGGCATACTAAACAATCTCAAACGGATAATTTATGCTGAAACTTACTATAAATACGTACAGTTATGTAATTTGACAACAACAACAACAAATGGTCCTTCAAGCTTTATATATTGGAAATGATTGCTTTACATTAATATGTATAAATACGTCTTTACGAAGAAAATTGTTCGCAGACTTATTTTATACCTGCTTATAGTTAGACGAGTTGAAATTTGACATTAAAGACGAGCTTATCGTTTCAAAGATTTGCCACTGGGCGAGTGAGTCCGCAGTAACTATGTAAATACAAATACAACATTATAACTACGGCTATTATATTTAATTTGGATTATATTATAAGGCTACGGGACCAAACTGGTCTATTGCTTTCGTCAAATTGATTGCTATCATAATATTACTCGAAGCTAGTTCGAACTATATCATAATAGACGGAGCTCACTCGTCCAGCGCGCAATATATAATTGACAATATTCATTCTATATTATTCAGAATTTACTGATCAGTTTAACATACAATGTTCATCACCACTTATCACAATGTTATTGCTTTTTGGATACACACATCTACATTCTCCAACAAAATATATCACAATTAATAAAAAATACTTTTACATTATCATTTTTCGAATAACAAGAGTGAAATAGTACGTGAGAGAGAATAAAAAAAACATAAGACATTATGAGAGTTCTTGTCAGTCTTTAATCTTCGAAAAATGATGTTACATACAATGTCGAATGGAATTTCTAGGATATTAATACGAAGCCCATATTCCAGCATAAATTATAATAATACACAACAGTATTGGTACTGTCTGCATCTCTGTCAGACGTGATAATAAAAACAAATTCACAAACACATGCTTGTTAGAGCGTAAGCACACACAACACAACCGGTTTGTTAGTAACTAAATGACGTAATACATTGTTCATCAAATCTTAATACCGATATATCCATAAATTAACCTAACATAATAAATAACCAAATTGGAAGATCTATCATAGCTGTATTCTGCTGTATGTATCGAGTGAGACACAGAGAAATACGAAACGAGTTGGTCTTGCAGCAAAGAGACGACGATGTTCCAGTGAGAATATCTAACCAAACATTCCACTACCACCCACAACTACAATTAAGAATTTAAATTCGGAAGTCAATCTAGATAAAACCTATAAAAATACAAAAATAATAAAACTAAGACAAATGTACAGAGTAGAGTTCAATCAAATAATACTGTGTCACTACTGCAATCAGCAATACTAGCGGAGATTTAAAATTAAAATAACGTTCCATGTACGTGGATTACTTCAAAATTCCTGCGTACGTTAATTATAATAACACGAATCCCCTACACTGCGACGTACTCCATAAACAACTGGCTTGCGTTGAAGCAACAACCACTTACTCCTTATTAAATAGCGTCGATAGGATTCTGTGTACTATTTAAGAACGAATCAAAATTGCATACTCACAATTACAATCAAATTTGAAAAAATATCAAACTATTGAATCTTAGCCACTTCGGGCTCCAATTGACATAAAAATAATTTCGAGAAAAATTTCGATCAAAGATACACTCTTAGAAAAATAAACACACCCTAGTTACTATACCAAGTTCAAAAATTATCATGGATAAATCTTTTGAGTTTCAATTTAATATCATCATTAAGAGAGCTAAAGTTAATTAGAGAGCGAAACAGTTTTAGAATTTACGTACATTACAGTTTCATCAACAAAGCGAATGAAACATTATTGTCAAGGTAGACTGCTACTCCGAGATAAACGTAAGCAATACTAAACGGTACACACTACACCGACAACTATACAGTGATCCCAATAAGAATGAATAAATAATCTCAATTTTTAAAGCTTTTTAAATACGATAAGCTTGACGTAACGTTGAAGGTAGCTGCAACAGAATCTCACGCTCAGATGTCTCAGCTTCGTTACAGCTGAGTTTATCTAGCTAAGTATTATCACAATGTCTCATAGACTGCTGTATTTTACTGGCCCGTGGGGTTTCGATAATTAAACGAACTAACACTAAATTAAGTAGAGACGTCAAGTAAAGGACGGTGACAGAGTTCACAGCTAAATAAGTCGAATGGAAGCAATAACAAAACAGCCCAGTTCAAGATACAGATAACGTAAATGCTTTCTGCTATAAATATACACATAACACTGACCATCATGAGGTGAATCCGGTAGATTTTAACTCAGTATAATGCCACAACTTTTCTATTAAATGGGTTGTTCTAATGCTTAACGATCAAAAATGCCCCATGTTATAAATGGATTGAAATATAATTCTTAAAATAAATCTTTTACCTATGATGTACATATATCTATTTTAATAATGCCAAAATTACAGGTTTTTATTAGTAATGTTTGAAGGCAACATCATATAAATATAATGTTAATGAGATAAGTATACTATTTGTCACAGATTTGTGAATAAGTTATGTTCAAAAGTTTTTTAGATTAGGAATTTTCTATTGTAAGATAATGCAAAAAAGCATGGTAAACCAAATATTTATTTCTTATCATTCCAAAAGTAACTTGATATTACTTATAGTTTTTACCAACCCTACGGTATTAATTATTTCTGGACTTCCACTATTTCCAGAATCACATTAGCTTGTCATTATTGCTTCTTCTCATTTCGTTAACTTAACTTAAAAAAAAATACTCGACAGAAATAAAAAATACTTACATTGTAAATACTGACCGAAATGGGAAATAAATTAGACACTTATAATTTACTGATTTCAAGCATTATAACTACTACGTAAACAATAAAATTTACAATATGACCTATAAACTAAAAGAATACTTGCGTCCTGCAATAGGTAACCGTAAATATAATTTCAATAATATCAAAGAGAGCATTCTAAGGCAAGGCTTACTATAATTAAACCCGATATCATAGTGTCATTATATTTTTGAGATTTATAATTACAGATCGAAATCGGCACCTGTGCGAAGTTTTAACGAACAAACCCGAATAGTTTCCATACGGCTGCAAGAACTAATCTCATGTTTGGATTATTCCGAGCTGCCATATCACAAATTGCGCGATGCTTTTATGCATGACCAACAATCATACATATCACATGGTAAGAACATATGTACACACGGAAAGTATTCTTTCGCTTAACATTCACTGTGGTACCATTTTCTTACCTATATATTAAATAGGCACTAATACAATGAATGTAGTATATTGTTTCCCGCGACCAAATAACGAAGTTATAGTGCGTAATGCCCTGGTTTTTGTGTAAACCGTCTCTGTAGACGATCCGCTTTGAATATCGGACATAAGACTGTCGACCACGTAAACCAATAACATGATTTAAACTAGATACATGTCAAGTTTTGATGTGTAAACAGATTCTAGTAATAATCATGTAAATCCTTTAACATTGTCGACAATTTATTGCCCAATTTTAAAAACCCCTAGTCGCACTGTCATTCGGAAATTCAACCGGTCGTTTGATATACTATTTGGAAAGCCAAACCCATCAATAAACTGCTAAGTGAGAATCGTTTATGAAAAATGTATGATGTCCTATAAAAAATAATTCACATTTCATTATACTATGACGACCGGACGAAAGGAATGAACAATTTTAAATATATATTTCCCTCTATTGTCATCAAACTGGCCTGAACTATCACTAAATAGATATTTAGTACTATATAATACCAAGAATGTTATTGCATGTATACTTAACTATATAAATTTTATATTGCTTTTCGACTGAGTGTTGCGGCGACCGTTTTTCAAAAGTGTTGTAATTGTCCTACTTTTGTGAAACATTCGCGGGAACACTCTGTATATCTAGGTTGGAAGAGAAGCTATAGATACAGGATACACGCAATGCTCTGTAGGAAACAATGTAATTTGTTGGAGTATCATACGCGGTGTCTGCGTCGTGGGTGTTGGCGAGAGTTGCGTGGCTATCACAGAGGCAGTCAGTGCGATTCTTCGGCGGCGGCTACGTGGCTGGCTACTAGGTTGAGCGGCGCCTCGTCGTACTCGGGAGCGTTCAGGCCGACCTGCGGTAGTAAGCGCTGTTTATTGGTCTATAAATATGGGAAATATTCTATGGCAATAAGCAATTGCATAAGACTTCAACATAACTGGCGAAGTATGCGTGTACTGTACATGTGTGCGTAACCAAAGCTGGGCACCGTTAACAAATAGTCTTTAACAAAAAAGTTAGTGATGTAAATTGCATTTTGTCGTTGCGTTAATGATTTACTTATAAAAAAACGTCAGTATAGGCTATGGAAGTTCAGGCAGTACATGAAACATTTATAAAAGAAGGGTCATTACAGTATGTAATAAAAATTATTTAGAGACCAAAATCAAATCAAAATACAGTCAATAATTTCTTTTCATAGCGCGGCATGCCCCGCACTTGTTTCATCTGTCTCATAATATGCTTGATATGTAGCTGTGTGTACTTGTCAGAACGTGTCTTTCGCGGCGCGGCGTGGTACGAGCTGTGTCCTTTTGGCAATAGGTTCTTACGGGCTTAGGGAAAGTTAAAGTCCATTTTAAAAGTTAATCCGTTTCTCGAAATTTTACCTAAGTTAATTAACGGATTAACGGTCTTGTGCCCAGCTTTGTCGGAGAACACAGACATAAGTGGTTAATATGGACGGTCCTCTTCCTCCGTCATAATCTATTCCTCGTGATTCTTCGTGTCGATATAAGTTAAGGGCGCTCCATAAATTTGAAGGATGCCGTTTACAGTTTATCAACAGTAAACATTCGGGTTGATAGGTATTAGATCTTCTGCTACAAGTTCGAAAATTGCTTGCAGGAGTAAACATCAAAGTGGTATCTTTTATTTGTAACAAGTTTTCAGCACCAAAACAAAACATCTTTGTGCTAATATGAAGGGAAAGGTAAGCTGCTTGTGGTCAGTAATTCAGTATGTATGTAACAGTATAAACTACATGAAAATATTGTGTATTCGTGACCGGTGGAAACAAAAGAAGGCGACTTGCAGATATTTTCTTATTGCTGGGAAAAAATGTTTCCTTTTCTCACGTGTTCCCATCGTTTGGAAAAAGTCTGGGAACAAATTGAGTTCTTCCATTATTTCCATCGTCCACGATGCCCTTCTATTTTCAGGCGTATACTTATTTGGCACATAACTTCGTTTGCAAGTTATATGTCAATTATGTATTCGCCTGAAAATAGAACAGAAGTGGCGGGTTATGCACGGACGGGCCTATGTGGCGTCTATTATCGATAAAAAAATATTTTAGTATTCGCAAAAGGAATAAGTAAATGTTAGGTTGCCTATATTTCTGTAGGGCTAGCATGACACACGCGGCAGTTACTAACTCTCGCGTTTTCTCGTCACTTCCTTAACTGTCACTTTTCTCGTTTTCTGACAGCGCTGCCATACAAAATACTAGACTCATTCTGTCAAACTGGATGTGTTCTCGGTTAAACCCTAACATGGCCACCTAATTTATCTCGCATTTTGACTTTTCAACATGAGAAAATCGTGATTTTCTCTAACTTAGTCGTACTCGGTTTTGACGACGAGAAGAGTAGACAAAATTATGAGGCAATAAAAATAAAATAAAATATCCAAAATAACATGGCAAATTCATAATTATACTTATATTTGTTCTAGTTTTATTGGACAACATAATAATAATGAAAATACTTAGTTTTGAACTACCTACTTTATACATTGGAGTGAAGTTCCTTTCGGCGACCGCGAGCTAAAGTGTGGCGCAGGGGAGCACTATTACGTAGATGAGCATCACGTGCAGTAGTTATCAGTCTCGTTTGTGAATTATTGTGATTACCGAAATCCTAGGGAGTTATAACTGTATGGCAATGTCCAACCTACGCAACATAATTACGAAAATCACCAGTTAATGCCCCAAAGCTGGTGAGTAACAGCAATATGTATATCATGTGTTTATGGTGACAGTTACAATATAATAACCTTCGCTCTGTCGAATAGTCAACTTCGGGCGATTTATCAATTGTGGTGATTATCTAGTACAGTAAGTGCCAGAAAATTTATATTTTTGTTTTAGCATGCCAAAGAAAAACAGACAAAAAAGTCGGTATAAGGAACTAAACATAAATTAAAAGAGGTGGACGTAAAATCAGTACATACTAATTCCATGCGTAAAATCGACCGATGTTGCAATGATAAAAATGATTTGTTTTTAATAACTTGCTAATTGGTATCTCGTCGCGAGATACAGAAGTGTCAAAGTGCCTTTATCGAGTTTACTCGAGCTTAGCGGTCATGTTAGGTGTAAGGATGACGTCAAAATCGTAGACAAATTTCGAGAAATCGAGATAGAGAGCGTTCTCGCGCTTGTCATGTTAGCCCTGCTGGTTTGTATAACCGGGTTGCTAAATGAAGTGAAATGAAAATAAATAATTAATTATTCTGCAAATAGGATATCGGAATCACTTTTACATGTAATATAAAACTTTGCCGGAGTCGACATTTCCTATCTGACTACCACTTAGAAGTATAGACAGATTAGTTGTAAGGACTTATAAAAGATGGGCAAACTTACATTTCTTGTTCCACATGCTTTAATTGTAGTATTGTTAGTTTCCAAACATGTAACCTAAAACGTGGTTTTGGAAAAACTAATTTGACATCCACAGATAAAGTTCAGTTAGCGCTACAACTTCAATCATTATTGACTGATGACTTTTTCATTAGTACTAGACATTCTGAAATGAACTTAATTTACACTCAACTAAAGTTGACATTCTTTTTATGTGGATATAACATCAATTGGAAACAAGGATTGCAATAGATTTTTGTATTTTTGTATGCTTAGCTTAGCTGGCCAATGTCAATTCTCAATTTATTTGTACTTTCCGAAGTTTTCTTATACATTACTGACATCGGTGAAGAAAAAACATTGTGAGAAACCCTGGACTTATAATTAATATAAGTCTGAAATCGCCAACCCGTCTTGAGCAAGCGTGGTGATCACTGCTCGTGCCTTCTCTGTATGAGGAGAGGTCTTTGCCTTGCAGTGGGATAATATTGGGCTGGTGTTATTATAATGATGTAACGTACCTGTTCGCGATGTGGGCGCACGGTGCGCGTGTTGTGCGCGTGCAGCGCCGCCAGCAGGTGCGGCTGCAGCTGGCGGCGCAGCGCGGCCAGCACGGCCTCGTCCGTGCCCTCCCCGCCGCTGCCGCCGCCGTCGCCCGGCGAGCACGCGTCGCCGCCGCCCGAGCCCCCGCCGCCCCCGCAAACGGCGCGACGAGATTCTGCAATCATTATGATGCTTTACTACTGGAATTTGAACGGTCCCTCCAACTTATAGGGCTCTCCTTTCGTGGCCGATGCGGTAAGGAACACGTGTAAAGGACAAGATAAAAAGAAGTATTTGGAAGTCACGTCTAGATTTTGAAAACGGGTGTAAAAAGACGCTTTACGAAGGCGAGAGACACTTAACTCCCCGTCATTGTGATCATTTTGGAATGAAGTTTTTTAACGAGGTTTGCGGTAGGAGTTGACTGGTTGAAATCGTCCCGTTACGAAAAAGCTTTATGCCCCTCCAAACGACTTTCTCTCTCTCAAGAAAAAAAGTCGTTTTCGAAAGTGCTTAATCCCATAGTGAAAATGAAAATCCTAGATGGCGGCTGCGAAAATTTTCTAATTATTTGTCATGGATATCGTTTTCATGGTTTGGAGGGTGTGCTGAAGCCGATAGCGAGGTCAAAATGAAATGGCGTCATCTGATGAGATTCTCTGAAAACTTATACTAAATGGCTCTTTATTAAAAACGCGCAAAAAAATCACACTTTCTCTCTCTCTGTCTCTTCCTATTCTACGAGTGTGTATGTGTGAGCGAGTGTCGCGTAAGGAACTACGTTCTTGACGGAGGTACCCCAAACGCACACATTTTTTTTTTGTATTCAGGCATACCTGGTAACCTTCTGGTTACTGAGATATTGAAGTTCTTACTTCTTTTTCACGAAGACAAGTTTTTATTGTTCATCATACCTATTGGTAAGTGAGCGATTCTGTTGGGTTGGGATGATGAAATAAAACCGACGGCCTTAAACACATTTACATATTATTTGCAATAATACGTATAAATGCTGTGTGTGCAGAGAGCACGGCGAGTAAGTCGGAAGAGTAATATACGGTTCCGTACAATTTAATTTTAAGTATATCTCCCCACAGCTCCTGTATCGTTGCATGCACCCATAAGCACAACGTTTTGCGTGTGATGATTAATTGAAATAAGTAAAAAAAAAATACATTTTATAAACATATTTGTCAATTGGGAACAAAAATTTAAATCAATAGTTCTTTACTCACTGCTCTTAGTGTGCTTGCCATCATGTCTCGGTCTGCGACGGCGCGTGTGTATAGTATCACGACGCATGGCTGTAGGTCGCGGAACTCCGTGCAGCTTGAAGTAAAGTCCGCACGCGTTGCAGACCATCTCGCCGCGCGCGTCGCGCCGCCATATTGTCGTGGTGTGTGTGCCGCAGTTACTGCAGGATAGTTCGACGCGAGGCCCCGAGCGTGCGGAGCCAGCGCCGCCTGGCGTTGATGATGCTTCTGGTGGTTCCTGCTGCATACAGGAATAATAAGATGTTGGGATTAGTAAAGCACAGTTTATATATGGACAGTACAGAAACATTCTTAGATTTTAATTTTGACTTCACTATCAGCTTTAGCACACCTAGAAAAAATGAAAACGACACACATGATGAAAAATTTAAAAAAATCGCGACCACACGACACGGCACACGCGACGTTCGCTTTGGTGTCTCGTCAATGCGCGCCTCTGTGTGTTTGTTCGTAGTTTCCATGCTGTCCATATTTATATTGTGGCATAGTGAGCCGCACAAAAAGTAATTTTCAAAATTTGGATATAATCTAAGCCTTAATTAAAGCCTTGGAGCCTGGAGAGCAGTGGAGGCCCAGTGAGAGCAGTGGTGGCCCAGTGGTAACGGCCGCGACTTACTAGTTGTAGGTTCGAACCCATACAGGCGCTTTACTTTGTGTAAATTATTTCATCACCACTGCTCTCAAAACGGTGAAGGAAAACATCGTGAGGAAACCGGCATGTCTTAGCACTGTGCCCGCGTGGTGGATTACGGCCCACTCCGTCTCACAGAGTGGAGGCCTGTGTCCTAGCAGTGGGAACATAATAGGCTGATTATGCTTATGCTAAGCCTTAGGGTGTGTCCACATCTGGCGAATGCGCCACGAACATTCGCCAGAATAAGTACGTTTTTCGTATACAGTTTGAAAACGAACGAAACAGAATGCGCGCGAGCAAGCCTTGCGTGAGTTGCGCTAAAGAGCTTACCAAACAATTGCAGTTACTGCACGTGTGCAGCGCACGAGTGCGTACTCGCGGTGCAGTCGCCAGATGTGGACGTACTCATAGATTGAACTGATCCGTAATGCACATCTTCGACTTATTGGTTGTCACTCTAACTTATGATCTTACATTTATTCAACAAGTCACTAAAGTGACGAGAACAACAAAGAAAGTATCTGGATCCTTTACTTATATATTTTTCCGGGAATTCTGGGACATTTTCTGTCTTTCTAGCAAAAATTTATGAACCTGTTCAATCAAAGAGGATGATTACATAAAAATTGAAGGATATTTAGCCTTTGTGTTGTATGTCAATTTGTTACTGATAATAAATCACTTACATTCTCGGATGCTGTTTGTGGCCATTGTGTGTTGGTGGCGGGCGGGTCTACGGCCATAAGAGGCTGTGCTCTTGCAGGGAAGCTTTGTTTTCTTCGCGCCGTGCCCGCCACGTTCGAACCGCGGCCCGAGCTGTGCCATTCACCGTTCTGTCCAAAATAACACAAATTGATGTTGATTTCTCAAATTGGATTTCTATCTCTAGTTTTAATTTTTGCGAACATTTAATGAAATCATGCCTTAGGAATCAGGAGACCACGTTCAACCGTCGTCGGTCCCAAGCAACCAGGGCGGCTGAGTGGCATGATTCTGGACACTGCTGCGTTGAAATTTTACGTCAGAAATTAAAAAGAAAAATGCTGTTACATACATTTTCACCGCGATTCACTTATCACAGCTGATTTTCTTTTTAATATCCGACGAAAATTTTCTACGCTAGGGTGTCTAGAATGAGCTGAATTCACAACGCCTTTATACAGTGATTTAAGGGCTATCTCGAAGAGTAACCACGGAGTTTGTGTGATGCGTGAAGTAAATAAACTTCTGCCATTGGACGTTCGATCACGTAGAATATAATAATTAGCTTATACCACATGCTTGGTATTCAATAACCCCGCATATTATAATGACGCCATTGACCCAAATGAGAGTACAGACGAATATATTTTATGTTACGCGTTTAAAATTAACAACAATTCGATGACTAAGTGACTAAGACACAACAATACATCATGTAAAAAGTACATTTGTTCTAGCCAAGCATATCTTCACTAATATTATAAAGAGGAAAGATTTGATTGTTTGTTTGTATTGAATAGGCTTCGAAACTACTGATCCGATTAGAAAAATTGTTTTACCATTAAAAGCCGAAATTATGTCTGATGAACATGGGCTACTTTTTTTTTTCTTTTTTCGATATCCACCAGGACGAAGTCGCGGGCGAAGTGCTAGTGATAGATAAGTGTTCTCGAAACGCAACCATATATTTTATCCTAGTTTCAAAGATTGATATAGCATCGATAGTATGTGTATGTATATCACTGTGTGTTATTGTGTATGCACTCATAGGTAAGTGAGCAAGCCAGTGATACACAATAAGCTCATATCTTTAACGAGACAAGGAATATGTATTGAAAATTAACATTAACATAACGTTATAGAATAACAATAAAGAAGTTAATTCATGCTGTCATGTGGCCCTGCTTTTAACTTATTAGCGTAGAATATTCTCAGTATGGAAGTGAACACTCAGGCACATAAGTTGTAGGTATTTGAATTAGTAAAGTAGTGTAGTCTTTAAAAACAGTGTGATTAGATGGACCCTGAATAAAAAGTTTGGCGTTTGTACTGTATATTTTAAACAGGTTTGATGTTTTTTTCCGGAGACTATCGGTCGTAATGGGACCTCTTTTATTTTATTTTTAACAGTCGATAATACTGTATGGTGTCGAGCAGCAAATAGAAATGACATTAGTTTGTTTTAATTTGGAATAGGGCATGCTGCCTTAAAATTCTTAGTTTATGTATTAAAAGAACAACCGAAAGATACATTATTTACCGACCTTACCGCCTATTTTATTTGAGTTGGATTTGCAATGTATATAAGTCACATTCTAAGCGCCATTGATTGATTTTACTATTGAACTGGTTTTACAAGAACTGAGTTTTGGCATTTAAACTAAACCCAAAAAATAAAACGAGTTATATTAATGACTGTTTGCAATGATAAGAACGACACTCATGTCCATTAGAGGTCGTTAATATTATTATTATAATTAAAACACATTTGTGGTGTTTGTATACAACATCTAACTGCAGGAATTTACGCAGTAGGTCGTTGGAATTCTGCCCAACCACAAGAGGATAGCATGAAGGTTAGTGCAACATTATTATTGTCTCATAGTTTACTTCAACCTACTCAAAATTAAGTTTCTGTACTAATTTTATCAATCCATTGACATATGTATTTTTGAAATTACCACAAATTAAACATTTGATATGATAAAGCATCATATCAATTGTCGTGAACAGAAAATAAGGAGGAAAGAGATTCTCGAGTCGACATTCTTTTTGAGTAGTCAGTCAATACCTAGTTTAAGGGTAATGATGATACAACATCGCAAGCCAGAGTCCACAACCCATTCACATAATATAAGCTTCAGCATCCATGACACACTAGAAATTAAGGTAATTTTTTTGTGCCAAGGACTAACACAACATTTAACTACATTCGCATCACCTATTTAAAATAACAATGGTATATTGTTGTGTATTGATCGCTCCTATTAAAGTTTTGATAGCTTATTATTTGATTGACTCATTAATAATATTTTATTACCGTGTCATATCGTAGATAGTAAGTTAATATTTTATCACAAACAAATAAATTGTTCATTCAATGTGGTAATCAAACATTGTACTGTTATCTATGAGTGTATTAAGAGTAATTGAATGATTTATACAGATGGTATGATTTAATTTGACTGTGTCGTATTCTTTGGATAATACAGCTGCACTATGCAGGGGTTTCTGTTATGTCCGATAACTGACGTGTTTCTATAGCTAGGTCGAGAATCTAACTTATTTAAAGCTAATTGATTGTTACATATAACCTGTGGCACCTGTCCTTTGATAAGCGGCACTGTAACTAACTACCCTAAGGGCGTTTCTCCAATATTTCGACAATCATTGCTTGAACTAAACAACGGATGTCTTGATGTCTTAATGTCTGGTTGTACCAGCAATGATTGTCGAAATTAGTGGAAAATGGCCCCAAGGATTGCGTATGTCGAATGTTAGTACAACAGTCGTCGTCCTGTCTAAAACTAGAAATAAGTCATAGAGTGAACGACGAAGCAGATCATATGGTTGTAGATAACATGCGCATGAGCAGATAGATCCTTCAAGCGCTGCGGACCTTGGCAATAGGCCAAGAAAGCGCTAGGACAGATAAGACAACGCAAATATTGGAGTGAACTTTACTAATACTGGTAATCTACACTTGTTCGTTTTGTTTGCTGTTAAATTCGTGAAACAAAATAATAATAAATATGGCTGTTACTTAACTTAAAAATAAATTTCTTCATTTCTAACATATTATTTTGGGGAGGACAGAAAAAAGTAGTTTTATGAATGAAACAGTTTTCCGAAAAGACGTCAAAAGTAGTCGTTCTGCAATCCATTTGGTGATTTTGACTAGTTAGTTCCATTGGAGATGACGTTGACGACTCGATGACGGCCGCGCCTATTGCATTTCCCGTCCCGAGTAAACTATAATCTTTACCAACCAAAGAATTATGCGCGCTCCAGAAACTTATTTAACTAAAATATACTGGTTCGTTTATTATAATATTTTTTAATCACGATACAGATTTGAGGACAGACCTGATAAAAAATAGATGTTGTTTCGTTACGTCCCGTGCATGACTAGAGGTAATAAAATTACACTCAAATGCGGAACACGTATGCGAGTATATTTCCTTATTCGTTTAGAGTTTTATATTGTAGTAAGTCTTCAGCCATGAACTGTTGAAAGTAAAAGATAGTAACTTATCATAAATAAAACAAACTGTGTTCTATAAATTGCCACGCTTACTAACCTTTAACGGCCGAACCAATTTTGGTGTACTGGAGATAGAAAAACCTATCAATCTCTGGCTTTAACGTCCCTATAAATCCAAACTATGAATCCCCTTAACATGTTGACAGCTATTTATTTGCTGTCAAACAAATAGCTGTCCCTGTGGACAGATATAATTGTAGTGTATCATCAATAACGACCTGTCTTTCGCAGAAAATTGGTTATTGGAAAAGGCATGGGTGCCGATACTCTTGTACACCGAACTAAACTATCACTAAAATTTCTTACTTTTGGCTACGAGAATCTTAAACCTATTCTGAAAAAAAAGACTCTAAATTAAAAATAACTTAGACAAAACTAAAATCGAATTTGACAATCGCGACTCCACGTGGTACTTACTTGTTTGCCCTACCCAGTGAATGTTTTGGCAACAAGAGACAGGCTGGATCGGAATTATAATTATTTAGGGACGAATTTAAAGCTGCAGGCTTAGCGGCGCGGGCTGGCTCGAGCAAGGGTCGGGGCGGGATTCGGCAGCGAGGACTTAAGGACGGCGATCGGGTTTTGGCCATAGGCGCTCAGCTCAGTCTTGACGTGTTTTATATAGAATTTTTCACTTTTTGTATGTTTATGATATTTTATGAAAAATTATAATTTAGTAGACCCCCTTTATAAAAGCCATAAAAAGAAATATTAATTATTTTTGTCTAGGCCACTATTTTAGAGTTAATATATGCAAAAGAATAGAAAAAAAAGATACAGTACTGTTTTTGCAACTGAAGGTTAGGTATTGGTGTGAATTTTAGTTCATGACAACTAATTTTATTCCACACCTTTTAAATAGCGATTAAAAATAGTCAGATTTAGTTAGACAAACTTAAAGGTGTAAACGTCAAATTCAGAACAGCAAAATTTCTATTTTCACTAAATTAAAAACTCAGTGCAATCTTAGCGCAGAACAGAAGCGCGTTTATGAAAAGACCGTGGAACGAAGAAAAAGCTAGCAAAGCAAGGACTGTATTATCAAGTCCCTGCAGTTTCTATGTACTCGCATCGAGAATATGCTTGATGTTATTATGTAGGTATTTGGCAAAAAATACTTTTTAATAGATAAAGTGATGGTTATCAATCAGCCCGAGTGTTTACGAGTTTCCATCAAATATTATCTAAGAATTCTTCATTCGAAATGCTCAGGATAATATTTATCTTTCTGCGGCTTAGAGCCAATTTCACCAATGAAGCGGAACGCCGCGCGATGAGTACATGTAAACTGCGTTCAAGAACTGTTAGTGTCAATATTCCACACTACATAATGACACTGACAGCTCTTAAACGTAGTTAATGTGCTGATCGTGTTCGGTTTCATTGATGAAATTCCCCCTTATTATTCAAGTCTACTACAAGTCTTATAAATCAAAACGACCCCTTAAAAAAAACTACGATTTTGATTTTATTTTGCTGGTGCCGTTTATCTCCGCATGTAATATTATGATCTTTCTGTAAAAAAATATGGACTCCCAACTTGACGGCTGATAAAATAAAACTTAGGCTTTAGCTGTGCTGATTGCGTTCAGTTTCATTGGTGAAATTATCCATAAGTGCTGATTTCACCAATGAAACTGAACGCGATCAGCATGTCGATTGTATAAAAATCTCACCGTGAAGACTTGCGTTGAGTGAGCTGTCAGTGTCCCGTGTCCCGTCTTGGTCAATCTCTAGCATTAGTGGCACTGACAGCTCACTTAACGCTCACTTCACCTAAGTTTTCACCGTGAGATGGTCCCTGAATAGAACTTCTGCAGTTTTAAACCCGTTGACACGAGCAGCTCTTGAATGCGTCTTAGACGTGCTGAACGCGTTCAGTTTCATTGATCAAATCGGCACTTAATCGTTCTGTTTCGACTGCTGTTTCATGTAGTTACCCTTTTTTTTTTTGGGTGGGAAATCATTAAATGACTTCTCCCGCTCTAGGTGGAGCGGGAGGGCGTGTCAGACTTTTACTGACTAAAACCCACCCGTGTTCTTTCAGTTGCCTCTGCCAGGGCCACGGTTACTCTTTCGAATTACCCGCGACCCTGAGGCGTCGGCCCTATCGGACCCCGTCATTTTGTGCTGACATCTCTTTGAGGCGCGCGTGGAACACGACGCACCGTCGAACCAGGTCTGGTCCCTACCGGACGGCGAGCTACCCATTGCTCTCCGTCCGTATTTAGTTCCTCTGAGATGCGACTAAGCTTGGTCGATACAGAGAAAATCTCGTAGTTTTTCGCGTCTTTATACATTATTTTACTACGGCTGTTTAATACGGAGACTAATCTCATTGGCACAACCCTGTCTTGAGAAAGACCCATCCCAAACTTAGTTAAGCTAAAGCCCTGCTTTTAATTTGTGATTTGATATCGTGTGATTTGTACTGACCGGTGATACTGCTCCGTTGTTTGGTTGCTGCATGGTGCTAGAGAGCGGGGAGGCAGGCGTCCTGAGCGGTGACACTGTCATTCCGAGTTGCTTGCTGTTGATCAGACGCCGTAGTAACTGTGTTGCTTCACCGCTGCGACCTGGACAAATGAAATAAGAAATAGTTGAGAATTTGACTATCTTTTGCCCGCGGTTTAAGCCGTTTGAATGTCGAAAATTGTCCCACGGGAACGTATTACCGAGGAAAAGGGTATCCTTTATCCTAACCCAGGTCATGGTCTATACGTGTACCAAGTTTTATCGAAATCCGTTCTACCGTTAAAGCAAAAAGGTTGGAAAGGTAACATGCAGACAGATGCTTTCGCATTTATAATAATTGGTATGGATGAATGGATAAGGGCCTGTGTCGAAACCACTCTCAGTCAAGGATATAATGGTCAGTTGAGCAATGTATTTACATAATTTTCTGTTTGACTCAATTCGATCAGTACGCGACGACTCATTTTGTAAAATGAGTTGTCGAAATATGTGACGCATATTTTTTTTTTTTACTTCAGTTCGGCCACTCAATATGAGTGGCGTAAATTATGCTGGGTCGGTTGCTCTCAATGTGGGTCGTAGTCACAACTTTATTAACGACCCTAAAATTCATACGGTACGAATGTTGAGTTATTTTTACAGGGTCCACTGATCCCCTTCACATACAGAACACTTTCCCAAAACGTACCGCTTTTGGTAAAGTGTTTTGGATAAGGAGACTATGTTCAAAGATTCACGACAACTTATTGTTGTTTGATTAAAAGCAATAAAATAGTGCACATAATTCAATTTATTGCTTGTGCAATTGTTTCATGAAATCATGTTATTGATGGGTCGTTCCCTGGCAGCGAAAGACACAATACAAGCGAAATTGAACCTCCTCGTAGTTGACACAGAGTTCAAGTTTGCATTAATCGATGTCGGTTCTACGGTTCATGCTACTTAAATTATTCTGCATAATATTGTTATAAATGTGAAACTACAGTAAAAGATGAATGTCAGATACAAAAGTGAAAAACATTGATTACCAATCATATGTTATACTCATACTCGAGAAATCGATACGATTCATATCCAGGCCTACAGAGTGAATTATTGAGATGGAATTTCAGAGCCAAATCCTCAACTACATTTAAGAAAAAGTGAGAAACTAGTTTTTAGAAAGTGCCTGATTTAGTCGTGAATCTAACCTGATATCATATGCCCGAAATGCTGATGAATGATGATTAATTGACATGACATTTAAGAACTGTTGCGTGATTGTGTTTTATTTTAAAAGATATGACACTTCTTTTTCAATTTTGCTTGATTGTTTTTAATAAATCGCCACTTGAAGATAACGCTTTAAACATAAACTCGCTATCGCAAATCCTGCAACCTGTCAATCATCGTTATCTGTATCAAAATATTATCTGTATGTGTCGTGTGTGTGTGTGAGTGTGCTCACCGTTTTGTCTGTGTAAAGCCTGCCACAGCGACTCTTTGTCTTGTTCGTGCTCCATCGGCGGCTGAGGCGAAGACTGGGTCGATCGAGCTGACTGTGTCTCTTCAGGGTCGTCCTGTAATATGAAAATATTTTATTATGGTTTATATTATGACTGTTTGCCCCGAAAATGAGCAGATTTCATCTATCACGCCACAGCACTGATATATACTGGTGGGAAAAATCCAACCTGGGAATCGTACCCAGCAACCCCACTGTCAGCACTTGCGCTTGAGACCAACGAGGCAGCCAAAATCCGATGATGTATGATGACGTACCCAGGGTAAACAGGTTGATGATATCAGTACAATATTTGGAGGTCACCCGAGTTGCAAAAATATCATTCAATGTCGCTGGATGCAATGACGTCATCCCAACCTTGTTCGTTATCTCTCGTTTTCTATTGTGGACGGCAGAATACCTAGTTGACCTTCCTCTGTTAAACATGCTACTGAAATTAATACTCATTCAATAGTGTAAGGGTCTCACCTGCGACATCTGAGATATATCCATCTGTAGCCTGTCCGGGTCCGACCCACTACTGCTCCTACTACAATCTTCATATACCGATGAATTTTCTTTCGACATTTTCATTTTGGTTCGTCCGAAAACGTGTTGCTTGTATTCATCAACAAAGTTCGTCTTGTGTGTGGCACCGTGGAAGTATGAGTTCGTGTGATCCTGCTGCTCGCTCTGTTCGTTGAGCTCGTTTTTGACGGAACTGTATAGAGAGAGGTCCATCTCCTTGTTGTCATGGTCTTCGTTGCCTGTCGGGCTGTCGGCGTGCTGAGCCGGCGCGTACGCGGCGTACTGCTCGTCGGCGTACTCGTGCGGGTAGCTGTCGCCCGCGCTTGTCGCGTGCGTCCTGTCTATGACGCTGGCGTAGTTCGGTGGATACTTCTGAGATTCTTCGTTTTCCCGCTGGGCAACCGCCACAGCCTTGCTTATAATATCGATGACGGTATTGCAGTGCATCACCTCTCTCGCTCTGTCCGAGGGCGGTAAACTCTGCACGCTGTTGAACATTATATGAGGCTCGTCTTCCTGTTTGACCGCATATTTACTTGGGTCGTAATTTTTTATCTGTAGTAGTGTGACCGCCGCCTGCCGGCTCTCCAAGTTCTTCATCTCCTCAGTCGAGTCCGGTGAGCCGATCTCGGCATATTTGTGTTTCAACTCGTGTTCGTACTCGTTATCGCACAGTGGTTTGATAATTTCTTCCAATTTTGCCGCCGTTATGTTCAGGATTTCCTAAAAAAAATAAAAGACAATGTTTGATCATCAAGCAGCGCTCCATACTTATTAGGACGATAGCACAAACAAACATCGACCAATGAGACGCTCGCTCATTTCATGTCACTCGTGATATCAGGCGGCTTCCAACTGATAAGATAAAACGTATTGTGATGCGAAGTTGTTCTCCAGTACCATTTCTAATTTTGATGAAAATGTATTTCCCAACCATATGCAAAGTGAGTGACCGTAGTGACCGAGATAGAAAACAGAGACGATCGTTGTTTGTGTACCTTAAAGATTAGGTACATTAGTAATGGTGTTTCTTTGTTGTAGGTGTTAATGATATTATGCGTCCTAGTTTCGTCGAACCAAGCACAAGAGGCTGACGCGGAAAACGTTCCATGTGATATTACCATACAAGATTCTTCCAATTTAACATTAAACTGTTCGCGCCGTAACATAGATGAGATTCCTGAAAAATGGCCGGAGAGGATAAACAGCGTGGACAAAGGTAACATCAAAGACACGGAGGGGTATTAGAGAGCGATCACAAGCAAAAGTATGACGCAAACAAAACAAATAGCTGTAATTCTATTAAGTTTTACATATATTAACAAAATTTGGGTTGATGATAAACATCTGATCAAGTATTAGTGTGATAATAAATTATTCATAATAAATTCGGAGAGTCGTGCATATGTTACGTACGTACGTTTATGGATGCAGTGAAGTTTACTGTGGGTGGAATGGATTAGGTTTTATGATAATACTTAGTTTTATGAATATTGAACGTGTTAACAGGACTGTATACCGTTATTAACGTGATATATGCAAAATATTTCTACTAGATATTTTTTTTCTGTTTTTTCTTTTCATCTTCAGATTTTGAAGTAACCTTTGTTTGTATTAGCGGAGAGTGAAAGTAGGTGGTAATGGTATTTTTGGACATTCCAGATGGGCATGTGTTGATAACGTTTTTCAACAATACGATTTCGAACGTGTCGACGCTCCCCATGGTGCCGGGCAAGAGGGTCGCGATCAGCTTTAAATCGAACGAGATTGTCGACATCGAAGATGATGCTTTCAGTAACATCGAAGGATTGGTGTACTTGGATTTGAGCAACAATTACATTTCTGGTATGTTTGATGTTGATATCATTTGACTTTACACTGGTAGCAAAGGCACAGGTAGACAAACACTATATATTCAAGCCAGATATATGTGAGATAAGTGCCCTGTTTGGTCAACAAACAAGTTGAGGGCAATCAGATTGTTGACTAATCAGGTGACAACATCGTTTTACAATGGAAGCACTTTATTTTATGTATTTCTAATCTTCCTACGCCATGATGATTTCCTTATCTATATGTTTTAAAGTAATCTAATAATATATTAAGTACCTGACTGCCTGCATTCTGCAAATAAAATAAATTTTAACTGCCCAAGAAGATTGACCAGTTGACCACCCCAATCGTTAAGCTGCCAACGTACATATGTATGGATGCGAGAGACGTAATACGTGATTATTGATCAGAAAAGACTTATCTGGGTCAGATATTTATGTTCACAAGAAAAGCAAACAAGTATCACAAAACAGACGTGATGTTCTACTTACACTGTTCAACTTTAATGCTTAGTAACAATGATTACTGCAATCAGTCAGGTGACATTAGGATTTAGATCCTGTTGAAGACAAGCGCTTAGCATATCCGCTTGCTTCACTTTTGTTCAAAATGTAATTGTACTAAGGCCTTATTTTTAATTATAAATAGCACAAACATATTTACTTTATTAAAGTATTTAAACGTTTATCTTATAAAGTCCAATCTGCATGATGTATATATCTGCAATCTAAAAAGAATTTGAGAAGCGATTCGTTAAATCTTTTTTCAGAAAACATTAGCTGGCTTAAATACTATACGACTGAGATCCCCCACGTCTTATTATTCAAAAATAAGTGGACCAGACGGATAAACTCTGTACAAAGATGATCTAAATCTCAAACAAATAATTCCATCAAATCCATAAACAACATTAGTGAACTGTAGAAGTTTCCATTACGTCTATGATTTCAAACTTTCCATTCTAAAGGTGAATGAATTCTGCAAAATGTACCTTCAAACGTGGCGTGATAATAATAATGATGCATCGAGATTGGAAACCCATTCATGAACTTCATTTTTTAAGCGTTTTTGACCTATTCGTATTTGAAATGGCTTGGCATACTGGCATATCTACAATGCAATGAATTAATAGCATTGTATGAAATCAGTTAGCGCAATAATTTTGCTAACGTAGTAAACAATTTATTATCTTACACGTTCTATACAGATATGAGCGTTCACTCAACATCTTTCATAATATTAGTCACAGTCAGCGTTACATTTATTTATATGGTTTCGCCGAAGAACGCTACATTGCGTTGCAACACTTTGATTCACAAAAATGTCGTAAACACCATCTAACAATAGCCTTGACTAAGACATACACGTATAGAAGAGTTTTGTTATCTGTATTTCTAAGTGCATATTAAGTTGTAAGTTCCGGATAATATCCAAATGAACTACAAGAGCATCAGATTTTGGCAAGCTATCGTTTCGGGCAAAAGTACCTATAGTAGGTAACAAGCAGTTTGGTTGTCCAATTGTTACCAGGTTTTAATACTACCCTTCATAACGGGATCCTTATTGCTATTACACATGATTTATAGAATATTTATAAAATATTACAATGATAATGTGTTATGTGATGACTAACTCAGATTGGATATTATTGGTAATGAAGCAATACCTACTAGATAACAAGGAGAATAAAGCAAATTCTCATCTATTCTTAAGAATCTAGATTATACTACACATATATCGCATTCAGATCCACAAGTAATTAACAACAAAGTCTAAACGAAACATACCTACCTAACGTACAAACATGGACGACAAAAAAATCATTAGCGATACAAGAACAACAGAACTAATCCTCGAGCAAGCGACAGTTCAATCAAAGGCCCGGTTCAATGATCCGTAATTATAGTTTTGTGAGACAATTTTCTAATTTAAGATTTCCTTGTATTGAACCGACAAATAGAATTTTCAATTAGGACACGCCTTGAGGACAAATAAACAAGTTTCTGATAGTGCCACTATCAAACCATAGATGTATAGGATATAGGTATACGTGTGATAAAGTATTGCATCTCTTCTCAACATTCATGTGTACAATAAGAAGTGGCATTTGCGAACTCGCATTATGACTCTTTACGCAAAATACATCTATCTAATCACCATAAATACACACACATGAAGAAAGTGTATGTACACGGAGGTGATATCTGAAAATATTCTGTCTATTTGGTAGCTCGTTAGAAAGTAAACTCAAACAATTACGAGCGCATGATAAACTATTAATATCAGAAGTACGATGTATCGCAATTAATGCTCATTAGTCAAAAATTAATCAAACAAAGTCCACAGAGTCTGACTCTCGAGATGAAAGTAGGTAATACAACATTCAACAGAACAAATATACATAGATTGCGCAAATTGTATGGTGATCATTATTATTTTCAGCTTAAGATGTCTTTCTTGACTTTGATCAAGGGTGGGTCGTTGGGCAGATTTCTCCATTAGTCATTTTAGAATACAGAGGTGAAGTATTTATCTAAACTAATAAATAGTGAATAAAATGCTACCACCGTTCTGGTACAGTGAAAACTATGAATCACTAGGAAAGTAGGCGGACGGAATAAGCCATAGGCAACTTAAGAATGAATACAAAGCAGGAATTTATTTTGAAGCAAAAACTACAAGTGCATTGCGTTTAACACTTCTCTAAAAACAGAAATAGGTCCTAGTTTTATTACTAAAGTAAACATTATGTATGTTTCCAGGCGAAGTGTTGAGGAGCGAGATATTCCAAGGGCGCTACATTGACGGGATATACTCAAATATTGCTCTGGAGACTTTGAACTTGGGTCACAATGACATCCACTCGCTGGACCGGTATCTGTTCCAGTACACGCCGAACTTGACAAGACTGTACCTCAACAATAACCCCATTGAGATCCTCGATCATGTGACAATCCTTGCCTTGGCCAGTGCTACTAATTTGCAGGTATGGTGAAGATTAATTTTATGGATCGCTATTGCCCCCCCTCTTTTAGTCCCTGAACGCTCTTGGAATGCCCATACCCATACTAATCGGATCCTTTAAAATGTTCCTGACCTATCACAGAGTTCTTATCTTAGCTTCTTTAAACTTCACAATTTCAAGGGAAGACAAGGTTGCGCAGTGATGTAAATGAACAGCAGCGCACTGTTCATTTAACTGACATAATTTTTTAATCGCCACTTACGAAACCCAAAAATTGGGGTGACCTATATTTATTTAGGGATCATTATCACTAACATCTATCGCTACAACATATACAACAAAGTTCACGAATGCATCTGTCTGTTTAGCAGTGATGATCTTGACTGAACCAATTTTAGATAATTATTTAATATATCTGTTGATAAATTCGCAAGTTACTAAAAACGAGGTTATCAAACTTTTTTTTTTTATTGCAGCAATAAAATTCTGATTTACGATGGGACAAGTTCTTCAAGTATTGTGTCAACCTCAGCTAAAACGTCACGAAAATATTTAAAAGTTTATTACTAGAAGGGACTTCGCAAAGTCAAGAACCATGAATGACTATTAGTCGCTTTATACAAGATAATCACGCCACCATTAATTTTAATGTATTAAAGATTAATGACCGAGATTACACACAACGATCATTTCCAATTAAGATTTGATTTCATTATTATGTCCTTGGAACTAAATCTCAGATATCTTTATTAACCTCATGTAGACCCTTGAGAAGAGCATCTTCTATTGTTAGCCGAGGGGGGACTCCCGCTGCGTTATACTTCATCTATAAATACACGTCATTTTTTAAATTTCAGGTATTGGACTTGGCCAAGACCGACATCGACAGCATACCCCTAGATGCATTCAAAGGGTTGGCGAAGTTACAACAGATTGATTTGTCGGACAACAAGTTCGTGACCGTGCCGGAAAGTCTGAGCCTCGTCGGAGAGTCCCTGAAATATCTCACGTTCAACAACAATCCAATCGTCGAGCTCAATGATGACAGCTTCGTAGGTAAATAGTAACATTCAATGGAATTATTAATAGATTAGTTACTAGTATATTTTTATATTGAATCATTAATTGGTGCGGAACCAATTTGTAGAATACGTTTAATTCTAGCGTTGCGTTACCTAACATTTTTATCTCAATTATGTGTAGAAAAATTGTATTGTACTGGACATAAGATGGTTGACTCATAGAACCTACTGTTATCATCTCATGGGAAATACCAAAATCAAAGATTTTTACGACGCTGTTTATCAATCGCCATGATTACACTTTAATCTCGCACTCGAGTGCTTTTATTTCACTAGCCTATTAATTTAGCACGAATTGGACCCAATGTCTGGCACCGATGATAATCTGGAGCATATTATGAAGTTTCTAAATATCAAATTATCTATTTCAAGAATTACTATTTACTCCATTATATGTAGATAAGTAGGTGCTACTCTATTAAATTTCCAGATACTTTTGTGCAAATTCATGTACAACAATCCGTGGTAAAAAATCGCCTTTGATGTTTATCTATAAGTGAAATAGTATACATATACGTACTCGTAAATACAGTGAAGTACATATTATGACGTACATAATGATAACAGAATCAGTTTTTTTGCAGGCTTAACGAACTTGATCGAATTGGAAGTCGGCGAAAACGATTATTTGGATGAAGTAAAACGCAGCACGTTCTCCCCACTCAAGAACTTGAGGGTACTTCACCTTTGTCACAACCGAAATCTGAGATACATCAGCCATAATGCGTTCCGCGGATTGAAAGACAGATGGACCTTGAAGGAAGTGAGTAACGCATTTCCAAACTAACTTAAGATAGTATTATCAAAGCGGAAAAACCCTTCTATAGTTTTCGTATGCGTAATGCGACTTCGGCGCGTATAAGCTATTATCAAAGTGGAAATAATTTATTCTGATATTTTAACGAACAAAATCTAGTTTGGCTTTGGTCATGTCTCTAGTATTTTCTCATAATGATTAATGTTACTCAGGATGACGACACTCGTCTATTTGTGACTGAAATTCTATTTTAAGCTCTTGGTAACAGTTTATCACAAATGTACTTATTATAATCATCAGATTATAGACTGCATGCAATCCAATTTGCCCCAGTTTTTGAGTGCTTACATGACAGTCGCGGATCGGGGTCAGCTGACTAATCATTTTAGTGTTATGTTTTGATATACCATCAATCAGTACATTGCCTCATTTATCCTAAAACTGGAGCGGAATTTGTTGTCACTATTGCAATTATAATTACACTAATTAGATTGGCAATTGTGATGTAGATGGTAGGTATATAACATAAGTACCTACTTGTCAAGAAGGCGGAAAGATAAGATGACTAAGGAAACTCCCAAAACATGAACGCAAGAGTTATGTTTTGTAACACTGATAAGACTGACATTTACCAGTTTTTGTATTCAAGTATTTTTATTTATTTTTGCTCTCTACATACACACTTTATCAGTAACATTTAAGTGGTTTTCCTACTTTATGTAGACATAAAGTTTAAAAAGCTTCCATAGAAATAATGTGTACATAATGTAAATTCAGGGCAAATTGCCAGAGAGATACATTTGATACTAAACATCTAAAAGTAATCTACATAACATTAAAAAGTTTTGTGTTCTCCAATAACAAATGTAATATTATTCAAATTCAGGGCAAATTATAAATATTTTCCTTTGTTAAACAGGTATACCTCGATGATAACTACCTCAGTGAGCTATCCACTGATTTGATGCAATGGAACAAATTAGAAATATTAGGAATGACCGGCAACAACTGGCTGTGCAACTGTGATCTAGCCAACATTGTTACTAAGCAAGAAGCAGGCACTAAGTTCCAGATAGGAGAGATTCCATAGTAAGCAGCAAGCTTTTTTTCTTGTCCATATGTCCCACTGCAGGGCAAAGGCCTACCCAAAATCTTTCCAGCAACTCTTTTCCCATGTGTTCTTTTCAAAAAGGCTATTATTTTTGAAAAAAGTTAAATCCGTCCAAGAATGTCTAGATAATCCTACTCAGGTTGGAAGCCAGTATGTGCCATAATTGGATCATCCTCAACACCATTAATTGGAGTGGACAATGAGATGGCCCTTGTCCAATCTTTGGATGTTATTGCTCTAATGGGTGGCTGATTAAATGGTGCAGTGTCAACTCATAAAATGATTACTAACATAGGTCAGACTATTTATTGACCTAATCATTTACCATTTATTATTTTTTAAGTTTAAACTAAACAACATAGCTTTTACTCTACTAACAAAAATAAATGAATTCATAATAAATATTTTAAACATTCCTTATTAATGTGGGATAAGCTAGAGTCGCCTACAATCATAAGATCAACAGTGTAATAATAACACTAGGTATTGATTAATAAGTACTGCTTCATAAATTGATATCTTATAATGTTGATGACATAAACAAATGTAACAGATGACATAAATAATAGTTTAAGTTTTATTACACCAGGTACATTCTGTCTTCTAACTATTTCTAAGAAATGCATCTGTAATATATTTTTATTTTATTTACAGCTGTGCAGCACCCATGAGGCTCAGTGGAGCATACATAACAAACATCACACTATCCTACTGCCCCACTTTGGACAGTGCATCAGCCCCAATACGCTCCAGGGGTTTCACCCTAGCTAATCTAAAGCCTAAACATGTCCTCTATAGCATCCTAGGAGTAGCACTGGTAGCATGTCTAGGCCTTCTGCTAGGCCTACTGGTCAATGCCATGAAGTCCTGCTACAATAACAAGATCAGAAGTCAGCCAATTCGCTACATCAACATAAACTCAGATACCAGTTATGCATGAAGACTACTTAGTACTTACTATGCCTACATTTGTATTATATTTCAATAGAATTAAACTTTCAGCA
Source organism: Dasypolia templi (assembly GCA_963555695.1). Classification (NCBI taxonomy): domain Eukaryota; kingdom Metazoa; phylum Arthropoda; class Insecta; order Lepidoptera; family Noctuidae; genus Dasypolia; species Dasypolia templi. The sequence goes on from OY743138.1 coordinate 24,426,101, forward strand.
TACATTTAGATAGTAACAAAAACATGTAAATAGAAACGGTATTAAATATTTTTGGAAAATTATTAATAAATTTTTAATCACTTGTTTATACAATTTTTCTTAATTAAATAGAAAAAGATATAAGTACTGATATAAAACTCACCTCTTTTGGACCAGATAGTGAATTTGCATATTGCACAAACTGTTCCAAAAGTCGTTCAGACTTGTGTGATAGTTCTCTGAAGGTGTGAAATTCATCAAGTTTGTGTGCACAGCCCCCACACACAACTTGTGGCAGCAAGTCTTCAGGGGACACCTAAAATATTATTCACATTAGACATGTACCTGTGTTAGTTTCACAACACCAGTCATTAAGAGGGTTTGATGTGGCCAGTGACCTTTTGCAAGTGTAATCATAGATGATGAGTCATTGGTGGCAATCTGATAACAAACACATTAAATAAACCCACAAGATGTTTCCTACTCTAAGGAGGATGCACACTGTGACAAAAATGGGAAGATGCAGTCCCCCTGCAGATTGATTGCCTTAAAATACAAAATCTAAATTTAGATAATATTGGAATCTCAAAATAGCTGGGCATAGCATAATGCGGATAAGCACTGTAAAGAGAGCATTGGTTTGAGTAGTGTATTTGTGGAGGAGTCGAGGCGAGGGCGCGAGGGCCAGCGCAGGAGCGGCGCGGGTGTGAGGCGAGCGCGAGGTGGTCTCCGACGTCCGCGCTCCTTTGTTATCAGCGACGCGGCCGCTGATACAGCGCGCCTGCCACACGCTCGCATATCACTTCCACGAATGACATTAGTCATACGGCCGAGCAATCGACGCGTGGGCCGTAATATGATATCACAATGCGAAAATACCCAACACCCGCGAGAAAGTTAATGGCGCTTATCAGCATCCACAATCTCATACGCTTACGCTAAACTTTCACACGAGAAAACTCCTCCTTCTCAGTAATAATTGCGATAAATATTCCAAAATTATTACCATTATTGACAAATTTGCCATTATCATTTCGGAAAGACGTGATTTATCCTTATCACGGTCGAAAATTGGAAGTTTAACATCACTGCAATTATCGCCACAGAATGATAAACAAAGGCGACACACTGAATGGAACTTCGGCGGCAAATTACACATATTTAGAAATTAAAACAGAGAAAGGTATTCACAACGAAAGAAAACATTTAGAAATTAATCAAGTAACTTAATTAAAAATTAAAAGGTTTTGTTGAAAATATAACTCAGCATGCGATGATGTAGAATACATCACATCGCGATTGTCAACCAAACGAACGAACAAGCTACACACACATTGAAAATCTCTATTGTTTACGAAGCATCGAACGCGTCGTGTGTGTGAGCCACGAAAGTTTGTTCTAGTTTACGCACTGATAAATGATAACATTATCAAAATGATGTTTATTATCTATATTGTGGAAAAGATACTGCTATTGATTAAAATTTATGCATGAACATATAAAAAGGCCTAAAAGACCGTAGAAATATTAAAAAATATAAAATTATTTTATGAATAGTTGTGTGGAAGTTTTTGTGGACACTTTCCACATTCTCAAAAACTGTTGAAACTACCTACCGGATTACCGGAATCAATATTTTTTGTCGTAAATATGTTGAAATCAGTCATTTAACGAACTTTTTGTAATATTTTGTGATGAAAATAATGGTACTCAGAATAATGTAGTCTGATTCCAGCAAGTTTCATGAAAACATTTCGAGTGCCTCACGTACTTTCACCGAGAATATCTATCCGCTTGTTTTTGAATGAATGGAAAAGCCTGTGCAACTAAATGTCAACGTCAATGTCGAGTGTCAGTCACGTCACTGTCTCACTGACTTACAATTACAAAATTACAATTCCCAATTTAATTTCCCATTGATGCATTTCATGATCATGATTCATGTGTCGCACTGTTGCTTCTAATGGTGATAAAATAGTAAATATATTATTTATAAAATCAGTACCACGTGTGAAAGTGTTTTAAAACAAAGTGTAAATATTTTAGCTTTTGGCGAAACATAAACTTGATAAGGCTATGTTGTGAATCGGTCATTGTAGCGTATTATAAATGAGGAACTAAAAACCTATTTCATTTAATTGGCTATAGGCATGAGAAAATGAGCCAGTCGTCAACCTCGAATGCTGATGGAACTGTTAGTTCTATAAGTAATATAGAAACTACATCGGACACAGCTCAATTAATAAGCACTGAAGATGCCAGCACTTCTAATTACACTCAACTGAATAAATCTGTGAATTTCGAGGTATGTAGAACATTTAAAGTTACGTAGAATATATCTCTGCACTATGCCTACTATTTATATTGTTTCAATCTATTTAGGCAGTCTAATATTATTATGAATATTAGATGTCACTTGTTTGTTGATATTACTCACTGGCTTATGACCTCTTTGTGTAATCAAGTATTGGTATAGAATAACTAACAAAGTCACATGACTCAATATTCCATATTACATTTATTGCATTCCACAATGTGAAATTAGGTGATTACTGATTAGTCTCAGAAATGTAATACTAAATACATATAGTAGTGGAAAAAACTGGACAAGTGCGAGTTGAGCTTGCATAGTGAGGGTTCCGTATGGTGAATATGTTATCTACTATGTTTTTTATCCCAAGAAGGAACTTAACATTATACTTGAAAAACATGTTCTCCCTAACATTCCTACTGCAAATGTAAGTTAGTACGCACAATATTGAGAGATTTACCATGTTATTTTAAGACCAAAGACTTCTCATAGGTTTTCATGTAATCTATAAAGTTATGTATTTAAAATTTAAAAAATGTGCAGTAGTTTTGGAGATAAAGGAGTGAGAATGGTCTATTTTCTCTAATAACTTTAAAATTATTAATTTTAGATAGTCTCCAAACCTTTTTTTTTTAATTTTCCATTTTCCCCCCATTATCAAAACATGGTTTATTTACATTGTACAATATGTTGTGTTTGGGATCTCAGAAAATCATATGTGTATCAAATTTCTACTTAAACAGTACTTAAACAGATACAAGTGAGTCTATAAATGAATGAGTGTGAGTGTGGGTGAGGTTTTATTTTGACATATGTAACCCTAAAAAGAGCATAATGCGAAAAATTTATTTGGTTTGTCAGCAGGACTCAGACGATGATGAATTTCATGGTAGCCATGGAATTAGAAGGAGGCAGCCACAACAGAAAATCGAACCAGGCTCCATGAATGTTCTCTCAGCTAAATATGAAGTAAGTTCTGTTTGCAATAAACATTTTGACTATAACTTCAAATATATTATTTAAATTCTAGTATAAAAATCTTCTATGATTAACTAATTGTTAATACGGGCTGGTGTCCGCAACTCCACGACAATGCGCATATTTTGTGTATGGTGGGAACATCGATCATTTGATCCACCCCAGCTCCTCGAGAAGGGCCACCAACGTCTTGGTGTTACTGACAGCCTCAAGTAGGTTACCTGGGTTACCGAAGTACTTTGCCCTGTATGTGGTGACTACCAGGCATCTTAGAAGCACATGATCTGCTGTCTCGTCCTCCTCCATGCAGGCCCTGCACAGGGGACTGTCTGTGACTCCTATGACAAATAGGTGTTTACTAAATGTCCCATGGCCAGTTAAAGCTGCCATTCATTTTACGCAGCTGTTGTTTGATTTGGTTAGTCAGAGAAGCTGTTTCGTGAGACGGCCATCAATACTAGGGAGTGCTTCCCTAGCCTAACTAGGCTAGGGTACCTTGTTCTAACCATAGTTTGTGATGTTGTTCCCTGGTACGGTTCCTTACCAGAGTGCGTAAGTACCCGAAGGGGAGTGGCAGGATAGGTCCAGGTCCCACTGGTGCCTCAGTCGACCCCCTTCTGGCAAGTTCGCCGGCTGCATCGTTGCCCAGCGAACCGCTGTGTCCTTTGACCCATTGATAGATTATGTTATTGAGGCTACCCACCTGATTAAGGCGCTGGTGACACTCGTATATTAGCCCAGATTCAACTGTGTGGCTGTTCTGCCCTTGCAGAACAGTCATGCTGTCTGAGAGCATACGGATTAAGTGGTCCTTAACTTCCCTGGCCATGATGGCCGAAGCAACCATAGAAATACCCATGCATTCGATCTGGAACACTGTGTTATGGACCCCTAGTGGTGTGACTATGCATATGTTGAAGTCCTCCGAGAAGACTCCCGCACCTGTGCCATTACCTGTTTTGGATCCGTTTGTGAAGATGCGCAGCTCTGGAGGGCACAAACACTCGCATCTACGATCCTGTGAAGCTGGATCTTGTATTTTTTATCGATGATAAATTATTTGGGTACCTACCCGTTCGTTAATGGCTTTTATTATTAACTAATATAACTTGTATTTTTGTGAAAAATGCTCAACTCGTTATTATTTTTTTTGATTAAATGGATTGATCAACGCCAACTTCCTTCTCTATTTCAGAGTTTAGACTATGACACATGTGAGAACCACCTACTCCTTGACGAGGAACGAAAACGAGGATATGCCTTCATTGTCTGGAAAGACATTGCAAGGTGGTTCATAATACTGCTGATCGGAATAGTAACAGCTCTCATAGCTTTTTTCATAGACATATGCATTGAAGAATTCTCAAAAATCAAATACAGGGAGCTTAAGAAATGTATCCTTTTCAAAGAATTGTAATACATTCATACTAATACAGGGTGGCAGGGACACCGACGCGGCATGTATTTAGCGCATGATTCTAGACCCCTATCGTGGAAATTGTTTGTTGGTTATCAAAAAGAAAATCTGCTGTTTCATAGAAAAGTGCAATACCTATGCGGTCAAAATTATTATGCCTGATTCAATTAAATTGGGAACAAATGATGATTTCCATGACTACTTCATAAACAGCTGTGGACAAATATGTGGTACAAGATAAATTATACATTCCTTACTTGCTGTGGGTGTTATCAAACATTTGTATTGTGTTCATTGGGTCCATGCTGGTTGCATATGTTGAGGTAAGTAGGTAGTTGAGTAAAAAATATTATTATTTAACCAGATTGTTTTTGTTCAGTTCTAATATAGAACAACTATAAGTTCAAAGTTCAACACCCGACTTCAGTTTCGCGTTTAAATTTTTGTTATCTTTGTCGTCATCATACGATTTTATAGAAACTGAACCTTGCGTGTTATGGAGTTAAGGTTGCTTATCCCAAAACACTAGTGGGTTACTTAAAAATATCACATTTCCGACCTTAGCAATCAGATGGTGTATTTCGCAAATAGATCATTTTCCTTCTTTTAACAAAAAGAAAACAAATATAGCACTCCAGAATACGCAATTCATTAAAGTATTATACAATTTGAGCACTTATAGAAACTCAACTTTATTTTAAAGTAGTTAAGGTCTCTAATGCCGAAACACATTTTAGCCTGTAGCAGCTGGCAGCGGTATTCCTCAAGTGAAATGTTACCTAAACGGCGTGAAAGTGCCGCGGGTGGTGAGGATTAAGACTCTTGTAGTGAAGGCTGTTGGTGTTATCACTGCGGTCGTTGGCGGGCTCGCAGGAGGCAAGGTGAGCTAGTCAAATGACTTTGTAGACTGGCATTAAGGATAATTTAAAATTTTTGCTTGTCTAGTTTTGTTTTTGTTCTTCCTTTGTGTAGTACTCTGTACTCGTATATTAATGTGTGCCAATTAAATGACATGCTTTATGCAAATACCACATTTTAGACCTTTTTTTTTGTTTGTAGCAAAACCTGGGATTTTAGTCTCATCTGAAAATACTTTTATTGAGATCGTTATTTTTCGCAATTTTCTTTTCGATGTAACTCTTTTGTTTGTCTAGGAAGGACCTATGATTCACAGTGGAGCAGTAGTCGCTGCAGGCATTTCGCAGGGCAAGAGCACAACGTTCAACAAAGACTTCAAGATATTCCAGTACTTCCGCGAAGATCATGAGAAACGGGACTTTGTGTCGGCTGGCGCGGCCGCCGGGGTGTCCGCTGCTTTCGGTGCTCCTATAGGTGAGATTAAAAGAAAATCCAGATATTCACTTTGTTCCAACTATTCAAGGTCTAGGGCTCTAGGTCGTCGACGGCTTACCTGGAAAAGCCATGGTTTTGGCCTTGGAGGCTCTCGGGCCTCGACTAAGGGGGCTCCTAAGCGCATGCTTGGAAGGGGGCCAGTTCCCAGTTCGCTGGAAGACGGGGAAACTGGTCCTCTTTAAGAAGCCGGGGCGCCCTGCGGACTCTCCGTCCGCTTACCGGTCCATCGTGCTGCTCGACGAGGTGGGCAAGCTCTTTGAAAGAGTAATTGCAAACCGCCTCGTCGGGCGGCTGGTGCGGGTCGGGCCGGATATGGCGGAGAGCCAGTTTGGTTTTCCCAGGGGGCGCTCTACGGTGGACGCTATCATGCGCGTGCGAGCCCCCACGACGGGGGTGCTGTGGCCCGGGGTGGGGTCGTCTTGGCGGTGTCTCTAGACATTGCCAATGCCTTCAATACCCTGCCCTGGACTTGCATCAGGGAGGCATTGCGGTGTCACCGGATGCCGACCTACCTCTGTCGCGTGGTCGAGGCCTATTTGACGGACAGGGCCGTCATCTACCCCGGTCACCGAGGAGAGTGGAACCGGCGAGAGATGTCGTGCGGTGTCCCACAGGGATCGGTCCTGGGGCCGCTTCTGTGGGATATCGGTTACGACTGGGTGCTGCGTTCCGATCTCCCTAGTGGCGTCAGCGTGGTTTACTACGCTGACGACACGCTGGTCCTGGCACAGGGGAGGTCGCATCAGGCGGCGGCCGAGCTAGCGACACTCGGGGTTGCGACAATCGACGAGAGGATCCGGCAGTTGGGACTCAAAGTGGCCCTGCACAAGTCCGAGGCCATGTGTTTTCATGGTTCTCGGAACTCGCCAAAGTCGAGTTCCCAGTTAACGGCGGGAGGGGTTCACATCGGCGTCGAGTCGACGATGAAGTACCTGGGACTCGTCCTTGACAGCCGGTGGAACTTCTTGGAGCATTTCCGACGTTTGGCTCCCAGACTGGAGCGGGCTGGGGCTGCCTTAAATCGGCTCCTGCCCAATTTAGGGGGTCCAAATTCCTCCTACCGGAGGCTCTACGCGGGGTCGTGCGGTCCATGGCCCTTTACGGGACACCGGTGTCGGCGCCTTCTTTGAGGCGCCGACCAGCCCGCCGGTTGAACGCGTCCCAAAGGATCATGGCCGTCCGGCTGGTCCGGGGATACCGCACGGTCTCCTGCGAGGCGGCGAGCCTCCTTGCCGGGAGCATACGGTGGAGGTCTGCCCAGCTTGGGCGGAGCACCGCAGTGTCCACGCGATCGGCGGCGGCGACCTCTCGCGTCCGGCCCTGGTCTAGGCCATGGTACGGAGCGAGAGGGAATGGAAAGCCGTCACCTACTTCTGCGAAGCAGTAATGCTCGCGAAGGAGGAGGCGGAGCGCGTGAGGGAGAGAGTCTTGCGCCCTCACGCCCCTAGTCGCCGCAGGAGACGCCCTGGGAGTCGGGAGTCGCCTGCAGATTCCCGGCCACCGTAGGCGGGGGCTTGCGGACGGCGAGCAATGGGTAGCTCGCCGTCCGGTAGGAACCAGGCCCGGGTCGACGGCGCGTCGTGTTCCACGAGCGCCTCAAAGAGATGTCAGCACAAAATGACTGGGTCCGTTAGGGCCGAAGCCTCAGGGTCGCGGGTAATTCGATAGAGTTAACCGTGGCCCTGGCATAGGCAACTGAAGGAACACGGGTGGGTTTTAGTCATTTTAAGTCTGACACGCCCTCCCGCTCCACCCAGAGCGGGAGAAGTCATTTGATGATTTCCCACCCAAAAAAAAAAAAAAGGACTACGTCATCAAACGTGCGAATGAAACGGTAAACAATTAGTACGGAATTTCTAAGAACTCTATACTGAGTTTCGTGTCATCTCGCTCCTCTGTGTTATGCCCGTGGTAAATAAATAAATAATAATTATAATGTTCTGCATTCAATAGCCGGTCAATGATTCGAGTTTTAGCAGAAAAATTGCTGAATGTAAAATGCATTTAGATTGTGCTGTTTCCTGCTGAAACTCCTTTCGATTGGACTCTAATTACTAATTGTGAGATTATAATTGCCATTATCTGTCTTTAAACTAGTACAGCTGATTCAGTTGCATTATTATTTTGTAAGATTCCTAGTGCTTGCTCTTGCCATTTCCTAGCCTTTCTTATTCTTTCAGGTGGAGTACTTTTCTCTCTAGAAGAAGGCACCAGTTTCTGGAACCAGGCGCTAACATGGCGAACATTCTTCGGTACTGTAGTGTCAACGTTCACGTTAAACTGCGCTCTGTCTGCATATCACGGGCGCGCGGGAGAATTAAGCTTTCCAGGTATGAAAATCTACATCTAAGTGTGTGCTTAAAATAAAGCTGAACGCGCTAATCTCTGTAACTACCGTCGTCGTCGGTCGTGAAAGTCGGAAGAGTCCGATTTGAAAGTATTTTTACGTTTGATAGCCCGATTCTAAAGCAAGGTCTAACATCACACTAGATAAGGGTTTTATGAGCCGAGAAAAAAGTCAGAAAAAACTCTAAACGAAAACAAAGTAATCCCACGGGCTGGCGATGCGACGCGACGCATTGGGTCGGGGGTCTAAATTTTACGCGGGCAAAAGCAATCATATTATAAGCAGTGTCATACGAAACGTGATTTTTTGCCGAAATTTTATAAGTGCTTTTAGTTTCTGAGAAACTTCTATTGCACACTAATAGTCTAGCTTTACATTAAAAAAAAAAACAATAGGTATATTAATAGCCCCACCGCCGCCGTATCTCTATCTCTACGGTGGCGTTGTGGTGGGGATTGAACTCAAGGTCTGTGCCGCTAGAGATTTTACTTTGCCGGAACAGGTCTGGGGTGAGGAGCCAGAACAAGAGAGATATAGAAACCAACTGGGCAGCATGTGGCGAGCTGTTGAGCAGTAGCGACTCCAAGGACCCTATCTCCCGATAGAAGTCTTGTTACACATCTCTGTCTTGCCTTTATTGGCCGGCTTGATTCGCAATTAATTCCTAAAATAATTAATTTAAAAAGGAAGTTATTCCAGTAAGTGCTGGCAGAGATTTTCTGAGATTGTTTTGATAGCTGTGGGTGGAATACCTCTTCACTCCTTAAGGGCTTCAGGAAATGTTTCCTTGTTTGGGAAATCATCAAATGACTTCTCTCACTCTGAGTGGAGCGGGAGGGCGTGTCAGACTGACTAAAACCCACCCCTGTTCCTTCAGCTGCCTGTGCCATGTCACGGTATCTCTTTCGAACAACTCGAGACCCTGGCAGGGCAGCAGCGGTCAGGCAGGGGACATGGTTCTAGGTAACCAATCCACTGTATTAGCCACCCAAACCCATGCCGAATATGCTTTGTTTCCATGTTGGCAATAGTCCTGCAACCGGGGGTTCTCCTTGGGTGCACTTGCATAGTCCATAGGGATAATTGTCGGTTGGTGCCTCATTTCTTTCAAAAGTTGACTTAAGCCCCTCGTGCGCATTCCAAATGTCCGGGACCCCAGGGTCCGGAGATATGTCAAAGATACTGTGAAAATAATCTACCTCCTTTTGTAATTTAGCCGCCAAGACGGTTCTTGTAAGTAATCGAGTCTATAGACTTAAAGGAAATTAAGTAAATAAACCACTTTTATTCCAGGACTCCTAAACTTGGGCAAGATGGAGCCATTCCCATTTCAATTCTATGAGCTGCCTGTGTTCATGTTATTCGGTGTTGTCGGCGGTTTACTGGGCGCTCTCTGGAACCACATCAACTATAGACTAGCTGTGTTTAGGATAAGGTAAGGAATTATATGTTTCCATTTCATTTACGTAATTGCTTTACACTTTACATTATGCGTTCGAAATAATCTGTGCTCACGTCTTATATTTTATAATTTCCCTGGATGAAAAATGTCTCCCAGTATTTTGGCTGAGATAAGATGGTGTTGCATGAAAATAACGATTTACTATATATTTATGTCTTCCATTTACATGTATTCTGTCATTTCAACAGATATTAACCAAACAAAGGCTTACTTTTACATTTATATTAGGTATTAGTGTAGATAAATACGATTGTGTAAAGATAAGTTCCTAGATAGACAGCGACGCAATTTGCTTAGGTTTATATGTATTGTGGAGATACCACGTGAGACTGGCGAAGTGTCCAAAAAAGTAGCAACCAGTCGGCTACATCAAGGGATCGAGGACTCGTTATGAGTACCTACAGCGCGGCTAGTGCAGGGCGGTGTCCTTTGAAATAAAATAGGCAAAAAATAAAAGATTTCGCCGGCCGGTGGAGTGTTGTCAACTTATGAAAATTTACCATATTTAGTGTTACATTTCGCATGGTAACTAAAAATAAAAAAATCAATAGCTTTTGGTTTTTATGAGTTAGATTTTTTTTACTATTTTTGCTTACGTTACAGCGGAGGGGGTATATAAGTATCCTTAATACTTTATTGGGTTTTATAGTCTTGACAAAGAAAATCACTAAAAATGCTTCTGAAAAGCTGTTTATTCTAGGCTCGGGCCGTTTAGGCAAGTGTTAAATTCATCACGTGTGAAAAAGAGAGCAAGCAAGGCGAATAGCGCCATCCCCCTTTTTGCAACGACAATGATAGCTTTGACTCTTCGTTACATACCTGTCAAATATGAAGCTTAGTTATATGATTGGTCAGCCAGTTACATCGGCTAACTTGAGTTTTAAAAGCAGGATTTGCACACCAGACACGAGTTTTAGAAACCGAGTAACGGCCTGTTTCTCCATGTCGGTATATGATATATATTCAGACATGGCGATGCAGGCCGTTACCCTACAACAGCAGCAGCAGCAGCTCCAGTAGTGGCCTACTCACCGGATAAATTCAAAAATGGATTAGTATGTTTATGAACTTATCTTTCAAGTGTTTAAAGGGAACTTACTCGAAGGTGAAACGTACTTAGTCAGTATTATTTATCCACCAGGTACATAGGAACTCCTTGGCTGCGCGTAGTGGAAGCTTGTCTCGTAGCAGCCGCGAGCGCAACCTGCGGGTTCCTTATGATGTTCTTACTGAATGACTGTCGGCCACTCGGTGAAGACCCCACTAAAGTACCTTTACAGGTAAGTTACTTTCTTTTTTAACTGAAATAAATTGGCGAAATGAGGGTGTAACAGCTGTCACTTTATTGATCATCAAGATTCATGGAATTTCTTAAACTATTGTCTATTGAAACAAATAAACTCAATTTTGTGGAATAGTGGACAGAATCTCATCAATTGCGAAATGTCTCAAATTGTAAAACAGATGTAACGGTTTAATTTAAATCTTTTTTTACAGCTCGAACAAAACTTTATTTATATACTTCATTATAATCGGTCCCTCAGTGTTGAGGGTCGTAAACCACTTAGTTGTTTTAATGCTTTACTTAAACCATTTTTGTTTCCTCCTTCAGCTATTCTGCGCAGACGGCGAATACAACGCCCTTGCAGCAATTTGGTTCCAAACTCCCGAAGCGTCAGTGCGTTCGTTCCTCCACGACCCTATCGGTTCCTACAAGCCGTGGTCGATCTTCACTTTCGTCGTGTGCTACTTCCTACTGTCCACGTGGACGTTCGGCCTTTCGGTATCCAGCGGACTGTTCATACCGAATCTTTTGACGGGCGCCGCTTGGGGAAGACTACTGGCTATTGCTATACAGTACATGCTACCTTCTAATGTGAGTGTTGCTTTAATGTTGTGTTTTTTTCTGTGAAATGGGACCTTAAGATTCTTTTGATCATATCGTAAATTTGTTAGGATTTATTTGTCACATGCGCACTCAATAATGGCGTGTTGCGTTTTTTTTTAATTTTATGTTCTAGTTCTAGTAAAAGTTATCTTTGGGAACAAACCCTAGCAAAATTTTTAAGAAAATCATAATGGGACCAAAAATTTAGCTCTCAAACAATAAGACCGTTTTCAAATGCGTTTCTTTTTCTAATTTAGAGCCTACGTGCCGAATTCACCAATGAAACTGAACGCGTTAATCACATACAAAACGCGTTCAAGAGCGTCAGTGATAATATTCCATAGAAAATAATGACACTGACATCCCTTAAACCTGGTTTATGTGCTGATCGCGATCAGATTCATTGGTGAAATTCGCCCTAAGTACAATTTAATCCGCATTTTGTATTTGTTGAAGTTGGGATCTAAGCCATACAGCAAATATTTTAATATCACTTATCCTTTTGAACAGGCGATAAACCCAGCGAAGTACGCGCTAGTCGGGGCGGCGGCTCAACTCGGAGGTGTGGTGCGCATGACCATATCACTGACCGTTATCATCATAGAGACCACAGGACAGATCTCCAATGCGTTGCCTATCATCATCACGTTGGTCGTCGCTAAATGGATCGGAGACTTCTTCAATGAGGTAAGGGAATTATAGTTTTGGAAAGTTTCAGGAAGTAATTGAATTGAAGTTATCAGTATCATAATGCTGGGGAAAGAGTGTTCTTGATTCAGATGCCATTCATACTGTCTTTAGATTAAATAAAAAAAATGTGATTAGTGCTATTTACGCTGCTGTGATACAGTGAATCTTGTGGAATAAAACTTGCTATTCACCAGGCGACATAATATCCCGAAACTGATGTCGCCAGCAACATCGCTGGCCATCAACATGTATATGTATATGTCTGTAAGCAGAGTACCACGATACGTGTCTTGCGACATCGTCAGAATTCAAACGACTTTAAGGCTTCCACAAACAGGCGACGCCACAGCGCGGCACAAAGGCACCGCTCGTCGCGCAGCACGCGGTGCCTTTGTGGCGCGCTGTCGCGTTGCGCCAGTGTGAACGAGCCTTTACACGCTTCTCGAGGTTTTTAAAGGTTTTAGCACCTTGTTTTCGTAATGATATTTTGTCTTTTTATACCTTTTCTTCACCTTCCCAGGGTATCTACGACATCCACATCCAGTTAGCAGCAGTGCCCCTCTTACCTTGGGAGCCTCCACCACTAGCGCACAACATCTACGCATCAGAAGTGATGTCACATCCTGTGTTCACTCTGCGCACCGTTGAGAATGTCGGCCATATTGTGGAGCTGCTCAAACTTGTGTCGTATAATGGATTCCCTATTGTTGATCCGCCTTTGGCTGATGATGTAAGTATTTTGTTTAATGAATTTAATGAATTTTTAAAATGATTATGAATTTTTAATGAATTTTTAAAAAGATTAGTAGAACTTACATAGTACAAGTTATAAAGACATCAATCGACAAATGTCCAAAACACGAGAGTTCACTGTTTGGTGATCATGCAGGATTTATTTTCGTGACGGCTGAGTCATGTGCCTTTAAGAAAAGGTAAAGAGCAATTTGTAACGAATTAACAAGAAATTAGGAGGACTAACTAACAATAATTAAATAGGTAAACAGGGTGTTAATAGAACCATCACTAAGTCGTCAACGGCGCATTATGTAAATCAAAATAAGAAACAGCACAAAAATAATTGCTGGGAAACAAATTTTTATTATTGGTGTGAAAAATCGCTGTTTATGGTAGTGAGCAACGCAACGCATGCAAAACATTGTGTGGTCTTCGTAGAAACACGTAACAGTAAAGGTTGGAATTTTGACCTTCAATATCTCAGTAACTAGAAGGTACTCAGGTATGGTCCAGTACAAAAAAAATACAATGACGGGGAGCACAAGTGACTCTCGACTTCGAGAAGAGTCTTCTTACACCCGTTATACCTACCTAGTTGCAAAAAAATACATGCGCCGTAGGTTGTAGACAGCGGATCCAGGATTTATTTCTGGGCGGTGGGGCACATGTGCCAGACGGATTGGATTTTCTTTTGACCATACATACTTAAATAGGAGTTACGTTGTCACGGTATGTAGCAATATTTGAGGAATAAAAAACGAAACAAGCTCATATTTTTTTGCAATCCGCCTCGTAGGTATTGGTAAGGTTTGCTTTCGACTGTTTTGTTATAATGAAATAGGAGTTGCTTTGTCGATGTAATTATGTAGAATAAAAAACCTGATGATCTCATACGAATTGATTAGTTAAGAAGCTCCTAAGTGGCGATTTCACCAATGAAACTGAACGCGTTCAGCACAACTAAAACGCGTTCCAGAGCTGTCAGTGTCCAAATTGTTATGGAATATTGACAGTGACAGCTCTTGAACTAGGTTTAAAAGTGATGATCGCGTTCAGTTTCATTGGTGAAATCGGCACTAAGACGTCGAAGACTATTTCGTGAAATTAAAATAAGTTCTGTTGATTTTCAGTTAAGCGTTCCTTGTTTTACCTGAACTGTCTGGAACCGCCCTTGGTTGTAGAAGTAGATACAAACAAAAACCTCAAATGCGCCCTTCCTGTTTGTTCTAACTAAATGATTACAGATAGATCAATATAATATCGTGATCACAACATGCATAGGGAGGCCCCCTTGGCTGTAGTTAACCATTTACACTTGATTGAAATCATCTTTCTACTAAAGAATTTCCGAGGACAAAACTACTCAATATTGTTCTTTGTTTTAGGTGGAAGTGACAACTTACAAGCGCTTACGCGGCCTTATACTACGTTCACAATTAATTGTATTAATACAGAACAAGATATATAATGAAAATGCCAACACTACGTGGTCTAACTTCAACGTGGACATGAATATGTTTAGAAAGGAGTACCCACGTTATCCTTCTATTGATGAGGTAAGATAACGGAATAGAAAAAACAAGTGGAAGTGCCCGTCAGTTAACCCGCGTGTGTCACAATTATGCGGAAAAATATGTAAGTTAATAACAACTTTAATTCGTTGAATTAAGTCTGAATTTTTTGAAATACAAAATTATGTGTTATAACAGCGGACGAAGGTTGTTATTATTTTACATATTTTCCGCATAATTGTGACACGCGCGTTATAGCTACGTGGGCACTTCCACATGTTTTTTCTATTTCGTGGGTAAGACATTTGAGTAGAACAGAGGGCCTAGACAAATAGCAATGGCGCTTCGGAGCGGTTCTCGGTTCTATTTCTACAATCGCTATCGCTTGACTATGATACTACGCTGTGACGTATGATCACATGACATTTCGATAGCTTATGTGTCAACCCCATAAATTTTTTGGCTTTTCTACTAGTCTAGGCCCTCATGGTTCTCAACCTTCTTAATGGCGGAACAATTGTAATATCGAAGATAATCTTGGAAAATAAACTAATCCTTTCAACTGCTTGGATATAAATAAAGATGCCCAACAACAAGCATTATCATAACAAAAGATTTCTCGGTTTCACCAGACTAGTTTCGGACTCGAACGACGAGATATTGAGTCCCTATTCATGTTTCAGCAGTCAGTTTGCCTCGCCACGTCTACTAGTTGGTCAATGCCATGTAGCGTTTTTGAAAAACCGTAAATTATGTGAAAAAAAAAACATACAATATTTGACCTCGCTCTTCTTTATTTTCGTAGTTAGACGTAGCAGAGTGGGAGAAGCCCTGCACTATCGACCTGCGTCCGTTCATGAATCCCTCGCCTTATACTCTGCCTCATCGAGCGTCACTGCCGCGCTTGTTCAGACTATTCCGAGCGCTAGGGTTACGACATCTCCCTATAGTCAATGATGTTAATGAGGTAACTATGATGTATAATATTGTATACCTAAGTAAACTTTCCCTAATTGAAGCTGTCTTTATATTTGAAAAAAAGTTGTATACACATTTGATAGTGAGCGCTGTTCCAAAGCTCCTAAAAGCGATATTATAGCCTAAACCCCCTTTTTTTATTAAGACAAGCAGTCAATCCTCTTTTGTCCTACCTATAACGAAATCTGTAAGACTGAGCCCTATCAACTCAAGTCTTCTACTTAATAAAATGAAAAACTTCGTGTTATGTATGCCTTCTACATGGTATTTTTAAACCGTTAACTTTTTGTACAGGTTGTTGGCATGGTAACCCGAAAAGATATTGCGAGATACCGAGTATGGCGACACCGAGGTCATATGGGAATGGAGGAGTTAATACTTTCTAGTGAAATTTAGCAAATTAGTACTCAGTGTCCGACCGCAAAACATCTTTGGCGATGGCACCTGTCGGTCAACATCAGCCTGCAAATGTAAGCCGTATGTACCAAAGATTATGTGGGAGCACATTGAGATAAGTGATGGGTTGGCTATAAGCAATCAATATCCTATTGTTACTCTGACAAATTTAACCTTTTTTCGACATTATTGGAATTAGTGTTTAGTAGTTTCAAAAGTATTTTTATCAGGGTTCTGTTGTTTTTAGGTCCATTAGTCAGATCTCTTATCCTCTTCTCTTCTTTTTTTCTAGTTCTCTTTCAGCATAAGTGTCGGTCTGCCTGTGGCCGGAACATGCACACTCGGTCGTATATTCGTACATTCAAGTAGAAATAATTTTAGCAAAATTCAATCAATCTGACAATTTTTTTTAATGATTTTTAGCTTTGTACAATTTTACTGTTCGTGTTTGTGTTGGAATCATGTACTGAATCGGACAGGTTGCGCGTCGATGTGTCTGCCACCCTGTCTAAATATACTTAGGTTTAATAGCACTTAACAGATAGTTAAAATGTGTTGTTACCACTATCAATTATCTTTAACAGGGACATTTGACGAGAAATGATAAGCTATTTAAAACTTATGGAATTTCAATTAAAGTAATAAGTAAGTCTGGATTTGTGCCCGGTTGGTTGACGCCCCTATTACATGGGACATAGAAATAACTGGCGAAATGCGGGTGTCCTATATTTACACCTCTGCCCAACCCTTCGGGGAAACAAGGCGTGATGTTATGTAATGTGTAGTTGTTAATATGATTTGCTGCATAATAATTTATTATGTTACACTTTGTCAATGTAGGAATCTATTAAATTGTTTTATTCTCGGTATATAAAATAGTTTAAGTATTAGAAAGAGGAATAAAACGAATTTTGATGAATAAACCGTAAATTTGAAAGGAATGCGTCTTTAATGTGCTGAATAAAGATTATCGAGATGCAGCTATTCTTATGACTGTGGGGAAGAAATGAGGAAATTAATATACATATATGTTTTCTACTAATCAATGTGATATTTGTTAAGGTATTTTACTTATTTTAGCCCTGTACTTGGAATACATACCTATAATAAAAACATGATGCACTAATTTTGAAAATTGTTATGATTTATCAATAAGGACACTATTGTGATAATTATAGTGCTAAGATTCTATAAATGTGTTATCAATAAAATGTTTAAGTATAATGATAAAATGTATTTAATTTCGTGTATAATATACAAATCCCTTACCATAACTATATAACATTAAACAACAGCTTAACTATTTTTTAACCAGAAAGTCATTCTTCAAGGCGACGACGCTGATAACAGGCTGTTCATAATAATAAGAAAATAGCATTTATTTTCTTGCTATTAAATGGTGAGCGCTAGTTGTTTTCAAACAATTCCCAGCCGATACCAGACCACAAGTTGAAGAACAGAATAACTGGCAATATAACCAAGATAATCAGTAAATAGTTGACGAATTCATCCATAGTCGTTTATTTTTACAGGTATTTAAATTATTTATTGAATAAATTGGTAGGATTCTACTGTACCGTTGAAGGATTGACAACATAACCTATAAAGTTTGACAGTAGCGGTGGGTAACTCCGTATCCGCGTTCGGTACCGGCTCCTTTGGATCAGTCCAAAGGAGCCGGTACCGAACGCGGATACGTAAACCTTATTTATTCCTCACAATCCTTACCGGCACCGCGGTACTAAATGATTCCGGAGCGCGCGTTCACTGTTCACTCGCTCAAGTCACTCGGAAGTACTCGGAACACGTCGTATCGCTCTAACTAACCAACTGTTCAATTCAAAATGTGCCAAATAATCCAGTGAACCAAATTAATAAAATGTTCTGCGAAACCGGGGAACCAAAATGAGCGAGTGAGTGCCGGTGCCAAACGGTGCCAAAGGAATAAATAAGGTGAACCGGTACCGGACCCGGAGTCGGAATAAGTGAATCAATTCACTTGCCGGAATAAAGATTACCCACCGCTAATTCCGGAGCGCGCGTTCACTGCAGTGTTGCCATGTCTTGGTTTTGTTTTACCCCAAGTCGGATCTCAATTTACCCTAGATTTTAAGTTAAATGAAAAAAATACCCTAAGTTTTTTAAATTGCTTTCCTGCACGGTACCATCCATATTTGATACATTTCATGCAAGATCGTAAACAAGACGAGACAATTCAATCTACTTATAATATACTTAATTATAGACAAGTTGTACGGATATTTGAAACCATGAATAAAACTGGTGTTTTCCAAAGATCCTATTTGTCCCAAGTACTTGAATACTTCATTGAGTCTATGATAGGCGTAACGAGAAAGAAGTTTTAGTAGGTACTCGTCGAGCGAGTGGGATAAAAAGTACTTTGCGTTTGCTAGCGGTCAGCGGGCACAGAAAAATATGTAGTAGGAAGGAACTAGACAGGCGGAGAGGGAGTCATAACAAACAAATTAAATGAGTGCGTTGATGAAATCTCGAATCGATGAGAATTAGGTGCATTCACAGAAATTTAAAAACGAATAGCTCACTCAATCATGACTTGAGGTACAAAAATGTTTGCATGAATATTTATTCAACTTAACCCTTGACAAGAAAATTACTCTAAAATTACCCTACCGAGTTTCTACCCTAAAAATTACCCTGTTTATTTTACTTTACTCTAAATCTAGGGTAAATTACCCTAAGTTGGCACCACTGGTTCACTGTTCACTCTCGTTCACTCGCTCAAGTCACTCGGAAGTACTCGGAACACGTCGTATCGCTCTAACTAACCAACTGTTCAATTCAAAATGTGCCAAATGATCCAGTGAACCAAATGAATAAAATGTTCTGCGAAACCGGGGAACCAAAATGAGCGAGTGAGTGCCGGTGCCAAACGGTGCCAAAGGAATAAATAAGGTGAACCGGTACCGGACCTTAAGTCGGAATAAGTGAATAAATTCACTTGCCGGAATAAAGATTACCCACCGCTATTTGACAGCGAGTTGGATGACAGACGATTAATAATAGAGCAGAATGCAGAATAGTCGACATCGGCTTTGCTTGCCATATCATAAAAATAGAATAGAATAGAATGGGGAAGGCAACTGTCAAAATGGCGCTGTCGTAGCTAGTTCCCAACACAAGCTAAAAATACTAGGCGTGATGTGGTTTTATTTTATTTTAGCGAAAGTTGACTCGATGTTGTGTTCCTAGATACTCAGAAATTGGAGTTCGAATTTCTCGTAAGCCCCTAAAATTAGAAGATTGTGCTTTAAAGCTATTCGTACAGATTTTTTTGAGTTCGAATTTATGTCGTGAACATTTTGAAGAAAGTGATTACGAGGAAATATTAATTCTGACACTTTCCATGTCAATTACTTGATTTAAAATACTGAAATCACCGAAAATAACGAAATAGTGAAATTAAATCAAACTCATGAATGAACATAAAATGAAATGAATGAACGAAATGTCATAAAATTTGTAGGCCGTAGGGACCTAGCTATGGTCACGCTATCTACAATTAGCTTTGCCCGACCTTCCCCATAGAGTTGTCAGTCAGTAGGCTTCCAACCATAGACATTTAGTGATGTCCGTGAGAACGGTCGGCCTTAGTTCAAGCAACATTTACTCACCTACGGCGAGGTCTTGATAAAAATACATCATGACATCTATAAGAAGGGCCATGTGATTAGTGCACGCCGTGCACGTAGTAGTTACTTTGCGGATTAGTTTGTGTTCTTACATACAAGAAATACAAGTATTCACATTAACTCCTTTATTAGAAAGAATGCATAACATTACGTTAAATATTAGTAATTAAACATGGCAGGCGATTACAATTAATATTAACAGTTCATAACCACACACAAAACACAGCAGAACAATGCCATCATTTTATTAGTAAAATTAACGTCGTCGTACTTTCATATTCTGTAACCATTAAATATGAACATGATTGTTTTTTTCATTATGTTAAATTAATTAGTCAAAAACATAAAACTCTAGTTAAATTGGTAATTAACACACAGACACAAGTGAATAACCGTGTGAGTGTTTAACCTATGCGAAGTACGTATATCAATAACCTCCTCTTTTTAGTCAGTTAAGTTTTAGTAGAAACATAATTTCATTGACTAAATATATTAATTTCAAAATCATTTTTTTGTTAATTGTGTTTCAAGGCAGTAATAACTAAACACAATAACAAAATAATATCAGTGCTAGAATCTATTAAATGGTCCTCTAAATATCTCTGTTGTCCTTGAACAGAAAACTTAAATTAGAAGTAAACTAATGGAACTAAAATCGGGAATTGGAAATCCTTAACTAATTGAAAACTCAGTACAAACAAACAAAACAAACATAAATCACAACTTATACGTAAGAAATAGGCAACTAATGGCTTGTTGGGCGTCTTCGAAGTACCGCGGTTTATCAACCCTGGCAATACCGTAATCTGGTTCTAAAGCTGGTAGCACAATACTGTGTCCTGAACTGCACAAGCTCAAGTTCAATGAATGGTTGTTTGTATGGGAGATAAACTTGGATGGCTGTGGTGTATTGAACTTGCTTCTCATAATGTTTGTCGTCATTCGCTTTGTTCTGTCGACGTTTCCTTTGATTGTAACAAGCATCCTGTGGTTTTCTGGCTGGTTTAGCAGCTCTGTTAAGTCCTGTGCAAAAAAAATAATTTTAGTGGCTTGTATTCTTTAAGGTACAAC
Organism: Dasypolia templi; assembly: GCA_963555695.1. NCBI lineage: Eukaryota > Metazoa > Arthropoda > Insecta > Lepidoptera > Noctuidae > Dasypolia > Dasypolia templi. Next base: position 24,446,888 of record OY743138.1, read on the forward strand.
AAACTCCACATCCAAGCTCGTATTTTTTTACTTTGATTACAAGTTACGTAACAACACGGCTGTATTCCCCGAAGGGTTAGGCAGAGGTGCACCGATAGTACACTCACAAATCGCCACTAACAATTGATATTGAGTCACATTGGTCCTCATTGTATTATACTCTTTTTGTAAACTTATTTCACTTAATTTTAGACAAAAGCGCCGCGAACCTCACATTGTCAACAAAATTACAAATTGAATATACGACACTTGCCATTGACATATAAGGAATAAAAATTCAACAACCTTAGTCCATTCACTGCCATCCTTTCTAACGATAAACCCAATAACCTAAGACAGATGACTACTGATGATAGACGGTACAATTCTATCTATCCCTGTCAAACAAATAACTGTCAACACGTTATAGGATTGCATTCTTTGGCTTTAAAGGGACATTAAAACCAGAGATTGATAGGTTTTTCTATCTCCAAAACGACAAAATTAGAGATAGATACGATATTGGGTTCCGCCGTTAGTCGGGTTATTTCGTGATACTGACTGTAGTGATTTTTTTTTAAACATGACCCATTTTTCCTAAAACCGAGAATGAAAGAAACAAAAAATAAGGAGTGAAGTTAGCTGTACGCCACGATCTTTTTACGTTAGCAATTGAGTAAGACTCCGTGCAACTCATGGTGCAAGCTTTATCAAAATCTATATGCTCCACTTCAATACGCTAGCGAGTATGATTTCGATAACAACTGTGGTAGAGGTACAGGTGCCGCTCGGAAACTAAAAACGACATTAATAAACTGTTCCAAAACGTAAGTTACTAATTAGATAATATTATTATAGCCTTACCTTCTTCACTGGTTCATATTTAGAAAACAGCCATAGGTATGTTGCCATAATACAGAACAGTTGAGTTTCGCTGTTACTGAACCTCCACATGAATTTCAGGATAGGCGGTATACGATCCCTCTGCAAAGTAAATAAAATAAGTTATTACACATGATATTGATACCAGGTTGAACGCAAATTTTGAGTATATGACAAGCTGCAACATCTACCCTTATATTTGCGTAGGCCTTTCGTCTCAGATTGGGCGTATGTCCGGTGCGTTTAAGCTCATTTTGACAGCGCGTACATTATAAAATCTATTAAGACCAACAAACGAATATTAACATGATAGAATGTTAATATTCGTTTGTTGGTCTTAATAGATAGAGTTGGTCCCAATCGACCAATAACTTTTTGTGTAAACAAGGAATACAGGGATACCTAGAGATTTCTTTCCTTGGTTCCCACCCTCACCTACCTACCTTTAAGCGTATACGAGAGAACTCACGCGCACCCAATCACATCTCATACGTACAAGACCTGAACAGTTACAAACATACCCAGTCTGTAAAGCCTAAATATGGACCTATCTAGCCATCTCTTTTTTTTATGTCTTACCAAGTATATCTTCGGTCCTGTGATCCTATACCTAGTCAGGTTGACGAGCACGGCGGCGGCAGACTTGAGAACTTCTATGCTAGAAATGGATCTGTTCGTCACTGACATGTAGGTGTACACACGATGAACAATGGCCGACGCATTGTCGTTGTACAACATAGGGAATACTTCCGTTAGTAATTCTGTAATAAAGGCGACATGTTAATTTTTGGATTCAATGACAAGGGCTTGTAGAGATTATATTGATTAGTTTTTGAATGAGAGAGAAGAGTCTATTTCCGTGTCCGGGTATGCACTTCTTGATAGATGCAAAATGGAATAAAATATGCGTGAAATTATCTGCCAGATTATTTCATTGGTACATATCGAGAGGTAGGAAAACAGCATTTCACACTTATGTTATTTATAAAACATTATTTGTGCTAATAAGTTTTTCAAAAACTACACACAAAAATTAAACATACCAAGGGACCTAAAAGCCTTGATAACAGTCTCGATACCGCTGATATTCCGGAGGACCTCCATAGCTTCCTCATTACGTTCCTTCATGGACTCTTGGCTGGACTTAAGGCCACCATCTCTCCATCTACGCCTGATTGCTTCCACGCGCTTGTCGTAGGCAATATTCACTCGGGCTATATGGCCGCGGAATAGTGCCTGAAAATGAATAAGTATGATTTAAGTTATTGATTATTTGTTACAGGGAAATTTACCTGTAGCCGCAAAATAATATAAGGGCGAGATTCACAGACAGCACTTTGACTTTACTAAGCAAAGTTCCATTTTCATAAGAAAATGAATATTATTCATACAAAATAGGGTTTATACCTATTCGTATAAAAAGTCACGTTCCCCATTATTTACTTGCGAATAAGGTTGCTATTCGTATGACATGCTAACTTTGCTCAGCAAAGTGTGGTCTATGAATCTCACCCTTAGATTATTTTTAATTCAATTTCAAGAAAATATTTACCTGAATTTTGGAAGCAGCCCAGTAGACCCTTTGCTCCTCCCTCCTCTTTAGGATCTGTTCCCTCTTTAACTCTATTTGTTTCCTCACCAAGTATCCTCTAAGGACAGCCTGGATTTTTACAATAACCCTTCTTTTTTGTACAAAATCGCAATGAATCAGTCTTGTAAGTAATTTTCCTCTCCATATTTTTTGTATAAATCTCACTCGCTCCATATAATGGGTGTACCACGATCGTACAAGGTATCTCCGTATATATTTCTGGAGACATATTGCTGCTTCTATTCTTTTAGCCCTCAAAATATCCCTCCGCTTTTTCAGCCTATACGTAGCTTGAATTGTTATTACAGCCGATCGCACTCTGAAGAAACGCCTTCTTTCAATAAATGTCCTAACATGGCTCTGAATATTAATTATAGAAATTCTAGTCTGAATATATTTTTGCCTTTCTGTTACAGTTAGTTTGTACGAGCGATAGAACCGCTGTATGCACAATGTAGCGTCTCTGATAGCTATAAATCTCTTGCGAGCAATTAGCATTCTGACCACAGACTGCGTTAGGATAGCACTATTTTTCAGTGTCATAAATTCTTTGCGGCATACATCACGTTTTTTCGTAGCTATATACCAATTCTGTATTTTGCTAGCGGCTTCATTTTCTCTTATAATGCGAGCTATTTTATTCGATCGGAATCTACTTTGTACAAGCAGGACTGCCTTTCTTAACATCTGATATTCGTTTTGAATTCTTCTTGTCTCTTTAATAAGTCTGAGGCTTCTTTGGATTAGGATGGCTGCTGATTTAATTCTGTTGTATTTGATTCTTTGGCGTTTACCGCATGAGTACGCCCTAAATGTCCTTTGTATGGTGAGGCAAGACTTCTTTATATTTGTGTATGCTTGCCTCTCTTTCAACATGAGGCAATGTGCTCTGTATTTCCTTTGGACAGTGATAGCTGCAGACTTCTTTCCTAAATACGATTTTCTTTCCTTTCTCATTGCCAGCAAAGCCCTGTACCTTCTTTGTAAAACTATAGCCGACTGTTTAATTTCAAGATACTCTGCCCTTTGCTTGTTGCCTTCTACATAAGCTCTATAAAATCTCTGAATTGAAATGCATTGTTTTAATATGGTGGTATATCTTGTTCTTTCCAATATCATTAGTGTTTGTGCTCTGAATCTATTTTGAATGATCACTGTAGCTGTTCGCAACTGCAAATATGCTTGTCTTTCCCTTCGCATCGCGAGTAAGGATTTGTACTTTTGTTGTAATAGAATAATCAATTGTCTGATCCTTAAATACGTTTCTCTTTCAGCTCTCATAGCAATAATACTTCTGTACCTTCTCTGTAAACATAATGTAGCTTTCCGATGCCGGAAATAGTCCTGTCTGACCTTCTGAGTTTCTTTATAACGTTTATAATGATCCCCAATAAGTACTGCTGCGTTTTTCATTTGTAAATACGTTGCCCTTTGTTTCTTGGTTTCCAAATGCGATATGTAGTATCTCTGAATAGTTATTGTGGAAGTCCTAATTGTAATGTACTGTTGTCTGACTATTTTCATTTCGATATACGATCTGTAATATTTCTGAATGAAGATAGTTGCTGTCCTGATTTGAATATACTCTTGTCTTTGTTTCCTACCAATTATGTACGCCCTATATATTTGTTGGATAGTCACACATGCTTGTTTCGACTGCTGATATTGCTGTTGCACCTCTTTTCCTTTCTTACAACTTCTAAACCAATTTTGGATTTTAATAGCAGCCTGTTTATGTTGTAGGTATTCCTTCCTTTGTTTTCTGCCTAAAACGAAAGCTCTATAGGCATTCTGAATGGTTGTACAAGCTGACTTAAGTTTGTGATACGCTGCTCTTTGTGAACGCATTTTAATTAGAGCAATGAATCTACGTTGGGTGATCACAGTAGCGTGACGAAGCTTTGTATATTCTTCTCGATGGTTCCTCATTAGTATTTGAGCTCTGTACCTTCTTTGGCTTATTATAATAGATTTCCTAAGTTCTAGAAATTCAGATCTTTCTTTACGCATCAGTACTAAGTTTCTGTACGACTTTTGTAGAACGATTGCGGCATTTCGCAACCTCATGTAGGTGTTTCTTTGAGACTTGGCCAGTGAATAAGATCGGAAGTATTGTTGGATTAAAATCGTGGATTGACGTAATTTTACATAGTCATGTCTCAACTGCTTCATGATTAAATACGACTTGATATACGTTTGGAGTACAACCGTCGCATTTTTTATTCGTAAAAAGCTTTGTTTCTCTTTCTTCATTAATTGGTGTGCTCTGATCCTTCTTTGGAGTGTCATGATTAGTTCTCTCTGTCTCATATATTCCTCGTGGCATTTCTTACGTCTATACAAAGCTTGTATTTTAATAACGCTCACTTTGAGGGCTAGATGGTCCTTACGAGCGGTCCTCATTTGAAGCAGCGCTTTATAACGTTCTTCAATTATTATAACCGCGTTCTTGAGTTTCAAGAAATACCTTCTCTGCAGAAGCATACGATAATAGCTTTGTATGAGAACAGCGCTCCTGCGCTTTGCAGCCAAATCTTGCATTTCCTTTTTCATTAACAATTTGTTTCTATATCTCTGTTGGATGCATATGACAGCTTGCTTGTATCGAGTGTATTCTTTACTAACAAGATATCGTCGAACTAAACTTTGTACAGTAACTATCCTCTTCATTTGTACCGTGTATTGTCTGATACACAACCACCGTCTGATTTGGCATTGTATATGAATAGCTGCCTTACGTCTCAACTCTTCCCTTTCTGACCTCAATTTCTCGAGAGATGCTTTAGCTTCTCTCATCATCCTAACAGATTTGTACCAGGTTTCTATCTTCAGAACACTCCTTTTCCATCTCATAAGGCGACTTCTATGTATCCACATTCTACAATATTTTTGTACTATGATAGTAGCAGTTGTTATTTGTTGCATCTTCCATTCGACTAGGCGGTTGTACTGAATACGGCGCCACCAACATTGGATCACACTCGCCGCGTTAATTCGTTCCTGTAGTTTCTTCTCTTCTTCCCTCCTCTTCTCTACAATAACTTCGTACTTCTTCCTCCACCAGGTCTGTATAACATTAGCGGCGGTTTCGAACAATGGAGCGCGGAATACATGGATGATCTGCCATAGTAAAGACAGCGTCTTCTCTCTGTGGCCATCAGCAATGTCGTTGGACGTGATTTCGCCAACGATCATGTAATTAGCATCCTTCAAAGCGTTTAATGCGACTTGTACGTTATGGATCTTTTGTAAGCGAGAAATAGCGGGCGTCCGAAGTTGATTTAATAAGCCATCCTTCATCAAAATTATCTCCATGACCTTGGTCAGTCTTACACCATCCCTGATATCCAAGGCTATGTTGTGTACTGCATACTTATATTCGTCTAAATACGACTGTTTATGGCTCACGACATACCCAAGCGGCCTAAGATGTTTTGTAATATCGCCAATGCCCGCGATAAGTTCTCTCGTGAATCGTATGATTACTTCCCTGCTTTCTTTACAGACTGCATTCCTGCAGAAAAGACATGGATCGTGCGATATAAGTTTTCTTTGCTTTGCTTGATCCAAAAAGAAAACCAGCATGAAAAACTTTTTGAGGGTAAATTTCTTGATTGCCTCCATGTAAGCTGGTAGTAACACGTTCGGCGCACTTGACTTCGAGTGTTTGTTCTTGAGGAAAGGGTTTTTGAACATCCTTTGAATTATGAACGTTGTAAGTCCCTCGATGTCGCTGTTTGAATGGAGAGGTAAAACAATACCATAGATGGCTTCAAGTCCGATTCGAAGCCACAATGGGTTGTACGACAGCAATATCTCCATGATAATTTTTTGTAGCCCAACGTCCAAATGAAGGTTGCGATCGGCCCGGATAGCAATCAGCTTCTTGTCAATCTGGGCAGTCAACTTTTGGAAAACAATCGCGATTTCTGGACTCATTAGTAAGGCTCTTGCGGACCTTCGGAGACTTTCCAGTCTATGACTGTTGTGATAAGCACTCGAAACTTGTTCCTTTGTAGGCGCAAGTGGAACTTCCTTATTTCTGTTATCAATCCACACCTTGCCGACATCTATTTTCTGTTCGATGTTACTGTCAAGATCAGCAGGCGGGGTCAGAATACAATTCAGCCATCTTTTGAATTCCGTTTCAAACCTTTCTACAGCTTCTTCATCGTAAAAATATGTGGACGACAGAAATGGATCGACTGTAGCAGATTGAGAATACACATTTCCGATCTGGTTAACAATACTTTTGTTCGTCTCAAATGTCGTGTTCGATACTTTACTACAAATCGAATCTTTACCTTTCATTGATGCTCTATTCTTCACAGTTTTTTTTACATGAGAAACAGGTATTTTCCAAAGATCCGGTTCCGCCCTAACAGCTTTTTTAGACCATGTTTGCATTTGACTAGTCGAAGACACAGAGGAAAACCTATCGTTAGTTTTGTCAAAAGTGCGATCTATAGTGAACGTAGACATTTGCTTATCAGTTCTGTCGAAAACTTGAGTATCAGAGAACTGTACACTCTCTTCAGGAATAGATTGAAGAGGAGGAGTTATTGATCTCGGAGGGGGAGACCGCATGTCTACTCGCAAGTCATTTTGCCATACGTTATGTTCATATGTATTCACGAAATTTCTTTGATCATACGCTTCTTTTTGGTGTTGGTACTCTCTGAAGAGAGCCTGCCTACACATCTTTGGTTGGTCCTTCAGAAAGAAGAGTGGTGGTTTCATTTCGCACAATTGATTAAAATTAGGCTCCACTGGCGTATTTGGGGAATCCTTGGTGTATGTATCAGAGCTCAATTTAAGATTTTCGTCAAATATTTCATGCGTGTCGTTGTTTAATTTCGGAAAGGTTTTCCTTTCAGTCGAGAACCTTTGTGGGAAGAACGATAGATCACTAATGCGAGAAAATTCGGTGTTTATAGAGAAGTTAGGACTGTTTAATTCTTTAGGTGACGATGTGTTTGGTTGTTTCTTATTTAAAACAGTAGGTGTTTCCACGTAGCTGTCGACTTGGGTGTGATGGTTGACTGTCAACCACTTATTAGGTGGCTGTGAAGATGTTACGCTGATTGTGGAATGCATCTGATTTTCTTTATTGTAGTTTCTATTCTCTAAACTGTCATCTAAGTCGTCACTTTCGGAGTTCATACTAAGGATAATTTTAGGTCCCTTGTCAAGTTTATCAGCCTTAGCTGTTTTTAATGGAGTAAACGTGAGATTATCAAACAATTCAATGCCGGATACGTCATTCATTTTCTGCTTATTGGATGGCTTTAGTACATTGTTCGGTACATTTGATCTGGTGCTGCTTGCGAAAGACTTGTCATATGTTTGTTGTAGTAAGAGGTCAGTCTTGCGCATGTTAGAGAAAACTTCAGAAGTATCAAAGTTGAAATCAACGCTACTTGGTGAGTCAAATGGACACCTATCTGGACGGTAGTCCATGGAATAATTATTCATGGACATATTTTCTTTTTTGGACCCTTGAGTCAACTTTTGTTGGGAATGGATAACATTGTATGTCTTTTTCATTTGTGTTGTGTTGTAAATGGTCTCAGATTTCTTCTTGTAAAGAGATACAGGAGATTTCTTAGTTGGTTTTTTCTTTATTTTACCTGGTGATATTTTGAAGACCTTAGCTTGGCCACCTTTTATGTTCTGAAACAAGTATGACTTTAAAAATATATTCTGCTTCCTATAAGCACACCTGTTTCATCTTAAAGGGGTAGTTTGAGTTATAGGTTTTAGTAAATAATATTATGGTTATGGAGGAGTAGACCCTCCCTTCTCCACCTGTGATAGTGATAAAGAAGACTAAGGCATTAATCATAAAATAATGTGGCGTAGCATCTTCTTATTACGACAATCACCAATAAGTCCGCCAAAATTGATGTTTTTGACAATTTACTATGATTATTCATTTTCTTTGTCATTGAGGAATAGGGGATAGTACTTCAAAACCCCAGCTACTACTAAGTCAAATCCAAAGTGTAATGTCTGACCAATCTACGAATCAAGATAGTAATTTAGGCAGTGGGCATTCTTACATGTACTTCGCTGAATCAGATATTAAATATTTATAATGAAGAAAATTACCATAACAGCTTTGAGGACGACAATGACATCATATCGGCCTCTGTTCTCATTTGTGAAGCGAATTGTCTCCCTGATGGCAGTTGGTTGTGTCGGAGTCCACATCATAGTCAAGCAGTAGCATGTCTCCGGTTCTACCACCAGCCATTCTCCCGGCAAATGTATCACTAAGCCAGGGGGCAGAGATTTTCCAAGGGTAATCTGAAGAAAAGTAAAGATAAAAATTTGGATAATATTTTTATTAGTCAATTAGTACTAACTCGGGGGCACTGTGGTTCAGATATACCCAAAGGGCTTGCAATGCTCTGCGTATCCAATATAATGCGTTCAGGATGCTGTTGCGAATGCCACGATTCTGCAGTGCGAGCGCACTGACAGCTTTGATGCAGTATGGCGCAAGAGATCTGCCTCGTTACTTCGCAGATTGCGTGTCAGTCCCAACATCATTCTGCACTCGATAGCTGCCCGGGCAGATAGTCCGCTTGTGTGGGCGTTAGCCGATAGGACAAAATCTGTTTTTGTTATTAAGTACTTACATAGGCTAAGTAAGATTGTTACTAACACAATGGACCTCATTTTGTAGTCTAAATAAATAAATGATAATAATAATAATTCTATTTTGTGAAAGATGGCTTTTGCAGAGGATTTTGCTGATGGCTTTTAATAAATTTTAATATGATATAAAAAATTAAATAAAACAATGTGTCTCTGTATCAGGCCAAGAGCCCTCCGCATTTTACGTATGAAGCTACAAGTACGCGGCGGGAGGGATTATTCAGTGGAGCTGCCGCGCACCGCCGCACCGGCCGGATCGCAATCGCACGTTTGACGTTAGTTCGATAGGTACTCACTCACGCGCCCGTTCGTCGCTTAATATATGAACAACAATGAAGGCAAAAGCATATTGCAACGCGTTTGGCTGTTTAAATAATAACAATAATCCGAACCTCACGTTTTTCACACTTCCAATGGAAAGGTTAAGAAATGCATGTTTACCTTTAGGTAATTGGCATGATGACTATTATTAAAAATGTTCGTACAAATAATGTAATTTCAAAGAAGGCATAGCAAAAGGAGATAATCGAAAAAATCTATTACATTGATGTAAATATGAAGAAGACGCTTTAAATGTTTTAGGAGGGGATTATAACAGTCCTTGTCGCGCGGTACGGACAATGTGCGGCGCTAGTATGAAGTTACATAGTCGTGACGTCACTTCTACGATAGTGCTGTCTGTGTCTAACCCCCTATTTTTAAACGTTTGTAACTTGTCCATTTTTTTAGTTTTTACCTTTTTGTAATAGTGTTTGCACTATTTGTAAACAAACATTTTTTTTTAATAAAAATTTAAAAATTGTCATCATAGGCTAACCATATAACTTTAAGAGCACCGAGGACAAACTACGATAGAAAGACTGTTGTATATGAGGGGGCTGAACTCCATACCTAAAGTAATTAAGGAATCAAAATCACTTCCAACTTTTAAAAGGCTATTGAAGCACCACCTGAATAATGCATGAATTGTATGTTTTTACTGTATAACTTAATGTTTGTTTATAACCCAGCGAAACCGTCACTTATCTTAATTATTATGTTTTTCCTCATAGGTCTGAATATTTTATATAATTGTATTCTTTTTGAGTGAAATAAATCGTCTTAAACCACAATGTTCCCATATTTATGTGGTTAGAATAATAATTGGTATTAGTATAGTATACATAGGTACTTATAAGTTCTTTTTACACAGTCCGGTATATCTTTTATAAGTAAAGGTAGGAAAAAACCTATTTAAATTTGTTTTAAAAAAAAAAAATGGTACTTACTGCCATGGACTAACTATAACGAAATATTATGCATTAGGAAAGATTTTGATTATGTAGACAACAGGGTACTCATACACCCTGTTATATTTGCCCAATTACGTATGTAAGTACTTAATAATAAATAATGGAGACTAAGCAAATTTAAGATTAAAGTACTTGTGCAGACATTGTAAAATAAAATAGTTTTCTGATCTACGGTTTATTTGAAATGTCATTTGTTCACAAAAGGAGTACAACTGGTAATCTAATACTCAGATTCATTACTCTTTAGAAGAAGACAACCCTAAAATATTAAGAAGAGAAAAGAGTTATGCGATAGAAAGAGAGCCAACTTCTTGTTGAATGTAACTGTAGGAAGAACAACCAAGTTGGTTTAACGTGACTTAAATGCAAGACTGGTTTAAGTACAAGGTGGTAGAACTCTAAAGAGTGCCACAGCCATCAAAAGAGTGCTTTCTTGACACCAGCCAGTTTCACCCAAACAAATGTTTTGCGAATTTGATCTTTATTTGTTACTAAAATAAAAATAAATATTAAATAAATAAACACATAAAAATTATAATTGTAATAAAAATAAATACAATTATAATTAATTAATATGATTAATAATTAAATTATTAATAATTATATCATTATTAATTTATTATTATTAATTGTAATTTTTTTTTTTTTTTGAATTGTCGCACTGACAGGTGTCAGGAACGCATTCTCTTGACGGCCAGACTGTACTCTGTAGTAGAAGAAATACTGTGTGCGTTAATGAGCAGGTGAAACACGATTGTAATAAAAATAAATACAAATATAATTAATTAATATGATTAATAATTAAATTATTAATAATTATATCATTATTAATTTATTATTATTAATTGTAATTTTTTTTTTTTTTTTGAATTGTCGCACTGACAGGTGTCAGGAACGCATTCTCTTGACGGCCAGACTGTACTCTGTAGTAGACATGGGCGAAACAGCTCACTGAAAAGAAAAAGAGCGACTAGCTCTTTCACTCTAAAGAGCTATATCACTCTTCTAGCTCACTAGCTCTTCTATAGCTCAGTAGCTCAGTCGCTCAGACATCGACTGTTAGCTCATTTGACTCACGCCGCACACGCGTCGATTTGTCGAATGAGACGGCTCGGCTCGCTCAATATCAATAGCTCTTTGGAAGTTTGGACTGTGTATTACGGTTCTTTAGATTAGATCATAAACACGCTACGCGAATTACTACGGATATTGATAATACCTTGTTTTTTTTTGTGGCTGTGGTTATAGGAACAGTCGAATTTCACATGTAGTTTCAATTTAGTTCACAGAAATATTTAAAGTTCACAAAATTGTACCTCACTAAATCTAAAGTAATAACGTAATTCATTTTCACAGCTTACTACTCACAAAATCTCATTTATTAATAAGAAAGAATACACTATTGGTACTTTTTATGCAGCGGCATGCATGTCATTTCGTCGAAACAACCGAAATAGTTATAAGTTTTATTGTTTGATTTTACGTAAACAACCGGCAAAATACAATGCCGCGGTTTCTTTGAATAACGTGCCAAAGTGTTTTCTACTATAACACAATGAAAATAAAGATAGATTTACAGTGACGTACGTCGTATGAGTAGATTGCAATGACGTATTGCGCCGGACAAGCAGAGAGCCTTGTGGAAAGAGCGAACAAATGCGATTCGAATTCATCCGAAGCATTCCGAAGCAAGCCGATGAGCCGTTTAGTCGGTGACTTCGGTCATCGGTGTCTCGCTCGGAACGAACCTACTGAAGTACTGAGCTAGTGAGCTAGTTGGCGAGCGAGTGAGTGATCGAGAGCGACGTCAATCGAAAAGAGCTAGCTCTTTTCTATCACTAGCTCACGAGCTACCCATGTCTACTCTGTAGTAGAAGAAATACTGTGTGCGTTAATGAGCAGGTGAAACACTATTGTTAAGAATAAATTTACCTATTTATGATTTAGGTTGCTGTTATTATCCATTCAAGGGTTTTAGACATTGAATTCTCTTTACCTTTGAGACTTTAAGTTAAACACCAGTACATTACTTCTTCTAAATTACTGTGTTAGATATAATTATGGTCATAGGTCTTCTAACAATATAATTTGTGGCTGGTTACCTGTTGTACTTGTTTCGATGGGTTGAACACCTCCAGGTTCCTCTCACAAGATGCACCAATAAGGACATTGTCGAACACAACTTGTGGAGGCCTAGAAAACGGAGCCAATAAAAGACGAGGACATTCTTCTTTGGGAGACTCTTTCACAACAGATTCCGTACGACGAGCCTTTCGTATGTGCTCAGGAGTATTTTCAATCTAAAATTATTAAATAAAATCAGCTAGGATTGATGAAACAATCCAGATTACAGCAGGCATCATAAACATCAAACTGATACACACTTGGAAATACATTATTGGAAGGTCTGTACCACTGTTCACTGTGTAAATCACCAGTTTCACTTTATTTTATCACACATTTTTATAAACTGTTGAACTTGGATAACAAACGAACTTTGATTTTGATTGAATTGAAATTCAAACAATTTCAAACTTCAAACCGTTCTTCATCCGTTCACCGTCTCGAATAGAGGACGACCAAGTAGTCCGAATTCCGATTATCCGAAGTAAAAAACGTTATTACCCATAGACAGATTTTCGTTTTTTTTTAGTTCTTTTACCAGGCTATCCTTGAGACACCTCATTTCAGCAATCAACTTTCCCCGACCACTCGATCGCTTTCTTTCTTACTCTACGCCCTCCATAATCAAAACGTGTGGTGTGTGGAGGTTTTTATTTGTCAAAATTATTTGTGTATGGCAACTATTTCATCTAGTTGTCATTTAGGCACTACGAAATTTTCGTCCTTCCTTTTCTCAATCTTACGTAGGTATATACAGTATTTATCCCTCAAATTTTACCAATAATCGCCACAAATCTTGTCCCATATTAGCTCCGTGTATAATTTTCCAGAACCCAGCTCGGAACAATGGCTGACTACAATTCAAACGAGAATACTTGCGTAGTGTGTTTCAAGAACGTTTTATACTATTCGGTTGGCGAATGTGACCATCCCGTATGTTTCGAGTGTTCCACCCGAATGCGGGTGCTCTGCCTGCAGAATGAGTGTCCTATCTGCAGGCAAGACCTTTCAAGGGTAAGTTAAAATGATTAATGTTATACTTCTTACATCCTCAGTGCACAGGCTATCATTGTGCAACATTGTGTATTATAAACACATTAAGCGAATCTTCTGCATTATTTCACAATAGGCGAATGTATCCACTAGTATGTTTGTTCCTACAATAGCATATTTCCATGTTGATAAACTTTTCATACATGACAGAATGAAATTATGTGTAACATTTTTAATGTAAATGTAAAAAGTATGATGTTTTTCACTGATAATATTGTATTTTATAGAATGTAATGTTTTGATTTGTTTCAGTGATTTAGTTTTACTTAAATCTATTTCATAAAGTAGTTTAAAATACTCAAAATGTTCACAAACAGTAAATCAAGTGGATAGTAATTACATTAAATAATTCAATTATATTTACTTTATGCTGACACTAATCTAATCTCTTTGAAGTCATAATATTGCACCATACTTTTTAAATAACATCTTACTAGCTTCCACCTGTGCAGCTGTGGCTTAACCCACGTGGTATGTGGATAAAAAGTAGCCTAAGTCATCATCTATCTTCTTGCCAAATTTTATTGTAATCCATTTAGTAGTTTAGGCATGAAAAGGTAACATACAGACAGAGTAACTTTCAAGTTGGATGTATCTTGTCATCTTATTAATGTGCTCTCAAAACTTTCAGGGCTTGGAATTGATTTGCACATTACCTATGTACTGCTGAGTTTGAAAGGGGGAATTTTAGCAGAGCAATGGATGAGGGTGGGGGTCAAAACAGTATGCCACAGTATTACTATGCTGATAGATATAAGCAAATATTAGGCCTGTAAATTAGAATGAGGCCAATGACTCTTCCACTGTTATTGATTTACAAGTTAATTAAGCTGACCCAAACCTATTTGATAAAAGGCAAGGAGATGATCATAAAATACTCCATTGAGAAACAATAATTGTAATAAATATTTAAAAGGATCCAAGTTTGCATAGCAAAATACTTTTATTATAAACATTGTTTCTATAATTTTTTGAACAAAATATAAATACATTGATAAACATTTTCTTACATTTTGTTTGGTTGTGGTGTTGACTGATATTTACAGCATTTGGTACATGGTTCTAATTTGACAAATGCTCTTACATGGTGTGGAATAGATATAATCAGCACACTAATAGCGTAACACACTTTAGATCACACCAAAATGTTGTTCAATTGTCAAAATGAAAGCCATTGCTACTGTTAGTGTGTTACACAATTATCCTTTAGAAAGTTCCACTACACCCTCCTCCATCAAAACAACCAAAGTATTTTGTGTGAGATTTCTTCATTCCAATTTTCCTTCAAAACATTTTGTACCATTGATCTAAATAACATTTCTCAGGTGGTTTTTACGGACACTGTCCAACCTTATAAGGAGCTTCGAAACAAAGCTTTTACGGATCGACTCTTTGAGAGGCAATATAAGATTGGGTTCTGCAGTGAGGATATCAAGCAGGCCTACGAGCTGTTGTTGGAGAACCGCTGCAAGATCTGCGACAAGATTCCACCATTTCGTACTTTCACTATGCTGAATGATCATATGCGAAAAGTCCATGAAAGATACTTCTGTGATCTCTGTGTTAAGCATTTAAGGGTAAACTTTTTCTTTATTATACACATAAATAACAAAAACAATGGCTTTTCTAACAGCAAACCTCAGTGTGATAGAGGCATTTGTAAATGAGGATAGTACATAAGTGCAAAAATTACACTATGGTTTTTCAGATTTATTTGCATTCCACAATGTTTATAACTGCATACTGTAATCTATGCAAACATTTCAACCGTAAAGTAATTGCTATATTCAATAAGTAAAACCTACATTACGTAAAAGCGACATTAATTTGCGTAATTACTTGCTTATATATATCAGCTGAGACTTCAAAAAAATAATAAAAAAAATTGCCGAGTGGTCTGTACTTTTGCCAATTCACAAAATAATAAATAATTTTGTGGTAACAGTAGGTACAGTAATGTTTATTCCAAACATATGACAAGAAAACATAATTGTGGCCATGCAGATACAAGTTATGCAATGCAATTTTTGAGTGACTAACTCACTCAAAAATTGAAATGCATAACACAGAATTTAATTGTGTATTACGTCACTAATGACGTAATACACAATTAAATTCTGTGCACTCTTTAAATAATAAATTATCGGGTTAATTAACTAGAGAACAAGCTCTCGACAAATTGATTATATTTTTTGTCACAACAATTATTAAATAGTAAAACCAAAATTAAAAAATTAAAAAACTGACATAAAAACGTAATGTAACGTTAAAGTAATGTAAACAGAATTGAATAAGAGCAGTAAAGTGCAAATTGAAAATATCAGCTTTATTAAGTTAATGTTGTGTAATTTGTAGATATTCACTATGGAGAGAAAGTGTTATACTCGTCAAGAACTAGCTCATCATCGACGGAGAGGAGATCTGGACGATACGTCACACAGGTAAACATTTATCCATAAAAATATATCCATTACACATTATTTCTCGGTATATATTAAACTGATTTAGTATCAAAATGCGCGAGACGAATACAATTTATTATTTAGGTAGCAAATACATTTGCAAGTTTTCTTGTTTTATGAAATCAAACCAATGGAGAGATAATACCGCCTTACGAATATTATATATCAATCAAATCAACTAAGTATTTAGCGTATAACGTGTTTACGCTTTTCTTGTCATGTATAAATTTTTAGCTATAATTTGAAACTTGCATAACTACCACATCTAATTGGCATGACTGTTATGTCAAATAGTATGTCGCAATGGACCAGCTTTCAATATTATATGCGGCACAATTATTGTCCTGCGGTCCAGTGGCCCTTACACTGTTATTGATTGCCTCATCGTACTAGTGGTAGCGACCGCAACTTCTGAGTATCCCCTATACTTATGTGTTATTGGTGTTTTCCGTCAGAAATTTCACAGTAGCAGGCAGCCCGGAGTCTTTATTTTTAATCAGTTAATGAACTAAAGTGTAACACTTCTGCGTTACCCTTCGTGGAATACAGGCGCCATGTCGTATAAACCCCCAATTATTTTCTTGTGAATTGGTAAAAGTTGAGTTTTTGAAGCAGATAAACTACTATCAACAAAATGTTACACATTTTCTGTCTTTGTTGGATCGTTGCCATTTTGAACCCTATCTCAAAAAGACTAGAAAGAACATGGTTTTATGTTTGTTAGGAGTTGACTCGCAGACGCTGTTACTTGCCGGCATTACTCGAGTGACGAAACTCGTACTGATAAGCGCGTAGCGATATTGAAACTTACGCGAATGTTTTGACTTAAGATCTGTTAAGACGGAAACCGTGCTAATATTAAATTTCCAAGTTTTACATATTTTGTTTACGCGAAGTTGAAACTGCACTGTTTTTATAATAAATTCCAATCCGGAGTACAAACATAAAAAAATTACTTTTGTAACGTGTATAATAATAGGCTCACCTGTATTATTTATTTTATTTCACAGAAAGCTTACAGACTAATAAGAATATAAGATCGTTCTTATATAGGAAAATTTGCTAATTACAAACTACCACATGTATTGTAATACAATACATTTTACTTTCTCGTGGACTCTTTTGTCCGCACTTAAGACTCTCATTTGGTTCCTTGTGTGTGGTGTGTCCTGGTTAAAACTATTACATGGGACATCATAATTGGCTAAATGTGGGTGTATCTTCCTGCCAACCTCTTCGGATACAGGCTTGACATTATACTTGTTATATTTTAACAGGGGCCATCCTCTCTGCGAATTCTGCGAAGATCGTTTTATGGACGCCGACGAGCTCTACCGGCACTTGCGTAAAGAACATCTGTACTGCCATCTGTGCGACGCCGATGGACGCAACCTGTACTACGCGTCGCATTCGGCGCTTGCGCATCACTTCAAAACCGACCACTATCTTTGTGAGGAGGGGGAGTGCGCGGGTCAACACTTGACGGCCGTGTTTAGGAGCGAAATTGATCTTAAAGGTGGGTTTGGTTTTCCAAAGAGTCTGAGTGAACATTACACCCTGTTCCTCATATCTCACTTTCTTGATAACATTTTTAGAACTAAAAATATTGTATTATAAAGACTTAGACTAAAACTAAGTAGGTATTGTATTTCATTTTAGCAAATAATTTACTTAATTAATATTTCATTTCATTAATAATGGGTTCGGGGCCAGATAATAAGTAATGATCTAACTCGCCACCGCCAGCGCACAAGGCGACGGTGCACGGGCGCGGCATGCCTCGCGGCGCGACACGACAGGCGCGCACGCTCGAGCTGCAGTTCAACATCACGCCGCATCCCAACGTGCAGAGGACGCCCAGGTATTGTGGCTAACGATGTAGCAGCCAGCAAGCTGACTAACTATTTGGCCAGTGTGCCCTGTGCATAAAAATAATATTAGCACAGTAAAAATTATGTTTGTTATTAATTGTCTGCAAACAAAACTTTTTGGAGGGGTGCCCTCTTACAATGGCTATTAAAACGCCCCGTAACCAATATGCTATTGCTGTAAATATGAAAAAATGCTTTTGCATGAAATGAGTTCCAAAATGTCACATGATTAAATTCAGGTAAAATAATGAAAATACTATTGACGTCCTGAAAAGATAAGGCCATATTGACTCAACTAAGTGGCAGTACGTCATCGTCATAATTGTCATCGACAGTCGCAGAACACATCTCTCCCAAAATGGAGACATTGCCAAAACAAATCCTATTGCTGGGCGAATGCGTTGAAGACTGCAGGACCACTTCTCCACCGCCACGCGACTCCCTCGCACCACTGACGTAGCTGCCCTCATCATCTATTGAAGAGGATTGTGAGGAATACTTCTTGATACTTGAAAAAAAACTCGGCATTTTTTAGTCCTAGAAGCGAAAAGAAAGAATATAAATAAGAAATAATATATTTTTAGTTGACCACACTTATCGACGCGGAATCGGCTCGAGCCGATCACGTATCACCCACACTTTTCACAGAGTTCGACGTGGTGTCGAGTCGCGTCTTTATTTCTTTTGCTTGGATATAAAGCTCTTTCTGACCTGATTCCGCATCAATCAGTGTGTTCGCCTCCTGAGTCAGCTTTGCTACTACTATCACAATATAAAATTCAAACAGAAAGTTATCTATTATTCCAGAGACCGGAACCACCGTGAACAACCTCGTGAAGAGCCGGAGGCAGTCCCGTTGCCGCCTCCTACGATGACGCAGGCTAACATCGACACGGGCAGTGTGGAGCAGTTCCCGCGACTGTCCGCGACACCCGCCGCGACCGGACTGATGATGTCTGCGCCGCATCGCGCGTACAAAGGTGTGCCAATCAAAACTGTGATATTTCTTAGTAGAATCACTTACGTGTCGAAAAAAAAAGCATGCTGCTGATTATTCAGAAAAAGTTTTTGTTTTCTTCACTTAGCCTATTTTGATAACAATATAATACTAATAGTAGCTTAATGGCCACGGTGGGTGTCAAAACACAGGGTGGTCCATGAAGTGTGTTATCTCTCATTCTATCAGTTTTCATGTGACCTGCATGCCTTAAAAATAACTGGTGAAATGGAGAACGTGAATCACAACATATACCTAAATTGTCGAAATATATGCCCAGAGGGGCAATTCCCGTAGTTTTAAGGACATTTTCGTCTCTTTTCATCTCTCAGTCTCAAACCTGCCAAGAATGCCTGTAACTTCCTTAAATTTTTGACATTCATTGTCGCTGAGACTCATCTCACTGTGACTAGATTGTGAACGTTATTAATTACGGGAATTAAGGCATTCTGATCTACTCACAAGGTTGACCGCTACTGAACAGTATTAACATACATCGTCTGTCTCCTTCAGGAGTAGGCGGGCTGCTGCGCAACGACAAGAACTTCCCCGCCCTGGAGGGCGCGCCGGGCCCGTCACGCGGCCCGCGCCCCGCGCCCGCGCCTGCTACCGTCGCCGCCACCATCGTCAGGAACAGTAAGTTTTATGCTTAGTTATAACATCAGTCTGCCGTGACGCAGGATTTATTTAAATAAAACAGATAAAAGACGGGCCGGTTAGAAGGGCCTTGTGGGCGGGGCAGGCGCGCCGATATTTGGTTCACCGGCCAACAGTCGCTCTCATAATGTGACAACGCGCGAAGCTCCGCGAATCATGCCGTCTTGCGCTATTAATAATGTGTCGGAAAAGAAGCCAGGTGTGTAGTGTAGCCCGGGAAGGGATTTCTTTATACCGATAAGTCCAAAAAGTAAAATACAAATGATATTTGTAACCATTACAATAGTATTACGTGGTTTGTAGGCAAAAACAATTGGTGTCGACTTCCTAAATACATTTAAACATTAAATGTATTTAGGGAGTCGACACCAATTGTCACCCCCTTCCCGAAATTATAGCGAAAAATTGCAAAACTTAAAAAGTACAATATTTTTATCGAAATAGACAATTTGACCTTTTGGTCGCCCTAACATATAAATGAGCAAGAAATTGCTTTTGCGCGTGTGTGAGTGTACGTTGAGCGCCATGTTTGCGTTAGTGTGGCAACCAATAGCAAACTCGCGATTTAAATGCGTGTGGTTTATATGTGTGCGTAATGCGCGTTCGTATTGGTCTCTTGCTTGTAGTTGAGTTACAGAGTGGGAAACAATTGGGGACACTCGTTCTAGTACAAATCAGGAGTTATTTCCTTTGTAACGTCTTTTATCTGTTCTGTGCATAATAACTTTGATTTGAAAAAATCCAAAGCCTTTTTTTCAAAGTTCTTTGCTCAATATGATGGTCGGAAGGCTCTTGAATTGCAAAGTGTCGGTCAGTTAGTCAGAAAGTTGAAGCTAGTTGCCCATTTCAAAACGTAGATCTCTATGGAGAAGAACGCACAAGAAATTCCAAGGACAATCTTTTAAATCAATATATTACAAAATCCTGGGTACATAATTATTGTTAATTCTTTAAGTGAAAACTCCGCAGACGTGATGGGTATCGATATCTAAACATGATGAAACAAAAAAGTTAATGTTCTTACCTGTACCTACGGGGTAGTGTAGTTACTTGAAATTTTTTGTTTGATGAAAATTCAGACCTGTTTTTTAGATATCCACCACGTTTGCAAAGTTATCTAGCTAATTTAATTTCGTTCCTGATTAAGATTGCGTACTTACATCACTGTTCAAATTTCCAGCCAAGCCCAGCGTATCAATTCAACTGCACAGCCAGCCGGCCAGCGCCAGTAACTTCCGCCTCACCCAAACCAGTGGGCATCGCATCTCAGCACCGCCACAACACAAGAAGCCGCCGCTTATGACTGACGACGACTACGATGACGACTTCCCTTCGCTGGGCATCGCGAGAGATGACCACCCGAGCATCGGAGCTGGCACCGTGCAGGCGCCTAAGGTAGCTTTTATGAAAGACTCGCTGTGGGATTTCATCGCGCACTGGATTTTTAAACTCTCGGTGTTGAGCCGAGCGTTAAGAATCACACTGTTGAGTTTTTAACTCTCGGCGCTAAACAGAGCGTTGAAAATCCAGGTGTGCGATAAAATCCCACCGCGATAGTTTTACGTCCGTGCGAACGTGAGCTATCTTTTTCCTGTGATTTTGTCTACATCTATTTTCTTTTTAATACAAATATCCAGAAAAGCCTCTGTCCTTCTCCAGGTCCAAGGCTACCCACCTCAATACCTGTCAAATTTTATTACGATCGAGTTTTAGAAGGAGTGACGAACACAACGATTTACATGCCGAAGCTTCTTTAACTCGATGTGCCACATTGAAGGCATGGTTTAGGAAGATGTATGAGATGAATCAGTTGAAATATACAGATGAAAAAAAAAAACTGGGTCCGTTTGCTTGTCTCGCCGTCACAAGTTTATTACGTAACGTAAATAATGTTCTTTTTTTTTCGTTTCCAGGTGTCTCTAATCAACAGCCAAGAGATGCAAGCTTTAAAGAGCAACCACACTCAGACTCATCAGAAGAAGGCTCCTCTAAGTTCTGAAGCGTTCCCCGCGCTATCATCTACATCCGCGCCGGTCGCCCCGCCGCAGTGGATCACCATCCCTAAGACCAAAGAGAAGCAGAAAGCGACCAAGTCCGAACGTCCTCCAAAACCCAAGGAACCGGCTTTCAACGCTGTAGCTGACTTCCCCACTCTACCCATTAACTTAACCAAATCCAAGTCCAAAAAGCAAGCTCAACCTACTCCACCACCGCCCCAAACCATCGAAAACACAAAACTAACCAAAAAGGAAAAGAAAAAACAAAACAGTAAAAAGGAAAACTTACTCGACACGTACAACGTGAACGGGACCAACGATAAGAAGCTTCTAAAGGAGTCGTACGCCTCAGTCAACGCTAATAATAATAACCAAACCGTGGAAGACAAAAAGGTTAAGACTGTAGAGTCTACAGTTAATGAAGCTGAGAAGAATAGAAACGGCGGTAACGGAGACTTTAGTTTAGCTGCTAAAGACTATCCTCCACTAAACTCTCGGAGCGAAAATAGTTTGCCGACTAAAAAGATGGCGAATGGTAGCGTTCCGCCGGGGTTTAAACCCCGTCCGGCTTGCGACGGCATGACGTTCACGAACTCGGCCGGACAGACGTTCCCCGCGCCGTTACACACTTACATGCCGCCGCCGAACTTCGAGCATAGAAACCGAGCTTTAGTCAAGCAGTTTGCAGTCGCTTTAGGCGGTGCTGCGGTTGTCGAGGAGTTCAAAATCGCGTCTCGAGCGTTCCGTGACAGTTCTATTAGCGCGGAGCAGTTTCTTCAACACTGTCGTTCGGCGCTTGGTGCGGAATTCGATGCTGTGTTCCCGGAACTGGTGGCGTTGTTGCCAGACATCGCTAAGCAGCAAGAGTTGATGGTGGGAAGAAGTGAAGAGCTCCACATGTGCGCTACTTGCGGGCAACTGCTAGCGCCTGAAGACCGCGCCGCGCACAACACGCAGCACTGGCCGCCCCTCGCGCCTCGCTAGACACGTCACACTGCCGCTCAACCTGCCTTGTGTTCATACATCTCTAATAGACGCCACTAATTGTGCTGACGAACAGCCTTCAGTTCAAACTGAGAGTGAGTGTGAATACTTCATCGTTAACGCCATACGGACTTGTTTACTATCAGCCAGTGCCTATGATTTGCGACTAGATTTTTGAGTAATGATGTCATCATTCTTAGCTACAGAAATTGACAGAGTCATCATTTTACTAGGGGGTCAACATTGACATTAATTTGAATTTTATTGTACCTATGTTTTGTAAATACATAGTTATTTCATAGATATTGTTCCACGTATTGTAGCCGTTATTTGTAAAGACATCGATGCTTCGATGTTCCCTGTATGACCACGTATTTCGCTAGCCAGAATATTCCTTTGACTGTGTTATGTGATCATATTATATCCACAGTAGCGCAATTCTAAACTGAAAATGTGATTTTGTAAAATGTAAATGTTATGATGTAAAATATATTGTTTCAAAGTTTTATAATATTTTTGTACTTCTAAAGCAGAACGATTTCATTAGTTTTGTGTAAAATATTTTTGTTGAATATTGTTAGTGGTTTTATTCACAATGGGTCGCCCTTTGTGCTAAATAATATTTAAATAATAATTAAACAGTCCATCTTCTTAACTTTAAATACATTTGTGTATGTAATACATTTATGTACATTGTATAAATACAATGCATAATTTTTTTATAATGGTAAATGTACATACTTGTTTTAATAATTATATATTCGAGTGTATCACTTTATTTGAAACAACCGTAGTTATTTTCCTAACATTAACTTTTCCTGCCAAAAACTGACATAATGATGCTATTTTCTGAAGATCATTAAAATATCTATTGAATCCTACCGAAAATTATCTCACCCATACCAATCCACGAAAGATATCAATGATAAATAAATTGCAAAGTGTCACAAAATACCATGGCTCTTAAGTTTAAGGTCACCGTCACAAACAAAATTTGATAAAAGCACGGAAATATAATAATCTCGACAGTTTCTAGTAGTGTTATCACAACGGAGAGGGTACCATGTTAGATAATAAAGATATGATTCAAAGAGGCGCCTATAAATTGAATACTCGCCGCGGGTGGTCTCTGAGATGAACAGCACAACACTATGAAGTCAATTGTTTTAATTTTGTGGTAAGTTTTCTATTCAATTATTTTACTTTTTACCCGACTATAGGGTACTGGATTCGAGTAATGTTTTTCGGTGTATGCGAGTCTTTTATCTTTTAACCTCAACATATTTCGGAATAAGTACCATTATTTTGCCTGACTGTAAGCTGCGTTTACGCATCAACGACGCTGGATAGTAAAATAATGGTGCATTTTTCTAGCAATCTGCCGCCGCGAACTATTGTACTTCAGACATTATTTAAAATACTCGAATTATCTTCTTGTAGTTCTACAGTAGCACTGACATGGGGAATCGCGGTAAAGCAGAGTAGAAAATTTCCGGACGACTTCATTTTCGGAACCAGCACAGCAGCTTATCAAATTGAGGGAGCATGGGATAAAGATGGTACTTGTACATATGACCTTTAATTTGAACTTACTCCCATCGCACATGATTTATTATTTGTTGACATATTTCAGGTAAAAGTGAAAACATCTGGGATTATTTGACTCACACTAACCCTAGTGCAATCGCAGACCAGAGTACTGGTGACGTAGCTTGCGACTCCTACCACAAGTATGAGCGAGACGTCGAGATGATGAGAGAATTAGGCATCGACGCCTACCGCTTCTCTTTAGCCTGGTCCAGGATACTACCCAACGGCCTCGCGGACCACGTCAACGAAGAAGGAATAGCTTACTATAACAAAATAATCGATGAAGTACTGAAGTACAACATTGAACCCATGGTTACGTTATACCACTGGGACTTACCGCAAAAACTTCAAGATATGGGCGGATTCCTTAACCCTCTAGTAATAGACTGGTTTGCCGACTACGCTCGAGTGGTCTTTGAACGCTTTGGTGATAGGGTTAAGAATTTTATCACCTTCAATGAAGGTGGACAAATCTGTTATGAAGGTTATGGTTCCGATTCAAAGGCTCCAAGGTTAAACTTCACGGGTATAGCCGAATATGTTTGTGCTAAGAATCTTGCTCTTGCGCATGCTAAAGCATACCACATTTATAATGACGAGTTTAGGCCTGCACAAGGGGGAATGTGCGGCTTCGCTATAGCTATGGATTCGTCTGCTCCTCTTACTGATTCCGAAGAAGATGCTTATGCTGTGGAAATATTTAGCCAATCGCAGGTATGATCGTATGACGCCGTTTTTGAGACGGGACAATTAGGGTAGGTACCTTAATCGTTGTATCTACGGGAAAACGATCTTAGATGACCATCCATATCTTTTTTAGAAATTTAGATCGACATTCACAGATTTTGAATAAATTGTACTGTCAGTAAGATAATGTAAATTTTTGCAAAATCTTTTTATGATACCATTAGATCCTGTTTCCTATAAGGATCAAAAAACTATGGGACCAATAACTGTGGTTTGAGTACTAGAAAAGTAAGAAATCGCGAAAAGCTTTAATTTACCATACATTTCGTAACAAATGAGACTCCAACTTACTTTAGTATGACCCTACTGCTCCGTCTCAAAAATCCACCTTCTATACCGTTTTAGATAGACGGCTATCAATCTATAAAAAATGGTGAGAAAATTCCAAATGTGGCATTTATGTTAACTTTCATTTTTATTTCTGTTCCAGACCGGCAGCCTAATTGTGTAACATATTTTCGTAAACGATTACGACTAATCTGTTTGATTTTGTCACTTCAACAACATTCATTGCGGTATCTACAGTGTTGAGCAGAACTTTTTATCGAACTTATGAAGCAATGTATTAGCAATCTGTTACAAAACGATTCAGATTCCGATTGATTGTATATTACGCAATTAGGGTACTGGTCAACCCATGGAGGGTTGACCAGGTCTGGCTTTCCATTTATCTCGATGCCAATTTTAGAATCATATTTAATTTACAGCCGAATGTATTCAATTTATTCATTATTTCTAGTGGGCACTATACACAGATCCAATCTTCTCAAAAGACGGAGGATTTCCGAAAGAGCTTTTAGAGCTTGTAGCAAAAAAGAGCGCAGCGCAGGGCTACCCAAGATCTCGGCTCTCAGACTTCACTGAGGAAGAGAAGGCCTACATTCGGGGCACAAGCGATTTCTTCGGCGTCAACCATTACACGGGTGCCCTTACATCTGCCTCGCTGTTCACGTCACAGTTTGCTGTACCGTCATCCATGGATGATATAGAAGTCGCACAGATGAAGCCACATGATTGGCCACAATCCGCATCCAGTTGGCTGCAAGTGAGTACAATGTTTTCATTTCACATTCCCACGGAGGTCAATTATTGTCTATTCACCTGAAGAAGTGGAGCAGTGGTGGCTAAGTGGTAACAGCAGCAGCAGGCCCTTTACTTTGTGTAAATAATTTCATCACCACTGCTCTGAAAACGGTGAAGAAAAACATCGTGAGGAAATGCCCTAGAACCAAAAATTCGAAGTCATGTGAGATCTACCAACCCGCACTGGGCCTGCGTGGTAGATTACAGCCCACTCCCTCTGAAGAGAGGTGGCTTGTGTCCGAGCAATGGGAACATTCTATGCTGATTATGCTGTAGACGTGTAGACAAATATTCCAGGGGGAGATGAACATTCCCTTATTTTTGACCAAGGACATCTACTTTTTCAGATCTGTCAAAAAGCGTATTCCAAGTTAAGGTTCGTAAACAGTGGCGCGACGCAACAGCGCGACACAAAGGAACCGCGTGTCGCGCGACGAGTGGTGCCTTTGTGTCGCGCCTGTTTGCGGGAGCAATCTTAAAATATTGCACAGAATCAACAAGTGAAACGTATTACGTTATCACAATCAAATTATTTACCAGTCAAATCGAAAGACGAAAAATTATCGAATGCTTTTGCTTTATTTATTAATGGCAGAATCTGAGTCGTACAGTGTACACCTCTGCCTAACTCGGACAAAAGACGTGGTGATAAGTTGTTAGCGAATGCTGTTGCCAATATATCCATATTTTATAACCCAAGAATTGTATTCAAAATCAAAATATTTTATTTCACATAAACCTACATGGGCACTTATGAAACGTCAGATTCTAGGTGCACGGTTCCAATTGGTCGTTTCCTATGGAGAAGAGCCGGCAAGAAACTCCATGGTTTAATTGACTTACACTTATTATTAATTATTATTTTGTTCCCAGCAAATGCCAAACAGCATGTACATCGTACTGAAAAGCATACAAGCAAGATATGGCGATGTACCGATCTATATCACGGAAAACGGTTGGTCTACCCATGAGGGCATCGAAGATGAAGGTCGGGTAGCTTACTATAGGGCTGCGTTAGAAAGCGCGTTAGATGCTATGGACGAAGGCATCAACCTCAAGGGATACTTCGCATGGAGTTTGATGGACAACTTTGAGTGGTTGGCTGGATACACGTAAGTGCATTTTATTTTTCTATAGACCTTTTTTATGAGGATGCATAAGAAAAGAGCAGACAAAAAAAAACTCAATGATGATATATATGGCTACAGACTACCGACCTCAAATAAATTGCGGAAAAAAACAAACGGAATGCGGTATAAAATGTGCTTTATTCGACTTTATTTTTACAGGGAACGTTTCGGCTTATACGAAGTTAACTTCGACGATCCCGAACGCACTCGCACGCCAAGAAAATCCGCTTTTATCTACAAACAAATCATAAAGACGCGTACGATTGACCATGAATACGAACCAGAGAGCAACGTCATGACTATAGATGAGGGACACTGAGACTAATTACAAAATAAAACACCGACAAATTTTTTGTTTATAGATGTATATAATTTGAACCTTCAAAAACATATCCTGGTACTAATAAAACCCATGAAATTGTATAATATAAATGCATGTTTACTTGTCGCTTTTGCCCCATCCCAAGAAACCTTTGACCAGTCCTGTAAGACCTGCGCCTTGCTTCTTATTGTCAGCTGCGCCGGTCTTATCGTCCAAGTTCGGAAATTCCACGAAATTACAAGCCAAGTCAAAGAATAACGGTTTGCAAGGAATGGCTTCCATAGACGGAGGCATTTTGTAGATGTTAGGGTTCTTAGTCAGGACTTGAGTATCCTCACGGTACTCGTCCAAGCGGTCCACCAGAGGTTTCTTGTCTTTATAAGACTTGCCAGAAGAATACTTCGTGTCCTCGTCCTGGTCTTCATCATCTTCAAGAACGGAGTCGGCGTGTACTTCGAATTTGCAGCTCTCGATGTCCTTTTTCAACAATTGCAACTTTGCCACCAGTTGTTTGTCGTCAAGCTTTTTGCCTAATGATTCGGCAGAGTAGTTGCTGCATCGTTCTAACATAGCGAGAGCCTCTCTGAAGCGACGCAGCCCGGTCAGAACTTGGGCGATGTAGTAGCAACGGAACGCGCGGTATGCCTTCGACAGAATTTCTATTTCTTGCTGATAAGCGGCGTCGGTTTCGAATCCTGGTAGTTGCTGCAATTCTGTGAAGTTCTGCAGAATGATCTCGTAGAGCCTGGTGAGATCCTGAGGACGGACCTTCTTGCCGTCGATTTGTATGTTGTTCTTGCGAGCCTCCTCCGCTTGTTGGACTAGCAAATTGTTCCTGTCGACCGTCCGCATCAGACGCACATACATCAAGTACGACAGCAAGTAGTTGATGCCAGACATCTGCGCTTCGGAAGCTGTCTTCAACTTCGGATCAGTTTTGATTTCATCCTTGATCGCTGAAATAGCGTCCTTGCAATCCATGAGAATGTTCTCGAGGATATCGATCTTGGCCTGTACGGTCTCTGCTTTGGCGACGGACTTCTCTAGATCTTGCAACGCGATCAGGAACAATCGCACTTTCTCGGGCCTCACAGATACTTTACGACCGCGCCATTCCACTTCATGCATCACGCCAGAGCGAGACTCTCTGAAAAAAAAAATACACAAATGAATGAGTGCTTGTAAAATGCAGACACAAACTGCGAATGTCAGTCTCCATGCCCTTGTTTATTAACACATATTGTGTTAATAGTTCAACTGTGGCAGCACTTTTTATTTCGCAAAAGCAGTAGTAAGGTCGGTTTTCTGAGTTAGTGCGATTAAACTACGACAATCGCACGATTAAACCAATAAGTTAGACATCCTTTGGTTAACTTAATTTTTCAACCCAAATAAATAATAAGAAATTTTATGGCTGGACCCTCAGAAATGTAATGCGCCTTAAAGTGTACTATGCTCTTAAGTAGACTGCGAAATTAACAGTTTCTTACGATTTTGCAGTTCTTTATTAGGTCGTTTGTTGAAATGTGATTCAGGAACATGATATTTAAGTGGAATTCCACGGGTTACTTATGAGCATCCTCCATGAAGATGAATAGAAGTGAACTGACTTAGCTTGCGCCATGAGCGTGTCCAAGTTGTCGATGAGCCCCTGTCCGCGCATGGCCACAAGGTCGCCGGCCGCCGACTCGTCGCCGATGTTGTACGCGCAGTAACGGAGACTGGGCTTCAATTCTTCTGCCTGTAGGTATACAGATGAAATCACACGCGTCTTGTTTATGAGAGAAAGAGACGAGAAAAAACAGAAAGATACATAATATAGTGCTAAATTGAATTCATTTACTACACGCAGCGGGCTTACAATGCTCTCAGAGTACAGTACAGCAACGCCTCTGGTGCGACTACCTCGATTTTGCAGTGCCTTGGGCAAGTTTGCCGAGGGTGGATGACTTTTACGCTATGATGCGCAAAAAGTCAGCCTCACTAATTCACCGAATTCGAGGGAATTGCAACGGAATACTAACGATGATTGCAGACAGACCAGTATCTGCAGCTGTGGGAAGGTTTATTTCATTTGAATAATTTATTTCCACTTTATTTTCAATTATTTATTTCGTTTTTTTTTTTTTTTTGATATAACATTAATTCTCTCTACTACTAGATCTCCTCATGACTAACATAGTTTAATGATAATGTAACACGAACAAGATATGGACATTTAAATAGTCTTAATTAAACGAATTTTATTTATTTAATGATTATTGTTGGCGAGACTCTAAAATTCCTTAAGTTTTCTAATGTTTATGAACTATAAATTATAGTACTATTATATTACCTAAATCTCTACAAAAATAAAAGATTAACCATCAGCGTTTCAGAGTAAAAGAGAGATGGAACTAACAAATAAAAATATATAAACTACCTGCATGCGTAGCATGACTTCCATAGAAACGGGTTTTGTCGATGGAAGAATAGACAGACAAAGTTAGAGATTTCTTTTTTAATCTTTTTTAGTAATTTGTTCTATTATTCCTTCGATAAAACTCGTCCATGCTACGTATGAGACAAATACTGACAAAATACTACATGATTCATTCAAGACTACTATGGGTACCTAAAATAAAAACACCGTACCTTCTGCTTATAAACCAAGCGCTCATCTTCAGGCAGCGCCGCGCATAGCTTCTCGAGCACTATCTGCGCCCGATGCAGCGCCTCCGCGGCGGGGCGCCACTGCTGCAGCTCCACCAGCAGCGCGCCGCTCAGCCACGCCGCGTACGCGCCCGCCTCCAGCTGCGTGCGCGCATCGCAAACTCCGCTTTGCTGTCAAAGAAGGTTTCTTTTTTAAATGTGGTTCACTAGCAATAGTTTAGGAGCAAGTTGATTGTTAGTATGAGTCGTGACACGTACGCACACACGTCCAGATACGTAAGCGCATCGCAAACTCCAGTTTGCGAACAACGTTATAGAGTTCATTTTAGAAAGCAGTTTAATGACAAATTACAGTGGATCTAAACATTCGTTTCCTTTCTGCTCCTACGATAGGTTGATTGAAAGGTTTTCTGCACTGTCATATTGTCATGCACTTTATCAATCCGATAGTGCTCATACAAAACCGAAATGACAACAATTCTGACTAATATTACAGCTGATAGAGATGTTGGTAGAAAAACAAATGTTGGCCTGCCCAACCCCAAACAAAGTCGTATAAAAAAATGAGGATGATGATGTGGAGCTTAGTTATATTAGCTTTAATAAAATCGTCAACTTTTTGTCGCCCTCTCGTAATAGTACACATTGCCACAATATTAGATTCTATCTATATCTACCTCACACAACTGCAACAGGGTCTGTGCATGAGCGTACGCCTTCTTCAACCTTGCAGCTAGATGGAATTTCTTCCTTGGCTCAGTGTTGGCCTCCTGCCGCAGCTGCATAGCGTGTGCCCAAGCCCTCTCAGACTGCAGTAGCGGCACGCAGAGCAAACGGCTCTCAGCAGACGTCGCCGTCAGGTGCACGGTCGTGACGTCACGGCGACGGTAGTGGCGTCGGTCGCCCTGGGGAAGAAGATTGTGATGTTGGTAGCTGTTGTTGGAAGACCAAACTAAAGTGATTGTAAACAGTAGACTATTATACATTTACATGGACAGAATTTTATTTTCTTCTGGCATTATGAAGTATGTTGATTAACATCAATCCATTGGAATCCAGTGACACTGGAACAATATCTCAATATTTGAACAATCTAAACACTTTTCACTTCACTTATGGCTAAACCATGAGCTTACTCAAAAAGCTTTGGTCTATCAGGCAAAAATTTTAAATGGACAAACCTGTGGTATTTTGAGCACTTTGCGCAGCCGCCTGAGGCGCCTTGAACAATACCCTCGGTAACGCTGGTAGTCACCATGGCGAAGACCATGTTGTTGTTGAGCATCCTTTGTAATACGGAAAACTAATTCTCTAGCTAAGAAATATTATTTTGCCATATAACAGAATATTTTAAAGTTATAAGAGATAATAACAGTACTTTTAAATAGATCATTAATTTAGAAGTACTGTATCAGATAATGATGATAGTTGTAAGCAACATTTATTTATTTATTGAGGACCTCCTACAAAAGATGTACACAAAATATCATAATAGAAGTTTTAGCTAGACATCTGGCTGAAAAATATACTTGTAAAGCAGTCGCTGTGCTGTTTGAACAAACTCGAACATAATAACAGAACACATATCACTTCGCGCAGACAAGCCATGGTGTCTTTGTTGAAGGTGGCTCACCGACGCCTCTGGTGTTTGTGTCTTCAAAGTATTAATTCCTGTGCCGTTTTGTGGAAATAAACTACTATAAATAAACATATGTAACTGAAACTGCTACACTAATTATGAACGTAGTTCAGTAACATATTGCATGACCAGTCTGTATAACTCATAGGGGAGTGAAGCCCAAACAAGCTGTAATGACGAAATTATGTGGTCTACAAAAACATGTTTTGTTTATACTAAACATAAGTTATTAACATAAAATTAAAGTGAAAGTTTAAGTAAGATATTTTGACTTAATAGATGAGGATTATGATATTGATCTTTAATAAATTAAGGTCAGTGGGTCGTCTTTCATAGCTGGCTATGTATATTATATTCGACATAATTCTACAAATACATAAATAATTAAAAAAATGAATTCTTATCTCTAATTCAAAGGATACTCTCTAATGTTAAAAGTTTCGGAGATTTGACTTCTTCTTTTTCAATTTCTTCGGAGGATATAGGTTTGGCATCTCCGGAATTGCCCTCCAACACCACCATCGTGACTTGCTAGGAATTTAATTAGTCAGTTTCAGTTAAATTACTGTAATATTTCCTTTTGATTTAATTTTAGTGAACAAGACAGCTCTCAGACAACACGACACATGTTGTAAATGTTCAGGTAAATACAAAACACTACACACACACTTTAAACATGAAATAAAGAGTTTCCACACTCAATTGCAAGAGCAGTGTTTGTGCTAGAAAAAGTAGTCATGTGATTTATAAGTTTAAGATACAATGTTTTTAACTGGAACGAATTATGTTCGTGATTCGTCACTTGACGTTGACGACGACAGTCACGACAGTTGACATAACGTTTTTTTTTGTAGGGTTGGAGGTTTTGAAACAGAGTCTTTAAGGAAAGAAAAGAAACGGAAAAAAATATAGAATGATAAAAAAAAGTACTTACTGGTCTTAGTAATGCTAGTAGATTGACATAAAGTCAAGATTCCCAGACATTTTTGGTCGTGTCAATGTCGTGGCTCAAAATGCTAAAATGGGACTAAGCAGGACATGTCTGCCACATGCCAGACAAACAGTGGGCCCAAATAGCGCAGAACTGGTGCCCGAGACAGTGAGGCCACAGACATATAAATTGTCTGTGAGCGAGGCGGGGTCGCTGCAGACCACGAAGAAGATGGAAGGATGAGCTGCATAGGTTCCGTTAACACTGAAAGGTGGGGACGAACGCCTCTGCCCATGAGACATAGGACAGTGAAGGCTAGTAAAAAGAAAAGACGTGGGTTAGGATTTATGGATGCGAACATCATCCATAAATTCAGCCTAAAGAAACCCACTCCACTGCTGGACACAAGCCTTCTCCAGGCATCAGTCGTCAACATATCGACAGTCGACAATCCTCAGTCCTGTGTCACCTTCCCGCACCCCCATAGAAGTGTTTTTTTTAAATCACACATTCTGCTGTGGGTTGAGTCATAGCTTACCTTTCTGATTGTAACGGAACCTTTAAAATATTGAATCGTTTCAGGGGTTTCAAGATTTTCTACTGTCAGGTGCTGTCGTCAAAGAAACACAACGACAGCAGGACAGCAAATTGTTTTTTTTCTTGAGTGTGACAGAGACACAAACTGTCAAATGCTAAATATGGTAAGTGACAGTAGAACACAAAAACGAAACATTCAACCGAATTGTTTTCCTCTTGTCTTTTTCTCTTGCTTGTTCTAGGTTAGTGTTTTGGGTTGTGGAAATATTTCTTTAAATATCTGTGAAATCTTACTGGATTTGATATTTTTTGATCGTAGCATTGGGAAACCAAGTGTTAACTGTTGTAATTGAATACTTATTTTCTTCCACAGAACGCATAATTCGACAAAATGGCAAAGTCAAAGAATCATACAAATCATAACCAAAGTGAGTTCCTAAAGCTATTTATTCTATGAGAAACCTTGTGATCATGATGAATTACAAACCATGAGAATTAAACTTATTATATTCCCAACCGTAACAGCAAAACAAGATCTATCTTTGATGAAGTTTAAATTTTGTGGTTAAGTTTACATGTTGTAAATACAACGATACTTTCTTTTATTCCAGACCGCAAAGCCCACAGGAATGGCATCAAAAAGCCTAGAAACCAGAGGCACGAATCCACCCTTGGCGTAAGTGAAAATATTTCAGTAATTACTAATATTAAATGTAGAACTTCACAAGAATGCATAGACTCAGTACAATACCCAGGTACCTACCGAAATCTATCATTTTAGTCACTGTTCAAGATGAAAGAACTAGTTTTCTCAAGTGCGTTTGGTTTTGTAAATAATTGTAATGATACAGTGCTACCATTATTTATTATTATGAAATCACAATTTCCTAATAACTTTAAGACCAACTTTTATAAAAAGGAACTTGCCTTAAAACTCCCACCTTAGGTTTTATCTGTGCTTCTTTAATTAAGCTCAGAATTAATCAAAATCCTGATTACTCTTAGATGATTTACTGATTTTTCATCCTATGATATGTGATACAAATTTACCACATCATTAATCTATTTGCTGATTTGTACTTAATAAATATGCTGTGTACTTAATAAATATGCTGTGTACTTATTAAATATTGCTAAAGAAGCTACCATCAGGTAGCTTTCTTTACTGTTATCTACTTTATTTAATTAAAAACAAACATCAAAAATAATAGACCACCAATGGCAGGAATCTGAAGCAAGTTCTTGATCCAACTGCCCAACAAGAGCCTCCTTGGTTGTGGCTCTTGGCTTAATAGCCAGCACAAAAGCTTAATAGCAGCCATTATCATTATTATATCAATAATCCCATAGATTAATGACTTGATTTATTCCCATAATTTTCAAAAAGGAAAAGAAAAGTAACAACTGCCTAATTACCCAAAACCATGCAACTCCTTGGCTTGCAAACAGTTGACTATCATGCTGGGGCATAAACAAACCCAAATGTTTTTTTTTTAGATTTTTCTTTTGGAAATGAATATATCATATCATATAATAATCTTTAACTTTACAGATGGACTCCAAGTTCCTGACGAACCAAAGGTTCTGCAAAAAAGGTAACCTGAAACCTGCAAAGCAGCTTGCCCGTGCAGCAGAAAGGAAAGCCATACGGGAGGCCAAGGCCAAGAAATGAACATTATGTAAGGACAATAAAAACTTAAAAACTTAATCAGTACTTTCAATTCAAATCAAAACCTCTATACACCATTTAATTGAACAGCATGTGGCTGGATTCCCACTAGAAATGTACAAGGAAGAGAAGCAGTAAGCATAGAATAAAACAAATTTTAAATTCTATTTGCTTTTAGGTACAGTAAAAGTAGCTAAAGGAAGCAATTTTCTTAGGTTGCTGTGTCCTTTGCTCATCACTGCTTCACACAGCTCTTGTGGAAAGGCATGCTTTTCATTGACTGATGTTGTTATAAGAATAGTAGTTGTGATTGTCATGATTGTAATACAATAAATATCTTTGTGTTCCTCATAACCAATTTTGAAGGTACACCATGATAACACAGCCGCATGGGTCGATCGAAGTTTAAAGAAAGTTTGCCGCGGTCGGTTCATGAAAGGAACACCATCTATTGCACATTGAGACCCCTCCGTGCCTCGTTGGTCAAGGCCGTCATTCGTAGATCTTTGGTGACAGTCAGAAGCCCAACCTGACAACCAGTCTTATACCAAGAGGTCTCGTCATAATGTGTTACCCATTAACTGTGTTGTGAAGGTCAGATAGGCAGTCGCTCTTGTAAAATACTGGCATTTAGCTGCATTCGGTTAGACTGGAAGCCGACCTAACATAGTTGGGGAAAAGGATAGGCAGATGATGTTTGAACTCAGAAACTAAAGCTGGACACAACTCTGCCTACCCTTTCGGGGCGACTGTTCAGGCTTGATACGTTATAAACGTTGCAAATGGCCAGTGGTGTAATTGCGTAACACACCAACGGGTATCTCCAATTTTTGGCGGACTGGAGATAGAAAAACCTATCAATCTCTGGTTTCAACGTCCCAATAAAGCCTAAACGTGTTGACAGCTATTTGGATGACAGGGACAGATAGAATTGTACTGTCTATCATCAGTAGCGATTTGTCTTACGACGTTAAAACCAGATATTGATAGGTTATTCTATCTCCAGTAGGCCAATGATGAAATGGATATTTTATTGGGTTTGGCCGTAACAATAGCAATGTCTTTCATTTTGACAGTTCAACAACTGGGGGTGGCAACTAGTGCTGGTTAGGAAAGAAAACTGGTTATTTTACATATAATTTTTATTTCTGAATTAGATCACAAATAGTAATTATAAACTTATCATAATTGAAATGAAACAACTTATGTGCTAAAAACTAAATCCCTTACATATCAATCATTGTGATACATTCATTAAAAATAATCATACTCATTAGATTCCCAACTTTTTGGTCCTACCAATCAACAGATCACTTACCTACATGAATTTTAATAATAACATTTATTCGATTTCCGTATACCTAAGGATTCCAGATTCCCGCACACTAACGTACGTATACATAATATAAACGGTCCGAAGTGAACACAGTGTACGGTGAGCTGCTTCAGGATCTCGAACTGTAGTGTCCAGAACAACTGACCAATTAACTTTCTAATTTTATAGGGCTCCTTACAAGCGACTGATGTCATCAGTCAGAACATCGAACCGCGTCCACTTTGGGATCCAATAATTTGGGCCTGCTTGCAATAAAAACGATTTGAACCGTCATTCCAAGTTACAAGAAGTATAACCTAACTACTACAAAAAAATAATGAACATGAAAATGCTATGTACATAAGACACTAATACAGTTCAAACTTATTTAAGCTTGTTAGAGTAACTACAAGGATCGTTAGTGATAAAGTCTTGATAAGAACTCAAAACTAATTTTTCGCGCACCACAAAGGGGCTTCATAAGAGTTATTACATTAGTCAAATACATACGTGTGTATATAAGTATCTCATGAATGACATACTCAATCGGATGTCACGTTCACACATAACATAAAGGTTCTCTGTATTTTATGCCCGACGTGATCACGGCTGCCTATCGCCGTTCTCTGAATCGATTGACTGGTTTTTAAAATATTCACGGTTCCTTATCGTGCCACTTGAGACGTTGCATACATACACTGAATAGCCTTACGTAAAAAGTAATGTCAAGTTTATAACTGTTGCAAACTTAATCGTGAGCTTGTTCTTGATGATCAATTTAACAGACATTCACTTACTTGTGAATGTTACCTTTGCGATCTACACCCTAAATGCGTAACACACTGCCTTTTACAATCCAAAGGATTTTGAAAGAAATTCCTAATGCATTGCTCTATATGTATGAAAAATGCACTCTGCTTGACAACGTAAATAATGCAATGAATATTGTCGAATTGTCAAAATAAAATGCATCGCGATTCAAGCGTGTTACGCAATTACACCTACTTTTGTAGGCTTTTTGGTACCTAATTTAATAACGTATGTTCAGGTACGATACTTTACTGGTACTGATCACTGCAGAATGTAGCTATTGCTTGTCTCTTAAATGCTTTTAACACTGAATATTTAATGACTAGGTACCCCAGAAAATTAAGGAGCATGCGATGCTCGATGCGATGCACACGGCAATCTCTTGTAGAACGGACTTAAAAGGCAGCCTTTTAATACAACATTACATACTCAAAATAATGTAGCATATTATGAAGCCTTATGTGGTGCACGTAATCACGAGAATTGAACTCCAATGTTGACCTCCTCAATATAACAAGTCAATTTAGTTACATTAGATCTAGAATAGTAAAAGTTATTCCATTTTTCGGCGTTATAAGCGAATAGATGGAATAGGTAGGCAGTGTGTTGAAATTACGACTGCGCTTTATTTTTTGCCTTAGGATGGGGCCCAGGCCCAGCTCCATTTTGCTTATTTTTACCTTCTCCATTTTTAGGTCCCTTAGGCCCGGGGCCTTTAGGGCCCAGTCCATGATTTGGCTTGTTATCATTTTTGCCATCACCCTTGTCATTTTTGTTTTTGGGAGGCGCTGGCGGAATCCTCTTGATGAAGAATCTGAACGACAACTTTTTGTCTTTGATGTAGTGCACCAACACTTCCAAAGGCAGAACGGCACATTTCCCTTGACGGAAAATCTCTTCAGGCTTAATGGCATCATTGAAGCAATGTTCCGTGAACACGACTTTCCTTCTGGGATTCTGCTTGCTTATTACGTGTATCTCAAAAATATGGTCATGTGCTGCTTTCCTGCTGCCAATATGCTGAATAGTCCAGTACACCATATTTTGAAGAGTGTCGATCTTCACAGTGATGATGAACAGGAATTTGGTCTGGGCCACCAAGTAAAAGTGACGATCATCATTTTTTATGTCTACGTTGGTAAGTTCCACCTCTTCATCAGTAGTGACGTTGCAGTGGGACGCATGACGTTCCTTGAAGTGTTCCATCATGTCCTTAAGTTGGCCTGTAAACAGAATAAAAAAAATTAAGTGAGGTCTCAATCATTTTGATTCTTTACTTGTCCTTTACCATTACGGGCTGTGGATCATTAATTTATAATTTTCATGATGTAATTTCCCTTTTTTTTTATTACCTGTCCAGGAACATTTCCCAAACACAACACCGAGCGGGCAGTCCATTGCTCGGAAAATGCATTCCTTGAGATGTTCCTCCAAGTCCACAGACACCATGGTGTAGACACATCCCGCAGATTTATTGGGACATGGCACTTTTGCCTGAAAAAGGTTGAGATACAAAATAAATAGAGAAACAAAGCTGAGGTTATAGAATAGAATGATGAGAAATGACAATGCCAGATCCTGCCCCAGCTATTTACAGGAAATATCAATTAGTGAAAATAGTTGTTATGATTATAGGACCTTTTCATAATACATTGTTTTTCAGTAGAACTTGCCGATTACAAATAAATGATAAAAGGAATTCAACCCCTGAATTTCCTATTGCGTTACTTATTGCGCATGATACGCAACAAAAAAAAGTTTTAAATACCTGTTAAACAAAAACTCATACTACCTACGATTATATTAATTATGATAATGCGTAACGTATATGTTGTTTAAATCGCTTTTTAACAATTATAAACTACACCTAACCTATAATAAATGTCATTATTGTTTTAAGATTTTAACAGAAACCGCAAGTTCTACAGGCATTAGGACATATGTTTAGTTAACAGTATTAAATAAGCTGTAAGATGCTGCATATTGCAGGCTTGTAAATGAATTTTTGATTTGAGTGGGGCAAAGTTCTATTGAGTTTCTGGCGTTGTCCTTTGGTATCTCTGACCAACTCGCTATTTGTCCCACCACCGCCTTCAAAAACTTAACTAGGCCGTATGAACGGTGGCTAGAGTAATCAGTATCTTTTTCGTACCACTTTGGTGTTCTCTGAGAAATAGATAAGTCGTAGTCTAGCATAGGTTTGAAAGCCACTAATGAGTACTAATATAATTCTCTCAAATTCAACTAATAGTCATCTTCTTGTTATGTTTAATTACTTGTGTACTGTTAGTTACAGTAGGTACACGAGTACCTACAACAATGACTCATATTTTTCATCAAGTTGAAATAATTATTCAAGTTTAAAGGCTACTCGAATAATATTTTGCGTATATAAATAACTACTTGATAAATATATGAAACGCTTCCGTCCCTCGCGAGGTCCTCAAGGGAAAGGCACATTCCGCACATTCAACATTCCTGTTTAAAAAGCCTAATACATACACCGATGATAACATACCCATAGAGAGGTAAGCATCCACTTGTGCTTACCACAGACAGAACTGCACAGAGAAACTCCCATGTAACAGGCGAGCCGTTGCCTGTAGACCCTGCAGCTGAAGGGAGCTGCAGTGCAGGCAACAACTATAAAGCTTCAAGATTGCACCTATCGTTTTAAAGAGTCAAAATTACCTTAGCAACAATTTCTTCCAATTGCCAGTTCCTCATTTGCGTGAGGTTCTGACGGCAGATGGGGCATATCGGCGGCAGCAAGTTCTGCGTGCAGGTGTTGCACAGACTGTGCCCTGACTGGCACTGAAATATTGGCGCGCTCATAGTCTCCATACATACTGGACATTCTGGCAGGTCAATCGCCACTGCTGAGGCCCTGTTAACAATTTTTTTTTGTTGATATAGAAAAGAAAAGAACAGGAGATACAAAAAAAACTTGATTCACTGGAATTCCTCGCGGTAAAAGTGTTTTTGTAGCGATAAGCTCGATGCTTCCGCGCAGTTGTCGAGATTTTAAACAAATATCTATTTTGGATATATACAGCTAAATAGGAACTCACTTTTTATTTGCCTTTGCCGTCGCCATTTTTGAGTATATTCCTGTGAAAAATAAACATAATTGTTAACTTAATTTTATTTGTATACTTACATGTGTAGGTAGGTAAGTTACATGTATTGGCCATTGATAGGTAAGTATGTACATATGTAGCTACAGTACAGTCGTAATCACAAAACATACGGATTCTGTTGTCTGTTCTATGTTTAAAAGTTATTGATAATACTAATATAATACCTAACAGTATGTATGTTCGCGTGTCGGTGATATTTTGAAATGGAATTCGATTGTATTCGGTTGATCGATTGTGTTGATTGTGTAGGTACCTAGGGTACTTGATGTGGACGCTTCGCAATCACAATCCTTGCAAATCTGATAAGAGATAATATGGTTTAGGTAGCAAAATAGGAAGTAAGCCGGTCAGACTTGAAGTCTGAGTTCTATTTCTATCGCACTTACACTTGGTAAAAGTCGTGAAACTCATACCTAACGGTTGACCATCGTTAATTATCTTTAAAGTAATGAATGTCATTAGAGTATTGATAATTAACAATCATGGCTTTCTTTGTTCTGTTAATTGCTCACCAACTTTGCTTGATAAAATAAATAATGCGGTAGGTACCTACCACACTGCGAGTCTGTGTACATCATTTGCCTAGCCTTATGTGCTTACCTACTACAAAATTAAATATAGTAGTACCTAGTAAGTTCCTACCTATCAGTATCACATACAGTGACATTCATTGTATCCCTAACTAACAGCAATACAGATAATTATAGACAGTGGTCCAGGTTATCTGCTTCAAATAAAGGTCCAAGTCCAACGCCTTTGTTTAGCAGATGGTATGTAGTTTAAAATTATTTTGTCGCAAAACCGTTTTCCGAAAATCGTTAGTCATCACAACTCTCTCAAATATGTAACTGCAAACCTACGGGAGAACATGCTAATCAACTACAATGTTAAGTTTGTTCTTGCGTTAACTTCATGTTAACTACGGAACCTTTATTGTACGTGGTCCGACACGCAATTGTCCGGTATTTTACTTTATTTTCACCTCGCCATCAAACATGTTGCTGATGAGCCAGCGACGCGACTTTTCTCAGCACAGGTCAGCACCCTAGTTACGTAATACACTTACACTTTCAAACAAAATTGAATCATTTTAAAGGATAATGCTAATCGATTGCTTCATAAAATGTTCGAAAACATTGTCTGCTCAACAACGTAAATAACTCAATGAATGTTAATGCAACCATTGATATTGTTAGTGTGTAACGCAACTACCCCGCATAAATCGAATGAGGCGTGCGCGATTGCTTTCATTTGAGCTTCAAGTGTCCATCATTTGAAATCTTCAATCACGTAAACATTTAGTACCTATTGCGATTGATCGTTTCGGGGTCGAAGTTGACGAAGACGTTAGCGAGATCTGCAGGCTTAGCACGAGCGCCCTAGAGAAGCGTATTGTCGACGGAAGAGTAGACAAAAATGGCGTTTCTGTGTAGACAGTAGAAAGTTTTCTACTGTCTACACAGAAACGAAACGCAATTGTACGGTAAAAATGGGTAGTTATACACATCACTAGCAACTAACCCGTTGCTATGGACAATCACTGTCTATAAAGCAACCTGAGTCTAAGTGTGTCCTCGTGCTCGCGAAAAAGAGATTTCGAGGAGCGTAGAAAGCGATTTCTATTCTACAGTAGAGTAGAAACAGAAAACGCCATGCTAAGCCTGCTGTCCGACTATTTTTGTTCGTCCATGCACCTAATATTTCTCGTGATTTACTCTATGGTAGCTCGAGAAATCCCCGTACAATTTTTCCCAGTATCGTCATCTCTCAATTAAAATCAAAGTTTGACTGCCTACCTACAATTTAATTGTAAAACACAATAGTATGTTGTTTGTTTACATAATACATCGTTTAATATGTAGCTACCACTACTCGTCCGTCAACAAATTTGCTCGATTTGACCAAGAAGTACCAACGTACTAAATCAAGTATGTAGTTCATAATGAATAGTAATTAAACGAATAACCTACTTAAGGCTCCCGCAAAACGGCGCGACACAAAGGCACCGCTCGTCGCGCGACAGGCGGTCCCTTTGTGTCGCGCTGTGGCGTCGCGCCAGTGTGTACGAGACTTGAGGTGCACACGGCTACATATCAAGCTATAATTTCCAGTGTAAGCTGATCTCGCACTGTGTAGGATTTTTGTACAATGAGAGGTCAGCTTATACTGGAAATTT
Source organism: Dasypolia templi (assembly GCA_963555695.1). Classification (NCBI taxonomy): domain Eukaryota; kingdom Metazoa; phylum Arthropoda; class Insecta; order Lepidoptera; family Noctuidae; genus Dasypolia; species Dasypolia templi. The sequence goes on from OY743138.1 coordinate 24,489,181, forward strand.
TTAACATACTTTATTATAATGATAAATACCTTTTAAAGTTTCATCCCCTGAACAGGTATGCAGGGCTTATTACCCTGCATACCTGTTCACCCCGTTTGACCCTATGCATGTTTTTTTAAATAAGTGTTCTAGTTCGTGGTTTAAGAATAGTGTAGACCAGCCACTTGTTGAAACAGCACCGGTAGTTTTGTAATACACAAAACTACCGGTGCTGTTTCAACAAGTGGCTGGTAACAGAAGTCAGATCATATTGCATAAACTCATTTTCTAGAACGATTTTATTTAGATACTTGAAATCTGAACAAAGTTTTCAAACCAGAAACATGTACCTACATGCAAAGTATGCATAAACGTGTAGGTAGCTTAGGGCTTTATTTTGACATTCAAGTGGGACGCTCCCGTATCGCAATTGATCGCCATTTTGGTATCTCTTTCAACCAACAATATGTTTGGTTGCGAGTCACTGATAATTGGAATCGTGGTACTGCAAAACCGATAACAATAATTATTCATAGTCAGCTGACTATCTGACGTAGTGCCTAATTTACAACAAAAAGTTTTACTTCGTAAGTTCGTACGAAAGATAAAATGGTAGCAACAAAAGAACTAAATAATTATCTATCTCGATGCTTTCGATTCGTCTATGAGATAAAAACGGATTCATGTCGTGTGGGCACAAGCTGTATGTGTATCTGACAATTACTTCTTGAAGGACAATATCAATTACTTCAAATGATCATACCGGCGCGGCGGCGCCGCGCCATTCTAGGAAAATATGCAAGCGCTTTACAAGTACATACGTAATCTATTAAAAGATATTTGAGAATAAAGTCTTACCAAGGGATTTGTGAGAGAAAATAGCTGGAATCCGAAGAGGAGCGCGGTTGTGCTCGATGTAATGCACACTATGCACAGACTACACATACTGCATGCAATCGCCGATCCCAATAAGCGTCTGCCACATTCGACCGCCGCGCCGTGTGTAAATGTAAACGCAATGATGGTTGACGGTTGACACTTTCCTCTATGTGGTTGACTGATGGTCTGATGCAAAGAATATTACTACTCTTTCTATTTTCTATGTCTGATGCACTCGGTGTGATCGGTATGTATGGGTGTCTGTGACGTGGATGGAGATGCAGGTCGCATTCATAATCATTCATTCGTCTGTGCATAGAGTATAGTAACTAAAATTAAATGCTACTGTGAAGGTTGAATTAAAGTTTGTGCTTAGGACTTCAGACCTTAATGCAAATGAAATAAAGTTGATTTTTACGCAAGCTCCAAATGTCGGGTAATCCCAAAAGTTGATGCGCGATGTTACTATGTGAAAAAACACAGTAGAAGGTAAATTCCATAGACCATTAAAATTTGGTCTTTCATTATGCTAGATACACACGCACCAACTTAGGTAACGACTTGAAAATCTCACGTCCACACACAGATTTTGAAATTGCTGGGGACAATCTCCAGTCAAAATCTGTGTGGATAAATTGGTGTTAGATTAATTTGTATTTCTTTAACGACTATTTCAAGAAGTTATGACATTTGACTCTCCAGCTCTTAAAAAATGTCTCAATGAGAAAAATAAATTTCACAGACGATTCAAAAAATATAATAACCCCCGTGATTATGACACCTTCTCAATGTTGCGAAGTAGGTGCAAGTTTCTTACAAAAGATTGCTACAGTTCCTTTATAAAATCCACAGAGGACTGTTTATCTGATAATATCAAATCATTTTGGTGGAGTGGTTTCATCCGACAGTCAAGTTATTAGCGAGTTATTTTCGGACTTCTTTAGTTCAGTTTTTGAGGATACATCTGGAACTCCCCCTAGTGGTGAGGCATGCGCAGGTATTGAATGTAACTCTTCTTTATCGGAGATTTATATTGAGTACGATTATGTTTTGCGTGCATTGAAACAACTGGATCTTAATAAATGCGCTGGTCCGGACGGAATACCTTCTCGTTTTCTGGTCAACTGTGCTGAAGAGCTATCTTTGCCACTCTATTATTTGTTTAATCGATCGTTGAAACTGGGAACGTTTCCGATTTGCTGGAAAAAGGCGCACGTTGTGCCCATTTACAAAGAGGGTGACAAGTCAGATTGTGAAAATTATAGACCCATAAGTATGTTATCTGGTATGGCAAAACTTTTTAAAGCGTCTTTATATCAGCATTTTTATTCTCATTTTAAACCGTATCTTTCCCAATCCCAGCATGGTTTTGTTCGAGGTAAATCAACACTTACAAACCTGCTCGAGTACAAAAACTATCTGTGTACTGTTTTCGCGAAGGGTGGTCAAATTGACTTAATCTATACAGACTTTCGGAAAGCGTTGGATAAAGTTAACCATGAAGAACTACTCTTGAAGCTGAAAGCTTACGCTATACATGGTTCCCTGTTCCGGTGGATACAGTCTTACTTGAAATACAGAAGTCAACTTGTTTCTGTTAGAGGATACTTGTCGTTACCAGTTAATGTAACGTCAGGCATTCCACAAGGATCGCATTTAGGGCCCCTACTTTTCAACATTTTTATTAACGATCTCGTGACAAAATTAGTATGTCCCTGTCTATTATATGCCGACGATTTGAAGGTATTTACGTCTAATAGAAACACCTCCGACAGTGAAACCCTTCAGAACGATTTAAGTGTCATTTCTGGCTGGTGTACCCTTAATCGAATGATATTGAACATAAATAAATGCTTTGTTATAACTTTCACAAAAAAAGTGTAAAGAACACCTATGACTACAGACTCGAGGGTCAGTCGTTAGAACGAAAGCACGCAGCCAGAGATCTCGGCGTGTTGTTTGATGAACAACTATCGTTTAGGGATCATTACAATAGCATGACGAATAGAGCATTGAAACTTCTCGGTTTTATATCTAGGTCTACCAAGGGATTTAAAAAACCTCAAAGCTTCATATTACTTTATAAAAGCCTAGTAAGAAGTACTTTGGAATATTGTTCGATAATCTGGTCACCGTGTTACGCAGTACACTCTGACAGAATTGAAAGTGTGCAAAGAAAATGTGTTAAGTGGGTGTCGTACCGGTACGGCTTCTCTAGAACGCTACAAAGCTATTCAGAACGCCTTGTTAAGTTCAATCTGGAGACTTTGCATGCTCGTCGCAAACAGCAGGACTTATTAAACCTGCATAAGTTCCTACATTCTAAGCTGGACTGTTCTGCTCTGCTGTCCCTCATAAACATCAATACTAGGTATAACACGCGAATACCAAGAACTTTTGCACTGCTGGTCTTTACAAATAATACCTCCTATTACAACCCTATCGTTAGAATGTGTCGACTTTACAACGAAATTTCCAAAGATAACAATAGTATTGATATCTTCGATTCCCGTGCTGCTGTTTTCAGAAGAAATGTATGTACTCTTTCACTTTAATATTGTTACGCTTTAAATACTGTTTTTCCTTAAATAATGTAAATTTGTCTCAATTATGTACTTTACCTGGCGTGTTGGTCTCTGTTTGGTCTCCTACTCGTTCCCTGACTGAGTAGAAGTGAGTGGGATGGAGGGCAGACGCACGAACCTTGTTCCTGTATAATTTTGTATAATTTTGTGAACTAAGCTTTTTACTATTGTTGCCATCATTGCTGTTGTTGTTGCTGGTCATGCTGTGCGATTACGCTTTGGGTGATAATCAGGTAGAAACCTATAACGTAAACCTAGTGATATATTGTGATTATCACCTGTTGTAGTTGCCTTGTGAATAAATAAATAAATACATTTGAGCCCAAATCTAACATATACAGTAAAATAGAGTTTTAGAAGATAAAAAAATCTTGAATCAGACAAGATTTTTGTGGCGCCTCAGGAATGATAGTGTCGGGGCGTTGCTCGTAAACATTTGTAAAATTGTGAAATAACAACATAACATAACATCACGCCTGTAATCCCAGAAGGCTTAGGCAGAGGTGTACCTATAGTACATCCACATTTCGCCAGTTATGTTTTAGTCCTATGTAATAGGGGGCGAGCCTATTGCCATCAACCGGGCACAAATCCAGACTCCGGGCTGCCACTGTTTCACTGACAATGAAATGTTGTTGAAAAAACGAAGAAAGCGGTATTACGTCGCATTTTGGCCACGCGACACAATATCCTTGTACCGTCGTATATATTTGTTGCAGTAGAAACTAAAACTGACTATTGTAAAAACGTAAGCAAATTTGAATTTTGGGCTACCTTACCGCATGTCCCTTATGGCGTTGTCCTGTTTGGCTATGACCGTACAAGTAAACGATGCGATTTCGTCCCACGACACGATTAACACACACAAGTCTCTTTAGAGTGTCCTAATTGAAGCTCCCAAGTCATCGCATGAGCACACGAAATGCTTAAATAACGATAGAACGATGGGTTTGATCGCGCGATCATGCAATCAAAGCTACAGAAAAATTCTCCGCGGTTATTGATGGACTTTATAAAGTATAATATGTGGTCTTAGACCAAATAAAAAAGTTTTCTTGGTCTTAGTATGTGATCAGCGTATGGTACAGGCGAAGAGTGGAGCGGTACACTCAGAATCTCACATTCCAGAGCGATGAAAGGTGGGTTTTTAGGGCTTGGGAACGACCGGACTAGGTTGTGGATGACACGGGCCTGCCAGATGATGACGCCATGTAATCGTTCTGGCGAAAGATGTCGGTGCCTGTCAATCACACCGTAGATGATTGGACTAGGGAGATCGAGCGAGAATGTGATTATATACCGGAAAAGGGGGCACTTACCATCAGCTCCCAATATGTAGTTCGTGCAGTCCGTCCGTTACCTAACTGGAAATCTCCAGGGCCGGTCGGACTGCACAACTTTTGGATAAAATAGTTACAAAGGTCGCACGCCCGCTTGGCATCCCAGTTCCAGTCAGCCTTAGAGTCAGGGTCACTTAAAGACCGATCACTTGTCTACCGACGGTCTATAAAGTTCTTACATCCATTTTGAGAGCTAAAATAAACATACATATAGACACCTACTCCATCATGTCTGTCTCTCAAAAAGGATGTAAGAACGGGTCCCGTGGTACTAAGGAGCTGCTCCTCTTTGATATGAATATTAACCAACAGGTTCGTCGTTTCCGAAAGGATCTGTCGACATGTTGGATAGATTATAAGAAGGCCTATGACTCAGTGCCACATACATGGCTCATGGTAGGAAGGATTTTTTTTCATGAACGTGCTCGAGTTGTAAAGTAGATGCAACTCTACGCAACTTCCTGATGACGTGTATGGGGCAATGGAGGACGTTCCTTCGCTATCCAGGATGTCGACATATCCAGAGGAATAGCGAGGCGATAAGGATCGAGCGAGGCATAATTCAGGGCGATAGTTTGAGCCCGCTTTGGTTCCGCTTAGCCTTGAATCCTCTAAGCACACTGCTGGAGGATTCAGGTCTAGGCTATCGGCTGAGGAGAGGTGGTCAGGTTAGATCTCACCTTCTCGACATGGATGACATAAAACTCTTTGCCCCCAACAATTTTCAACTGATGGAGGTACTGAAAGTAACTGAAACTTTCAGAATCGCCATCAGGATGGAATTTGGAGTGGACAAATGTGCGGTCATGCATGTAAAGCGAGAGGGAATTGTGAAATCCGTGGGTACCCAACTCTCGGATTCCACAAACCTCAGAACCTTCTGCGCATCTAAAACCTATAAGTATTTGGGTATGTCGGAAGCGTTGGACATCAATGGTACTGACATGAAGAAATCGTTGAAAGAGCGCTTCTTTGGACGCCTGAAGAAAGTATTAAATAGTCTTCTGTCAGGCGGAAACAAGGTCATCAAAACCGCCATGACCCAACCGTTGAAGGGCGCCCCTTCAACGGTTGGGTCATGCCGGTTTCGATGTATCCTTTCGGCATACTCAAATGGACTCAGACCGAACTTGACGCCCTGGATAGGAGGGTCCGTAGACTGTGGACTGCAAATGGAATGCATCACCCACGGTCATCGGTAATGAGACTGTATCCTATAGCGAGTGGTAAACTGGTTACCGAAGTCTGCGCAGGGGAAGGCAACCCGGCTCCTCTGTCGGCGAATGCTACTGGCAGCACGGCATTTCATCCGAGCCTCTTAATCTCAAGACCTAGATCATCCTCACTTGGAAATAAACCAAGCACTACCAGCACCACAAAGGAGAAAGCCTTACAGATCTTGCAGAGCTCTCTTAATACTTCCAACAGATACAATGGACTTCCAGTAGACATACCTGATGACTCCGCTGAACCAAAGGAAAGTCAAGACAATACTAAGAAAGTTAGCAAACCACCACCAATAATCCTATACGGTATTACGGACATATAAAAACTGACAGAACTCCTGAACAGTTCCGTACCAAGCGACACTTACACCTATAAAATAGTTTAAAGAAATCAGTTAAGAGTAATGGCACAGACAAGTGAAGCATACAAAAATATCATAGACCTTTTTCGAAAGAATAGACTTACAGGCCATACATTCACACAGAAATACAAAAGGAGCTGCAGAATCGTGATTTAGAATCTGCACCACACGACTCCAAAAGAAGGCATTGTTGAGGAAATTGAAAAAACTGGGAATAAAGTCAGAGGGGAAATCATATCTTATATCTTATGCAATTTCAAGAAGAAACAGGAAGCCACTGAACATGTTTTTCGTGAATGTAGAACCTGGCTCAAATAACCCCGAACTTAAACGTATAGATTCTATATCATACAAAAGTTACGATAAAGATCCACGAAAAACGAATGAAATTCCTCAATGCGCAAGATGCCAACAATATGGGCACACTAAAAATTACTGCATGCGCCCTTACCGATGCGTTAAATGCGCAGAAGGACATAGAACTATTGACTGCCTTAAAAAAGACAGGAATACATTCGCCACCTGTACATTGTGCCCTGGAGACCATCCTGCCAACTACAAGGGGTGCCAAGTATACAAAGAGATTCTCGCAAGAAAAAATTCTCAGCTACCCCATAAAAATGCTCCATTACCAAATATTAATAAACCAAGATATAACACTGTCCCCTTCCAGATAGATGACTTTCCACAATTTCAGACGAGTAGACACGCTAGACAACAACCACCTAATCTACGCACTCAAGACGCCGGAAACACTGCACCTTGGAACAAAAAGCAAAAGAACATACAATCTCAGCCAACAAATTCCTAGAACAAATCATCATTAAACAATTAGAGAAAATAGATATTCTTAAGACTCTAATAGTTGCTCAATTTAAGAAATTAAATTCCTAAGCATCGCAGCATTGAAAATTGCCTGCCTCCTAATAAACTAGAAGTAGAGCTTTTTATTAAACACAACATAATAGATATTCTTCTAATCTCAGAGTCACACATGACTGACGAAAAAGCCATACTTATCAAAGGATATAATATATATTACACCAATCATCCTGGTGGAACATCACACGCTGGGGCTGCAATTGTAACAAATATAAAACAACACCCGCTCCCAAACTTTAAGCAAGCATACCTACAGGCTACGGTTGTGTCGATAGACGACTGGCAGGGCCCACTTAACATCGCTACAGTATACTTCCCGCCTCGGCATCGAGTCGACGTACAAATGTTTGGCGAATTTCTTAATACGCTCGGTGACAGATATGCCACTGGAGGGGATTGGAACGCCAAACATATCTTCTGGGGCTCCAGGTTGACCTCAACCAGAGGCAGAGAGTTGAAGAATGTAATAGATTCAGATTCACTCAATATACTGACTACAGGAGAGCCAACTCACTGGCCATCTGATCCCAACAAAACACCTGACCTTATCGATTTCTTTGTCACCAAAGGAATGTCAGGACACGCAAAAGTCGAATCATGCCTGGACGGCAACTCCGATCATACTCCAATATGTACAGTAAGCACCACAATTATTTATAAAGAGCCTCGCGATACGCTATACAATCGTAAAACTGACTGGGACGCAATTCAGAAATTTATTGAGGAAAATACCAACTTATACATACCCCTTAAAACAGAGGAAGACATAGAAAATGCAGCATGGTATACAACAAATCTGATTCAAACAGCCGCTTGGCGGTCCACTCCATGTATAAAATACAGTCCTCAGAAACAGGGTTATTATTATAATTCTTTATTATTCTCTCAATAATCACAAACACAGTACAAAGTCAAAGTAAACTTAATCAGAGACTGGTGTCTGTAGTAGGTAAATCCTGTATTACAGATCACCAGGCTTACCCTCCATCGGAGACTCACCAGCGACATATGACTGTTTTAAATGGACATACACGTTAAACATACTAGAGAACGATTACAAATTAATAATAACAAGAGTGAAGCAAAATGGAAAAGAAAATAAAAAACTAATGTTAAACAATTTTGATGGCAAATTGGAGTGAGTATGTGTGAGTGTGTGAGTGTGCGTGTGTGTGTGTGTGTGTGTGTTTGATGCGATTGGTTCATGTGTATTTTTATTTATTTATTTATTTGAATCACACACAACTATCATCACAGGCTTACCTAATACAATAGTGTAGTTATAGTTAATAAAGCTTACAATATGAGACTTACAATAATTATATCATTATGAACATCTACTTATGACTAATTATAAAATTTGCGGCCCGTGTAAATTCACTCAGAGTACAATTGAAGCAGTCAATCTGTTTTGACACCATATTGAGCGTATGCAGGGCGCGCGTCAGTGGCGCGAGCTGCAACAGGTTGGTTCGAGCGGGCGGAACCCACAGTAGCGGCGGTCGCCTCCGTCGCCCCACGTGCCCATCAGGTACATACAACCCCACCGTGCGTAGAACTCCTGGGTTGTGTATTTTACCACGCATAATTTTAAACAAGTAAGCGGCGAGAGCTACTTCCCTTCTTACTTCCAGTTTATAATAGCCTACCATGCCCAGCACAAATAAAGTAGGATACATCAGTGGATACCCTGGATACACACCATACTGCTTTAAGTACAGGAATCTTACAAATTTGTTCTGGATCCGTTCTAGCATAAGTTTGTACTTGGCTTCATGTGGCGACCAGACGACAGCATTGCATTCCAAATGACTTTTTACAAGCGCTTCGTACAACGATCTCAGAGCACCGATGTTCGTGAACTGGTTTCCTAGCCGTAAGACCAACCCTAAATTGCGGTATGCTTTTTTACAAACATCATTGGTATGCTTACGGAAATTTAAAACTGTTGTAAAGCGCACGCCCAAGTCCCTAACCTCTGAGACACGTTGCAGTTGGATTCCATCCATGCAATATTGATAATGATCTGGGTCGCGCGCACGGGTAAATGATAACACTGAACATTTGGCCACATTGAAATACAACCTATTACTACGACTCCATTCTACAACCCTATTAATATCCTGCTGCAGTAGGTCATGATCAGTTTCCTGTTTTATTTTAAGAACTAATTTCAAATCGTCAGCAAATAACAATGGTATGGAGTTATAGACTACTCTCGGCAGGTCGTTAACTGTTAAAATGAAGAGAAAAGGCCCTAAATTACTGCCCTGACTAACTCCTGATCTCGTGAAATAGGGCTCAGAGAGCTGCCCACTGCAGTCGACGTACTGACAACGGTCTCGTAAATAGCAGGCGAAAAACGATAAAGTGTGAGGTGTACAGCCTACACCAGCCAATTTAGCTAGAAGGACGTCGTTATCTACTGTGTCAAAAGCCTTCCGGAAATCGAAGTAGGCAACATCTACCTGCTGACCCGCTTCCACCGTCGGTACTATTTGTGTCATAAGATCCAGTAAGTTTCCCGTTGTCCCCCGCCCAGGACGGAAACCGTGTTGCGCGTCGGACAACAGAGCGCTAATCTGTGGATACAGGCTACCGTGAACGGTCGACTCAAACACTTTAGCTGGAGTGCATAATACCGCTACAGGTAGTAGAGGTTCAGCACCTTGCGATTATAGAATCGCAAGGTGCTGAACCTCTACTACCTTTTGGCACGGGTACTACCCGAGTAAGTTTCCAGCGCTCAGGAAAAGTCGCGGTCTTGATACAGACGTTAAACAAGTGTAGCAACGGCTTAACCAACACCGCACGGCAATCCCTAAATATGTACGCTGGAATACCATCGGGCCCTGCTGAGCGCTTGGGCAGCAAGCGTGCGAGTGCGCGCTGTACGTCAGCGGAGCCTACGCTCGCTAGGTGCACACGCGAGCCCGGCGACGCGCCCGCCGCCTCGCCCGCACTAGCTGCAGCCATACTCAGTTCGGGAGGTTCCGGATTGTATACCGACTGAAAAAACCGAGCGAACTCATTGGCACATGAATTGCATATCGTTCAATACTCGTTAACGTTACCTTAAGGGTTTTAATAAACGTTCTGTTGCATTGTAATCAATACCTTGAAGCCACGAACAGACTTTTTTCTTGCACTCTGCCCCAGAAAGAGGATAGATTAACAGCTGCTTGTTCATGTTATTATATAAAAATGGACCCAGGAAACCGTAAAAATTATGAGCCAGACTGAATTTATATCTGTTTGTCCTACAGACATCGGTGGTTCTTCTCTTACCGGTGATTGTTTTGGGGTCGTAAAAAAGTTCCGAATGCTTCCTAGTGACTGTTAAGAGAATGAAAAGTTGTCTAACGGTTAGTACCTTACATCGCTGATATAAATCAAATGTGGGGTATCGTAACGGAAGGAAAGAACTTACTTTAAGTATGGCTCTTTGGGCTCTCTCCAGTTTTAGTAGGTATGTTTTAGCGTCTCCACCCCAAGATGTTATGCAATAAGACAGTAAGGATTGGCACAATGCGAGATAAACATTTTTAATTATGGAAGTGTCAGCAATATGACGGAGCGATTTAAATATATAAATAAGTTTCCGAATTCTAGGAACCAGGGCCTCAATGTGGTGTTGGAAATTAAGTCGGTTGTCTATTACGACACCCAAATATTTGATGATGTTACTTTTTGACAACCGTGGACAGTTACATGAGTTGTGAGATGGTAGGTTGCAATTGTGTGAGATAATGGGAAGGTAAGTTATACTCGTACACTTCAAATAAGGGAGACGATAGCTGTAAAACGGAAACTGAGACGCACATGACAAAAGAGCCCTCAATGGCACACAGGAACGCACATGACAAAGGAGCCCTCAATAATTTACATAAGAAAATACATGAAATGCTTAAAGAACACGATGACGTCACTCTGCAAGATAAACTAAAGACTTTATCAGCTCACAAAGCAGACGACTATTCCCTATGGAAAATAACTAAGTCGCTAAAACGGCCACAATAACACATACAGCATCCATTAAGACAGCCAAATGGTGAATGAGCGAGAAAACCTGCGAATAAAGCCGAGCCATTTGCTGAATTCCTAAAAGATGTATTCAAACCAAATGAACCCAACATCGTGTAACCAGAAAAAGAAATAGACCAAAAACTTGACAGCGATCAGCAAATGTCTTTACCGTTACGACAATGTACCCCAACAGAAGTCTGGAAAGCTATTCATAATTTGAAGAAGAAAAAGGCACCAGGTTTTGATCTGATTACATCAGAAGTCCTTAATTATCTACCGAGAAAAGGAATTGTCTTGCTAACCAATCTATTTAATGTAGCGTTGAGACTAAACTATTTCCCTTTCATCTGGAAAGTATCAATTATAGATATGGTAGCTAAACCTGGAAAGCCTCCTACTGAAGTTTCCTCGTACAGACCCTTCCTTTATTGTCAAAGCTGTTCGAGAAGTCATAACTACAACAACTGTTACCTATACTTGAGGAACAAATAACAATCCCAGAGCATCAATTTGGTTTCCGAGCACACCACGGAACGACAGAACAAATACACAGAGTGGTTCACACAATCCGACAATCCTTGGAAAGAAAGGAGTACTGCTCGGCTGCTTTTCTTGACATACAGCAAGCATTCGACCGAGTATGGCACAAGGGCTTCCTGTGTAAATTATAGATGTGCTTACCACACACCGCATACATGCTGTTGAAATCTTACTTAGAGGATCGAGTGTTTTAAGTTAAATCTGGAAACTGTCAATCTTGTGTGAGTGCCCCAGGGTTCGGTGCTGGGCCCTGTCCTGTACACAGTCACACTGCTGACCTACCCACCTCAAAATTAATTGTTACTGCAACCCACAGACTAGATAGGTTCTGCAACCTATGCAGATGACACTGCAGTCCTATACTGCGATAAAGACCAGATTAGAGCATCCACGAAACTCCAAGAACATCTGAACAAGATTGAGTCATGTCTAAAAAGTGGAGAATCAAGGCAAGTGCTGCTAAGTCTGTCCAAATTACCTTCGCCATAAGAAGAGGGGACTGCCCACAAGTGAAACTCGGTGAAGACGTTCTGCCACAGAGAAGTACTGCCAAATACCTAGGTATGCACATCGACAGAAGACTTACCTGGCGTGAACATATATAGACCAAAAGGGATCAAGCCAACATAAAGCTAAGAGACATTCACTGTCTCATAGGCAGACAGTCATCACTAAGCTTGGAAAATAAAGTTCTTATCTACAAATGCATCCTTAAACTTGTATGGACATATTATGGTATAGAGCTTTGGGGATCGGCAAGCCACTCAAATATTGAGATAATGTAGCGCTTCCAAAATAAGTCAAAAAATCTTAAGTGGTGCACCTTGGTTCACAAAAAACATCGAAGTACATTAGTACCTACAAATCCCCACTATCAAGGAGGTAGTAGAAAGGTCCTACAACAATTATAAGGAACGACTCCAACGACATATAATTGAACTCGCTGTGACACTTCTAAAGTCCTCAGACTCTACCTAAAGACTTAAAAGAGAACGAATAGCGTCAATTTAACCAACACAAATGTAATAACGAGATGACGCATCGCTGGATTTGTAAATGTTGACGTTCAAAAGTGCCTTTTAATGACCTTATTAGAAATAAATGCTTTGACTTTGTCTGGATGTGAACAATCTCGAACTGCCAAGAAGATACCACAAATCTGATTGTAGCTCAAGCTACAAAATGGGCAACGAGATAAAACGAAAAACTGATTTTAAAGATATGATAAGTATATCAATCTACTCCTGGTAATGTGTTATCAACATTGGAAAATATTTTGAACCATAGAGTATAGTAACTAAAATGAAAATATTTTGAACTCTCTTTTATTTTAGTACAAATAAATGTAAAGATCTAGCCATGATTCTTCATTGCGAGATCCTTTCATATAAGTAAACAAGAGACTGGTAAAAAATTACCAGTCTGTTGTTTACAATTTTTTCAAAAAAAAATGAGACTATACACAACAGGGCGATAGATCTATAGTTTTCCTGCATGTTTTTGGGACAGCTTTTGAAGATAGGGGACACTGCAGCAATTTTCCAGGAATCGAGAAAGGCACCCAATTCCCAATTAAAGATGTGCGTAAGTGGCTTGAATATTCTCGGCAGTTTATGAGTAAAGGAGATGTTATTTAATTTGAAAAGTCGTTTACTTTTATTACTTTCATGGTACGAACTACGATTATTAGCAGTTCAGAAGCAGGCCTCCTTTTGAACTGCCTGGAAATTGAACGGTTTTTTCTTAGCTCAATAGTAAGCCTCCTGACTGGAAATTGAATGTTTTTTTAGAAGCTCCTATTGAGAAAAGCTAAATTCTTTCCACTGTACTGGCGGCAACACATTTTTCTTTTTCATCTGCTTTTCCTTTAGTGTGACAAGTAGTAATATTTAAATTAGTAGGTTCTATATATGTACCCGTAGACAGAGAATGTAGCATTCTCTGTCTACGTATGTACCTATCAGTGACAATAATTGTGAATATGTCTCAAATGTCTAAACCAAGCTATGCTCAATTGCTCAAATGTCTGACGCTTGCAGTGCTTCCAGATCCCAAAAGTAAAATTACAGTGTTACCGGTTAAAAAATACAGAAGTTTCTAAAAACAATACAGCAGATATTAAAATCGATTACAGTAAAATTACAGTTTTTTTTTTGTTGAAATATTGATAGAAAACTAAGCTGCGTCATGTCTTTGTTTACCAGTACTCTTGATCTTGACGGACCATCATCGCTACGCACATCACTTTCCTCACTGCTTGAGCTCATTTTTACAGTAATATCGCTCTAATTTTTAGTTTAGACTTTATTTAACATCACCCAAAACAATTATAAATCTCAAATAAAATGTATGCACCTTGGCAAAACAAGTTTATGAATAAATACCTACATAAGACAAAAAATCCAATGTTCTTAAAATAACATAACATCACGCCTGTAATCCCAGAAGGGTTAGGCAGAGGTGTACCTATAGTACACCCACATTTCGCCGGTTATGTTTAAGTCCCATGTAATAGGGGGCGAGCCTATTGCCATCAACCGGACACAAATCCAGACTCCGGGCTGCTACTGAGAAGTTCTAGATAGAAAAACCCAATAACACTATGCCTGACCTGGGAATCGAACCCAAGACCAATATATATTATATATATTTGACAATGTTCTTTTGTAAGACAAAGACGACAACTATTGCTAGTTGCGTACCGAGTGCTCTACGATAGTTCCGATTTGCCAGGGAATAGGGATGATGACTGATTTAGAAATGTTCATAAAAATAATGGAAATTCAAAGTAGGCATGGTAAAAATGAGAACATCGAAAAAATCTGATAAATCGGTGCAAATATGAAGAAGATACACGCTTTTAAAGTTTTTGGAGGGGATTATTCCCGTCCTTGTCGCACGGTACGGACAATGTACGGCGCTGGTATGAAGTTACATAGTAGTGACGTCACATCTAATGTAGTGCGGACCTTGTCTAACATTTATCTTAAAACGTTTATAACTTGGCATTTTTTTAAGCTTTTTAACTTTTTGTAAGTTTGTTTGCACTATTTGGAAACAAACAATTTATTGAGATAAAATAAAAAAATTGTCATCATCCTTATTCCCCGCAACTTTATTACAAACCTACTGTCTGTACATTGTCTATGGATAAAGGGTCAAAAGGGTGTAGATTATCTGCGTTTCGTTTTAAGTATTAGAATTGATAAAGCTATATGAAAATTAAATACAGTTTATTCCATACACTGTATTTTATCATTACAGTATACAGTAGAAAAGTCTAAAATACAGTAAATCTACTGTAATTAGAGTGAATCTGGAAGCACTGGACGCTTGTCACTTGACACAGCATTGACAGTGTCAATGCAGTGTTTGACACTTTGTTTTGACAGTCCACTCCACCCAGGACTGCCATTTGTACGATTTAAATCGTATTTGTACGACTTTTTGCAGATTTCATACGAGTACGATCGAAGCATCGAAATCGTACGGAAAACATACGATTTTTTACATTCGATCAATTTATTTTATTCAATTAGGTCTGGCAACAAAGTAACAAACTTTTCGTCTCAAAAGAGTAAGTATCTAGAGCAGTGACAGAATAATATAAATAATGAAACGAACGTGCTCAGCCTGCCCAGAGTGTTGAGGGAATTCCCTTTTATTCTAATTTCCTTAAATTAAAAACCAAACTTAGAAATAGTTTGGCCAACGAAACTGTCAATGGCACCTTGCTGGCAAAGCAAATGATAAGAGTCACCGGAAACTGCACCAATTTTAAACCGACCGATGACATGATAATGAATACGGAAAATTTATACAAAAAAAAATGATTTTATTACTATAATTTAAACTTTCATACTATTTTCATTACATATCATTACTTATTTCGTAGTATTTTTATTGTTAATTTTGTAATAAAAGTCAATAAACCAATAAACGGATGAATAATAATGTACGATTTTTTGTTTCGAATTTTCCTTGGGTATACGACTTTTTTAATGCTGTGGTACGATTGCAGAATTTTTTCACCTGGCAGCCCTGACTCCACCACAGTTCAGAGTCACACGTCCAAACAAAATCACAATCCAATACAACTAATACAATTTATAATTTGATTAATTCCACGACACTGGCGGAATAGTCGACATCGTCAGGGTATATATGTTCTGTGGTCGACATCAGCTTTAGCCAAAGAACATTCAAACATACAACAGCTCTACACTCTTCATCCTTTTCTAAAAAGTTATTTTTTTCAATTTCTAATTTCTATACTGCCAAGTTTTAATAAGTAAATAGGTAATCTTTGTTTTTGTATTGGAAGCTGAAACAAGCGAATTTCATTAGTACATTGAATTTTTGAGTACATAGAAAGAAAAATTGAAGATCCAGAAGTTTAAAATTGCTATAAAATTTTCATTTAATTAACAATCTAAAAATGAGCGAAGCCGAAAAGAATAAATTTACTTTAGCACACATGAAAAACAGCTTGGCAACCGTATTAGAAAATGTTAATGTTCATAATTATGTTAAAGTTGACCTTATTAAGAATTGTTCCTATGTTGGGTTTATGCACTCGGTTGACCCAGTTACTATCAGGTAAATAACATTATTTATTTAAGTTAAAGTTTTCCTGTGGTGCACAAGCTTACAAGCATAACATTATAGATTTCCAGTGCGAAACTAGGTAAATGTCCTTCTGTGGGTACAAAACCACCTGCTAAAACTGCTAAATTACATTTAAAACAATTCTGCACTTTAGCTTTGAAAATTATTTAGACCTACAGTAGGAGGGAGGCGATATAAATCTTACCAGCAGTTTGCTTATAATATCTTGACAAATAAAAAATATGATTGCAGCTTATCATGCTGAAATTTGTTTTCCCGACAAATTCTTCCAATGGGGGTAGGCAGAAACTACAGACCACCACCAGCTATGATCCTTACAAACTCCTTTTGCCTCGTTAACATTTATACATCTGGTCATATACTCATGCCTGTTGCAAGTACTATGAACCTGACCTTTCTGAAGAACTTCACCACTATATTTCAGATTCTGTATAATTGTTTATTGAATTTTCTCTGTTACAGTATTATCCTGTCAGTACCTCATGAAGATGGTTATAAAACAGTCATTATTCCTGGTCACACAATAGTCGACATTTCATTTGAAGAAAGACCTGTGAATTTAATACCACCGCAAAAGAAAGAAACTAAAACGGAGTCAAAACAAGACATATTCAAAAGAAAAACCAAACTTATATCATGGTTCAAAACAAACTTGCTGCCAGTAATAGAATTGGATGATAAAATAGTAATAGGGAATGTAACTCTATTGCAGCCTTACCAGATTTCTGATATAAGTACAGATAATCCTATAGTTGCTATGCGAATAAAGGATGTCATTGAAAAAATGCCAGAAGATTTTGAACCAAAATGAATGTATGTATTAGTTTAATTAATGATGTAATTATAGTGTTTGAGTATAAGTTTTTGTTTTATTATTAGTGTTGAGCTTGAAATTTTACAATGGTGGAACTTATTATCAAATCAAATCAAAAGTCATTTATTCAAATTAGGCTGAGAATCAGCGCTTTTCGAACGTCAAAATTACATAAGACAGTCCCCCAAAACGCCCGCCCGTCACCACTTCCTAGTGCTTTAGCTGGGAAGAAGTGGCGCAACAAACTCCCCTGCAGCACAGCTGTCTGTTCTGTTAGAAGAACTGGATTCTAAATAATTGTAAGCAATTACCAAAACATTAAATTAATTGCCATACGTCAGCTAGCCACGCCAATACAAAAAATGAATGTAAATAAAACTTAAAACATAAATAAAAGCCTACTGACAATGCTAGAAAATACTACAACAGTCAATCTGGTTTATATAATTAAATGCAAACACTCAGAGTATTAAAATAAAACATTTTAATAAAGAAAGAAATTGAAAATTTGCGGTAAACATGACGGAGAGAACAAACACAAAGAAAAACAATTTGGGGGCAAATATGCGTCGATCCACGCAAAACGGCCGTTGCTGAGCCCTGAGCCCTAGCGCTGGTTCTCTTTGCGCTGTTTTGGTTTGGTTTTCAGCGACAGCCGGCGTTTACGGGATGACGTCAACCTGTGCCGCCAGTGTTACCAACTCTCAAAAATATTTATCCCTAAAGTTTGTGTCAAAAACCCCTAAAATCGCCTTAGTTATTGAGTTGTCCCCCTAAAAATATATAAATACAAATTCAAAATGATTTAGAAATGTTAGGCTGTAATATGTTTCAAAAGTATTTTTATTATAAGTTATTTAATACATAAATTATTTCGTCTTCATCTGAACATTCTGATTTTTTGAAATCATACACGTTGACATAGAATTTCTTTTTTTATATTTATTTTCCTTAGGCAAAAAAACCGCCAGTGGCGCCAGTCACCACAGAGTGGTTTTATAATTACGTATTAGATGTCAAAAATACCCCTAAAAAAATCCCATTTCACTTATTTACCCCCTAAATCTGGGGGGAAAACCCCTAAGTTGGTAACACTGGGTGCCGCACACGCTATGATAAAATTACACATGAAACGCTAAGTTAATATAAGCTGAATAATTCATTCCGCATTGTACATGCGGAATGTCGCGCCAAGAAAACAAGGAACCAGGAAAACTTACACAATGTAGTTTAAATAAAAAAGAAGGTATAGGTCGACCTCCTTATTGCTTTCACACTAAGATTGAATGTCACTTGCACTCATAAAATCACATAGTTTATTCTGTACATTGAAAATATTAAAATAAAAAGTGTTAGGGTGACTAACCAACCGATGCCATTTTGATATAATTTTTGTATTTTTTTTTGTTTTTCTGTTTGGATGTGAGAGATTTGTTAGAACAGGTATCACGTCAAAAGTACGAAACCACTAAGCTTAACTTTTACACTCAAATATTGTTTATAACTCGGAGTAGTTTTTAGTTTTTGTTTCATCGTAATCGCTTCGATCTATTACAAATATATAATCAATTTAAAGTGCTCAAGAAGAACATTTCATTACGTAATGTACATACATACAACGAGATCTATTGACGCCAAATTCAATAAATAATATTCTTTGACGCCCGTAGTGCTAAAGAATATACCTAAGTGTTAATCATAAATTAAGAAAATAACAAAAAGTAATCTAAGTAATCCTATGAAAATCGCTTACCATTGGTGATTGATTAGTGGCGCTAAAAGAATTTCAAATAAAAAGTGATGATTTAAGATAACAATAATAGATGTGGTGTTCTGAGTGATAAAGTATATTCTCTTTGAATAAGCAATGTTAGATAATTATTTCTGAATCGAGGTGTTTAGAATTTCCGCAAAAGAGTGACACTAGTTTTTGTAATAAAATAGACTAAATTCGGAAAAAAATAGTTTAGTAGGTAAGGTAGTTAGAGTTACATCTAGATACTATTCTGGAGTTCTGTAGTTTAGATATGGTACTGGATTTCTCACAGGGGGGAACAGTCCCATACCTATTTGGTATGGATGAAAAGATGGTAGCTCCATCTACATGTTGTTCCTAAACGTAGGATTATTTAGGCCGCATTCCGAGTTAAGGCTCGTTCACACTGGCATCTCGCGGGTCAACCTATGAGGTTGTCGTCTGCTTAAACGGACTTGCCTGTGGTTGCCCTAATAAATTAAGGCCTCCAGCCAGTACTGCAGCTGACAATTCTTTTTTTTTTTTTATGTATGGCATCACGTAGTTGACCTTGAGAGGTCGTGACTACTTAACCGGACTATCCTGTGGCTGCCTTAAGCGGACTCAAAGCCTCCAGCCAGGGGCGTAAAACTACTTACATTACTAAGCGAACGCTCGCTAAGGGCACCCCTGTGGGGTACGGACCTCGGCTTAGGGCGTCGCTGACGGGAGGACAGCAAGATGGGACAGGCTGGATCTGGATTATTTTATTATTATCTGGGGAATTTAAAGCTACAGGCGCGGGCTGGCACTTCGTACTGACAATTCTTTTTTTTTTTGTTTGTTTGTTTGGCATCTCGCAGGTCAACCTATGCGGTTGTCGTCTGCTTAAGCGGACTTGCCTGTGGATTCCCTAATAAATTAAGGCCTCCAGCCAGGACGTAAACTTATATACTAACTAAAACTAAGCGACAACGCTAAGGGCACCCCCTGTGGGGTACGAACCTCGGCTTAGGGCGTCGCTGGAAGAGGGCAGCAAATGACTAGCTGGATCAGGATTGGTATTATTTACGGACGAATTTAAAGCTACAGGCTCAGCGGCGCGGGCTGGCTCGAGCAAGGGTCGGGAGGGGCGTCGATATGGGCGTCGCGGCGGGCCTCAGCGGCGAGGGCGGTAGGACGGCGATCGGGTTTTGGGCTTATGTAGCGTGCTAGTGGCCTTACTACTCTCCTGGATGAGGGTAGTGGCGTCGTCGGGGTCGATTAAAGTATGCCTTGGTCGGCGAATACTGCTAATGCGAGAGGGAGTGTAGCGGGCGGCCGCTGTAATCAGGGGGTTAGAATGTTTGATGCCGCAGTCGAAGAAACGCTTTGATAAGCGTTTCATGAACTGTTTTGGCATTTTGAGGTCGACGTGAAGATCTATATTACGGATATAGAAGGGGGCACCCGTGACCTTTCTGAGGAAACGGTTTTGGAGGGTCTGCATCTTATGGATATGACGTGGGTGAGCGTGCGCAAATACAACGCAGGCATAGGTCATGATGGGACGGATGACTGCGGTATAGATGCGGAGCTTGCATTTGAGGGACAGTTTACTACGGGCTGTCAGTACGAATTGGAGCCTGCTAAGAGCGAAGGAGGCGCGCGCGCGAACCGCCTTAATATGAGCCATAAAGGTAAGGTTTTCATCGAGGATCACGCCTAGGTATTTGGCTTGCTTCTCCCAAGGGATTGGCTTGCCGTACATAGTGATCGGGCTGGGAAGTGGGGGAGGGAGTCGACGACGTCTCGAGAAGAGAACCGCCTGACTCTTATCGGGGTTGACCTCGATTCTCCATTTCCGGAACCAAGCGCCTAAGACGTTTGCGGAGGTTTGGAGAGTACGAGCTATAGCATTGGGACAGTGACCGGTATAGTAAACGGCAGTGTCGTCGGCGAAGAGAGCCAACTGAGCCTTTTTACTCTGTGGGATATCGCTGGTGAACAGCGTGAAGACTAGAGGAGATATGACGGAACCCTGAGGGACACCGGCGCGAATAGGGTGAGGGGACGAGAGTGCACCCTCGATGCGATAGCGGAAGGTGCGATTCGACAAAAAGTCTCGTAAGATGAGCACGAGACGATCTGGCACTCCTAGTTGGTAAAGCTTGTATAACAAGCCGTTGTGCCAGACTTTGTCGAAGGTTTTCGCTATGTCGAAGAATAGCACACCCGTCGTCGCGTTACGCTGCATACCGGCGCACAAGTGCTCTACGATACGGTGGACCTGGTGGATATTCGAGTGTTGTGGACGGAAACCAAACTGCTCGTTGGGAATGAGGCTCTTTGCTTCGGCGTAGTCTTTGAGATGCTTATAAATAAGCCTCTCGTAGATTTTGCCGAGAACGTTGAGTAAGCTAATGGGACGATAGCTGGAGGGCTCAGACTTTGGCTTGTCTGGCTTTGGGATACCGATGACGGTGGCTTCTTTCCACGCTTGTGGGAAGATGTTGTTGCTCAAGGCGCCATTGAAGATAGCGGTCATAAGCATTATTAGAGGGGCACGTAGGAGTTTGTATACCTTGTTGGTAATACCGTCCGAACCGGGGGCTTTACGAGCTTGGAGCCCTTTTATGATGTCGTGCACTTCGTCTGGAGTGACGGGAGGCGGAGGATCATCAGGGTCTTCGACGGGTGGAAGGGAGGCTCTCCGTTCGACTTCAGCGTCGACCTTGTTCAGGTGAGCTTGGTCTACTGGTTGAGAACTGGGAGAACACTGGGACTCTAGCCTGTAGTGGTTGAACCGTACCTACAACTACTTATAAAAACCTGGCTCAGTTCGGGCACAAATAGTAGACGGCGCCACTGCGCTTATTGGCATAAAAATGTCGTCAGATGCCACTCTTTACCCGTATAATTATAGTACTCTTTGATTTCTCTCTACCCTAGAGGTCGCATCTCATTCATGTTCTCACTCAGTTCTCTTCAACCGAATGTTTTTAAGAACAACTGAAGATTCTTTGAGCCATTTTTCTAACCGACTTCAAAAGGAAGTTGTTCTAAATTTGTCTGTTGGATCCATAGCCCATAGCGGCACATAGAAACAGAAGTCTTATCATTTCATCCTGTCCGTCTGTCCATCCGTACCTATATGTCGCATAGACGCAGCCAATTTATTCAGAGGGTTAGTTTTTTATGAATGGATAATTGTAGGTACGGGTGTGAACTGATCATGGACTGCTAAGAAACATTATTGTCACGGATCCCCTCAGTAACGAACTGTATACCTACCTATTGTGGCACCAGTGCCGAAAATCAGGAAATCAAAATCCAAAATTGGAGCCATTACCAGAGGTGGATCTCAGTAAATGGGAAGCTCTTCACATGGGCAACGTAAGAGTTCTTTTGAGGGGCAAGCAGATTTTAGAGGTTCTAACATCGTTTATAGAGAAGCATTTCCTTAAGTAAAATAATTTTTTGAGATATTATTGTATTTATTTATTGGATTTCCAACCAAGGATACACAGATACAATACAAATCACAGTTTTTTTGCCTGTTTTTGATTAACATTTTTCAACTGCTGTCTTAAAGAGTGATCCTTCTTCACCATGATAATGCTTCAGCACACTCCGCCAGACGAGCAATCGATTTATTGAGTACGGCCGGTGCAGCCTGGCGCCTTGAATACAATCAAGGCGCCAGGCTGCACCGGCCGGATCTTAAAAATCAAAGTGACACTTCGTCGCATTGACATTATAAACCCTGAAGACGCAGAGCAGAGACTGCATTCAAAAAGGCTGTGGTAGAGAACCCCAGCTTGCGCTGCCCACCAGGCAAGATCGGAAGACTCTTCCTTTTCAATGGAGGAGTTGTACCTACACCTTCTCTAAGCGACACTATTACTTTACGACTAGCACGCGAACGAAGTCGCGGGCACAGCCAGTAAATTATAAAATTTCAATTTACAGGAACATAAATAATCTCAGACCAATTAAAAAGCAAATAATGTCAAAAACATAAAAGTGGTAAAGTATTTCCAAGGTCGAGTATACTTTTCATACATCAGCGAGCGGTCATGTTAAATCATGAGTGCTTGAGAAACCAAAGAGTACTCTAATTATACGGGCAGACACACTATTGTAATTTTAGAGACTATGATACTAGAATAAAAAGAGGTCATAATATCAGTACTTACGAAAGTAGGAATTGAAGGCTAAAATTTCTTGATGCCATAGTATTTCCCCTCATTTTATTTATATACTTGTACTTTATTAATAGTATGATTTTAAAACTGTTTGCTATTTACACCATGCAATTATATTGGAAATTGACAGGTTAATTTAGATCGGCTGATCTAGTTTTCTGCCTTCTCTCTCGCGCTATGTGACTATCTAAACGCGCTCTGTCTAGCAATAGTAGCACTATTGCTAGACAGAGCGCATAAATATAAAAGTACTCTGTGACAGAGCGCGTTTAGATAGTCTACTTTGTTTGGGTGGGTTCAGTATTTCAGTCTCGTGTAAACAGCATTCCCGCCTACTCGCACACTCATGTCATATTTACTAGTTCAGATAAGTACCGTACCGAGTCCAACCGTCGTCGGCGCGGGCGCAACCCTGACAGTTGATTGTTGAGATAGGCGGTCGTGTTGTAGTGCTGTGTATTTTATTAAGATAAGAAATTGTTTTACTAGTTTCGCAAAAGCAGCTTAGAGAAATAACAAATTTTTGGTTAATCATTTCCAAATAAAATAAAATACGAAATGACCGAAAACCCTAACAGAAAAGTGCAATATTTGGCGGGTGTAAGCGGTGAGTAAACAACATACATAAAAAGCGCGAAATTTTGAAATTAAACAAGTGTTTTAGAATGATTTTTTAAACTTCAGCTGCGTTCGCGTTTACATTCACTGGTGCAACACTAGCATGGTCGTCGCCAGCAATTCCAAAGTTCAAAAATGGTGAAGCGAATGTTGTTATCACTGATGTAAGTAATAATTTTAGCAATCGAACGGATTTAGCACTAAAGACTAAAGATATTAAACAGTTGCATATTAAGTAATGTAGCGCTGTGCTTCAATGCAAACATAATATTCTTCTGATTGCTGCTGATGATGAAATGATCAATGGTTAGAAAGTAGGACGACAATCAATGGTTTTCCGTTGTGATTAATTAAGACTTAGTAGAAATGAGAAAATATTAATCCCTCAGCAATAGGAACATCAATCACTCAGTCTTACAAAATCAAAGGTCAGATCAGGTTAAGTTTTGGGAAAACATTATATTTTTTTTTTCTTAATAATCGACAACTATTTAATTGGACGATTTAGGAGTCAAATATATATATTTATAAGTGGTTAAGGGTAATGCACCCCCACCCAATAACACAATATACGATACTGATATAGGTGCCTATAATTAAACCGAAACGCCTACTGCGATATCGAAGTTGAATATTAACATATATTTTCCATAACCGTGTAGGTTACCTCTTTGTTTTTCTGTGTCATGTCTTGTATTGTTTTTGTAAATAAACCGTTTTAAACCAAAATCCGTGGTTTCAAACCCGTTTTAAATTTGTCTACAACGGTTTAAAACCACGACCACGTGGGCCGTGGATTGTTTACTTACATAATACTTAAAAAGGCTATTTGAAGTCATACACCATTTTCATTAATAGTAAAGTCATATATCATCATACCTAGACTACTTTTATAGGATAAGACAGTCTAGATCACTTCTTGTGAAGCATAGGTGTATTCTATTTAATAAAAACATTTTAAAACAATATTAATCGTTCAAAAAATATTCTGGGAACCTAAAGAAGATGTGGAACCTAATCAACACACTGTCCAACAACAAGGTCAAAACACATCCTCCAAATCTCTTCACCAAAGACGGGCCTGTAAGCGATGGTAGTCAAATCTATGAGACTTATAACATCTTCTTCTCAACGATCGGCTCGACACTCGCTAACGCTATCCTATCGACACAGCAAAAACACAACGTAGACACCAAAAAACAGACAAGAGATTATATTAATTTATGAACTGACTACTTTTAAACGGTGTCAAACGGACGAAATCTCAAAAATAATCGCTGGTCTTGATCCAAACTTTAATGTAGGGATTGACTTTAATCATGAGCTGAATTAATGGTTGCAGTTTGTGCACTGGTTCAAAAAGTATCCTGCAATCGTATAATTAGTGCCAGTCTTAAAAAAAATCTCGCACGCATGGTTGGGCACCCCTTACGTTGGGCTAAGACTGTTTCGTGTGTTGACGAAAGCCCCGCACCTATTCATTGAAAACGAAACAAAAGTAGCACAACATTAAATTGTTATGAACAGACGCAGACATCGTGGGTGGTGTCCCTGCACTCGGCAGGGGCGCTCCTCGGGTGCTACTTTGGACAGGTGTTGAACGAGAAGGCTGGACGTCGTCGCACGTTCTTCGGCTCAGCCGTGCCGGCGTTCTTAGGTGCGGTACGTTCTATTTCTATCACACAGCATAAGATATTTAAGACCACGTTTCTAATGCTTTTGGCAGGAAGTAGTTGGTAACTACCGAGATTGGGGCCCCTTTATGCAAAGGACTAGCAAAACCTTATACGTATAGTAACCACCCACATTTCCGAAAATTTATTTGAAAGAAGGAAGGTAGTAATTTGTTGAATTCAGTTTTTGGTTCCATTGTTAATTATTTAACTTACCTACGTACTTATATGTAATAATTCCTCTGAAATCCACCTTCTGAAATAAACAATATTGTTTACTTTGAATAGAAGATAAGTAACATTCTTATCGTGATCATAATTTTCCAGGTCATCCTTCTGAATACGAGCTTACCTGAACTGATGTATGTGGCCAGGTTTCTGATGGGGCTAGCGACTGGTATCATAGCTGTGGTGAGATGATTGAGTACTATTTCTTCAAGGCGTCTTTTTTACTAGCTCTGTTCGAAACAGAAAAAAGATCAGGTCTGAATTTTGAATTTGAAGTAGGTAAATACAGCTGACTTCGGAGTACGGAGTCAATAGCCGCTGCAGGTAGTGCACCTACATGTTTTATCGGCATTAGATATCGAGATCCATTACATTTGCGGAGTTAAGCTAGCTTATTTATAATCTGTCCCGTTTTAATTTGAATTTATAATTTGACCCTGTGTAAATGTGAATACCTATCTATTTGTACCAAATCTTGAAGTTGTATTACTATCTCTTTCTTTCAGGTAACCATGATATACGTAACAGAAATAGCCGACAAGGAGATCCGAGGCGCGTTAGGGATGACAGTCCAAGTCATGAACAACTTAGGCGGTCTGACGGTCTACAGCATTGGGCCTTTCGTGTCCTACACAACCCTGAACTGCATTATTTTGACCATACCTATATGCTACGTATTGCTGTGTATGTGGATCCCGGAGTCTCCTTATTATCATCTGAAAGATGGAAGAGTCGAGGCTGCCAAGAAAGAATTTATGATACTTCAGGGCAATCAGGACGAAATGGTGAGTAAGGAGAACGTAGAACCTAGTAGTAGGCATGATGTGCCAGCTCTTTCTAAGAAAGTAAAGGGTTATTTCCGAAAGAACGTCAGCACACTCAACACTTACCATTAATACCTACATTTACAGAAGATAAAAGTACAAAGTCTGCTTACTCTGTACCTATATACCATCAGCTAGAGAGTGATCACCAGATTAGGGAGATTTAACAATTTATTTCAGTAATCTTTTTAATGTTATGGGATGACCAATCAGTTTTTGTTTATTATCCAGCGCAATCACTATGCGAGGATAACTGGAAACAACGGCTGTTGAAACGTTAACTATCCACAAGGCTCACGAAAACTACTTTTATGTTCAGTTTGGTAATTTAATTCTCGTCAATATTTCAGGTGATAGAAGAACAGATGAGGATAATGCGAGCTCATGTAAGAGAAAGCATGGAAAACAAGACTACTCTCAAAGAACTGCTAACAAACATGAGATATAGAAAAGCTGTATACATAGTCACAGGTAAATATGTAAGTACCCATTAAGTACACGAATACATTGACTCTTTATCTTTGAACTCCTTGTGATGTCGAGGGCCAATATTCTTGCATAGCACATATTGTTAGACTATCTATTTAATTAAACAAAGACAAAAAATTCATGTCACAGTTCCTTCTTCCCAATATTCTCCCCAAAGCTTTTTGAAGACAGGAATTAAGACTTTTGGACCATAAATTCCAAATGGGTTCATTTAAATAAGAATCTGAAGAATCAGTAGTTTTTGAACGCCAACATTTGAAGTTACAAAAGCTAAACATTTGAAGTAAGTGCCTATATCCTCCAAAGTAAAATAAGTTTTCCCCAAACCTTAAAAATTCTTCAGTTTTCTCAATATTTGTTAAATTTGCTGACTGTCAGCGGTAACTTGCGCGAACGGGTAGTGTTATCGTTTTCAGATACTGAGTATCATAATATGTTTTATTGTTCGTCAAGGTGAACATTAGCTAAGGAACTGCATTGTAATATTGTACTTATCTAAATAGATAGGTACATTGGTTTCGATAGGTTGTTAGCATAAGGCTTTGTACAATACTCGAATGGATAAAAAGAAGATAAAAGGTAACA
The DNA here is from genome assembly GCA_963555695.1 of Dasypolia templi. NCBI lineage: Eukaryota > Metazoa > Arthropoda > Insecta > Lepidoptera > Noctuidae > Dasypolia > Dasypolia templi. The sequence continues at coordinate 24,516,782 of OY743138.1, forward strand.
GGCAGTAAGTCTAGTGTAGAAGTAGGGTACGTAGAATCTTATCAAATACATACTAGGTCTCTGTCTCGGAAAATGTTACCTACAAACATCGTTTGATTGATGTCTGAAATCCCTTTCACAAGCTTTTTTTGATTAACCTTTGAATTACACCTCCACGAGCACGACAAATCTCACAGACGCAGGTGCAAATAGTCTGACAAACAACACAAATGTAGGTCATTGAACAAAATATTTCGTGGGGGAATCGAAACTGCGACCCGTAACGCTGCAAATAAACTATTATTGTAGGAAAAAATAAAATATGTGTACATCCTTATTCTCAAACTCCTTTCAGCCAATGCAGGAGGTCATAGGGTTCTTCTAAAAAGAACGTTCCGCGTAGGCAGGTCAATTATAAAATTTGTTAGTATGCAGCTGTTCCGATTACGTTAACAAATAGGTAATGGGGAAGGCAACTGTCAAAATGGCGCTGTCTTAGCTAGTTCCCAAAACAAGCTAATAATGCAAGGCGTGTGTGCGGTTTTTATAATTTTTTGCGAAAATGATTCTTTGTTATGTTCCTAAATGGTCGAAAATTTGAGTCTACCATTTTCCGAAATACCCTAAGCTTATCAGATTGTAGCTTAAAGCTATTGGAAGAGAATTATTTCAATTACAACAGAGTTCGAAGCTATGTCGGAAACAATTTAAAGAAACTGATGACTAGGAATTAAGCAAAATTTAAGGTTTTCAAATCTGACATATTTCAAATCGAATAGTTACTGTTATAAAATATTGAAATCAATGAAAATAACGAAATAGTCAAATAAAACCAAAATCATGAATGAACACGCAACGGAATGAATGTGCGAAATGTCAAATTTATTTTAGGCTGTAGGGTACCTAGCTATGGTCACGCCATCTACAATTAGCTTTGACCGACCTTCCCCATTAAAATAACATTACAATTTTATCATAGCAGAACTTAATACATACCTATCTAATCAAGTAAAATGAGGTCAAAATGACATTAGGTAGGACAGGTTGCCAGCCTAGGCATAATAAATGATTAACCTTTTTACTGACCCGCACTGTGTCTTGCACCGGGTGATAACTGATCTGCTGTTAGATAGGTAGTACATAGTAGTGTTTTTTTTTGTCCATAGGAGTGGTTAATCCATAATATTGATGAACTTCTCGGTAGCGCGATAGGTACAGCTTCCGTAACGTGTTGGCATGCCTATTTTACCTTTTCCTTAACTACCTTTAGATCTTCCGTTGTTTCGCAAAATTATTTAATTTCTTATCGGGTTTAAAAAGTCGGTTCCGAGGTCTACAATATTTTTGCCGCTTGTATCACCAGATTATCAGTAGTTATATTTTACACGTCTTACGGCTCCCACAGATAGGCGCGACGCGAGTCCAGTAGAACAATTTCTATGGAAAACTTCATGGCAATTGTTCTACTAGAACCGCGCGAGCCTTAAGACAGGACAAGCAAACGTATTCTATAAAAAGTTGTATATTTAATTACCTATTTATGTTTCTGATAATAAAATAATGCTATCGTTGTCAATGTAAACTCCCAACCTTGTACTTACCTTTCTTATCTGTGTTGACTCAGACACGGTTTCGGATACAAACGACAATAGAATTTTATCAGCTTTATATAAATAATGAAGACAAAGTTAACTCACAAAAGCTGATATTCTAGAAACTGCTATTCAAGAGTGTCCTTTTACATTCCCAGCCTGTTTATAAAGTATCAGCACATTCCAAAAAAGACGCGTAAAAAGTGGTAGGCAAAACCTATCTTCGCAACTACAGTTATATTATTTTACCTCTGACACAGCAACCAAAGTTGCAAACCACCAGCAACCTTATGACAACGAGAATTAAGGTCACAGTGATTCTGACTGTGATGCAAAATCAGAGTCAGAGGTAAAATTATGAAAATAACAAAGCTAGCAATAGCAGTTTCAAAGGAAACAAAAAAAAAAAAACAGTTTTTTTTAACTTTCATCCAACAAAGTATTTTGTTTCCAGGGTTGAAACTGTTGCAGTACATGACTGGTATTCTCGTCGTACAGTCTTATTTGGAGCCGATATTCAGACAAAGCAACTTTGTATCGGGCCCGATCGCTAGCATCGTGTACGGATTCGTGCAGTTAGGAGCAGGTACAGGCACTCAAGAAATATCTTTTGTTTTGTGGTTGACGCAGACCAGCTGAAGCGCCACTTTCAGTGCCAAACAAATATCAAAATTGCTTGCGGTGGAAATTAAGAAAAAATATGCCTGTAACTGTTACGCTGCGCTTCATCAGGCCTGCGACATCTTTAATCCCAATCCAAATCCAGTAAAAATGTTTGTAGACTTAGAATAGACAATAATGTAGGTTGTATGTTCCAGGAATTGGTGCAACATTTCTATCGAGATGGTTCGGACGAAGGATTCTCCTGTTCATATCCTGCCTTGGAGTATCGCTGGCAATGACCCTAGTTGGCCTGTATTTCTTCCTACAAGATACCATACAAGTCAACGCCGATGTTTCGCAAGCTATCTCATGGATGCCTCTAGTTGGCATCTTGAGTTTTAATGTACTCTATGCCGTTGGTGTAGGCAACTTACCTTATGTTCTTCAAGCGGAATTGTTCCCAGTGAATGTCAAAGGAGTAGCTTCAAGTACAGCCACTATGCTCGCCTGCATCTTAAGTTTCTTAGTAACAAAATGTTACCAACAAGTCAAGGATGCCTGCGGCCATTACATGGTATTCTGGTCTTTCGCGATGGTTGGTTACATGGGACTGTTCTTTATATACTTCTTTGTCCCAGAAACAAAAGGCAAGACTTTAGAAGAGGTACAGGATAATATTCAAGACCAACGGCCTGAGGAACAGGCGCTAAACACCGGTAAAGCGGAAAAAGCATAGAGTAAAATTATTAGCTGCCAGTCATTTTAGTATTTCGAAAAGTTTGAACTCCAAGTGGCATTTCGTAAAAAAAAATTGTAGGTTCAATTTAAAGTTAGCATTTCTATGTATATTATTTTTGAAAGATTTAACAGGTGATTTAAAAAACCAATAGTACAAAAATATTTTTTCGGTACTATGAGATATTTGATGTAGAAACAATTACTGTTATAAGAAAAACTTGTATTTAGCTAGATTACATTACCAAGTCTTCCAAACTTAGTCAGGGTAAGCTTAGTATAAACTATTTCAATGAAAAGACGTTAAACTAAATGTCAAAACAAAAACCAAAATGTGACTATAAAATTGTATTCGGCTGAATAAAAATATGAAATACATACTGATTACACGAAACCTTATATTATTATGGCAACCTTATACAGATTACCACGCAATCGGAAGATGTAAGAGGCTACTGCAGAATACCAGCTATACAATGATAAGTATGACCTTGGGAGTACAAGAGATGACCTTAAAGTACAAGAGATGACCTTCGAGTACAAGGAATAACCTTGAAGTACAAGTAATGTCTTAAAAGTGCAACGTATTTGTTGTATTTTATCTAAATTCTCTTGGTGTTCCCGTAGGAATAGAGTGGTGCGAATGGAGTGTCGGCTTGTTCGTCGCCGCTTTCCTCTGACGCGTCCGATTCGAACGTGTTGTCGGGGATGTCGTAGAGGCGGATCAGAGGCTTGTTGGGGTCCTTCATGATTAGGTATTTACCTGGAAATTGAGGAGTTTGGTTGAGATACTGTTACACTACATAGGCTAGATAAATCCTAGAGCCTGTCTAGATAAAGCGTTTCAATCGCGTAATAATGAAAACGAGGGGCCAAGACTATCTACAATATGTGCGTACTTAAAAATGCGTGCATGTGGACGTGATGTATTAGTCCCTAAAATCTCGGCTACGCTAAGGCTATTTTCACATCGGTTGCTCTCGCGCTAGCAATTTGATGTCGGTTTTGTGTAGGCTACGCACTCAAATGGGTTTTTGGTTATATAGAAAGGGACACATGTGCAATCAATAGGTTTCCCGAGAGTCCAAACATCGGGAACGACATTTTGTAACCACTCGTTCGCTCAAATAAAAGATACTACTATAATATTATAAATTTTTCTTTCCTATTATTATGATTTGAGTACTCACCATCCTTCTGCTGCATGCAGATATCGATGATGCACCGCAGGATACCCCACGCGTTGTCCATAGACAAGTTGATTTGTGCGGCAAACTCGTGCGGCTTGAACTGCTGCGTGCCTAGGATGACGTGGCGCGAGTTGTCGCGCACTTGGGTACGAGATACATAGCCGAACTTGATCTGGTCGGAGCCGGCTAGCAGGGCCTGCGGATTGAAACGGTGGTTATTACTACCTGTGGTGGGTACTACTACCTGTAAGATCTTGAAATGTGTGTCAATGTTTATTTTTTATAAACAAAACTTACCTGAACAGTCCACTTAGCAAGTTTGCAGGAGTTGTTTCTCAGTTCATTAGCGAGTACAGCACCGCGCTGCGTGTCCAGTTTCTGACGCCACTCGACACCGTTGGCCACCTTCGAGTCCCACTCGTTCAGCGCCTTAATGCTCAGGAACTGGGTCTCGTTCTGAGGGCCTTGCATTACGGCGTCATGCTCGCATCGGGCGACTAGCGTCTGGGAACAAAGGTTATAGTTTAGGCTTGAAATTCGTTGCAGTTTAGCTAAAGCTGATAACCAGACGCTTCACTTTTTGTTCACTTGCCTTTCATTCGGCATCTTTCACTCGAAGTGAAACGTCTAAATTCAAAATTAATGAAAAGAAAAACATTAATTAATTTGTGAGCCGATCCAACGATGCTGGATTTCGGCACTCGCCTACCGAATTATCGAAAAAAGAAATGAATGGAGCGGATGAACTTTCAACCCTATTAATTTTGTCGGTGTCGTGTAACCTGACCCCTCTTCGCCTCTTCTTCTTTGTAAGTAGGGTCAGCTAATGCGGAGCACTGACCGTACGTATGAAACTAAAATGAACCTTCACTATATTCAATTTCACCAAAGTAGAATAAGTTTTTTATTCACCTACTACTTATCCTGAGAATAACTAAGTTATACATGAGTCTTATACCAACAATTTTAAAGGAATAAAAGGCTTATTCCTCAGATAAAATAAAATGGTGAAAAAAATATATGTCAGCTGAGCTTGCACATCTGCACATTTTATGGAAATTCAGAGAAAAAAATAATAGAAATGCAGCGTTTGCGAAGAATGCTATCGTATAGTGAAAGTGAAAGCGATAGTGAAGATGGCTTTTTTATTTTGAGACATCCATGATGGTTTAAAGAAAGAAGTGAGCATTTTTAGAACTATGACGAAAAGGATTTCATGATTAGGTTTCGTTTATCTAAAGCAGCAGCATACAATTTATTATTAAAAATTGAACATCAATTGGAATTTATATGTGAGAGGTTAGTACAAGATGTATAAATTAAGGCTTATCACAACAACAAGACAACACAAAAGCAAACTAAATGAAATTAAAACACTCTGCGCCTCGTCTTTACAGATAGTTTGTTTGAAAACCAACAACACATGCTCAAAGTGACAACTAAATTAAAAAGGTCCTGCTACGCTATACTGTACTGAAAAAATGGCAAGCCTATTGTCAGCACTCATATTCATTTGTTCATCACTTCACACTCAAAATGCTACAGTTAGCAAAAAAACATTTGTCTATAATAATAGCTATTCTAAGAGTAACTTTTTGACTTTACCAAGTGGTGAAACATACTATGAGTTATTCTTAGAGTAAATGCAGCAGATAAGTTTATCCCTGGTATAGTTATTCTTGGATAACGACGCCATTGATGAAATTGGACCTAAAGAGTTCTAGGGACTGTGTTTGAGAAGGAAAATGGATGGTAATCGGTGACCGCGAAATGTTTGATAAATGTCGCCGATAATCCTTCATTCCTCTCGGGAAGATCGCATATTTGCGCGACGATTAGATCAATCAATCAAAGCGAGCCATTTAGAGTAAAATTAATAATATGCATGCAGATGCACGGTGCCCATAATGTGGGTGTGGTGTTAAATGTTTTTTAAATAACTTGTATACATCTTTGTTTATCAAGTGTAAGCAGATTGTTAAATGATTAGATTATAGAGGAAAGCCTTTGTTGACTGATAACACCATACTACATACATGTTCTTCTTCCTAACTACAAACACTAGGAAAAGATGTAGACGTGAGACTGTAGGTCTTTTATGACTATAAAAAGTACAGATTTACAGCATAATATTAATTAATGACAATGGATGTTTATTTAAACAAAATACAAATAATGTGCCCGATGGGATTTCTCATCTGCCAAAATGACGAACTTCCATCATCCCTTATTTAACCCCTCAGGAGACGAATTTTCAAAAAATATTCCTGATGGAAGTGATCACTTTGCAAAATTTCATAAATTTTAAAAAACTAGTGCAAAATTTCATGCTTCTAGACTCAACTGTGCGTTGTCTGAAAGTGAATGAATGAATTTAAAAAAAATGAACTGGTAAAATAGTGTATAATATATATAACTCACCACACCATTGTTGAGGTTCCACTTGCGGTAGCGGTAGCCCACGGAGGCGACCTCGCCCTCTTCCTCTTCAGACACGAACGGGTTCTGTTCGGGGAACTTGTACTTGGTTTCGTTGGCACCGTTCTTCAATACCTGTTAATTAGGAAAAATAGGGTTAGATGTTTTACTGGTAAAATTAGATAATTTTTAGTAATGAAATATTCGTTATTTCGGCTACTGATTTATTATTTAGTGAATGGGGATGATGATATATTTTTTTTTCTCGAAGATTTTTTTTTGTAATACCATTTGTACTATTTGGAAATAATCCAAGTAGTGCATACGGTATTTCAAAAAGAATAAAAGCTTAACAAACTGCCAAGTTATACAAGTTTTAAAATAAGTGTTAGACTAGAATAGCACTATCGTAGAAGTGACGTCACGACTACGTAACTTCATACTAGCGCCGTACATTGTCCGTACCGCGCGACCAGGACAGGAATAATCCCCTCCAAAAACTTTTAAAGTGTGTATCTTCGTCATTTTTATAACGATTTAACAGATTTTTCGATTATCCCATTGTTACTATGCCTTCTTTGAAATTAAATTATTTTAGTTTGTAGTCATCATCCCAATTTAATGGTTCTAGCTCAATGTCGGGCTTTTTTACATTTAAACTTTATTATTATAGCCATATTGTTAAATTAACACAAAATGTAATTAAGTGTATCCCATTTTATAAGGAAAGTTGTAGGCATTCTCTGATGTAAAAGCTTTCTACTCAATAATCGCACAGTCAAAAAAATTTGGTGTCAAGAAGTCGTAATAGCGCTGACGTCGTTTAGGTTTAGTAGTCTCGTCTTGGAGCGTGTTTCGAATAACAACTTAGTCAAATTGATTTGCTTCAATGTTACTAGTTACGGAATTCGGTCAAAGACAATAAATACCCAGACACGTATTTAGAAACACATAACTCGATTCGTCGATTGCTCTTCCATTAATTCTCATTATAATCTTTTAGCTGAAAATGGTTGGAGCAGTCAATACCTGCAGTCTTATTGCCAGTAGCGGCAACTTCTTACCGTTTTACGACCGAACTTAATAACGTATCCAGATAGATACGTTATTCCATTCTCATAGATAGATATCTCCAGTACGCCAAAATATAGAAAAATCTATCAATCACTGGTTTTAACGTCCCAATAAAGACAAAGTATGCGGCCCTATAGTTAGTAACCACATAGTTTGTAACCTGAAATCTTAATGACAATTTTTGTAATGTTAAAACACAACATAAAAGGTTTTGGTACCACAGTGACAGCAGAATACTGACTCCTAAGTCACAGGATCACCTAGTTTAGGAGTCAGGGTTTATCTTATCTATGTGACCTTTAGTTAATCAAGCTATGTATCCTAGTCTTAAACAATGTCAAAGGTTTTTGTATCAATAAAGATTTTTATTTATTTATAACGTGTTGACAGCAATTTTTTTGACAGGGTCAGATATAATTGTACTGTCTATCATCAGTAGCAATCTGTCTTAGGTTATTGGGTTTGGCCGTTACGGAGTCGTGTGCAGTCTAATGATATGAATAAGTATTTCATCTATTTCCAACTCAATTCTTTACAGCATAGAGTTTTAGAGACTCTACGTGTATGAGTGACATGTAGCGATGGGATTCTCGATGTTTTAACAATTAACAGAATCGGAGTCAACCATCGATGTTTTTCGATTGTTTCGAGTCAACGGAATCGACCGCTATTTTTCGATTGTTCGAAGAATTTATTCAGAAACGCGATCACAACGCAAGTCAAGAACTTGCGAAACTCTATCAACCATGCGCCAGTCGCAATAGCAGACCGAGTAAGACTCAAGTCCAAGTCGAAACAATCGAGAACCATCGAGATGTTCGAAAAACCGAAACAATCGAATAAAACCTCTCGCCATCGCGAGCTGCTTTGTAGACCACGATGTAGCTTATTCACGTTCGCATACTGTTTCGATGTGCTCACCTGCTGGCTAAAGTTATGGTTGATGAAGGTTGCTTCGAGCGCGAGGTTGCGCGGCGAGTTGATGGAGTTGCCGTCATCTGTGGGCGGCTCCACAGACGTCTCGTTTACAGTCAGCAAGTCGAACTCAGTGTTGTCGCGCTTGTCGAAGAACAGCTTGTCACCTTTAAAATTAAATAGGGATAAGTCGAAGAATGTTTGGTATAGGTTTTTCTTTCACTCCTGTCTAGAAATTCTGTTGAGGGAACCATTATACTTCCAGGAGCATTAATGTACGTCTAGCATGGACGCTACACATTTCCGTTGCCTATGTAAAAATGTTTTTAGGTTTGGACTAGTTTTGCAGTAGAGTTAAACACATGCTAAAATGTGGTGCTGTTTATCTTTAAAATAAAGTTATTTAAAAAGGTGCCAAACGAGAGAGAATAGATCTAGAGATATAGTAGCAGCATACTGTGAAGGAACTCTGTTATACATATTTCTGTTCATAGTTCTCATCCTTTAAAGGCAAAAATAAAATACACATACCAATCTTCTCAATAACAATATCCCAGGAGTAGTTGGAGCGGGTGCAGCACATGATGGTCGCCAAGATGGCGTCGGTGGCGTACACCGTGCCCACCGTCTTACTCAGCCGTCGGATCACTGGATCGTCAGTGGTAGTCACCTGAGAAATGACATTGAAATTAGCAGTGGTACTGTGGTAGTACAACCCTTATTAAACATGATAGCCTTCTAGTGTAAAGAAAGAAAGTATGTTTATTTGACACATTTCATGATATACTTTATGTACTAGCTGCACTACCCACCCGCATAAGTTTCGATCCCGAGGGAATATCGGGATAAAAACTATTCATGTCCTGATCCAAGTCCGATGTCAAATTTCATCCAAGCTGTTCCAACCAAATCTTTTTCTGTATAATATTAGTTTAGATAAAGTTCAATAAAATACCATAAATTAAGTGTTTATGAGAACCGCCAAGGCTGCAGATAGAAATGTATTAATTTGACTTATATTACTGCATTTGATTTAAGAAACGTAAAGTGTGTCAACTAACCATGCAACATTTGTCCTAGCAGTTCCAGGTAGCATGGACATTATTGTAGCCCTTTATTTTGAAGGGCTAAATGAGGCTGCTAACGAAGTTGGAAACGAAACATAGGGCCTTATCACACAGCCGTTTTCCAGAAATGCCATTGTTTAAAGCAACAAGAGCTATTGACGTGAGTGTACAAGATAAGGCGAGACAAGGCAGAGAAGTTGCGGGATCGCGGCTAGGTCGCTTCACACCCGCGAAGTAAAAAAAAAATACTATTATATCCCCCATAAATTACACTCCGCTCTGTCAAAATACATTGATTTTGGCGGATCCAAGGGTAATTTTATGCTATGATTTGTCTCTGTATCTTACCCTAAGAAACACCAACTAAGCAGCATAATTTACTGCAAGATTTAAGTTTATTTTAATGGTATTTCACAAAACAAATTAGCAAGTTCAAGGTTGCTTTACTGCAAAGCCACCTTGAACTTGCTGCTTAGTTTATACTTAGTGAAGATACTAATTGTAATAGTACATAGAATAAAGATTGGAAACAGTATAGTAATAGCTTCTGCTTACCCCCATAGGAAAAAGGCGTGAGTTTTATGTATGAAAATAAGTAAAAAAAACTTACCGTATGGAAGATACGGTCAATACGCTGCAGTGATTTCTCATGTTTCACATTGACTCGGTCATAGGCTTTGTCATAGTATTCCAGTGTACCACAGCACACAATGTCTTCACCTGTTATAACAGAAAACCAGTTTATATTTACACTCACAAGAATGATGGAAAATGGAAAACATGGTCAGTGGAATAAAATGTTTTGTCTACATACAAAAGTATTTAATAATAAAACTTAGGGCGTATTTTATACCTAGAATAAGTCCTATCCTGAGAAAAATGTTGTATTTTACTTTGGTAAAATAAGCCCCTATGAAAAAGAAACACTTATACATTCATACATACATGAACTCTGAAAGCATTTGGATTGATTCTGGGATATTGGAATTGGGAGAAAGGATTCATTCTGGGATAGATACCAATAATAAGTGTCTATTAATATCACAATGGCTTCAGGTTGTACTACTGAGCAAATGTTTGTGTTATATTATACACAGATGAGTGTATATACATAAATATACAACTTTTTTGGGTAGTCATCATTGATATACTAAAATCCATAGTCATGTAAATAGTAATTTTGAATTTACATTGACTCATCTTTACTTTGCTAACTTACTAAAACATCATCAGAATTGAATGCCATACTGCCAATCTTATTATAATTTTGAATTTACATTGACTCATCTTTACTTTGCTAACTTACTAAAACATCATCAGAATTGAATGCCATACTGCCAATCTTATTATAATTTTGAATTTACATTGACTCATCTTTACTTTGCTAACTTACTAAAACATCATCAGAATTGAATGCCATACTGCCAATCTTATTATAATTTTGAATTTACATTGACTCATCTTTACTTTGCTAACTTACTAAAACATCATCAGAATTGAATGCCATACTGCCAATCTTATTATAATTTTGAATTTACATTGACTCATCTTTACTTTGCTAACTTACTAAAACATCATCAGAATTGAATGCCATACTGCCAATCTTATTATAATTTTGAATTTACATTGACTCATCTTTACTTTGCTAACTTACTAAAACATCATCAGAATTGAATGCCATACTGCCAATCTTATTATAATTTTGAATTTACATTGACTCATCTTTACTTTGCTAACTTACTAAAACATCATCAGAATTGAATGCCATACTGCCAATCTTATTATAATTTTGAATTTACATTGACTCATCTTTACTTTGCTAACTTACTAAAACATCATCAGAATTGAATGCCATACTGCCAATCTTATTATAATTTGTTAAAGGAGTCAGTAACACATTCATACCTTCTTTAATACCAGGCAGGGACAATTTAGCAAGACGAGGGAAGTCCATATCCTCAATAGTGACCCATGCAGGTCTCACCGTGACGGATGCATCACGGATTTTCATCGGAGCACCTCGTTGGCCCCATCTCTTGCCAAGCTTACGATCCCGTTGCTGAAAAGAAGTAAGAGATGGTCAAATTATGTGAAAACTATCTTTGTTGCTGTCTAGCAAGACAAATGAAGTTTTTCCTAATGTGGAATACAGTAATCTATGATTTATATTATTAGACATTTTATAATATTTAATGAGTTAAAAGATTGTATGAAGAGATTGATAATGAGCATAATATGGTACTCTATCATCATATCTCATTTCTTTACAAAATAAGGTGCTTTTCTATAAGTAAATAAGTTACATTTCTCATGTAGTTGCCCTTATTGAGAGTAGTCATGCCGCCTGGCGTACGAGCGCCCCTCTGACCACGTCCCCTTTGACCGCGAGCACGGCCGCGCTGGTACGGGGGCTTCTGAACCCTCGTAGTGTCCACCAGGTGGAAAGTACTCTCGTCTTCGTCATGGAAGTATGCGTACGACGAACCAGCGCCGAATTGGGACGCATACTTGTCTGAAAACGAAATGAATTGTCTAAGAAAAGCGTTTGAGCTAAGTATTTTTGCAAAAACATGAATAACACTTGTGAAAAGTCGTGTTTATAACGTTTGTTTTGTGTCAGCATAGCACAGTAATATAAAATAACTGTTCAAGTTAACTCGCAATACCCTTCTATGCACTACGTTACAGTGCAACATTGGGAAATAAGCCAGTGCAAAAAACGTCATCATAACCTAAAAGAAACGTAATGTTGAGAGAAATAATTCGTGACTAGTAATTAAAGCAGGTTGAGAGAATAAACTAACTTTGATATTTCTTGTCCTGTACGGCAGTCCAATCACTAATTTTCCCCAAGCGGTCGCCTTTACTGAAAGGTTGGTAAGGCATGTCCCGAAACTGCTCCGGCATTTCGGCTGGGCCCCATCCTGTTGGATTATCTTGAATAATTGGAGCTACAAATCGTATCGGCTCCTCGGCCGGTAGCACATGCTCCGACATTGTAACTATTCAACGGAATTCTTTAATTTAGCATTAATTCCACATGAAGATACACCAATGCCACACGACACTTTCGAAATGACTTTTTTTTAGCTAGATGACAATTAATGACCCGAAATAGGTACGAGTCTTTTAACTTTTAGTTTTTTTTTTTTTGTTTTTGGTTGTGGCAAGCGGCCTTAGCTATTGTTGCCAGTGTCGAGTGTTGCGGAAATTAAACGTGGGAAGAGGGAGGTTGGCATAATGTGACGGGATATTTTTTTAGGATGGGCAATAAATAATTATATGTAATAAAATTATAACAAATTGTACTATAAGGAAATGTTGCGAAAAGAAATAAATTTACTAAGAGATGCTACGTATGACCTATTATACAAAGAAAGGATGGAAGACAGATTACAAGGAAGGGGAGCTTTATACATAATAAGGAAGTCATATAATGGAAAGGAATTATATTTCGAGCAATTAAAAAGAATATGGACTAAATCACCAATTTCTCCGACACCACAGTCACAGAGGGGGGAATCAAAAACCCCTATTCTGTTAAGATGCACAGCTGAAGAGCAATGGCCAAATCTTAGTCGAGCAAGAATGGAAGTTATTTTCTTATTAAGTTTTAACTTGCTGAACCACGGTTTTAAATTAATGATGGGTTGAAGTAATTTATATAATTGACCCTTTGTTTTCTTACAATCCCAAACCTGAGACCAACTATTAACCATAGCCGTTACTGGAATTGATTGCAACAAATCCCCACAGTATACATCCGGGATCCATAGACCCTGCTTCGCAGCCAATTTTGCCAGCTGGTCCACTGTCATATTGCCTTCTATTCCAGAATGGCCTGGAATCCAAGCCAATGCGACAGATAAGCCTAATTCGTAGCAGTTCTTTAGTAAGGATTTGATCAAAATGATAATAGGGGACAAGTTGCCCCTGTCAAATGGATTAGAGAGAAGACATTGAAGACTACTCAGACAGTCACTAAAAATAATTGAATTTTGAATTTTTTCATTAATTATGTATTCAATACAATGTTTTATGGCTAAACACTCGCCGGAAAAAGTGGAGAGAAATGAAGAATATTTAAACAATTTAAAGTGTCCTGTGTGATGTCGAATAAATGCAGCCCCTATAGTTGACGCTGACTCATTTGCCTCATATTTCGAAGCATCAGTATAAAAGACCTCAGCCCCTTGTGCATTCTTTAACAGAAATGAGGCAAGTTTACCATTAGGATCTGAACTGTTTTTCCCTATACCGGTGGTCAGAAATATTTTAGGTTTAAATATAAGGTCATCATACTGAACCGAATAAATCGGATGTACAGGATATGTTTTAATATTGTGTTCGACATGTTTAATCTTTTTATAGCCTTCTATGATGTTCGGTATGGGACGCGACACCCAAAAGTGATTCCCATCTGATATTAGTTTGTAAAGATCTTTAATTTTAGGAATTAGAGGATGAGTACTAGATTGAAACACCTTAATTAAGTAACGGTCACACAGATATTGACGTCTAAGATGTAGGGGTGGGTCAGCACATTCAACCTGTAATGCCATAACTGGAGTGCTCTTCATTGCACCTATAATAATGCGGAGACATTTAGATTGTAATCGGTCTAATTTAAGCGTCTCCGTTTTACTGACTAAAGGTAGCGAACACGTTCCAAAATCTAAAGTACTTTTAACCAAAGCATTATATACTAGTCGTAACGTAGAAGGATGAGCCCCCCACCAAACACCTGCAAGAGCCCTGATCAAGTTTATACTTTTTTCACATTTACTAATAATATGTTTAATGTGCGAGGCACCATTAAATTTAGAATTGAGTTTACACCCGAGAAATGTTACTTCGTTAGAATTTGGAAGAGTAAAACCATTGACTTTTATAAAAACCGAAGGAATATTGCGAATGCAAGTAAAAGGGACAACGACACTTTTCTTCACCGACAGTTGTAGGCGATGATCATCGAGCCACTCTACCAGACTAGTCAAAGATTTTTCGACATTATTAGCCGCTGTTTCAATTGATGAATGAGAGGAGTAGACTACAATATCATCAGCGTATTGTAGGATTAAGCATGGATATATAACTGCTTCTAAATCTTTTGTATAAATATCATACAATAATTGGCTTAAAACTGAGCCCTGGGGAACACCGTTCCACAAAACTCTCGAAGGACACGGACAACCAGCAACTCGAACTGTTACAGTCCGATCCGAATATAGATTAAAAATAAAGTTGGAAAACTTTGAAGGAACTTGTAATGCTTCCAGTTTTAATTTTAAAATGCCCAAATCCACGTTATCATAAGCCGCCGCTATATCCAAAAAAGTCGCTACCATTGATTTTTTCTGACTAAAGGATAACAAAACATCTGTAGTCAAAATATTTAAATTGTCTGCTACTCCCTTTCCTCTTCTAAAACCAAACTGAGACTGGGGTAAAATATTATTGTGTTCAAAGTACCATTCAAGCCTCATTTTAACTAGGTGTTCCGCAAGTTTTGCAAACACGCTAGATAAAGATACCGGTCTGTATGATGAAGGATCTGAAGGATCCTTATTAGGCTTTAAAATTGGGATAAGAATATGCTTTTTCCAAGAACTGGGAATAATCCCGGAGTCTATAATAGTGTTAATAATATCTAAGATAAATGCTAAAGTATCATCTTTACAATTACTAATAAAGGAATATGGAATGCCATCCTCTCCAGGAGCAGAATCCGACACGCGTTTTAAAACTAGCTTAAATTCATTTATTGAAAAGGGACTATTCCCAGAAACGGAAGATTGACTGTATATGAAGGGGATTTGATTTAAATTAGGAACAGAAGTAGGGGCAATTTTAGAAATAAATGGCGTAACCCAGTCGAGGGAGAAGGAAGATTGTGAACTGATCGCTTTGGAACATTTGAAACGTTTTACATTTTTCCAAATTAATGAAAGTGGGGAGTCGGGAGAAAGAGAAGAACAGAAACTATGCCATCCCTCTACTTTCTTTTTCCGCAAAAGCCTTTTGGTCGCAGCTGTTGTATTTTTAAACTGCAAAAAAGAATGCATGTCAAGGTTATCTTTACATAAATTCTCTGCCTCTTTCCACTTTTTTACAGCTTCAGTACAATCCTTATCCCACCAAGGCGGCGAAGGGATTTTACCATTGGAAAGACATTTAATGGGAAAAAAATCATCTGCTAGTGTCAACATTGTTGATGTCAACAAATGATAACATTGTTCAACATTTTCTCGAGAAACCTGCGGAAACTCCAAAACTCTTTCATCTAACCCGGAACTATACGATTCCCAGTCACAATTATTAAGTTTGTATTTTAATAAGGGAGGCATTGGTGGAATTCGGCAATTCGACGTGGCTTTTGAGAGGAGAATTGGATAGTGGTCGCTGCCATGTGAAGTATTCAAACGTTTCCACGTAAAACTGGGGAACAAAGATGAAGAACATAATGAAATATCGACATAACTCGGAGACTGACCCGGAACAAAAGATCGTGTAGGAGACCCATCATTAAGCACACATAAGGCCAAATCATCAATAAGTTCTGCTATGCAAATTCCAACACCATCGTCATTAGGAGCACCCCAAAGACTATGATGAGCATTGAAATCTCCTAATACTATAACCGGAGACGGAACTAATTGAATAATGCGCTTCAAAACCGATATAACAGATGGATCCTTACGAGCTATATATATAGACACATAAGTTATGCCACCCATACGAATGGCAACTGCATTCAATATATCGTTGGAAAATGATGGTAGTTGGATGGATGAGAAAATACAATTTTTCCTAACTAGAAAAGCAGAGCCACCCCAACCATCAGCTCTGTCATCTCTAATTATGTTAAAACCTGAAATATGAAACCTAGAACTTGGTTTCAACCAGCAGCCTAATTGCGTAACACAGTTTTGTAAACGATTACGACTATTCTGTTGTATTTTGACAGTTCAACAACATTCATTGCGTTATTTACATTGTTGAGCAGATTTTTTTATCGAACTTATGAAGCAATGGATTAGCAATCTGTTTCAAAACGATTCAGATTCCGACTAATTGTGAATTACGCAAATAGGGTACAGGTTTCGGATATCGCTAAAAGAGAAATGTTAAATTTGTTTGTTAGATAAATGGGGAGGAGCCTGCTTTTTATGCTTTCACGGTTGCACAACGACATGCTTTGCTTTGCTTTGCTTGGTAGTATAGATGCAGGCCTACCCTGCCGCCTCCTTCAGAGGCGGCAAGGTGGCGGGGTCTTGAGGGAGAGCGCTACAGTCGTGTAGATCCTCAAGGCAAGTCTGGAGGATGTCCCTTCCCGAGGTTGCCACCCCGGTCTCGGTCTAATTCCTTAAGAAATAGACGTAACGAAAACCTCCAGGCGCCATCACAGCACAACCTTTCCCAAAAGTCCCTTTACCCCTATCTTTCCCTTCATATGCCCCTCCTGCCCCAAATCTCATCCTTCCCCCACCCCATCCTACCTACATCCCTACTCCCTCCACCTCCATCTCCACAATTCCCACTCCTTACTGCGACCCCCTGTAACTGGGTGGTGGCAGGCTCGTCCGTCACTAAAGACAGCTGATGGCGAGTAGGAGTAAGCAGTTACCTGCGCTAGGACCTGCGCAGTTGAGCGCCGTGAGCGGGGATGAAGGAGTCCTGGGGGGTTGAGCCGAGCGGCTCTGGTTGTAATGTGCCCGTAAGGCAACACGCCCCCTTTGGTCTGGATTTCAAGCGAAACGGTGGCCCTACCCATTAGCCAGGGGTAGGGAAATGGTCATAGTGTCCCGTCAGAGGGCCACAGGCGAGGTGCGTGAGGTCCGCTGAGGTCGTCCTCGGACGGCCGAAGCGGTAGGTAAAGGTCATGCTGACGGTGTAAGTGAGGGTTGATCAGTTCGAAGGGGGTGGCCCTTAGGACCCCCTACGCCAACCCGATCGAGCGCCCGATGTCGCACTGTAAGCCAGCCTTGCGCCCCTATATCTCTCTGGTAGTCCTAACGATCGAGCTATTTTACAGTAAGACGTTCCCAGTTGCGGGCTCCATGGAGGGTGGGAGCCAGAGAGACAAAATTTTAAATTCACTTTAATATGGACAGAAAAGGCCAATTAAATAAACATGAACACACCGGAGTGGAGGCGAAAGCCAATGAGACTCCCAAGGGAGGTGCTTGCACTTCCCTCGCCCCTGGTGGCCATGCGGCTAACGCTGCTGGTACCAGCGCGGGCGCCGGTCCGGCTGTGGCGAAAACCGCAGCTAAGACCAAAAAACACAAGTCCCAGTTGAAACAAAGGACGTCGGCGCTGATTGGGACCAGTACCGACCCTTCTAACACAGCGGCGAAGACGGCAACGACTCATACCACTGCCGGTCCGACCCTCTCCACACAGACCCCGGCGCTAGGTAATACTGGCACCGGGCATCCTACCAAACCACCTCCTCCTCCTGTGGCTCTTCTAGCCTCCCCTCACCAGAAGGCCGTCACCGGTCAAACGGCGACGGCCAAGTGCACCGAGGACGCGTTTTCACGCGCATGGCAGGTACAAAAACGCAAGGGCAAGGGTAAATCCACTCAACAAGCCCGTTGCCCTTGCACTGACCCTTCTGGTCCACCGGCTGCCTCAGTACAAGGCAAGCAAAGGGCTCAAACCACGAGGAAGGAGCGTCGGCAAGCACGCTGGAACCAGGGAAAAGGCTCCCGGAACAAACAGGCTACTGCCGCTGGGTCAGTCAAATCGACTAGCGGCCAGCTAAACTTCTCCGCCGGTAAGCGGTCGCAGGCAGAGGCCGGCACTAGCCGACCAGCGCCCAGTCAACCGCCAGCCAGTGTCCCGGAAAAAGCTGAAGGTGCCACTAAAACACAGCGACCCGGTCGGATGGATCAGGCCGCGGCCAAGCGAGCCCTCAACGAGACTTTGACACCTCGAGGAGAGCATAAGCGGCCGCGCCTTGACCAATCCAAACGGGTCGCCCAAAGAAGCTACGCCCAAGCTGCCAGCGCTAACCTCGACGTCGCGATCACTTGCGACCGCACGGGGATCCTCAGCAAGGACGTATCGGACCAGGTACTCGCTGCTATCCAGAAGCAGATCATTCTCGAGGCCTGCTCCCCCAAGCAAGACACTCCAGGGCCAACATTCAACGCCAAGCCGCTGTTCGCCGGGGGTGTATTGAAACTGTGGTGCGGTAACGACCACACCTTAGCCTGGCTAAGGAAAACTGTCTCCGACCTTTCTCTCCCAACTAGCATCTCGCTAGTTGTCAAGAGTCAGTCGGAGATTCTAAAGCGAGCACGATGTGGTGTCGTGATCCCAGACGAGCAGGGGGTCTTCGGAGAGCCGACCAATATTGGGCGCGCTCTCAGCTACCAGAACCCCTGGGTCGACATCAAGAGGTGGGTGCTCTTGCATGCCGACAAACAGGCTGCGGCATGGTTCGTGGTGGTCGGTGTCCCTGAAGACCAAATTCCGACCCTGATGGAGGCTGGACGCCGTCTCTCAATTGGATTAGGGACGGTGTACGTGAAGTTTCAGGGTCGGAACGGGAGGTTCACCGACGTCCCCCAGGGTTGGGACCCCGCCACGGGAACAATCGGCGAGACGCCAGCACCAGCAGGGGAGTCCACTCCCCCATCAAACAACCCGGAAGCATCAGCGGCCGAACCTGCAATAGCAGAGTTGGCCGCTCCTGTTGCCGCCACCGTGGTCGCCGTTCCTTCATCGGGTGAGGAGATGGATGACATCATCCTGTCCCCGCCCTCGGACCGAGGGGGGGACGGCTTCGACGAGGGCGACCTGTTTGCCGGGCTGAGACTGGAGGGGGACGAAGAGGGTTCGGCCAACGATGGCGTCCCTTTCGTCGACCTGTAGAGTCCTCCAGGCCAACCTCCACCACAGTCAGACCGCGACGGCTCAGCTTCGCAAGTGGCTGGAGGTTCAACACACAGCCATTGCCCTGATCCAGGAGCCGTGGGTCAGGGCGGGCCGCATACAAGGACTCTCCAATCTTGGCGGTAAGCTCCTGGTCACCACAGATCACGTTCATCCTAGATCGTGCATCTATGTCACAGGTAACCTTAAAACACAGTTTTTAAATGACTTCTGTTGCAGAGATGTCTCTGCAGTAAAGCTGCAAATACAGCGTGGCGAAGCCGAGGAGATGGTGATCGTTTTCGCCTCGGCATACATGCCCGAGGCGGAGGCGCCGCCTCCACACGACCTCGCCCGCCTCGTGAGCCATTGCGAGAGAAGCGGGTTTGAGGCCGTCGTCGGGGCCGACGCCAATGCTCACCACCAACTTTGGGGTATGAACACGCAAAACGAGAGGGGTAAGGCCTTAGTTGACTACTTATTCTCGACTAACCTATCCCTACTAAACACTGGCTCCGAACCAACATTCGTAACCAGGCGAAGCCGCACAATCATAGATCTCACTCTGGCAACAGAGGGCGCGGCGGAAATTGCCACGGGCTGGCAGGTCTCTAAGGAGGCCTCCTGCTCCGATCACAGATGGATCCGCTTCGACATCCAGGTCTGTGTCACCCCAAAACCACCACGGCGCTATCCGCGTAGCACGGACCGTGCCACCTACACACGCAGCCTTGAATGCAAGCTGTCGTTATCAAGCGGTCCGACGACTTTTGCGGATACGACACAAATTGAGGCACAAGTAAGTCATCTTACTAAATCAATGATAGACAGCTACCAAATTGCCTGCCCAGAGACCACCCCACGTAATACACCGGGCAAACAACCCTGGTGGGGCGCTGATCTGGAGCGCAAGCGCGGCAAGGTAAGGAAAGCACTTAATAGAGCCATGAACACATGTGCGGATGAGGACTGGGATAAATATTACGCAGCCAAATCCAGCTACAAAAAATGCATCAGATTCAGAAGTACTACGGGATGGCGCAAATTCTGTGGTAGCATTGAATCCTGTCAGCAAGCAAACAGGGTAAGGAAAGTACTGGCGCAACAGAACACACCTGGGCCCGCTACCCTCCGGAAACCCGACAACACACTCTCTTCCTCGCCAGAAGAAGCGAGACGCATCCTTATTGAAACTCACTTCCCTGGATGTATCTTCGCGCAGGGTATCGACTGGCAAGAGGTAATTCAAACACCATCAGACAATGATAGACTTTACGCCAGCAGGGTGATCACGTTGGAGAAACTCCAATGGGCCATCCAGAGCTTCCATCCTTTTAAGGCAGCTGGTCCTGACGGTGTGTTCCCCGCCTTACTACAGTGGGGTGGCACCGGTGTCGCAATAAGACTGGTGCCTTTAATGCGGGCGTGCCTGGCCTTTAGATACGTTCCCAAGGGATGGAGGGAAGTGAAAGTTATATTCATCCCTAAGCCAGGTAAGGGTGACTACACAAACGCCAAATCCTACCGACCGATCAGCCTGACCTCCTTTCTATTAAAGACTCTGGAAAGACTGTGTGATAGGGAGCTGAGGGACGGCGCTCTGAAAACCTTACCGCTACACGGTAACCAACATGCATACAGCTCGGGTAAGTCGACCGAATCCGCTCTTCACCTGGTAGTCAGCCAGATAGAGGAAGCGATTAATCAAAAAGGCACCTGCCTGGGCACCTTCATAGACATCGAAGGAGCTTTCGATAAAACCAGCTTCTCCAGCATCAGCAGCGCTCTCTCCAGACATGGAGTAGAACAGGTACTAACGGACTGGATTACAAACATGCTTAGCAAACGTGTGGTTCGCCTTGAGGGTGTGCAGCAACTGGCCATGATAGCCAGAGGGTGCCCCCAGGGAGGGGTGCTATCCCCCCTTCTATGGAATCTGGTGGTCAATGACCTCATCAACAAACTCAACGCCAGCCGCTATTATACTATAGGATATGCAGACGATATCGCAATCCTTGTTTCGGGGAAGGTGACGGGTACGATCTGCAACCTAACTCAGCAAGCACTACGTATCGTAGAAAATTGGTGCAGGGAATATGACCTATCAGTGAACCCTACCAAAACTGAACTTGTCATGTTTACCCAAAAACGAGCATTAGGCCCTTTCCGCCTACCAAAACTGTTCAATACAGAACTTCAGTTGGCCAACGAGGTCAAGTACCTGGGGGTCATTCTAGACAGTAAGTTAAACTGGAGTAGTCATTTGGACAACAAACTAAACAGGGCCTGCATAACCTTCTGGCAGTGCAAGAAAATGATAGGCAAAAAGTGGGGACTATCCCCTAAAATTATACTATGGCTGTACACCACAGTGATCCGCCCCATGATCACCTATGGAGCCGCGGTCTGGTGGCCCCGAACCAAGCTGGCTACAGCCTCAAACAAACTACAACGCATACAACGACTAGCCTGCTTGGCGGCTACGGGCTGCATGAGGACCACTCCGACTGCAGCAGTTGAAGCCATGCTGGAACTGCCACCGCTCCACCTGTTCATACAGCAGGAAGCCACACTGGCGGCGGTGCGTCTTAAGACACTAAATCTCTGGGGTAAGAGAGACACACCACACACCGCGCTACTTGAGGGACTCAACAACGAGTTCCCCATTACGAGAGCCATCAATGATCGGGTACCCAAACAATTTATCTTTGATAAAAAATACAAGATCCAGCTTCACGAGGATCGCAGATGCGAGGGTTTGTGCCCTGCAGAGCTGCGCATCTTTACAGACGGTTCCAAAACAGGTAAGGGCACAGGTGCTGGAGTCTTCTCGGAGGACCTCAACATACGTATAGCCACACCATTGGGGGTCCATAACACAGTGTTCCAGGCCGAATGCATGGGTATTTCTCTGGCTGCTTCGGCCATCATGGCCAGGGAGGTTAAGGACCACTCGATCCGTATACTCTCAGACAGCATGGCTGTTCTGCAATCGCTAAACAGCTACACAGTTGAATCTGGGCTAATATACGAGTGTCACCAGCGCCTTAACCAGGTGGGTAGACTCAATAAAATAACCATTCAATGGATCAAAGGACACAGCGGTTCGCTGGGCAACGATGCAGCCGACGAACTTGCCAGAAGGGGGTCGAGTGAGACAGCAGTGGGACCAGAACCCATCGTGCCACTCCCCTTCGGATATCTACGCACTCTGGTAAGGAAACGCACCAGGGAACAACATCACAAACAATGGTTGGAACAAGGTGAGTGCAGGCAGGCTAGGGAAGCACTCCCTGCAATTGATAGCCGCCTCACGAAACAAGTTCTCCGACTAACTAAGCAACAGCTGCGCATAGCTACGGCAGCCTTGACTGGCCACGGGTCATTTAACAAACACCTCTTTGTCATAGGAGTCACAGACAGTCCGTTGTGCAGGGCCTGCATGGAGGAGGACGAGACAGCAGCTCATTTGCTTCTAAACTGCCCGGTGGTCGCCACATACAGGGCAAAGCACTTCGGTAACCCAGGTACCCTACGCGAGGCTGTCAGTAACATCAAGGCGTTGCTGGCCTTCCTCGAGGAGCTGGGGTGGATCGAATGATCGATTTTCCCACCGTACGCAAAATACGCGCATTGACGTGGAGTTGCGGACACCAGCCCGTATTACCTATTACCTATATTTGTTAGATAAATAATTTCAGATGATTTGGAAGGTAAACTTCTACAGTTCCACTGAAGAACTTGTTCCATGTTTTAAATGATTGTAAATAGAAAGAGTAATATCGTTAATTAATTTTACTGCAACGTGGTCCGGTAAACAAGAATTTGAAATAATACTCATTAATGTGGCTAATAAATTATTGATGTCTTCATTATCTGTATTTTTAACATACTCAGCACTATTTAGAAGAGCACCACCATTAATTGAAGATGGAACATTGTATTCCTTAATTAAATTATTGTGAGCAACTTTATCATAACCTTTTTGTAAAGGTTTGTTTGGTTTTATTTTTCTTGTTACTGTTTTTGTATATGAAAAAGACTTTAAAGGACTAACACCAGGAGGTTTAGTTTCTGAAATGGCTTCAGTGGAAACCACCTCTGAGAATAATCTTTTGCTTGGTTGAAATAATTTTGATGCCTCTTGATTTAAGAATAGCTCCAAAATCTGAGGGAACTTGAATATTTTCCACAATTTCTTCATGACTCCACTCTACTGGAATACCCCTAACAATAGCCAGTTTGTTGATATTAAAGGTAGGGATGTAAGCTCTGTAATCATTTTGTGTTAGGAGCTCATTTGACAAGAACAAATTTGCCGCCTCTGCTACTTGAAAATAAATGGCTAATCTATTGCGACCCACCCGTTTAATACCGTCATTCAAAATATTTCTTAAATTATTCCTAAACAAAAAATGGCCGAACTTAATAGGGTGTAGATTAGTTCCACTGCGGGGATCTGCCGTAACAGACTCCACATGGACTAAATAAGGACCAGTGTCCTTTTCAGTATAAAAATTACGGCTATGGATAGGGTCTGACATTTGCTGCTCTGAATCTAAATGGGTATTTTTATTATTGGAAACAATGGGTTGATCTGAATGAACAGGATTCTGCATGAGGATCGACTTTTGTTTTGAAATATTTGGTAGATGTTTGGAAGTGTGCTTGAAAATTGGTGTACCTAGAATTTTTTTCGGTTTTGGTCCTTTACTACCAATCGTAGATGAAGGAGAATTGAATTTCTTCAAGTACTCTTGAGAAACCGAGGCATTAATAAATTTATCCGCTTCTATCAATGATATTAAGGGATTTTTGTAGCGAGGTTCCGGCTCAACATCCATATTTACTACATACAGTTAAAAATTAAAGAAAAAAAACTTACCGCTATATACACCTACTATACAATTAAACACTAATCTAAGGTATATAACAAATTACTACACTAAATAACAAAAAACATAAATTAAAATATTTTAAACAAATTATTTTAGACCGCCCTTTTCAAAAGCCCGCCAAAAAGTCCGATGTAACTAACTTTTAGTTTTATCTGTTTTTTTTTTTTTTGAATGTATATGGCATGGCTACGAGGCCTTTATGCCAAATAGTTTTATCTGCCTCCCATCAATATGTTGCCATTTCTAAAAATAAACTTGAAGTTGAATTTGTTTTAAAAGTATCTAGTTGAATGGGCATTGCGATTAGGATGTACGTTCTTGTGTTGTACCTACTTGTGCCATAGGTTAATGTACAAGTACAAAGTATTGTAAAACATTTTATACGAGTAACGGTGGAGTTTATTGCCAATTCCTCTCCATACGAAACTACCTTTTGGAAGGGGCAACTATCCCTCTTCCCACGTTTAATTTCCTCAACACTCGACACTGGCAACTGGCAACAATGGCTAAGGCCGCTTGCCCCAATCAAAAAGGAGAAGAAGAAGGGGCAACTAGAATCAATTCTTTTTTTTTGTAAATTAATGTTGACGTTCAAACTTGCCATTTAGAAGTTCCCATTTGAAATAAATGACTTGACTTTGACTTTGAGGTATTGTCCTTTACGGGTCTGTGCCCATAAAGACATAACCAATTAACTTGAGTCTATTTATAGATACAGAGCCAACGACCAAAACCATGTATCATAGCAATATGGCTGTAATGTAATCATACGTACGTACGTTCGCAACGAAATCCTCCACGTTGACCTCAGGATTCCCACTATCCGCCAGTTTATGAAACGCATTTCAAAGCGTTCTTCGAGATCGCCGCGAATCACCGCAACCCTCTGGTTGTCAAGGCCGCTAGCTATATTCCCTCCTCCATCAGTCATGTCCGCCGTCCCAAACATGTCCTCACCGATCCCGATGACCACATAACTCTCATCCAGGAGAGCAGTAGGGCCACTAGTACAGTGCACAAACACAGACCGGCATTCCGACCTCGCCGCCGAGGACCCTCACGAAGACCCCGACGTAACTGTCCTCCCCGACCCTTGCTCGACGAAGTGCCAGCCCGCGCCGTAGCTGAACCTGTAGCTTTAAATTCCCCGAATAATAATAATATAATCCAGATCCAGCCTGTCCCATCTTGCTGTCCTCCCGTCAGCGACGCCCTAAGTCGAGGTCCGTACCCCACAGGGGGTGCCCTTAGCGAGCGTTCGCTTAGTAATGTAAGTAGTTTTACGCCCCTGGATGGAGGCTTTGAGTCCGCTTAAGGCAGCCACAGGATACTCCGGTTAAGTAGTCACGACCTCTCAAGGTCAACTACGAGATGCCATACACAAAAAAAAAACTGACTGACCATAGTCTGGTTAAGTAGTCACGACCTCCCAAGGTCAACTACGAGATGTCATACAAAAAAATAAAACTGACTGACTCAACTGACTGACATTTCAACACACAGCCGAAACTTGTGAACTTATTCCTCGAGTTAATTAACTTGAAATTTGGCCCAGATACTTATATTCAAGAATTAAAAATCAAGATATTGGTCATTACTACCATTTATAGGGGGTGCAGAGGATGGTGCAATTTGTAGAGGAAAAACCGAAATACACGCTAATGAAGTCACGGGCGAAGAGCTGAATGTCATGCTGAGTGACATATTATCAAGGGTTTCTTATTTAATGTAGACGACCTTGGGTTTTCTAGGTATACCCTTCAAACCTAACCTTCAAAGGGGTAAAAAGAGAGGATTTCGTTTGTATAAAAAATCTTACTTCTCGAGTAACTTGAAACTTAGCCCGACATTCAGACATACTTACTTGAGGCTCTTAAAATTAATAATTTTACCGTTAGGTTTTCGAAACTACCCCTCAAAGGGATTTTGGAGGGTGCTGAAAGCTTTGACAAAAAATAAAGAGTTACAAGTTTTTGGGTAAAATGGTTCAGCAAAAGGCGGTTATTAAGTGTTTGATGGAGGATTACACTGCGTCTCTGGATTAATTAATAAATAGAAGATAATACGAAATCCACACGGACGAAGTCGTGGGCGAAGTGTTAGTAAGGTTATGCCAATAAACATTGTTAAAAACATTTTGTGTTGAAATAACAGGGCCATTGTTCATTCATAATTGATACTTACTATGGGGACTTAACCTTACACGAATTAGGGACGCTCAGTGTTCTGTAATATACATAGTATCACATTTCACAAGGGACCTGCCTACAGCAACTATAATAGGTACAGACTATACGACTTAGACGGTTCCAGAATCGGCAACACTACAATGTATACTTAACTCATTGGCATTTTTTTATGTTCTTTTTATAGTCAGCAACAAAAGTCGATACACTGTTACTTCTACATAACATACCTTCACGCCTGTATGCCCCGAAGTGTAAGGCAGTTTTACCTAGAGTACTTCCACATTTTGTCAAGTAATAGAGGGCGAGCCGTTTGCTATCAGCCGGTCATAAATGCAGACTCCGGACTGAGAAATTCCAGATGCAAAATCCCAATAATACTTTGCCCGATCCGGGAAACGAACCCAGTACATTAGCGGTTTTACGGTTTTTATAGAAATTAAATATGTTTTAATGATAACAGTTTAAAATAAATAGGAGTGATGAAAGAAACATTGTTCCGTGGCAAAAAAGGAATTCATCATTATTTAGGAGAGCGAACGCCCTTCAATCTACTTAAAAATTTCAAACAAAAAGGTTAACAAGACACGTCACATTTATTTTCAATCGCACGTTCATGAATTTACGAGGTGATTTTGAAATTCAAGTGGGTAGTTTTTGTAAAGTTTAAAGTAGAGTATCATTTATTTTGTGGCCGATTATGTGAGTGGTAGGTAGGCAAGTGTAATTTAGAAAGAGTTACTTTTGTAACTGAGTTTCGTACGAACAATCACAAACTTTGTGGGATTTTTAGAATACTCACAGTAATATTGCTGTGGGCTACAATAAAAGTGCTCAAGCTTGGGAAATGTCCCGAAGAATGTGAACTGAGGTGGCTGAAAATCTAATTTGGGTTGGTGGAGGTGCTAACAAGGATTGGCAAACTTGGGCAGCTGTAAGTTTCATAGTTCAATAAATTAAAACGCCTGAATCCATTATGTTATTTATTGACCAACCATTTACTGTTTAAACAGGTATTTATAATAGAGTCAAATAGTAAAATAGGATGATAGTTTTTATATTGACACCTAAGAATATCTTTGCACAATTCTTAAAAAACATAGAAGACAATTATCGGAACTGGGTATATAGAGAATCAAGTATGAGTGTGTCAATGTGCTGCTGGGAGGTTTGTTGCGCCACTTCTTCTTTCCAGCTAAAGCACTAGGAACAAAGAGTACTATAATTAGACGGGTACTAGGAAGTGGGGACGGGCGGGCGTTTTGGGGAACTGTCTTATGTAATTTTGACGTTCGAAAAGTGCTGATTCGTAGCCTAATTTGAATAAATGACTTTTGATTTTGAGTGCTAAAATAAAAATATATTAATCATTGTTTTGTAAATGGGCTGTAATTTTATGGACATGTTTTTTTTTTCAATCAATTTGTTTTCTACCTAGGTACTCTGTGTGTATGTGTACATTAAAATATTATGGCACTAAAAAGATTACTAGGTACTTTCCCATTTAAAGAAAAATATTGTTTTCTTCAGTAAAACATTCTTCATTATGCGTTGGCCGTTTTATTGCTACATGGGTTCCATAAATGCAACCCCACGCACACCAAACTTGTTAAAAATCTGAAATAAGTAAAACAGAGTTGTGCTGTCAGATTCAGAGTAAAGTAAAATACCGAAATGAAAAGAATTTCGCTGTTCTTACCAAATCACATTTACTAGTCGTTCGCTAGGACTAGCTGGAAATAATTAAGTATATTTTCGGCGAAAATATTGTTTAGGCATTGTGTTACTTGTGCGATTGCATGTTGCTGTTTGATGTGCAACAGTATGTGCAATGATATCCCCCGTCTTTGATATGTACTATTCGCGTAAAAATATAACTCTATTAAACCTGAAAACAAGCAGGCATAGCATCAAGTACCTATATTATCATAATGTTTGGCCGGATAATTAAAAGCATAAATTAGTACCTCTAACCTTGACCTCAATCGACAAATTGTTGATTTCGTAGGGCGTGGCATGTAAGCTTGTAGTTCATTTCATTATATGCTGAAGTGCAAGTTCTTAAATGAGCCCGTAACGATTAAAAAAAACATTGTCCCGGCATGTGAAATGATTTGATCAAGGTTCTCAAATAACTTCTGAATATTTTTGAATTTTGTTTAACACTGTTGCAATGAATATCTTCCTTGAGAAACTCAGAAATTTCATCTTCATCACACATCTAAACAAGTGCTTATAGAGGATTTTCTATGTTTTATAATACTTTGAAATAACGTCAGAATTATAATGTGTGCACATTTTTACAAAAACGTACGTTTTTGTGTTAAAATTTAATTAAAATAATTATTAATTTGCAGCCTTGTCAAACTGACTTTTATTGACCTGCAATAAAAGTTAGCTTGACAAGGCTGCAAATTATGACGGCAGGGCAGTTCAATTGTCGAATGTTTAAATGTCAAAAAAGACTTGATGGTAAGGATAAGTTGCAGGTCAGCGTGCTGAAATGCTGTCACGTAGTCACTCACCGGCTTAGGTCCGGTGATCGCTGGCTCGCCTGCTACTTGACGTGCTTATGGTACAAACTGGCACGGCAGGTAATTTTTCGTCGAAAATTGACCTGGTAGGTATAAGAGTTAATGGTAGGCCTCCAGTAGACCAACGAGGCAGGCGAGGCGACTTCTATAGCTAAGAGATACTCCATACACTTTTCTAGGCCTTAGCATAATCAGCCTTTAACGTTCCCATTGCTGGAACACAGGCCTCCTGGAAGTGGGCCGTAATCCATCACGCGGGCCCGGTGTGGGTTGGCAGATGTCATACCTATGTGCTCGAATTTTTGGTTCTGTAACCTCCTTTGGTCTTCTCCGACTCTTAAAACTATCCACATTCAAAACTTTCCTTACGTTTTCCATATTCCTCCGCATCGTATGCAGTGGCGTAGCTATGGATTTTGTCTAGAACATCTCCACATCCGTGCAGATGAACAAACCACAGTCATTAAAAGAGACCATAAATTACGCCTAGTAATAAATATTTCATGGTAAATTATGTTGCCACGACTTTAACGCTTAGATACTACGAGACAGACGGACGGGCGGACGGACAACGGAGTGATCCTACAAGGGTTCAGTTTTTGACCTTTTGACTTTTTGACATACGGAACCCTAATAACAAACGATTAAACAGTGGGGCATCGTCCTATTAGAACGCGAATGCACGATGCCTTAATTCTAAAATACTGTCCATTTTTCTAGTGTGGGCAAAGGAGTTTCTAAGGTAGGCATTGCCCACCCTTGCCCCCCTACTGACTACGCCCATAATCTTAAGCCCTGTTACCCATAACACCGGTGCGGTGCCACTTTCAGTATTTGTCATTCTATCCATTCGCGTAACACCACCGTACTTGCTTTTTTATGATTACTTATGTGTCTACTTATTATTTTATTTACTTACATAAATTGTTATAATTTAATTTAAATCTAACTTTAGATTGCACATCATGGGTTCGGTATTGCACAAGACAGTGGTGATCCCCGCAATTGCAGTAACTCTAAGTCCGAAGTAACTAGGGACTTCCCGAGAGTCTTTCTCTACGATGAAATAAAAAGTCCCGCCATGCGCCCCATACCGATGCTGTTTTAGGACACGTATCAAATTGCATCAGTATGGCCACTCGATTTAGTTAGTGAAGTGAAGCCCTTTGAACTGGTAACAGCTACGTAATCAAGGTATTTTTTTGTTGTGTTTTGAGCGTGGAGTTATAAAATACTTGATAACAGTGTAGTGTTATAGGAATGCTATCGTCTATCACGTGTCGCAGTGGCGGTTGTGTATGATGTCTGTGCAAAGGGTAGAAGGTTCAGTGCAACGGTGTTGCATCCGATTTTTTTGTAAAGGTTCTGCCGGATTGAAAGGCTTATTGGTTGATTCGCACGAATTTACTTGCCAAAACGGGCGAATCGACACTTTATTGTTCCTGCAGGCGACTTGCACGAAGTTAATATTTATGTGTGGGCGAATCGACAACTTCAGAAATATGTATTGGGCAATTGCCACATTTTAAGATTTGGCGTATTCAAAAATAATATTAAGTATTCAAAAGAGTCGATTCGCCCGTTTCGGGAGAAAGAATTCGTGTGAATCGAATAATAAGCCGATTTAAATCACGAAACAAAATATTGAAACTTGGACTAAGAAGTTTCAATTATTTGTTACATATCTAACCTAACCTACCGCTTTTGTGTGTAGAAGAGCCAAAAACAATTGAAGGAAACACATAGCGACCAAGTGCTTCGCCACTTCACTTGCAGAAATATATTTAAAAAAAAGTTCCCCGATTACTCGAAAACGGCTGGACCAAATAGAAAAAACATTGTTTGATTGAGAAAATAAAAGGGCTTCCCAGGTTGTCCCATTATCATCAGGTTAGGATCTGATGATGGGATCCTGGAGAAATCGAGGGAACTCTTCAAAAATTATACACCTAAAGCTTTTTGGGTGTTCATAGCAAGTAGTGGTGAACAAATTTGTGTGGGGTAGGCATCATTACTGAAAAGGGCAAAAATGTTTGAAAGAAAAAACAACCAAATTAAAAAAAAAAAAACACTATGAAGTGAAAAATAACTCAAATTTCGGAAGTCGGTGCCAAAAAACGGACGAACCGACGAACTTACCTCCTCCTCCTGTTTTGAAAACGTTTAAAAATACAACAGACCACGTACAGTGAAGGGTATGGCAGTCGGGATGCATATTCACGCATGCACAGTATTGATTTTGCCGGTCGCAAAAATAAGTTTGTATTTAATACTATATACCTAGGTATTTCTCGAAAAAGCTGAAAAACAGATAATACTGCTTAAAATAAATATTCGTTGACGTCTAACAACACAATTAATCACAATCTGAATCATTTTGAAGGATACTGCTAATCCATTGCTTCATATGTTCGAAGAAATTGTTTGAATGTTGTTGTACTGTCAAAATGAATGCGATTACTACTGATAGAGAGCAGTGGTGGTCCAGTGGTAACGGCCACGACACAGACAGGCGCTTGCGCTTTACTTTGTGTAAATTATTTCATCACCGCTACTCTCAAAACGGAAGGAAAACATCGTGAGAAAACCGGCATGTCTTTGAACCGAAAATTCGAAGACATGTGAGGCGTGGTGGATTACGGTCCACTCCCTCTCACGGAGAGGAGGCCTGTGTCCCAGCAGTGGGAATATAATAGGCTGGTTATGCTACTGAAAGTGTGTTACGCCGCCGCAGTTTGTAGGAGCTTTTCTTTTTTCACACTGCTTGTCTGCTAGCCATTCCGTATACCATATTCAGTCTAATTCAGTCTGTCTAGATTTTGCCAACAACTCGAATCCAGTAGGGAACGCGCGATTGGCGTGTACGGTCGTGCCAAATTAAATAGCAACATGATTTTACGAATAAACATACCTATACTTAACTTCAATGTGAATAAATTATGAATCACACCAAATTAACTCTTAAGTAAAACTACTAAACTTAAAAAATGCTGTGATTAACTAAGTGCCAGTGAAACAGTGAGAGTCTACTTAATTGTAAAAAAAACTATATATTAAACAGTGTGATTATGAGCATATTTTGAAGAATTTATTGATAAGCCGATCGTAAGTGGTAACTTGTTATTTAATAACAATATAGACAGGCAGATAAAAGCTTTAGCTAACAGGAAATCCTATATCAATGAAAAACCATAAACTACATAATTGGCAATCTAAATAAAGATACTAAATATATAATAATATGCTAATCACAAATATTCGCAGAAATCAATTCTAAACATAACCTAACACTTGGCTCTACATTCCTACGCTACAGTCCGTGTGTTATAAACTTATAAAGCAGAATGTAACAATTGTTAAACAAAACACTATCTAGAGAAAAATAAATAACTATGTTCACAGAAATATATAGCTAATCTTCTGTCACATTCGAATTCAGAAATATCCTTGAGCACAGTGAGTGAACCCTCAAATGGCCTCAAATCAAACACCCTAAAAAAGCCAGCACAACGTCAAAACAACTTAGTACTTTCGCGTTCCATCCCTATTAGTGATCTCACTTACCTATGAAACCAAAAAAAATATGATGATCTACTTACTGAGTTGTTCTGAGCTATTTCCTTCTAGTGCATTATTTTTATGTGAGGTTGTAAGCTGGATGTTTTTGATATCAAAATACAGACAAAAGTATGAACGGTGCGTTCCAGTAGTTAGCTAGTCTAGACTTCTAGCCACACGCGGTTTTAGCGCGATCTTTAAAATCGTCATGTAGATGATTTTAATTAATAATTTTAAGATTATTTTGCAGAAAATCCGTATTTATCTTTTATGTGAACCTACAGCAATCTTTTGTCGATTAGCAAAAGTTCACAATACGGACAGGCGTGAGTACATACACAAAATTCCCGCCTTCTTCAACTATTATTTAAAGTCTAAAAATATGTAACCTTTATTATTTTAATATATTGTATTATTACTGTTTGTTATATGTTTAGTTATCATTGCAGTATGTTCTTTAAGTTACCGATTAAAACTACGAAAATCCTTACATAATTAATGTAGGTATAATTTACCTATAAGTTTTTTTTTCACAGACAATGGAGAACGGAAATAGAAGAAACCTCTATTTGGTGACACTATCTGGTAAGTGCTGCTTAGATATTTCATCATAGCATGCCATCGACTGGCATAACTTACTAAGATTACCTAACACCAAGCCAATTGGAAACATCTCTGTTTTCTTGCGCTAGAGTGGTTGTTAATATTGGTTTATAGACGTTCTATAAACAAACTTATTTTTTATTTAACAAAACATCATGCCTGCACCCTAATTGCGTAATACACTATCAATCGGAATCTGAATCGTTTTGAAACAGATTGCTAATCCATTGCTTCTTAAGTTCGATAAAAATTCTGCTCAACAATATATAGAACGCAATGAATGTTCTTGAGCCGTCAAAATCAAACAGATTAGTCGTAATCGTTTACGAAAATGTGTTACGCAATTAGGGTGCTGGTTTATCCAGAACCCATGGCACGCCTTGTCCCGGGTTCGATTCTCAGATCGGGCATAGTGTTATTGGGTTTTTGATATCATGGTAATCTTGCTTGCAGTGTCGATGTCAATGGTGACGCTGGGTGTGTCATCTGGCTGGGTCACAGTGGTCCTGCCCAAGTTTAAGAACAATGAGACCAATGTCGCTATTGATGAGGTTAGTCAAGCTATATCGAAGTCAATATTCTTCCTTACTTTGCTACTAGGTACTTCCTAACAGGCACGGATCTAGGTATTCACAAAGGGGGGGGGGGGGCGCAACTGTTTCGCTCGTAGAAAGAGGGGGGGGGGAATGTTTCGCTCGTAGAAAAAGGGGGGGGGGTGGACATTTCTCAAACCGTGAAAGACTTTTCAAAAAAACCTCTGCCATCAACTCCACAATGTGCTTCCCTTTTCGAGGATGACACCGACTTATCTATTTAAACTGTTTTAGCAAAATACTGTTTACAAAGTAAAAAAGCAGGATGTAAAATTGTGTTTATTTCTAATTTAGGGCCCAGGGGTGGAGGGGGTAACTGCACTCGTTACCCCCCTGTATCCAAGGCCTTTGCTCAGCAGTGGGAAAGCGCAGACTAACATAAAAAAATGTATTTTCGCTATGTTGCGAGTGAAATCGCAGGCTACAGCTAGTTTCTTTACATTTCACTACTTCCCTAGATACTGTCAGTCTATGTGTCCTCCACACGTGTCAATTTCTTCACAACACCAAAATTTTCGTTTAACCTAAAGTAGTTTTCAGAATATCTGGTTTTCTGACATTCTAATGGTCAAAATTCAAACCATTATTAGGATTGTAGGCCATAAGCAGGTAAGTACAGCCCGATTCAAACTTTATGGTGGCTCGGAACATGATGCGAGTCGCTGCGCTGTCGCTGCCCATTCACATGCTAGCTGGGGTGAGGCGTGAGGTACTGCGCATCGTGTAGCGCATTTCACTGCCGCCATAAAGTTTGATACGGACTGTACCAAGATTATGACTACAAATAACTATAACTGAGGTGTATCTATGTGTACACCCACATTTCGCCAGTTATAGGAAAAGGTACAGTCCGCGAGGCCAAAGCTGAGCTTTGCATTTGTGTGAGTGCACATAGCAACGCGTCCTTTGCTTAGCAATCGGACAATCGGCCTGAGGCACTGTGCGTTCCTCGCGCGATCATATTGGTGCGATTGGTAATCACTCACACAAATGCAACGCTCAGCTTAGGCCTCGCGGACTGCAATTAGTGCCGATTTCACAAATTAAACTGAACGCGATCAGCACATAAAGTACGTTTAAGAGCTGTTAGTGTCATTATTTTCTATGGAATATTGACCCTAACAGCTCTTGAACGCGTTTTAGATGTGCTGTTCAAGTTCAATTTCATTGGTGAGCGTGACTTGTAAACTTGTAACTAACCAACAAACAATGTAAAATAATATTAGAAGTAAATTTTAACCTACTTCTAAAGTCTTGTACGCGATACGATCACGGCAATGTCAACGCGCTTCTCTAATTGAAATCTAGTGTATTTTACGAGTATCGGAGTACAGTTTTGTGAAAATCTGGTGTATTCAACAATTGCAAAAACACTAACTATAAACCGATCGTTAAACTTATTCCATTGTGGTGATATAAACAACATAAAAAATTATCATTAAATCAAACTTTGTTTTGTGAGTACATTGAAGTGTGTGTGTTGAAACGCGTAAGCGACGGATTGTGCCTGGCGCTTAAGACCTTTTGGCCGCGCCGTTCACTACTGAGACGATACGAGATTAGCGGTGGTGTGGGTACGTACAAATCTAATTCACCAACTATATATTTGAACAACAATAATACCATGCCTAAATGCGATAATTGTTGCAAAACAATTACAAACAAAAGCCCAGGATTAGAATGTTGCAAATATGGGACAATCGTGCATGCAAATACAACATGCACCGGGCTCACACAAAAGCAATTACTAGCTATTCGCAACTCGGAAACTTTGGAATGGACTTGCAGCGAATGCCACCGCCATGCTCCTGTCAGGAAATCATTTATCGTCCCAGAGGAAGACGATGATGAGGGCGACGAGCCAACTTCAAGGACGACAACATCATCTAACTTTCCGATAGATATGAAACAATTGCTATCAAATATTTCGAAGGAGGTTCAAATTTTTTTTCAAAAAGAACTGGAACCGTTACGTTACAGTCTTCTATTGAATTTTGCACTGGGAATATTGATGATTTTGTGGAATCGATCAAAATGATGAATCAAAAGCTGAAAGATATGGAAATTAAAAATAACTATCTCTGCAATAAAATCACCCACTACGAAACCAAAATCTCTTCGTTAGAACAGCGCCTAAACGAGACAGACCAAGATAAATTAAACAACTATATTGAAATAACCGGAATCCCTTATATGAAAAACGAAGAACTGTTGCAAATCTAAAGTAATATTGCTGAAAAAATGAGCATAGATAGGTCTGTAATAAAAAGCGTAAAACGTTCGAATACGCACCAGAACCTAGGCGTACTGCAGTTAGAACTAGGGAATACTAAGAACGTGGAATGTTGGATACGCTCCGCTAAGCAATTTAATCTGACATCAGCTGATATTTTGTTCGACGTATCTAGTAATGATGCGCCTGCAAAAATATACTTTCGATTCGCGTTATCACAAGTAAACCTAAAATTTATGTGGATGGCTAAACAACAACTGCGACAGGATTATAAATATATATGGTTCCAAAATGGAAAAGTACTGGTGAAGAAAGGTGAGGTCGACAGCACTGGAAAAGATAAGGTAATTAACATTCGATGTGAAGACGACATACAAAATCTTCTTAAAAATAAATCCAATAGCTCTAAGTAAAAACAAGCACGGAATCATATTCATATAATTTAATCATTATCATGGCTGTATTTAGTAATATTAAGGAAATTTTTGATTGCATTGATCTACCGACCTATGTTGGTAAACTACCAAAAAACACAAATAATTTAAATGTAGTGCATGTTAACATTCGATCGTTGATAAAAAAAATCGCTAATCTCATGAACTGTTTAGTCTCGGTTAAATCACGAATTGATGTTGTAGTTCTCACAGAAGTGGGGATATCGGAACAAATCGTATGTATGTATCAATTGGATGGATTTACACTGTATAGGATCTTGCGTAAAAGCAGAAAAGGTGGTGGGATTATTATCTATATTAATAAGAAGCATAAGTTTCAACCGATAAAGACTCAAACTAGACATTGTGAATGTATGCTAGGTAAATTAACAACGCAGCAAAATTACATTACTTATATCTGTGCTGTGTATAGACCACCAAAAGAAAGCAAACACCTGTTTGTTAATGAACTATACAGTATGATTAATGTTGATTATGTAACGAAGAGCGATCTTATTTTGTTGGGAGATATAAACATGGACCTTAAAACTACCAATAATGTAAACAGTTATTATCTGAGTAAACTTGCTGAGTGCGGGCTTGAATGTGCGATCTCAGACTTCACGCGAGTCGAAACAAAATTAAATATAGTCACTAAAACCTGCATTGACCACATCTTCGTGAGATCTCGCATTGATGATCTTTACTCGGCTGCTCTGGGGACTGTCTTGGCAGACCATCGCATGACGATTGTCACGCTTGCGTCTATACCTAAAGGTAGGGATCCAAAGTTCATTGAGTCTATTGATAATACAAAAATAAAAACACTCTTAGCTCGCACCGATTCGGAAATGATAGATGAGTTAAACTGCGCCAATGAAATATATAAGTACATAAAAGAAAACTTTATAAAATGCTACAATGAATGCAAATACACTAAAAAAAATATAACTCGAGCAAAAGAAATTGTGAGAAATGGGTTAACAATAAGATAAGGATAAGTTGTATCAGACGAGATAAATTATTTATAAAATGGAAAAACGACCCAGATAATAAAAAACTTAAGTTAGAATACAATAAAACTAGAAATAAAGTTAATAAAATAATAATAAACACTAGAGGTAATTATTACAGAGAAGAAAAAACAGGAAATAAAAACAATACCAAAAAACTGTGGGAAATATTCAACAAACTTACCGGTAAAATGGTAAAATCTGTAGATGAGGTGATAACGAACGCTTTTTTAAATGAATCAAATAATGAGTTGAGTATTGCGAATGACTTTGCAATGGAATTGGAGACTGATATTGTGCCCAGGTGTGTCAGACCCTTGTTGGATAAACGCGAATTTGTGAAATCCCAAGATAAATCAATGCTTTTAAAAAAATTCACACCTCTTAAAATTATCAAAATCATTAAAAACATAAATACTGATAAATCTGCTGGATATGACTCTATAAGAGTCATGGATATCAAAATGATAGGAGATACAATTGTGAACGCAATAGTAAAGTTAATTAATGCGAGTGTTCAACAAGGCAAATATCCGTCAGAATTAAAAACAGGTATAGTTAGGCCCATCCATAAAAAAGGTAAATTCAATGACTTGGCAAATTACAGACCTATAACGATATTGCCTGTCATAAATAAAATAGTTGAAAACTTTATATGCGACCAAATACACACTTTTTATCGGGACAATGACTTCATTTCCAAAGCTATGGATTCCAAAGTAAGAAATCTACAGCTCAACTACTTTCCAATTTTACTGATGAAGTAAACAACTACCTGGATGAGAAGCAGCATGTGATACTCATATTCATTGATTTCAGCAAGGCCTTTGACACTCTGGGACACAGTACACTATTAAAGACACTCGAAAACTCGGGTATAAGAGGGAAACTACTCGAGTGGTGCAAAGAATACCTTCGCAGCCGTAGTTATAACGTCAAAGTTGGTCATAGCCTTAGCAGACCTGTAGCATAAGCATAACCAGCTTATCATGTTCCCCCTGCTGGGACACAGGCCTCCTCTCTGTAAGAGGGAGACAGACTACTAGCAGACCTGTAAAAGTGACGAAAGGCACTGCCCAAGGCTCAGTGTCTGGTCCACTCCACTATCTGGCATTCGTTAATGACCTAGAAAATATAATAACACACTGTTTCCTTTATCAATACGCTGATGATACCTGTATACTATCCTGTCTATATAACCTTAAGTTGGCCGCAGAATGTTTGCAGAAAGATTTCACTTCTGTGACTAAGTGGGCCCATGATATGGGACTTGTTCTGAATCCACAAAAAACTAAAATTATACATGTATATTCAAGTCACATAAGTACTTCTAATGCCTTTAAAATCATAGCTCATAGTCACGATTGTCTGCATAAAAACGTACCAGATTGTCACTCGCGTCTATAGAGCAGGGGTCATATCATACCTATCTGGGATTGATAATTGATAACCGATTCAACTGGAGTCAGCAGGTGGAATCTGTTTGTGGCAAGTTACGTGCGGTGCTCACCAAGTTTTCCATTATAAAGCGCAATATACCGTACAGAACCCTCCTCCAAATGTACACAGCTCTTGCTGAGTCGATTATCTCCTATGGACTCACCAGCTATGGACGCACATTTAAAACTTACCTAGATAAAATACATAATTTGCAAATACGCTTGCTGAAACTGCTAGCACCAAACTATGTAAAAAGTAAATACCAAGACAATTACATAGCGTTATTTAAACATTGCAAAGTATAACCTGTTCTAGCGCGCGCTGAGTATCTGTTCCTGATAGAACATGTTGATAACAGTGATATTCAAATTCCCGTGAAACATGACGTGAATACACGACAAGCCAAATCAAAATTATTTCAAGTACCACGCAAAAATTACTTTTATGGCAGGCGTACCGCTTCTTTTGCATTACCCAATTTACTTAACCAAATACCTGTAGACATTAGAGACTCAATGAATAATACAAACATAGAGCGTAAGCTTAAAGAACCTAGTCCTAGAACCAAAAAAATCTAAAACATGTGACATTAACCCGCACTGGGCCCGCGTGAGAAGAGCCCTGCGAATGCTATGATACCACTATTTTTTGTTATGCTGGTTGTCTTATGGGTGTCATAAAACAAGAAAACAAAAACTACATATTTTTTAATAAACTAAAACAATTATTTTAATAAAAGTTATTACACAATAGTCGAATATCTAACGGATAAGTACATAAACAAATAGATACAACTTTTAATGTACTATATAAGAAAAATAATAAATTAAATGAGTTAAAACTTAATAAGTATGTATTACCGAATTGAAATTGTATAAGTAATTACATTAAAAACACTAATTGAAATGTATAATATTTAAACGAATAATTAAATAAACATTATTAATATACATTTTAATCCAACAAATGAATAAATAGATTGACATTAATATTGTAATTTTTAAAATTAATTTCCTACCACAAATTATACCATTAATTATATTCAGAGAATAAATAAACAAGTGATAAAAATACGCAAAATTATATTACAAGTATTTAAGTATTAATAAGAATAATCCTAATAGCGCTCTTCTTCACTCCTAGTTATTTTAAATGTTGCTGTGCCCGACAGGGTCTATAATTGTTTCTATTTAATTAATACTAACCACCTGTATGTGTACATTATGGATTGCAATAAAGATTAATTGAATTGAACTGAATTAAATTAATTATTACAAGGCATCTTTGCAAAAGTCGCTTGGGTGGTTTCCCGTCTTTTGCCAACAGCCTCAGAGTCTCATCCGAGAGTTTGGCTTTCCTGCCAGTGCGCTGCTTTTGGCAGAACTTGATGCCCTCGCCTCTCAACGTTTCGACCAGATTGTGTAGGGTCTCGTCAACGTCATCAGTGGGATTCAAGGCAACGAATCTATTCCCGAGAGCCTGCTGCAACTTCTCGGTGCCCGCCATAATTTGGATTGGGTTAGGTCGGAGCGTGGACTTCAACAGACGGTTTCTTTCAAGCTTTACGTTGATATTCAGAGAGCCTCGGAGCAGTCGGTGATCAGAACCGGTATTGAACCTGTTGATCACTGAGACATCTCTGAATATGTGCTTGCTATCCGTCACGATGAAGTCGATCTAATTTTTTGTCACAGTGTCGGGACTTCGCCACGTCCACTTTGATTCAATTATTCACCTAATCTTAAAACAACACAGACAGGTAGTTAGTGTTAATAAAATATAAACAATCAGGGACCCTGTCGAGCGCTGGTTTCCGCCATCGCGTCCCATGTAGGTGACACACCTCCCCGCCAGATAAGCCCCAACGATGCGGCGGAGGTAGAGAGGCACCCGATTATAACACAGTGCCTCCCGAATACAACTCCAGGGCAGGGTGTTAAAGGCGTTGGAGATGTCCAAAGACACCTCCACCACCACCCCGCCCCGGGACACTGTTTCCTCCGCCAGGACTCTCACCCTCGACACAACGTGGATGGTAGAGCGCACATGCCGAAAGCCGAACTGGTTCTCGTCCAGATCCGGCCCCTCTTTGCACAAGTGGCCGACGAGACGGGCTGCGAGTATACGCTCGAACTGCTTGCCCACCTCGTCGAGCAGCACTATGGGCCGGTACGCAGACGAACCTAGTAAACCTAACGCAACGGATGTATATTGTGCGTGTGGAGTCTAATTGTAACAGATAAGCCGCGTGTAACCTGAATGACAGCGTATCCGGGCGTCAATCAGTTGCGATGGGATTATGATCCGCTATCAGATCTCGGAGTAAGGGTCTCGCGCCGAGAGGGTGCGCGTGCCAGGGCGCAATGTCTTTGACATGCGTCAAGTCCAATGCGTCGGCACGCGCGAACATTCCCTTAGCGAGGCGTCGCACAAACTCATCCTGGCTCTCAATACCGAGGTTCTGCTGGATGACATCGTTCACACGCCCAACTTGACGGATGCGGGACGAGAGCACTGGTTTAAAGAGTTTGCGATTGCCGCGTCGTCTGCATATAGCGCGAGCGTCACGTTTGGGGTTATGGGAATGTCGTCGGTGTTACGTGAGTAACACGCCGGCGACACGCAGCTGCCTTGTGGTACACCTGCCAGCACAGGTCGGGCACTAGATAGCGAGCCGTCGACCACCACCCTGAAAGACCTGTTGGACAGAAAGGAGGAGACCACCCTAACAACGCGACGGGGTGCGTCGGACGTGGACAATTTATGTATGAGGCCGTCCCGGTGGTAAAGGCATCAAACTAAATGTGCACATCACTAGTTTGTTTTCAGAAAGCGATAGTCTGGATAACCTACTCAGCATGTCGATTCTGTAAAAATCACACCGTGAAGACTTGCGTGGAGTGAGCTGTCAGTGTCATCCCGTCTCGGTCAATCCCTAGTATCAGTGGCACTGACAGCTCACTCCATGCTCACTTCACTTAAGTTTTTGAGACGGTTACAGAATAGGTCTGCGCACAGCCTAAAGAGCTTATTCGAATCGGCAAAATAAGTCGTTTAAACGGCAAGTTATTTTTTAGACAAGTACCTATAATCCCGTTTACCAAGTTAGCCTCTGGAAAAGTAACCTGATTAGAAAAGGAGGTCATACTTCCGTGTCCTGCACACTGTAATCTACGCGGATTCAGTGTAGTTTGTACAAAAGCTTTCAAAAATCCCTTATCTTCTCCTATATCCCCTCTCTTCTAAAAAAGGCGAATTACATCAGCCAAGTGGAATAAGGCCTTAATTTGCGTTGTTGCCTGTTCTTGTTGCCTGGACTTGTGCATGTCCCTGCTAACAAGCACTTTATCTACATGAAGTTCTCTGATTGAACAGGTCCACTGAAATCTGTGTGGTTCTTTCCTCAAAGACCATTGCAGGCACTGATCTATCTGATCAAGATTATGTCTGGACGTTAAAAGAGGACCGGACCTCTGAATTTCTTACGATCTTTCTACTTGGAGGAGTCAGATAGGAAAAATCGACCTCCACCTTAATTGCGTAACACTGAATCATTTTGAAGCATATTGCTAATCCATTTCTTCATATGTTCGAAAAATTTGTTTGCTGAATGTTGTTGAACTGTCAAAATGAAAGCGATTACTACTGATAGTGCATGTGTTACGCAATTACCCCGCTAATCTTGTTTAAAAAATATTGTTGTCGTGTAAAAGTGTTTAGTTCTTAATAATTTTATTTTTATTTTATTATATTCGGGGAATATACAACTAACTTATACAGTATTCTTAAACAATAATAGTGTTGGTACGAACATACTTACAGAAATAAAATAATTTATCTTGAAACTATAAACTCTCTTCATTTGTTTTACAGTACGAGACGCCGACAATGCTGGCTCTCATCCCAGTCGGGTTTGCAGTGGGCTCTCTCTCTACTGGCTACATTGCAGACAAGTTCGGGAGGCGAACCACTATACTGGCGAGCGCATTGCCTATCGCACTTGGATCGGTAAGTACTACGTGTTCGCTCTAAGTTTGCCGGTCCGTGGAATTCACGTCCCCTGCCCCTACTGCAGCACCTCTGTGTCGCCTCGTGTGGATATTACTTATTTGGCATCTTAATATTCTTTCGTTTTCTCTTTCAGCGGCAAACTTACCGCGAACGGGTTAGAGCTAAGAGTCATCGGAGGATATAGATTGACAGAAGTATATAATATTTCGCCAGTTATGCTATCGCACGCACTTGTGACCATTAGATCAACCAAGTAATCTAATCTACTACATCTTTATTTCTTCTTCTCGTTTTCGATTGTAAAAGTAAAGGGTATAATAGACATATTCGACAATCTTTTAATATGTACTGCGTTGCCCTTGTAATTCCAGTCCAACTCCCTTGATTTATCAATAGGTCGTCGATTATTTCGCGAACATCAATTTTATCATCATCATCAGCCTACAGCAGTCCACTGCTGGACATAGGCATCTCCAATCGCACGCCATTTAGCTCGACTCTCGGCAATTCACATCCAGCTGCGACCAGCCACCCTGCGAAGATCGTCGCTCCACCTAGCCTGAGGATTCGCGGTCTCCACTCAAACAATTTAATACACAGCAGTAAAAAACAATATTGAATTTGCTATTGTTATGATTGGAATAAACTTCTTGTAAGGGCAGAAGATGATGTTGCTACATCCTCTGGAGATATTTCATCTATTTATGAATGTCGTAGCACGGAATCTATCGCTAGGTTTAGTAGTAGAGTTGTACTAAGTGGTGTTTAAATTCTTAGTACTACGTACTTACCTACTACGATAAAGGTTTTTGGATCGATGCAAATAAACTATCAGCTTGTTGTGTCATTGACACAGTCAGTTGTCTGCTATATTTGCCAATTGACACAATGCTCGATAAACTATGGAATGTCCCGCCGCCGCGCCGTGACTGCCATGACTGAACTTCGGTCAGAATGAGTACCTTTATTATAAAACGCAAAAAAAATGAAGTTCAAAAGACTATGAAGCATCCGACTATATTTTTGCCTATTTTCAGGCCTCGTTTTAATAATAATTTTGTCCGTGAGCAACCTACTTAAAATATGTCACTGACGATTCATGCAGTCGCGTTATTGATGTTTATAGTATTGAACAAATAAATACTACTACTAATACGTTATGATCCTCCTGAGTCACATTGTAAATGATCGCTGATTGCAGTATCTATTTCTTTATAACATCTGTCTTATTTTTTTTTGTATTGACGAATTTGTATCTTTTGCAGATAATTATAGCGTTTGCTGTAAAAGCATGGCAGGTGTGTATAACGACATTTTCCTGGAATTGCGGCACAGGCATGGTCAGCACGGTACGTGTTTTTCCTTTTATTTGTTCAGCAGCCTAATTGCGTAACACATTTTCGTAAACGATTACGACTAATCTGTTGTATTTTGACAGTTCAACAACATTCATTGCGTTATTTACATTGTTGAACAGATTTTTATCGAACTTATGAAGCAATGTATTAGCAATCTGTTTCAAAACGATTCAGATTCCGATTGATAGTGTATTACGCAATTAGGGTACTGGTCTTATCAGAAGTAGAGCGACCTATTCATTTAAACAGATTTTGGGAGATTTCGTATGGGTGGGTGGCCATTACATTCGAGATCCCTCCGTGCCTCGGAAAGCACGTTAAGACGTTGTTCTCTGCTGTCATTAGTAGATCTTTGACAGTCGTATTCAGAAACCCAAAAGCTCGACAACCAGTCTTACCGAGCGATATCGTGTAACCCAGATGTGAAGGTCAGATGGGCAGTCGCTCCTATCTTTTTTTTATGGGAAATCCACATGGACGCCCATACTGCCTCACTTATGAGCCAGTCTGGGAAGTACCGGACTCTTACCGGCTAAAACCCCCTCCTGCCTTGCCTCTGACATGTCTTTAGTATTTCTTTTGTTGCAATTGTGCTCTTTGTTTTGTCATGTCGACTAGTTA
This sequence comes from Dasypolia templi, assembly GCA_963555695.1. Classification (NCBI taxonomy): domain Eukaryota; kingdom Metazoa; phylum Arthropoda; class Insecta; order Lepidoptera; family Noctuidae; genus Dasypolia; species Dasypolia templi. The sequence continues at coordinate 24,561,722 of OY743138.1, forward strand.
TAGGGAAAATTGAGTTTCGAAGCTGTTAATTCTTCTCTGTGGTTTATATTTTTAAAGTCGCTCCTACTGGTATTCAGCAGACCCCAACATATTTGGCAAACGCTAGGCAAATTGATGAATAGATTGGGTGAATGAAGATATAGCTAGAAAGGGAGTGGGATGGTGATACTGGAATGGTGTGTCTGATGAAGCTACGGTGACTCCAAAAACAATGGGATACTTGCAGGAGGATGACTATTAACTAGGGGAGTTTTAGATGTATCAACTGCGCTACTTAAATCTAGGAAATATGCGTATACATTTGTTTTTCGGTCTAAATAATATTTTACCGTTTTATTCTACGCAAAAGTAGCAGTGTCAGTTGCATGCTCAGCACGAAAACCAAATTGAGCGTTATGAAGGTATAGGTATTTTTGTGTTTGAGGTTCTGTTAATCTTTCAAATATTTTTGAAAGATTAACAGAAAGTCATACAGTGTTAGGTATGTGCCAATAATTAGAAATATCTGAGATATCACCTTTCCTATTTTTAACAAATGGTTACTGAATAAGCAGGAATTATACAGTATCACTAGTTTTTATAACATACTGCCTACTTAAAACTCGCCGAATACTAAATAGGTCACTGGCAAATGTCTATGATCTATTCAGTCGAGTTGATATCGATAGAATAGAATGCTCTTTATTATTACAACAACTAGTTCAAAAATAAAAATATAAAGTTAAACTTGAGAGTATGGGTTGAATTTGTGTAAAATTTGTTCTACCAAAGCTTTTACGATTCATTTTATAATTAAACTGAAATCGGCTGAAATCGTAGCTCACCTCACCTTAGTTTTCACGGTGATATTTTTACAGAATTGTCATGTGGGACTATGTGACCTTTTTTATATGCCCATATGTATTGGAATGTTCTGCACAATAAGCACAATAAGCCAAAAAGAAATAACCCACACTCAATCTAGAAATGCGATTCGTATTTAGATAAGGAACAGTATGAACTTAGTTTCCAATTTCTCAGGATTCACTTATCATATGAACTTTTATGATATCTATGTTTGTTCTCAGGTTATCAACTACTATTTGTCAGAAATAGCAGACAAAGACGTGAGGGGCACACTGTCACTCATCACCGGATTTATGTTCAAATTGGGCTCCCTTCTGGTCATGTCCGCGGGGCCCTTCCTGTCTTACGAGACCCTGAACTTTATCATGCTCGGCTTACCTCTGCTGTTCTTCCTGACCTGCTGTTGGATACCGGAGACTCCATATTTTTACCTGAAAAATGGTAATGTAGAAGGGGCTAGACGATCACTTCGGATATTGAGGGGATATAACGATGAGAAGGTAATTTATTTTTGTGGTGGAACATGGCCTTCCTAAATGTGTCTACAGATTAACTGTGCTTATATATTCAATAAACAGCTCAAATGCTACGTTGGTTCCTAGATTAAGCTATGATAAACCATGCGTTGAAATTACTGACCACAAAGCTACATAATAGTTCTATGCGGCCACATACTGGAGCCAGCTCAAATAAACAATTCGAGTACCAAACTCAAAAACGGGTTGTATATTTCTCTAAACGCAAAAAGTCCGGAGAGCATGTCAGCATTCCCGAAGATACCTAAAGTCTGACTACAATAGTATGTCTGGGTCTGCCACAGGTTTTGGAGGATGAACTGCTGGCTTTGCAGGAGAATGTCAAAAATGAAATGAAACACTCGAGTTCAGTAAAGGAATTGTTCGTCGGAGTGCAGTACAGGAAAGCTATTGTTATAGCTACTGGTAAGTCGATGTTCACTTTTAGAGACGTTACAAATAGGAGACTTTCAAAAACTGATCAAATACTGACTACTAAACACTGACTTCTACCCTCCTAGCCATAGTCGTTATGTCAGATGCAGTCCTGTTTTCAGGACTGTTACTGCATGTCAGATTTCCAAAAATGAAAATATTCTCGATTCTTTTTTTATCACGAAATTTTTAAATACCTTTTGCAAGCGGCTTCATGCATCTTGCATAACATATATAAGAGTCTATTAGAACAAATTTTCCTTTCTAAATTTATCGGGATTAAATTGCGACTCATGAAACAGAATAATAATAAGAAATAATCCTACGTGATTCCAGGACTGAAACTAACGCAGATGATGACTGGTGCAGTAGTGATAAAGCAGTATCTGGGTTTGATCATTGATGAGACCAAGTTGGAAATGGACAGATCACTAGTGCCCATCATTTATGGCGCAGTTATTTTCGTTGTTAGTAAGTAACCAAGGAATTAAAATTACTGATTCACCATGTGTTTAAGCGGTAAGCGGTAGGTTTTGGGATTGTGTTACTCTACTTATATGAACTTGTACAATTTGATGTCTCTAAAAAAAAAATTCTCCATAAATGTTTATAGATCGATATTTGATTTACAGGTATGGCGTCTTCGGTGCTTGTAGACCGAGTAGGTCGCCGCCCCCTCCTCGTGTTTTCATACTTCGCTACGGGCGCCTCGCTCGGCGCCGTCGGCATTTACTTCTTCCTCCAAGAGGTCATCAACGTCAGCCCTGACACGTTAACCACCCTCAGCTTCATTCCATTGGTCGGCATCATTCTCGCTAACGTCATCTCCACTTTGGGTTTCAGTTCTCTCATTTTCATCATACCCGCTGAGATATTTCCTATGAACGTGAAAGCGATTGCTATGCCCTGCCTAAGCCTCTTTGGCTCTGCTTTAGCTATAATTACATCACTTGCGTACCAAAGAATCAAAGATTTATGTGGTTTGACGACTGTATTTTGGATATTTGCTGGATTCGCATTTAGTGGCAGTGTATTTTGTTACTTCTGGGTCACAGAAACGAAAGGGAAGCATCTGAGAGACATTCAAGTAGAATTACAAGGTGACGGATATGACGCTGTTGCTATTGATGATAATTTAGAAAAAATTGTGACTAGTAACGATGAAACTAAAGAAAGCACTGAAATGGAGGAACTTAAAAAGAACGATAATTTATAGGAAAGCTTATATTAGAAAATGCGTTTATTTCTTAATCTCGTATATATCTCTAATATATGAGTAGGCTAACTGAAATCTCCGTAAGTAGTAGTATGTAGTTGTATACCTAAATGTTAGTTGATTCCTGGGCATCTCAGTAAGATATTACCCTGAAGAATATCACTTTTTATTTCCAGTTTCTCAAGTATGCTTTTTGCAAAGTATAAATAAATAAATATATTTATTACTAATTTACTAAGACTGTCTTAGATTTAGAAAAGTACTGAATCCATCGCAAAGCAAGAAATCTCGGTATGAATTAAATAATCTGTCAAGTGCCTGTTTGGATTATCCAAAGAAATCTATCGACGATTTTTATACAGTACAACTATTGCTATTGCTTTAAGAGCGAATTTCACTGATGAAACTGAACGCGATCAGCACATCCTAAACGCGTTCAAGAGCTGTCAGTGTCAATATTCCAAAGGAAAAAATTACATGACAGCCCTTGATCTTGGTTTATGTCCTGAACGCGTTCAATTTCATAGGTGAAATGAGTTCTTATAGTTTTGTTTCTTTATCTTGATCTTGAGCTTGATGTTTAAAAATTGTTAAAAATATTTCGCTGTAGAGAAAACAACGACATCAAATGTAGGCGCCATATACACGGGCGAGAGTATCGCATGAAATACTATAGAAACTGTATGAAGCAATCTCCACACGGCGATATAGTCGTGGCGAAAATTTCATGGCACGGCGAGACTATCGCCGCGATTCTCTCGCCCGTGGAGATGGTGCCCTAAACCATTTTCGCTCGGACGTAAAAATATCGATGAGGGGTTTTTAGAAAGATTTCGAGTCGAAAACACAAACCTTTGGATTTTAAATTTTCGGCGCTAAACAGTGCGTTAAAGTGAAGATTCAGTGCGCGAAAAAGTCCCGACGCGAGATTTTTACGCCTGTGCGAATGTGGACTTAGCATTTTTAGGTCCGACGTATCGGTCAGCTAAGTAGTTCTATAAAATGCTACCTATTCAGGTAGCATTTCATAGAACTATTTAGCTCGTTAATAAGTCTTAAAAATGTATGAAATTATAAGATATATATGATGTGTGTACCTTAAGTAGGTAATTGGTTAAAAGGTAATTCCAAAGAGTTTTTCATTGCTAGCATTATAGAACTATGACCAAGGGACCTATATATTCAACATACTTCATCATTATCATAAAATTGTGATAATAATGTACCTATATCTATGGTGCTAGAAAATTATATTTTTCGATATTTATACAAAATAGATCAATTTATCTTTATCTGTTGCTATTTTATCCCCAAAGAACTTGTAATAGGATTTAAGAGAAAAAAATGTTGATCTAGGCTAAAATATACGGCTATCAGCTTACATAGATATTTGCTACAACAACCGCTAGATGGCGTTGTAATGTATGGTCACTGTTTTTTAGAGGCTTTAATTTTATTTTTACTACTTTTTTAAATTGTTTTGATACGTAAAACCCTTTAAACGCTTATACGTAATACATAAGTTGAAAAAAGTTACGATAAGCTAGTTCATTTATCTGAAAAATGTATGGTTCATAATTTTTAAATTTATGGTATACTCACAATTAAATAAGATACACGAGTAATTAAGAGAATTTTCATAAATAATATATATAAACAATCAATCAGGTTGGTTCCTTGTTAAATGGGCGTTTTTCGTGGTATTCAATTTATAAGTTGTAAATGCATTGAATAATGTTAAAAACCTAACTAGAGCTAACGGTCTAGTAATCAGATTGAAATTTAAGACTGTGTGCTTTTAAGAAGTTGTGGGTTGTTCTTTTTTGTGCTTATTTTTTGCGTCATGTTTTACCGCAAATAAACGTATTTTCTTTTTCTTTAAACATTAAGTCTAGGTATAAAAGCTGTGCTAGGCAAGGTTGCAACAATATTTAAGTAATCTAATCTTATTGGTTGATTATTTCTAGCTTCTTTTGGATTATCGAATCAACCCTTTTTGCTTTTTTACTGTTTTGTAACTATTAAATGAATAATATAGAAATTTGCGTTTTTTCTTTTTCTCCGCTATTTTGTAGTGATCATCATCACAATGACCATCATCATGAGCATCATCATTTACCTCAATAGTCCGTAAATACATAGCCACGGGTGAAAAAAGATCCACAGGAAAATACCGAGACACGGGGGTCACCGCCGCCAGCCGAAGCGGTCGTCTCCACTCTCGGGGTCATAAGCATGTGCGAGTTTTTTTTGTTAACGGTGTCTTGTTGTGCGTCTGTGAGGTGTCTGGAGCACGTACACGTCCCCGAGCTAGCTAACCTGTTGCTAACGGTCCTTATATTTCATGAATTCGCCTTCGATGCTGTATCTGGTATGTAAACTCTTAAGTTCGCGCTGCCCCTGAACGTAAGTAACGCGCTTTTTCCGCGTTCACCATGACTCCGATATTTCAGAAATTATGTATCAAAGCGCTACAAACCGTTGTCAATTGAAATTGTTATGAAGTCGGTTTCAGGGCGGGAATACTGATTTTTGTTCAAAAGACGAAATCGACCCGAGGATGACGAAAAAAAGGTTATATAGAGTGTGCTGCAAAAACAGTGAGGGTGACGAGATGACGCGCTTTGTAGGAATGCGGAAGGCATGTTGTAGTAAAATTATTTGAACGTAATAAGCCTTTTGGGATCGTTATTTGGTTGTGGTTGTAAATTAATATAGTAATGTAAATGTAAATTATTACATAATATTATATTAAATATCTAGGCACATACATAACATCTGCATTAAGCAAGAAGAGCACAATTAAAAACCACTGCGAACAAGCCACCAGAAACTCGAAGTCACTAATACCATTTATAATGAACTAAAAAATGGGCTGGAAATTAAACAGACTCATGTTTCAAATGGTGATCGTACATTGTATGATACACGGTCTGGAAGTATCGGCACTCACTAAAGCCAACAGGTTAAGACTGAGAAAACATGAAAAAGTTATCATGAGAGACCTGATTAATGACGCCAAAAATAAACCAAGACAAAAGAAAATGAGAAGAGAACCAAGACAATTGAAACTAAACGTCATTATTATACATACCTATGTTTTTTTTTGTTGTACCACACGGTAAGTAAGAGTAAACACGGTTATTCCATACAAATGTAATCCTCTGTTTTCTCCCTAGGTAATGACACTAGAGCAAATTATATTTATTCCGCCGTCCCTGGACCCATTTAGGGGGGCTGGAAGAGGGCGTTGTCCGCCCTCCGCCTGCACCCGGTGCGCTTGCTGGATCGGGAGAGTGGACGAGATCTCTCTCTACCTTTCTGCAGCCTCCTTTTGCGAGATTACTGTTTCGCAGAAAGTAACCACCGCGTCCCAAGACGCCTCGCTGCCTACTTCTGGGAGGAGGGCAGCGCTTGGCTCCTCCCAAGCGTTAAGTGTTCTTAAAAGTTACAGAGTAAGTAGCTGATTAAAAGTTTCCGTGGCAATAAATAAGGCTCGAAAAGTCTTTCCCTTCTTTTACTGAGTACTTTAGTTGCCCAGTGACTAAGTAAAAACTTAGGGCTGACAGTTTTCTTTATTAAGAATTCTTTATACAAAATATTAACATTGGTGCCGATTCTCTTTTACACCGAACTAAACTATCATTAGAATTCCTTACTTTTGACTATGGGAATCATAAAGCTATTCTGCAAAAAAAAAACCTCTAAAGGAGATGGATAATGCTCCCGTACAAGTTTGGCTGAGCATTGGCACAAATAAAACAATATATGATATGAAGGCATATTTGTATATAATAATCCTAAGTCCTGTTAATATTTTATTACTTCAGAACTCGGTGGTGACGAGATTTAAGACATTTTAGGTTAATACTTTGTGTTATGAGATTTTGACGTTTAATACATAGATTTTACATTGTATTGATAGATTGCTTATTCAACTTCCCGAAATCAATCGTCGGGCATTAGCCCACTAGATACGACATCCGATAGCCGCTTAATAAGCTCACCTTTTAGCTTCTCGTATTTCCCGGTGAGTGGCGGGTTGCCGATAATGTCTTCGTCTTCGGCAGCGTACTGCGGATCCAGCTTACCGGTATGTAATAAAATTTGAATTTTAATCTCTTCAAGACATCCTGTTTAATGGACGTGAAGCAGTTATACCCAGTTTTATCTGCGATTAGAAAAGAACCTGCCGCAGTCGAACTCTGAAGGTACCAGGACATTTAAGATTCCTTATCGGCAGGGGAATATTGTTGCAGCATTTGGATGCGGCGTTTCTGAATCTTTACCTGAAAGCAGCTGTCTTGTGCTATAGAGTGGAGACGTGCTTCAGGGAATTTATGATATCCGCACAATACAAAATAAAGATGATGGGGCCCAGTATTGGGACTGCCCTGTAAAAAGAAGCGAGTGACGAAACAAGAGATGAGCAATTGTTTAGTCGTATTTCCACACGCAGTCGACGATGAGTATCTCGGCTTTGGAACCAGTGTTTTGTATTTTGGTGAAATCCATAGTGATGAAAACAAATCTATATTATGTGCAGTCAAAAGCGCGCAAAAAATAAAGTAGAACGTGAAGTATGCCAACGTCCTTATCCTGTGCCAACAGAATATCTATATATATCTATAACGTACAAAAGAGCCGTAGAAGTAATACGCTGTTAATACGCTGTTTCATTTGGGTGTACTTAAAAATAATCCAATAATGCATATGTAAGGTGTCACGCCCCTTATGCCTGGAGGCTTTTATTTGTGTAGTTGTTTTTTTCATTTATTTTTGTTGGTTTATGTTTTAATATGATTTTTTGTGTTTCGGTTTTTCTTCTTTGATTACCTTATAATTGTATAGTACAATGGTTTTTCTAACTAAACAGACAACTGTGCTGCTGGGGAGTTTGTTGCGCCACTTCTTCTTCCCAGCTAAAGCACTAGGAAGTGGTGAAGGGCGGGCGTTTTGGGGGACTGTCTTATGTAATTTTGACGTTCGAAAAGTGCTGACTCTCAGCCTAGTTTGAATAAATGACTTTTGATTTTGATTTTGGTTAGCGAAATAACCAAAGACTGTAGCTCAGATATAATGTTTTTATCGTCTAGATATCTTGACAGTTGATGAACTTGTGAGCAAGGTTTTTAAGTAAGACGGATTTGTTGTTTAAGTCAATGGCCTAGCGATAGCAGTTTGCCAGACGTCAAAGTTGCCAGACACCAGACGAGGAAAAGTCAATGACAGTTTTTAGTGTATGTGGGTGTGCAAGCAAAAGCATATTCAGGGTCACCTTATCACAGCCTTAGCGTTAGATTTTAGCTGGTGGAAGTATCGCAAAAAAATAATCGACAGTTACTGGTTGTAATGCAAATGCGAAGCTATCATCAATATAACGAGGAGACTCCAAAGAAAATGCGTTGCAATGTATTGCAGACAGGGTACCAGCAACACTCAAACATTATTGATTTATTTTGGATCTCTGAAGTGAGTAGGAAGGTCGTCAATTTGGTTCTTTGGTAAAACAGCGTTTTTTTACATTTTTACATAATCATTTTTTTTTTAGTGATAATTATTTTAAAACATAGAATAGTGTTGATTAAACTTTACACAAGTCCGTACCACTTTCTTAAGAGTCTGATAATCTAAAGTAATATGTTTGTTTGTATTGAATAGGCTCCGAAACTATTGGACTGATTTTAAAAATGGTTTTACCATTAGAAGCCGAAATTATGTCTGATAAACATAGGCAACTTTTTTTTTTTCTAAATCCACTTTGACGAAGTCGTGGGCGAAGTGCTAGTTATTTGTTCATGTGTTATTATGTCAGTCATTGTCACCATTATTTTTACACTTTACACACTCACTTAAATTTGTTCGTTTTAGTTATGAAAGACATAAATAATCACATAAAATTACGATACAAAACTTGTTCAATAATTAATACATACATGGTTTTTTGTAATTTATTCAGAACATAAAACGTTGTCAATGACATGACACTGAAGTGACATAGGTTTCCCCGTTTGATAGCCGAAGCGGTACTCACAATTATTATACCCTTTGGGTACTGACCTCACATATTATTATTATTTTCTTTGGGTACTGACAAGTACTGATTCGGGCTCCTGTCGGGGGCCGCGCAGCACACCTTGGACCACGCGGTCCAAGGTGTGAGTCGTTATAAAGTTTGATATTTCCGATTTCATCAATTTACGGTAAATATAAAGGTAAAAAAAATAAAAGGAGACGGAGTTTTCTGGGCCTGACTGTTATAAGTTGAGATATTGTTTAAAAAATAGGTTTAATTTTTTTCTATTTCAAAATGTGAAAAATTTACCCAATTTTTAATCTGGAAAATGAGAAAACCAAAAATGAAGTGTAGGTGACGAATAATATCGATAAAGTTGTTATCAATCAACGTGATTAGAGTTCATAGTATTTAAAAAAATGCTTTTACCAGATGATTAATTCAATTAAAATAATTATATCTATTAGAATTAACTTATTACAGTTCAAACAAACTAAATATCTACATTAAAGATAAATATTAAAATCGATTCACGTTTGTTAATCCATTATTGTATTTTAGTCTGTGCTGTCATGAATAAGGTGAGGTTCGCAAAATGCATCGGCCTATTGCATGCAATGCATGCAATAGGCCGATGACTTAAAATATAAAAAGACATTCATGACATAGATAGACAGTGACACTCACTCACTCGTTTCGTATCGTTTAGTGCGTGTGCGTTTTGAGTGTGTTTCCTCCCAAGTTTTGTTGATATTTTTCTCGATTTTTGTCTAAGGACTTCTTCCATACCAGACACGGAGAACGCCGCTTATACGTTTGATTTGGACTTGGATTTTGGATTCTACGACCGGCCTAACGATTAGATATTGACCCCATGGATCGTTGTGTAAATTGTGGCATACGACTAGTCGCTATGCCACAATTATGTATGATATTAGCAGTGATCCGACAATGGCGTCTCCGACAGGGAGGTCAGCAGCAGCCTGCTTCGAGAGCTGTCGGCTTCAAATACCTCATGGCTACTTAGGGGCCGCATTCATTCGAGGCATATAAGTCGCAAAACTTATTTTGTTCACATTTTAGTCTACAACTCTCGTAGAGGTGGGGAAGCAATACTAAAATATTATTGTAACTGCATCGTAGGCAAACCGCCTGGTGCTGCACCCATGTAATGTCAGTAATATCTGAGCATGTTTATGAATCAAAAATATATGGGCAATGGTAAGTTTCATAAAACTCTAAACAGCTTTGCCTTACAACAAATTGTAAACAATCTGTGACATCATAATTAAGTCACTACATTAAATCAATAAATAAAAATAAAAATAGTTTATTGTCAGGCATCAAGGCCCATAAGGTGTTATTACATTTTACTTTAAAAACTATATAAGTAACATACAGGAAACCTAAAAAAAAATTATAACATAAAATAAAATCAAAATCACAGGAAGGTTTAACAAGCCTTGTTGCCAACATGTAGCTTGGTAAACCTCCCCATTGTAGGCCCATCCAGCCACTCTGCAAACACCTTCAGAATGCTGTTGCTGCTTCCCCTCACTCGGGATATTACTGAGGCCACTTTCTTCCGCATTATCGCAAAGTAATCGTCGGTGTGCGCATCAGCGAACATACCTGACGTACTAAAGTAAGTTGGGAGCCTCAACAGCGCCCTGAAGGCATTGTTGTATTGAATGCGCAGGGCATTGTCTGCTTTTAGGGTATGGTTATACCATAGGCTGCTGGTGTAAAATGTTTGGCAGTAGACCTTAAAAAGAGTTAGTTTCACGGGAACTGAACAACCTAGAAACCTTCTGCATATCATATTTCCCCTCACAGCCAATGCCCTACGCTCCCTTTCCATATACAAGTCGTCTTTTAATTCTTTAGTAACAATGTGGCACAAATATTGAAAGTGGTCAACTCTCGTTCGCAAAAGCGAATAATTTAGTTTTACAGGAGGGACAAATGTTGGATTTTTATTCCTACCTCGAAACACCAACAGCTCGGAGTTGGGTTCGAAACTCCGACCAGTAAGGTCGTGCCTTTGTTTCCGCGAGAGGCATCGTGCCCAACAGATGGTGGTTTACTTGCCGGACTTAGAAATCAAACCGTGTTTCTTTTGTGTGTGTGTGCAAATCAAAACATTTTGAATCGGTTCAAAAGATAAATAAATGTGCGGTCCATGCAGCTGAGACACCTGCCGAGGCTGATGCTGCATTGCCTGAACACTTCCGCGTCACTGGTGAGATCGTTCCGTACCCTAAGCTGTACTTCTAAGCTGCGACTGTGTTTTAGGTCGTCGATTCAAAGCCACGCGCATGTTCAACATAATTTTAAACAATTGTTACAGGACAGTGTATTCATATTAAATGTAGTAATGCGGGATAAACGAAGCTGTTATTCTGGCACACAGTGTGATCGAGTCCTTTGATTTCAAACATAAAAACATGAAGCGCCGCACGGCGGTAGACAGTACAAAACTTGTAACAATTACCTTCTTAAATTCGTAATGTTAACACTATAAGCCCTTCTTACCCCTGGACATCAATTTTTTATTAAAGTAATATTTAGTATTTATTTCCGTACAAGTGATTTGTAATCTTTAGAAATAAGTTATTTCAGACCGTATAGTACGGTATCGCTCTTGACCTAATACCCATACTATACTTGACCTAAACCATAACTACGTTGACCAAGTTCACTTTTCACTGACTATTATTATTGCTTCCTTTCGTGCATAAATGAAAACCTGTTTGAATTTATTTTATCATAATCTAGGTAATATTTTTCTCAAAAATACCAAAGTTTTAACAGAGGCTGAAATGATTATTTCGCTATTCATAACTATTTTGTAAGTATAGACGCTTTGTTGATGCTCATATTGTCCGCATCTGGCGGACAAGCGCGGGTACGCGCGGGAAGCGCATTACGGCTGGGATCGAGAGAAAGCAGAAGGTTGCATTGTTTAAGGGCGCAGTCCGGTAAAAAAATGAGCACCGCTATTTTATTAATAGCGGTGCTCATTGTTTAACAGAATTCCAGCCGGTACCTGCAACTGACCCTTACGTGTCTGTTGCGCAAAGTTTCAAAAATATAATGCGTAAAGGTTTCAAGTACAGGTTGGAACTAAGTATGGACGGACTGAGCGGTTCTTCTGTGACGCCGCAGTCTGTTAAACATCATCACTATCCTCATCGTCTGCCTAGCCTTTTTCGGACTTTGACGACCCGTGGCGTCTCTCGGGGATCCGCGGATGGTAATCGGGACCGGCGGCTTGGTGGCGTGCTTCCCATGGCACGGCAGGGTTTTGGTGCGTGAGGATGGTCACCCATCCACGGACCGGCCGCGGCGGGCGTGGCTTGGCCTTATCGCTCGGCTGTTAACCATATTGTGCAGGATGACGCTCAATCGTTGTCTAAACGAAGTTATGCCATTCTCCGCAATCACAGTGACTGCGATATCTCAGCAATTACTGATCATAGCTCTGCAAACACTATGTCATTAAAATTGGTATAAGGTAAATTAAATAGCCGATTACATAGGTTTCAATACAGGGTACCCACTTGATGTATTTTTGTGCAGTCTAGTTGCGTGTGAATGGACTTGTTTAGAATTTTTCTTATAAATATGCTGGTGCAATGTGCATGAAGTGGTTTAATATTCATGAGTTTCGTTTCCCTGTAAATTTTAACTGTAGATGTAAGGTCATCATGGTGAAATAATGATTGAACAATTTGATTTTGTGCGATCTGTAGGTCCTACAGGTTGGTTTTTGATAAATTTAGTCAGAAAGCAGCGCGGACATCCCATTAATCGTATCCCTGTAGTCAAACTTCTGTGTCTTTGTCCTTGACGTTTGAACAAAACAAAAACTCTACATTGGCTATAATAATACCTACGATAAAGGGGCTGGAATTGTTTATGTAGTATGTACTTATCCGTACGCAGCGATCTGGCAAAATTTGTGTCGATGAATCGAGACGATGACAGAATAGACTTAGCACTATGAAATAATATTCAGGACTTTCTCCCTAACATTAATCTATCTCAGGTACAAATGCTAACAAAATACGTAACCAGGCAGTTTGGGTAGAGGCGCTATGGGTAGGATAAGACATCCTTATTGCCGCGTCGGAATACTACCTTGTGAACGTGTTTGTTCACACGAATAACAAAAAAACCGGGAAAACACTGGTATACTTACCTACCGGCCAGACACCACTATGATAACTGGGTTTTAATTGACGACAACCACTACAACAGTAACCAGCAAATTCTAACGCAGGAATTGACCAACGCAAGAATATCACAAAATATCGAAAATTCAAGTAATCAGTACAACATAAGATAAGAGCAAAAACAGTTCACAACACCTCGGTTCCAAAAGATTCCAAAAGAATAACCCCCAATTACTTAATCCATTAACAACGCGTGAACGAATAGCGGTATTGATTTTCGATGCTGGCTCGTGGGATGAGGTTAAAAAGTATGCTCAGCAAGGTGTTAATACGGTGTATAAATTGATACACTACAAATTGCTTGCTGTCAATGTCGATAAGACAAGATAAGACAAAATACGTGACATATTCCCTTAGACCCCAGGGTCAACCTAACTTCGACTTTAAAAGCCCACTCATGTAATTTCATTAACCATTGCTCTTGTCCTGTTTTAGTTCAAACAAATTCTATCAAATAGCTTTTACAATTGTAAATCGATTAAACGATCGAAACAATGCGTGCGTGAACTCACTAAAAGTAATGACATTGTATTACTGCAGGAAACTTGGTTGCTACCCCATGACTTAAATATTGTAAATGAAATTAATAAGGATTTTGGGAGTGTCGCCAAATCTTCTGTCGATACTTCAGCATGGATATTAAGGGGTAGGCCGTGTGGGGGCTAAGCCATTATGTGGAACAACACAAAGTTTCCGTATGTCTCACTTATTATTTGTAGTAGCGACCGCCTAGCGGCTGTGCGAATATCGACTGGTATGGGATGCGTTATTTTAGTTCATTGATTGTTTGAATGCAACAAACGCAATTATAGAAGAAGGCGATGCGCAATGTGTTTATGTGTTGGGTGAGTTTAATGCGCATTCCGCCGCTAAGTTTGGCCTTGAGTTGATTAAGTTTTGTACAAATATGGAGTGGGAATGTGTCGATTTAAATTTGCTAGGATTAGATTCAGAGACATTTACGTTTATGAGTGAGTCACACGGGTGTCGAATGTGGCTGGATCACTGCATCTCAACAAAGGCTGCACATGGGATACGGTGATAACGGCTGACCTCATAAATGACGTCATGTGATCTGATTACTATCCCTTGCGTATTGTTTGCGATATGACCTGCATGACTGTTGACACAGCCTTAGCCGATTCCAGTAACCACCAACATATAATCAAATTGGGCACGCGTACCAAAGAACAAATTATTGCATACCAAAAACATTGATGATGATGAAACATTGATACCACAAGATGTAAAAAAAAAGATCTTTACAGTAAAAGAGGTGAAAGACATAATTATAGTACTAGAAATCGGGACCTATTAGTTCAACCAGGCTTCAGACTGGCTAAAGTAGACTCATATTTCATGGGGTACTGTTTAAATGTTACAATAAAATACCTCCCCACATACTTCAACTGAAATTCAAATCCTAAGTAAAACGCACACTATGCAGGCAGGCATTTTATAAGTTAGGGGATTACATCACTGATAAAAATTCCTGGCTTGGTTGAACTAATAGGTCCCGATTTCTAGTACTATAATCTGATCCTGTTGCACACCACAACTAATTAATTGACATTTGAAATACTGTTGGAGCTGCTGAAGATTGTAAGAATATATTTGCATTATATAAACTCGATCTCCTTTTTATTAAGCGAAACGTAAAGTAGGTAGCAATAACATGCCCAACACGTGCATTCACTCAAACAAAATTCGTGCAAATTGTAACCGTGTAGGTAAATTACGAAGACAGCAATATCTTACAATAATTGCTTATATTTCCGTATATAAGCAATTATTGTAAGATATTGCTGTCTGCTCTGTATACCTAAAGCTAGGCACCAAAACAGCACAGTAATAATTATTGTGTGAGAAAAAGTTTGAACTATGAATGAATGAATGACGGAATGAATCAATGAAATGCACCGACCCCAGCGTGGTTTGACCAGACTCGATTATATATATAGATATCGATTCATGGTGCTACAATGACCATTGCATATCAAGGAATACACCGGGGGCGCTTTAATGGTAGGGAGGACGTGCACTTAGGATAGGAATGAGAAGCGCCAATCGAGTAGTCCACCCTAAAATTAGCATTGGAATAGTGGAGAGACGGGTAGTATTTATCTATGGGAGGGCGTCTTTTATTGACGTCGCAGCCGAGTTGATTCAGGTCGAGCTTCCTTGGTGAATCCTTTCTCGGCTTTTTCCATCATCCATGTCCTTGATCTGCTCTGCTGTTTTTACATTTCAATGTCTTTGTCTGAGGTCTCGCTACTAGCCGTTTCCGATCTTCGTAAATATCTTGCCTCTTTTGCCGTGCCCATCCAAAAATTGATTTCTTTTCGAAGTATATCGTGTCCTCAGCTATCGTTCTAATTGCAAACGCCCACCTCGCATTTCAATTCCACGTTTATTTGTAGTGGTTCAGCTATAGACACCTGACAACAGCGCACGCTCTCAGCGTGCATACGCACTCTTGCGCCTTGTGAGCACCCCATTTTGTTAAAGTATAAGTTTTATATTTAAAATAATACGATTTATAACCAAATACACAGTTAACACGCACATTAGTTGAAGTTTTCATTGTTTAAAATATCCCGACAACATCTGGCGCCCAAGGGTCCACTACTTGAGTCACCTACTGCATATACGAAATTTCTAAAAGAATGTGCACTTACAATAAAAAAAAAACACTCGCGCGTTTGCCGGGTGGCAAGACGGCCGTGAAGTCAGCGCTAGTTCCAGCGTCCCTTTTCTCACTTCCGTTCGCGCACATAGTATGTAGTACTTACTGTTAACAGTCGTTTTAAGTGGGATACTGGTAAAGAAATTACAAATTCTTGAGCAACTTCTTTGTTAGTGCTTCCGAGACCACTTGAAGTCTGTAGTGTAAAATCATTATGATGTATCTATTCCTGTTAGTTTCCTCATTGATAATTATTCAAACCGTCTTAATTGGATTATCGGCTGTTTTGATGTTGTTGCTAATGTACAAGGCTTTAGCTACCTTGCAGGTGTTTTTTAAAAGTTTTAGTTTTAGAGTAAGTAGCAAAAATTTTATTAAACATTTCAGGGTTAATGTATGGGTTGAGGCCATACAGCTCAAACAATTTTTCCCTACTTTTCCTTATACTCTTAGATGCCCAGTCACTGAATAAAAAAATTGGGACAAATTGTTTTTTTCTTTAAAGTATTATTGAACTCGGTGCTTACGGAAAAGAATAAATATATTGTCTAAAAGTTTACAATATTCACAGGACACAGTTAAGACGATAGAAGGCGAAATGAAGTGCACAGAAAGAAAGCGATAGGCACGGTTAAAAGTTAAGCACAACCTAGCACGTCTAGGTACAAATCTATAACAAGCACTGGATAAAAGTTTATATGCTACTAATAACTATTGTCGAATGTTTACCGGGTACGAGCGAGAGTGACATGCGCTTACGACCAGTGAGGATTTAATAGATTTAATAGACTTTTTACCTAAGATTAGTAAACCCCCACGCAGCATAGATTTTCGGTAAAAAAACTGCCCCAGTTGTAATTCTCATAATTAATTAGTATTTCATAATCTATCAACCAATCTTCACTCAAAAAAATAATTTCAACAATGGTTTTTTCTAAAAATAGTTCTATTTCTAATTGATTGGAAGAAAAACCTGAATATTTTGATGAAATATTGTCAAGGAATTCTGTTTAGAACCTTTTTGGCACTTTACTATTTGAGAGAAAGAAGACACCTTGTTGTTGGTAGGCTTTGCTGAATTGTTACTGGTATCTTCTGTTGTCTTACTATCTAGTTTTAATTTACATTAACATCCAGGGTGAGCTCCAAGACTCCATGCTCATGCCATCACCAGGCAATGAGATGGACTTGTGGACCACACATTTGGACAGGAATTTGCCATAGTGACACATGGATCCTCCTTCGTACAATTATTGTAAAAAGTTATAGCATTAGTGCTACCTTCAGTAACTTTAAGGTGACACCTAGAATTACTACTAATATTTGCGATGCCAATAATGTAATTAGATTTCGACATACTACTCATGTCTGAGTATTTAATAATAGCTAATAGCCTCGCTATTTTATGTCTAAACCTAATGGGCAGGTACACTGTATTCTTTGTCGAATTTAACTTTTCAACAAAAAATTTGGTGACAAAAAAAAAAAAAAAAAAATTCGCCCAGTCTCCTTTAGATCTTTTAAATTTACACACAGTTAAACTCAACCATAATAAAAATACGAGTCTCACGTTAGTTCTTTAAGAACTGTATTTTCCTTATAATTTTCAGTAGTCGCATTTTCTTTCAAATTATCATCAGCATCATCATAGATATTACCTTGCAATTGAATTTGTACTTCTCTCAAGCTTTTGCCTTTAGTTTCAGGCACAACAAAATATGTAAATACTGCTCCGCTAAAAGCCATACTGGCATAAAACCAGAAAACTCCGTACAGTCCCGTACAATCCTCCATCAGCTGATATCCCTTCACTACTATAAAAGTTATAAAAGCTGTGAAAATATTGAGCACAGTCATGGCAACAGCTCTGACATTTAAAGGGAAAATTTCCGAAGGAACGATAAAGATTAAAGTATCGAAGCCTGCGCTAGATATGACTATAGAGCAAATAAGTCCAATTAAAACAACGAAACGGAAAGGATTTGAGGATTCATCCTCGATTCTAACAGCTCTTTGGAGGAAGAAGTAGGCTGCGACAATGGCCAGCATCACACATGAGCCCAAGTAGGAGTAAATGAGCAGTGGACGGCGGCCCACCCGGTCGACTATAACCGGTGACACTAAACCTGGAAATAAATTGAGAATTCATTCATGTAAACCTTTGGTGAAACAAATCATCACGCCTGCAATGCAAACTCAAAGCATTTATTTAAAACAAACCAATTACGGGCACTTTTGAATTGTCAAGGTCGGTCGTACAGAAAGATGAAGCTAGTTGCCCATTCCAAAGCGTATTAGGTACCTTTTTTAGTACTGTATAATTGCTATATGCCATATGTGAGTACTATGTACATGCTTTAAAGCTACCATTTACAGGGTACGTCTTTCATTGACTTGAATGTGTCCTGGCGGCTGAGAGTATGTCATGCTCACTTTAATGTTTCGCTGATGGTGGCGCGTGTGTTGGATCATTTAGCTCCCTTCAAAATGGTTGAGTTGAATGGTGCTAATCCATGCGTCATGTTCGTGAACGGGCGCCGTCAGTTGAGACTGGTCATCTCTTAGCTGCCACGGCGTATTTTAATTAAATTTTATTTTCGAATTGTTTTCATATAAATAACGGACGCTTTTAACATTCTGCATCGTTCTCACGTGCATAATTTCAACATGAATGATGTAACCAATCTATTGTAAACATAATTTGATTTAAAAGAGTGTCCGTGGAGTTTCTTGCCCGTTCTTCTCCATAGGTACCTACTACGCTTTGGAATGGGCAACTAGCTTCATTTTTCTGACCGACCGACCTTGACAATTCAAAAGTGCCTGTAATTGGTTTATTTGAAATAAATGCTTTGAGTTTGAGTTTATGGAGAAGAACGGGCAAGCAACTTCTCCCGAAAGTTAATCCCCGAAGGGTTAGGCCTACCTTTCGCCAGTTATGTCAAAAGGATACGAATCCGAAATCCAGGCCGCTACTGAGAAATCTCCGACAGGAAAACCCAAAAACGCTTCGGCCGACCTCTCGCTACGATACGATCCCGAAGACTTCGTCGCTCTAATCCAAAACTATTGTAATCTTTTTTTGGTCGACACTTCTCGTGACCAGAGGGCTGGCCAATTTTTTGCCCAAAGGATAAGCATTGCCATCCAACGTGGCAATGCTGCCAGCCTTTTGGGTACTTGTCCCGTTGACAGCGATGCGGACGTATTTTTTGATGCCCTATGAGCTCTATCCCTCTTTTTTTTTATATACATTTGTACATTACATATTTATTTTAGTGTTAGCTTGTATATTTTCTGCTTTCATGAATGTAATATACATTCAAAATTGAGATGGGAGCTAAAGCTCAAGGAGTTAGCTACCGCGCCGTAGGTCCAGTTAATTAAATTCCAGTGAATATTTGATCAGTACAAAGATTGTATTTACCAACTGCAAATCGTGCTGCTCCAAAAATAATGAGGGCTGTGGAAACTTGCAAGCCGCAGTTGCTATGTTGTATGATACGTCCTAAGTACTGCTGGATAGGTATACTGCCGTCAAATATCTGAGTCACTCGTAGTCCTGAAAATGAAAACAAAAATGGATGTTGGTATATCCATAGCAGAAATTGAAGTCGCTATTTGTGTCTGGGTGTGTGAGCGCGTTGTTGTTCTAAACTACGCAAAGATTTTGATGCGGTTTTCACCATTAAAGATATGTGCAATACAATAATATTAAACTTACATGGGTATAATAAATTAATCTCAATGTTTTGTCAAATCGTCAAAACCGTGATAAGCAGGGGCGGGTTGCCAGTGTTGCTGTACAAGGTGCACAGAAAGGTGTGGGTGGTACTGACCATCAAGCTGAACTTTCTCCAGGGGACAAACATCGTCATATCGAAAAAAAATCAACTGTCTCTTTAAAAACTTCAATACCTACTCGACCCAAATGTAAGGGACGGCTGATTATTCTTTCGCGATTACGATGTTGGTCCCATGGAGAAAGATGTTTAGTTTCTGGCACATAATCATTTTTATTTTGTTATGGACCAGGTTTTTATGTTTTTTTTTCGGATCTCTACGCGGACGAATCAAAAGATTGTCGTGATAATTTTGTTCTAGCTTTAGTGAGATTTAAATCTTTGTCTAAATGAAACCTACCTGTTGTTATGATTATTGCTTTCCTATACTGTTTGCCAGTTAACAGCTCTTTGGCTGAACTTGATCGGAGCATTTCCTTCCTCACATCTGACCTCATCAATGATAATTTATCATCGACCATCTGCAAGATAATAATTAGAAAGTTAAATGATGTTAAGTGCTATGTTAAATGCTAAGTCTTATTTCAGTAACCTTCAAACTTTATGGCGGCTGTGAAGTGCGCTACTCGCTGCGCAGTACCTCACCCCTCACTCCCGCTGACACGTGCATTTTTCACGGCGCAGCGGGTCAGCCTGAGCCGCCTTATAGTTTCCATCGGGCTGTCACTCGACTTAAAAAAGCAAAACACACCTTTTCATTCTTTCTTCCAAAAAGACTCATCAGCACTTTCCTTGCGGCGTCTACCTTCCCTTCTTTGAGCAAATAGTAAGGAGATTCGGGATTCTCCAACAGGCTATGAAGTAGCATATTGGAAGCGCTATCAACAAACAGGTCAACACTTGATAGGTAACGAAAGAACCAATGGCCAATACTAGTAAAGCCCCGAAGCTAAACATGAATCTGGTACCAGCTGTCAAAGTTCCTCTTATTTCTTTATCAGCTATCTCTGATAAATAAATGCTTGATACCTGAAAATTACAAAAATAAATGTTTATTATCGCTATAAGGTAATCATTGATAGACGATCGAAAGAATTTTCAATGATAGAGCTGCCTGTTGATTAAAATGCATCATTGTGGGTGGATGGATTATGAGGACAAACAGAGGTTAAAAAGAATCCAGGTTTATTATGAAGTGAAATAAGGAAGTTCGAATGATGCAGTAATGCGAAAACACTAGCGCGAACTACGCCAGTGCGAAGAACTAACAAGCAGATCAACTCCACTCAAGTCCGAATCAGACATGTAGGTCTGTCTGTAGTCAGATAAAAATTTCGAGCTAGACCAAAGTGTTAGTGAATAGTAAAATACAAACCGTTGCTATCATGCCAGAGCCAAAACCCCACAAAAACCTGCCTATGTTTAGCACCCACGCCTTTGTTGCGAATAGCACGAACACCTGAAAGGAACATATTTCATGAAAAGTAGTTTTATGGAAAGGGGATTGTCGTTTATCGATCGGTCATCGTTAGCTCACACTATTAGTATTTATTTCTTTCGCTTCTATTTTTAAGTACTACTGGGCAAAACAACAGATAACTTTGCCAACTAGCGCCATCTAGTGGACTCTGTCCATATCTCTGAGATTGGTAAAGTCGGTCAAACATAGATAACGTTTCTTCAGAAAAAGAGGGCGCTATGTACACTGTTTACAAATACAATCATATAATTGAAAAATTCGTAAAAATTGATGAAATAAAGAGGTTTTTGATAGACATGCAGCAAGAAATCAACTACAAAAATCAGAAATGATGGAAATGAAAGAAGACTTAAAGAGCACTATCAACAATAACATGAACGATAAATTCAAAAACTTGGAAGTAAAAAATGAAACTGTTGAGAAAAATATAGACATTTAGGACAACAAAAATAATCATGTTTGGAGTTCAAGAAAGGGAAAAATCGTATCATGAACTTGAAAAATTTTTAGGTATTTGACATAATTAATCCCAACTTCAACCTCCATTATGTTAGCACCTGCATTGAATCTGTTAGAAGACTTGGAAAGAAGTCAGACCAGTAATAATACCGTGTACTACACTGGTATTCAAACTAAATATACAGAAAAACAGTAAATGCCTTGAAAACACAATAAATTATGTCAAACAAGACTACTCTTTGGAAGTACTCAATAAACGCAAGGAATTACAAATTCAATTGAAAAATTAAAAAGTATCGGGGGAAAAGGCATTAATTAAGTACGATAGACTTATTGTAATGGATAATAAAGAATATATTAGCCAAACAAACAAAATAAAATTGTAATAGTCTCCAGAATTATCTGCAAACGACAGGCATA
The DNA here is from genome assembly GCA_963555695.1 of Dasypolia templi. Classification (NCBI taxonomy): domain Eukaryota; kingdom Metazoa; phylum Arthropoda; class Insecta; order Lepidoptera; family Noctuidae; genus Dasypolia; species Dasypolia templi. The sequence goes on from OY743138.1 coordinate 24,583,776, forward strand.
ATAATGAATGTATTAAGAAACAATCATTGAAGAAAAATAAAACAGCCGAAACAGCAGAAAAACAGAACTAATATTCAACCGAGAAAACAACCCTCAATAAAAAACACAGAATAATCAAGTAGACATCGAATAGCAACCACTAACGTACCCCCCTCGCGATCTCCCAGTACGGCTAGTCACTGCGGGAGAGTTAGACTACAAACCTCCAAGACTTCAAGAAAATAAGCAACATAAGAATAGGTGTAGTACAACTGGACGCTCACCTGTAGCAAATAAAAGCAATTTTTTTATATTTTTACTCTCAATGCTAAAACACTATCATCAACAAAAAAACTTACCGAGCAAAAACAGCGTAACAAAACATTAACAACGACTTAGTAGGTTTAAGTGAAGTGCGCCGACTAGGAGAAGACATTAATGAAGATGATGATTACATTATGTACTGTAAAGAAAAACCAAAGGCCTATATATAAATCAAGAAAAAACTTTAAGAAAAATAAAATCGTTCACGGGTATATCGGAGGAGTCTGCATACTGGAAATAGAGCTTGAAAACTTATACCTATAGAGAGTGCATCTCATGAGCCACCGCATCTCAAGACCCAGCGAAAGATCACGACTCTATAAGCGGTCTATAGCGGTCATAGTAAAGTTTACGTGTGTCATTTTCTAAGATAGTTTGCGGTATGTAATTGTAGCAAGGAGTGTTTGGGTTTTGTATACGTGTGTATTTGAGTGCTAACTTTTGGGGAATTACATTTGCCACCTGATTGTACCTGTGTGTGTAATCTGTCTGCGTGAGAGTTGTGCACGCTCCTGTTATGTGTTGAATTGTTTCTGGTTGAATGTGACACTTGCGACATTTATCATTTGTTACTGAAGGATCTATGATAATACATTTTCTGTAGTTTTTAGTTTAATATTAATAATCTGGTCTTTTATCACTTTTATAAATCCTTCAGTTTCTGGGAATAAATTACCTATTTGAAGAAACTTATTTGATGCTACTTTTTCCACATAAGACTGTTCTAGGTAATGAGGATGTCGGCCATGAAGTACCTTTTTGTTCCAGTTCTCAATTTTTTGTTTCTGCGGGTCATCGCTAGTAATTTGTGGTTTATCTGGCTGTTCACTTCAGTTATGTGGTGTGTAGTTGAAACCATTTTGAACAATGGCCTTATGAATGTTACTATTGCGAGGTTTTTGTGAAAGAATGCTTTAGTCGACAGACTTCTTTTCGCCAAAGGTGCTGGATGTCTATTAGGCCTCTCCCTCCGGGTTGTCTTTGATAGTAAGTCTTTCTATTGCAGATTTAGGGTGTTCACTTAAGTTATGTGGTTTGTAGTTGAAACCATTTTGAACTATGGCTTTGTGAATGTTACTAGTGCGAGGTTTTTGTGAAAGAATGCTTTAGTCGACAGACTTCTTTCCGCCAAAGGTACTGGATGTCTATTAGGCCTCTCCCTCCGTGTTGTCTTTCTATTGCAGATTTACGGTGTAAGTTGTTATGTTTTGTAAGAGTGGTGCGTGTGGTTCGATCTAATTGTTCTGTGTCTGTTTTTCTCAACTTAATAACTCTGCATGAGTATGTTAAATATGGGGATGGCAAATGTATTTAAGGCCTTGGTGAGATTTTTTGTGGAAAGTTGTGTTTTACATATCTCGTAAGTCTACTTTTGTACTGTTGTGTTTCTTTAATCCTAACATGATCTAATCCCTTTAGTTGCGTGTACTCTAAATACTTATATGAGTCGGTCGGTTCCATTGCTGTTATTCTTAGGTAAATGATTGGTCTTGCTGCGCTCGGCTAGATACCGCACTATCTAATAACAATAGCTCTGTGAATGCGGCAACTCTATTCTATTCTATATTTTATTATGGCAAGCAAAGCCGATGTCGACTATTCTGCCAATGTCTAAAGCGAACAGGAAAATCAAGTGTGTATTGTTAAAAAAAAAACGTAAAAGATCTTCGATGATACTTAATGTAGGTCTTGTGGGGTTAGTTCTGGAATGCGGCAACTCATTTTTGTAGTGTGTAAGACATCGTCACTTGACATTTGTCAGTTGACATTATAGTATATGCTACTTATACTTACAACATTGTTCATCATTCATTCATGTCCAGTATCATTTTATTATTTGCTAGCATTTTACGAATCGTTCTAAACCTATTTCTTTTATAATATCTTAAAAAATCGTTCATTGTTTACATTTTCCATTGTTGTGACACAAGTCAATTGTCAAACTGTCATTAAATTTTCTCTTTTAGTCTATGAAGATTACTTTTTGGTTTATATAACTTGAATTATTTTTATCAATAGGTTTAGCTGAAATATTGTATTTTCTATATAATTACCGATTACTAACTGCATTTCGACATCTACAATAATTAATAAGGACACGCTCATACTCGATCGTGGAGGTTTTAATACGTCTTGGCTGAACACACAGGCTGGTTTTATGACTGGCAGATGAGATGTCAGAATGAAGAAAAACAATTTTGAAACTTCAAAAATCATCAAAAATTAATTCTGGAAAAGGAATATTTTCCTATAAAAGAAAAGTCTGAAGCACCTGATGGGGATTCCGCGTCTGGACCCGTTTCACTAACTATCTGCCTGAGGATACGGCGTCCGGGTTTTATCAACAAACACCTATCAATTCTACGTCTGCACTCTGCTGAGGAACCATCTGCCTGGAGATTTTACGTCGAGCTTTGTCGAAGGAGACTGGCACTCTAAAGTGTCCCTTCGACGCCTGAAGACCCTTTTTCTCCACCTCCTCCTCCGGACTTCAATTCAAGCCCCTATAATAACTTCAATTGTCGCGTGAACCGTATTGTGTTATTTTTATATTCCGACCTGTATTTTATATTTCATTTATTAAATTATCTCTTCAAAGTCTATTTGCATCCTTTTTGTAGATAGCATCCATTATTACGTTACAACATTGACAACTAGTGTGCATGAAGAATTGTGTTACCAGACTTACCAGCTGCTCAACTGTTACCCGAGTAATGAGAAAAATGTTTTATGCTGTGGTCTATTAGATAAGTTAAAAATTTAACTATACTCAAATAAATTACAATAAATTAAAAGCGAATGTATAAATATATTTGTGTATAGGTTAGGTGTAGATTTCTTCTTTAGAAAAATGGAAGGATATCAATGAGTTGGCCTCATTTTGAATACTTTTTATTATTATTTACATACGACGATTTTTTTTTAAATTTTTCGATCATGTTCCTTGGCGAAAGTTGTTCAGTTTCATGGGTTACCCCTTGAAATAGTGTCAGCTAACATTTTTACACTTTATGTGTATAGATTACAAAGATAAACATTAAATAATTTATAGAACTAGGTTAAGTATACAATAACTGGGATAGTTAAATTAAATAGTTTATATACAATAAAATACAAAAACAATTAACTCACATTATAAAAATCTCAATCACGGGTAACTTGACTCTTGTATACGCGGCAACACCGAATGGCGTTTAGGTTTCATGTTATTTTATGTTGAAATTTCGAAATTATACGATACTTGCTGATGGTATGTATATGTGATCCCAGTGTCCTTCTTATTTCTTGTAGTATTATTTTTTCACAGTTTCACTACGCAAACTGGCGTTTTACTTCGGATTATGTCCAAATTATAATAAAACATTCGGCACGTGCACGTCACAGACAGCTTGCAGTGTGACTAGCTCAGGTACGCTGTCTTCGGCGTAGTATTTGTTGCCGCATTTGTCAAGTACGCCGGCGGTATCTAGTCGAGCGCAGCGAGACCAATCATTCATCTAAGGCTGTTATTAATATTATTGTGAGTGTTCTTTATCTCAGCTTGTAGGCGACATTTACGGGCAAAAGCCAAGGAAATACAGCTTGTGGTGTGTGTTTAAGATGAGTATGTGTTTTCTTCTTCTAATTGCATGAACTGCCGAACTATTCTGTAGGTTTTTAGGATGGCAGCTTTCAGTAGGGAAATATAGACGAATTCTTCTAAATCTATTAATTTCAGGCTACTGAGAAGATGGTTGGGGATAACGCCTGTCGTAGAGTATATATAGGGATAACATGTACTTTTTCTTGTCTTCAGATTTATGTGACTTCTTCTTTAAGGTCAGCATATTTACTTATTTTTCAGACATGTTCTTTTGTAGGTAATGGGTATTAGGAACTGCTATGTCTATAATAGGGTAAGTGATTTTTCTTATTTTATCTTGTAGGGTTATGTCTGGTCTATTATAGTGCATCTGATATGATATAATGAAAGAATCTGTAAGTATAACGTGGTCGAGTACATTTTGTGTAACTATTATTATTACTTGCCAAAAAAAAGGAACTTCCTTAAGTTTACAATAAAACGTGGCATGGTTTTAACATGAGTAAAAAATTATACAATCTTGCAAATGCATTTTGATACAAATAAATAGATTTGTATTCGAAATGCACATTTCTTCGCCATGCCCTGGGGACCAGAGTTTATTACTTACCGTACCAACAATGAAAGGAGCAGCACTGGTTAGGAGAGTGACTCGCCTGCCGAACTTGTCAGACACAACGCTAGCGACCAGGCTGCCTGTGACCATGCCTGGTGATATTATCGCCACCACCCACGAGATTTCACTCTGCAAACAGACGAAGACAAGAGTTAAGCCACGCTTACAGGAGCTCGTCAAATATAGGTACGTCTTCTTGTCGTGTCGATGGTACGTTGTTTCATACTCATAGCATTTATTTCAATTAAACCATTTACAGGTACTTTTAGGTACCTATGGAGAAGAATAGGCATGAAACTCCATGGACTCTTTTGAACAATATTGTTGCAAAAATATTTGTTATAACATTCATGTTGATCTTATAATTATATGTTAGAACGATGTAAAGAGAAAGACGTTAAAAGCGTACAGAGTGCAGCAAAAAAAAAGAATAAATAATAATTTAATTTGATTATTATGTTGCTAATATTGTGCTGCCACATACTGTAATGCATACTTGTTGTTTCATTATAATGTGTCAGTTCAATTGTCTGGTTTAATAATTTAATAAAGAGAGGCACTGGTATGTGTTTTTATATTGGCCATGCTGATATGTGAAGAAATACGACACTGATGGCGCCGTAGGCGTTATTGCGTTATCATTGGCTTGATTGAGCTCTGCTGGGACACAGGCCTGTGTTATTTTTTTTTTTTTTTTGTATGGCATCTCGTAGTTGACCTTGAGAGGTCGTGACTACTTAACCGGACTATCCTGTGGCTGCCTTAAGCGGACTCAAAGCCTCCAGCCAGGGGCGTAAAACTACTTATATTATTAAGCGAACGCTCGCTAAGGGCACCCCCTGTGGGGTACGGACCTCGGCTTAGGGCGTCGCTGACGGGAGGACAGCAAGATGGGACAGGCTGGATCAAGTTTAGTTGATTATTATTAATCGGGGAATTTAAAGCTACAGGCTCAGCTACGGCGCGGGCTGTCACTTCGTCGAGCAAGGGTCGGGGGGGACATTTACGTCGGGATCTTCGCGAGGAACCTCGGCGGCGAGGTCGGAATGTCGGTCTGTGTTTGTGCACTGTACTGGTGGCCCTACTGCTCTCCTGAATGAGAGTTATGTGGTCATCGGGATCGGTGAGGACATGCTTGGGACGGCGGACTTGACTAATTGAGGAGGGAATATAGCTAGCGGCTTTCACAAACAGAGGGTTGCGGTGATTCGCGGCGGTCTCGAAGAAACGCTTTGAAATGCGTTTCATGAACTGACGGATAGTGGGAATCCTGAGGTCTACGTGGAGGATTTCGTTGCGAACGTACCAGGGGGAGCCTGTTATCCTACGGAGGAACTTGTTCTGGAGGGTCTGCATTCTATTGAAGCGAACGGGCTTGGCGTGTGCGAAGATTGCACTGGCATAGGTCATGATCGGGCGGATGCACGCTGTGTAGATACGCATTTTGCACTTTAATGACAATTTGCTACGTGCATTGAGGACAAAGTGAAGTCTACCTAGAGCGAAGGCGGCGCGCGAACGAGCCGCCTTAATGTGCTCTGAAAACGAAAGGTGTTCGTCGAGAACTACACCAAGGTATTTGGCTCGCTTCTCCCAAGGGATCGGCTTGCCGAACATGGTGATCGGTCGAGGGCCTGTGTTAGAAAGTGCGGGCCGTTATGTACCTCGCGGTGCGGGTTGGTTTCTTCACCGTTTTGTGACCAGTGGTGATGAATGAATTTACACGAAGTAAAGTGCCTGCCTGGGATCTACACCACGACCTACAGCTCGCAAGTCGGGGCCATTATCGGACCACCACTGCTCAACCGACGTTTTGTTTGAGTTATTGTTAACCAACTTACTTGCCTGTTGTCACTAGGCATGCGACTGGCATGTATTTGTTTATTTAAACCAGTTTTAGACTCGATAACCTATTTTTTTCAGATAGTCAGTTTCAGTTTTAAAGTAATAACAAATCTAGATAATTGTACGATAACTCGATGACCTCTGTTTATACCTAAAGTACACATTAGAAGTATATCTAATGCCTATATTATTCACAATTTTTGACGCTCCTATCGAATAAAATGGTAACCCGATATGTCTAACTAAACAAGAAAATTAAAAAAGCTGTTTATTTTTGGCAATATTTCGCATACTCTTTAAAAAGAATTGGGTATACACCAATAGAAAGGTATTTTTTAATACATTATCACACCAATCATTATATAAGAAAATATTAAATTAGGAGAGTTTTTCGTTAAAATTTACAATGCCGATAATGTTACCATGCTTTTACCATTTTATTAGGAACATTTATATTTTGACACATCGTACAAAATATTGTGTCGTATAACGGAGTCAAATTCCACTCGAACATATTGTAATCACATGTTACTGAATGGTTGAAGTCATTGCTATTCGGTTATGAGTTAATACTAGTTTGATCATGTACAAAAAAACTGCATTTTATAAAATTTAGTTTTTGAATAGCTTTCATCTAAATAGAGACAAAAATGTAAAAAGAGGCATAAATTTAAAAAAAAAACACAAAATTTACACGGGCCGATGCGCGTCGCCAGTCTTACGTAACACGTCACGTTAATATGTCGGTGACGTTAGCATACCGGTGACGCGAATCCATAACTTTTGCCTCTATCAAAAATTGCTCAACGACGTCATCATCGTTTTCACTTCGAAAAATTCTAGCAGACGTTACCAAGTCTGAAGGTGAAAACATTTTACAGTAAAGTGAATTACCATTTCATTCGGTGGGGGCGTTGTTTTGTGTTAAGTGGCACTAGCAACTTATTATGTTTTATTAATGTCGTTTATTGGGTAGCAAAGAAGCAGTTCGCCGCGTATGGACGTACATGTGCCAGAACAATTGCCCGGGCTTTGTTATTCCAGAGACAAAGCTGCCTGAATATGTACTATACGCTAGTATATAGTCAGGCACACGAGCCATTGAGGCCAGAGTATTGGTGCTAACCAATACGCTTCATAGCGCAACTCTGCCACGCTGCCTGGCGGCAAAAATCACTATAGTGGTAGTAAATGAATAGCCGTTCCCACTAGTAGCAGTGGACGCCCAGTGGTACCCCGACTTACGGTCGTAGGTTCAAACCGAGGCAGGCGCTTTACTTTAAAAAAAAAATTTAATCACCTGACATTTCAAAACACTGAAGAAAATCATCGTGAGGAAACCGGCATGTCCTAGAACCATAAATTTGAAGACATGTGCCATCTGCCAACCCGCACTGGGCATGCCTGGTAGATTACAGGTCTCTCAAAGAAACGAGGCCTGTGTCCCAGCAGCGGTAACACTATAGGCTGATTATGGTAAAGAAATAGCATAATCAGCGGTAGTAACACCTTGAGCTACGGGCCTACTTTTGTACGAAATTTCAATAAGCAGCATAATTATGCTGCTTATTGAGACGAATGTCCGGGCTACTGTACATCGAGCCACAACCTGAGTCTAAAAGCATACTGCAACAATATGTAGAGGTGATTTCTTCATCATATCATTCTATCTTATCATACTCACACTTGTAATAGTGAAGCTGGTCTCGTTATTATGAAACTTTGGCAAGATGGGAGCCGTCCAGAAGTAGGAAGTAGTTGATGTCATGGTCGCTACGGATACTGCAACAGATTAAATACTCGTAAAGTTCAATGATTTCTGACTACACTTTCATGGCATGTTATGTTATGAAATGAAAAGAAATATGTATAATGCTTCCCTTTGCGTCTTTTATTTTAAATTTAGGTAAATCTAGCTATTAATATCGACTAAAAAGAAATGTACGTCACTGTTTTTGGCAAAAAAACATATTGTCATTTGGCCATTATTACAATAATCTATGTATCAAATTGATTAACTGTTACCAAATAAAAAAAATGGTTTTTGAACAGTTTATTGTTCAGTAAATGGCGGGACGAACTTGGCGCTTGTGAGGGGTTGGTCCATATTGGCTCAGGATCGAGTTGGAAAAAGGAAAGGGAGGCTTTTGCCCTGGAGAGCAGCAGTGGGACAATACGCAGATTATTTATTTATTTAATCCGAATTCAATTTAAGAAATTCAATCAAAGTAACTTCTAAATCACAAGGTCTAGCAAAAAATAATGAAGATATAATATAATAAGAATTAAATATTTAATGCTTGATAAATTGAATCTTTCTGGTTTAGAATTAGGTACTATAAACAAGAAAGATGACCTAAAATCATGAAATTTGGCACGAAGTGAAGTCTCATAGCACAAGTAAAGGAAAAATTCCGACAGTCGTTGTGATTTAATGACATAAAAATATTTTGTAGTTTTATACATTTGTAGTTGGAGAATTGACTGTGACGTACACTTATATCCAATGTATGGGAGAACATTGTTTAAACATCAAAGTTAAGTTTGTTCCATCCATCACAACTATGGAACCCTTCATTGCTCGTGGTCCAACACGCACTGGGCCGATTTTTGGTTCTAATGCTAATAAAATTGAATTGTTATTGTGTATTTTTCTTTCTTGTTTTAATTTTTTTATAAAATAAAACTTTTTAAGTACTATTTTCTATTACAAGTGACTGTCGTGTCTCACATTGTACAAGTGTACATCCTACATTTACACATTTTAATTATAACTTTTTAGGTACTATTTTCTATTACAAGTGACTGTCGTGTCTCACATTGTACAAGTGTACATCCTACATTTACACATTTTAATTATAACTTTTTAGGTACTATTTTCTATTACAAATGACTGTTGTGTCTCACATTGTACAAGTGTACATCCTACATTTACACATTTTAATTATAAATTTTGTCTCGTCTTGTCTCACAATGACATGGTGTGCTCTATAAGGTCAAGATAAAGATAAAGATAAAAAAAAATAGTAATAAAGGTAAGTTCTTAGTATCACTTTATCTAAAGTATTTTCTCAGTGTTATCACAGACTCAGACACGTGTTCTGTATTTCCTATTTAGATATTCATTGAGTAGTTTCTCAGTTATGTTTTCGATCTTTCTGCTTACCCCATACACGTCAGGCGTGAAGTTAAAATGTGGGTAAAACTACATAGTAGATGTATCTAAATAACTTACCGGCAAAAGCCGCTAAATACTGCATCCTATTTTTCTGGCCCATTTTTTTACACTGACGTGTAAAAGTAATTACGATTGCTCCGATTTACTCTTATGATAAAATAAACGACTCACAATTATTTATTAAACACTTCACATAACAACACTTGATTCTTTAAAAAACATTCTTGATCACACTCGAATATTTTTTGTCCTCACATTGCGTTTATGTTTTTAGTTTATTCTAAATACATATAACATAACATCACGCCTTGTTTCCCCGAAGGGTTGGGCAGAGGTGTACCTATAGTACACCCACATTTCGCCAGTTATGTTTAAGTCCCATGTAATAGGGGGCGAGCCTATTGCCATCTACCGGGCATAAATCCAAACTTCGGGCTGCTACTGAGAAATTCCAGATAGAAAAACCCAATGACACGTTGCCCGACCTGGGAATCGAACCCAGGACCTCATGCTCAGCAGTAGCGATTGCGACACAATACCTGCACAACACGTCTGTTTGCTAGAGATGTATACCGTTTAATAATGCGCATATATGTATTTACCAGATTCCGTTATCATGTAAGTAGGTAAGTACCTACTTTGTCCAAATGTATATGATGTAAATCTTTGTAACAATTTTATTTTCTACGGAGTAAGCATGTACGTTTTGTTTTTAATTTTTCGTCTGAGATTCAAAACAAGTGCACCAGCGATACTTTTGAGCATTTGAGTCTCACATACAAAAGACCTTTAAAGTTACATTTACCTCACCAGACATAAATGTTGGTAAATAATGGACATGTGATGCGGAAGAATGGGCAGCTCATACATACGTCTTCTCCCCACATCACGTCTTCTCCCCATGGCGGTAGACAGAAGCTACAGAACGCTACATCCTTAATGATCAGCTCGTTATGATAATATTTGTTAGTACATATGAATGTGGCTATAAGAAAAACAGAAGAAAAGAAAGGAAGAAGAGAAGGAAAGAAAGTTGTATGACTAGGAAAGAACCGAGTTCTGAAGTTAATCATGTTGCACATTTATCACAACATTACGATGCCAATACGAAAAAATATATTTTGTATATATAAAATAAAAAAAATGTGTTCTCAACATGTCCTAAAAACAATAAGCCTAATCTTTTGATACAACTTTTACATGGTTTCATGATGGAATCTCTTTAAGGTGATTGCGTAGTGGCACTTCCCCATACATAATTTCGGGTAACAAATCTCGCTAAATAAACGATTTTTGCTGAATTGAAGCAAGAATATGAATTATCTATGATAAATAATTCCCGCGTATTGACAAAAACTTATAAAAAAACAGTATTTTTAGGATAAACAGAGCTGACAAAAATAGAATAATGTTTATTTGTGTGAGTGAGCAGAATCACGCCCTCTACCAGACATACTACGAACCATCGAGAAACAGTTGCTGAGTATCAAGAAGATACGGGTACTAGTTATCGCTTCGGTATCAGTTTATAGTTAGATGGTGTTTGTATGTTGTATTGAAGCGACGTGAAGGCGCTTAGCTGCGGTTCGTACAACCTTGAACCTCCGAATTCTGGCGCTGTGCGCTGTTGCGAATTTTATAGTATTCGTGATTCAATAAATTGACAAGTTGCGCATCGTATGCTTGCGCGCCGGCTCTGCCCGCGGAGATTGTATTTTATCATTATGAATTGAGACAAAAATCTTTAGTCTAAATTAAGTACCTACATAAGTACTAACTTATACTTGAACATTCTTCGAAACTTCCTGAATTAATTTTTTTTTTGATTATATTTAGGTAAAAGTACCTACTAATAATTATACATTTTCTGACACAGTAAGATTTTATTACGTCCTTGTGAATGTCGACTAACTAGGTAATCTATGGTCTCGGGTGGAATAAATATTACTAGCTAGATTTTTATGTAATTATAAATCAGGCGGTAGTTATACAAACTATTTAGGTACTTACCAAGCTACGCTTCATCGTTGCGTACCTAATCGATGGAATGAATTATATTTAATTCTTGTGAAACTAGATTTAAATAATAAAAGGTAAACAAACAAACGATTTTATTACATTACTTTCCTTAAAAACACAGAACGTATTTCAAGGTCATTGAAATATAAATATTTCTGCATTAGGTAGATGAGTCCCTACTGAGGCTACTGATAATTGTACATTTTCTTACACGGTATCTATGATCTCGGGTTGAATAAAATCCATAAGCGTTGATGCTTTCTTGAAATATTACGAAGGCACTAAAGCTAAGCTATACATTTCCAGTATACGCAGATCTGGCATTGTATAGGATTCCCGTACAATGAGAGGTCAGCTTATACTGGAAATGTATAGCTTGATGTGTAGCCGTGTGTAGGTAGGTACTTATTTCCTTACTGCGTGTCCACACGTCCGTCAAACAAAACTAGTATAAGCTGGTCTTTTATACTATTGAAACTTCGTATTACGATGGGCCAGCTGAAGGTCACAAACGTTATCACTTACCACAGACGCGTGACGTGTGCTCAACTGATGCAGTTCCTACATAGGTAGGTACCACCACGTATAAATAAATAAATAAAATATAATATAATGTAGGTAAATAATAATGTTGTCAAAGCATCCTTTCGTAGAGCCAGAACCTATAAGCTGTCGGTGTTCTTGAATAAATTACATATGGTACCTATACATCGTCATCGCGCGAGGTCTTTGTAGGGAACTGGCCGACGCGACGACGTGTAAATATAAATATTTATTTTTATTGTCTTTATCCATTTTAAAGCCTGTATAAGATTATTTATTCCCTTGGTCTCTCTTTAAAAAACTAGAAAGAAAGTAAGAAAGAAAAGAAAAGAAAGAAAGAAAAATATATTTATTTGTCACAGAAACAGGTGCATACAAAATAAATCGCATACAGAACTAAAAAAAAAAACAAAGCTGATTTATTATGACAACACAGAACATAAATACTCGGCAGCTGCACGCCGTGACTGTGACAAGAAGGCTTCCACTCAGCATGATGCTGTGCTATAGTGGGCCTACAGCACAGCGCTGATTTTCAGTGGTCACCCAAAAATTACGTACGGGAACCAAGTCAGGTATAAGGACTCAACATATTCAATGAAAATTAGTACATAATAAATTAAAACAAGTAAAACAGTAAGTAGGTTCTCAAAAATTAAAGCTAGATATCAAATAACATTTATATAATAGCTTAAATAATAACAAAAACAACACCATTAAAATAATTAAATGCAGGGTACTCACCCAAAAAACATAACACCTGCACAGTTGCACACTAAAGTGTTTTGTCGCCTGCGCGCGCGCGAACACCCGCACATTGCTAACTATTTAGATGCATTTCCCTACTGCGCCTATGAGCGTGATGACGTACTGCCCGTCATCGGGCGCCCTGCCTGCACTACACGCATGTCGCGCGTGGCTAGTTTTGTGGTATAGTAGGCGCGTGAACCTAATTGTATCTTTCGCTTAATCAAAAGTGAGGCGCTTAGTGTATAAAAACAAGCGCCTATACATTGCTATCGCCGCGAGGAAGGACGACGGGATGCAACCGAGGCCGATGCCGGCTGCCTCGCACCGCTTGGCTATTGATGTACCTTGCCCATAGATGATAAACCTTATGTAAGTATTTATTTATAAAATATTTGCTGATCATCCTTTTGTAAAAACAAAAGGATGATCAGCAAATATAGCCAGTAGTTTTTTTTCAGATGTAATTTAAAATTTTGTTTGGTTTTCAGGGATCTTATGGGAGGTGGTAAATCATTCCAGCAGCGAGAGGCAGCATACTTGAAACATCCTCTGAAGGCTGTGGTCCTATGTGCGGGTTGGTCGTCTCGCGACACGCGGTGCCTTTGCGTCGCGCTGTGGCGTCGCGCCAGTCTTAACGAGATTTGTTACTCTTTCACGCAAAAACTACTAAACGTATTTTGACGAAACTATACAGTTACATAGCATATACTTACATCAGAATAGTACATAGACTACAATTTATAAAGATGTTGTGTGATTTGGTCATAATATAACGATAAGTACAAAGTAAGTCGTAAACAATCTTGCCATCTTTGCATTAGCATAGAAAGTTATAATTATAAATACAAGTACTCAAGAAAAACAATAAATCGTAAAATATTTCTTGCCTAAACTACGTTATTTTTGTCGTCATTTATCACAGCGACTACTATTTTTGCAGTAATTACATTGCTTCTTAACCACTACCTAAGTATGTCGCTAAGTGACTGGACAAGCAATATAATAATCACAAAACGATGCTTTGTTCAAGCGTACGAATTACGAATTCACGATACTTGTTGATGTTTTCGTGTCAGTAAGTTGTCCGGTGCATGGTAAATGCGTGCACGCTGTGTTTGAAGGACTTATTTCTTCAAACATCATATTGGTTGTTGTATTTATGATTTGGGTGGGTGTAAGTTGACTTGTTGTATCTATCAATGCTCTTACCACAGTATATTGTGCTCTTAGCCTTTTAGTCGACGTTCGGACGGACGTAATAAAATCGCGGTGGGATTTTTCTGCGCACTGGATTTTCAACTTTCGGTGTTCAACCGAGCATTGGGAATCCAACAGAGTGCATACATTCAACATTGTTTTTTTTTGTAAACCTTTTGTTGATAGGAAAGCTAATATGTACCTATGATTTACCTGTCTGCTAAATTTTCTCTACAAGACTAGATCTCGAAATATCTTAGCATGTCGAGATACGGACGTTATTAAGAAATTTCCAAAAAACGCATTACTAGTATGTACATTTACTAAAGATTCCCTAAAGTAGTCAACAAAAATAAAGCAAATAATTAACATCCCTAATCGATACTAAAATCGATAAAATTCGAAAATAATGGGATAATGGATCCCTTTTTTACAGACCGGTTGACTGAGGCAGCATTCCGAGTTAGACCATAATCGGTGACAGCGCTCACATCGATTATTTGCGTTCCGATTTAGTTATCACGATTATGACAGATGAGAGCTGTCTACAATTCGTTCACAGTGATATTATTAAAGGGCATGGTCGGCGTTATCGCAACATGGCGTTATCGCAAGATGGCGTTTGTCATGACGTCATCTATGACAATTCACTGGACATCGTTAGCGCGCTCACGCTGACTCGGAACGGGTGTAAGCGCGCTCAAATCGATTACAGCTCAATTCGGAATGCGCCCGACACTACAGCTGCTGACAGATCGATGACGGATTCACGATTTTACTCAATCAATCAGTCAGCTGTCTAACCTTTCGACAGTAGACTTGTTCTTGCTCGTTCAATGAACGGAGCGCTCCGATCTAGTACAAACTGTGAAACGTACTAGTTCGGTCTACTAGTACTATTAGTACATTTAGTACACTGTCGAATTAACAGTTTTACTGGTGCTTGTATGGTATCACACAGAAATGTTATCAAATGCAAATTTTTACAACTTCACGAATTCGCTGGCAGAATCTAATAATTATAAATAGTAACTTTTTAATATTTTAGTATGCGAATGGCAGCATACATATATGTATATATATATATATATATATAACTATTTTGAAGAGAATAATAGCAGTGTACTAAATTCAAAATGAAAACTCACTAGAAAGTATTTTAAAAATAATTTAGTAGAGAAATCAGAAATTAATTTGAAAACTCGGCAACCTCGCGTATATTTTTCAAAAGATATAAAGAAAAATAGATTAAAATGTTATCATGATTATGATCTAAACAACTTGGCAAATCAGTTATGAAGTTGTATGTTTGAGTAGGTAACCACTCAGATCAGAGTGCACCGAGTAAAGAGTGCATCTCGCTCGTTCCTTCGCCTTCCGTCGCCAGGCGTTCGTTAAAGTTCGGTTGCGTCAGTTAAGTGTCGCCGCAATGGCGGGCTTGGAGCGCAATGGCGCGAACTCGCGGCCGTCCGTCGCGTCGTCCGTGGTCGTCCCGCCGCCGCGCAGTCGTCGCTTCGCTCACCAGCGGCCGATAATTCGCGCTCGATCCGAGAATCGTGACCGGAATCTTAGTACAAGCACATACTCTGTGGATCCAAGTCCGAGCGACCGATCGGACGGAACGTGATCAAAACGAAGTACTGAAGTACTAAATGACCGAAGTACTAATAAGCTTAGAGAATAGTTCATTCTAGTAGTGTCATGAATGAATTCCTAGTAGTACTTAGTTCATGTACTACACATTTACACAAGCATATTCGATAGCTCAAGATACGACGAAACTGAAAACCTATTCGCGGGGTATACCAAAATTTCGTTACGAAGCCGCAGCCTGCCGCTATAGCTGTAATGCAGTTGAATCTGTATCAGAGCAAGCAGAGACTATTGATATTGATTGGGCACAACCCGATCCAGCCACTGAAGCCACTTATCAACTAACTGTGGAAAGAACTTCAAGTGACCACTTATCTGGTTTGTCAGGGAACCGTATTGTTGACTTGAAACATGTGATCCAATTGGCATTTCAAATGGAAGAATATCGCCAGTCTTGTGAATCATCTCAAATTGAGTATGTTTGTGAACAGCGGAAAGGATTCAACAGTGTGTGTACATTTAAATGTAGCATGTGTAATAAAACATGGCAACAATGCATAGAGAAGGACCAGAATATTAACACCGCATTTGTATGGGCCACTGTGACTGGAAGTTATTACTCGGAGGCAGAAATTCATTTGGAAAATGATGTTTTAGTTACGAACAAAAAGCATAATTATTATTATCAAGTAAGTAACAAATATTTTCATTTCTTTGGTAACGTAATAAAAATGTTTCTCGGATTATTTGTTTCTAATTGTCATTATTATTTTAATTCTAGGTCCAGGGTCAATTACGAATTACCACAATGAATAAATGTTACTTAATTTGCTTTATATCTGTCACCCAACTATTGACTGTCATAGAAGTCAACCGGGATAAGGAATTTATCAGCGCTATGATGCCGAAGATAGTTACTTTTTTAAAGCATGTGTACTGCCGGAAATTATTGTGAGACGAGTTCGGAAAAATGCTAGATGTCTATACCATCAAGGAATTAAAAGGTATGAAAAATATTACTCTTACTCATTTACTAATATACCAAATTATTTCTCGGGTCTCTGGGGTTTGGATTCAGTATAGTACAGTCTAACAAAAAAGTTTATTTAATTAATTTGTTGTAGAGAAAACTGCGGCTTCCAGCAGTTGATTTTACTGAAGGAGATGGGAACGGAATGGATATAATATACGATAAAAGTAAACAGTGACAAGCAGAAGATTGATCAGGCGGCAAAAAAAACAGCGCGTAGGAGAGAAGATATTTTTATTGTATTCATTTTAAATTTATGTATCTTTGTATGTAGCGATGTATAGTTTAATTGTGTTATTTGTTAGTTCATGAGATTTTTGTTAGTAGATATTTTTCACTGTATGTAAGAGCCTAACAGTTGTATGAAATTATTTATTGAAGTTCAAAATTGTATGCCTAAGTAATTCT
Source organism: Dasypolia templi (assembly GCA_963555695.1). Lineage (NCBI taxonomy): Eukaryota > Metazoa > Arthropoda > Insecta > Lepidoptera > Noctuidae > Dasypolia > Dasypolia templi. The sequence continues at coordinate 24,600,841 of OY743138.1, forward strand.
TGACACTATGTTAGGTTAGCAACCTACTTTTGTGTCGACGTGTGACGATAATTATTTTCTTATCTAACTACATAATTCAGAATAATAATTGGAAATTAAAAATATTTGAAATAGTAGGTCTCAATGTAATTTCCAGTCTATTATTTTATGAGAAGCCATCATTCTGTGAAAATTATGTCATTATTTTGGCAATGTTAAGTAATAATATATTTATATTACTTAAAACTGAAAGGCTATTTAAAAAATTGCTGACACTAGTTTTTTGACAAACCCTCCTAAAACTGTTTGCATGGTTTTTCTGTAATGATGCGCGGATTGTATTTCTTGCTTATTTTCCATCTTATACCTAAGTATATATTTTTTGGTTTTTAAATTTATGAATGCAAATAGGTTTATTAGATTACTTTATTTATATATTCTATAGACTTGTTTATATTTTGTGAATGTGAGACCGTTATAGGCTTTTAGAGTTCTTGTTGACCACCGGCCTACATGTGCCTCCCATAATTATTAACACTAACTTTAAAATATTCTTAAACCCAATTAATTTCAAAAGAGTAACCGTGGAGTTTCTTGCCGGCTCTTCGCCATAGGAAACGACCAATTGGAACCGTGCACCTAGCTTCTGACGTTGCATAAGTGTCCATGTAGGTTTATGTGAAATAAAATATTTTGATTTGATTTGAATTGTCGATTATTTAGTTAGTTTAAAGCTACGGTTGCCTAGAAGACAGTATCCGTTACATTCATAGTGGAAGTCACGAATTCTGACATTTTCATCAGTGTATGACACTAAGATGGCCAAAAATGCTCTGTATTTGGCTATTAAGGCTGCGTGTGGCGGCCATAGCTTTTCTAGGACACCATAGGTCGGAACCAAATTTAGTTTGTCAGTAAAATATACACAATAAAGCCAATTACTCATTACGATAGTAAAGTCTAAATTGGATTATGTGGTTCATTAGACCTTTTTTTTAAATTAACGCCATCTGAATATTTTAATTCCCAACCAAGTATTTGAAAACACACCATCTAGTGATATTAAAAGTAAAACTATTTACCGTTCATGTGTGTGTATAGAATAAAGTGAAGACTGCTAAATGTTTCTTGGAATAAATCTTTGTAAGAGACGAGTTCACAAGCAAAGAGAATATCAAAAAAAAAAAATTAAAACGTTAGGTCCCGCTTTTAACAAAGTTGTCTCTCAATGATTTATAAGATAGGCGTAAAAATTGAAAATGTGCTAATTTGCAACTGTGCTGCTTTCTAGTGAAAAAGTGGCTGAGAGATGATCTTCGCCTTACCCTTAAGGTAAACGTTTTAAATAGCGATATGTTGTTATCTTTATGTTTTTTTCTTTATCATGCCAATTATTCACGTTTCTGTCTCTACCCCAAGTTATTTTCCTAATTATTTTATAGATTTACAGAGGTTTAAGTGGAGAGGGTTCCGTACCCACCCCGATGTTACCCACCGCAACTGAAAATTTTAAATTAAATATTTATGGTAAGTTTTTTTTTTGGAGGGTGCTTTATTTCTTTTTATTTAAGCGGTGATATTGTACTGATATAATACAGACATGTTAAAATCGTAACCCGTACTCCTATCATAGTAGGGTAAAAAGGTATTTCATAGCAAAATATATGTCAGAATAAAACACGCTCTTATCGTGTAAAAAGCGTGGAGCGCTTTTTAGTTATGTAAACTACTCGTATCAATTAATTTAAACAAAGTCCTCTACGCTTTTTGGTTTAATCATTGGATATAAATGAAGGACACAATATACAAGTCAATTTAATTATTTTATAATTTTTAGTGCGTGACAAAATCGTGTTTTTTTATGTATTTTCACAATGTTTTTTTTACTTTTTAGTCTAGTAAATACTTCAAAGTCCACAGAAAAGAAAAAGTCCAAAGTCAACGAAATTATGACATGAGCTGTTCACTAGTAGCCACTAAAGAGTTCCACTATCCACCTCCTGGCTTCATTGTCAGACTGTCAACACCAAAAGCAACATATTGTACTCGTCAAAACAAATCGTACGTCCTAAAAGTCGAAGTAGTTATGAGTAGCCACTGAAGAGTTCTACTATCCACCTCCTGGCTCCATCATCAGATCAACTCCAAGATACCAAATTATAGTTTTGTCATCCCAATTACGTATACATACAAAGTTTCATTTGGATACGACAGTTAGAAGTAGGTTAAAACCGACTTCTAAAATTTTATTACATTTTTAGTTACAAGTGAAGCTGATAAAAGCGTGTTAAAAAGAATTTTGTCTTTTTTGTTTATGTACAATGCTAATCTAGCTTTCAAAAAAATGTTTCATTTTTATTTAATATCAATTTGTAAGTACTTAATGAACTGATTTCTATATTTGTTTTCAACTTTTTTTTTATTGTTTCGGAGGTTTTTTGAGGTGGTTTTGAAGTTAACTGGGTTAACTTCAAAACTGTTATTTTAAAATTATCTCACAACAAGCCCTTTTATTTGATGTGTCGCATGGCAAATTTTGCTAAAGTTTTGCTTTTAATTTTCTCATTCTATTTATATTCAAGTGACCCGCCATATTTAAAATTCGTTTAATTACGTTACCCGACCGTGTTTGGGTCAAAGAAATTCATATGAGCACCAAATTTCCACTTCATCAGTCCCGCTAATTAGCTGTGACAGACGGACAGCCAGACAAACACACGGGGGTCCTATAAAAGTTCCGTTTTTCATTAGGATGTATGGAACCATACACCCTAATGAAAAACGGAACTGAAACCCGAACCTGAAAGTTCTTCACGTATATTAAACGGACGAACCAATAAAATAAGTCAATTTACCTAATAATTTGTTCACATTCTAGTAGGGAAAATATTTTTGTTCTTTATCTTATCTCACCTCTCCAAATGTTAGTATCTCAAATCAAATCTTTACATCTTTTGCGAGTACGTACTTCCAATGAAAGAAAGGCTCCAAAGATTTGTAGATTTATAAAAAATTTGCTCAGGCCTCAAGAAATTTTATAAGTTAAAGCAGGTACCATTGAAACATGCTCCAAAAAATATAGGCATAAGATTCCACAACTTATACTGTTAAGGAAGGATGAATAGCATGTGATGGAAAGGGAAATTCCCCATGCTGTTCATCCTTCACTATAGCGTGACGTAGACTGCACACGATAATGGAAGACAAAAACGTTTTGCTTTATTTTTTTCTTCCGACATCAGCCTGTTAAACGAATGACGAATGACATCAGACTATAAAAAAAATACATCTATGAACCAATAACCCCGGTATGCACACTAATAACCGACTTGATCCGATGGTTTATTACCACTAACCTTTCATGTTAATCATTTGACAGCATACGTTTGCGTTTGTTATCATGATTCACTAACATCCGAAACTCGGAATAGGTTACAAGAGTGCGTCTTTATCTCTATTTTTCTTAAATATTATAACGTAACTTTCAGGTCTGTAGGAATTTTTGGTAATATTACGACCACACAAACATGAACATTATAATGTCTGGTTCATTTCGATGCCTGGCCTAGCCCGGTTGGAATATAGAGTGATTGTTTTCAAATTTGAGTGCACGTTATACTGTGAAATGTCAGAAGGAAGACAAGCTCAATATTTAGTGGCAGCTGCTGGTGAGTACAATTAGATTCAATTGTTTCGTGTTCGTCCGACGGTATGTATGAATAGCATTTTTTTTAATGTACAAGCACGTACTTTTTACTCATCGCTGGTAAATCAGTACCTACTTAGCACATCGCGGAACGGTTGATAAGTATTCGTTTTTTTTTTGTAAAACCTTGGTCTGGCCTCCCACAAGGTGAAATGACTACCTAAGTTCACTACCTAAGTCACATTGTGGAATGCAATAAATATATTGAGTATGTGAAGCCCACGGGAACCCACTGAGGAGGCTTATGTTCAAAAGTGGTTGTCTTTGTATGAACTGATAGTGTTGATACTAAATCTACCTTTCCAGTGTCGCTGGCCGCTATAGTAGCTGGATTCTCACTTGCGTGGAGCACCCCTGTGATACCCAAGTTCCACAACAATGAGACCGGCATCAATATTACAGATGTAAGATGTAATTTATGAGAAGTATTTACACACGGCTTTCATTTACTTTATTTGTGACGTTCTTCTTCAGTTTTGACAGTCGTAGTTAATAAGATACCTAGTCGCGTCCCTAAGAGATAGGACCGTACCAAAATAGACTAAAAACAATGAACAGGCCATCTGGGTCTGGGTTCTTCGAAAAGTGTTATAGTTTACCAAATTCTGTTTATTACTTTAAGAATTCATTGATTTCATGACAGACACCCGCGAGGCGGAGGCGGCCGCGGAGTAGGCTCAGTCTTTCCTAAAAGACACTGTAGAGAAGGAGGCTGTAGGAGATGCGATAGCAGAAGCTGTGTAAAATTAGGATACTATTTGGCGCGACCATATTTCATCAGTTTTTTTTTATATATCTATATCTATTCTAATTTGAAGTCTCTTTTCGGATTTTGATGGGGTTTTCACCATCATTAAAATAATTCATTCCGGAAGGTTTATGTGATATGTATGTGTCTCACATATATGCAATAAATGAAACCACATATTTGCTATCGCCTTTGCTGACGATACACAAAAAATTAACGAAATCGGTCCAGTAATCAGGTCAAAAAGTGGATTTTTAACTTTGAGCAGTTTTGAACACTCTGTAGAATTAGATCACTAGGTCAATGATTCAATGAACTTGAATCCTTGAACATTGAAAAGCGACGTTGCCACGAAGTGCAAACTCTGTTACCTGTTCTACTTATTTGCCTAAATTGTAAAACTAGGTACACTTCAACGACAGGCTGGAATTTAATGGAGTCCGCCTTTGTACTTTTTTTGTGTGCAATAAATAAATAAATGTAACATGTATTATACATTTATTCATTTATTTGAGTCGCGATTAGTTTATTTTATTGGCAATGATCGATAAACATAGATTAAGCTGTTTCGCTTTAAATGCTTTGTGCATGGTATTTTAAGGATTATCGGGCTGTTATGATAATTATAAAAACACTATTTTCACAAGTATTTAAAGGTAAACAGCTTTTTTGTTTAAGGGTGTTCTTATTAAATATTTTCAAGTACATTTAGAGATAATTTATTGTTTTCACATGTTACGTATAGGAAGCAACCTACTAAAAAAGTCAATACCCGTTTGCTGGAACTCACAAAACGTTAAGTTTCGTAAGTTCAATCGTACAAAAGTATTTTTTAAATAGAGTATCTAATCAACAATTTGTGTATGAAAAATCAAAAGTAGGTACTTACTTGTATTCTAATGCTTTGTTTAGGTAGTAGGTAAGTAAGTGTAAATAAGTATCGATAAACGATAATTATGCCGTTTACCCTACTTATGACTTTATTTTTTACTATTTTGGATCTTTCGCTTCATTGTTATTTCACGGCGAATCTTCCGAGATAGTGCGTGTGCTTTTCGCTACTTCAGTATTCTAGTAAAAACATTCAAATTAAAAATTTGTTTTAAAGTGAAATGTACACTAAGTAGTTGCTACTTGACTTTGTGTGTGTAAATTGTGTTTTAAGTTTATTTTAATTATTTTTTACGGTGAATTTGACACTGCTTGACTTTCGTGTGTAGAAGTGTGTTTTTTGAACAAAATGCCAGGACAACCACATTTCTATAGTGCTTCTGATTATATAGACTTGGTTTTAATGTATGGCGAATGCCGCCAAAATTCTGCGTTAACTGTACGTACTTTTCGTGAACGATACGGCGCAATTCACGTCTGCCGAAGGGCAGCTAGCGTCCGGACAATTCTAGGAGCTGTCCAAAGAATGAGGGAAAATCGGCACATAGTGCCCAGCACTCATGAAGGAGTTGCTCCGCATCACGTCCCCTCCTCTTTAGAACAACGAGTCTTAGATCATTTCAATCGGAACCCAACCTGCAGCCTTAGACAAGCTGGGCGTTTGTTTAGAGTGACTCATAAAACAATACATCGAGTTCTAAAAAGGAACAAACTACGTCCTTATAAATATCCAAAATTGCATTCGCTGCTGCCCCGTGATAAGCCGATTAGAGAGTTTTACTGCCCCTGGGTACTGGAAAAAATGTCTCCAGACCAACGTTTCCTTTCAGATGTGTTTTGGACAGATGAAAGCACGTTCACTCGAAACGGCTAATGGAACCGACAAACCATGCGTCACTGGAGCCAGACAAATCCCCATGTATTTAGGGAATCAGCTCATCAATACCGCTTTTCCGTGAATGTTTGGGCAGGCATTCACGGAGATCAAATAATCAATAATCGCCCTGTTTTTATCAACGGAAACCTGAATGCACAAAAGTTTCTAGATCTTCTTAACGGCCCAATTACAGAATATTTAGAAGAATTGTCTGTGGAAGCATACAGGCGGGTATGGTTCCAGTTAGATGGAGCTCCTCCACACTATGATACTACGATGGGCTTTATTAAAAATGCAGTGTACTCGCGGATCTCTGAAACCGAACGTGATTTGCGCAATTTCGCGAATTGTCGCCGCCTTTGACAAATTAAAAGCCATGGCTCTGGATCCTGAACGTAATTTGTTAAGCAGGCTTCGGGAAAACATTGTGCGGCGATGTAACTTGTGCATTCAACAAAGTGGTGGACATTTTGAACATTTCAAAATTTAGGTTTCCATTAATTTCGGAACTAATGTGCAATATTGAATTTATTACGTTCAATTTAGTTATCGCGAAATAAAAACTAAGTAGGCGGTGAAAATGAACTTAGTGATTTATTTTTCGTCGGCTTTTGTCAAACCGATCAAAGCTGGCGCCGACAATACCTAAAGCCGCCATGCCGCCCTGTACGTTGTCTAAACAGAGTGTTTACTTTTACTGAATTTATTTTGATATTTATTTTGTTTGAAAATTTTACTTTTTTTATTTACGTATTTTTTTTGTTTTTTTTTTTAATTTTGCTATTCTTCTATGGACTGGTATTACTTGTGGTTTCATTTATTGCATATATGTGGGACACATACTGTATAAATGCTTTAATATAAACAGACCATAAAATAAGGAAATCTCGACGTTGTATCAAGTCGAAAAACCGCGCGAACCAGTGGCGGGACGCTAGTATAACAGTCAGAATTATTACAGAAAGAAATATCATGGGTGGCTGCTTTATCATCCCCTGGCTTCATGGCTGGCAGCTTGGTGACGAGGTACATTTCCGATGGATTCGGGAGACGAGCCGTTATCTTGGGTAGTGCATTTCCCATCGTCATTGGAACGGTAAGTTTTTAAATAGACTTGAGTCGGGCTAGGTTTTCTGAGAATGTTCGACATTCGAATAGTGTCGAAGAGTAGCAAATGGCGAATCAGCAGGCCCAAGGATATGGCGAGACGAACTCGACGCTTTTTTTCAAGATTGGCCACATACAGCAATAGATCATAATTTCAGCCGAAAGGCCTATGTCCATTGCTGGACATAGGCCTCCCCCGAGCATCGCCACTTCGATCGGTTCTCTGGCCTTCACAAGGTCATCACTCCACAGCCTTGCGTCTTCCACTACGCGGTTGTCACTCCCGAACCTTTCGGCCCCATCGGCCATCTGTTCTGCGAGCAATGTGCTCTGCCCACTGTGACTTAAGTTTGGCAATTCTTCGGGCTATATCGGTCACTTTGGTTCTCCTGCGGATCTCTTCATTTCTGATTCGATCACGTAGGGAAACTCCAAGCATAGCCCTCTCCATTGCCCTTTGGGTGACTTTGAGCCTTCTAATAAGGCCCATTGTGAGCGACCACGTTTCAGGGTCATAGGTCATTACTGGCAACACGCACTGGTCAAAGACTTTCGTCTTGAGACACTGTGGTATGTGGGACGAGAAGATATTAGGTAGCTTCCCAGTCCAATAGCTTCAGCAATATATGGGATAAGGTAAATGAGGGAAGGGAGTTCTTTGTGCAGGGCAGCAAGTAGGACACAAAAGGCTAATAATAATAGTGTTGGGATGTGAAATTGCGTTCATTTCTTCAAAAACAAATTAATGACTGGTCCCGTCACTCACTTAAGTGAGGTTCGAAGTAATTTTGATGTGAAGTTACAGAATAGAACTATTATGGAGAACAGTTTATTGCATTTAATTTTATTATATCTATATTCACATAACCTCGGAAAGATTCTGTTTATCATTCGAAATCAGAGTGCAAAAGTGAAATTTTATCCGGGTAAGTAATGATGTAATTATAAAATCTCTAATAATTACAAGATAACAACTGAATCTATAATTTTATTTGATCAGTTAATATCATAAACGATTTATATATATTTTTAAACTAATTTTTATAAGCATAGACATATACATCCCATTCAAACCTATTGAGTCTATAAAACCTATAAAGCCTGCCAATATAGCACCAACAATAGAGGGGATCTGGAGTTCGGCGGCAGATGACGCGGCACGCTTGCTGCACTCGCTCGCTTACGTGAGTTGATGTAACGTCTGTTCTAACCTACCCTAACCACAATAGAGGGGATCTGGCAGAGTATATAAATGTTATTAGTCAAGAAAGTATAACAACAGTTGGTATATCTTACGTTTATTACATCTTGTTTACGTTATTGAAATTAAAATATACCAAATAACTGTATATGCTAAGAGGCGCACCCATTTTATCCGTTAGCGTCGAAATTCATTTTTTAAATTCGAACCTTACTATTTTTTCTACTGAGAATGTATTTATTAATACTTATTTCATGTCAGTGCGCCAACCTCATTTTTAGAATAATCGCACCTACAAGTACAACAACTGCATGATAAAAAAAACACAAATTTATTAAATTCTATCCGTTTTTGTGTGTGATGTGAAAAGTTGTGTGTTTCACTCGGCAGCAAAGTTATTCTGCGTCTCGTACCTTTGAAACCCTCGCTACGCTATATCCAATCCTAGAAGATTAAACCTTATTAACCTATTCAATCCTTGAATCCCTCTCTTGCTTGGGTTACTCGTACAATACAAAAACAACTTTGCAGCCTTGCTAACCAATAACTATTATTAATTTGATTGTTTCCAGATAATTGTTTTAAGCACTGCGACAGCATGGTGGCTTTACTTAACGCGGTTCTTATGGGGCACTGGAACCGGCATGATAGCAACTGTAAGTAATTAAGTAACTATAGCTGTACCTTTATTATACCAGTACCTTTGTCACGCCTAAGTGATCCGCATGCAACACCGTACACTATCAAGATCATCGAAATTGTTAACCTTGTTGTCAACATTGAGGGGGATTGCGCTGTTGGTAAACATATGTGCAATTGTATTGTGAAATGACACTAGAGATGTATTCAAAAAACAAGATGACGGCGTTAGTTCCGACTTACCCAACGTGTCGGTTCTTAAAATTTATAGAAAATTTTCAACTTGTTACCAAAACCAATTCATTATGATAGAACTACACCAATCAAAACATTTCATTGATACTTGTCTGAAAGCTGAAAAATGAGTGATCATTAAAAAATAATGCTTACCCAGAACTTAGGTACTACAATCTCAGAAATAAAAGGTCTTTAGTAAAAAATCGAAGAACTCTCAAGGCTCGGTAACCATCCAGTTTTAACCCCTAGTTAACTGGACTTAATTTGTGGCTAATGGCCTCTAGTATAACCCCTTTCAAGGAATAGGTCGAATTTCCCTATCAGTCTTAAATACCATTGGCTTTAATTTTAACTCTTAATCTCTTTTTCAGGTATCAGCCATGTACCTAGCTGAGGTATCAGACAAAGAGATTCGAGGTAAAATCACATCATCCATTCGCTACATGCAAAGTTTTGGCGGTTTTCTCATCATGTCCGTCGGCCCATTCGTTTCGTACCACGCCATCAGTTACATGTTACTGGTCCTGCCGATTTGTTACTTCATCGCCTGCTGCTTTATACCAGAATCTCCGTATTACCTATTGAAAGAGGGAAAGGTGAATGCTGCGAGAGTTTCCCTCATCAAGTTAAGTGGAAACAAGAATGAGAAGGTGAGAGGATACCTGACTTATTATAAATTAAATCTGCTTGGTGTTAAAAGAGTGGTTCAATTAAAAAAAATTACTCTTCATGATATTAAATTATATCGCTCAACACTTTCTATATAACAACAGTAAAAAAAACGACTACAGTTTCCTAACCAGCAGGTTTTGACAAAAATTTAACATTATTGTTGCAGGTAATAGAAAATCGATTATCAGCGATGAGGTTGGACGTGAAAAAGGAGACGTTTCGCTCCGGTTCTCTCAAAGAGCTGTTTACTGGGAAGCGTTACCGCAAGGCACTGATCATTTGTATAGGTTAGTACCTATTGTTTGTTCCAAAAGTATCTGATAATAGTGTGAAAAACTCTGTTCAGGTTCACTGTTCATTTTTATCTTTGTTTTTTTATTTTTATTTTTAATTCTATTTGACTAAATTTGAATTAACTTTTTAATATTGAGCACTTTTTGCATTAAACATCATTCCATTCCGTATCTGGAGAAGGGCGTTGTTAGCTGCGCTACAGTTTAAACTTTTGCAGCTTTCATCGTTTATATTTTTTGTACTGTCTGTGTTATTGTTCCAAAATAAACTTTTTATTATTTATTATTTAGGTTAAAGTCACTATAACTCACCCCTTTTTCCAACAGACATTGTTTAAGTAACATTATTTAATTGAACTTGATTTTTAACATCAACCAAAATCATCGTCAATACTTTTGTATTGACGATGATTTTGGTTTTCAAATTAACCTCAGTTGTCAAACGAAGATGATTTAAAATTAGAACTTTAGGTTGAAGTATTCGAATCATCAAATAGAAGACACGATTTGTAAGTGGCACTACACATTGACGGCCACACATACGCTTTCATTTCTCTCTGATCCTTTGGTTTAAACTTTTATCAGACACTTTCTGACTCTAAATATGAGTAATAAATTCAACGTTTTATGTAGCTATCCTAACCTACATTCTTTAACAGGTTTGAAAATTACTCAAATAATGTCGGGAACGATTGCCACCCAACAGTATATCGGCCGAATTGTTCAAGAGAGCGAGACAAACGTCAATATTTCCACTGTGCTGATAATATTTGGAGCAGTCAAATTCTTTGTTGGTAATAAACGAGTATTAAGTATTTTTTTTGTCAATTTTGTACAGAATACGAAATTAATTAATCAGAAGAAATAACCATAAATTAAATGACTCGAGTACAATCTTTAAACAAAATCAAGCAAGCATCTGACAATTTTTGAACTCCCAATTTTTTCGCAGGTATATTTTCATCAGCTATAGTGGACAGCGTAGGACGTCGACCTCTGCTCGTCTTCTCCTACCTCAGCGCTGGCGTAACCCTCATCGTTGTTGGAGCCTATTTTTTTATACAACCCACTTCTTCTCCGTACTACAGTTACATCCCTTTCATTGGCATCATCTTCACTAGCATGTTATCCATTCTAGGCTACGAGTCATTAGTCTTTGTTATAATTGCAGAAATATTTCCCCTTAACGTTAAATCACTGGCTATGACTCTCCAAAATATTTTGGGAGGGTTCCTTAGTTTCCTATCAGTCAAAGGGTATCAGGAAATGAAAGATATAGCTGGTCTGGCTGGAGTGTTCTGGTTCTTCGCCGGTTCATCAATCATCGGTGCTATTTTCTCATACTTTTTGGTGCCAGAAACAAAGGGCAAAAGTTTGAGGGAGATCCAGGTTGAGTTGCAAGGCGCTTTGTATGATGAAGGTGATGAAAAGTTAAAGAATGTGATCGTGGACGAAGATGTTGAAGTTACAGAGCTAAATGAGCTAAATCGTGATTACACTACAACGATCGATACTAAAAAGGAAGCTAGTATTTGAAATACAAGTTGTTAATCAATTGTGACAGCAGGATCTCAAATACACAATATTTTATAAAAATGAATAATAAATGTGGCGAAACATTTATTAATTATAATTTTTAAAAACTAAAACAGGACCCATTTTGTATTATTTACTTGACGTGACTGGTTGACATCTAAACCAACGACCATTGTTAAGAAAAAAAATTGAAAATCTACCAATAGTGCAGCATTCCTGATGCGTAACACGTTACAATAATGCATACTCTCGTATAACGTCCTGTTTGTAAGAGGTACAATTCCCAGAAGTTCCTGTTAGACCTCCATATGCAGATTGAAAAGTTCACACGCTTTGTGTACATACCTGAATAAAATTGTGCAGCCACAGTCGGGGCACAGCATCGGGAAAATAATTGGTCTGACCGATACTTACCATCCCGCGTCCTTTTCCGTTTGATTGATCCAAATGAGTTTTTACGCAAGTGCGCAACCCTTCCCACGACCAGAATTGATGACCTAATTACCTTACCGAATAATTCGATTACGGTCCCGTTTATAAACATACGGCGGGTAATTTTTACGAACCCATTTATCGGATTAGGTTTTGTTGGGAGACAGATTCGATTAATTCGTATGAGATCGATTTTGATGTAGAGGATATTGATGATGAGGCGAGGAAGGGTTGACAGTCTTCCACACTTGATCGACAGCCTGTTAATTGCTATTTTGAATGTGTAAACACCGATGTGTAGCGGCTGATGTTTATATATTTGGTAAGTGAAGAGATTAATTAGACATTCTTGAGGTTTATAAATCGTAATTTAGGAAATGCCTTGAATCATGTAAGTGTTTTTGAGATGAATACATTTGCTAAACATACTGTTATATATTATGAAAAATTAATGTAGACTTCCTATAGTAGAATATATATGCGAAATGGTATAATTTATATTATGAACAACTTGTGCAAAGAAATGAGGTTTTTTAAATTGAAATCGACTATTACTTTACCGTTTTGTGAGCAGTGGTCATGAAGTAATTTACACAAAGTAAAGTGTTTGCCTGGTATCGAACACACGACCTACTCTTACTCGATATCGCGGCTGTAACCACTGGGTTACCACTGCGCCTCACTGCTGCAAACACACACTTTACAAAATGGGGGAATAGACCCGTCCGACCCTGACCCACTTGCAGAAGTGTCCCAAGTGACCAGCGAGCGCTTTGAAGGTCTCATGCAAGCGACTGATGCTGTGACATGCCAACCTACAGGGTCCAAGTAATTTAACAGTACCATCGACTTGAAAAATGGAAAAAGAGTTATTACTGTCGGGAAACCTAGATTCATTGTTAATTTCAATTTACCCCATCCCTTTGAACACACTACAAACTTTACTTACAAATAATGCCCGATGTCCGTCCTGGAAGCACTAGTGGTGTGCTGTGTCCCACAAATATTTATCGATAGTTTAACCACGGACGTGCACCGCTTAGCATTACTGTCACGTCCCGTCGCATCGGGAATGCTATATTGTGCGAAACAATGCTACTGTGCCTAGAATTACGTAATGGGGAGGGTTAAATAGATCTATTATGTTCCTGGGTTTTTGGGTGATATTACGTCAAAGACAAAGATAGGGTTAGGAGTGCACTTAGTTATTTGCCAGAGTCTATGATCAACGACAAAGTCTATGAGTGAGTGATTAGAGTCATTCGTGCGCCACTTCAGCCTTCAAGTACCGAAGACATACGTCTTCACCGATCCTTGCAAAAACCTCTTAGCGAGACAGTTATAGTAACCTGAACAGAAACAAAAAAACTATCAAATATACGAGAAGTGTTGAACCCTATCAACAAAAATTCTAACTAGCAATTCAAGATAAAACGAACGAAGATGGACACCTTCCCCAAATTTGTTTCCCTCGTGCTCAGTGATCTGTTTTTTCGCAGCGATGGAGAATATTTTTTCCCTTTGTTGTTTTGAGAATAAATGCTCGATAGGTAGCCTGATAAGGAGCTTTGACAAATCACACTGAGCCGCCGGCGACCGAAAACGTTTGTAATCATCGAAACCGTTTACTACATAATGGAATGAATGAATGCCTCTTTGGTCAAGTGGTCGCAAGTGTTGCTGCTGTGCATGAAGTCCTGGGTTCGATTACCGGGTCGAGCAAAGTGTTATTGGGTTTTTCGATCTGGAATTTCTCAGTAGCATGGTTGGAGTTTGGATTTGTGCCTGATTGACGGCAATAGACTTGCTCCCTGTTACGTACCTGGGACTTAAATATACAGGTGAAATGTGGGTGTACTATAGGTACATCACTGCCTATCCCTTCGGGGATCACAGGCTTGATGTTATGTTATATGTTTATTAGAGATCCTGTTTCTAAGATTATAGTTGTTGTTGTTGAATGAATATTGTAGGGAGAAATTGAATAGAAAAGCATTTGTGAGCTAGTCGTGTTTGATTGAGATTCATTTTCTTATAGCTGGGAATCAATAATACGCTTTGGTAAAGCCCTATAATCCTCATTAGCCGTATATAAAATAGGAAATAGGCCTCTCGAGTCGCACTCCATCTTACTTAGGCCGCATTCCGAGTTAGACCATAATCGCTGACAGCGCTCATATAGATAATTAGCGTTCCGATTTAGATATCACGATTATGACAGCTGACAATTCGCTCACAGTGATATTTCTTTATGGCATGGTCGGCGTTATCGCAAGATGGCGCATTTCATGACGTCACCTATGACGATTCACGGGACATCGTTATCGCGCTCACGCCAACTCGGAACGGGTGTAAGCGCGCTCAAATCGATTACATCCCAATTCGGAAAGCAGCCTTAATCTTTCGTCGCACTCATCCCACTGATACTGTTTTTTATAACATAATGCTAGTTATTTACTACCTTACTACATCTCCTAACTATCCGCATTGTTAGTTTAAAATCATTGTATAATTATCTCCGCTACTCTCTGCCACTTGACAGCAGGCAATATTTCTAAGTTCTCTTTTATCTACCTACTCGTTTATCTATTTATAATTACAGTAGTGGTGGTATTAATTTGCAAGTTAGTCGTCGTTTCGATATTTAAAATCAAATAAAAATATCGTGCAATTATTTAACGTGTTCTTAGTTGTTAAATCCGGATTGAAATCTGTACAAAAAAGTTAATTGCTGGAAATGGATCACTAGAATAACCTCAATGATAATGAAATATTAAACTCCCGTTTCTTCTCAACTCTGTCAATAATTTGGCCAACATCACGGAAAGCAGATAGTAATATTTTTCTTCCATATTATTTGTCGCAAATACAATTATCGTGAGCAGATACCGCTTTGTTGCTTATTCGTCTTAGTAGGACTGTGCAAGCAAACTCGAGGAAATCAATGATGCTTAGGGCTGTTGGAAGATTGGCAAACAAGTTGGGATGAGCTGTGATACTGAAGCCAATCGTATTACGATTGGTTTGATCATTTTTAGGCCTCAGGACGAGAAAAGTAATTTTTTACCGTATCTTTATGTTTATTTTTGTTAACCACAGCATCTAAGCTTAGTTATATTATAAGCCGAAGCAAATACTAATGGTTTAAATACCATCTAGCGAAAATGGATTGCGTCCATAATGCGCAGAGTACGTGGGAGCGTCAACGAAATTCTGAAGGTCATCAGTGATAAGCCTTGTTCATTGGGTGCATGTACAATCATGTGCATGTACCCGGTGTGTCAGGTGAGTGCGAAAGATATATGAACTTAAGATTTTTGTTTGTATTCATTTTTGGTTGTTAGTAGCATTACTAACATCATATGGTGATCCATAGGTCTGAAATAAGTATATTATTTTACTTTTATTATAAATGTGTTTGGAGTTCTAGACTTGTTCACGTCAATTGTCAAACGCATTCGGATCGAATTCACGTCTTATCACTCGCCTGTCTAAGCCTGCATAATAGCTGTAATTATTTTATGTTTGGTACGAGAAGTCTAGATAACACGTCTAAAATGTATGCTATCTGGTAGTAATGGCATAGACATTTATAAATATTGTAAGTTTGTTAGGTTTGACTGCCTCGTTAGTCTAGTGGTCGCAATCGCTACCGCTGAGCATGAGGTCCTGGGTTCGATTCCCAGGTCGGGCAAAGTGTTATTGGGTTAATCTATCTAGAATTTCTCCTGGCTTGCTTCCTATTACATGGGACTTAAGCATAACTGGCGAAATGTGGGTGTACTATAGGTACACCTCTGCCTAACCCTTCTGGGATTACAGGCGTGATGTTATGTTATGTTATTTTATTTATTAAAGCATTTATGTACAAACGTATAAAAAGACAAGAAAATAAAAGGCTGTTTCTTTTTAAATAAAATACGTACAAAGGACGTTTATTTCCAAAGAAATGTCTTCAAGTATTTTAATTGTATTTTTCGGATAACAGATCAGAGCTATAATTAAAAATAGGAATAGAGACAATTCTCTTGTTTTATTCATTGTGCATTAGTCACTCATACCTACCAGCTAAACTTATGAAAACTATAATAGTACTGATAACTTAAAACAGGACAGGAGATAGATCGGACAAAGGAAACTATCGACCAATCTCTCTTGAGACGACTATTGCTAAAATATTAGACAGTATGCTTGATTCGTGCTTGAAAAATCATCTGTGCTTGCACAGTGCACTATTTAAGTTACAACCTGAACAATCAACGCAGAGTGCCAACATAAGTCTCAAGGATACTGTCCAATATTACACTGAATACGATTAGTGTAATACGATGTGTTCTGGACGAAGTTGGGGGACAAGAGTCTATCGGCGGAAATTTGTTAAACCTTGTAGTATTGGTACGCGAACCAAACTTTAGTGGTCTAACACACTCTCTGAAACATCTGGGTTGGAGTGCGGTGTGACACAACTTAAATGTTATATTATGACCTCATAGTCAAACTCAGCAGCATGCTTGTCGGTTGTCAGGCTGATGATGTTAATATTAACAATATCAGCTATGCGGACAACATGCTGCTCTGATCTGTTGCGGAGGATCTTAAAAGTATGCGAGGACTATGCAAAAATGTTAAAAAATGTGATCACGATGCTTTCCTTCACCGTTTTGAGAGCAGTGATGAAATAATTTACACAAAGTAAAGCGCCTGTCTGCGTTCGAACCTACGACCTACAACTCGTAAGTCGCGGCCGTTACCACTGGGCCACCACTGCTCTAGCACTATATACCTAATGCACTAATCTTGCACTCTACGCACCAAATTTTACCCTAAATGGCTTAAACATAAAAAGAGTTAATATAAATGTGTAATATGGGCACATACTTACCGACGACCTTTATGATTATGTAGATTTTGAGAGCGTAAGGGCATTGGCGGTCAAAGGTAGTATGTTCCAGTGACCAAGTCAGGGTCAGGGTCAGGGTTGTCAGGGTCTGTACACGGGAAGTCTATTGATCAGCTACACCATAAGGTCACCAGAGGTCTTGTCCAATTTAATAATAATTTCAGAATGCTCTTGAGACTGCCCCGTTTTTGTAGTGCGTCGGAAATGTTTTCACAGAATCGAACTGACTTTTATGCAATCAATCGAAATAAAAACGTATCATTAGTAACTATAACACGGTAGTAGTAACAGCATTCTGAAAGCAGTGACAGAGAGTTTCTGTTCTCCCTTTTTGGGGCATTTTGTGGATAGGATGGCCAAGTGAGTAAATTGTACCTTAGCAGGCCACTCAGAAAGTATTGCGAAAAAAAGTTTTTATGGATGAGAGACTGGCCAGTTGTAGTCTATTTCGAAAATAAGATTATTTGTAAGTAAATTCCGGTACGTTCCAATTTCAAAATTTGGCTCCACATTGTTTGCGAGCTAATTTAAACTATCGTGTCTCATAAAAAATGGATCTGAGCCGGGAACATTTGCGGCGCTATGATTTTTTACGATTTCAAGTGTCGCCTGAAACCGGCCGAATCGTACGATCGACTTCAAATGGCATTCCTGGATGAAGTCACTTCTAAAGCAACCGTGTATTGTTGGTATAGCAAATTCAAGCGCGGTCAACCAATTTTGGGGGATGAAGAAAGAAGTGGTCGCTTTGACGGCTGTAAGTAAAATTAGGTACGTTCCAATTTTAAATTTTCCCTCCACATTGTTTGCGAGCTAATTTAAATTACCGTATCTCAACATTTTTGCGCTATGATTTTGTAAAGAAAGAAAGAAAAAGCATTTATTGAAACTCGCACAGGAATATGCAGTACATAGTGTGATACGCAGTATCACAAACTTAACTAAACACACTCTTAAAATATAATCATAATAAACAAAATGATAGAAAAACAAAGTCTTGTACGAGACCAAAAGGTCAGCATAATGCTGTGACACTTATTACTTCAATTTGACTGGCTACTTGGTATCAATTCCTTTACGGAACTAAAGAAGCATCAACGCTGAATGGTATACTACCAAATGCTTGGCAGAAGTTTTCTCTGTTGTGAGCAACAAGCGACCAAATACAGTGCTCCGCGGGCTATTGCTCCACCACGACAACGCGCCTGCACTCACCGCGCTCAAAACGAGGGACTTCCTGGACAGCACGCCGGTCAAACTCCTGGGTCACCATCCTTTCAACCCTGACCTGTGTGTGTGACTGTGACTTCTTTTAATTCCCGAAAATAAAAAATCTGCTCAAAGGGATACAATTTTCGTCGCCGTAAGATGCGATGTCAGCGTTCGAGTAGGCTGTAAACGAGGTACGACTACGACTACTCACAACTCTCTCGGATGACGCAAAAAGTGATCGAAAACTGGTTCAGACGCATGAAACTTTGTGTAGAGGCTAGTGGAGCTTACTTTGAAAAGATTTAAAATGAAAATATTTACCTATAGAACATTTTTCACTTGGTGATCTTCTGTGCAAAATGAAATAAACTAGCTTTGTGGTATTATTAACATTATGGATCTTTGTTGTCCTAATGATGATGATGGATTTGGTTCATTGATTCACGATTTTCACTAATTCAGGGATCAAGCAGTTTCTTATGTCACAAGCGCTAGTTTGAATCCTGACCGGAACGAAGGCTTCGCTCGGGAGCACTACAGTTCGGTAGCGAAGCTAGGGAGTTAAGACTCGATTCCTGAATGCAGCGAGGAATACAATCTCGCCCAAGACGAAGACACTTTTAACCCCGAGAAGAATACTCTACTTTTCACACCTTCTGCAAGGTGATGAAAAGCTATTCGATTTTAGTTTTTGTTGTATTTATACGTTTTTATGTGTAATTTTTGTTTAAGCTTCCAAATTCAAATCACATTGTAGAACAGCGGACAGCTGTTTTTGACACTTATTTTGAAATCGGGCACTTTCCGACCTCAGGGTTAGTTTAGGTTTGCATTACATATAATTTGACAGTATCGAGTAGCTGGTGTGAAAATCTAAGTACCCCGAAATTCCCCATATTGGTTGTAGTATGTAGATTCAACGTTGGCTGAGACTAAGTAAACGCAATATCTTGCCTAATTGAATTCAATCCGCGTCTCGCAGGGACTGTCAAAATAATTCGATTACCTTCTAATTTACGTAGAAATTGGTTGGAATCGGAAATATTGATCGTACTTTGGTGCTGATTTATGCATTGTTGGGGAAAACAAAATTATAAGAAGGATTTTAATTCTTGTAAATATTCAAAATTCGAATGAACGAAGTCTACAACAAAAGCAAGTTTTTGCAATTTCCGTAAAAAGAACAATGAACATGAATAAAACCAAAAGATAAACGCATACCATTTGCACTTTCTTATACAAATACACACAGAAAACGATGAAGTAAAGATTGAAAATCTGTTTCGTCACTTGTACCTATATAAGTATAAGTTGTTTCCTCAGCTCCACAGTGTTGCAAATGATAATAAATCGCAGAAGTTTTAACCTCGGTCTGTAACGAATTTGCGTAAATCGGATCCTTTGTGAAAGGTTTTCCATTCCTTATCGCACCTTTCGAAGTGAAAAATACTACTTTGGTATCAAAGGATACTTCACATTCTTTCATACTTAGGCTTTAATGAAGTCAGAATTATGACGGTTGCTTTTCTAAAAAATAATTTGTTTGTGTATGAAAATTAAGTAAGAACCCGTTTATTTTATGCAATCACCAAAGTATGACGACGGAGCTGATACTCATGGTACGGCTGGTCCATACATTCAAAGTCACTCAGCGAGCCATTATGGAACGAGCTATGCTTTTATCTCTCGGAGGGATAGAATCCGAAATGAGGGTGATCCGGCAGAGAACCTCGACGTCAACATAGCTCACAGAATAAACAGTAGAACCGATCACCGCGGTTGGGGTAGACGTGTTCTTGAGTGGAGACCGCAAATCGGCACACGTAAGGTAGGACGCCCTCAGGCTTCGCACGATCGCTGGTAGCAGCTGGATGAGAGTAGCCGACAGTGGAGAGTTGCAGATGAATGGCGTGTAATTGAAAAGGTCTATGTCCAGTAGTAGACTGCTGATCATGATAAAGATTGATGAAAGATGTGCCAGTAAATAATTTATGAATGGATAATTGGATAAGTAATTAAATTAAGAGTCTTTTTATACTTTTCATAGATGTTTATTTCATTAATAATTAGTGCTCGCTGCCTCTTGACGTATGTACTGTTGTGAATTTGACGACACCATTGAAATAAAAAGGATTGCTAGTTTTTTGTCTAGATTACCGACTCCAAAGACGGTTCTGTACTTCGTGTACTCATCTGATCTTTGTGCAGTAGAACGTGCACTCTGAAAGGCCGGAGGGCCTAGACAAAGCAATATTCGTAACATTCGATTAGCGATGACGCTAGTAGAACAGCCATACAATTTTTGGTATTGACATTAGCTATCGAAATGTCACGAGATAGGTCGTAGCGAAGTCATCGTAAAGCGATAGCGATTGTAGAAATAGAATTGCTCCGAAACTAATGCCATTTGTGTAAAGCCCACAGCACCCTTTTTGCACTGCAGAATTCAATGGTTTATACCAAATTCCTAATCCTTTATTTTTTATCCGTAGTTTGAAAAAATTCGTCAGCTCAAAAACGTTGATTTTTTTGCGTGCACTTTAGGCGCAAAATAAGTCTGCACGCTGCCGAAATCTAAAATGATCGTTTGCGGCCATCTCGACGTTTATATCAGGTGTCAAGAGAGTGTGCTGTGTTCCTTGTTTTCCAAAGTAAATAATCACCATTATTATGCCGATTGTGATTAAATGTGCTGGCATGGTATTGGGATTAAATGTGGAGTCTTGAAGGTTAAACACGACGCGTAGACTAATCTTGCGGCTTACACATCGAAAGTCACTGAACTGTCAAAATAGCAATATGGCAACACACAATACAAATTCCCTCAAACACTCTTTCAAGAAGACTGTAAACAGAAAACCAGGTAAAGAATAAAACATTAACACAATAAAATACACCGGATTCAAAATAAAAGTAGAGCGGAAAGCGAAGTACAGTCAGGCAAAGCTTGGACGCTGGGACTGTGCAATTGCCTATTCAAGCATTCAGAAACTTGTCTTGTATGCGAACTTATTTTGTTTTTATTTATTGTGTTCGTATGGAGTTCTAGATAGCTGGGACACAGAAGGCGGGATTTAGACGTGAAAAGTTATAAAAACTGTGAGACGTTAACGTGATTTTTTTGTTTTTTTTTTGTATTTTGGCCAAACGGTTACAAATTTTTTCTTCATCGTGCTATGATTAACATTGCTGGCTGTTGGAAGACTGTCATAAGAATGATTTTTTTAGGAATTTAAATTTTCTGACGAAATACAGAGGGAGAGAGATTGAAATAGAATCCAGTGCTACGGTTGTTTCTAACTTAGAAACCATTAAAAAAAATATGATAACATTTAATATTAAGTAAAGTGACACCCTACGTCAATTTGCCGTGTTAAAGCCATTTCATACAACTGTCAAAGAATAACAGTAGTGATTTGAATATACTGACACTATATGATGGTAGTCAAATTGCTTAGCAATTTACTGAATATTTTATGGATATTTTACGTATGTAATACTTAAAATATCCATGGCTCACAAAATAATTCTAAAAGATAATTTATTTCCAAAATAACTTGAGCTATCAAGTGGTTTCACGTACAACGTCTACATTTATATTCGAGTAGAGAAAATTAATTAATTTCCTCGCAAATGCACTTCCCGCGTTGAGGAGGTTGGGGAGCTTTCATCTATTTATTAATGTCATAATAACAATCCCCCACTCGGGCGGTGAAATGGTCTCACTTTAAAGCCTTTCATTTCTCCCACAAAAGATGACAACCATCTCGTAAATGCGTTGCACAGATTAATTGCTTAGTACAGAAACTACGGGTTGTTTCTTGATCAATTTGACTCTCTATCTACACGGTAACAAATATTTAGCTCGTACTATGTAAAGCCAAAGAACATGATTGATGAGCAATTACAATATGTTGTGTCTGTAAATTCATATCGCACTTGTCATTTCTTATCAGTCGTATTAAATGGCTTTATCACAGAAAAATAACGTAGTGAGTGTCAATCTGCTCAACGATGAAGATCCCTGACAGTCCGTGTTTTTCATTCTGTATTTCGGTCTTTGTTTTATTAACATAACATACCATCAAGCCTGTAATCCCAGAAGGTTTAGGCAGATATGTACCTATAGTACACCCGCATTTCGACAGTTATGCTTAAATCCCATGTAATATGGGGCGAGCCCATTGCCATCAACCGGACACAAATCCAGGCTCCGGGCTGCTACTGATAAATTCTAAATATAAAAAATAAATAAAACTTTGCCCGACCTGGCAATTGAACCCAAGACTTCATGCTCAGTAGTAGCTCTTGCGACCACTAGACAAACGAGGCAGGCATATTTTTTTACTTATATCCGAGTATGTATATAGAAATTTCCGTTATTCTTTTGTAGAATATTCAAAGCAGGTTGTAATTTACTACACAAACAACAGTGTCGACCGTACCTACCTTGTAACCGTACCTCATAACAGATAGCCAAAAGCGCTGTGAAAAGCCATCCGCATAAACTTTGAAAGCGCTGAAAAACCAGCTTAAAATTTTAAACCAGATCCTATGTTTTGTTGTAAAAAAAACGCAGATAAGCTGTATACGACGGACGAATTTAATAAAGATGTCTTTCACAGTGTGATTGGGAAAATAGCATTACTTGAGTCGCGGAGAGCTCAAAGAGAATCTATTCATATGCGATACTTTTACGTGTACACTGATTATTTTGAAGCGAATCCGAGCTTGTCTATTTTGAATTTTGGAGATTTTTATTCAGTTCTATTTTCGAACGATTGCCGATATTTTTGTTATGAATGAACAGTGTTTGAGCGGACTGCGAGGTAGAAGGTGTTCATCAAAGTTATATTTTTTCAGCCGTACTGTTATTCTCCCTCTTTAATTCAGTTCAGTGCCTTTTTCATTTTTGTACTTGCTTTCGGCCCGATTATATTTCCTTTCGGCAACTTTACAAGAGCCAAGAAACGATTTTAGAAAAAAATGTGTTATAACAAATTTTTACATGTTAAGTACGAATTTTCACGTTTAAAACTTATAAAAATACGTCTTCCAAACAACATTTCATCCCACGTTTAAACCCTTTAGCGGTCGATCACTTTCGCTAAATATTTGCGCATGTATATGTAACTCTTGTGCCATATGTCGTTCTTAGAGGCCCAGCAGTTCTGCTTAAGATTTTTAACAACGATTTAAGGTTTGTATGAAATATTAATAAGGTTTTAGGTTTCTTACCGACGTAGATTTTTTACTGACTACGTTAAATGGGTTTCTTATTTAATTATAACAAAAAAAAATGCAATGGTTTATGGGTTATTGAGATAGGGGGACGATATTCTTGCCATCGCGGGTAGAACCTGGGTGAGGCTGGCACGGGAGCGTGGGGATTGGCACAAGAAAAGAGAGGCCTATGCTCAGCAGTGGGTGAAGTCGGGCTGTGGATGATGATGACGAATGGGCAATTATTAAATTATTACAATGAGAAACTCTGACACTGTACCTTCTTACCAAACTTTTTTATTCATATTTTGTTTAACAGGTGCACATAATGTTTATTTATATGTTATCAGGAGCGATAAGCATTCGTCTTTTAACGACAAGGAGACTGGTCATATTTATTCCTTTTTGATTTAAAATACCTAGATTAAAAGTAACGGAAATGGCCATCACCAGGCAGCAAAATGCTCGGCTAGAGCAACATATGGCTGGTTCTCGGTAAAGGCTCTGTCCTTATTCACAAAACCATTTAGATAAGAACAAACAACAAAAAAAACACGCAATATCTCACATAGATCTACATCAAACAACGAAAGTGCCTCCCAACATAGAATACGTAATACGCCATTGTCTTCGAGTTCCAATCCGTCACGTCAGTCAGAATAAGTCTGCGGTGAAAAGTGAGTGATGCTCGCTGCAGTTCGACTCGCAAAGTAAAGACGATTGTGAGGCAAAGTCAATAAAATACTATACTAGGGGATTGTTCTGGCAGAAAATTACATCGACCTCATTTTTGTGGTGTAGGAAGGTACCTATTGTGAAATTGAGTCATATATAGCATACCCTGGCATAGACGTTTTTCGTCGGTTATAAAATCGCCCGTTCGCGGTTTCACCCGACGCCAATAGTGATGATGAATTTATTATTATTTTTGTCTCAATAAATTATTTGTTTCCAAATAGTGCAAACAAAATTACAAAAAGTGAAAAAGCTTAAAAAATTGCCAAGTTATAAACGTTTTAAGATAAGTGTTAGACAAGGACAGCACTATCGTAGAAGTGACGTCACGACTATGTTACTTCATACTAGCGCCGTACATTGTCCGTACCGTGCGACAAGGACGGGAACAATCACCTCCAAAAACTTTAAAAGCTTGTATCTTCTTCATATTTACACCGATTTAACAGATTTTTTCGATTATTTCATTTTAACTATGCCTCGTTGGTCTAGTGGTCGCAATCGCTACTGCTGAACATGAGGTCCTGGGTTCGATTCCCAGGTCGGGCAAAGTGATATTGGGTTTCTCTATCTGGAACTTCTCAGTAGCAGCCCGGAGTCTGGATTTGTGCCCGGTTGATGGCAATAGGCTCGCCCCCTATTACATGGGACTTAAACATAACTGGCGAAATGTGGGTGTACAGGTACACCTCTGCCTAACCATTGGGGGAAACAAGGCGTGATGTTATGTGTAATGTAACTATGCCTACTTTGAAATTACATTGTTTTTATGAACATTTCTAATATCAGTCCTCATTGTCATCATCATCATCCCTATTGGGCTCTTCTCAGTAATGCTCGGTCCTCGGCCCCCGACACACCGCGTCGCATCGCATCGCTGACCCACGTTTTAACTAAATTTTCGCTAAGCGTTCTTTCAGACTTTTTTTACTTTTTGCTCGGCTCTTAAGGATTGTAGCGTGATGACAAAATGCAAAAAGAATTTTTAAAATCCGGTTATTAAAATGGTACGTAACGGTATTTTTAAAAACTGGTGTTTCAAACAAAAAAAAAACAAACACTTCAGCTTTAATATATCAGTTAATTAAGATGGTTACTATGTTTACACTATTCAGTTTAGAACATACACTAGCTTAGTGGTCCTGGTAATGTCAATATTACAGTAATTACTATGATATTGACAGTAAATAATTATACGAGTATCAGCATGTCGATTGTGTAAAAATCTCACCGTGAAGACTTGCGTGGAATGAGCTGTCAGTGTCATCACGTCTTGGTCAATCCCTAGCATCAGTGGCAATCGCAGCTCACTCCACGCTCACTTCACCTAAGTTTTCACGGTGAGATGGTTACAGAATAGCACTAAGGATTGATGGACAACGGTAGGTAACTAGAGCAGTGGTGGCCCAGTGGTAATAGCCGCGACTTACGAGTTGTAGGTCGCAGGTTCGAACCCAGACAGGCGCTTTACTTTGTGTAAATTATTTTATTACCACTGCTCTCAAAACGGTGAAGGAATACATCGTGAGGAAACCGGCATGTCTTGGAACCAAAAATTCGAAGACATGGGACTTCTACCAACCCGCGTCGGGCCCGCGTGGTTGATTACGGCCCACTACCTCTCACAGAGAGGAGGCCTGTCTCCCAGCAGTGGGAACATAATAGGCTGATTATGCTAGGTAACTAGAACTCTTTCTCTGTAACGTTTAACATTGCGACACATCGGTTTTCTCGCCAGAAGTTCCCTTGTGACCCTACATACGTACGTACAGTTCATCCAGCGACAAATGTACTGAAAATCTAAAGTTTCATATATAAAACTAAACCTTACAATTTAGAATACAGAGTCTAGTTTGCTTCGTTTTGCCTCTACCATCTACATTAGCGAATTTGATTCAATTAACGTAGCTAGGCAGTATACGTATGATAGATAACGAAGCAGTAATGTATTAACTTAAGACTAGAAACTATTCTCGAATACTAGAAATATAAGCTGAATTAACTCATGATGAAAAAGGAGTCTCAGACCTTCTTCCTTCTTAACAAGGTTAAGCTTTTCACCTGCAGAAATAACTTTGAATTGATTGTAGAAGAATCATTTTAAACCGACTTTAAAAAAATAAGGTTCTCAGTCAGGTTGTTATATATTTTTTTAACGTTTATTACGTCAGAACTCCATAATTTATAGACCGATTTCAAAAACTCTTCCATTGTTTGAAAGGGTATACTTATTGAGTGGTTCCGTATAAATTAAGTCAAGTTCTGATAAGTGGCTTTTGAGTTAGCTTCAATAGTACGTATTTTTTTCACTTTCGTTGATGATATTATAATAATTTCCTGTTACTGTTATTTACTTAGCAAGTGACGGTATACAAATTTGTGTGGGGTAGGCACCACAACTAAAAAGTGTCAAATAAAAACTTTATTCCAAAAAAACCGCCTTTCTTTAATTTCGGAAGTTGGTGGCAAAAAACGAACATACAAAACGGTCGCGAAGTCGGTTGTTTCGCAAGAATATGATTGAGTACACGGTACATAAGTTGATAAATATTTCAGAGTGCGATTAGGTTATCACATTAAATGTTACAGCGGTTATTATAAGTTGTTATCACTGTGTTAAAATAATAAAATAAACAATTTTACTAATATAGCGTAAAAACAATGGTACGAAATAAACCACGCTTGATAATAAGGCACTAGACACGCTTTTCGCGATGGTTTCATGAATTCAACACAAACCATATGGTATTGTTAGATACCAAATTTATCACAAATTATGTTTAATGTTGTTATATACTAAAAAGAAAAAAAAAAGTTTCACGGCTAGAATGTTAAATGTTATTAATTTATGTTAATTGTTTTTTATTTTTCTTTCGTTTTTGTTTTGTGTATGTTCTAAACACGTAATGTAGAATACGAAGTTTCAATTAATGTGAAAACTTAATCGCCAACCCTTTATAATATATTTAAATAACATATGGGGTGTAGTCTATTCAGTTCAAAAGGGTTAAAACTAGAGTTCGAAATTTTATGCAAATGCATGATTGAATAATACATATTTTCAGGATATTGCTTGTTTCACGTACACTCTGCTGATTGTGCATGTTTTCTATAATTCTAACTAGAAAAATACAAAATATAATGCAAAGGCATTTAAAAAAAAGTATATAATACCCAATCTTACACTGATCCATTGAAACAGCACGTTTTCAGGATCAAATATTATAATCTAGTTAAAATGTAGCAAGCAAAGTAATTTGTAATGTTTTTTAGGTAAGAGCTAGTGCGATCGACGAGGTGAAGGCAATTTGATGTGAATTCAGGGAAATTAATGTTATGCAAATTGACTACAAACTCAAGAAAGGACGTATTGGATTATATAGTCGCCGGCACGTAACTTGGCAAGAGTCCTTAGATGTTTGTTTAACTCTCTTCTAAATAGATGTTAAAAAAAATATGGTAAAAACCATAAAATTGTGACAAGCAATTTAAGTGAAAAAAAAAAATGTTGCACTAAGTGCACACGCGTAAACTTACTCCGACTACACCAAAACTTGCCAAGTTACGTGCTGGCTACTAGACACGAATCTTGCTATAACGGAAATTAAATTGACTCATCATAGACTCTGCAGAAAGTGGAAAAGGGTAGGGCCAACTATGTTGAAAACCTGAGAGCCAATGAGAATCCCTTTAATTAATGTTCCCAAGATCGTCATAGACAACACTAGGTACGTCAAATTATTACCCTCAAATCGCAAAGAAAAGTATCTCATTAAAAAAAATACGCCATTTCCATGAAAACGTTTTATATTTGACGTAAATCGGTCGTAACATTAAAAATTAGATTGGTTGGCTCAGTGAATGTATCTAACTGACGTCTCTCGCCTTAATCTTGGGCTTGCGAAGCTTGGTAAACAGTAATCTTTG
This sequence comes from Dasypolia templi, assembly GCA_963555695.1. Taxonomy (NCBI): domain Eukaryota; kingdom Metazoa; phylum Arthropoda; class Insecta; order Lepidoptera; family Noctuidae; genus Dasypolia; species Dasypolia templi. Next base: position 24,629,156 of record OY743138.1, read on the forward strand.
CCGACGCGCTTTGGTTCAAAGACTTTAAAAGGTGAAGAAGGATTGCAGACAAGGTTTGTGCCTATTTGGTGTTAATAAGGTTTTGAAATATTGCGTTGGTATAACAAGATGGCCCAGTGGAATGGCTCTCGAATTACTAGCTTTACGAACCCAGGTAGGCACTTAATAATAAAAGCCTTAATAGCTGTTCTTATTTTTACATGTTGTAAGAATTATAAGATATGAAGTGTGCCTGATACTTAAGAATAATGAAGAAATAATCATCGGCGAACGTTAATTAATCTAAAACAGCTTGACACCGACAAAGGCCTTCTCTAAAGGTTTCCTTTTTGTCCTGTTCTTCGCTATAAGAGTCTATATTGGACCCGCTGTTTTCCGGATGTCATCCTTCCATCTTTTAGTCGGTCAACCTCTGTTTCTTTTGCTGTGTGGTGGGTCCCATTTAGTTATTTAGTCTTGTCCATTATTCCTTATTCTCTCTTATCGTTTGCCCTGTCCGTTTCCACTTAACTTGTTTGTAAGTTGGCTATGCATTCTTGAAATTTGTTTTATTTTTTGTCTTTTAATTTTACTCGGTCCATTCTTTTAACTCCTATTGTGCTTCATTCCACTCCGTTGATTTTTTTTTGTGTTTAGCTGGTTGTTCTGTCAATGCCCCGGTTTGACACCCGTATAGTAAACATAGTAGTTGTTTACTTAATTTGCTTAGTTTGAATTTCCGCGCATTTTTTGAGAAAAGTACTATACAAGCCTTGGCCGTAACCAGTCATTGGTGGACGAACGTGAAAATGTGGACCGAGGCGAAGCCGAGGCCCACATACGTGAGTCATGCGTTAATGCCTCTGTTGTCGGCCGCTGCAGTATAGTACTATTTTAGTAGTTCATTTGTTTGATTGATCTGGTCCAGTTGCTTTATCAAACTTTTGTGTACTAATTGCTCATAAGATTTCTTCCCTTTTCGGTAAAATTTCGGTAAAATTCAGAAGCAATTTTGTATCTCTGGTCTTTTACCTGCAGTTATATCGTCCTTCTTTTTCATACTTGGTGTCCAATCGTTTTAGTCCCTTCAGTGTCTTTTTTATTCATCCTGTTTTTTATATTTAATTTTTCGTCGTATTAAACCATTTTGATTTCTTTGTTTCCTACGTTGTTTGCTAATATTTTGCTTATTTCTGTTATTCTTTGACGGTTATCTTTACTTTCCTTTATTGTAAAAGTTCCTTACGTTCCTGAGGTTTTTTTTTTGTAAGTGAGACTTTTTTAAAGTCCACAGTACAGTTCTAAGTACAGTTTCTAGGTGATTTAGTAATTTGTTAGATTGGTGTACATTCTATTTTCTGGAGTTTCTCGTCATCTAAAATAATATACACAATGTTAAATGGCTGCCTTGACATTTAACATTGTGTATATTATTTTAGGATCACTGCTCTCAAAACAGTAAAAGAGTTTTCTTTTTCATTCGTAATGAAACCGGCATGTTCTAAAACCTAAAATTCGAAGACACGAGACATTCATCACCCAGCACTGTGAGAGGAGGCCTGTGTCCCAGAAGTGGGAACATAGAGAGGTTGTAATATGACAAGGCACAAATTTAAACAATACAGTAATAATTTAAAAATAAAGCGTTTCAAGCATTTTTAAACGGAATAGCGTATAGCCTTCCAAAAAGTTCGGCTTTAAAGTGCGTCCATAATGTGACATCTGTGTGTCAACAAGATTGAGTCACAAAATGGTGTTGAAGATTGTCTGATGGACTTAAAGGTCTCAGCAAAAGATGTTGCTGCTGTCATAAAAGTATGGTTATGGGCAAGTCACCGGGGCATAACTACTTCAGCATTGAGCACTTGCAGCATGCAGGAGTTCAGCTGCCAAGAGTACTGGCGATGTACTTTTCGCACTGTCTGAGCCAAGCTCATCTGCCCAGCGACTTAACGAAAACTGTTGTTGCACTTATTCAACACTTCAGATCCCTCGAAATATAGGCCCATATTTCTTTCTACTGTCATTGCCAAGGTGCTGGATAGTTTGCTTGATAGGCATATGGCGAACCGCATCGAATTGCATGATGCGCAGTTTGGGGTCAGACTTGGTCTCTCCACGGAAAGTTAATGGGTATATCCTAGACCTTTTCAAAGCGTTTGACCTGGTGTACGACTTGCTGTGGCAGAAAATCTCGAATGATACTTCAGTGGACAGAGAAGTTATATCAATCCTACGGTTTTGGTATAACAATCAGACCAATTGTGTAAGGTGGGCAGTCTCGTTATCGGATGTGTATAGGCTGGAGTACGGTGTAAGGCAGGGTGGCCTGACCTCCACTCGGCTCTTCAATCTGTACATAAACCGGTTGATCGTCTAGCTCAGTAACACCTACTAGGGTTGTGATAATATTAGTTATGCTGATGATGTGGTGTTGCTGAGCCTTACGATTAACGCAATGATAAACTTGCGTACGACATGTGAGAGGTACGCGAAGACTCATGGGCTCAGATACAATGTCAACAAAAGGCAGGTACTAATCTTTAAGGCGGGCACTAAAACTTACCAAATTGTAAGTCAGTTGAAACTTTGCGGAAGTTCCTTAGAGCAAGTCACTTCTTTCAAGTATCTGGGCCACTGGGTTTCCGAAGACTTGAAAGACAGTCAGTTGGCTGTCCGCTGCAGTATGTTGGCTCGCAGATTTGCATAATGCACGACTAAAGTAAAGGCTACACTATTCACAGCGTACTGCCAGTCATTCTTCATTCTGTGGGTCAACTACACGCAGAGGGCACAAAGCGCTGTGCGCGTTCAATAAATAATGCCTTTAGGGTGTTGGGTGGTGCAGTGCTTCCGGCATGTTCACAGAAGGCGGGAATATATGTCTTTTACGCCATCATGTGCAAGCGACGCGCCTCCATCATGTGCAGGAGCGCGCTATCCCCAACAGCATCCTGAAGGCGTAATAATAATAAAAATAGTTTGTGTTTATTCTCGGTCGTTGTAAGTACTAACACCAGTTTCTAAGTCGTTTGTATATAAGGTGTATCTATTCATACACGAAATATTTAAACAGAGACCTCTAGAGGTCGAATAGAAGCTATAGAAACGAAAAAGAATTTTTTATCTAAATGTTTTTTTATTTTACGTAATTATCATAATTTAAAACTGCTTGAGATGTTTTGCATAAAACCATTACGGCCTGCTCTATGAACGAAAGACGCGGCGGGGCAGAGGCGCGGGCGCGGTTCCCGTCCGTCTGTAGCCGCGAGGCGCGTGCCGTCTCTCTTAGTTTAACATATCACTGGTGAACTGTAATGAATATTCGACAATACACCTCTGCCTATCTCTACGGGGAATGCAAGCGTAATGATGTTAACAATAACCCAACGTAGGTAGCCTTCGTAACTCGATCTCGTCTTATTTTGATAACAGAGTTATCGCTTACAATAAAAATAAATGTGAATTAAAAATACAAAACGACCTAAATCTGAGTAGGTACAATATTGAATTCCCTCCTCGAAGTTTTACAAAAACAGTACATTCTGTAAACTAGGTACTTAAATCTGAATAAGCAGCTAATGACCTCTGTGGGGTCAAGACTTTTACGAGCGAGCATCGAAACGTTTCAATCATTTTCTTATTTTTTTTACGAAAAGGATCCTATGTAGATTCGATTAAAACATTCATATTCTACAGTGTTACACATCTTTTAGATAATAATAATAGAAAAATAAACAGCTGACGCAACGCGAATTCGCATAAGGTAATGACTTCTGTTAGGTTACGAAATGTGTGTCGAGTCGTATCTGTCAGCTGATTGATAGGTTGTGTACTTACCTATTAGTACAGATGTAAACTGTAAGAAGTGCATAGCGCGAACAATTTAAAATGTACATACCTCATAACGACGTAGTTTTATTTACACTATTTACACCAAAATTGCTGTACGTTAAATAATGTGTCGTTGCACTTTTACAATGTCTCCTCTATCTCTAGCCATCACGTAAACAAGCGTTCACAATTCACGTTTTGTTGTTCCGCGCTAGGAATGGTCTGGCCGTCATTACCATAAATCAAGTATATCCCTACCCCACACATGGAAGTCCAACGGCGTAAGATCAGGCCTGCCTCCGGCAGCTGGGTGTATATAGACCCCATAGTCCCGTTGCCGCTGTCGAGCTTCTAGGATCCCTAGGAAGGGGACTTGTGCTGTGAGCAAAATAAGTCCACCCTCATTGTAGCAGTCCACCATGTTCTGGTATTCCTAGTTGGAATATTTCGGCATTGTTGCGTTTGTTGCGCGAAGCGCGATGCGTTCCTCGTTAGTTAAGCCGCGTGCAGTGCAACATGCAGTTCGCGCGAGACTGAACACGGCGGCGGACGGCGTGGCGGGTGCGGGGCGAGGCAACTGAAGCAACACACGTGCGCGGCGCCGGCGGCGGCGCCGCGGGTCGGGTCTCTTTTGATCATTCATAAAAGCCACGCGACATCTAAGGGCGCCACCATGACCTCGCCCGCTTCAATGAATTAGTTTCTACGTAGTATTTTCGTAGAAACTAGCGTAATGGATGTTACAAAATATAAAAGAGCCCGTATTTTTATGTGTTAAGTAATATTAAATGATTAAATTTTTAAAATTAGTTGCTTAGATAAAAAATCTTTTTCATTTCTATAGCTTCTGTTCGACCTATAGAAGCACATCTTCAAATATTTCATGTATGAATAGATACACCTTATATATACTAACCAAATGGATGTTATGGGTACGAAATAAAAGTTTTTTAAAACGATTATCGATAACCACACAAAGCAGCTAGCTCAGCGCAAGTAGAAGCAAACTTACACAATTTCAGTCAAACCAAAACTAAATTCCAGAACGCTCACAATTTCAGTCAAACCAAAACTAAATCAGCTGGTTTTAGGCATAAAACGTATTCGTGAAGCAATATCTCATCTTTCTCGTAATTTTCATCAAAGCGAATGGAACTCTATCCAGACTTATTTCCGGGGGCGCTCGTTTGGAATAAACAAACAGGCGACCTACCATTGGAAGCAGGGCCTTGATTTTTTCCTTATTGAGCCTCCGCACTAATCGATGTCGTGATCAAATATACGTGCCTAGTTTATGAATAAATATTTGTGATCAGTGGATCAACTTCGCGGAATTCGCATAGCTGAATTTGGAAATATTTTCTTGGATATATGGTCAACTTTTTGTCATCAATACGCTAAGAAGAAGAATGGATTATCTTCAGATTTGTGCTTTGTTTTTTAAAATTATTTTGGATTTCTTCTATCGGCGAAAGATGCAATCTTATGACTAATCCATGACGTAATATTATAAATACGAAAGTTACTCTGTTGGTCTCTTACCTTTCAAGCCTTAACTATATCGGTACCTGTTTGCCAAATTTCATCGCAATCCGTTCAGCCATAAAGGCGGTATCTACTGAGGCACAACCAGTGGGGTAATTACGTAACCCACTGACAGTTGGAATGGCTTTAATTTTCACAGTTCAACAACATCAGTTGCGTTATTTACGTTCTTGAGCATCCAAATTTTTCGAACCTATATGAAGCAATGGATTAGCGTTATTCTTCAAAATTATTTAGGTTGTGATTGATAGTGTGTTACGCAATTAGGGTGTTCATCACAATCACAATATGGCCTTATATTGTTATTGTGATGAGTCTCATGTAAACAAGACTGACATGAAAAGCGTTCTATTTAATTTTAAGGATATTGTCAGGGTAGACAGCAGCCTGTCAGGGTCGCGGGTTGTTCGAAAGAGAAACCGTGGGCCTGGCACAGGCAACTGAAGGAACACGGGTGGGTTTTAGTCAGTAAAAGTCAGACACGCCCTTAAAATAAAAATAAAGGGTAGACAGCAGGGGCGAGGTGTCAATTTTAAAAGACGGTTCTAAATTACTTACCTACCAAAATATAAAAAAAAAAGTTATGAGCTTAAAAACAAAAGTCATTCCTTTACTGAATTTGACACCATCTATCGTCATGTAGCAGAACCAAAATGATGCCAACACTACATAATAATATACATAATTTCGGTACGATAAAAATTAACAACGTGAATATTGTTCCCGCCATGTTCCAAACCAAATAAATTTTAATGTTCGTTCGCTAGCTTTGTGGGAAAAAAACGGAGGCAATATTTTTAATTTGGCTATAAGCCAAGATAATAGATTGACTCGACTTTTTGATGGACCATTAGAGAGAAAACTGGATTTAAATACGGTCTCGTCATTAATAAAATGGTTTTTATGTTGACAGCTATCAAGTTGGGATGTCAAATAGACTTGCAGAAGCAGAATTACTCATATAACGGTCCAGGATTGTATCTCTCGTAAAATACAGCAAATGCAAGGAGTATCTAAGGCAGACTGGTTGAATGGATGACCGGAGAGCTATTAAATACATAGGTTATATTCGATAATATATTATTCATGCGCCTGATTTCCTAACATGGTGCATTTCCTGATGATTACTTACAAAAATTTTCTTATAGAGGTATGAGTAACAGGGTTACACAGTACAGTTCACTCACCTGCCCGACGATTGATTTCGGGATGTTGTATACATATATGCTTGTTGCTCGGTAAACTCTGCATGCGCGATGCAGGATTTTGCCCGTGACGTCAGTGTGATGCGTAGTTCGCATGTGGCGGTGTACATGCCGCCACATTCGAATGAATTAATGGAAACATGTGATCGAAATTATCATAGAAGTGTTAAAGTCATATTAACCTAAAACACACATAGTATTAAATACGTATCAACTTATAGTTGTGATCATCAATTTGCCTGCCCAGTGTGACAGTAATATTTTGGTTTAATAAGGTGTCATATTTGGCCAGAGTTCTCGAAAAAGGGCATGAAAGCTTGAGTTTCTCAACACTTGAAAGCTTCAAGCACCCTGGCAGGCTGCTGTCTACCCTGACAATATCCTTAAAAATAAATAGAACGCTTTTCAAGTCAGTCTTGTTTACATGAGACTGTGTTCATCACAATCACAATATGGCCTTATATTGTGATTGTGATGAACACCCTAATTGCGTAACACTATCAATCACAACTAAATAGTTTTGAAGAATAACGCTAATCCATTGCTTCATATAGGTTCGAAAAATTTGTATGCTTAACAACGTAAATAATGCAATTGATGTTGTTGAACTGTGAAAATAAAAGCCATTCCAACTGTCAGTGGGTTACGTAATTGCCATTTCTTATTCGTAGGATTCGTGATGGCCCAGTGGTTAAGGCCGGCGAGGCCTCATGCACGAGGTCTTGGGTTCCAATCCAGCCAAGTACCAATGTTACTATTTTTATTTTTTGCAATCAGCTTTATTATTTCACCAAAAATAATAAAGCTGATTGCACATACTTTTCAATTCATATGTACTTTCTGAGTTTATTTTCGTGCATGCGTTTCGACCAACCGTGAAAGAAAACATCGTGAGGAAAACTGAACTGATGGTTAAAATAAGTCTAAAATCGCTAACCCGTTTAGAACAACCGTGGTGATCAATGCTCGTACTTTCTTTGTATTTGCGAACAGGTTTGACTGTCATTACATTAACCACTGTTATATGATTAATGTAATGACAAACAAACAAACGACTCAGAGGCAGGCGTAATGAGTAAATAATAATAGTTTTTATTTTTATTAGGTATTGCTATTTTTAATTTTATTTAATTTATTTTGAAATTTTATTTTAGTTATTTTTATATTAATTGAAATTTTGATTTTTTATAATGTGTCCAATTTATGATCCAAATGGATTGAAATAAATGATTTTTGAATTTGAATTTGAATTTTGTATGACAAGAGGCCTTTGCCCTGCAGTGGTACAATGATAGGCTGGTATCATTCGTATTATCAATTCGTACTCCCCTAAAATTCCAAGTTATTACCTAAAATATTCAATAATCCTACTTCCTACTTCATCATCATCATCATCACCCTATATTAGTCCACTACCGGACATAGGCCTCCCCTAATGAGCACCATAGCGCCCTGTCTTCAGCTTGACGCATCCAGCATCTGCCTGCAGTCTTTCGCAGATCGTCATCCCACCTGGTCACACTGGCACTTCCTACTTAATAATATTATAAACGCGTTTGTGAGCATGGATGGATGTTTGTTACTCTTTCACGCAACAACTCCTGAACGGATTTGGATGAATTTAGCACACAGATAGTGTCAAGGGTGGTGCTGGTGGAACTACCAGGTATGTCGCTACGGAAACACAGGCGAACTTTGAAAACACGTTTATTTTAAGTGTCGTACAATACAAGATGGCGCGTGCGCAAAAATATGAAATTGGGCGTGCGCATTGGTGGCAGACTGGCGGGGGGCCCACAGTGTGACAAGCATGACAGCGTGTCCCGCCTCTTAACTTAACTAGTGATGATACTATTTCCTAAATACAGATGGTAATTTTATTTACAATTTTTTAATCTATTGAGTGCGTCGCTAACAGATAGATAGTGTATAACTTGGATTAACACATAGGATATTTTTTATCAAGGTTACTCTTAATTACTCTTAATTCATTCCCGTTTTATTTCAACGGCACCTTCCATTTCCGCATGTCAGCACTAATCCAGGCATTAAATATACCTATCTTGAGTTAGAACATTGTCCGACGAACGTGGCTAATCTTCAATTAGTTCGGATGTCAATTAAAGGCGGTGTACAATTGTACACAAACTACATAGTTATAACACATTGAAGGAGAAAATGATGAGCTTAATTAAGTCGACCTTAATGAGGAGATTTAAGTTAGAAACTTAAAAACAGAAAAATAGCAAAAGAGGTTTGAATGGACTAGGCGGAAGTTTTCTTGGGTGTCAGGGGCAAAACAGATAGTTAGGTAAAAATATAAGTACATATTATGTTAGAACTGCTAGATATTTGTAGGTTTGCGATTACAAATATTACAAAACCTAAATGATAATGGTTATGGAAATATTCTTGAATTATTGTGATAAGTCTTATTCTAAAAAGGGCGATGGGGAGAAATTATGGATTTTCCTGTGATTTTATTTTTCTGAAGTACATAATTATTTTTCTATTTAAATCTAGATTTTTCACACGGATGGACATGAGAAATATAAAAACGGGTCTTAACACGAATGCTCGCTAAATTCAAATCTTTAGTTTTTTGCATATTGCAGCTCTGTTTTAAATCATATGTTGAACAAAATGCGATTCTAGTGTAGGAATGATATATTTACAGAATAATAATCATCAATTTCACATCAATCGTCAAACTGTATAAAATTCCACTTATGAATTTTCATATGAAATATTCTGAAAAATTATTAGGTAGTACAAATTTCCAAAACTGTGGCGAAATACAGCTGAGGATTGGGCCTTTTATTTACTCAAAAACCCTTCACCTAACCTTTAACAAAATATCAATATATATTTATTATTATTTTATTTTCGTTGGTCTAGTGGTCGCAATCGCTACTGCTGAGCATGAAGTCCTGGGTTCGATTCCTAGGTCGAGCAACGTGTTATTGGGTTTTTCTATCTGGAATTTCTCAGTAGCAGCCCGAAGTCTGGATTTGTGCCCGGTAGATGGCAATAGGCTCGCCCCCTATTACATGAGACTTAAACATAACTGGCGAAATGTGGGTGTACTATAGGTACACCTCTGCCCAACCCTTCGGGGAAACTAGGCGTAATGTTATGTTATGTTATTTATTATTTCCTGTGCCTAATGTAAAGGGAGTTTTCCTAGAAATGTGGGTATTAGTTTCAGGATCACATCATCTCGACTGAATACATTTATCGAAATGTATTCAATCGAGATAATGTGGCAGATGTACCATGACGAACGTGTAAATAATAGATGAATATAATAATAATACTCGTGACGTAAACAGAGCGATATTGATATACAGGTTGTGTATCTTTACTTGGCCTTTGATTTTGAATTCAGTGTAGTCTCGATGGCTTAATAAACAAGGTGGCAAATTTTGTCAAAACCATTGAAAAATCAGAAAAAAAACAATATATTTTCACGACTGTACTTCACGAAGGGTAAGGCAGTTAAGTATCTAATAGTACACCCACATTTCCCCAGTCATGTTTAGGTCCCATGTAACAGGGGGAATTTCTGATGGACAAACCTTAAAACGCTTTGCCCAGGGAAAACGAACCAAGGACCTTATGCACAGCACTCAGCAGTAGCGCTAAAAACTCAAAAAAAGTTGTCGTAAATTGAAACGAGCTTCTAACTTCAAATGTAAAAGCTTCACACCACATCCTAAATTGTAGGTATGACAGCAACATCGTCAACTTAAGAATACCTACGTTTGGTTTATCTTTTTGTTAGTGTGTTTATAGGTAGGTAATTAAGGTTCTCGATTGTATAATGTTTGTAGCTTCCAATAGTAACATTTACTGTCCAGCTTCTAACTTTTGAGATTCAGCTGTTTATGTTTCTCGTGTTTTAAACATATTTTTCATTTGCACGATTCTATTAATGTATACCTTTCGAAATAGATTCTCTTAATGGTGAAAACCGCATCAGATTAAATCCATTGCAGAGTTAGACTTCGTTAGCACGGACGTTTAATTTCGCGGCGAGTTTTTTTCAACACTCGGCATTCAACCGAGCATTGAGTATCCAACAGAGTGCATCGAGTCACGTCAATAGCGCGTCAAAAAAACACACAGATGGAGTTTCAACTCTCGGCGCTTATCAGTTCGTTGAAGACGCCGTGAGCGAAAAAATCTATGGACTTAAGAAAAACAACTCGATCACACATCGGTCGTGTCTGTCACATGAAAAGAGATTAATGTTATCAGAATTGAAATGAAATTGTTTATTCTGTAAACCTATTTACAATCACTTTTGTCATACTTATAAAAAAAAAACTTATAGTTGGAGTCGACATTTTCTACCTGACTACCCCTGAGAAAAAATGGCAAAACAAACGAAGGGGTCAAAGTCTCTTTTAAAATTCAGACATAATCCTGTATAGATCATGTAGCATGTACAGATATGTAAAAAACTGCCCATTTTACAATTATACCAATTTCTTTTCCGCTTGGCTATATCCATACTTCCATTCTATATCCTAATCCAAACTATCCTAACTATAGATAATATTATAAATGCGAAACTAAGTTTTTTTGTTGGTTACTTTTTCACTTCTGAACCACTGAACCGATCATTAAATTTTGCATATACGTGGTCAGGAGTACAGAAAAGGACAAAGGGTACCTTCATCCAAAAAAAAAGTTCTGTTCTTGAGGGAAAGAACTTTCGACGGTCACAATTACTTTAGTTCTCTAGATGGCGCTACGTGTTTTCCAAATCATGATTGAGGTTAGGAGTTAAAGAAGAAAGAAAGAAAAACGTTTATTTGCGGTAAACATGACGCAGTGATTGAACACAAACACTAAAAATAACAAGTTGGGGGAAAATATGCGTCACATCCACGCAAAACGGCCATCGCTCAGCTTAATGCTACGACCCTATGCGAGACAGAGCCCCAATGACGTCGCCCGGTGCAGCAATCGCTAAGATTAAAACTAAAATACATACACAAAAACTAGATAAGTGTTCAACAAAATAAGTACAATAAACAATATTTGTAAAATGGTAACATTCTGGGCATCGAATGCTCACGCGCCGTTAGCCTTTGATAATCTGTGCGCGCAGCTGTAGGTTTGACGTTTTGTCATACTGTTATTGTTGTACCTGTTAGAATTATGTAATAATTAAATGGCGCATTATGTAATGAATGTTACGAGTTATTTTATTAAATGTAAGGAATGCATTTTGTGAGTTTATAACCTGGAAATATAGGATACTTTTTTATCTCAGTAGTACGTTTCCGTGAGAAAATTTACGACCTACACGCGAGCGAAGCCCCGGGCAAAATGAAGTTATATTTTAAAATCGGAAGTAACTCAATCTGTCAGTCTGTCTGTATGTTACCTCTTCACGCCTAAACCACTGAATGGATTTCGATAAAATTTGGTAAGAGATAGATGGCACACTGGGGAACGACATACGGTACTTTTAGTATCAAAAATAATACGTAGAGTGAGTGAAAGTTTTTTGGGAAAATTACCATTTCTTAAGTAAAAAAAGGTACGAAAATTCAGTAATGCTTTTGGTAAGAAAAAAAAAAGTTGTGTTCCTCGTTATATGAGATTTAAGGAATTGGAAATATAGTCAGAACCCGTATCTTGAGGTATTATTTATTTCATTTAAATCGGTCCACGTGCTTAAAAGTTATTACAATTAGAAGTTATAAAATAACTTAGTTAATAGCGCTAAAGCTTAAAAATAGGGATGTGAAACTAACATGAATTATTATATTTTTTAAGTTAGACATTTACAAGGGGGATGAAGTTGCCCGCGTCCGTAGGATTTACCATTTTGCCTGACCCACCCTACACGTGTCCCTCGGGTGGTGCTAACCGAGCAACAACACCGAGTATCGAAAGAACTCGAACAATCAAAGGCAGGAAATGACCTCTGAATTTCTGAACATCTACGAGGCTTGGCTTAATTGTCTGGCCTTCGAGGAAGAAAACCTCGCTACAAAGACATACATATAAATAAATAACTCCAATCCTAAGGTGGGCAACGTGCCGACAGGATGTATGGAAACGTGGGAAACCAGTCTCCAGCGCCATCCTCAGTGGAAGGGGCAACCACTGTTGTATTTGCCTTCTCCTGGGCATAGACGTCATCCAATGAACAATTTAACTCTTTAATAAACTAACAAAAAACAGCTTTGAACCTCCTCGACCGAAACGTGAACTACCCCAATGTGCCCAATGCCAACAGTATGGACACACAAAATCGTACTGCAGCCTGTGCTCTAAATTTATTAAATGCGCTGGTGACCATCTCTCCATCGATTGCCTAAGGAAAACGAGATCAGACTGTGTTAAATGTGTCCTATGTGACGGAAACAACCCGGCAAATTACAAAGGTTGTAAAATCTACAGAGGTCTCCAAAATCTCAAGTTTGCCAAAAGCACCAGTACGCAGAAAAGCCTATGTACCCAACTAGGATCACAGAGTTACAGCAGAAACCCAGAAATCTACGGAATAAAGAATCTCGAAATATCCAACATCTGTCATACAAAGACGCTCTAACCAACAAAAATCAACCCGAAAGTACAACAACAGAGACAACACACAGTAAACACGACATGCATGAAATAATGAACCTGATACAACAACTGACTACAAACAAACAACAACTAGAAACAACACGACAAACTTAATAATAGCACTCACAACCAAGTTGTCTACTTCGACTTCTTAAAAATTGCTCTATGTAACGCCAATCGGCTGTCACAACATACTCTGGAGGCTAAGGCATACCTAGAGACACAATAAATAGATATTCTTACAAAAACGCATTTTACCAAGAAGAGCCATTTTAACATTCAAAACTACAAGACATATCACACGATGCATCAAGATGGCTGCGCACACGCTGGAAGTACGGTGCTATAAAAATATGATAATAAGTATTTTTACTATTGGTTTTTTTGTTTTCTTTTTTTGGTATATTGGCGTGGCTAGCATAATGTTCTGTCTCGAAATTTTTATTAATTTACTTACCGATTATTGTTCATATTCAAGTTTTTTCTAACTGAACAGAGAGCTGTGCCGCTGGGGAGTTTGTTACGCCACTTCTTCCTAGCTAAAACACTAGGAAGTGGTGAAGGGCGGGCGTTTTGGGAGACTGTCTTATGTAATTTTGACGTTCGAAAAGTGCTGATTATCAGCCTAATTTGAACAAATAACTTTTGATTTTGATTTCACAAAGTTGTTTGCTATAGGTCAATAGTTGCGCACAATGTACTGGCTAATAAATAAAAAATTACAACTCACACTCCAAAACAAATTATTGATAAATAAATCTATAATAAAGCCTATATGATACGGCCTATACTACAAAGATTCCAGTCAAAAATTTTAAGAATGACAACGAACGCACCATGGTATGTCTCAAATACATCACCACTTCTGCATCAAAACTGTTATAGAAGAAATCTCGGAAAGGACAAAAGCGTACAAAGAGCGAATCTTGAACCATCCAAACATGCTAGCAGTAAACCTGATGAACACTCAAACAGTCGCTAGAAGACTAAAACGAGAGATTCCTCAAGACTATATTTATTTATTTAGAATAAGCACACCAACAGCACAGTCACTTACAATTATAATTAAATAACACTTACAATTAGCATTTCAGTAACTATGCAAATAAAAGGTATGCATTACATTGACATTATGAATATTAGAGACAAAAGTAAAAATAAAGTATGACTTGAAGACCTAAATCTAGAACACTGCCAATACAAACCAATTTGAGCTACATGGACGAGCACTGTTAGTACTGTTTAGAGATTAACCAAGTAAAACTTAGTGTGGTAGATTGTAACATTGTAACATAATATCTTGAAACTACAATAATAATAAGAATAAATTAGATAGTGTGAATACGAGGATCCGGTGTTGTCGGCGCCGTGCGCACGACAAGGGAATCTTGGGCTTGTAGGTTGGCACACACAGTCCAAGCGCAAGCCGTGAGGGACCAACGCTGATAAAATGGCTTCGGAATGGGTCACGAGCTATTTATGATGTTCTAGAGAGACGAAATTCGGCAGTTAATTGCATTTAAACAGTCGTCATCTATAGATAAATAAATATAGCAGACCAAAGATACAAGCAGTATCTTTGATAGAGCGAGTGAGGGTTATTAAATATGAAGGAATTTCTATTGAATCAAATCTTTGAAGCAGAATTTATCTCATCTTTGATGAGATAAGTTTTGCACACAGAAAAAAAAATAATTACGTTTTTGACAAAATCAAAGTTTGAAATACCTAAAGATTATAAACAGCCAATCTGCCCAAACAGGTTGCAATATAAATAAATAAGGTTTGAATGTAGCAGTTTATGATACAATACCCCCATTCCAGCAAAATAATACAACCCTGGGGTATCCCTAACTATATGCAAGAACAAATAGTAAAATACGACCTAAGTCAAAGATACGACTCAAACCAGGATAAGCTGACTTAATGTCAGAGTGCTATGAATAAGATGTGAACAAAATGTTTTCAGACAAAAATAAGTAACTAACAGAACAAAAGAAGAGAAAGTACGTTAAGTATCTTCAATAAAACATAAAAGGTCTTGGAACACCACATATTGATATTATAATAACACATTATCGACAATGTCCCAACATTACGTAACGCAATATGTGGGCGTAAGCAAAGAGCTGAAAGTATAGACAAAAGCAAAAGTTGTTAGTAAATAGTAAACATCGTAACAACTGGATGTCGTTATTTATGTTTCGCCCAAAGAAAAGAAAACATCCTGATTATTATTTAAAAGTGAAATTTTCAGTTTATGAAAATATTTTGGAAATATTAACGTAAATGTAATTATACGTTTAATCGATATTCTAATTCGAATCATGTAAATGGAACAACTCGTATAGAGGTGTAAAAAAACATTAAAGAATTTCTTTAATATGAATATGTCCAGAATCGACTGAATCACAATCGTGAAGGACATAGTTGGTTTTTGAAATAATTCTAGTCACGCGACATTTAAGAAAACGAGAAGCGAGCTTTTCCGAAAAATAAGTAGTCTCTTAACAGTGTCACCGACGTTGAGGGTGGTAGCTGATTGGTTCGTATTGTATGCCCGAGAGTTACGGAGGAAAGCCAAAGAAAGATTCTCAGCCACTTTCGCATAAACATCGACAAGAGAAGAGAGATTTCACGCGTGTTGAGCCCGACTCTCAGCTATATTAACGCTTTGAGTCTGACTATTTGCACCCCCTTCTATGTCCGTAATATAGATCTTCACGTCGACCTCAAAATGCCAACCATAAAACAGTTCATGAAACGCTTATCAAAGCGTTTCTTCGACTGCGGCATCAAACATTCTAACCCCCTGATTACAGCGGCCGCCCGCTACACTCCCTCTCGCATTAGCAGTATTCGCCGACCAAGGCATACTTTAATCGACCCTGACGACGCCACTACCCTCCTCCAGGAGAGTAGTAAGGCCACTAGCACGCTACATAAGCCCAAAACCCGATCGCCGTCCTACCGCCCTCGCCGCCGAGGCCCGCCGCGACGCCCAAATCGACGCCCCTCCCGACCCTTGCTCGAGCCAGCCCGCGCCGCTGAGCCTGTAGCTTTAAATTCGTCCGTAAATAATACCAATCCTGATCCAGCTAGTCATTTGCTGCCCTCTTCCAGCGACGCCCTAAGCCGAGGTTCGTACCCCACAGGGGGTGTCCTTAGCGTTGTCGCTTAGTTTTAGTTAGTATATAAGTTTAAGTCCTGGCTGGAGGCCTTAATTTATTAGGGAATCCACAGGCAAGTCCGCTTAAGCAGACGACAACCGCATAGGTTGACCTGCGAGATGCCAAACAAACAAACAAAATGACTATTTGCACTTGTAGAATCCATGAAGACCTCTCTACCGAACATAAGGAAGTTAGCCGTAAACCTGTGGCTAAATTGATACATGAGTTGAGGCAGAGTTTGACTTTAGGCAACATTTTCGACCAATTTCTTTGTGTGAGGGTCAATAGTGGAATCAGACAAAACAATGAGGAAATTCACAGAATACGTACAAGTCTTAAAAGAAAATCTGTAATTCACAGCTGAGATATTATTTTACAACACCACATAAGCTTAGGAGGTCAGAGGTTGTTAAACTATGTATTGGATCAAATTAAAAATTATATACTTCCAGATAAATTCTGCAATTAATTAACACAGAAAAAAAGTATTTTTTGACAAAAAGGAAATTTAAAATACCGAATAAATAATAACTGCCAATCTGGCAAAACAGGTTGCAATACAAATACATTAGGTTGATCGTTTCGTAGATTTCGGCCTACAACATATACTCGTATATTCAGGATTTATAACCTACTTGGAGATTCAAGGAATTTAGGTTAATCGATGGACGGACACTGGACGAGACACAATAATTTTATTGTTACTACGCCTGGAGGCGTCGTCCTTTGTTTTTATTTTATTTATTTTCATTAGTGTAACCTTGATAACATTTGACGTTTTTATTGTAAATCAAACGGGTTGACATTATATTGAATTTTGTATTACTTTATTTTCCAAATTGTTAGGCTACCTATTTAAAATATTTTGTTTTGTGTAAATTAAATAATAATATGTTTTGAATTTCCATGTGACGGTAAAACATGGAGGACTCTTATAATTAAACATCTATATATGAACTAAATACCTATGTTTGCAAACCATAAAATGATTTTATTTGATTTAACAATTTTGAAGGAAAAAATTTCCATATCAAACGTCGAACGAGAGTTCACGCATTCTACACAATTGGTTGTGTTTTCTTAAATACTTAGAAGGCTTAATAAATACAGGCGAAGGCAATGAAGCCTTCACTTTGCCACTCTAAATTCTTAAATAGCTTCTTCCTCCGCCTAAGGTAAAGGCTCTTTTACCCATCGTCCACTGCTTCGTGGTGTTTACCTCAGGAGAAAAACTAGCCCAATAAAACTCCCCAACACAACATAACATGCCATATAATAACATGACGCCCGTTATCTCCGAAGGGTTAAGGGTTGTTAGTGTGGGTGTACCCAAGTACACCCACACTAACAGCACATCTATCTGTTAATATTTCTTTTCACTGCCTCTCACAAAAAATCAATCAAAAACTGCTACTTAAAAAAAGCACGCCGCAAAACGAGCACTTATATACGTTAGTAAGATTTAAGCATCTTTCCGCTTTAAAAATAAGTTTGGAACAAAAGATGCTCGCGTAACAGAACTTGCTCTAAAAACCGGTGCGACATTTAAGAAGCAGTTACGTAGCAACTTTTGGAAGTCACCTGGCAACCAAGAACTTTAGATAGTTACTTCACATTTATTTTGTTTCCATTGAAACATTTATTTTGATTAAGCTGGATGTGGTGTGGGTGTTACATAATTACTTTTAAAAAAAGATTCATAGGGGACTATCACGTAAATAATTAAATATACATAGTATCTTGATGATGTTCTTCAGTAAGATTAGGTGCGTAGTACACGCAACCGGCGTGCGTGTATGGCTAGTTATACAGATGTATGAACGTAAAAGAAGCAAAAGGAGTATGTAAGGATCGTAGCCAGTTGCGTTCTGAACTTTCTGAAGGAGGAAGAAGGCCTGAGTTAATGGGAGTATGTAATATTAAAAAGTACTACTTACTATTTACTCGTAACTCAGATCTTTCAGCAGGACAACGACATTAAGGTCTTAAACGCGGTGCCGATTATTAACATTCCATCAATCCAATACCTAAATAATTAATTAATCCATGTATATACGCTCTATTAAATATTGAAAATTATATTAACTATTATTGATTGTCGTAATGAGCACTCACTGATTTTCGAGCATAAATTGCTCTAAATACATAAATTAAAAATACATACGAATAAACAATTTACATGGATAATGTAAACTGTATACAGGGCGACTTGTACTTTGACGTATTCCTTCCAGGACGTGATATGACCCATTTGCAACAATTTTGCACCCCACAAAGCTTAGGCGAAGAAAACCCATTCATGTATTTTTGAAACTTTCTCAGAATTCGTCACTAAATATCACTTTTCTCTAAACTATCAAATTTAAATGGCATAAATTGCTTTTCCATTGGGTAACTAATGCTTTAACAAACCAAATTTCCTAAAACATCAAACAGCTAAAAGGTAAAGAAGAAAACTAAGCCGCTTTAGCCGTTTAACCGTGAAAGCGTAACATACAAAAATCTAATCTTTTCTCTAAAAATATATAAATTTGCCAAGTATTAAAGAACGTACTCAAACAATCTCCAATTTCTTGAATTGTTTGTTTAAAATGTAATTTCCCAACCAACTATAATTAGAAAACTCCTTTGTAAATAAATCTCTTTAATTTCGTAACATGATACAAAAACAATAAAGTAAACGGAATTTTATATCAAAGTTGCCTAACCTACCTTGTTAATGTCTAGGGGGCGCCACTAATGAGAATTTAAATATTTCAGAGGAAAGCGGCTAGAAGGAAAAATCCGTTAATACTGAAAGAGAGCTGTAGTTATGTAATGTAAGTTAAAGAAATAATTACATTTCTTTACTTAGTCTGTGCTATCACGGTCATCTTTTCTCTCTAAAAAACTTCTTTTGCGGTTTTAATTAGAAACATGTCAAATTAAAAATATTTCATGGACCTCATGAGTGAAATAAGTGTCGTTTGCAAAACAGGGATCTTTTACGAATCAATGTCATAACTGTATTCATTTATTAATAGTGATTTTTATTTCAAATACATTTACATTTCATAAAGGTGTACCGTATCGACGATTTTCTGAAGGCCGCAGGAATCCGCTGGATGCGGGAAGCACAGAACCAGTCGAAGTGGCGATGCTTGGGGGAGGCCTATGTCCAGCAGTGGACGTCTTTCGGCTGAAATGATGATGATGATGATGATGATGATCATACATTTACATTCTTATATGCAATATATACATGTCTTATTACAACAGGCTATGCATTCCATGAACGAGCGGCCTGGACTGAAAAGGATTTGTCGAGGAACGATACCCCTATGTAAGACTGGTTGTCAGGCTTTCCGGCTTCTGACAACCTGTTACGACTGTCAAAGTTCCACGAATGACAGTCGGGACCAACGGCTTAACGTGCTAGGCAAGGAGGGCTAGGCAAGGAGGGACTCCTTGCCTCGGAAAGCACGTTAAGCCGTTGGTATCTCAATATACTCATCCACTCACTCAACCACCCATCCACTGACCAACCGCGGCAAGATTAGCTTACCCTGATCGATCGACCCTTGCGGCTTCTATTGCTAGCCACAAGCCCCTAGCAATTGTTATTGAAATAAATAAATATAATACAACGAACTATTAACGAAAACAACTAATTACTGCATCGTTGGTCTAGTGGTCGCAATCGCTACTGCTGAGCATGAGGTCCTGGATTCGATTCTCAGGTCGGGCAACGTGTTATTGGGTTTTTCTATCTGGAATTTCTCAGTATCAGCCCGGAGTCTGGATTTGTGCCCGTTTGATGGCAATAGGCTCGCCCCCTATTACATGGGACTTAAAACATAACCGGCGAAATGTGGGTGTTCTCTAGGTACACCTCTGTCCAACCCTTCGGGGAAACAAGGCGTGATGTTATGTTATGTATTAACGAAAAGCCTAACTAACATACAATACTAATAAATATTAAAACAAAGGCGTCGTTGTGCTCAACCGCATCGCTGTCATTCGGAAACGTGCCCAGAAGACTGGTAGCATATAACTAAATTGCAATTTCCTGAATCGCCTCTGGGGAAAAGTAAAGCTGACCCACTTCCAGCCACACAAAGCAGTACTCCTTACCTACAATATCTACTTACTTTTCTTTTCTCATTTACATAATATTTTTAATAACAACAACCTTCGGGGCCGACGTTTGTTCGAACAATTCTGTATAAACAGTATATATAAATACAATTTCATTGCAACACTCGACCGAAGTAACGGAATGTAACAATACCAGGGAAACATACATACAGTAATGTAACGTGTTTTGTTACTGTAAGAGCCGTTTCACACAAGCGTTACGGCGCAGCGGCGCTGCAATCTTGTTTTGTTACCATACTGGCGTGGCGGCGCCTGACCAAAATATGATGTAAATATGCTCCTGATCGAATTTTGGCCACACTGGCCATCTCAGGCTGTTACTAAAATTCCATGACATAAATTTTTGATCTGACCTGGGATTCAGGACCTCATGATCCGCAGCTCTATAAGCTACCCACCATCGACAACTTGCATTTAGGGGTTAAAACAATATGGACTTATTCATAAATTTGACTATGTAGAATTAAGTGGAAGTAAGCATAGTTACGACAAAGATTGCGTTGCGGCACCACGACGCGACGCATCGTGTGGCGATGCTCTAACGTTTTTGAGAATTAAGCCAAGCCACAAGGGAAAATGATGGCTATTTAAAGTCGCTCAGAAAATTCGCATAGAAGATAAGCCAGTAATTGCGGACGATCTTGTGGGAATGTCGGAAAAATTCCTACCAAGGCCGAATTTTTATCAATACCTATCTGTCTTTGTAAGTAAAATAGTGGTATTTGAATTCTTTTGGTACCGCCGAGATGGGTCATTATGGTTTATCGTGCGAGGGCTCGGTGGAGTGGTACCTAATGGTTATTTTCTTTGAATGTTTCGGGTATCTTAGGGGATCAAAACATTTTCATTGACTCTATTTGACGCAGACAGGATGGTATTTTTGTCTTTCCTGCTTTAATGCATAAACATAAAAACTGTGGTATTTTATTTATCGATAACAGGTAGAATCTGGCCTTTTATACTCGCTTGCCTACCCCCCGGGCGTAATTTTATGTTATCTGACTTATTCTACGTACAACAGTGGGTTTTTCCACAATATGACCTCGGTAAACTCTTACCATTACTCACCTTTGACGTCCAATTAGTGCGTTGTCATTCCCACGCATTAATTACTTAATACCAATTGTGCTACTATCCGCATGTCTTGGATACGTCGGACGTTTCAATCAGTATTGTTATTTTCAGAGAAGGGATCACTAGGAATTATTTTATGCTAAGGTGTGGTTTTGAGCTGTGCTATATAAAATCAAGGAAATTAATTGTTAATACAGTTGACTTCAAATCACTACTGTCATTCTTTGACAGTTGTATGAAATGGCTCTAACGTGACAAATTGACTTGGGTGTCAATTGGCATAACAATTTATTTCCCTGGCTGTACCTATGGCAGGAGCGTATTTTACCCTTACAATAATTTTCATGTAAAATGAGTTCAATAACACCTAAGGATTCGACTAACAATTTTTGAAGAGCAGATAAAAGTTAAGTAGGTACCTAAAGGATGTTTTAGAGAAGCCACGTCCCTACCTCATTTGAATATTTTAGAAATAAATGTTATCGTTATCTCCATGTTTAATTCTCAATGCTGATGCTGAATGCCGTCTCCTGCAAGTCTCTGGTAACCTTCGCTTTTATGTTATTATTCTATAGGCATGAAAGTATAATAAATGCTGTGGAAATACGTTCCTTGCGAAGCATGTGAGGTGCAACTATAAATGATAGACTGAGGAATGATGTGATGAGGCAACGGTGCGGTTTAAAAGAAGATGTAGTAACAAACATTAAAAATAAAAAAAACTTATATGGTTTGGTCATGTTGAGAGGATGAGTGAAAGGCGATTAACAAATGGTATTTACAAGGCATAAGTGACTGGAAATGCCGGGAGGGGACGACCTAGGAGTACACATACCTCATTGGTGATGTCATTCAGAAAGGTCAGGTGCGTAGCACTCGCAACCGACGCGCATGTATGACCAGATGTATGAACGTAAACGAAGCAAAAGTTGAATGTCAGAATCGTTGGAGGTGGCGTTGTGTAGTTTCTGCTGACCCCCATGGGAAGGAGTCGTGAGTTGATGTATGTATGTAAGCATTTTATAAGAATGTTGCTCCTCCCCGGCAATTTTTATTTTATTTGTTTATCAATACTGAATTGAATAACGAAATGTGAAACAGAGTTTCGATGTTGATGTGATACGTCACAGTCGCATCTAAATAATAATTAGATTCGGGAAATTCCATTTCAGGAAAATATATTGTGTTCACATAATCCATACTAATATTCGAAAGTAACTCTGTCTGTATGTTACCTTTTCACACATAACTGAACGGATAGGTGATAGATGTCATCCTGCATAATCAGACTATAACGTTCCCACTGCTGGGACACAGGCCTCCTCTCTATGAGAGGTAGTGAGCCGTAATCCACCACGCGGGCTCAGTGCGGGTTGGTAGATGTCACATGTCTTCGAATTTTTGGTTCTAGGACATGCCGGTTTCCTCACGATGTTTTCCTTCACCGTTTTGAGAGCAGTGGTGATTAAATTATTTACACAAAGTAAAGCGCCTGCTTGGGTTCGAACTCACGACCTACAACTCGTAAGTCGGGACCGTTACCACTGGGCCACCACTGCTCACACTCACGCTGTACATGTCATCCTGGGAAAAGACTTATGCTACTTTTTGTCCCGGTAGCAGTATCCCGTGGCATAATGCCAAATAAATGGTAACCCATACGTCAGCGTAGAGAGTTGAGAGCTCTGTCTATGTTATATTCTATACTCGACAAACCTACTTCTCCTTCTTACCTGACCTGGGGGTTCAATACATATGCTCTGCTCACAGTAAAAATCTTCGTTCCACCAACAATCGTCTTCTGCGATGTCCTTCTCACCGCTCTGGTTTTAATCACTCTTCTTTCTTTGTCCAGGCGGTCTTTCTATGGAATGCGCTCCCTCTTAACATCAGGATGGCAACCAGTCGGTTATCTTTCAAAGTGAAGACTCGTGAACATATTCGTGAGAAGTTTGTTAAATCATCTCAGCGCTGATTTGCTGGATTCGTTTTCTCCTTTATCTATCGTTATTTCTCCTGACAAAGTTTAATCTGTTTATATGTATGTATTTAAGTATCTATGTGTTAGTATTTTATTCTTTTTCGAGTTATCTATCCCTTTTGTTGCACCACATGTTTTGTCTCTGCATCACCCTAAGGTTGACTGGTAGAAAATGCCTCAGGCTTTAAGTCCGCCTCTGTACAGTGTTTTTTTACTTGTGCATAAAGTTTCAATAAACAAATAATCATCGACATCGACGCGGGCGATGCCGCGAACAGAAGCTAGTAATAAACCTAAATATTTACGTTCTGTGTTCTGTTATTTTGTTAATATTAAAATGCAAGTCGAAATTACTTTGTTAGTTTAGTTTAAATCGGAAAATACCAGCACAAACAAGTGTGATAATGTTTTGTAAAACAGATTTAATTATTCCCATTGTATTTTGAGTAATATTTGATTAACTGAACTAAAGAAGTTATGATGAGTTTTATGTTTAGTTTTATCAAATGTATTTCCTTCTACTGCCTCGTTGGTCGAGTGATCGCAATTGATACTACGGAGCATGAGGTCCTGGGTTCGATTCCCAGGTCGGACAAAGTGTTATTAGGTTTTTCCATCAGGAGTTTGGATTTGTGCCCGGTGGATGTCAATAGGCTCTCCCCCTATAGGTAGGTATAATATAGATGCACCTCTACCTAATGTTCGTGGAATACAAGCGTGTTGTTTTATTATTTGTAGAAATAAGGTTGAGTGTAGCCTACACATTCACAACATCCACATTCACAACATACACAATCACCCTTTCTCCTTGGTCGTTTCACTCTTGCCAGAGTAGTCGTGGTCATCATGTTTCGGAAGGTTGGACAGCAGACAGTACCCGCCGTATGACGTCCCCCATCCCCTGCCTGCTGGCCGTTAATCGGGCACATTCGTGTACGGAGCCTTCACTTGGTCCGTCCATTGCATCGGGGATGTTCCCCTTGGTCTTGTGCCTTCGACTTTCCCTTGCACGACAAGACGTTCTATGGAGTTGTTTCCACGCCGACTAACATGCCCAAAGAATTTCAGGATTCGACTGCGCACTTGAGTGGATAGGCGCTCTTTTATGCTAAGCTCATCAAGGATGGAGGCGTTTGAGCGGAACTTGGTCCAAGAGACCCCGAGCATCTTTTTCCAACACCACATCTCCAGAGCGTCTATCTAGTGAGTTTCGGTTTGCCGTAGGGCAACAGAGACACAATCACACCTAATAATGCATACATGTGTATAGTGTATGTTATTATTTTAGCTAAAGTAATTTTATATTATATTTGCCAAGTTTTCTGCGAACTGTTATACTAAGTCCACGTTCGCACGGACGTAAAAATATCGCGGCGGAATTTCTCGTGCACTGGATCTTCAACGTACTGCTTAGCGCCGAGAGTTAAAAATCCAGCTGTGTGTTTTTTCGACGCACTGTGATGCACTCTGTCGGACTCTCAATGATCTGTTTAACATCGAGACTTGAATTGCAGTGATATTTTACGTCCATGATAATGTAATCTAGCACAATATAATGGGAGTGTTACCAACTAACTACGGCCAATTAATTATACGAGAACTGACGAAAGCCAATTCAATATATGGAGCGTTATGATTGCCTTGTAAACAGTTGACAATCAATTTGATATTGTGTAGACAGCAATCGAATTGTCTTTAATTATCTGTAGCTTAACGTATGTTATGTCAACGGTTAATAACATTTTTTTTTTTATGTATGCTTATCTATCTTGACTCGTGAGATTGTGGTGGAACAACATGAAAGTTAAAGTGGATTTATAGCAAGTAAGTTCAGGGTAGGCAAATAACAGGTATACACTTTATTAAAAAAAAACTTTGAAACATAAAAATTACTAAGTATTTTTATATAGTATTTAGAGCTGGCTTTAAGTATGAAAATAATTTCAGACAAATGTCCACCTCTATCAACATTACAGATGTGAACCCTTTTAATTGCGTTTTTCGTGACATTTTCACACATTTCCTGCGTTATCTCAATGACTGTGTCTCGGATAATTTGTTTTAGTTGTTAAAGGTTCCTTTATCTATTAGTATAGTCACGTAACTTTAGATAGCCCCACAGAAAAAAGTCAGGAGTATCGCGCTTTGGGTTAAAAACCCAAAGCGCGATAAAAAAATCCTCGTGGTAAAAAGTCGCCCGTGCACATCTTTTTTTTTTTTTTTGGGTGGGAAATCATCAAATGACTTCTCCCGCTCTGGGTGGAGCGGGAGGGCGTGTCACACTTTTACTGACTAAAACCCACCCGTGTTCAGGGCCACGGTTTTCTCTGTGGAATAACCCGCGACCCTGAGGCGTCGGCCCTATCGGACCGCGTCACTTTGTGCTGACATCTCTTTGAGGCGCGCGTGGAACACAACGCGCCGTCGACCCGGGCCTGGTCCTTACCGGATGGCGAGCTACCCATTGCTCGTCATCCGCAAGCCCGCACCTACGGTGGCCGGTAATCTGGAGGCGACTCCCGACGCCCAGGGCGTCTCCTGCGGCGGCTAGTGGGGGCGTGAGGGCGCAATGCTCTCTCCCTCACCCGCTCCGCCTCCTCCTTCGCGAGCATTAATGCTTCGCAGAAGGAGGTGACGGCTTTCCATTCCCTCTCGCTCCGTACCATGGCCTGGACCAGGGCCGGACGCGAGAGATTGCCGCCGCCAATCGCCTCCGCGAGGACACTGCGGTGCTCCGCCCAAGCTGGGCATACCTCCACCGTATGCTCCACCGTGTCCTCCGGGCGATCCACACAATGGTGACACCCGGGCGTTTCCTCCCGCCTTATGCGAAACAGGAACCTCCCGAAACAACCGTGTCCGGTGAGGACCTGTGTCAGGCGGAAGGTGAGGACGCCGTGGCGCCTCTCCAACCACTCCTCAAAGAGGGGACTTACCGCCGCTATTGTGGCGTGCCCAGCCCGTGCACACCTGGGCTTACTCTCGAGGTACCTTTTAGATACAATGAAGTTGGGATCACCACGCTTTATTTATCAGTTCGATAATGATTATTTTGTTTTTCCCTGGTCGTATTTTTCGTTTGATTTTTCCTCTTTTATGTGAAACCGTTGCTTGATGAATCGGGTTTTGTTTTTTTCTTAAATCCAGGACCATGGGGGATTTTGTATGAACCCCACCCTACAACAGTCATGGGATACGTGCCAATTTGTTCATTGGGTCCCAAGCAAGCCTTAAGTGCCTGTATTAGTTGCAATATCTATTGGGTCTTTTGCCATCAACCGGGCACAAATCAATACTCCGGGCAGCTACTGAGAAATTCCATTTAGAAAAACCTAATAACACGTTGCCCGTCCTGAGAATCGAACCCAGGATGACTCATGCTCAGCAGCAGCGATTGCAACCACTAGGCCAACGAGGCAGTCACATTACATGTGTGTTTGTGTGTGGTTACATGGGACTTAAACAAAACTGGCGAAATGTGGGTATACAGGCACACCTCTGCCCAAACCTTCGGGCAAACAAGGTGTGATGATGAAAAACTGGGTACACAAAAAAGCTCGATATTTGGGTACCTCACGAGCTCACTGAAAGCAACCTAATGAACCGTGTACTCATTTGTGATTCTTTATTACGACGTTATGAAACCAAAAGTGGTGGTCAAAGGCCGGTCAGGCTTCACAAACTGTGGCGAAACCAGGGTTAACTCGCAACAAGGTGATGCTGTGTGTGTGGTGGGATTGGAAGGGCATTATTCATTATCAGCTGTTACCACCAGGCAGGACCATCGATTCTGAACTCTACTGCGAACAACTGATGAGATTAAAGCAAGAAGTCGAGAGAAAGCGGCCGGAATTAATCAACAGAAGGGGTGTGGTTTTTCATCATGAGAACGCTAGACCTCACACATCTTTAGCCACTCAGCAAAAATTAAGAGAGTTTGTCTGGTAGATGTTAATGCATCCGTCGTATAGTCCTGACCTTGCACCTTCAGATTTCCCCCCCGTTTCGGTCTGTTCAGAAATCTTTAGGCAGTGTCAGGTTAACATCACGAGAGGACTGCCAAAACCACTTGTCGTGGTATTTTGATCAGAAGTCCCAAAATTTCTATAGCAATGGGATCATGTTCCTACCTACAAGATGGCAAAAAGTTATCGAGCAAAGTGGTACCTACATACCTTAGTTAAATGTTATGTTAACTATTGTGTTTATTTATAATAAAAAAACTTTATGGCAAAAATTCGTTTCTTTTTAAACAAAAAAAAAAAAAAACTAAAATGTATATTTGACCCAAATGACTATTCTATAATATAAAAACTTAATTCTCAAACTGAAAATCTTTGAGTATAATAACAATATACCTGTTAACTCATAAGTACAGCCAAAATCATGTCAAACGACACACTACTAGCTTAAATTAAGCTCGGATTTATACTGCGTTCCAGACAAAACAGAGCTAGTCCAAAGAGTCAAGCTTGACGTTCTCTTGACTGTACTAACAATAACATTTAGTCGTCTATGAAAATGTTATCAAGCATTTGTGCTGTTGCAATAAAGTCAACAAGACGCCCTAACCCTAAATACCATACAATGGATATCATGCGCGCACAACTTCCCACAGGGCGATTGCCGGGTAAGGCAAATGCAGTACCAATAAGATAAACATGTCTGCCAGCCAAATCCCGGTCTATCAAAATGTTACTATAATAAATACGTTAACGGACATGGCGCGACTGAATCGAAAAAATAAAACAATCGATATCTTTAAAAACCGTTATCTTATACGAAAACATTATTAAGATCGCCATATTCTAATCTTTTTTATTGCACAATAAGTACATGTGTTAGTAAAAAAGAAAAAGTATATATACTGCAAAACAATACATTATAAAACCTAAACCCCACGTATTTGAAGGACATCGCCATAGTAAAAAAATATCTATCCTACTAGAAAAACGCTACTAATGACACTTATTTCAAATCTGTTATATGGTGGAGACATTTCTTACCATCATCCTTTACAAAACAAATTGTTGAATAAAGTACATGTCACAGCATGTTGTCCCTGCCGCTTCACCCAGTTTAACTCATACTCTAGAAACCACCATTCCCACTCAAAGTAATATTTTTGTAAATTCTGATAGGTTAGGAACTGGTTTTGGACCATTGTTAAATAACCGCTCTAAACATACCATAGTCAACTGTTTGTTACCATAACCTGCATTTTAATGAGCTTGTTCATAAAATAAAACATACTCAAATGAATGAGCAGACTACTGTACTTCTTATAATTAGAAACAGTCTGAGCATATCTAAAACGGACATAGTTAATGGTATTGAAACCCTACTTAAATTTAAATTAGGCAAATTATAAATTAATATTATGTGCATTGCCATATTCGGGTAATTTAAATGATGAAGAAAATGATTAAATTAATAGTTTAAACAACTTAATGCATATTTTGACATGTCGTCATAGTGACCCCATATTGTATTTTGATACTAACAATTTTGTTAGAGATTTTGTTTTAATTCGGGAATATATGTATCTCCCTAAGAAAAGTCGACATATATTAGCTACTTTGTTAGCGTTCGATATACACGCAGTTATTGATAATTTAACTGAGAATAGGTTATGTGACGAACCGAAAACCGTATTATATAGTACTACTAATAATACTGTAATTAATTCTTTAAACTTTTAGAGTCGACAAAAGAGAACCAAAATAACATTATTTTACTATATCACCAAAATATAAATCGCTTCTCTGGTAAAATCTTAGACGTGGAAATGTTATTAGATAAATATCATATGGAAATCTTATGTTTTTGTGAAACTTGGTTAAAACCGGATAGGATGTTGTTCAATGTAAATAATTTTTCAGTTGCCAGTGCATACAACAGGTCCTCAATAGGGGGTGGTACCTTGATATTGTGTAATAGACGTTTTAGATATAGAGAAAGGAAGGACATCACTGCCTGCTCTGTTGGTCGCTTATTTGAGGTAGCATGTGCGGAGGTTGAAGGCCATACTTTGTTATGTGAAACTGTATTTCTAGGAATAACTTTAGATTCAAAATTGCAATAGGGCGCTCACATTAGAGCTCTTTCAGGTAAATTAAGTTCAGCTGCAAATGCAGTAAGAAAAATAAGGCAGTGGACTGATATAGCCACAGCTAGGTTAGTATACTTTGCTTATTTCCACAGTATTATGTCTTATGGCGTTCTGCTGTGGGGATCAGCAGCTGACGTAGATTCAATTTTCATTTTACAAAAGAGGGCATTCCGCGCGATCTATGAAATGGATCCTCGCGAGTCTCTTAGAAACATAATTCCTTCTGCACATGTGGCTTCCCTGGTACCTCATAAACGGCATCACTATGTAAATTTCTAATAACTGCTCCCAAATAATGGTGTTTAATTTTCATTTTGTATTATTAGATATTGACTTTTTACATAACACTGACATAATATTATCATTATTTGACTTTGGTGCTGACTCTCTTGTACATTATTTTTAAATTTAGAGGTTTTTTTCTCAGAAAAGCTTCAAGATTCTCATGGTAAAAAGTAAGGAATATTACTGATAGTTTAGTTCGGTCCGAACTAAACTAGCTTTTATGCGAGAAAAAACCTCTAAATTTAAAAATAGTTTTGACAAAATTATAATCAGATTTGACAATCGCGAGCCCACGTGTTTTTTTTCTTTTGGTTTCGCAACGTCTTTGTTAGAGCCGGAGGCAGCCTCGACGTGATAAGTATGGACGTTTTTACTTTTTGTATGGAAAATATAAAATAAAAGTATCAACATGTAGACTATTGGAGGTTTCGGGATTGCAAAGGAGGTCGAAATTTTCATTATTTTTGTGATAAGACACACCGTTTTCGAGATATGAGCAAAAAAAGAAAAAAAAAGTTAAACTACCGTTTTTGCACGTCTGAAATCGAGGTGTTCGTGTGAATTTTAGTTCACGCCAACTAATTTTATTCCACACCTTTTTAATCGCGATTCAAAATAGTCGGATTCATGTTCATATTTAGTTAGACAATCAAATTTTTGGTGAAAAACGTAAAAATTCAGAATAGCAAAATTGCCATTTTCACTAAACTAATAACTCAGTGCAATCTTAGTGCTGTCAAACTAAAATATAGTTAAGTTGTCTCACTTTAGTCAATTTCAGAATGGAAAATCGTCATTTGACAGGATTAAACCAATTTTTAGTGATTTTTAGTCTAGTTTAGAGGCATTTGTGACAAGAGAATCGGTACCATTATATACCAAAAAAAATTAATTAGTTTCTGATTTTACTTAGATTATTTTATATTTTGTAAATGTGAGCACGTTCTAGGTCTTGTAGATTGTAAATTTATAGACCATAGTCTATTTGTTTAACATGTGGTGCTTGTTGACAGGCCTACACTGTCCTCCCATACATATTAACACTGTAATTTGAAAACATTGTAAAACACAAATGTTTTTAAAAGAGTAACCATGGAGTTTCTTGCCGGCTCTTCTCCATAGAAAACGACCAATTGGAATCGTGCACCTAGAATCTGACGTTTCATAAGTGCCCATGTAGGTTTATGTGAAATTAAATATTTTGATTTTGATTTTGGAAATATTTTGTATACTTTTCAAATTTAAAACTGCTGGTTGAACTGCTGCTTTACAAAGTGGTTTCCTGTAAACAATCCAAATCCAAGCGACTTGGGATTTTATCATACAATCTTATTTTTATTTATTTATTCAACCATTTATATACACTCATATGAACAGGCAAGAAGTAAGGTACAGAAAAAACATACAAAGGTGCTGCTTATTTCTAAAGAAATCTCTTTAGGCAAATT
Source organism: Dasypolia templi (assembly GCA_963555695.1). Classification (NCBI taxonomy): domain Eukaryota; kingdom Metazoa; phylum Arthropoda; class Insecta; order Lepidoptera; family Noctuidae; genus Dasypolia; species Dasypolia templi. The sequence continues at coordinate 24,660,520 of OY743138.1, forward strand.
CCTGACAATTCTTTAAACCGAAACTTATTTTGTGTACGAATTTGGTATAGTTTATTTATAAATAGTTTATTTTTATCCATAACCGTTGAATGGGAAATAATAAATAAATGTTCAGAAAATAAATATAAAGCACTACGCGTAGCGCTACGGCGTAGCTGTTTACTACGGGCCGTAGTCCAACTTATTAATGTTTTAGGAAACTCTCTTTGGATATTAAATTCGTTCTATAAAAAAGTTTATTTAATCTGGCATAGTTAAGTAAATGACATAGTCTAGTAGGTACGTGTACTATAGCATGTTATTAAAACCTCCTTCAATATTCGATACGATTGTCCATAAGCTAAATACTAAGATTAGTTTGATTGACCAGATAATCATTTACTATTGTCAAATATAGTCCTAGGTAGTCCTTCACCTAGGACTATATTTGCCAATATTTTTTTCACTTTCCTGACAAATTTCTCACAATAAATAAGTTTCAGGAATTTAAGTGGAAAAAATCCTAGTCTGGCAACCCAGACCATAAATGCTTCGTCTCTAAATCACCTGAGGCGACTTTAATATTTTATTATAGCAGGCAGCGGACGTCAAACAGGGCGTAAATTTTGCGTCCCGTGTGTAAACAGCCCTTAGTTTTATGTGTAACAACCTATTCGATATAGCGAATAGGTTGTTTTTGAGAACGCTTGTGAAAAGTCATTTTGTGTAGGTTATTAACATATAGAAATACTGAGTTGCTGAGCTGTTTCTATTTACGGGAAGTGAAACAGTTTCATTTAAATGGGTCAAGTGCTTTTTATTGAAACCTAGCTGTGTTTAATTGAAATTATGCCTGCAAAAGATTATGCTTGAAAGAAGATTTATTCAATAAAAAATCACGTAAATCGGAAAACAGCTTCTCGATTTATACGCGTACTTAGCAACAAGGTCTGGACAATGCAGACACGAAACGTTGCATTTCAAAATAAAACCGAAACACAGACACAAAACTGTCACACTTTCTTCTTACGACATACATCAAAGTGAGCGCAATCCGAAATGGGACTGTAACTTTAAAACATGATGGCTTGTTCTGTAAGCCGAGGAAGATGTACGGAGATATTATTTATTCAGCGCACCTGCGACACAATCGGATTGTCAAGTTAGTTGCATCTATTTCATGGTCTGCGGATCAGTTCACTAGGGCTGCTCGGCTGACCTACATAGAGTTTCGTCAGTTCGGTATTTAAAAATAACCTGAAGGTCAATTCTCGTACTAAAATGTTCTAATTCAATCTCATCTCAGCGACAATCATCGTCAAAAGCTTGTCAAAAATGTATGTACATTTATTTTATTTTGGACAGATTGAGACTGAGATTAGAACGCGAAATTCGGACTTTCTTAAAAATACGGCAATTGCCCGTAAGTCCAATACTTGTCTACTCTTGGCAACATCTTTTTGAGTGAACGACTCCCAAGAGTGGTTTTAATTAGATTTGCATGAGAAACAAAAGGATAACGACCAATAGGCCCAAAAATACCGATGGCTAATTTTAGCTTATTTATTTAGTTTCCCAATCATGACTGGAATTTCCAAAAGAGTCGATAAATTAATAAAAGTAAACTTTAAAATTAATTAAAACCTTTGACGCAAACTAAAACCTCTAAAAACGGCTGAACCGATTATCGTCTTTCTTTTTTTTTTGTCGCTAAGAACTCACTCGATCAAGTCCACCTTTCAAACAAAACAAAAGAACGGTTAGCTGTTTGGGAGCAAAGATGCTGCAGACAGACACACAGATATACACGTTAAACTTATGACACCCCATTCTTCCGCCGGGTTTTAAAAAGTATATAATATTCATTAAAATTAGAGATTTTGCAAAATAACATAACATCACGCCTTGTTTCCCCTAAGGGTTGGGCAGAGGTGTACCTGTACACCCACATTTCGCCAGTTATGTTTAAGTCCCATGTAATAGGGGGCGAGCCTATTGCCATCAACCGGGCACAAATCCAGACTCCGGGCTGCTACTGAGAAATTCCAGATAGAAAAACCCAATAACACTTTGCCCGACCTGGGAATCGAACCCAGGACCTCATGCTCAGCGGTAGCGATTGCGACCACTAGACCAACGAGGCATTTTGCAAAATGATACTCATTATACTTCCCGGTTCCAAGCGGCCGTTCTTCAGGAGTTTCCAAAAGTAATTTTATAATGAAAACTTGCGACTCGAAATAAAAACAATCCTTAGCCATCCCTAACGTATCAGCCAGTACAGGGGTGCAGAGCTTAAAGTGTCACCCCCCCCGTTAACGCTTACACAGGAAACCTTCCATGCATGGCTCACGATACGAGCTGCGGCTCAAAGCCGTGATGTAATTGTCAACTGCACTGTCCGCTTCCCTACCTAGTAAAGTTCCAAATAGAAAACATACATTTTATCTGGGAAATATTTATGTTAGAGTAGCCTTCGACCGTGGCTTCGCCTGTGTGGAGGTCGGGAATTATCTCGCGGAAACGTCTCCTAAGTAAAAAGTATGCCATGTTCTAACCCAGGCCATGGTATACCCTGTTCAGCCTTTAAGGTGTGAACAGACAGATCAGTTCCCAGCGCATTTTTCATATTAGTCAGGATTAAGTTGGATCAAGATTCAAGCTGAATGAATATTTTCACCTCGAAGTTTCCACCAATCATTTGGGAAATTGCAAATGACAGCACATAAATGACATACCTTACATTTAACAATACTCACAAATGTGTTTCAGCTGTATGTCCTGATCGAGGTAGATTTATCCGCAGTTCCTGGGAATGTTTTTAATTTGATGACAAATAGCGTGAAAAGTGATTGGTTGGTTCGAATCAATGTTCGATATTGTTATTGGTTTGAATGAATAACAATGGCGAACATGAAGTTGGATGACAATTGGCTTTGCCGAGTATTCAGGCTTTTTTTAGAAACAGAGAATTAACTTTGTCTGCCAATCGTTGCATTTATTACGTATCTACGGAATGATCATTCCGTATGACGTTTTCACTAGTTACTCTTCCGAAAATAGCTTTTTTTGTACACTATGCAAAGAATCTTTCCTTGTTTCCATCTCCAGTGAATTTGACTTTTTCTGTCTTCTAGTTTGTGAGAAAGACACTAGATACATAAGTACACTTCATTTTATAATAAAGTATAACGACATTCTACAGAATATTAATTTTCCAACTAACTTCGTAGAAAGGAGTCCTAAAGAACATTTCTTTTCTAATCTAATACTTACCGAGGAACTTGATAGTACTATTACCGTCATTTATTACAGGCTGGTATTAAATATTGTCTCAAGTTAAAAGTTACAAGTCTAAGTTATGTGTTCCGGGCGCAGATAGTAGAGAATAAAGTAGGAATAGTGATTCTACTATATCGTATTCGTTAGAGTATGGGCAGAGTATATATGGTTTTAAGTTGCTTACTTGTTTTACTCTAAGCAATATTTTTGACTGCTTCTTAATTTGGACACAATTTTATTTGTTAACGTATACGGAAAATTATTTGTTTATCAAATTGACACAATACGCCGAATCAAATCAATCATTTATTTGCGTACCAACTGCGATCACCAACCCGCCTGCCAAGCGTGGCGATTATGGCAAACCCCCCCCAAAATGACAAGCACCAAGGTAAAGTGGCCCCTTGTGCCCGGCGGCCCGCTTACCCTTGACTACAGTATCGGTTTAGGCCACGGTGAGGCAAGGGGTGCGAAGAATCCCCGGAAGAGATCCGGCTACCACAATCACCGAAAACTGGACCTGGCAACATACAACACTGCGGACCGACGAGAAGATCACCGAACTCGAGGAAGAATTGAGCAGGTTACGATGGGGTATAGTAGGGTTGTCTGAAGTCCGAAGAGAGGGGGAGGACTCGATAATCCTCAAATCCGGAAACCTGCTCTATTTCCGGGAGGGTGACCATCAGTCCCAAGGTGGTGTCCTGTTTATCGTCCATAAGTCCCTTGTGAGCAACGTGGTGAAGATCGAGAGTGTGTCGACCAGGGTGGCGTACCTCATACTCAGAATATACGAAAGGTATTCGCTGAAAGTCGTGCAGGTTTATACCCCGACTCCGTCACACCCCGAAGATACGGTAAGGTAAGATAAGGTGAGGTGAGGATAAGGAGACTCCAACGAGGGGACTTCAACGCGAAACTGGGCAAACGAGACGAAGGTGAGTGAGTGAACATTACATCCTGTTCCTCATATCTCTTCACAAGTGGGGCAATTTGGAGTTGGGCGACGGAACCAGCGGGGTCACCAACTGGCCCGTTTTATGGAGAAGGAAGGCTTTTTATGATGAACTCCTTCTTCAGAAAGCGTGAGCACAGAAAGTGGACCTGGCAGAGCCCTAATGGTGTAACAAAAAATGAGATTGACTTTATGATGTCGACGAAGAAACAAGTATTCAATTATGTCTCTGTGATCAATGCGGTGAAAACTGGAAGTGATCACCGCATGGTAAGAGGCACATTGAACTTAAACATCAAGCTGGAAAGGTCTCGACTGATGAAGTCTATGGTCCGCCCAGCACCGATCCAAGTCCAAAACCCCGAGAGCTTTCAGCTCGAAATTCAAAATTATTTCGAGTGCTTAGGGAGCTCCGTGGATGATTTTAACGATGGGTTCGTGGAAACTGTCCACACAATCGGGTCTAAGATCTTCAAGACCCGTCGTACAAATAGAAACAAGGGGCTCTCTGTTTCTACTTTGCAGCTCACGGAGGAGAGGCGCGAGATGATCCTGCAGTCTTCAGACTGTGGCAGCATCTACACCGCCACATGCGAACAAACGCATCACACTGACGTCACACAAATCCTGCATCGCGCAAGCAGAGTTTACCGCGCAGATAGCATATATACAACTTGCCGACACCAAACGTTGGGCAGTTGCCCACCAAATACGACGTCCATCTGGTCGGAGGATCCTCCCTTTTCCAAGAGTATGAGTGAACTTTACACTCTGTTCCTCATATCTCTTCAAGACGATGCACTGAAGTACCGGCAGCTCAATAGACGAATCTCTAAGTCCTTGAAAAGCGACCTCCGCCGCTTTAATACAGACCGTATTAAGGACGCGATAGAGCGGAAAAAAGGCTCCAAGATCTTTGCTAGAGATCTGTCTATTGGGTATAGCCATTTTGCGAAACTAAATACCAATGATGGCAGGACCGTATCCAGAGAACCAGAGCTGTTGAGAGAGATCGAGAGGTTCTATGGAAAGTTATACACGTCAACAAGTAACCCCGTTACGAATCTGGAAAACGACACAAGAGCTATATTGTCCCGACACTATACCGAAGACAAACCGGACGTCAACTCAAAAACAATAAGGCGCCGGGTGGTGACGGAATTACGGCTGATCTCCTAAAGGCCGGCGGAAAAACTGTTCTTAAGGCCCTCCAGAAGCTGTTTTATTCCGTCATACCCGAGGCCAAAAGGCCGCAGGCGAGTAACAGAGGTGCGGTGATACTTTTGTTTAAGAAGGGCGACAATGTCCTTCTTAAGAATTATCGGCCCATCTCACTTCTGAGCCTTGACTACAAGCTGTTTTTAAGAGTCATCACGAACCGTCTTGCGCGCAGGTTTGACGACTTCCAGCCTTCCGAACAAGCCGGATTCCGTAAAGGCTTTAGCACGGTAGCCCACATACATACGCTGCGGCAGGTTATACAGAGGACCGAGGAGTATAACCTGTCTCTCTGCATAGCGTTTTTGGACTACGAAAAAGCCTTCGATTCGATCGAGACATGGGCTGTACTGCAGTCTCTTCAACGGTGCCAGATTCACTATTGGTACATCGAGGCGCTGAAGTGTCTGTACGAAAACGCTACTATGTCAGTCCGACTCCAGGACCAGACCTCGAAACCTATCCTTCTGAAGCGCGGGGTGAGACAGAGAGACGTTATCTCTCCGAAATTGTTCACCGCTGCATTGGTGGATGTCGTCAAGGTTCTGGACTTGAAACGGGTTGGCATCAACATCAATGGCGAGTACATCACTCACCTTCGGTTTGCTGACGACATAGCAGTCATGGCTGAGACCATGGAGGACCTCAGTGCAATGCTCGATGAGCTCAGTAGAGCTTCCGAAAGAGTGGGTCTTAAAATGAACATAGACAAAACAAAGGTCATGTCAAATCCCCATGTAATACCCATTCTCACGAAGATCGGAGACGCTCGACTCGAAGTCGTGGACGAATATGTTAACCTAGGACAAATTGTCCAGTAGGTGGCTACAACTTCGAGAAAGAGGTCAATCGTCGAATCCGACTCGGCTGGGCAGCGTTCGGGAAGCTACACAATATCTTCTCGTCCCACATACAGTAGTGTCTCAAGACGAAAGTCTTTGACCAGTGCGTGTTGCCAGTGATGTCCTATGGCACTGAAACGTAGTCGCTCACAATGGGCCTTATGAGAAAGCTAAAAGTAACCCAAAGGGCAAAGGAGAGGGCTATGCTTAGAGTTTCCCTACGTGATCGAATCAGAAACGAAGAGATCCGCAGGAGAACCAAAGTAACCGACATAGCCCGAAGAATTGCCAAACTTAAGTGGCAGTGGGCAGGGCACATTGCTCACTGAACAGATGGCCTATGGGGCCGAAAGGTTCTGGAGTGGCGACTGCGTACCGGAAGACGTAACGTTCGAAGCACAGGAATTAGCACAGGAATCCAGACTCCGGGCTGCTACTGAGAAATTCCGGAAAGAAAACCCAATAACACTTTGCCCGACCTGGGAATCGAATTCAGGAACTCATGCTCAGCGGTAGCGATTGCGACCACTAGACTAACGAGGCAGTCGCAATTTGTACATTTTTTTTATCTATAAATTGTTTGAAACTATAGAAGCTACACTCATCAACCATCTATACAACTTTATCTTAAATAATCTAGAATGTAATGTTTGGAATTGGTTGGGTATCTTGATACAAATAGGCACGCGCATTGCTAGGCAGTTTTTGTTGTATTTGAAGTCGCGACAAAATATTATCATGCAGACTTGTACTTTTACCGCACATTACAAAACCTAAACATAATAATACTTCTACATAAGTAAGTAACACAAAAATTTTATTTTTTAAAACCATTTCGAACATTTCAGACAAAGAATTTACGGACTGTTTAAGTTGGTAATCAATTCAAAAGTTTATTTCGAACTAAGTGTACAATGTTGGTGTTATTATATGTTAGCACTTATAACTTAGCAGCCTTTTACAAGAATTGCAATTATCATTCCTGCCCTTATCATCCTAAATTGGCATGCATGAAACATTATTATTAGGCACATAACTGTTTCCTTCCATTTTACAATGAAATTGAGAAATTATAGTTATGTCAAAATTAAAAGTCAATGAGTTTAACACAATCGGGATGACAACAATTTTTTTATTTTAATCTCAAAATATGTTTAGTTCCAAATAGTGAAAATAATATCAGAAAAAGTGAAAAAGCTTAAAAAAATGCAAAGTTATAAACGTTTTAAAATATGTGTTAGACAAGGACAGCACCATCGTAGAAGTGACGTCACGACTATGTACCTTCATACTAGCGCCGTACAATGTTTGTACCGCGCGACAAGGACAGGAATAATACCCTCCAAAAACGTTTAAAGCGTTTATCTTCTTCATAATTACATCGATTTAACAGTTTTTTTCGATTATCTCATTTTTACTATGCCTTCTTTGAAATTACATTAATTTTACGAACATTTATAATAGTAGTCATCATCCCAATTGTTCAGCAATATTAATGTCATCCTTTTCAGGTGGTACAAATTAAAATTATAATATGAAGTTAAATAGGCTAGACTTAATCGCATTCGTTTTCCAACATTTTTGCTGCTTAGTCTTGATTTTGAACTCAAGTGGAATGACCACGTAATAATACCACTCAAGGAAACTTTCAAGCAGGTCAAACGAGAAAAATAATGCACTTCGTTTGAATGTTATTGGCAACTTTCCAAGTGTATTTGCAGATCAAATAATTACAGAAAATTCAAAATGCTTCCAAATCGGCTTCCAAATTTGGAAATGTACAGTCAACCGCTCGTCAGCGGTTACACTTTGACCATGTGCTGGACTTGCGTTATACGGAGTTCCAATGGAACACTAGGCCTTCTTATACTGGTTTGTTACTGATGTGCGGCCTACTGTACCTACGGGATTAATTCGGATAATACTTATTCGATTAGCATTCTCATATTTGCGTCGATATTCGTGTATCCTTTATACACAAGAATGGACGCAAATATGAGAATGCTAATCCAATAAGGTCGAAAGTTCATAAAATAGGGTTGAAATCAGCATGTACTTACTTTTCTACACATCAGACAAACTACTTAAAATGTAGGTAATGATCCCCGTTGGTGTCCGTCACGAGCGCAACTCGATCGCGTCCAAACAAATAGAGAGTACTCCACGTCGCGTCGAAGTGCACTCTTTATCTGACAGCCCGACGCTTACGTCAGTGCAAAGGGTAATGAGTGGGCATTTTTTATATATCTGCTTCCTATAGGAGCTCTGACTCTATTTAAGTGGGTCATATAGATGATTAATAATACTAATTTATTTATTCATGAATATGAGACAACCGTTCAGAGTAACTTGAATAAGCCCAGGATAGACAACATCGTTTAAAGATATTTACAATAAAACTTGGGCTCGTCAACAGATGGAGAGTGTGAAATGGTAGATTGTAAAAATGGTTTGGTTGTCTTTGGATTGATTCGCCCTATCCCCTCGTACTAGTATAAAACTGTATCACGAGCGGATAGTCTTCCTCAACTTTAGAACATCAGAATAACACAAGGTTCCAGTTACTAGCCCAGTTAAGTAATTTGATTACATATTGATGTATAGGTAACAAGTCATAGTGCAGTTATATTAATTAAGTTACATAATTGGAATTATTATCTGTGTTGTTTTGTGTTTGGGTGTAGGTGTTTGTTTCTGTATGTTTGCAGTCATGTGTGCTTTATTATTTAGGTGCCTTGTTTATTCAAACTCTGTTAGTAGATTTTCAGTGCTGTTGTAGTCTAGTGTTTTCAAATATTTATCTATAGTCTTTTTGCATGTTTGCCTATCAAGATGCTTTTGCTTTTGCTTGTTTGGGTTTAAGATTGGCGCGTGTCCGGAAATAGGAATAATATTGTCATTTCATAAACGACCTTAACATGGTCAATGACAGCTACATTGAAAGTCAAAAGAAAAATTACCTTAACTGCACTTAGCAGCAGAATGAATGAGCTGCATGGTTTACTTAGCAGACATCAAGCAGATTCTGTGGTATATATTCTAGACATCAATGCTCTAGCATTTGTATGATCGGCCTATAATGTTCCCACTGCTGGTTGGTAAGTTTTAATGTTCCTGAGCTCCTGGCGCTACTTATTCATATTATTAAGCGCTACTTTGGGTGTCGGACAGGGAGCCTTCCCTGTCCGACACCCAAAGTAGGACGTCGCGGCTCTAGTTAGAATGGTTCGAGCGCTAATTTAGGTATTTCCTTCGTATTATGAAAACAAATACACATAGTTAGTAGTAGAAAACATGTCGTTTTGTTATTATCAAAAAACTGATGACCGTCCGTAAACTATTTACGGCATACTAAGGGTTTATTTTGTTTTTAGAGTTTTTTTTGTATCGAGGAAACCACAATACACACACAGGTAATCAGGTAATCAGAAAAATCTAAAGAGTATGATTTATAGAGTGAATCCGTAAATACCTCGCATATGAACTGCATAACTAATGGTTTAGATAACGAAGCAGCAAGGGATCAAACGAACGCAATTATTTCACAATTAGTTCCCTCGGTACGCTCTGTTTCTTAATAAAGTGGACAACGGCCACACAATAATGGCTGTTCAAATACAGAGCGTTTTTCAACACCTCAGAGTCAAATACTGGTGTTGTGACAGGTGTTCATGATGGCCGGTATTCTATGAAAAGACCACATGCCTAGGTAACCGTAGCTTTATGGCTGACTGGCTGTTGCCCGCGATTTCGTCTACGATCCAGCATGAAAAGTAGCCTATGTCCTAACCCAGGTCATGGTCTATCTGTGTGCCAAATTTCATCCAAATCCGTTAAGCTGTTTTACCGTGAAATCCTTACAATTTGGCGGAGAGCGAGTTTGGTTTCCGCAGGGGGCGTTCAACAGTGCAGGCCAAAATGCGCGTGTGAGCGCTCACGACCGGAGATGCTCTGGGATCTCATGGCGACATGGAGAGTGCAATTGTTGCAACCCAGTGCTGGGCACGCCACAATAGCGGCGATAAGTCCAATCCTTTTGAGGAGTGGTTGGAGAGGCGCCACGGCATCCTCACCTTCTGCCTCACACAGGTCCTCACCGGACACGGTTGTTTCTGGAGGTTCCTGTTTCGCATAAGGCGGGATAAAACACCCGGGTGTCATCATTGTGTGGATCGCCCGGAGGACACGGTGGAGCATACGGTGGAGGTCATTTATCATTTATCTAATTCACTCCTACATCAAGATTTCTCATTTGGAGGATTTATATAGATCAGTCTTTTTCAAAGTGGGCTATAACACATCACACATCTCTGTTGTAAAGGCACCCTTTAATGTATGTAAATTATTTTCAGCACCCCATGCTTCAATTGTTGTCTGTGTCTCTTGTTGGGTGTGAGCCCATAGAGCAACCCAGCATTTCCATTAAGGCCCCTCAACATCTGACGCATCTTCATCAGCTGTTAATGAGTCAAACAGTCAGGACATTCCTTATTTAGAAGAACCTCCAACAAGGCAAGAAACTTATTCCGCACCAAGGACACCTACTGTTCTACCGGATTACTATAGAGCTGTTGAACCTGGAAGTAGATGTTTTGTGGAAGGATGTCGAAGACATGAAAGTAGCCGCATAACAAGTAGAATGCGAAAACAGTTACTTAAAATCTATAACTTGTATGTACCTCCCCAATAATCGCCTTTGTGATATTCATTTAACATGCACGGCATGGGAATTTCTGAGTCTATGGAAGACCATATTTTTTACCACTGGGTTGGTTTTAACAAAGAGCAATTCAGACAGATATTGAATGAAGTGCCTCAGTTTCTGAAGCATTAAAGGGGGATCTACTGTATTAGCTGCTTATTTAATTAAACTCCGGAAAAACAGATGATCGTTTGTCAACATTCCTAAATTCCTAAAACTACTTTAGGTTCTCTACCGGGTAAAGCTAAAAGTCTCTTGTATGATTATTTTGTGCCCCATCACTTGGGACTCAACCTGGATGTCAAGAGGGAGATTAAAATCCAGGCATATTGGTAATAGGATGTATTTTGTTTATATATTAATCCACCGCTCTATAAGTGGAAGAGATGCTTTAATCCAATATTATTGCAAATGTATTTTTTTATCCTTTATTAAAAAGTACCCGGTTCGATAAGTAATTGATTGCAATCTACCCTATACGACTAAAAAGCAATTTTAATCTAACTTACTTAATTTCTTAAGTGATAATTATTTTAAAACGTAAAAAAGTGTTGATTGTACTTTATACAAGACCGTACGCACATGTATTGTTGGCACAAAAACAGTTGATTGCTGTACCCACACCGTGAGCATAATATGGTATCTTGGTTGGGCACGGCACCAAGGTAGTCAATTGCCCCCTGCACAATTTCTAGATACTGTGTATTGTGATTATCTTAGTGAAGGTGATTAATAATACAATTTATTACAATGTGATTTATATTTATCTTGATATATTATTGCAATCTCAGATTACTTTAATTTGAGATCGCATCCAATCCGCTAGTAGATACAATATTAACAAATGCAAGCCAGTAGAGATGCGCCTTGTCTAGTAAACATAATTTTCAGCTGAGGTTTTCGGTAAGATCAATCAGATAAATGTGAAGTCACCCCCTAGGAGCTCTTATGTACCTAAAATCTCATCGAGATAGGCTACAGGCGCTGCAGCAAAGTGCATAGGCGGTCCAGATTTAGGTAAGTAGGCCACAAATCCTCAAAAATTACATTTTTATTTAAATAACTCAATTAAAAAAATAACCTAAAATGTCAACATTTTCTGATTTTACCAATTTGGCCATTGCTGGAAGACGTGAAAATTCGGCTCGTGAAACTTTCCAAAATGCTCTAATTTATGGCCAAATTCCAGCCCTGTAACGCCAGGCCCAAGTTTCTATGGAGTTTGGGTTTCTCCTTTATGGAATATTGTAAAAATCCAAAATGACATGTACTTAATTTTGACGTAAGGATTACCTTATTATAATAATACTAATGCAACAACTACACGTGGGGGCTTCTAATAACACAATCTTTCTGTAAAAAGTAATTGACTCCCAACTCGACGGTTGATAAACTAAAACTTAGCCCTAAATTCTGAAAAAATAAAAAAAATCTAATTCTGAATAAAATTCTGATAATCTAAATTTTACATTCTTATAAATGTTGCTTGATCGGTCAATGTTGCTGTTGTTGTTGCACTGATTATTTCTTTATTGGCTTCAGCCACATTTTCATAGACTTTTTTTGCAGATTTCTAAATAAAATACATTAAATTGAATAACATAGTTTGTACCTATGACAATGACACTGAAATAATTGTATTAGGCATACAATCGGCTAGCTGCCACAGATGCTAGTCGCTAGAGCAAGAAAATATAGGGAACGAGTTGTAAATTTTTGGCGTTGCACCTATGTTGTCCTTACGAAATACCAGCTAGCAATACAGCTACATGTAGGCACTATTAAGGCCACTTGGACCGTCGATTGAGTTTGATAGTAGGTACTTACTTAACATTTGTTACTATCTGTTAAAGTTAAATAAACTAACCTTTATTCCCCAGCTCGTTATGCAAACTATCCATCACGCACGTATTTATGTGTACCGGTGTACAAACACAATAGTTATAGCACAAATTACTTAATTTTGTTAAGATTGAGCGTTCGGATGATGTTTTTTATCAAATAAATAAATCATTTTTATTGACCGTGTCAAGTCACCAAAACAAACAAAGTCTGAAGTACGATGGTCCAAACGCATCAATGTGAATGTCAATGCGTGTCACCAAATTGATTGACAACGTCACACTTATTAGCCAATCATAGCATGCTGCATTCATGCAGCGCAAACGGTGTCCAATTATGTTTTTTTTCACCCGTCTCACTTCTTACCCCGCTACTCCAACTTCCCAAGTGCCGATACTGGTTTTCACAAGTTTGCATCAACATAAAATAGGTTTGATACTTCATCTTTAGAACATAGCGCGAAATGTAAGACAAGTACAAACTTAACATATAGTTGAATCATCATCCTTAAACTAACAAGCTTGCAGCAATATTGCCATAAACTTTTTTTGCCATAATCGAGGCCCACATAGACAGCTTCGCTGCAATCATGCGCAAGCGTTGTACTTTGGTCCTAACACGCATGCGCGCTAGTACCAATAGCATCCTGTGCGTATTGTCGGACCGGTGCGCGGTGGGATTCTCCGATGCTGGAGCGTTGGATACGACTGCACGCAGTCAAATAAACACGTGCACGGGTATCGAATTATGTTATTTTTTGTATTTAGTTTATAGTTTTCAAGTGTAAGTCATGTCGTTACTAACATTAGTTTCCCGTAAGCATTTCTGTGTTACTAACAATTACATGGATGCTTTTAAAATCTGAAATAAATGCATATAATAACAATTGACGGAACAATTTAAATTCAAATAAAAATCATGTTTGCCGCAAGCTGATCTGCTATCTGGGAAGAGAGAGTCGTAGCCGTTACGTTACTCTTTGTTTACATGTAAATCTGCCCATAGTATGTGTTGGTGGATGTCACATGGCTTTAAGTTATTGGTCCTAGGAAATGCCGGTTCCTCACTATGTTTGAAGTGGTGGTGCTTAATCTTTTAAATCATGTGGGTTTTATTCAAACAAACTAATACGAACTTGCCAATGCGTGAATGTCTAATCCCTCTAAATTTTCGGTTCCACGAAACCAGAGGATTACTATCTACGAAACTGTGATTAAATGGTACGCTAATAATGCTTGTTTACCAAATAATCGCTTTGATGCGTATATTCCGTGGTTAGGAGGTAATTTTCAATTCAAATGAAGATGTTCCAGAAATCCCGGGATTATTATTAATAGTAAGAAGGGTTAAATTCTGTGGTGTTGTTGAGAATAATGCTTATGGGTGATAATAATGGCTATCGAACTATGATGTTCTTGGAAAATATACCTACCTACTTGCGGAAGGTTATGATATACAGTACGATGCTAGAGCGGATACAAAATAAGTATATTAGGTTTATGTATTTGAGGTTACATGGAGTTTATCCTGGATATCCATTCCTGTATCCAACCCTATTCATTTTGGGAATGGTTGGTTACTATAAATTAGAAATTAAGCGAGAACTAGCACTAGCCACATACTTGTTCAAGGTTGAGTGGTAAAATTTCTAATTTTGCCATACTTCAGACAATTCGGCTGTGCGTGCCAGACGAGTATGTGAGCAAGCGGCGTCGGCCGCGGCTGCTGGTTGTGCCGACCGCGCGCACCAATCTGCTTCAGCGCGCACCACTGACGCGCGCGCTGTGCACGCTAAACGTGGTAGCCGATAGAATAGACTTGTTTTCGTGTACACTGAATGACTTTACTCTGGCGACTTTAAGGATGCTGTGTTATTATTAAGCTAAAATTAGGTGTTATGTTAGTTTATTTTATTGTGAATTTAGTTTCTATAATTAATAGTATATTTGTACTTAACTATCGCATTAGGGTAACCAGTAAAGATATATTTAAGGTTTTATAATAATAAATAAATAAATGATAACGTAATCGCAAGATATAATAGTGGTTGAACGTATCGTGCTATTGTGTGGAGGATTCGATCCAGGAAAGAAGATGCAGGTTTGAGAGAGTGTGAGATTTGTGTCTTTAAAGTTGTCAAGGCAAATTAAAATTTAAAGCGATTACCACTTTTAATAACTATTCCCAGTAAATTTAAACTGCAATAAGGTTGAATATTATGCTGTCACATATACAAATAAACCTTGTCGCTATATGACGTGGAAGTGTCGTTTAACCTTAGGGGTGGCAAAGATACAGAAATGCAACCATAAATTTAAATCAAATATTACGTTTACTGTACCTATTCGTTTGGGATGCAGCAAACTGGGCTGCTAGTACTGCTTTATAGAAATAAGAAAATAATCGCCGACACTTTAAGGGCGCCCAAATCCCAAACACAATTTTTTGATTAAGATGACTACGAAAAATAATGAAAACTTACAAACATACGTGTAGAACAAACAGATAGTATAGTTTTCTTATTGTTTGTGTTATTTGTTTTTGGTATATTTGTCGGCGTCACCGTTAGCGGTAGGTGCAGCGGGCCGAGTTACGCTGTGCAAAGCGGGACGTTCGCCTCCCCACTCTCCCCACTTCTCAAGCAACTTAATGTAAGCTAGTGCGCAGCGAAGAGGGGGATCAATGAAATATAGGATTGGCTTGTGGTCGTCACGCAAGCTCGTCCTACGGAATTTTCCATTCCGTTGAGTTTGTTCCGCGCGGACCGTCATTAAAATTATTATAATTTTCTGACTACCCGGTTTTTTTTTTTTTGTACCGACGCGGTCGCGGAGACCATACCCCAGCGATGCCGAAGCCCGGCACGCGCGGCTCGTTGGGCTGCGATGCCGGCTCACCGGAGTCCCGCCCGGCGCTGGATAGGACGTCGTCGATGCCGATCATCGGTGTTGCGTCGTCCTGTGCACCGCCGGCCGGCTCCACAAGGAGCGAAGAAAAGAAGACGTCCAACAAGAAGAAGAAGGAAGAGAGAAGAGGAGGGGGATCGAGCGCCGCTGCTGCTGCCGGCCCACCGACGCCACTGGCGCCTGCGCGCGCTGCGCCTTCGCCGTCGTCGAGCCGACCGCACGCGGTAGCGATCCGCCCCGCTGCGTTCCGCCCGGTACCCAGCCAGGCCCCGGGGCCTGCCGCTAACCCCAGTCGCGCGCCGCATGCGCGCGCCGTGGCACCGCCCGCGCTTGCTCCCGCACCCGCGCCCGTGCGCTGCGCCGCATATGCCGCCGCGTACGCCGCCGCTTACGCCGCGCGCCCCGCCACGCCGCGCGACTACCCCGCGCGCCCCCGCACACCGCCCGCGCCCCCCCGCGCGCCCCCTGCACGCACCGACGCGCCGCCGCGATTCGCGACTCCGCCCGCGCCTGCCGCAGCGACTACTGTGACCGCGCAACCGAAGACCAAAGCTGCGCCAGCTCCGCGCACCGCCGTGACCGGCGCCCGCCTCTCGCTGGCGGGACCGGCAATGGCTGAGCGTGAGCGACCAGCTAAAAATTCCGCAACCACCATGACGTCAGCAAGGTCAGTACCAAGCGCCACCCATACGCCCGACTCGCCGGCGCCTCCTCGTGCCTCAGCCTACGACTCGCCCGCGGTTATGTCGCCGTGTTCGTCCATCGGATCGAACATGTCGCTGGCATCCGCGGGCTCGACCGGCGATGGCTGTGCGCGCGGCTATATCGAGTCCCGGCCAGAACCCAGAGGCCAACGACAACGTCGACGCAGGAGCTCAAGCGAGACCGCAGCGGCGGAGGGGAAGCGGCTCTGCCCCGACTCGCCGCGGCCACCGCGCGAAAGCGCGCCGCGGAGTCCGGACCCGCCAGCGTCGCCTACTTTTGCCGACGCGGCGCGCCGCTCACCCCCGCCACCTGCGTCACCATCGCCGCCACCGTCACCGACCGCGGGGGTCAGGCCACCCCCCGCCCCCGCCACCGCTGCCAACACCCCCGATGCAACCCCCGGCGCCGCGACAAGAACGTGGCAACAAAAGCCGGGACAAAAGAAGCCCAGGTACCCGCCGCTGGTAGTTGAGAAGCTGCCAAACTGGGCCGCCCATTTCCGGGCCATCAGGGAGAAACTGGGCCGGCCTCCTAACGCTCGTCCATACGGAGGTGGAGTCCGCTTCACCCCAGACAGCGAGGAGGAGTATAGGCTGGTCCAGCGATACCTGACTGGCCTAGAGAAGGATAGCGGCGTCAGCTGGTTCGCTTACTCGCTGCCAGCAGAGAAGAGCCTGAAGATCGCCATACGGGGACTACCGGCGGATACGGACCCGAAGGAGATAGAGGAGGAGCTCCAAACGCTGGGATACCAGCCGGAGTATGTGCGCCATATCAAGGCCGCACAAGGACGACCCGGTTGCGTATTCCACGCAATCTTAAAGAAGACTCCGGACGTCCGGGCCATTTATGACACCACGACGTTCATGTTGATGCGTGGTGTCAAGATAGAGGCCTGGCGCGGAAAACGAGGACCCGCCCAGTGCCACCGATGCCAACTGTTCAGACACAGCTCGCATCAGTGTCACCGCCCGCTCGCCTGCGTGCGCTGTGGAGGGGAGCACGCGGCGAGAGACTGCCCGCGCCCGAGGGAAGAGCCGGCCACCTGCGTGAACTGCGGTGGCCCGCACCCGGCGTGCAACATCAAGTGTCCGGTGTTCCAGAGAGAGACCCGGAACAAGCGGGCGGGCACCGCCGCCATAACGGCCACATCACGCCGTCCCAAAGTGTCCTTTGAGAGGCCACAAGTGATGCCAGAAGAGGCCCAAGGCACGACGCTTATGGCGGCGGCCAACGGGCCCTCAGACAAACCAGCTACCTCCTCTGGGCGGAGGAAAAACAAGAGACGCGGGGGAAAGGGCAAGGGGAAGAAACCCGACCCACCCCAGGCGACCCAAGAAAACCCAATTGCCACCCCTGCCTTCAACGAGGCACAGGTTGTGATTAAGCAGCAAACTACCGCTAGCGCCGCCACGGCGCAGCGGACAACAAAGGAACTACCCAAGAAGGAGTTCCTAAAAGAATCCAGTGGCGGCGCCACCGACGCCAGAACAGCCACCGAAAAGTCGGATTTCACAACCTGTGCCATCAAACTACTGATGGACCTGATAAAGGCCATCAGGCAGGGACAGGATGTCGAGTTGGTCATCCTGGATGGCTTGGCCGCACTACTGACTCTGTACCGCGGCTAGGTCACCCAGGGCGGCCCAAAATGGGACGCCGGCGGCCTTCTGGCACAAGGCCGCCCCCCCCTCCGCCACCTCCCTCGGGACATGAAGACGGCACTTGAAACCTGGACTGACTTCCAGATAAGCCGCAGCCAAGTTACACGCGACTTATCTGTGACAAAAAGACTCCACACTCACAACACACACACCCTTTGCGTAACGTGTTCTAGGTTAATATAGGCACGTTACGTAAATACAGACAGACATACATGTCTATACAGGCACCCAAACTCACGCGTGCACGCGCGGCGCGGGCCGCGAGGCGCGCAAACACTGAACGGTGTTACACAATTACAATGCCGTTCACACCCACATTCGGCCCCTTAGCCCGGACAGTAACGGCTAGCTCTGTGATCTGGACGGGCGGGGGCCACTCACCTACTCTGTAGGCGCGTCGAGTCGACATCTCCGTCGCTGGTCGTCGCCGCCGGGCCTCCCCTAGGTAACTAGGGGTCTCACCTGGCGGCGGCAGACCGCCGAGATGTCGTGAAGAAAGCGGCGCTTCACTATAAGCGTCGCGGCGCTCCTACAGAAACAAACAAGAATCCACACACATAGGCGCACGTATCTCGCGTGCGCCAAGTATCACCCGCCAAGAAGCGACCAAAATGAGAGGCCCGTATTTACGGGTCGCCGTATGGCTTCTGCGGTCGGGGGGCCAAGCCCCGGCACCGCACGCAACGCCCCCTTACGGGGGCGCCGCGATATAGCTCCGAGCGAGGGGGATCATTCTTGGGGCAGGCTCGGCCCGGCGCGCCTGTTGTAGCGCCTAGAGCTATGATCGCGATCTATTTAATTAATTAACAAGCTATTGGAATAAAATAGTTGGTTACTGCTATATCTCATACTTTCATTTAATATGTCGGACCTCTGCCTTCAGGTTATTTCATGGTGATTATTTTATAAGAAATTGTGAGTGAAATAAAGTGATTGTGCTGTAACTAGTATCTCTATTTTCTTCGCTCGACAATCCACGCCTACTTACAAAGTGCAAGTGTAATAACGCTGATGAGGGCCTATCCCGATATCAGAATTGGGATTCGAAGGGCAAAAACCTGAAGAAAATAATGACGACAGTGAAGTGTGGGCCAACGTCTAATCTATTCAAAATATGGAGTTTTTGCTATCACGACTTCCGGCAACCACTTAACCGCAAACGTCAAATTTCACCGCAACTGCGCAAATGATACGGTTTGATCCTGATAATGATAATCGCTTCAATGGCACATGTCAGCGTTAAAGCACAACAGTCCAAAAATCAAGTGATTGAAGCAAGTGGCAGTACGAAACTTCACCAGCACCGAAGAGTCGTGATACGAACCGCCTCACCTGCTACGTGTATGGACAACCACATCATCCGGTGAGCTCGTTCCTTTTCTCTTTAATAGATAATCTGGTAGTTCGTTTGTAGCTTTTAGCTTTTGTCAAAAATCCAGGGCACTATGCGCTGTGATTTAGTTTACCTTACAGGTTAAAGAAAACGTTAAATATGAATAGCAGAATACTGAGCCTTGGTGAAATTCAACACGTCAGTGTCCTTTTTGTTTCATGTTGTACCTGTTAACTCAATTACAGAACCAGTTATTATAGGTAGGGATCTATTAGATAGTAGATCCATGTACGTACGGATATTGACAAAATTACATTCTATTTGGGGTAAGAAAGTTAACGTTACTGAAGAGTTTCATTATCATATACCACAACATCAACACTGACCTACATGGTGAAGATAAACTCGCATTAGTTCAGTGCGAAAGGATAATTGATTCTTTATTGGTAGTATGGTGTTAATGGTTAAAGCAATATATTTCTCGATAAGAAATTACAGAGGTTTCACTTACTTGAGAACGTTTTTAAACTTAAAATATAACTTGGACACACAAACTAAGCAGCTATTGTTTGAATTTATATTAAATCATTTAAGTTGTAATACCATTTCTTTTCGTACGCAAATAACATTATTAACTAACACATAAGTGTTAAATAAACTTAAAACTTTTCGATCCACCCGCAAAAGAAATAATTACCGTAGATAAGGAATGCGATCCTGGTGCCACAATGAAGCAATGCAGTAGTAGGGCAAGTCTGTTTAATGGAGTAGTGTTTGATAATTTAGAAAGTGATTTAAAAAAAAAAATGAAAATACCAAACGTTTAGTTTGCATTCTTTACTTCTACAGGTAGCTTATTATATTGTTGCACTCCCGCAAAAATAATTGTTCTCTCGCCATTGACTTCTTAGTTGCATGCAGCAAGTGCAGATGAAGCACTAAAGGAGGCTCTGTCTTTTCGGTGCGACTTCGCGGATCATTTCGGATCGGGGTGGATATTGTATTGGCGGATTGGACAGAGCAATTTTATGGTGAACATGGTGTAGAGTTGCACCTTGTTGCTAACCTGCCTTGTTGTTATTCCTACTTCATTGAATGTGACAGGGGGGGGGGGTTCGATTGGGCTTCGCAGGGAGTACAGACTTCCCTTTGTTGTGCGTCTAATAGAGAATGCAAATATGGTCGTAAGCATTTTCGTGCAATGCCCGGGGGAAGTGAGGGCTTGGTGCATTTAGCTACCACTTTGACTGGTAGCTTGAAGGAGGCCGAGGTGGCGGCAGTCCGCGATTGACGAGTGGAGTGGACGTCATCGGGTGGTTTTACTGATGCTTTGTCTACTTGTAGTTCACGTACGTTATCCGCCAGCTCTGGAAACCTCTCGGCCTCGGAGAGTGAAGAAACGTAATTAAACGTAACATTGGTACTACTCTGTGAGATAAAGTAAGGGTCCGACTCATGCGGGTTGACGTCCTATGGTGTGTGTTATTGGGTAGTCTAAAGAACTGGCTTATGCAGGCCGATGTTCTGGGTTATATTATAAAGTGATCGTCTAGTCTGAGAGGCTTTGAGATCAATGGAGATATGTGTGGTACTAGTGAGTGATCGGAGAGACGCTGATTGGTTGCCTGGTCCATGTTATCTGGAGATAACTGGCTGAAGGGACGCCTATTTAAGTTGTCCGGCTCAGTTCCCAAAGGTTGATTTTGTGGGTTATAAAACGTTGTAATGTATGTCACTGATGGACGAGCGTACAAAGTAATGTATCTACCAGTTTTATTCTTTTTACAGAAAAATGGGCCCGCGGTGACTTCAAGGGGATGGAGACGCACAAGGACGCTTCAATACTTAAATTAGTTTTATTTAGTTTTCATAGATGTCGTTTGTTAGTTTAGACTGTTATGAACATGAATTATGTGTCTGCTACGACACATTCAATGACATGACACTCTGACACAACACAGAACGCTTATGCACCTTGAAGTGACATTTTGCTGGTTGTATGACATGAGACTCGGTCGGCATCGCACAGGCGTGCTACGCATTCGGTGGAGTCTCTAAGTCAAGTCTATTCTTAAGATTAAAATAGTTTGTTTCTGTTATAGGCTCTAAAGTAAATGACTTTGGTGGTAGTGAAACTACCAATGAACATAGCATGTGTGGATTGTTGAGACAAGTACTTTCATACATTTGATTATATAATCTACAGGGACCATTTTAGTCCGGACTAACAAGAGACAAAAAAAAAGAGACTAAAAAGAGACTAAAAAAGAGACAAAAGAGAGACAAAAGAGAGACAAAAAAGAGACAAAAAGAGAGAAAAAAAAAACTGTATAAACTGGAGTGATCTTGAAGGGTCATTCATGACCGGACCAAGCAGTAACAGTCCTGAAGGGTTTGTTATAACCGGACCAGGAGATTATAACTCTGTAGGGTCGTAAGACCGGACCAGCAGGTTATAATACTGAAAGGTCATTTGACCGGTCCAGGCGGTTATAATTCTGAAGGGTCGCTAGACCGGGCCAGAAGATTATAACTCTGAAGGGGTAAACCGGACCAGCTTGCTAAAGTTCTGAAGGCTCAATAACGAGCGGTCCAGAATTAGTAGTAAACTCTGCAGGGCTGAACCGGACCAGATTACTACTATAAGTCCTGAAGACTCAATATTGAGCGGTCCAAAGTTGGTTGCACAGTCAGTAGGGATGACCGGATTTTTTGCTCATCGAGATTACTAGTCAGGATGAACGAACATGAATAATAACGTTATGTCTTTTTAGACAATGCTTGATGAGTCTACGCGTACGAGGACGTCCGCACGTCAGTATGGTCGTGTCGGCGTCACCGTTAGCGGTAGGTGCAGCGGGCCGAGTTACGCTGTGCAAAGCGGGACGTTCGCCTCCCCACTCTCCCCACTTCTCAAGCAACTTAATGTAAGCTAGTGCGCAGCGAAGAGGGGGATCATTCTTGTGGCAGGCTCGGCCCGGTGCGCCTGCTGAGGCGCCTAGAGCTATTATCGCGATCTATTTAGTTAATTAACAAGCTGTTGGAATAAAATAGTTGGTTATATCTATACTTTCATTTAATATCTCATACTTTCATTTAATATGTCGGGCAATAACCTGAAGGCAGAGCCTTCAGGTTATTTCATGGTGATTATTTTATAAGAAATTGTGAGTGAAATAAAGTGATTGTGCTGTAACTAGTATCTCTATTTTCTTCGCCCGATAATCCACGCCTACTTACAAAGTGCAAGTGTAATATCGCTGATGAGGGCCTATACCGATATATTCATATATTTGTGTATATTTATTTGTGCTTATATTTATATATAATTAGGTATATATGTGTGTTATATTTATAGTTTAGGTATCTATAAATTTACACATTTATTCCCAAATGTTTTTTTTTATAAATTGCCCCTACCACTGATTGTCTCTGCATCACCCAAAAGGTTGACTGGTAGAAAATGCCTATGGCATTAAGTCCGCCTCTGTACATACTTATGCGTAAAGTATTAAATAAATAAATAAATAAATAATAGCAAGCCTTACTTCTAGAAACACAACATTCTCACGTTAATTACTATTTAAATTTAGAACTATGTAGTATAAATCCTATGAAAACTTCATGGAAATTATTCTACAAAAGTTGCCTCGCAAATGTGTGCCACGTGCCGCTTTCTCAACTACTAAACTTGAAGCGAACACGAAATTTTCTGCCCTTTCGTTCTCAAGTGTTTTTAATAAAAGGTCATAAAACATTAACCATACCTGACATCTAGCTTGTTAAGCAATTTCTAATCCTGCTACCTAATGATAAGCAAAGTTCCCTTTGCTTATCAATTGCTTATGCATTGTGTTTCCAAAGGCGGTTTACATAGGACGGTACAATATCTACGTGGAGTCTTGTTCAAGTCACCGTTTGCTTAGCAACGTTTTGTTCATCGTGTTGGTGTAATATACGGCCTAAACTAACAATCAAGTTTGCCTAACTGAGGTAATGCCACCAACACCACAACAACCCGCGTTTTGTTATTGTGGCCTCAATAAAGGAAATATGTGTAATTCTCAATCACTTACTCTTGGCTTAGCATAAGGTACACGAAACGATAAATTGCGATGGATGAATTGCAATCTATTTCTTTTGTAATAATATTGTCAATCGCTTCACTTGCATTTGGTAAACGGTAAATTTGCGCATCAATGTACATCAATCACGTAAATATTTACAGTTGCAATTGATCGTTTCGGGTTGTCGTTTTAAGTATGATTTTCTGGATCCATTTCTGTCTCAGGTTTTTCTTAGGGAACTGTTAAGACAAGAAAAAATTTTCGTTGTAAATCGACGGCCTGTTTGTTGTAAGTTAAAATTTACCTAAAACCCCTAAAAATGATCTAGGGATAAAAAAAAGGAAATGACACATAGGTACCTACCACCCGGTTGGTGGAACACCGCTTGGGCCCGAGTGGTCCCGTTTGGGGCCAGCAAAAAAATGTACCGTTAAGCACCGCTGGCCCTATTTGGAACCACCCGTTTCGCGCGGTTAATATCTAATATTATATAGAATAAGGTTTAATATCGTCTGTGGGCGGTTTCACTCTGGTCTGACGGTCATCAGACTCATCAAATGAATAATTAAAAACCATAAACTATGCCTGACATTTTAGCAAAATTATGTAGAAAACGCGTAGTCTAGTCTGAGGTCCTAGATTTTTTGTGAAATTAAGTGTATTTGTGTCTTAATTGACGGTGAGTGGATGAATATTTATTTATAAATAGTTATTACATAGTTCATCATTGGTTGTGTCGTTTCATCGTTATTTGTGCTAAAAAACATCTCAACAATATTTGTTTTTGTACAAAAAAGTCATACGTAAACAAACTGTTAGTTGAAATCGTTGGTATGAAAAAGTTATATATTTGCAAAATACAACTCTCGTAATACGAATACTGTTAATATTTGACAATATGGTCTGTTTATTCAAGAACCCAAAATATTTTACTAATAGTGGGTAGAATCAATAAAAAAAATTGGACCATTTTTTTCGAGTTGCGTAGCGGGCCTTACGGAGCTTCAAGAGTTTAGTAAAATAAAAAAATTATAACGGTATTTCAGCAGTTAAAAAATGTGGCGAAATGTGGGTGTAATATAGATACACCTCCGCCTAACCCTTCGGGAATGACAGGCGTGATGTTATAGTATGTGGTGTGTTAAATGATAATGTTAAATGTGTTTATTTCTGTAAGTTTGCACAGACACTTTTACACGTCTATCATATTTTAAAAACTAGATGAGATCTGGCTTTCCTATCTGACTACTCTTAGAAGAAAGGCCGAAACAAACTCAGAGGTCACAGTTTATTTTAAAGTCTAGACACAATCTTGGTTAGAACATGTGAAGACCATGGTGATTGGTGTCTGAAATGGTCTTTTGAGGAAAGATCACACAGATTCAATGGACCTGTCCAGTCAGTGCACGCATTTGTCAATAATAATGCAGCTCAACTCAGAACTTAAGGAGCTCAACGTTTCGACGAACATTACCAAAGAAAGGACTACTATATGGGTGGGCCGGATCATGATTAATACTAACTCAGAAATACAAAAACAATGAAGCAATGACCCACATAGTCCTCACATTTACAATTATTAAATAATATATTTTAACAAAGCTACATATGATAAGTTAATTCAAATAATTTGTTCCCAGTAAGTGACAATAGACTACTTTATAAGACTTAAAAACTTAATTCGCACTTAACCAGATGTATGAACGTAAACCAGGCAAAAGGTTCGTAGCAGGTGACGTTCTGTGGTTTCTGTCTACCCCCTTGGGAAGGAGGCGTGAGTTTATGTATGATATGTGTGTTCGCACTTGTGTGCCTAAAGCGTACCGTACGCTTTTTGAGAACACAAATGTTATAAATAATTCACTCAGACCACGTGTGAATGACCACGAGTGAAATATTTATGTTATAATAATTCTGTCTACCCCCTTGGGAAGGAGGCGTGAGTTTATGTATGTTCGCACTTGTGTGCCTAAAGCGTAGCGTACGCTTTTTGAGAACAATTATGTTATAAATAATTCACATAGACCACGTTTTCAACATGAGCGGTAGCTTTCTTAGTAAAATAATCACTTACGAAACCTTTATCAGGGATGATGACAATGTTTTATTTTTTATCAAAAAACAATGTTTGTTTCCAAATAGTGCGAACAATATTATAAAAAAAGTGTAAAAGCTTATAAAGTTGCCAAGTTACAAACGTTTTAAAAATAGTGTTAGACAAGGACGACACTATCGTAGAAGTGACGTCACGACGGTTTAACTCCATACTAGCGCCATATATTGTCCGTACCGCGCGACAAGGACGGGAATAATCGCCTCCAAAAACTTTTAATGCGTGTAGCTTCTCCATCGATTTAACAAGTTTTCTCGATTCTGTTTTTTTTACTAGGTGTGGGTTTAGAAATTACATTATATTTTTTTGAATATTTAAATATTATTCATCATCCCTATTCTTTTACCACAAATATGTGGTGTCTACGTACACTCCATGAGTTCGGAAGCGACGCACGCCCTCGCCATGACAGCAGGAAATTAATTCTAATGCTCCAGTTACTTGCTCACGCGTCGAGTCGCCGTCGTGGTTTTGACAATTTGACACCGCACGCTCTTTGACATCTGCAGTCGACGAAACCGACATAGTTTAGTAATAGAGGAAATTGGTAGTTTACTGTTTAACAATTGTAATATAAAAGTGTTTGTGATATGGCAGTAACATTTCGAATATGGGAGCGCTTAGAGATTTTACCGTAGGTACGACTTTTTAATCTGAAGTTGCGTTTTATTTATTATGCCTGAAAATGAAAACTGAAGATACATAGAAAAGACAATAAAGACCTCCTCATGATTGCATTATTTTTACAGAAAATGTGAAACAGTTACCGTTTTTATCGCAATCAACCCACAACACTTAACTATCAAATAAGCATTTTTAAACTGAATATTTTATTTGCAAAAAAACGCTGTAGGTATCTATCAGATACTGCATGAAATTAAAGCAAATTCTTGTGTTCAAGACATAAAATTAAAATAGGTCCTTGCCAAAGTTATTCATTGTAGTAATTAGCTTACCAGAAACTTATTAACCATACTAGCTGACCCCGCAAACGTTGTTTTGCTACTTTTTTTTTTTTTTTTTTTGAAATATAGATGTTGGCCGATTCTCATAGATACCGGATAAGCACAAAAAATTTCATCAAAATCGGTCAAGCCTTTTCGGAGGAGTATGGCAACGAAAACTGTGACACGAGAATTTTATATATTAGATGTATTACAGGCTTTAAAATATTACTTTAGGTAAAATTCGCCGCTTTTCGGCCGCGAATAAGTCACCTGATTAATTTAGATGGTCGTTCTGGCCCGAGTTTGTGACTACATCCCAATTTAATCCAGCAGCTTGGGACTTGAGCTCATTGGATTAACGAAAATTCACTAAGAAGCGCCATCTTATTTAAGTTTCTCGTTCAAATATATATTAAGAATCTGCTGGGTTTTGTTTTTGGAAACTTGAAAACATGTCGTCATTTCAAACTTCGTCTTATTTCAAACAATATTTGTGGACGAAAAAGTAGGTTTTGAGATGTCTTAAATTCATTAAAAACTAAAACGATGAAGGACTATTTACGTATTATAAAATACGGCCTGTCCCAATAGCTGCAATAATTTTCATTTCTTTTTACATAACGTGCTTTGGTAATAAAGGCAGACTGGGTTATCACTCTCAAGCTAGGCAAAGACGGATACTAATGAAGTGTTAACTAACGACACGAACACAAGCAGCACACCATTTATATTCGTATAATTAATCCATAATTACTTCCCTCGTTGTTCGTCTCAAGTAACGAATCAAAACGAAAATCATTAGGTTCGTTTGCAATTCAAATGATTCTTTGTGAACTAAGTTCGAACAATCGTTAATGAAATTAGCTAAAATTCAAAGAACTTTAGCCACGTTTTGGCGAAGGACGATAATTTGTGAGAATGGCAATGTTTCGCTTTATTTATCGTTATTGCGATGTTCGCGCTATTTTTCAGCTTTGCGTTTGGTATTCTTGTTTTTTTGGTCGTAGTGGTGTTAATTCTGGTTCTATTATTCAGCGTTTGCTAAAAAGTTTGTTTAGGGGAAAATGCGTCCAATTTTTTGTTGATCTAGTTAGTATATTAAATCACAACTTTATCCCCAAAATTCTACTAACATTGTTTGAAGGAATTTAATCGACGTTGCTAGTTTAGTCTTTATCAAAAGTTTAACGTTTAACATACGAACTGTTAGTACAAACTTCAACCTAAAGCGACAACACTTCACAAAGAAAGTTACGTACTCGGTCAACTATGAATATCATGACGCCATTCAGTCTGTTTTGTTTAACTGCAGTTACGCAAACAAAGAGACGGTTACCTTCTCGTCGTTAGCGTATGTGCTTAAGTGTTAACTAGGTGGCGGAGTTTAGAACATTGATTGGTGCAACCCTACCATGCCAATGTATTGTATTTGGAGACGAAGTTTGAAATACGTTAGTTAATTTGCAGGAATTATGCAGATGGCAGTTTATATTAAGTTGTTTTGTTAGTTCCTTCCATTTTTAACATCTAGGTTTAACTAATTCAAAATATGATATTTTTAGGGCTCACTACCTACGCCCTAATGAAAAAACGGAAACTGTTATAGGATCACTCGTGTGTCAGTCTGTCTGAAGGTCCGTCTGTCACAGCAAATTTGCTCCGAATCTACTGAACCGATTAAGTTGAAATTTGGTTCACATACGAATTTCTGTGACCCAAACACGAACGTGTGATAAATGAGTTTTAGATATCCCCATATCTAAAACTCATTTATCACACGTTCGTGTTTGTCACTTTTGAGGGGAAAGCTAGAAAATTAAAAACAAATGTTTTTTTTTGTTTAATTTTAAAATAAACAGTTTTGAAGTTAGTTATGAAAATACATGAAAATTTACGTTTTTTTCAAATTACCTGTAAATTACCACATCTTATCTCCGAAACTACTGAGCCAAAGTTTTTGAAAAAAAAACAGAAATTAGTTCTTTATTTACACATTACAGGAAAACCTATAAAAGCCTCAAAGTCTAAAAATACCATGGTAAATCTTTCAATATTTTGCGTACTAACTTACAATAGCAGTTGGAATGTATGGCTAAAACATGTTTTCCAACTACAATGTCAAGTTTGTTCTTTGATCTGGGGGCATGGTCGTACCCCCGCCAAGACGAGGCAGAACATAAAGTAGGGGCACTACCTACATTTTCTCGAAGCTTTGCGTCGTATTTTCATGCCTTCACAACTTTTTTACTTTAGATTTTATTAATACCTAAAATAAGTCGATTTCGTCACTGACTAACTCACTCACTCGCTCATCAAAACCTCTATGGATACTTCTCGAAGCCCTAGAAAGCTAAAAGTTGGTACGCAGGCTAGGATTAGCAAAAAAGAAAACCCTCCAACCCCCTTAAATAGAGGTGCAAGTCTGTATTTCTTACGGATAATCGGTACCTACTTCCATTTGATAAGAAAGCTAAACAATTATGTACATAAACAACAAAGTAGAAACTTCTTTTCGTTGGCTATGGTGAAAGTAATTGCTGGCGTGACCAATCCCACCAAAAACATTTTATTTAAACTAGATTTCACTGTTCAAAAGGTATCAGATCTTGTGTAGAGTCAAGCCCCTAACTCTACAAGGCATCTCTCTAACAACCTTACATCTTGGTCAAAATGTCCGGTTTTGCTATTCCATTGAACTATTGCAAGACACAACATTGAATACCAGTGACTTATTTTCTTACCATAAGTCCGAGAGTGTCTGTGCGACGGCCGCGAAATGGCCAACCATGCTCTGGTTTCAGCAGAATTGTCTAATGGTTTACGCAATCAAAGACGGGTATAGAGAGGTCGCAAAAGATTCCAATGGCATCTTGTGCTTCTTCCCAGGCGTTAAAAATTTACTTTATTAGGGTGACACCAGCGCAAGTGGTACAAGGCCCTTTGGTTAAACCATGAAACATGGAGTTAATAATAATGTGACGTAACATTTGATAGGGCATTAACTCATAAAACACCTTACTGAGAACTGGCAGAGTTGATACATGCCTATAATTGTTGGGTTCTTTACTATCACTGGATTTGAACAAAGGACTTTACTGTGTTTCATGAAATCCGAAAATACTCCTTGGTCTACACTGGTGATAAATATGGATATAATTATATTCCAAGGGATTGCAGACCTGAGTTTTCAATTTTAATTTCTACTTGATAACCGCGCGTTTCTGAGAAAAACCACCCTAGCAAATGATAAGGTGGGTGGTCTTTCTTGCATCAGAAGCTTGAAATCCTACAATAACCAAACAATTTCAACACAATTCACAGTTTCAACCTAGTTCAGGCAAATTAGCTACTGTACTCTTTTTAATTGTTATGGTATTTATTGTAAATGTGTCCCCTTTTTAGATTAATCAACGATTTGATTGTTATTATTTTATGATTAATTTGAGGACTCTAATATAAAACCAGTAACACCTTATCCCTACTTATTAAAAGGCTATGAGCACTCAGTAAGTAATATGGCGTTCTCGTTTCTTACATCATATGATGTAAGTGAAAGTTTCATTAATTAAGCCTTATTTGCAGGTTTTAACGGAGGATTTGTGAAGCGTAGTAGTTATTATTTTAGTCAACAATGTTTAATTTTGTAATAATAAGTGTTAATTTGATAATACGAGTGTTCATCTGTGAATTTTCTGTAAATAAATTACTAAAACAGTTCGGTTTTGTTTTTAATTAGGTCGGTACAGTACTCGGGCAGAAATGCACACATATATAAACACCACACATATACACATCACACACACCATACTCGTACACATAACCCACATAAACATCACACACATCGCATACCTTTTAGAAGTGTATGGGTGGGTGACAGAGACGACTCTTTACAAAGTCTTAAGTATACAGGGTGGCAGGGAAATTTAACCTATTCCTTGAAGACGTTATACTTAATTAAGTCCAGTTAACTAGGGGACATAACTAAACGAAAAAAAAAATAATTATGCAAAAAACTACTCCACTCTAAACATTTAATTGATACTTTTCTGAAAGCTGAAATATAAGTGAGCATTAACAAAAATGCTTGCCTAAAACAAAACAATCTCAGAAAGAAAAGGTATTAAGTAAAAAATCGAAGAACCTTTACAGCTCGGTAACCATGCAGTTTTGACCCGTAGTTTACTGGACTTAATTTGTTTCAAATGACAATTAGGATAACCCTTTTCAAGGAATAAGTTGAATTTTACTGTAACCCTGTATAAAACCGCAATTTTAGCTGTCATAAATCCGGTTTCGTTGACCAACACTCGAGCTCTCTTAATTATTATATCCAACCAGTCACAGTACGCTGAACTATAAAACCCAATATTTAAAATAAAATAAAAATTACTAACTTAGATTTTCTAAACTAATATTTTAAAGAGAAAAAAAATGTTTTTTTTTGTATGTTTGTTTGTTACGCTTTCACGCTAAAACGGCTGAGCGGATTTGAATGAAATTGGCACCTGGGTAGACGATGGCCTGGATTAGGACAAATAATACTTTTTTTCCGATAATACCCAAGATCGTGACTGTAAAGCCGCGGGGCGCAGCTAGTGTCAAATAAAAAGGACTCTGATTATTTTAATATGTAATTGAAGGCACTTATTAAACATATGCTACATGCAACATTATAATAAGCTACTTGTTAAAAGTGCTAATTTAATTTTAAAAGAATAGATTTGCTTTCATAACACCATGACCATCTCTCATCTCCATTACTAATTCAATGACGCATTAATGTTGTATTTTCAGAAATACACGAGTGTACAAACAGAATCGGTTTAAGGATATTTGGTGAAAAACCAATCATGATTCGATTATTAAAAAAAAACAGAGAGGAAAACGTCGTCGTTGCGTCGTTTCAACTATTAAATATGTATCAAATCATTTAAGTATTTTTTTGTCAAATGTGCAGCCAGCCCCGTCTTGGTCACATGCAAGTTTCTACCGAATGTATTTTACCTAGGATAGACCGTTCGACTTACCCCAACTTCGACAAACAGATAAAAGCAAGGATTCCACTTGGTTGAGCAGCAATCCTGAGCCAAGTTCCTCACTTCTTATCGTGCTAGACTTTGCAAGTTATGTCTTTTGGGATGCAGCAGTTAGCATTCACTGATTGTTTGGTGATTGCAAAGGTTGAAAATTTATAGAAAGTCGGTAGTGGCCGTCCTCTTAAATCGGCTTTTATATTAACCACAGATGTAGGGAATCTGGTACCACATAAAATATAATACTGTATTGAGGACGGTATCCACCGCGAGCATTCGCTTTGCGAATTGGTTATAGAAAACATTCGTAACGCAGCCAACATTCATTCGCGAAAGAAACATTCGTTCGCATGCACAGCGGCATGGGTTTTCTGATTTGGATTCACCTAACTGTTCACTTCCCGAATGAATGATCGAATGCGAAATAATGTGAAGCGAATGCTTCGCGGTCAGTAAATAGTATTTTATTTAACTCTGAAAAAAATATGGACAAGTGCCAGTTGAACTCGCATGGAGAGGTGTTCGTACGATGAAGAACGTTATCCACAAAATCGTTGCATTTAAAGTAGGTTGCCAAGACTCACATAACGATTGCAATGTCAAAAAGTTATCAGATCTAATGTTGAGCCAAGCCCTAACTCTACAAACTTTTCATCTTGGTCAAAATGTCCGGTTTTGCTATTCCATTGAACTATTGCAAGACACAACATTGAAGACCAGTGACTTATTTTCTTACCATAAGTCCATAGGAGTGTCTGTGCGACGGCCGCGAAATGGCCAAACCGTACATTTAAACAGTAACGGTGGAGTTTCTTGCCACTTCTTCTCCATACGACTTTTTCCTACCTGTTTCATTATTTATTATTTGCCAGGTAGTTTTTATTTTATCAGCAGCTGATTTTATTTTATTACTAATATATAGAGCTTTAGCTATTTTGCACACATTTTTAAATAATTTTGAATATCTTGCAACATACTGATGAAAGCTTGTATGAGTCACATGTTGCTTTAGGCCATAAAGTTCAAATAGATTTTCTCTACTTTTACGAATGCCAGGAGTGGCCCACTCACTAAATAAAAACTTTGTATTAATACTTTTAGTTTTTAGTGGAAAAGTTTTATTAAATTGCGTGTTTAATAGTGAAAAGAACTCGGCGTAGAACTCATTTGGGTCACCTATATTATTAAAACTTTGTTTACATAATTGACTGGCCAAAGAATCATTTAATTTCTTTAAATCTTTACATGTAATTTGCCTAAACATTATTTGAGTTTTTTGTAAAGGCGTATATGAGCAAAACATTATTGTTTGTCCACTGTGATCAGATGGCAACTTATTTACTATTTGTTTCTGTAAGTAATCACAAGATAATTCCAAGATAAGTTTACGGGAAAATAATTTGGTAGTAAAAGAAAAAAAAAACAAATGCATGCTATTTAAATTACCTAATGTTAGAAGTAGCTAGTGTGACATCATATAGAATGGAGAGAAACTAGAAATTATTAATCAGACGGTTTTCTTAGGAATCACGCTGGACAAGAAATTACAATGGGGCCACGTGAAAGAGAAGGTCTACGCCAACAGCCCAGCGTCGATTCAAGACCTCAAATATGGAATTCGTGAGGTTATCGAGGACATAGGGCAGCCACCTTGCGATTTGGTTATGGAAAATTTCATGAAAAGGATATGGTACTGTAAGCGTGGTCGTGGTGGTCATTTGCCTGATGTTATTTTCCACTATAAAACGGCATACCTTCCTCTTTATAATGAAATAAACATCCGATAATTTATATTAAAAAAATGCATTTTTCTTTGAATAACAAAATTACACCTCTTATTGGAAAACCCTTTATTATAATGTAAATTTTGACGTTCAATAGTGTCTTTTAAGTACCTATTTGAAACAAATGCTTTGACCTTGACTTTGACTTTGTTGAGTGTGGACAGGGAGGTGAGTACGTAATGGTGAGCCCTAAGCTTGTAAACCCGTCGCCAGTTTTATTGTGTGAACGGGGCCCTGACCAGTCTAGCGCGAAGGGTGTAGTCACTAGACACTAGGTGAGTAGTTGAAAGGGAAGACTGTACACCAGTGCCGACTAAGAGATCCCCTAAGGCCGTTTAATCTCTGGGACCCGTCCAAGTACCTGCCTCTCCCTGAAGGGGTTTGGCGCGTGTGATTGGGAAGACACCCCACTCGGCTTCGTTCGACTGTGGATTTTACCCAGAAGGGGCCTAGTGAAGCTACTCACACAAAACGCGCGTAAAAGAAATAGTATTTAGATCAATTAATTGATCTGAGATCGGTTTAGTTGGGGCGACTACGAGAGACGTCACGTAAACGTAGCGAAAATGATTCACAACACAGTCTGCGTCGAACGACCTCGTCACTATAACGCAACGCCACTTGCGTTGCGTGCGGTACCGTGGCTATGCACCCCGGCCACGGATGCTGCATGGTGGCCTGTAAATGTGAACACCTCATTATCGTTGCCTCAATGGCAGATAATACTAGGCACGCGCGAGCTACGCGCGCCCATGTGTGTGGTTGTAATGTTTGTTTCTGTAAGAACGCCGCGACACTTATAGCAAAAGCGCCGCTTTCTTTACGACATCTTGGCGGTCTGTCACCGCATGTGGAGACTAGTTACCTAGTGGAGGCCCGGCGGCGACGACCTGCGACAGAGATGTCGATTCGACGTGCCTACAGAGTCGGTGGTTGGAACCCACTCGTCCAGATCACAGAGCTAGCCGTTAAGTGTCTTGGCTAAGGGACCGTCATGCGTGTGTGACCGGTTTTGTAACTGTATGAAACCGCAGACCGCACCGCGCGTTCACGTGTGAATTTATATGCCTGCATAGAGGTGGATGTCTGTATGCGTTTACATAACGTGCCTATATTAACCTGGAATACGTAACGTAACGGGTATGTGTGTTGTGAGTGTAGTCATATTGTCACAGATAAGCCGCGTGTAACCTGGTTACAGCTTATCTGGGAGTCAGTCCGGGGTGATGGGATCGTCGTCCGCGACCAGGTCATGGGGCAGGGGTCTCGCGTCAGGGGGGCGTGCATGCCAGGGCACAATGTCTTTGACGTGAGTCAAATCCGGTGCGTCGGCACGCGCGAACAATCCTTTCGCGAGGCGCTCCACAAATTCATCCAGGTAAATATATGAAAAAATTCTAACGTACATGATGTTTTCATTAATATATTGAACAGGTACCGTCATGATGTTAATATCCTTAAACATTTCCCTTAGAGAATCGTGTCTGCGGAGATTATGGCTCTGATGGCTCTTTGCTGCAGAATAAAAATAGACTCGATGTCTGTAGCCCGTCCCCCAAAGTAAAATACCGTAAGACATGATACTATGAAAGTAACTAAAATAGACCAGCCTCGCGGTATCTATATCAGTAAATAGACGGATTTTTCTGACACCGCAAGCTGCTGAGCTTAGCCGTCCTGCGTGATACCCCGGAAAACAGTTATATCGACGAATTCTATTCATTTTCATATTACTATATCACAATTTTATTATAACTATTGTATTCTATATAACGATTTTCTTTGCCAAATGTCCAAGGGTAGTAACCCTTGACATTTGGCAAAGAAAATCGTATGCACTTTGTTTTATTTCAATGTATTCCAAAGCAGCAGCAGCAGCAGCAGCAGTGGCGTTATTAACGTCGTCAAAATTTGAAGCACGTCTGCCTTAAAAATTAAGTAAGTGTCTTCAGCAAATAACACCATTTGTGGTTGATTTGTTAATAAATAGAGATGGAGTAGGTCATTAAAATGCACTAAAAAGAGGAAAGGATCCAATATCGAGCCTTGTGGAACGCCAATTTTTACTTTTAAACCAAGTGATCTGACACCATTTATTTGAACTGGTTGTTTATCATTTAAATAAGATTTTACTTAAATACTTATTTAGATTTATTCCTTTTAGGCTTTCTTTGGCTGATTTCGTTCCCTGTAGGGTAATTTCGGAGACACATTGATGATCCATGCAATGAGTAGTCTAGCTTAGGCATCATGCATCAAAGCCTATTCAGATAAAAGGGGTATCGCATCGCGGTTTGCGCGTTTTAGCGTGAAAGCGAAAAAAATAAACAAACTTACTTTCGCATGATTATTTTGGTTAAAAATAAAGAAATACGTGCTTCTGTGATTTTATCAAATCAGTGGTGGTAAAATAGGTGTGAACGTTTGTATAAAAATCTGTTTATCTCACGTGAACGTTCTAACGGGACAAGACGTACCTAATGTTCTTCTTCAGGATGCCATCCATCTCCTTGACAATTTTTATCGAAATCCGTTTAGTGGTTTGGATGGGAAAAGATAACAGACAGACCGAGTTACTTTAGAATTCATTATATTAAGGTGGGTGCTAAGCAGTCCGCTAAATAAAAAAAAATCCTTTTTGAAATTAGTTCCATCTAAGAACTTTTCAGAATATATCACATGAAAATTCTTAGGTGGATTTTTTTTTTAAAGTTTGACACTGGATATGAAATTGTTGATTATTCAGTACACATATCATTCCTACAGTCGCGAATCGCATTTTGCGTCGCATCACTATATGACGGTACAACAGAGCTGCAATTCGCAATAACAATAATAATAAAAACATAATGGATGTATGCTTGCACACTTTAAAGGTGCAGCGCAAATCGGAAAAGCAACCCATAATGGTATAACTGACTATATAGATACGCCGCTACATCCTTACTATACTATACATATGTATAGTAAGGATGGAGCGGCGACGTGCCACAAACAGTCTAGGTTTTATGTGTAGCCGTGTGTACAGGAACTTTGGCACCAGTTTTCTAAAAAAGAAAATATGGCGTATGTAAAGGCGTCTTCATTTAATTAGCTATCTGACGAAAAATCAAATTTAAAACAGCCTATACTGGCAAAGTTAGAATTTGAAATTTGTTGATGTTGTAGAAAATTTGGTTGCATTGAAAGGTGGGTTAAAATATAGATACCATTGAATAGCAATAAAGGCCATTTAATTAGAGAGTTAAGAGAAAAGTGATATTTAGTGACGAATTCGGGGAAAAAATACACGAAATTTGGTTTTGCTCGAATTCCATGAGTTGTTACCTAGGCTTTACGGGGTGCTTAATTGTTGCAAATGCGTCACATTACAAATTGCAATTCACCGTTTTATTAGATCTAAAGCCCGTTTGTTAATAGCAAATATAATTTTTTAATAATTAAGGATGTATCTTAAGTTCGTTGTAAATATTTTAGAAATAACTTAAACTAGGGCCATGGGTCGATAGTTTTCTAGATATTTCTAGTTTTATGATCGAAGTTTTTAATCCGTCAGGGTCAGATTCCTGCGGTAACGCATAAATTTAAGATATACAAGGCTAAGATTAGTGACAGAGAGATGTACCTATACTTTAATAACTTTAGCCCACACCATTTGTGTTTTTAGACTTCTAATAATCTGCAGTATACCAAGTGGCAAGCATGGTTTCAAAAACATGGACATTTGTTTAGTAGACATAATTTTAGAGTTATAGGTACAATTTTATGGACGAAATAGTTATTAAAAGTATTGGACATTTCACGGCGGTGAGTTAAAGTTCTATCATTCATTTTAATGCTGGTTTCAGTATCCTTTGGTACATTGTGTTTTGCTTGGTTTATAATTTTCCATTCCGTTCTACTTTTATTGTCTGACGTATTAAGTGATTATTTTGTGCGCACCGAGTTAATCTTATTATTTTATTATATCTTTTTGAATATTGTGTTAGTTTAGTTTAGTTTATCTCGTTTATTTATTTTCAGAATCGCCATAAAATTCTACGTTTTTTTTACGGCTGGACTTGAAACCCTAATGAGCTTTTCGATAATTATAAATCTAATATATAAAATTCTCGTATCACAGTTTTCGTTGCCATACTCCTCCGAAACGGCTTGACCGATTTTGATGAAATTTTGTGTGCATATCGGGTAGGTCTGAGAATCGGCCAACATCTATTTTTCAAAAAAAAAAAAAAAATTTGCAAAACAACGTTTGCGGGGTCAGCTAGTACTGATATATTTAAATGGGAAGCAAAGATCGTAAAATAACTTATTATTTAAGAAAAAGTTATAGGCTACATTTTGATCACAAGTTGTGTACATTTCCGAAAAAGACAATTTCTATATATAAGTTATTAACTTATGATTTTCCTCATTATAGTATCTACGTTTAATTTTCCAGCTCTTAATCTGGAATAACTTTTTAACATGACACCACAATATCTGAGCTCTGTGATCAGATAATGAGAAGTCAAACACTTCTGCTTTGCAAACTGCTCTGTGATGTGTGAGTGTGTTGCTTTCCTTGGTAGGATATTTTCATAAGTTAAGCATGTGTGCAGAAAACAGATTTAAATTTATCCTATGTGAATATTGCAGGTAAAGTAAGTTACCCAAACAGAGTCATTTAAATGTCACACAGAAGTTGCAACATTATATTCTAGCTTTATTTTAGAAGAGCAACATAATTTTCCAGAACGCATAAACAAAACAAAGCCAAACTAGTTTAAACGAAACGAGTTTCAGCGTTCAATATTAATAAATTGTAACCAATGGACCAGGGTTTCATGAATACCAAGCGGTGTCATTACATCTGGGACGATCCTAAGCAAACATGTACCGTCGCCAATAATGCACACAATATTGGTTTAATGACAATTCGCTGGTTAATTCAATAGAAAACCGACCCTTTTTTATGTTGTTGGTGAAGCATTAATTGATTCTCAGCGTTATGCGAGGTATGCCCTTCTGGGGACGGAATGAGTGGATCAATGTTTTACGTAAAATTATACTGTGTCCCTACATTTTGTTTTGTGTTGCATACTGATCAAGTTAAGAGCGGAGTTAAGAAATCAGATTAAGTAGAAGGTTAGCGATACAGGGCGAATTTTAATTATCATGTGTACCCCGCGAGAATCGAAAAATGACCAACTGCGTTTGATGGTCTATTCTGACGAAATTGCAGTAGCAAGTTCTGAGGTCGCCAAAAAGGACTAATACATACCTTAGTCTGAGATGTTTGATAATTAATACAGCTCAGCTTTTATTAGTCATACATTTATGAACTTACATAAGTCCATTGCCATTTTTTTATAGAATGCATTTAGTAGCCAACAGGCAGGCATGCCAAATGGCAATTGGTCACCGCCGCCCATGAACATCTGCAAAGCACGTGGCCTCTTAGAGACCAGAAACTCTATAGAACTTTGCCCCATTTAATAAAAGTAATGTACAACCATGCAATATGCCGCATCTTACTGCTTATTACTATTTATTACTGATAACTAAACATTTAGCCTAATGCTTGTAGAACTTGCGGTTTCGAACTTGCTGTGTAGAACTGTGGGTTCACATTTTAGGGTTAGCGCTACTTCAGAATCGTGTGAAACAAGAAAAAAAGACGAGAAAAAAAGTACTAAGTAGTAAGTTTTACTATCTTAAGTTAATACATATGAGCAGTAGTGGCCCAGTGGTAAGGGCCTCGACTTACGAGTTGTAGGTCATAGATTCAAATCCAGGCAAGTCGTGTGAATTATTTTTACACCACTGCTCACAAAACGGTAAAAAAAACATCGTAAGGAAACTGGCATGTCCTTGAACCAAATATTCGAAGACATGTGACGTCGACCAACCCGCACTGGGCCCATGAAACAGTCTATAATGCTAGCAAAGTTAGAATTTGAAAATTGTTGCTGTTGTAGAAAATTTGGTTGCATTGAAAGGAATAGCAATAAAGGACATTCAATAAGAGAGTTTAGTGTAAAAGTGATTTTAGTGACGAATTCTGGGATTTTTTAAAAAATAAACGAAAATTGGGTTTTCTCGAATTCCATGAATTTTGCCTAGGCTTTATGGGGTGCTAACTTGTTGCAAATGGGTTACACTATGACGTCCTCCTAGGAATACGTCAAATTACAAGTCACCGTTTTACTAGATGGACGCGCCCGTAGCGAGAAGGGTAGGGCGAGGGCGGCGCGGGCGCCAAACTATGGGACCAAACGGTATTTTCCATCTCAAAAATGGTTTGCACAAAAGTCGTAATACAGAAACCGTTTTGAAAGTTTTATATTCTAAGAGGACAGAGCTATCCGAAAAGCAGCAAAAAAAAAAAACAGAAAAAAGGTTTAGGTGTATAAAATTACAGCCAAACTTTTATACTTTGATAATTTTAAATTTACTAGATTATTCGTTATGGAAGGTCAACTTAATATATTTTCTATTTTCTCAACTATACATTTTTGGATTGCTCAAGATCTCTAGTTTATAACTGCGTTAGGTTTTTATGAGAAATATACTTATTTAATTTTTAAGTGTCATAAGGAAATTTTCCGTCTTTTCAATTTTCTAGTGTACCATTGAATTCGTGCAGTACCTCAATATCTGCAAATTCTGACTTGAATACATCTGCAGATCGTGGTAGACTAAAAAAACCATATGACGCGTGTTCGGAGAGTACAAAAAAACGTAAAAACTTGGAATTACTCCAGGAATATGGAATGGGGCATGTGCATTACGCTTATGTACAAGGTTTGCGATCTATGGGTGAAAATGACGAAGCTTCGATTGTGAGTATTGTTAGAAATACAGAAAAGGAGGAGAAAAAACTCATGCTTCGAAACATTTTACGGAGTCCAGATGGTGTACCTTCCTATATCAAAGAAGAAGCATTATGTACATATATTGAAACCGATCTATCCAAAGCTCAATATTCCTACCTGAGGCTGAGACTTGTTGAGAAGAACTTAGTTTCTGTATTACCATCATACAAAACTTTGGCTGAAGCAAAGAAGGATTGCTATCCTCTTGCGTCAAGCATAACCGTAACGAACATAAGTGCCAAAGAGAACCTTCAAGATCTCTTAGAACATACTGCCTGTCGTATTATAAAGATAGACTCGTTGTCAAAAAAAACAGCCGTCTCAAGCTGTATAGCAAATGGGGTTGCGATGGATCCTCGGGACAAAGTGAATTTAAACAAGTATTACCTGAAGAGAATGAACAAATATCGGACGCTAATATGTTTATAGTTTCACTTGTACCATTGAAACTAGTGGATGAAAAAAGTAAAGCAGTTATATGGCAAAATCTGATATGCTCTTCAGTTAGATATTGTAGACTCATTTCTCTGGAATTAGCAAAATAAACTCCAGAAAAAACTACAGCTATTGTAAGTGAACTCGAAGCAAAAATTTATGAATTAACTCCAACGCGAACGCCTGCAGCAATAGAAGGTAATATAATAGAAGTAAGACATGAGCTGTTCATGACTATGATCGACGGGAAAGTTGCTCAAGTGTTAACGCAGACACCATCGAGTGCTTTATGCACTGTTTGTGCAGCAACTCCTAGACAGATGAACGATCGAACAAAAGTAACTGCAAGAATTGAGAATGAAGATGCGTTTAAATACGGACTGTCTACCTTACATGCGTGGATAAGATGTATGGAAATGATTCAGCACATTTCTTATAACTTAAGATTTAAAAAGTGGACTGCATCGCCTCCAGAGAACAAAAAGATGTACGTCCAAACTCGTTTCCGGGAATTGCTTGGTTTACACATTGATAAACCTCGTCAAGGTTCCGGAAACAGCAATGATGGAAATATGCCAAGGAGATTCTTCCATAACTATCAGTGTTCTGCAGAAATCACGGGTATTGATGAAGAGTTGATCAAGAGATTATACATAATTCTGCAAACCATGTCATCGGGATTTTCTGTAAACGCAGTAAAGTTTGGTGAATATACGCTGGGGACTGCACAGTTATATGTGAGTAAATATAACTGGTACTATATGCCATCTTCAGTCTATAAAATTCTTAAACATGGTGCCAAAATAATCGAGCATTTTGCAGTTTTGCCAATAGGCCAATAATCTGAAGATGCTCAAGAAGCTCGTAATAAAGACTATAAGAAATATAGGTTAAATCACGCTCGAAAGTGTTCCAGATCAGCCACAATGGAAGACGTTCTGCGCATCCTGTTGTATACTTCTGATCCATATATATCTAGCTTAAATAAAACAAGTATTGTGATACCAAAAAAACTACTTGACGAAGCCAAAGAGCTTTTAGTATTGACAAGTGATGATTAGAATTATGTGTTTTTATGACATGAATCGTATGTTTATTTAAGTTTATAATTATGTAGTTACGTAGTTATTAACTTATTAATAATTTTAATTTAACTTCATCTAATTCATTCAATTCATTTGGGGTGGTAAGTTGCTCGCGTCCGTAGGATTTACCATCTTTTTCTAGACCCACCCTACACGTCTCCCCCGGGTGGTGCAAAACGAGCAACAACGCCGAGTCTCGGGCGGCGGTAACAAACGTGACTCTGCAGGACTAAAAATTCTGCTCAGTGGCGGTAGGAAATGACCCCCACAAGCCGTAACCCTGCAGTCATTTTCATGGGAACGGTGGTCTTGGCTTAATCGCCCGGGCCAAGAGGAAGAACACCTCAATAAAAAATTACCCCTATCTTACGGTGGGAACGTGCCAAGAGGATACCAATCGGTGGCTAGTGGGAAACTAGTCTCTAGCGCCAACCTCGATGCACCGGGCAATCATCGAGTGTATATAGCCTTCTCACAGGGATGGGCGTCACCCTGTGAGTGACCGTTTATTGACCCTACTCGTGGGAATAAAAATGGAAATAAATTTAAATGAAAACAAAAATCTACCCCCAACTCAACAAAATCGGAAAATCTACCTCCAACAAGTTTTTCACAAAAGCTTATTTGAAACTCGACCCAGAGCAAACTCTTTTCATGGAACCACAACTGTAACAACTCCAGGCATTGAAACAAGCGATGATACACACATATCAAGTAATGAAAACTTACCTTTGCAACCGCCAGTGAGTCCTGAACAAATACCACCGCCGTGGCAAAGAGAACCTGGCTCAAAAAAACGTAAAATAGCAGACTCTCCTCCAAGCCCAACTACTGTTACAAGGAACAGTTTTAGTAACCTCCCAGTTGATGAACCAGAGCAAGTTACTGCAAAACCTCCAAATAAACCCCCACCCATAATGCTCTATGGAATAGACGATGTGCATGAGCTTTCTA
This sequence comes from Dasypolia templi, assembly GCA_963555695.1. Lineage (NCBI taxonomy): Eukaryota > Metazoa > Arthropoda > Insecta > Lepidoptera > Noctuidae > Dasypolia > Dasypolia templi. The sequence goes on from OY743138.1 coordinate 24,703,223, forward strand.
AGTTAATTGAAACTATCATCAACCCAACCTACTTCAGACTTAAGATAGTTAACAAGAATTTGCTTCGGGTTATGATAGACGAGGTTGAAGACTACAAAAAAGTTGTTAATCTAATACGACAAAAGGGTCTGATCGGTCACACATTCACAAGAAAAGACACGAAAAGCTACCGAATCGTTATAAAAAATCTCCACCACACCACTCCCCATGATGCCATTGTGGAAGAAATTGAAAAAACAGGCAATAAAATAAGAGGAGAAATCATCAACTGCAGAATTGGTCCTGACAAAAAACCCACATCCACAATTTTCATAAATCTAGAGCCTAGTTTATGACACAAATCTATTAAAGATATGCAATACATCTATCACCAACGTATTAAAATTGAGGATCCACGTAAATCCAAAACAATAGTGCAATGCCAGAGATGCCAGCAATATGGTCATTCAAAAAACAATTGTATGCGGCCATTCAGGTGTGTCAAATGTAGCGAAGGCCACAAAACAGCAGAGTGTCCGAAAAAAGACCGCAATACCCCTGCTAAGTGTGCTTTGTGTTCTTGCGACCATCCCGCAAACTACAAAGGGTGCCAGGTCTACAAAGAGATCCTGGCTAGGAAAACCAACAGACCAGGTCCCCACCATACAATAAACAGCGAGCACAATAGTAAAACATCGCCTCGTATATTTGACTTCAACAACAGACCAGAGCAATCTATTTCAACAAATAAATGTGATAATAGATCCTACTCTAATGTTGCTCCCAATCGTAAAAATACAGAACGAGCTGATGATCTAGATCCTCCATTTTCACAACGATCTTCGATCGAGGCTATTTTAACAAAACAATCTGAGAAGATAGATTTACTCCTTCAACAAATAGAAACACTGTTAAACCTATTGACAACCGTAATATCCAAAATGAACTCAAAATGACATCCTTGCGCATTGCAACGTGGAACATAAACGGATTGTCACCCAACACATTAGAACTTGAAGCAATCCTTTACAAAAATAAATTAGATATAAAGCTTATATCAGAATCTCATGCAACAATAAGAAGTTCGTATCGCATAAGGGGTTATAACATCTATGCTACGCCTCATCCCGATGGTGGCGCTCACGCAGGAACAGCACTCGTCATAAAATCTAACATAAAGCACTCCGTCTTGGAAGCACACTCAATGGCCTATCTACAAGCCACCACAGTCAGGTTAGATGATCGAGCTGGTCCAATCATCGTGTCAGCAATTTACTGTCCGCCAAAACATAAAATAAGCGAAGGAATGTTCACAAATTTTTTCCAGACTCTTGGACATCGGTTTATTGCTGGGGGAGATTGGAACGCCAAGCACACATTTTGGGGCTCACGATGCACGGTGACTAGAGGCCGAGAGCTGAAAAACTCAGTGGATAAAAACAATTTGAAACCCTGGTCAGATGGTAATCCCACCTACTGGCCTTCTGATCCAAAGAAAGTTCCCGACCTCTTGGACTTTTTTTATTTCTAGCGGAATGAGTGATCAATACTTGTTTGTTGAGTCATACCTGGACGGATCATCCGATCACACTCCCGTGATACTCAACATTAGCAGCAACAATATCACCACAGAGAAACCTGAATCCTTGCACAATTACAAAACAGACTGGGAAGGTTTTAGAGGTTACATTGAAGACAACCTAAACCTCAATATAGCGCTTAAGTCACCAGATGACATCGATGATGCATGCATATATTTCACTAACTTAATTCAAGTGGCCTGCTGGATCAATTCACCTGAGTTAAAAAGATCATGCAAACTTCCTTCACAACCTCTTGACATTAAACGAAAGATCGAAGAAAAACGTTACCTCAGAAGAGCTTGGCATCTTTCCCATCATCCGTCGGACAAGACTAACTTTAACCGTGCCACGAAGGAACTAAAAGCCATGCTAAGGGATACTGCAAATATGTCAATGCAAGAGCAAATTTCAATGTTATCTGCCTCTGATCAAGGCGAGCATTCCTTGTGGAAGGCCGTTAAAAATCTCGACAGGTCACAAAGTTACAATCCGCCCATCAGATCCCGCACATCTTGGGCCAGAACAGACAAAGAAAAGGCTGAGATGTTTGTCTTACATTTGGCAAGCGTCTTCAAACCCAATGAGGGGCTTAACCAACAAGAAGTTGTAGATATATTAAATCAGGACCTTCAATTATGTTTACCTATTAGACCAACATCACCCAAAGAAACCGCGATGGAAATCAGATCGTTGAATCCAAAGAAGGCTCCTGGGTTTGATTTAATCACGCCTAGAGTTCTAAAGGAGCTACCCAAAAAAGCAGTTACATTCCTGGCCAGTCTGTTCAACGGAATATTCAGAACGGGCTATTTTCCCAAACTATGGAAAATCTCCTTAATAATCATGCTCCCTAAACCTGGTAAACCAGCGCACGACGTTACATCATATCGACCTATAAGCCTCACCCCAGTGTTGTCTAAACTCTGTGAAAGAATTTTCTTGTCCAGACTCAAAGTAGTCATGGATGAGTGTGACCTTATCCCTGATCACCAGTTTGGATTTAGAAAGTCACATTCAACTACCGAACAGGCACACCGAGTCTACCATGTAATACGCCAGGGCTTCGAGAAGACGGAATACACCTCTGCGGCATTTCTAGTCGTGCAACAGGCCTTTGATCGTGTCTGGCACAGGGGCTTACTGTGCAAAATAAAGGAAAAGCTTCCCCACTCAGTGTTTCCCATCATAGCTTCATATTTAGATGGCAGGCAATTCCAAGTAAAACAAGGAGACGAAAGATCTAGTCTGTATAATATCGAAGCTGGAGTTCCACAAGGATCGGTTTTGGGACCCTATTTGTATAATATTTTCACATCGGATCTTCCAACTACTGAAGATGTAACGGTAGCAACATACGCAGACGACGTTGCTTACCTTGCGAGCGACAAAGAACCGGATATCGCCAGTAACAAATTGCAAATAGTACTGGATAAAATGAACACATGGCTGCAAAAGTGGCGTATCTGCGCCAGTGCTCAAAAATCAAGTCACATTACCTTCACCCTGAGAAGAGGCGATTGTCCCACAGTAACATTGGGGAACACAACCCTACCACACACAGATTGTGTTAAGTATCTCGGTTTTCACCTGGACAAAAGGCTCACCTGGACGACGCATATAAAAAAAAAGAGATCAACTAAACGCCAAATATAAAAACTTATATTGGTTGATGGGTCGTAACTCAGTCCTATCTTTGGAGAACAAACTCCTGCTGTACAACTCTCTATTGAAACCTATATGGTCATATGGCATCCAACTATGGGGAGTGGCCAGCAAAAGTAACATAATGTGCCTCCAAAGAGCTCAAAATGCTATCTTGAGGAATATTGTCACTGCACCATGGTTCACACGGAATGATGAAATCCATGATTATCTCAAAACTCCTACTATTCCTGAGGAAATAAACAGACATAAAAAGCGTTATGCTGATCGTCTAGCCATCCACCCAAATCCTCTGGCTGTTAAATTGCTGGACAACAGCGAATCTGGCAATCGGCTAAAGAGAGGTCAAGTATTATAAAGAGGTAGCAGTGGCAATGGCCCCTGTACCTGTAACGTTAACTTTATTCTCGCAACCGAATTGATAATAGTCTAGAAAGGACTGATGGCAGTTATTAATAAAAAAATAAAAAAAAACTTCATCTAAGCAAATAATTAATTTTAATAAAATAATTATATATTCATTTATTTTCAGACAAAGTCCATTTGGGGTACATTAAAACATAATAAAAATAAATAGAAATCACACACACAATAAAATTATACTCAAACATTCGAATCAAATAAAATGAATTTACACAAACATGTCATTAAAATCAAATCAAATTTATAATAAATGCGAATGTCAAAAACAAATTAAATTAAAATACATACACACATGTCATTCAAAACTAATAAAATAAAACACACAACACAACAATATTTACGTAATACGAGGTGAGGCGCTACTATGAAGCTGCATCCACCTCTGCAACAGGGGCATATCCCACCGCTCGGACAATACCTTCAGGATGCCGTTCGAGCTGTTTTGTAGGCGACTTAGTAGCGAAGCGCTCCGTTTTCTTATTATCGCGAAAAAATCATCAGTCCGCGCCTCAGCAAACATAGTCGAGGCACTACAACACCGCGGGAACCCTAACAGCATCCTGAACGCATTGTTGTACTGCACGCGCAGTGCGCTGTACGCCCGCTGCGTAAAGTTGATCCACAGGCTGCACGTGTAAAACGACTGACAATATGCCTTAAATAAAGTCACCTTTACTGGTCTAGTACATCGTGCGAACCTGCGAGCCAACATATTACACCGAACAGACAACGCCCTGCGCTCCCTCTCAATATCCTGATTGTCACACAGGTCATCGGAGACCCAGTGGCCCAAATACTTGAATTGATTGACCCTGGTTAAAGCAATGCCGCAGAGAGTGACAGGAGGTACAGATGAGTAGCTTTTGGTACCAGCTTTAAAAATCATAAACTCACTCTTTTTAGCGTTGTACCTGAGCCCATGGGCCTCCGCATATGACTCACATAAGCGCAGAAGTTTACGTAACGCACCGACCGATGGGCTCAGCAGCACCATATCATCCGCGTAGCTGATGTTGTTTATACAGACCCCATCTATAGAACACCCAATATTAGTGCTGCTGAGCTCACCGATCAGCCGGTTCATATACAGGTTGAAGAGGCGAGGCGAGGATAACCCCCCCTGCCTCACTCCGCAATCCAACCCGTACACGTCCGACTGCGCACCCGCCCATCTGACACTATTCAGCTGCTTATGGTACCAGTATCTGAATAAAGATACAATCTCGTGTGGCAGATCCGTTTCACATTGTAGCTTCTGCCACAGCTTGTCATAACACACCAGATCAAAAGCTTTTGACAGATCTAAATAGCATGCATATACTGGTGTGCTTCTGTCTGTGTAGTACTGAACAGTTTGCTTGAGACAGAGGATAGCACTCTCAGTTGACAGACCAGGTCTAAAACCAAACTGAGCGTCATGCAATTGCAGGTGTTTCTCCAACTGTTGGTCAAGCAAACTGTCCAGCACCTTAGCTATGACAGTCGCAAGCGAGATCGGTCTGTAATTATCAAGATCTGAGGAGTCACCTGTCTTATCCTTAACGATTGGCACTACAACCGTGTGCATTAGATCATCGGGCAAATAACTATGACTAACACACAAGTTAAAAAGTAAAGCAAGGACTCTTGGCAGGTGTACGCCCGCGTACTTCAGATGCTCGATGCTAAGACTGTCGTGACCAGGGGACTTGCCTCTCACCATCTTCTTTATAACGCTAGCCACATCTTTGGCATAGAATCTGACAATAACATCCCCAGAGCGATCCTCGGCAGCGAGCATCTGAGACGCAGACCCGAGCGGTGACACCACATTGAAATGACGCTGAAAGGCGCAGGCTATGTCCCGCGGCTCATGCGCGCCACCCACACTCACCGGAGAGCCCGACCTTGGATTCAGTTTATGTGTGTGTTTCCAAAAGTCACCAAAATTTTTATTAGCATGATGTTCCGCAATAATATCCATTTTAATCTGAGTTTCATTGTCTTGACAGTACTTTAATTTAACTTTAAATATTTTCCTAGATTCACACATTTTATTATAAACATAACCAGATCTAGGACGTCCATAAGATACCCACGTCTGATAACATAGTCTCGCCCTCCGGTAAGCATCACTAACATGCCTGTTCCACCCTGTTACATATTTAAAATTGTTCCGTTTAGGTACAGTGCAGCTTTTCTTAGCGGCTTCGGTCAAAATATTTACAATCTTATCATACATTGAATTTATGGTCTGTTTGTGTCTCTGATCACTACACATTCCATCTGCGCAATATCTAAAGTCTAGTGGGAAATCAATCTGCTTTAACTTTGAGTTACAATAACTTGTATAACCTTGTGTTTGCTTATGGTCTCTAATTCCCCATTTGACATCACTAACAGGGTTAGTAGGGGTTGTAGTTTTTGGCAAAATTATATTCATGTTACATTCATTCAATAACGGAAAGTGATCAGACCAGTATGTATCATACAGTACGCACACATCCACAACCGTGCGCCGCACCGCACTTGTTACTACGCAGTGATCGAGCCATCGCCGGCACCCGTGTGCCTCACTCACAAACGTATATGTATCGCGTGGCAGCCGCTCAATGTCCAGACACGACCACGATTGTTCCGTACAAAAAGTAAACAACTCGTCAGAAAACAGCTCACCTGGGTGCGCGTTGAAGTCCCCGAGAATGAACACTGATTCCACATCATTATTCTCAATAATCGCGTTTAACTCACTAAGGCACTCTGTAAATTCGGTCAAGTTACCGATCGAATTGGTAGGCATGTACACTGATATCACTAGCATCGACCGACCGTGAAGCACTACCTTTATCGCTGCGAGACGCACACTAGCACACGCGATTACAGACACCGTTGGAAACACCGCTTTCCTCCACAGCAAAGCGACCCCCCCGTACGGCCTTCCTCTAAGCAATCCAACGGATGTATCAACAGCAGACTTCCCAGTAAAGGAAAATGCGTCATCAATACTACCCAGGAACTGTATGTCGTGAGGCAGAAGCCAGGTCTCCTGTAGTGCCACAATGTCTGCCGCTCGACAGAGTCCTCTTACACATTCGACTGACCTCGTTACACTCTTGCAGTTGAAAGTAATAAGTTTAGTTGTATTGTCCATTGACTGACGATATTACTCCATTCATCTCTCGGTAGGTACGTTTGTCCGCATTACGACTGAAGTCAACAAAACGGCGATATAATATCCCGTCGGGCCAAACGTCATCCCTCAGAAACATTTCTAGTTTATGTTTAGGAACAAATACTATGTACCCATCATACTCCTTATTTATTTTCATATTCATTTTATCCACTCTAATGTCTAGGTTTGTATTCTTCAACAAATAAGTTTGTATATCATTTGCAGACGTCTGCTTGGACACGTTATAAATATAAATTGGAATTTTAGTATCCGCCGCCTTAAAGTTATTGTCCGAATCAACCATAGCTTTTCCTGTATTTCCAACAAAACGGTTCCTTAGCCGCTTTTTCTGAACCAGGGTCCATTCCTCGTTAAGTATTTGGGGATTGGACTGTGGTTTCGCCACACCATCCTGCACAACATCAGAGAAACTTTTCCTGTTTTGCGTGCAGTTAGCGGCAGAGGCCGGCACCGTCGTCGGCTGACTCACCACCGCCTTAGACAGAGTGCGAACAGCTGTTATTTTCTCACTTGCAGATGCCGCTACGTTCACAACTGCGCTAGGTGTTTTTATCGCGCTACCTTCGTCCGACAAAATGATACGCTGCTTCTTTAAGGGAGTCTTTGCAGACTGTTTTTCTTGAAATTATATTTTTATATTTTGCATTTAATTATATTTTGCATGAAAATTTTCAACATTTTATATTTGTAATTTTTTACTTTAAAAGTAATTTTTAAAGTAGCAGTGTTTTAATAATCCAATAGCAAAAGTATTCAGAAATACGTACACAAAATTTTAATTCAAACTGTCAATTAACAAAAAAGTTATAGATTTTTGAGATAGAACGCACCGTTTGGCCCCATAGTGCGCCGCCGCCGGTGACGGCGGCCGACCCGACAACTTTCGGCCAGAAATAGCGTAGAAGCACACACGTACTTCGATCTTTAATGTCGCGATCGCACGTGGTGTGTCCACCATTACTGTAAAGTGCCGTCTCATTTAAATGCAATATACTTTATTGAACAAGAGGTTGAGACATTTATTATTTGAATCCTCATCACAAATATTTTAGAAACTCGGGCAATGGGTCGATAGTTTTCTGGATATTCTCAATAATATTTCTTAAAGATCGGTTTTATGATCGAAGTTTTTAATCTATCAGGGTAGACTCCTGCGGTAATGCATAAATTTAAGATAAACAAAGCAAAGATTAGTGAGAGAGAGAGAGAGAGAGAGAGAGAGAGAGAGAGAGAGATGTATCTATATTTTAATAACTTTAGCCCACACTATTAGTGTTTTTTACACTTCTAATAATCTGCAGTATAACATGAATATATCAGTAACTGTTAGCCAAATTATGTTCGTAGATTAATAAGCTATGTACCTATGTGTATTTTAAATAATAAACGAGAATAATAATCATTAAAACATTACTAAATACGGCGGTCGTCAGGGTAAAAATTTGTACATTGTTAAACTTTCGTTACTTTTTACTGAATTTTTGTTACTTTTCGATAAACTATCACTCAATACGAAATCTACACTTATGGCCGGTATATAGAATACAGTTAAAAACTATGAAGATAGACTGAATTACTTCAAAATTAAATCTTTACACTGGCGTCGTGATTATGCAGGTCTAATTTTCTTATTCAAGATATTAAATTGAGCGCCTAGAATCAATTCTATTTAAATATAAGCGTGCAAGGAGAGTTGCCGCCTCAAAGGACACAGTTCGGGATCCTCGTGCGATACGGATAGCCATTTTCCGCTGCAGGCTGTTGATTTTTGTTCTGCAGTGTCGGACGCCTAACAGTCTATTTGACCAAACAGGTGCCCCATAAAGGACCATCGATCTCACAACACCCGCGTAGAGGCGGCGAACTTCTTCTCGAGGTCCACCGAGATTGGGCAACAGTCTGTGCAATGCACCCACTGCCTTCCCGACGCGGGGAACGAGGCGCTCAAAGTGCTCTTCGAAGCCCCACCGACCGTCCAGGGTTAGGCCGAGATAGTTAATGTATCGACCCACCTGGACTTGCGCATTTCCCACTCTGACCAATGAGCTGGGTGGCTCTCTACTCCTCGGCAGTTTGTGGAACCAAAGTGCCTCAGTTTTATGAGGTGCTATAGAACGCTGCTGCCGGAAGCCATACAGGCAGTCGGCAAGGTCGGGACCAACACGTGATAGATGGTCGACGAGCCTTTCGGCAACAATTATTTCGAATAGTTTGGAAACCTCGTCGAGCAGGCAAATGGGACGGTATGCAGAGAGAGACTCAGAGTCCCTGCCTTCCTTCTTCAACAATACCAATCCAGCCTCCTTCCAGTCGGAGGGAAAAACGCCCGCTTGAAGGCAACTGTTGAACAACCGTCTTAGGCGGTCCCCCAGGGCAATCAAAGCCAGAACCCAAGCGCGACCCGGGATACCATCCGGGCCTGGCGCTGTGTTACGATCCCCCAAACGTCTCACGGCTCGGTCTAGCTCGCTTTCAGTCACCGCCAACTCGTCAGACCAGTCTGAAGAAGACAAGAGTGGCGATGGACTGTCCCTAACTGGAAAAAGCGTGTTTACGACTCTCTCCAGTAGATACGGATCCATGGTTTCTGTGATAGGAGGAACCCATGGACGTAATTTGGCCATGACCAACTTGTAAGGTCTTCCTCATGGATCCCTGTCCAGCCCTTCGAGAAGCTCCCGCCAGGATCTTGACCTGGCATCTGCAATGGCGTGTTGAAGATCCATTGTCGCCTCCCGGTACGATCTATAGCTTGTGGCTATTTCCTCCTCCGTAGCTCTCGGCTGTCGTCTGCGTCTGGTGAGCTGATACTGGCGTGTTGATCTAAGACAGAAAACACGCAACTGTGCGAGATCGTCCGACCACCAATAAACCGCACCTGGACGCTGGGCGCACCTAACCCGGGGCATGGAAGCGTCGCAAATCAACGTCATCTTGTCCCGGAACCAGATTGCCTCTTCCTCAGGATTGAGCGAGTGCCCCTGGGAACCAATATCTTCCGGCCATGCCACAACGTTAGCAGCTGCGACGAGCATGTCTCGATTGAGCCGCTTAAGGGCCCATCGCCGCGCCGGTATGACGCATCTGGGTGGCACCACGCCGCTGTCAACTTCGGTGGTTGCTGAGGCACCTGTTACCGGTAATACGGAAACACATGCTTCGGATGGAACTGTGACCGCTGAAACATCACGGGAGGCTGACGCTGCGGACAGGATTGTAGGCGCACTTTCTTCTCTAATTCTAAGCATTACTATATTTCGAATTTTGACCCCAATGTCCATGATTTTGACATGTGGTGTGCGGAAGTCGATCGCGGGCGCGAGGTGTGTCAGTGGGACGATCGGGAATGCTTGGGACGCATTGGTGGGTGTTTACGGGGTGATCCTAAGACGTGGTTCAACGATTGGGTGACCCGTGATCGATCGTGGTCCAATTTTAAAGGGGAATTCCGATCATTGTGCCCACGCGAGGTTGATATGGCTACCGTGCTATATGATGTCATGAGTACAAATTGTAATAAATTCACTACTTGTGCTGAATATGCGCGGAAGACACTGTTGGGATTGAACATTTTTAAGGGGCTTTCAGAGGAACTGAAAACCGCTATTGTGATCCGAGGCATTTCCGATCCCCAAGTGAGGGCCGCGACCGCCAATGCTAAGTTACAGTCAAAGGAATTAGTTGAATTTTTGTCAGTATACTTAAAGCCTAAGGGCGCGCCCCCTTTTAATAACAATCCTGTTCGCACGTCAAACGCCAATTCCTCTGATCCGCGTAAACGCAAGGTCTTGCAGTATGATCGATTAGAGTGCTTTTCATGCGGAAACATAGGTCACAAACAGGCTGTTTGCCCTAAAAAGTCAGCAAAAACCGATGTAGATTCTGAAAAATCTTCGGCAACAAAGTCAAATTCTAAACCAATGACTTACACATTCTGTAAAAAATTGGGCATACAGTCGAAATTTGTTTCGCTAAGGAACGTGTCGAATCCACATCAAATAATAAAAATAAATCAAGCAGCGTAAATTTTTGCTCAAAGCCTCCTCCAGACACGACAATGTGATGTCTGCGGTAATACAAAACGTACCTATTGACGCTTTAATTGATTCTGGTTCTGATATTTCGCTGATTTCTGATTCCGTCTTAAAACATTTTAGTTTAAATTAAATTCCCACCTATCGCCGTATGCGTGGCATCGGAAGTCAGGATATAGAGTCCACGTCGTATGCAATCAAGTCAATGTACACACTTATTGAATTTCCTGAAATATCTTTAGAAGTAGATCTTTTTGTTATTCCCCCGGATTGTATTCCGGCTCCGCTTTTGATTGGCACTGATGTTTTAAATCGTAGCGGAGTTACATATATTCGAACAAATGACTCGCAATGGATAGTCAGGATTTCGCATGTAAACAACGTGTCGACTGTAGAGTTCCCTACGATAAGGACGGCTTTGATTGGTGATGAAAAAGAGTGTTTGTTAGCTCTATTAAACGAGTTTTCTATACGTTTATTGCCGGTACAGCGACCTCTACAGTAAACACGGGTTGTATGGAGATAAAACTTAATATCGAGATTCCAATTTACTACAGACCTTATAAAGTCTCCGTAGACGAAAAGCGTCCAGTTCGCGAAATAATTAATGATTTGATTAGTAAGGAAATTATTCGCGAATCACAGTCTAATTATGCGAGTCCTATCATTCTCGTAAAGAAAAAGGACGGGTCTGATAGAATGTGCGTCGATTGCAGAGCTCTAAATGCTATCACTATTAAAGAACGATTTCCGTTACCGTTGATAGATGATCACATTGACAGGATAGGCAATTTTAAATTCTTTACAAGTCTTGATATGGCAACAGGCTTCCACTAGGTGCCGATGAAGGATGATGACTCCATTAGTAAAACAGCGTTCGTAACGCCCGAAGGCCATTACGAATATTTGAAAATGCCCTATGGGCGCGCTAATGCACCTATTATCTATCAAAGAGTCATCGCCAAAACTCTGAAGCACCTGCTGGATACAGGTAAAGTGTTGGTTTTTATCGACGATGTGTTAGTCATGTCGAATTCTGTCAGTGACGGTCTTAAAACTTTGCGGGAGGTATTAAAAACACTCACAGACGCGGTATTTTCGGTAAATAAAAAATAATGCACTTTTTTTGACACCGAATTCGAATACCTAGGAAGGCTTATTGGTCATGGTCAGGTACGGCCGAGCCCTAGTAAGACCAAAGCTTGAGTTAAATCACCTAAACCATCTAATGTAAGAGAGGTTCGTCAGTTTTTGGGTCTGGCGGGCTATTTTCGAAGGGATATTGCTGGGTACGCTTCGAAAACTGCTTGTACTGCTAAATTGACAAGAAAAGGCCAGCCTTTCCTATGGGGCTCGGAACAAGACTTAGCACGTGATTTTGTTATTAAAAGTCTAACTGAGGAACCCGTTTTAGCAATCTTCAATCCCACTCTGCCCACTGAGCTTCATACGGACGCCAGTGCTATCGGCTATGGTGCAATATTATTGCAAGAACACGAAGGTAGACGGAAGCGAGTTGTCGGCTATTTTAGTAAATCCACGCAGGGTGCCGAGTCCCGTTATCACAGTTACGAGCTTGAGATGTTGGCAATCGTTCGAGCATCACAACACTTTAGACATTATTTAATTGGCATACATTTTAAAATAGTAACCGATTGTAATTCGCTGAAGTTGACTGAGCGTAAAAGAGACTTGTTGCCTCGTGTGGCCCGTTGGTGGGTTTACATGCAAGACTTTCAGTTCACGCTTGAGTATCGAAAAGGTTGCCTCATGCAACACGCAGACTTTTTAAGCCGACAGCCCGCTACCGTGCTCCAAATTAAAAATCCGCGAAATTGGGCGAAGATTGCTCAGACGGCTGATTCTGAAACTCAGAGCTTGATGCAAAAGCTGAGGGATGGTCAATTGGATCCTACATGGTTTTTCATAAGGAACGATTTGTTGTACTATAAGTATTCACATACTGGTGCAGATTCTCGTCTCCTTTGTTTTATCCCTAAAGGGCATAGCTTAGTTTGTTGCGGGTGTTTCACTATGATCATGATCATATTGGAATAGACCAAACTACTGAGCTTATATTGCGTCATTTTTGGTTTCCTGGGTTAAGGACTTTTATTCAGAAATATGTTGGTCATTGTATTGTTTGTCTTTTACATAAGAAAGTCCCTCGCGCTCCTAGGATACCTTTTCAGTGGTTAACACTGACGCCCTGGGTCAAACGGTTTCCAAAATATACTCATCGTGGTAGATGCTTTTTCCAAATACTGTCTGTTGTACGCCCTGTACAGACAAGATACCGCTGAGCTAAAACGCGTATTTTCTAATACAATCTCATTATTCGGTACTCCGTCAACAATTGTGTGTGACCGTGGCAGAATGTTTGAAAGTGCATCCTTTCAAGACTGGGTTACTAAGTTGGGCTGTAACATACATTTTATCACGCCTGAAATGCACCGTGAAAACGGGCAAGTTGAGCGTTATTGCAGGACAGTCCTCAATATGTTGCAAACAACAAGGGTGCGCAGTGGTCCGATGCGTTGTGGAAGGTGCGGCTCACCTTGAACATAACGAGGCAAGCTACGACCCGCACCTCGCCTCTGCAGCTGATGACTGGCGTTGAGGGGACTACTCCAGTGCTGAGGTCTCTTGTGCGAGACGTCGCGCTGAACGATTCGCATCCTAACCGAGAAGCTTTACTGACGCTGAGAAGACAGAGGGCATCTGAGTTGCTCGCTGAAAATCAGTAGCGGCAGGATGTGCACGTCAACGAGCGTCGCCGCCAGCCGCGTGCATTTATCGTCGGCAGCTTTGTGTTCGTGAGCAAGGGCTCGCAGAACACAGGGAAGCTGGACTACGCATCCCGGATGCGTGGCCCGTACAAGGTGGTACGAGCGCTCCCACATCACCGGTACGAGCTCGAGCTGCTTGCTGGCTCGTACGGCAAGAAAACACAGACCGCCGCAGAACATATGGTTCAGTGGCGTGGTGAATGGACCCCGGACGCTTGCGAAGTGTTCTTCGATCATCTCGGTGGTGGTGAGTAAAAGCAGTATTGTGGCAGGTTTTTACTCGTGGCCAGGTGATTTTGGTAACTGGAACTCGAATAATGGTTGCCAGGTGACTTTGATTTCTGAAACCCCGATAGTGGTTGCCAGGTGATTTTGGTTACCGGAACTCAAATAATGGTTGCCAGGTGACTTTGATTACTGGAACCCCGATAGTGGTTGCCAGGTGATTTTGGTTACTGGAACTCGAATAATGGTTGCCAGGTGACTTTGATTCCTGGAACCCCGATAGTGGTTGCCAGGTGATTGTTATTGTTTCAGTAACGATTGAGGTCCGGAACTCTTTCATTTATAATAAATAATAATAAAAAGTTTATTTCGGAACAATAACACACACAGTACAAAAAAAAATGAAAACGATGAAAGCTGCAAAAGTATAAACTGTAGCGCAGCTAACAACGCCCTTCTCCAGATACGGAATGGAATGATGTTCCATGCAATTTGTGTTACGATAACTTCCCTACTACCCATTTTGATGTTATTGCTTGAAGTTGTGATAAAACGCTTGTAGTTTCATTGCAATGGGTAGCCCCAAGTTAAGCTGCCAGAATGCTGTGTTGATATTCCAATATTGGCATGGTTTAGGTGACGAGTCAACTGATGATGACCAGGCACAAGGAAGCCTGCCATTGGATAACCCATCCAGTGGAAGCCAGGCTGACGAGGACGTTCAGCTATCAGGAGAGGCCGTCTTAGAGGATTTGACAGCTAAGAGGGCGGGGCCACCACGTCAAACACATACACACACACACGCGAGCACAACAACACAAACCTTGTAAAATAGACGCACATACAGTTTCACATAGGCATACAACTACAGTTACACAAGGAGCTGCAAATTAGTTTATAAGTCATTTAATGTTACCTTTTCTTCCTACATTTAATTTTTTTGTCACTTAATTTAAACAATCGCCTCAATATTGTTAATAATTAAGGTAAAGAGCGAGATAGCCCCAACAAAAGTATTATCAATTTACTTACTGGGGATGTCTAATTTATAATTCATATAACTGTTTTGGGACAAATAAACAATTTTAAATTTCAACGAATTTTCAATTTTAATACGCACGGCCGTTACGAGTATTATGCACCTGACCTTTATTTATTTATACATAATATACTTTATTGTTCATCAGAAAATTTATATAAAAAACATTTAACACTACAAAACAAACAATGGACGACTTTCTGAAGTCTCACCAATAAGGTCACTGTACAGAGTGGATTTTAAATGAATTTGAATGTCGACATAAATTTTTAAAAATTTAGGTCGACATAAATTTCTCAAAAATTTATGTCAGTCTCCCAAGACCGTTTTCCCGTAGCTAAAACGGTTCATGTATCTACCCTCGTCTCAAACATCCACCCTGTATGTCCACCCAGTGCGTCCCGCCCGGTGTTTCTACTCACATCTGCCTTGTAATCTTTCTTTCAACCTGAATAAAAATCCTCTTTCCAAATACCTAGCTATAATACGAAACCAGTAACGGGTAGAACGGGATGACAAGCACCAAGATTAAAATGGCCACTAGTGCCCGACGGCCCACCTACCCTTGGCTATGGTAGCGGTCAAGACCACGGTGAGGGAAGGGGTGTGAAGAATCCCCGGAAGAGATCCGGCTACCACAATCACCGCAAACTGGACCTGGCAACATAAACACGCATGCACTGCGGACCGACGAGAAGATCACCGAACTCGAGAAAGAATTGAGCAGGTTACGTTGGGGTATAGTGTAGTGTGTGCAATTCCGAAGAGAAGGGGAGTACTCGATAATCCTCAAATCCGGAGACCTGTTCTATTTCCGGGAGGGCGACCGGCAGTCCCAAGGTGGTGTCGGGTTTATCGTCCATAAATCCCTTGCATGCAATGTGGTGAAGATCGAGAGTGTGTTGACCAGGGTGGAGTACCTTGTTCTCAGAATATCCGAAAGGTATTCGCTGAAAGTCGTGCAGGTTTACGCCACGACTTCGTCACACCCCGACGATAAGGTGGAGACCATATATGAGGATATTTCTAGAGCTATGCATGGCTCTAAAACTCACTTCACCGTTGTCATGGGGGACTTCAACGCGAAACTGGGAAAACGGTGAGCTGCGAGTGGGGCAATTTGGAGTGGGGCGACGAACCAGCGGGGTCACCAACTGGCCCGTTTTATGGAGAAGTAATGCCTTATTTTATGATGAACTCCTTCTTCAGAAAGCTTGAGCACAGAAAGTGGACCTGGCAGAGCCCTGATGGTGCAACAAAAAATGAGATTGACTTCATTATGTCGACGAAGAAGCAATTGTTCAATGATATCTCTGTGATCAATGCGGTGAAAACTGGAAGTGATCACCGCATGGTAAGAGGCACATTGAACTTAAAATCAAGCAAGAAAGGTCTCGACTGATGAAGTCTACGCTCCGCCCAGCTCCAATCCAAGTCCAAAACCCCGAAAGCTTTCAGTTCGAAATTCAAAATCGTTTCGAGTGCCTAGGGTGCTCCGTGGACGATTTTAACGATAGGTTCGTGGAAACTGTCCATACGATCGGGTCCCGTCGTACAAATGGAAACAAGAGGCTTTCTGTTTCTACTTTGCAACTCATGGAGCTCATGGAGGACCTCTTGAATACAGACCGTATCAAGGACGCGATAGAGCGGAACAATGGCTCCAAGGTCTATGCTAGAGATCTGTCTATTGGGTAGAGCCAGCTTGCAAAACTGAAGACCGATGATGGCAGGACCGTATCCGGTAAACCTGACCTGATGAGAGAGATTGAGAGGTTCTATGGACAGTTATACACGTCAACAAGTAACCCCGTTACGAATCTGGTAAACGACCCAAGAGCTAGATTGACCCAACACTATGCCGAAGACATCCCGGACGTCAGCTTGTACGAGATTAGGATGGCTCTGTAGCAGCTCAAAAACAATAAGGCTCCGGGTGATGACGGATTCACGGCCGATCTCCTAAAGGCTGGCGGAAAACCTGTTCTTAATTCTGGAGGGCCTTCCCTCCAGAAACTATTTAATTCCGTCATACCCGAGGGCAAAACGCCGCAGGCATGGAACAGAAATGGGATGATACTTTTCTTTAAGAGGGGCGACAATGTCCTTCTTAAGATTTATCGGCCCATCTCACTTCTGAGACATGTCTACAAGCTGTTTCCAAGAGTCATCACGAACCGTTTTGCGCGCAGGTTTGACGACTTCCAGCCTCCTGAACAAGCCGGATTCCGTAAAGGCTTTAGCACGGTAGACCACATACATACGCTGCGGCAGATTATACAGAAGACCGAGGAGTATAGGAGTATATAGGAGTATAGCCTCTCTGCTTAGCGTTTGTGGACTACGAGAAAGCTTTCGATTCGATCGAGACATGGGCTGCACTGCAGTCTCTTCAACGGTGCTAGATTCACTATCGGTGCATTGAGGTGCTGAAGTGTCTGTACGAAAACGCTACTATGCCAGTCCGACTCCAGGACCAGACCTCGAAACCAATCCTTCTGCAGCGCGGCGTGACACAGGGAGATGTTGTCTCTCCGAAACTGTTCACCGCTGCACTGGAGGATGTCTTCAATACTCAATACTCAATCATTTATTTGCATTCCACACCAGAAAGGGGTTGGCATTTTTGATGCCGTGCCGTGCCGTGCCGTGCCATGCCGTGAGTGATGTACTCGATATTGATGTTTCAATGGCGAGTACATCTTTCACTTTTGGTTTGCTGATGACATAGTAGTCATGGCTGAGACCATGGAGGACGTCAGTGCAATGCTCGATGACCTTAGTAGAACTTCCGAGAGAGTGGGTCTTAAAATGAACATGGACAAAACAAAGGTCATTTCAAATGCCCAAGTCAGACCCACTCTCACTAAGATCGGAGACGCTGCACTCGAAGTCGTGGACGAATATGTTTACGTAGGACAAATTGTCCAGTTAGGTAGGTCCAACTTCAAGAAAGAGGTCAATCGTCCAACCCGAACGATTCGGCTGGGCAGCATTCGGGAAGCTACGTAATGTCTCAAGACGAAAGTCTTTGACCAGTGCGTGTTGCCAGTGATGAC
Source organism: Dasypolia templi (assembly GCA_963555695.1). Classification (NCBI taxonomy): domain Eukaryota; kingdom Metazoa; phylum Arthropoda; class Insecta; order Lepidoptera; family Noctuidae; genus Dasypolia; species Dasypolia templi. The sequence goes on from OY743138.1 coordinate 24,721,188, forward strand.
TTATGGCACTGAAACGTGGTCGATACCAATGGGCCCTATCAGAAATCTAAAAGTCACCCAAAGGGCAATGGAGAGGGCTATGCTTGGAGTTTCCCAACGTGATCGAATCAGAAACGAAGAGATCCGCAGGAGAACCAAAGAAACCGACATAGCCCGAAGAATTGTCAAACTTAAGTGGCAGTGGGCAGGGCACATTGCTAGCAGAACTGATGGTCGATGGGACCGAAAGGTTCTGGAGTGGCGACCGCGTACAGGAAGACGTAGCGTTGGAAAGCCTCCCACAAGGTGGCCCGTTGATCTTGTTAAGGTCGCAGGAATCAGCTAGATGCGGGAAGCGCAGAACCGCTCAAAGTGGCGATGCTTGGGGGAGGCCTATGTCCAGCAGTCAACGTCTTTCGGCTGAAATGATGATGAATGATGAACGGGCCAAAAAGAAAACACATGGTTGCAACCATGATCTATCCGATCCGATATAAAACGCTGTATGTAGGTAGTTTCTTTAAATGTCCAATCTTCTCATCTGCTGCATACGAGTATTATATAGCATTTCAGGATAGTGCCCTAAGATCAATCCTTCAATATAAGTACCCATATTTTGTATTCGTCATCCAAATACTATAATAATAAAATCTTTATTTATACATAAACCTTTGACAATGCTTAAAAACTAGGTCGCATGAATTTCGTTGTTTAAAGGTCATCAGGGTCGAGCCAGATAGATAATCTATTGAAATCATTCATTTGAAACCATAAAGCTTGTCTGACATTTAAAAAAAAATAGAAGACGCGTAGTTCGTGGTCGTGTGTAGTCTGTCAGTGACCGCGTGTTCGTTTTTTAGTGAAATTAAGTGTTATTGTGTTTAAATTGACTGTGAGTGGATGAATATTTACTTTTGAATAGTTATTTCATCGTTGTGGATAGTTTTTTTTTGAGAAAAAACATTAAAAAAAGTTTATGTGGGCAAAACAGTGTTACGTAAACAACAGTTTTACGTTCGTGAAAATCGTAAGTATTATATCGTCATTTATTTACAATATTCAACTCTCGTAATACGAATACTGTTTTTATTTTGTAATATGGTCTGTTTATTCAAGAACCTAAAATAATTTACTTATAGTGGGTGCGATTGAACAAAAAGTTAAGAAAAAAGGTTTTGCAATCGCGGCAGCTAAATTCCTCGAAATCGCGAAATTCCGCGGGGCTTAAGGGATCTGAGGGCACATTTTGTTCAACGGAGTTTTGGTCCTCAAAGGTTAAGGGCTAAGCAAAGCTACTATCAATTTAAAGTGTCCGTTTAAAATATGCTTCCATAGATTCTTTGACAGTTTAGTCAAATTGTTATAACACTGCAAATAATTTCCCTGACGGTACAATAAAATACATCTAAAAAATGTAAAAAAAAACAGTTACATTAATATAATAACTGTTGTTTCTAGTTACGCCAACACGTCATGCATGACTTCATCGACGGGGGCTTTTCCCCAGACCTTCACAGCAGCGCTGCAGTTCTTCGAAGCATTTCAGTGTCTCTTAAACCATGATACACTATCAGAAACTGATTCTTTATAGTCCTTATGAAGTCTATGAAGGAAAAGTTATAGTTGTGCCTTCAAGGTATAATGTTATCCTTCAACACTATGACCAAGTTGCCATTTCCTTCCAATAAATATAATAGTTATTTTTGTTTTTCATACTTAAACAGTCGGACGTTAATTATATTCCACAGATAAAGGATTTTTGGACTTTGGTAAAATTAGCTTTTAGTCCTTACAGCATGAAGACCAAAAGTTATAAATTGACCAATCTGTTTATATGTTTCAAAGCAACATCGCCAAATAAGCTCAAAACCACGATTTATTTAGTTGGTTAAGGCGTACCTTTCGCTGTTTCCTTGATCTAGGGGTTCTTAACTGGAAACATCATCCAAATGAGTTAAGATTCAATGGTCAGTAAAAAATATGGACCTATTCCGAAGTCTGAAAGCAGTTCAAAGTGCAGTTGAACTTTGTTTAATCTTGGAAAAGTAATCCAATGCAGTCTGTTAGTAAAATTAATTATCACGCAATAAAATGTCCTTCGCATTACTTTTCATCGATTTAATGAAAGTTTTTGTTCTTTTCTGTCTGTTTTTTACTGTTACGTTAAAGGACAGTTCGTCAAGTTCCATCTACAAAATCTTCATCTACGAGTATCTAGATTTTAGAAATTTCAACAATTACATAAGGCATCAGACAGGTTTGCTATTAAAATTATTAAAGATCGTTGTTGCATAATTATGTAAACACTTACTTACCTGCAAACAAAAGCTTATTACTTTGCAGTTAAACGACCTGGAAGCTACAAAACAAACCAATTTATCTTCAAATTACCGACACGAAACAAAATATCCAGAGAATTACATATAAATAATGCAAAAACAGTACGGTTTGGTTGTAAATCCCCTCTAATCGGTCCCGCAAGAGCTCTGACCCAAATTCCGCGGTACCTTTGGCTATTTTCACATGATTGCAGCGCCGAAGATTATGTATGGCGATGTTTCGGGATCCAAAACTGAGTCAGGAACTACTGGTCCTAAGTAAACGGGTTTGTTACCAGTAAATATTGTAACAATAGGAAATCGCGCTCACGTTGCCTAATCCCTGCAAACATTGAATGACAAACGTTTGTTTGGAGCAAAGTTAACTTTTGGTTCGACGCGATGCGGCCAGAAAATTTGGTACTGTGGCTGTTATTATTGTGGGGCTAGTTGTTGACGTAGCTTTGTTTTGGTAACAGGTAAGCCTAATAAATTAGGATTTAATAGAGCAGTATGTGTATTGTGGTGTTGTTTTAGTAAATTACCTACTAGCTTTAGGTATCACTGGTACAGGTAGCTGCTTTGTGCGCAACTGGCCCCACTTGGAAATTTAAAACAATATCGAGTTGCAGGTTTTATTGAACTTATCTATATAGGGTGGCAGGGACATCGACTCGCAAACTGTAACCGAACCTTCTTCTATATACTTCAAAAAAACAACAATATACCCTGAATACCATCTAGTCCTGTCAATAGTTTGAGCAAGCAAGCTGACGGAAAGAAAACAGAGTGAATCCAATGAAAGGTGTACTTTTTTATACAACAATCTGCCTGTGTGTTAAACTCGCCACAGTATGAAAGAAAAACCGTAAATACTCGTGCAATGCAACTTCGTTACATAATATCATATCAATACGACTGTATTTTCCGAAGGGTTAGGTTAGATTACCTAGAGTACGTACACTCACATTTCGCCAATTCAACTTCATAAGTGTGAACAAAATATGTAAAATTATGTGATACATTTTTGTATTTTTTTAAAGTTACTTTTAAAAGTTTTTATAACAACTGCAATGTTAATCTGATCATAGGTACTGCGGTCGGTCTGCAAGTACGTGATCTTTTTACACATCGGGGAAACAGTTCAGGGAAACAGCCCCGTTCGGACGGGGCGCAGATTCCTTCTGCCATCTGAGTAGTTACTAATAGTAGTAGTACTAGACTAAGTTAAGTAGTAAAAGTTTGACTTTCAATCTTACCTCGTATCCGGGTAGAGCATGTTGTAAAAAATTCTCCTTTGCATGGATCTAGAATATTGCCTGTAATATCTAACAAACCGCACTCCATTGAAGTGGTAATTTAAAACATAATCAGCGTGTAATTTTCCCACTACTGGGACACAAACCTCCCCTCTTCGAGAAGAAGGGGCTGTATCCTACTACGCGGGCTCAGTGCGGGTATGTAGACGTCACATGTCTTGATTTTTTGGTTCCAGGAATGCCGGTTTCCTCACGATGTTTTACTTTGCCGTTTTGAGAGCAGTGGTGGTGAAATTGTTTACTCAAAGTAAAGCACCTGCCTGGGTTCGAATCCACGACCTACAACACGTTTGTCGGTTCCGTTACCACTGGGCCTGCTCCTTCACTGGTCATTTAAAGGTATTAATAACGTAAATTAATATTTTGAAACACAGCTTACTGTGGGTTGCAAAAATTAAATACATTGGAAATACAAATAAGCAGGCACGTGTTTAGCCCCAGTTATCAGGTAGACAACACACCACCCTACTCGAGAAACTTGTGAACGAAGTAATTTACAACAAAACATGACCCTCAGAATATGCTGAATAAAGTTTCGACCACGTAACGTAAGCGATACGTGGTCGGATAAACCCTTGTGGGATGCCGCAAATCTCTGGAGCTTACATCCACTCGTGCGAATATCATATTAAATGGTTTTTAGTTACATTTTGGAGACTTTCATTTTGAATATATTTTGTTGTCTATGTTAAAAGATAAAGTGATGTTCGGAATTTTGTTCTGGATTTAAATAAGGATGATGATTATCGGAAACAGGTATAGGTAAAGCATCACATCGTACATGTATTCTAATAATATGTCAGTACCTATGCAAACCGTAACGTTTGTAACCTGAATTAAAAGTACTTTTGAATTAGGCGGGCCTTTGCACAAGTCTATAGCTCCTTTAATTCAAACAACACACTGACCGACAACGCTTATGGAGCGCGGATGTGGGAATGCATTCTACCATCATATATGAATGATTTATCCATTGAAATTTGTAATGTAATGAATGCGAAGAACTGCTCGAAGGTTTTAAAAAGATACTTTCTGGATTGCAGTGCGATCTAGAAAAAATGTACGAGTACTTAACAAACTGTCATGTACTTACAGTTAAAAATTCCTAAGTTGTGGCACCGAGTTGCCATGTATGTTTGCATGATAACTAATGTTAATCATTTCTTTTGATCCATAAAAAAAAATAAGAGAAACATTTGAATAAAAGAAGGTAAGATATCGAGTGACATCAAAACTAATAACCAAATTTCAAAAGGTAATCTTCATGGCCGCACAGAGGTCAAAGTTATGACCCCTACAAACGATACACGACTTCAAGTAACCCTTGCGGGCCGCCGCAAATCTCGGAAGCTTTGGTACATAAGCGGTAAGATGTCAGTGGCCTGTGGCGCCAGTTTTGGGCTTTTGGTAGGTAATTATATTTTAAACTTTGTTGTTTGCAATATTATATTGGTTAATGACATTTAGGGATATGATGAACAGGGTGTAAAGTTCACTCATACTCTCAGAAAAGGGAGGATCCTCCGACCAGATGGATGTCGTATCTGGTGGGCAACTGCCCGATGATTGTTGTCGGGAAGTTGTATATATGCTAGCTGCGCGGTAAACTATGATTGCGCGATGCAGGATTAGTGTGATGCGTTGTTCGCATGTGGCGGTGTAGATGCCGCCACATCACTCCCCTCCGAAGACCGGAGGTCGATAGTGGACTAAGTCTTGTATCTTGCGATGCTTGCCAATGCCAGTTGGGTTCCAGTGGGTTTGGAACCGGGTGTCGCATAGTTCGCGGTGAGTCGGAACTGTCTGCGAAGATGCCCCAGTGAGTCGGGGTGGCTGACTACTGATGTCGACCAGGAGAGGGATTAGGCACTCTGCTTGTGGACCGGCCGAATGTGCAGTGTGCTGTGCCAAGGTTGCTGATGAGGCTGAAGGTGATGACCAGGTATGCGCTTGCGCTGCATGCTGATGGTCAGGACAACTGTTCAAGCCGTGGTTGCTGGCTGGCTGTGTGACTTGCGGGAGTGATGATGATGACGTCACGCTGAAGTAGTTGCACGAAGGCTGCGCTGACGTTCATACTCGGGGTCACCAGTGAAGAGATATGCAGATCACGTCGGGGACAACAGTTTAGGGATAATGTTCATCACGTCGGGGTCACCAGTTTAGAGATATGAGAAACAGGGTGTAAAGTTCACTCATACTCTTGGAAAAGGGAGGATCCTCCGACCACATGGATGTCGTGTCGTATCTGGTGGGCAACTGCCCGATGATTGTTGTCGGGAAGTTGTATATATGCTAGCTGCGCGGTAAACTATAATTGCGCGATGCAGGATTAGTGTGATGCGTTGTTCGCATGTGGCGGAGTAGATGCCGCCACAGACATTTCTAATACGTTAGTATTGTTCGAACTGGGCAATTTAGCAACAATAAAAGAAACATAATTTCTTCAATGTTTATTGTCTGTCCCTATATTCTAAGAATAATAATTATGGTATAGGTCTTTATAATAGGGATTGATAAAGACATAAATGTAGAATACAAATGTATATAAAGCCAAAACGTTTATTGCGAACTAAGTGTACAATGTTGATTTTATGTTATGTTAGTACTTATGACTTCGCAGCCTTTTACAAGCATTGCAACTATCTACTTTATTACTATCAGTGTCGTCATAATCTGAGCAGGCAGCAGCAATCTCTAAAATGCATTTTACAACACGCATTGCTAAAGGGAGATTTTTTTAGGGTAACACAACATAACCAAAACAATTCATGAACAGTCACACGTCCCCAAAAAGGCTCAATGCACAACTTTCAATACTGTTAAACTTTACTCAGAACTCCCTGTGTTTCGTTTATCTTATCTAGATTAATCTCCGGCATTCCTCGATCTCTTAAGAATGGTATCCACAAACTTTTTGTTGGTACCTATTGCGGTGAGAATACACATTGCTTATTGCACTGTTGGCAGAATCGCGTCTGTTATTAAAAGCTGGTATACAGTTCCGTTTTTAGTACTTTTTACGATGAGGCTGCACTAAGTTAATTGCTTGTTGTTGGTGCGCCATACTTGTTTTAACTCGCTAGTGTATGCATTGTGTGAAAACTCTATTAAAAAAAATGAACGCCAAATTAAGGCTACAGGTCATCCACATGTGTTCGTGATTTCAATCTTTTACGAACTTAATAGGTATAAAACAGAGGTCAAGAAAACAGTGCAGTAAGCGAGTTTGTAAAAAACTTACCTTTTGGGATAAAAAAAACAATACACAAGAAAGTATCAATCTCACCCGTTTTAGTTACATAACAAGCAAAATTTGCTGCTGGGCAGTTTTTTGCTCCACTTCTTCTTTCCAGCTAAAGCACTAGGAAGTGGTAAAAGGCGGGCATTTTGGAGGACTGTCTTACGAAGTTTTGACGTTTATAAAGTGTTGATTCTCAGCCTATTTTGAATAAATGATTTAATATTTGATTTTCAGTTACTTGAAATTCCGAACCAGAATCCAACAGATATTTATTAAAACTACTATTTGGTTAAAAAAAAGTTCAAATTAAATTATTTAAAAACATAGCCATCCTCAACCATAACAACCGTAATATGAAAGACGATGAAATATCAACGACCAATTTATAGGTGTACTTTATCAAGACATCTAAGACCCTCTCCTGTTTTGTATTTCTACCACGTTTTCCACGATATTGACTCAGGTCTGTCTCGGTGAACTCAGTCGAGCGCCGCATGAATTATGTTTAGCATAATGAAACAGTTGATACAGATCATAGATCTTTTGTTAAGATATGCGAGGTAATGTATAAGAGGTAATATATAGGGTGGAATTTTGTAATGCCACCTGAAGGGAAAGTATTCTTAATACTGCAGATATAAAGTTTTACTTAAAGAAAACGTTCCTTTATTTTTTAATAGAAAGAAAACTGCAACTGTAAAAATGAAAACTGCATTCAAAGATTTAGAAAATTCGCTTGCCACACCCGGGAATCGAACCGACTAAAATCTGTAAAAATTGCACCCTGTACTTTTATTGCATCCATCGTCAAATAAAAGGATGAAATCTCTATAATAAACTTGATAAATTAAATTAAAGGAAAACCATGGAATCTGGACTTATAAATTCAATGAGCCAAGTCAAAGCTCTTTAACTCAAACATCCATCTGTTTACTTATGTAGTAGTAACTAATAATTAGCATTGACGACATTTATCCATTAAAATAACAAATTACTATTAAGATAAGATGATTGCAATTTGCACGTGTTTGTAATGCATTTCTAAGATGCGACATAACTACGTGTATGAGGTAGTTTAAATAAGGAATGTGACATTTGAACATTAGATTCTCATATTTGTTATTCACATTTGATTGTTTTTACAAATCATTTCATATTTGTCTCACAGTAAAAATTGCTAATCAAGAACAATTATATTTAATGGAAGCTTATTTTTTTAAGTAACAAAAACGTGATTCTAGCTCTGCGGTGGGATGGAGAGAGATATTGAACTGACAGGCACCAACTCGGTTCGTATTGACTAGAATGGCAGAAAATTTAAAGAATACGGGTAGTTTTAAAAGCGACGGCAAACTCTTCAGCAGAACTATTTCGATTTTGATCTATATGTTCTAACGTACTTTGAATCATTTCCGAAGCAGAGATGCTGTCGAAGAATTAGGAACAACCCACACTCGCGTACTTAAAGTGTTGAAAAAGTATAAGTATAAATGTTATCGTGAAGGTCGGTTGGTGTAAAAATTGAATCCTCGGGATTGTGAGACAATAATTTTTTTATCAAAACATGCTAAGAGAAATTGACCGTAACCCAAATTTTTTGAGTAAAATTGTATGGTCTGACGAAATCAACTTCAGCAATAACCGCACGTACAGTGGCGACCAAAAGTCCATAGGCATTCTCACAAAGCAACAGCTTGACGTGTTTAACTTACGACCTTCTATTTCCAAGAGACACATGCATAATCATTGTCGTCAACAAGTGATTGTCGTTCATAATTTCAACTTATTAACATGAGTAAAGATGGCCTAGCGGTTAAGCGCGTGCAGATAGATGCGCGAATGTGAGTTCAAATCTCACGCATAAATCTATAGGCTTTTTGTAAGTTTTTGCTCGATTGGAAGTATTGGGACAGACATATAATATTCTTTATCTTGTTCGCTTTGTCCACATATCGTAAAGTAAAAAGGTAGATCATAGAAAACTAAACAAGGAATTTAGATTTCTGTGAGGTAGACTTGAGTTTTACGAATGTTTAACTTGATCGGAATGAACGTTGTCGATTGATTGTAGTTGTTGGTTAGTGACGTGTGGTTTAATAGATAGCAGTATTGTATTTATTCTCAAAATGCAGGCAAATATTAATATTGAGGCGAGGGCGACTATTATTGCGCTGCATAAAAGTGGTTTTAATAGGACACAAATATCTGAGAAAACCGGACTGAATGTGAGTATTATATTTATGAATTGCCACTTAAACTTTTATTTGAAACGTATACTAAACTCAAACTCAAACTCAAATCTTTTATTTCAATTAAACCATTTACAGGCACTTTTGAATTGTCAAGGAGTCGGTCAGTCAGAAATATGAAGCTAGTTGCCCATTCCAAAGCATAGTAGGTACCTATGGAGAAGAACGGGCAAGAAACTCCATGGACACTCTTTTAAATAATTTAGTTGTAACAAATATATTAGTTACATCGATTAATGTTGACACTATAAGTGAGAACGATGTACAAAAACCGTACACGTTAAAAGCATCCAGAGTGCAGCAAAACATAATTAAACACAAGCCAAAAAAATAATTATTAAAATAAGCCGTGGCAGCTAAGAGATGACCAGTCCCAACAGACGGTATAAGTATGTCTTTTACCTCTTTTACTGTTAAAATGATTTTTTTTTCTCACGTACATGATGTTTTCATAGATGTATTGACAAGGTACCGTCATGATGTAAATATCCTTTAACAATTCCCTTAGAGAATCGCGCCTGCGGAGATTATATATGGCTCTGATGGCTCTTTTCTGCAGTATTAAAATAGACTAGACGTCTGCAGCCCATCCCCAAAGTAAAATACCGTAAGACATGATACTATGAAAGTAACTAAAATAGACCAGCCTCGCGGTATCTACATCAGTAAATTGACGGATTTTTCTGACCACGTAAGCTACTGAACTTAGCCGTCCTGCAAGAGATGTTAAATGAGGACCCCATTGTTGCCTTGAGTCAAGCGTGATCCCCAAGAAAACCGTTTTATCAACGAATTCTAGTTTCTCTTGATTCAATATTATCTCACAATCACTACTCTTGATGTTTGGTAAAGAAAATCTTATACACATAGTTTTATTTCCATTTAGTACTAAATTATTAGCAGTGAACCAATTTTGGACCACCAGTAGGGCGTTATTTACGTCGTCAAAATTTGAAGCACGTCTATCTACCTTAAAAATTAAGGAAGTGTCGTCAGAAAATAACACCATTTGTGGTTGATTTATTAATAAATGGAGTAGGTTATTCATAAATACTAAAAAGAGGAAAGGACCCAATATCGAGCCTTGTGGAACACCCATTTTTACTTTTAAACCAAGTGTATTGACACCATTTATTTGAACTTGCTATTGTCTATCATTTAAATAAGATTTTACTAAACTGAGCGCAAGTTTTCCAAGTCCGTAATGCTCAAGTTTCAAAAGCAGGGTTTCGTGATCGACGCAATCAAATGCCTTGGAGAGGTCACAAAAGATTCCAATGCCGTCTTGAGCCTCTTCCCACTCGTTAAAAATATGTTTTAATAAGGTAAAACAAGCGTCGGTCGTACAATGCCCTTTGGTAAAACCATACTGTTGCAAGTGAAGGATTTTATTAGTATTGAAATGATTGAGCATCTGATTAAGCATTATCTTTTCAAAAACCTTGCTGAAAACCGGCAACATGGACACAGGTCTATAATTATTAGTGTCTTTACTGTCCCCGGTTTTGAAAAGTGTTATTAACTTACTGTATTTCATTAGATCCGGGAAGACTCCTTGATCCACACACAAATTAAATATTAAGGCTAAGTAAGGTGCTATAGTCTCAATTATGGAGGACAGACTTTAATAGACATTCCCCAAAGATTTTCGGTCAGTTTGATCTTGATTTGCTTAAAAGATTTTATTACTGTTAAGGGGTTAATATGTTTAAAGTTAAATTCAATCGGGCAGGCTGAAACATTCGCCCTCATTAAATCAAATGCAAGCGAGGGCGAAGAATTTAAGATTTCAGTGGTTTTTTGTGGGACACTGGTAAAGAAATTCACAAATTCCTGAGCAACTTTTTTGTTATCGCAAATGAGACCACATGACGTCTCCAGTGTGTAATCAGAATTTTGCTTTTTGATCCTGTTCGTTTCATTATTGATAATTTTATTTTATTGTCTGCTGATTTTACCTTGTTGCTAATGTATAAGGCTTTAGCTGCCTTAAAAGTGTTCTTAAAAAAAATTGAGTAAGAAGCAACATACTTATTAAAAGATTCCGTGTTAATATAAGACTTAAGGTCATACAGCTAGAAAAGTCTTTCCCGACTTTTCCTAAGTTCTTTAGTTGCTCAGTCACTAAATAAAAAATTAGGGCTGATACTTTTAGTGTTCTTCTTAAATGTATTATTAAACTCGGTTTGAACTACCGAAAATAATTCTTTATACAAAAAAATAACATTATTCATTGTAAGGTCCTGATTACTTAACTTACAAATTAAAGTGCTATTAAATTTGTTTAATTTAACAGCTGTTATGGGTCTGGATTGTATCTGCAATTTTTGTATCTGTATGTTGGACTCAAAAGTTACGGTTTGACCGCTGTGATCTGAAGGGAGATAATTAACGAAAGCTTTATCTAAATAGTCGCAGCAACAAAATACATTATCAATACATGAAGCAGTTGTAGTTGTTCGGGTTGGTTCTAAAAACACATTTGCCAAATTAAATGATTTAAACAAATTCAATAATCTACTGGTATTTGAATAATTTTCTTAAATATTAATGTTAAAGTCTCCAAAGATAATAACTGATTTATTACCAGTTGCAAGTTTAGCCAAAACATCTTCCATTACTGACTCAAATATAGAGAAGTTTTGATAATTTCTCATTTATAAATTAGTCTGTAAACGCACACTATAACATGCTTATGTAGCTCAACACAAGACAGTTCAATGCTATGTTCAACCGATAGTTCAACTATGTCGTTACGAGCTTTTGATTTAATACTACTTTTAATTAGGATTAGTGAACCACCACGCAGCATTGATTTTCGGTTAAAACAACTGGTCACATTATAATTCTCGTAAATAATTAACATTGCAGAATCTTTTTACCAATGCTAAGTTTTGCAAATAATGTCACACATTGTTTTTTCTAAAAACAATTCAATTTCCAATTGTTTGGAGTTAACCCCTTGAATATTTTGATGAAATTATTTCAAGGATTTCTGCTTAGCCCCTTTTCTACAGTTAAATATTGTAGTGCTAGAAAATACCTTTTTGTTTTTAAGTGGAGCTATACTATTAGTGGTACCTTCTGTTGTCTTACAAACTAGTTTAAATTATCTGAGCTAACTTAAAAAATAAACTTTATCCTTTTTTTAATCCATCATGAGGCCTGAAAGATAAATAGTTAGTGATTATTATTGGATTAATAAATGCAGAATTTTAATAATATATTGTTATATTAAATAAAGATTATTATATTATATAAAAATGGAGTCACTTTAAGTATTTTGTTATAGCTGCTTAATATATATATTTTTTTTGTTTTAGAGGAATACTGTAAGTCTCTGGATTAAGATACATGAGGAAGAGGGTAGCCTTGCTAGTAGACAGCGAAGTGGAAGGCCATCGCTTATTAGCGAGGCGCAGCGACGACATATGGTGGGCGAGTATGAAACAAATGGTTTCACACCAACTGGACACTTTGCGGAATTATTCGACACCTCATTGCAAACTGTTCGCCGTGCCCTCCATGCTGAAGGCTTGCATCACAGAAAACCAGCTCAAAAGGCATTGAAAATAATGGGGGTTATACAAAATATAAATACCTAGATGTTTTGTTTTAATTATTAGACGGTGAAACTAAATAATTAGTCAAATTAACTTATCCGTAATTATTTAATGATCCTAAATTGAGGGTAAGTTTCAAACTTCATTTCTTCAAGAAAATGAACACTTATGCTATAATCCCAATATTATAATTCATTGTGACGTTACATAAAAAGCGTAAAGTCTTAATCATTATATTAGTTTTCAATTAACTCTGCTGAATACCTATAATAAGTGGGTATCAATAATTATATTTGTGTTATTAGAATATTCTTTCCTTGTACTATTATGAATTGAATAAGTGGGTATGGTACAAAAAAACTTATGAACGTTTACAAGGAAACTTATTTTATGTAGTTAGGAATGTGACCTCACAATTGTCATAAGAGTTTGTTAATTTTATAAATATATAAAACGAATAAATATTTTTATTATCATATACAGCACGATTTTTTTTATTCCACCTTCCAACACCGAAGAGATAAATAAAAAATCACAAAAATAGTTAAATAATAATACACTATGTAATATTTAACTTCATATAAAAATAAATAATAAGCATGAAACAAGCATAAATAAACATAAATACCCAACAAATAGTTTCATAAAATTCAAAATAAAATATAACTTATGGTTTCAAAGAAACAAAAACGGCCACATATTGATACGAACTCAGATCTCATTGAACGTGAATTAATTATTAGACCAAACGGCTACCGGCACATGTTAAAATTACTCGAATTTTAGCAATTCTATAAACTGGCCAGATCACGCGCATGATGCGTGTCCAACAAAAGCGACGCAAATATATTTTTGTTTCGTGCAGTGCGATGCGAGTACGCGACGATACATAAGTGTGTGCCGTGCAAAACTACGATCTTTGTGGTGTGTGGCGTTAGAACACATACAGTCGTACCGAGAGTTCACAGCAATATGACTCTTAACGTGCCTATGCACTTTTGAGCGCTTACTGAACATCAACAAAATCTTACACGAACAGCAATATGGTTTCACCAAAGGTCGTTGCACGACTGACGCTGGTGTCACTTTACTAAAACACATATTTACAGCGTGGGAGGAGGCCCAAGACGCCATAGGAATTTTCTGTGACCTGTCCAAGGCATTTGATTGCGTTAATCACGAAACCTTGCTCCTAAAACTGGAGCATTACGGACTAGGTAAACTTGCGCTACGTTTAGTTAGATCTTATTTAGAAGATAGACGGCAAAAAGTTCAAATTAATGGTGTCAATTCCCTTGGATTAAAAGTAAAAATGGGTGTTCCACAAGGCTCGATATTAGGTACTTTCCTCTTTTTAGTATATATTAATGATCTACCCCATTTATTAAAAGAACAACCACAAATGGTGTTATTTGCTGATGATACTACTTTAATTTTTAATATAAGTAGACGTTCATCAAATCTTGACGACGTAAATAACGCACTGCTGCAGGTACAAAATTGGTTTACTGCTAATAATTTAGTATTAAATGGGAAAAAACAAGATGCATAAGGTTTGCTTTGCCGAATGTTAAAAGTACTGATTGTGACATAGTATTGAATCAAGAGAAACTAGAATTCCTTGATAAAACGGTTTTCTTGGGGATCACGCTCGACTCAAGGCTGCAATGGGGTCCCCATTGAACATCTCTTGCAGGACGGCTAAGTTCAGCAGCATATGCTGTCAGAAAAATCCGTCAGTTTACTAATGTAGATACCGCGAGGCTAGTCTATTTCAGTTACTTTCATAGTATCATGTCTTACGGTATTTAATTATGGGGACGCGCTGCAGACATCGAATCTATTTTTATTCTGCAAAAAAGAGTCATTAGAGCAATATATGACCTCCGCAGGCGCGATTGTTTAAGGGAACTGTTTAAAGATATTAACATCATGACCGTACCTTGTCAATATATATATGAAAACGTCATGTACGTAAGGAAAAACTTAAATCTTTTTAGTAAAAGAGGTGAAAGACACAACTATGGGACTAGAAATAGGGACCAATTGGTTCAACCGGGTTTCAGGCTGGCTAAAGTAGATTCATCCTTCATGGGGTACTGTTTAAAATTTTATAATAAAATACCTCCCCACATACCTCCAACTTAATGAAACGAAGTTCAAAACTTGTATCAAACGCACACTATGCAGCCAAGCATATTATAAGTTGGAGGATTACATCTCTGACAAAAATGCTTGGCAAAACGCTGGTTCTGCTCCACAAGGGCGCCTAAACAATTGATTAGCATTCGGAAATATTATTGGAGCTGCTGAAGATTGTAAAAACTATCTTTGCACTGTATAAATTCAATCTTTTAGTATTGTATATAAAGCTACCCTATACTGGGCACGTCTGTCATTGACTTGAATGTGCCCTGGCGGCTGAGAGTATGTCACGCTCACTCAATTGTCTCGCTGGTGGTGGCGTGTGTGTTGGATCATTAAGTTCCCTTCAAAATGGTTGAGCTGAATGGTGCTGATCCATACGTCATGTTCGTGAACGGGCGCCGTCAGTGGGGACTGGTCATCTCTTGGCAGCCATGGCTTATTTTTATTTTTACTTCCGATTTTTTATGTTTTTATTACGGGTCTTTCTACATCGTTCTCACATGTATAATTTCAACAAGACTTAAGATTCAACAAATTTAAGATTTCATGGTTTAAAATTTCATTTAATTTATCAAGTTTGTTAATGAGATTTCATTCTTATAATTGATCCTAATGATCGATGTAATAAAAGTACAGGGTGTAATTTTTACAGATTTTTGTCGGTTCGATTTCCGGGTGTGACAAGCGAATTTTCGAAAATCTTCTAATGCAGTATTAAGAGTACTTTCCCTTCAAGGGCCATTACAAAATTTCACCCTGTATAAGAGGTAATATTCTATAATAAATAAAAAAGGTATACCTACCGTACAAATCCTTCAGCGAAGCGTGGTGATCCCAAATAAAAAAATTGCTTGTTTTCTAGAACTGCATGTACGGTCAGTAACAGAAGTCCATTAACACTGCCACTTTTACGTATCATCAATGAAGACAAAAAAATGTAAACTGTTTTTCAAAGAGTTTTTTAAATTATACTTCCGTTGCGATTTTAATAATATGTTCAGTAATTAAAATGTCAATTTGATGAACTTTCGTTGCTGACTGTACCATGTGAGAACAGTTCATAGCGTAGTTAAAAATATTAGCCTTTATTCATATATTCGTACAAATAACCGATTTAACCTAATAAACAAATCTATAACCCTTTATCACATACAAACGGTTAGTCAACAATATAGTCATTAATTAAAATAAAAGAACGACATTACTCATCATTACCATAATAAACCGCATAGGGGAAGTAAATAAAAATAGAGGGAAAAAGGAGAAAAAATAGGGGAAGGAAAAATCGCAAAAGAAAGGATCCTGAGCAAACTTTAAAAAAAAACTGATCATTTGTCTTTTACCCCGCGCATCATGATGGCAATGATCGATGTCAAAGCGGAAAAAACATGGCCGATTTTTCATAGAGTTTTGGCCGGCAGGTAAATAATCCTGCTAGTCCGGTCGAATGGAAATATTGTTTTTCACGCTTGATTGTTATTGCCATACCTGGTTTTTGTTCACAAAAGAACTACGGTGAGGGAGACCAAAGGGTTTGAAACAGCTGATTACGCGGAACTTAAAACCGTTATGAAGCTGACAACGTCATCAATCGGCCGCATCCTGCTAGCCCCGGGCGGCGCCAAAATACAAACGCGACACCATTCTGATAATGCGAGAGAGAACGAGACACCATTTTGATAATGCGTTTATATTTTGATAAGGGTTTTATATATTTTTATAACTCATTAACTAACGATTGAAGTCATGGCGCTGGTAAAACTAATTTCTATGTGTTTTGCTCCTTGGATTTTATTTATATAAAGACTGGTAAGATTTTGCGCAATGATGGTTTAAACCATAATTGCGCAAAACAGACTGTTTCAACTCACCTCGCTCTCTCTCTAAGATATGGCAGATTTCCTAATAAGGTGGGGTTTTCGTTTTTTTTTTGCTAGTATAAAAAAGACTGATCTATCGCCGCAGAAGAAGTGACATTCCGTCAGAAAAGTCTCTACGATGCGGCTTATGCGTAATAGTTCAGTACAACATTTAAAAAAATATTTATTTTAATAAATACCTTTCTACAAAGACATATAAAGAGTAGCAGACCAAACATTCGCTAAAACTTGAGTAGCCATTACGCACACATAGGGAATGTTGTCTTTACAGGACCGGACTGAGGCCGTTTGCCGCCGATATACTTACTGAAAATCCGCGAAAATTTGTACTCTCTGGGTTTAAGAAGTATAGAGCACTTATCAATAAATTCTTAACGAATAGAACCACCCATCTATTACGGAGGTTATTGGAAAAGGCGACTAAGGGAGTATTTTAAGAGGACCTTTGGCAGCAGTTCACTCTCCTCCTTTTGACCATCGGCTTGACGGTATTTATATATATACCGTTGAAACAGTATCGGTTAGAAGAACTGGGCCTGAAGTCTTTAACCCGCATGCCCAGCTTGGTGAGACCTAGAGTTAAGGTTTTCTTATGACTGAAAGCTAGTTTAAGAATATATGTGGAATATTGAAATTAAATAATGAATTTGATAAATATTTATACATTTTGATTTAACTTGTTTTGAGATAACTCATTTTTTATAACATGATTTCTTTGAGACTATTATATACTATATAATTCGTCTGTGCATTCGTTTATTCATAAATTGCAGATGATGTTGCTTATCAATATGACGGCGAGGCATAGACAAGCTAAGCGTAAAATTTTGACTATGTATGAGTTAGTGTTAGAACAGGTGACAGAACGAGAAACTATTTACGACTTGTCGCTTAGAAAGAAAAGAACAAAGAATCATGTCCATCCATATAAATATGCCTGGGGATTAATGTTTGGTCTGCTCATTGTGCTATTAAGGCACACACTCCTTATGTTTTGAGTTGAGCTACACGATTACTGACAAATGCGTGCACTGACTGGACATGTCCACTCAATTTGTGTGGTTCTTACCTCAAAAGACCATTTCAGACATCAATCCACATGGTCTTCTTCACATGATCTGACCAAGATTATGTTTGGATTTTAAAAGAGACTGTGACCTCGGAGTTTGTTTCGGCCTTTCTTCTCAGAGTAGTCAGATTGGAAACGCCGACCTCATCTAGTTTAAAAAAAAATGTTTGACGTGTAAATGTGTTTGTACAAACCTACTTACAGAAATAAAATCATATATCATTTAACGCAATTTCAGGAACGCCAATCTACCACTTCTAGATTTAGTTTTCAGTTTGTAATATTATCATAAACCAGTTTGTTGTTCGTAGATAACCATTTGACCATTCGACCATTTTAATTTTTCAGTGTTCACATTGTGATTTTAATATGAACCATTCAGGAAGTAAATTAAGAGACGATGAGAGCTGTGACATTGTCCCAGAAGCAATTAGAGAAATGGCCTAAAACGTCACATAGAATTTGTTGAAATGTCAACACATTTCATAATTCATTCATCATCATTTTTTTTTCTATTATTTAAAAAGATGGTGGGTGTACCTATATCACACGATCTTTAAAATAGTAAACTATACTCGTGAATTAAGTAAGTGCGCCAATTTCACGGGAACCGACTAGGTTTTAACCCGACCGGTTAATAACGGACCGTAATGTACTATTAAATCATATTGTCGTTTCAACTTTACAACCCTTAATTCTTCTTTTTAAATATTAACTTTTTCAACTCTTTTCCACCCCTGTTTCAACGTACCTCGGTATCAAGAGAGTTGAAACATAATTACTTATTATATTCCAGTAAATTTTACCCCACCGAATTGATACTTACACGTCATTTATGCCAGATATTTGGAAGTGTGAGAAATGAACTATCGATTTGTGTTTGTAGAATTTTAAGTATGAAGTAAAATTGTTTCAACTCCCATCGCATGCAAAAATTGCTAATGTGAGCCAACTGGAACAATAATTATGACGAAGTAGAAACGACTTCTGGGACTACTAAAAATAATAAATACATGACAATAGTCAACCTGTCATTGACTCAACACACATAGTCACCTGACGATCAAAACCTGAAAACACTAACGCTCTCAAATTGACTTTATAATGCGAAAGCAGTTGTCCATAATTGTATCGAGAAGCATAAACTGGCCGACCGTTTTCGAACAGTATGTACGTGACTTTATGTTATCTCTCTAGTCTATGAATAAAATAGCATGAAACAACAACAACAGTAAAATTTATAGATAGATCAGCGATAAGGGTTTCATATGGTTCATTGACAGCTAAATAGACGATCATCCCTAAAAATGTAAAAAGTAAGGATAGCTTATTGCTTATGTACTGAATTAGATGTATTTAACAGATCCTCTTAAAAGTAAGTGTGCTTCTAATGATGGACACTTTTTATATGAACCTATAAAATCCTTTTGCGCTTCTAATAATGCACCCTCCCACACCCTCACTAAAACGAACCTCCTTTTAACGCTACTATAGCCTATAGCCTTTTGTTACTGTACTCTGACCAAATTGGTTGGGTTAGGTTAGAAGCGTGACTTACTTTCAAGTTGCTTACAACGGCAAAATAAGAATTATTTGAGGTTCACAAAAAATGTGCAATCATTTTATACGAGTGTTCAATAGTATTTTTATGACCGCAAATTGGGAATTATTAGATTGATTTAATACATGCCATAATCAGTCAGTAACAGATCCCATTTTATTGATTTTATGTTATTGACAAAAGTGTGATATGGGTAAAGAAATTGGGGCAGAACAGGATGTTTGTATATGCATTTCCAGTTTTGTTACGAAAAAGTAAAACATTTAAAAAAAACTACATTTATTCATAAATTACCTTTCTTTATAAATTTCCAAAATAAAACCGGTGTTTAAGGGTTCTTTATACAAAGAGTTGTAGAACGTACTTCACGCTTTTGTTAGAAAAATAAAACACCCAAACATTTATACCTTTATCTTTCGCTCCGAAGGTGTAAGTTCAAAATTATTAATTGTAGGCACTTCATTACCGTAACAATGTAACACGAATTTTAAGAAAAAACTTTAACAATTTTCCCTAAGCACGTACCTACCTAATTGTAATTTTGTAAGTAGCCCCTTGTTAGAAAATCTTGCAAAGTAAAACGTTGCGTTAAGTCTTTTCTTACTTGCTTACTTGCTGCAAAATATAAACTGTTTCTGGCCACAGAACTTATTTTATTTAAAGATCCGGTGCAATGTTGCGTCTTAGAAATAATAACTGTATCTTCAAAACGACATTTACAATTATCCATTTATCCACAAAAGCTTTTCGAACAAAAATATTTTATATTCTTATTTTGTGAACTCTGCTGCTCTCTCTGCTATCATAATATTACGTGTATTTATATTACCACAAGTTATTTTGGACATAACTCTTGCATCTATCACTCTAAGGTGCTTTACCCCTTAGACCTACCTGACAATCCCATCTTACAAGTACCTACAAGATGACTCATCGAAGTTTCCATATTAGTACTTACATATTCTCAGTAATTGTCACTGTCCAATTCAAAACTGTTGCAAGCAGGCCACTTCATGCTTCCTAAAAAAGCCTCCTAAATTCTTGAAAAATGAGTTTTTTGCATCTTTTGATGCCCTTTTGATTCCTTGAATTGCTGCTTTCAGATCAGTTGGGTCACTTAAGTAATTTGTGAATATATACGGAGTATCTTCAGGGCTCGTACTTAAGGAGATGTTGCCTGTTGATTATAGGTGTAAAAGGCTGAATGAAAATAAATAAACTGAATGGATTTTGCTTAATGTTACTATGGAGTTCACAATAGACTCATTGTATCTGCACTGTGCTTTCAAGAATTGCTTCATGTCAAAAGCGTATTATAGAGAAATAAAGTTGAAAGTCTGGATAGGTTATAATGTTCTGGGTGGAATAAAATGTTTTTGTGTCCGTTAAGATACTACATTCGGCTAAGCTTCTCGGACGATCAAAAATGTCACACGCGACGTCTTTCCTTTAAATTGGTTTTTTCTCTGGTCCATCACCATATACAGCTATTGGAACTGAGAGATGATCCTGCAAGTTTTGTCCTACCATTGGTGACTTAACTAAACATGTAATATTGTTTGACGAAGATGCTTTTCAGAACCAATATCTGACAACATGAATAGTTGAGGAGTGTTCACTGCTCCAGCACTGAGAATAACTTCATGAGTTGAATAAAAAGTCAGAATTCTACCCTCTTTTTCTACTTCAACACCAAAAGCTAATTTGGATCTTGCGTTATCAATATCTTCCTTACGAAAGCGTTTTTAAGTATTTTTATGTTCCATTTGTCCTTTTTTGGTTCTAAATATCCTACATATTTTGCCTCACTCAATCCGCAGCTGTTGCCGTTACAATACCAGAACCCATCACACCAGCTACATTTAAGTCAGGAACATGATTCCGTTAGCAATATCTCTTTGAGTGCTGTTGAATCTATTTACTATTATTGGTTCCTACCTTCATTGCCATAAAACTTGCTTATAGTAGGATCTTTAAGAAATTTATTTAATAAATTTGCATTGAAGACTTTCAGGTTTCTTGAAACGCACTCTTCAAAACTCCAGCCACAATTTATAATTTGTCTTGAAAAAAAAATCAAAGATGCAGCTTAAGTAACCATTATGAAATAAACAATCATTAAAGTGCGATATACGGCAGAATTTTGGCTGAATTATGATTGGTAAAAGACGAACCTTCCGTATTTAGTGCTGATTTATCTATTTCCACTTATAATGCAAGTATTTAAAAAATAAAAATAAAAGGAAAGCCTGTAACTTCAACTGGAACCCTTTTAATGATAAAAGTAGCAATCTGTTAATCTTTTTGTTTAGAGCTTTTTGCAATAGATGGCGTTTTACTCAATTGGTCCTATCATCACAGTTTTCAATATTGTTACTTATTTAAATAAAACAACTTTATTATTTTATTGTTTTTTAAAAAGAAATATAAAAGAAATCTAATAACATGTGCTTGAAGCAATAAGGTTGTGTTTACTTTAACCAGGGTTTTATAAAAAATAGACGTGTGTTTGTCGCGAAGATTTATTTTCAACTAACTTGACAAGTAATTTAGTGGACTGTATGTATGATCATATTCACATCGATAGCTAGCTTTAGGTGCTAACGTGACATTCATTGGTTTATAAGTACTAAACATTAAGCCCCCCAAAGAACGCAGTTCTTTAATACGGATTTACACATGATAGGTATACAACTACAATTATTGTAAAATACAATTACTTATGACATCTAACTTAAAGAGACAAGGTAAGTTTGCAATAATACACAATATAATAGTACATAATTAATACCCACAACAACAACAACATAATAATATCACTGCAAAGGTAAGGTTTACAAAGTTACGACTTACTACATCTATGAGAGGGCGGGAAGCATACGTTACACAGCAACTTTGGTAAGTTTAGTGACTTATGCAATAGCCAATTCAACAGATTATTATTACAAGGTAAGTACCTAGATCACTTATTTACATTCTTTTTAAACATCATTACTTAAGTAATTAACACAATTTTCACGGTAAGTTTTATGCATTTATTTTTCCTAGATATAAGTAGTTAGTTTTAGTAATTAGATAAATCTACACTATATTAGTTTTACATAGATAAATCTACACTATATTAGTAACTAGCACTAATCCTAAGTTTATTTAGTTAAGATACATATTTTATTCACAGGATGTTTAAAAACATTGTTCTTACATGTAATTAATATTACTCGAGTAAGATTATCGGGACCAACATGTTTTTTAATTAATCTTCCTAATATTCACTTACTAGGTGGGATTTTATCATCTTTTAGGATAACTACGTCATCGATTTCTGCCTCAAGTTGTTTTGTGTTCCATTTATATATTTTATTAAGATTAACAAGATATTCTTTATGCCATCTTTTCCAGAAATCGGTGACCATTTCTTGGACTAACCTCCATCGTTCGAGATTAGTGATATGTTCACAAGAAGTATAATTGTCATCTGATAGGTTTAATAAAGGTTCGCCAACCAGAAAGTGACCTGGTGTCAGGGGAAGAGGGTCATTGGGGTCATCACTTAAAACCGAAATATGTCGCGAATTTAAACAAGATTCAATCTGTGCCAACACAGTGGTAAGTTCCTCGTAGGTGAGTGTACTATTCCCAATTACAGTTGTGAGATGTGTTTTTGTGCTGCGTACCCCAGCCTCCCACAAACCTCCAAAATTAGGCGCAAGTGGCGGAATAAAATGCCATATAGTACGTTCTAAAGTTAAACAATTCTGCAATCTCACTGGGAATAGAAGACTTGGCCTTATCAAACATGTCTCTTAGCTGTTTGTCCGCTCCCACAAAATTAGTGCCATTGTCACTGAAAATGTCCTGACAATGTCCTCGTCTGGCTGTAAAGCGCCTGAAAGCAGCGATGAATCCCTTAGAAGTCAGGTCTGTGACAGCCTCCAAGTGTAAAGCACGTGTTGCCATGCAAATAAAGAGACAAATATAGGCCTTGTAAGATTTTGCTCCTCTGTCTGATCTCTCTGATATTAATGGGTCCTGCATAATCCACACCAGTTGACCTGAAAGGTCTGCTGGGTTTTACTCGCACCTCTGGCAGTTGGCCCATCAATTGTACCGCATTGTTTTTTGCGTATCTAATGCAAGTTGCACATTCTCTATAATATCCTCTCGCTTGATCCTTAGCTCGTAATATCCAGTACTTTGACCTTAAGTAATTTAGCATTACTTGTGGTCCACCATGCATAGTGTTCTGATGGGCATCTTTAATTATTAGTCTGCTAAGATGGCTCGCAGCTTGCGATAGTTGAATACGTCCGCCAACTCTTAAAATGATAATGGGACAAAGATTGCGTAGTTTGCTCCTTTTGAGAACACTGCCTTGAGATTTTAACTGCTTTATTTCTTGATTAAATTCTATACCTTGAATTTGTTTAATGCAATTATTTAGAGTTTCATTAATTTCTTGTGTTATAATAAATTTGGTATTTAAATTAACTTTGTGTGTATTTAAATTTAGATTTAACCATCTTCTACAGTATGAAATTATATGGTTTAAGACATTTATTTCTCAAAACAGAATACAATATTCACTTAAATGAGAAACACTGGTTGCGTACATATAAACGTTCTTTAGAACGAGTATCGGAACGGTATGTTTGAAGTTGGAAGTAACAGAACAATATTGTTAGTCAAAAACTTAACATTACGTTAGTAAAATAAACCATGCTACAAAAGATTGAGTTTGGAAGGTATTTTGTTTTAAATATGTTAACTTGGTGTTGGTAATCTACAAAAAATATTGAGACTACGAGTCCACATTACATATCGAAATACAGTTTCTATCACAATTGCTATTAAAAGCTGAACTTTTTAATGTTTCTTTATATTTAATTTAATCCTAGTTTTTAATTTTGCATTAAGTATTCATTTTATTGAGAATAATATGTAGATAGTTTTTATTATTAATATTAAAGTTTATGTAAATATTCAGAGATTATTCTGAAATAGGTACTTACTCGTAGATTAAGACAGTTGAAAATTTTTCATTATGTTGAATTTTAACTTTTTTTTAAACATGGGAAAAGATTGTATTTCCTTGATATCTTTCGGCAGTTCGTTATACATTTTGGCATCCTCATACATAATATTTCTAGTACCGTAGTTGGTCCGCGGTCTACTGTAAAGGCAGATGTCACTAGCATTTCTGAGTAACCGGGTCTGAATTTGCGCTTTTTTTGTAAAAACTATATGGGAATGCGTATCTTTCGTCAGTATCTTCCGTATAAGGATGCAGGTATGAAATTTAAATATTTGAGCAAGTGTCATTAATTTGGTTTTCTGAAAAACTGTTTCGGTTGGCGTTAAATAATTAAGATGGAAGAGTAATTTAATGATTTTATTTTGAGAGATTTGTAAATTTATGGTCAGCAAATTATATTGGAACCACGTAAATAAGGTGTTAAGGTCATCTTGGGCTCGACTGACGATTGCTTGAATTTCATTGCCAAAATAGAAGAGACAGGTGTCATCCGCATATAGTGTTACATCTGCAGCTAAGTTAAGATCTTTTATATTATTAATATATATTAGGAAAAGCAAGGGTCCAAGAAGGGAGCCTTGTGGAACCCCGTAAGTTATTCGTTCAGGAGTGCGTTTGGTCTCACCAATTTTAACTATCTGATATCTACTAGAGAGGTATGACTCAATCATTTCATGTGCAGATTCCTTCACACCTATATCATGTAGTTTTTGAAGAAGTTTGTGGCTTATCGTGTCGAACGCCTTTTTTAAGTCTATGAATATACCTACAGCTATTTGTTTTTTGTCTATTTTACATTTCAGGTTAGTAACAAGGTCTGTGCAGGCTTATAGTGTATTTGATTTGGAGCGGAAGCCGTACTGTTTATGGTAAAGGAAGTTGTTAGAGCTCAAATATTTGTCCAAACGATTTTATATTATTTTTTCGAAAATCTTAGATAAGACTGGTAGTACCGAGATAGGGCGATAATTACCCGGGTCAGATTTATTGCCAGATTTAAAAATGGGGCTCACTTTAGCTATCTTGAGAGAATCAGGAAAATATCCAGATTTAAGGCAATGGTTTATGCAGCTAGTTAATTTCTCGAGCACCAAATTTTTTACACTTTTAAGAGACTTACATAAGATTCCATCGAGACCAGTTGTCGTATTCGTATTTAGATTGTCGATTGTCTTGCTAACTTCAGTTAAAGAAGCAGGGGCAAGTTCGGATAGGCCAGTATATTTAAAATCGATTTTATTGCTGTATAACTGTTTGTATGCTCCACTATCGTGATATTTAGGTAGTATTCTATTAGCTAGGACAGCGCCTATATTGGCAAAGAAGGAGTTAAAGCAGTTGCATATATCCGATACTTCGGTATAACAGCCCGTGTGTGTCTCAAGTTTGGATGGAGCATTGCTATTTTTAGTATTTTTGTTGATGCTCAAAGACGTTATTAATTGCCACATTTTAAGTGTTTTTTTGGTGCAGTTTTTAAAAGCTTTAAAGTAGTATCTACTTTTAGCGTCTTGTATTTTTTCTCGGCCTTCCTTTCTTGCTTTTAATAATTCTATCTCTATGTTTTCTTCCTCTTCTTCCTTTTCTTCAAATGCTGTCGTATTACGGGCACTTAATATTTGGTTTCTTCTGCTTATTGAATCGATAATATTCTTGTTGATCCAATCCGACTTTGGTGCGTTTTGTATTTTTGTTTTGATGGTTCTGCTTTGCTTTATGGCTACTGTAAATTTTTCCTCAAATTGTTCGTATATCGGATCATCGTCCTGTAACAGAACCTGATCGATAGTCTTATATAGTTTATCATAGTCCGTAGTTGAGTATGTAATTTTGTTCTTCTTGTCTGGTTTGTGTTTATGTATTTCTAGATATAAATGTTTATGCTCAGACATCGCGGAATTCACAACGGCTACATGGAATTTACTGTCTTTGAGATTGGTGCTGACATGGTCAAGGATTGTTTTAGTACTCTGAGTCTCTCTTGTGCAAAAAGTAGGATTTATTTTATTCAGAATTTTGAATCCACTTTCTTGCAATGTAATTTTATAGTTAGTGGTTGCTTGGCTCGTTTTCAGTAAGTTGTAATTGAAATCTCCGAAAACGACTGCCCGTTTACGTTTTTGCAGCTGCTGCGAGTAGATTTCTAAAAAAAATTCATTATTCGTTCTCTCCAGCTTGTAAATAACACCAATGTCTAGAGAAAATCTGTTGAGATGAATCCATTGAAAATGTTTGCCCTCTTCACATAGTTCCTCGATGAGATTGTGCTGTAGACTTATGTACATAGATCGAGACGCCCCCTCCTCTTCCACTGGTGCGGTAATTATAGTAGTGAGTGTAGTTCGGTATCATAACACTCTCTGCTTCAGAGTCACTTTTTATCCATGTTTCCGTCAGTAATATTAGGTCTAGAGTGCTAGGGACGTATTGGATTATGCATTTCAGTTCATCTAGTTTCCCTGGGCGGACTATACTTCGTACGTTAGCGTATAGACATTTAAGGGATTTCTTATTGTTGGTAACATCAGTATGAGTATTCGATAGCTGGTATGTGGGATTACTTAGGGGTGCATCTGTTAGGTCAACTTCTGTTTGCGTCAGTTTTTTGGAGGATTTGTGATAATTTGAGGAACACCCTTGATATATTTAATGGCAAGGTTTTCCTCGCCTTCTTCTGTTCTTTTAATTAGTTCAACGCGTAATTTTGACATTTCTTCTTTCTGTAGTGGTGTTTGGTCGGAGTAACATTTGATGTCTTTAATCACTTTGTAAATGTTATTTTTATTGCGGAGTATTGATATCGCCGTATCCGCAGAAGCAAAACAAACTTTAATGGGTCGCGATTTATTACTGTTGTATTTACCCAATCGAAAACATTTTGTAGGCTCTATACAATTTGGGTCAGCTAGCCTAGTGGTTTTTATAACTTCTTGTTTATTGTGTTTGCTTCTCTCGACCGAATCTTTAGAGTTTATTTCTTGTAAGCCACTCACGACTATATTTTTCTCCATTTGGAAGCGCTGATGGATCTCAGAGATCATGTTTTCATGTGTAGAGATCACTGTAGACTGTGTATTGCCAGAGGTTGAAGCTTTTAGGTTATCAACATCATTTGTCAGGTCAGCAATTTTCTTCACCAAATCAAGTTTTGAAGATTCCAATTTGGTTAACTCATTCTTCACTTTATTTTGTTCCAAAGTAAGTTGATCTGTAGTCGTTTTAATTTGTGAAATTTGGTTCGTTATTATCGAAACTTTTTGAGATATTTTGTCCAATTTTTCAGTTTGTGTTTGTGACATTTTGGTTAACATCGACATTATTTTAGTCTCAAATTGATCAAACCTATCAGAAAAGTCATCATCAGGTGTTTTTCTTTTGCGAAACGTGACTTTGTTAGTTTCTGCTTCCGGCTGCAACAATTGCCTTAGATCAGGTTGTGATTGTGATTCGGCTCGAATCGCTATCAACTCATTGCTATCAGATTACGTAATTGATCCTTTTGTTGGCGATCGACGTACGGCCATTGCTATCTATGTTCTATGTTAGAGAGTATGGTTTCCGCACTTAGTCCTACATGTGGACCATTGTACGTGGGCCATGGCGGCCGTCGGTGGTTTTTATTCCAACGGCCATTGCTATTATACGTCGTGTAGGTACCGTAGATTATAGAAAGTGCGTAGGTGCGTATAGTTGTCACTTGGTTAGGTCCTCGCTGCGTGCAGAGTAGGAAGAACGAGATGAATTATCGCTACCTCGTAGCCTGTCTCTTTTACCCGGTGGTGAGGCGCGGGGGCACTGCCTAATGCACTCGCTGGATTTTAGTGTTGAATAGTTGTTACTCACACTTGATTAGCGATCAAGATTGCGATTATGGTCACAGCACTTAGGGTTATATTTTTCACTGGCGACTATTTAAAAAAAATGAGAATAAGTTCGCGACACGTCCGTTCCGTACGCTCGCTCGAACGGCGTTTTCAAATATTAAGTTTTTTTGAAATTATTCTTAACATTTTCTGCAAATTAGAGAACATAGTCCAAATCAATTCCTTTTCAGTATTTAATAAAACTGTGAAAACTCTGGCTTTCTCTTCTTCTTGTGTATCCTCGACATCACTAAACTTCATGTTTAGGTCTAGTGCGGACAACCAAGCTGGACCATGCCACCACAGTAAGTTATTTATCAACTCTGAGGCCTGTAAGCCTCTTGAGGCGCAATCAGCCGGGTTTGTGTCTGTAGTCACATGACCCCATTGCTCATAATCTAAAATGTTCAGTATCCTGAGATAGTAACTGAAGACTCGGTTGCTAACGAATGTGTTCCATCGACTCGCCCCACCTTTTAACCAAGCTAAAACTATGGTCGAGTCTGTCCATGCGTGTAAATTTTCCTTAGCTATGTTCATTACTTGCGCTGTCTCGAAAATTAGTTTGGCTGCTAGTGTAGCACCACAGAGTTCTAACCTCGGAATGGATACTTGTTTCTCAATAGGAGCAACCTTTGTTTTTGCTGATATAAAATGAACGTAGACTCTGTTTCCGTCGACTACTCGAATATACACTGCTGCCTCATAGGCTGCCTGCGAAGCGTCTGCGAAAACATGCAACTCTGTTGTAGATGTGTGGGAACATTGCAGCCACCTTGGTATAGAAATATGTTTAATGTCAGCTAAATTCTCTCTGAAGTGTAGCCATTCTGCTAGCAGCTCTTCACTAATAGTGTCGTCCCATCCTAGTCCTGTTTTCCATAACTTCTGTATCATAATTTTTGCTAGAACAACAACTGGACATAATCCACCCTAGGGGATCATACAATTTAGCAACATCAGAAAGCACACGTCGTTTAGTAATCGTTTCCTTTGTTTCTGGTAAGTTGAGGGAATATACAAAACTGTATGTGTCTCGATTCCAATTAACTCCTAGTACCTTAACTAAACTATTGCCCTTAAGAGGCAAGTTCATGATCATCTCTTTTATTTCTACCGATATATTTTAACACGTTCTCATTATTACTACTCCATTTTTGTAACTCGAAGCCTCCTAAGTTCAGCAGTTTGTTCATGTCATTGTAAATACTAATAGCTTCATCTTCTGTCTCACAACCGGATATTAGATCATCTATATAGTGATTCTGTTTTCGTTATTTTAGCAGCAGCTGGGAAAGTTGACTTCTCATCATCCGCCAATCTCTGTAATGATTTCACTGCAAGATATGGTGCACATGCGGTACCAAAGGTCAATCTCACCAGTTTGTAATGTTTTATTTGGTCAGTCGTTGTTGGTCTCCATAGTAACCTTTGATAGTCAGTGTCTTCCTCTGCTACACGCACCATTCTGTACATTTTTATAATATCTGCCGTGATACAAATTTTGTGTGTCCCTCCATCTCATCAGTATGTGACGTAAGTCTTGTTACATCTTGGGACCCACAAGCAAATTATCGTTCAAAGAAACATGATTGATGCCCTTACACGAAGCGTCAAAAACCACCCGAAGTTTAGTCGTTTCCTTATCTTCTCTTACTATGCCGTGGTGAGGAAGATATACCGCTTTAGGATTATTAATATCTGCAGACTCCACTTCAATCATGTGATTAAGATAAATGTATTCCTTCATTACCTTACTATTTTCTTCATAAAACTTAGTTTTTTTTGCGAATTTCTTCTCTAGGAACTCAAACCTTTTAGCAGCTATTTCCCTCAGCCCATCTGCGTGACCTTTTGGGTTCTTGTTTCTGAATGGTTATCTTACCACATATCTTCCTTCCTTGTCTCTGATCGTTGTAGCATCGTATTACTCTTCACATCTTTGTTCTTCTTATGACAATCTCTTATGTATAGTGTTTGGCTCGTTTTCTAACTCCCAAAATAACTTGAGCATCTCGTCCTCTTTTAGCTGAACATGCAGGCTGGTGAAGTTCTTCTCTCCTGGAATGCATTCTCGTGACATCCTTCCTGATAGAACCCAACCCAGAATTGTGTTTTATGCTAATAAATTACTGACAGGATGCTTGATAACGCCGTCTAACAAGACGTCACTGTATACCTCAGCTCCAAGGAGAATGTCTATTTTCCCTGGTGTTGCAAATTGCGGGTCAGCCAACTCAAACTCTTTTAAATCTAACCATTCAGGAATACCTAGATTACTGGTAGGTAGCATTGTTGTTAGTGAACGCAATACATATGCCTCTACTCGCACTGACGCATTGGGGTTGTGACATGATTTGACGCTAAGTGTGACCCTGTGTTTGATTCTCATTTGCCTCTCTCCCACACCTGACACCCAACCACTCACTGATTTACGATTAAGGTTCAGTAATTGTACTGTTGCCTCTGTAACAAACGAAGCTTGTGACCCTTGGTCTAACAAAGCTCTCACAACGTATTTGCAACCATTCCTACTATCTACTAACACCTTAGCGGTAGCTAATAGGACACTGTTTGTTTGTATATGTACACTAGAAAAGTTGGTTACAATGTGCTCATTATTACATACAGAAATATGCGTACCTGTAGATTCGTCGTTCGCTATACCTATAGTTGACGTTTCACCTTCCTTCGGTTTCTCGTTCTGCTGTCCTCTCTCGAAATGCAGAAGGGTGTGATGCCGCCGTCCACACTTTCTACAACACGATGACTGTCGACACTTGTTCACTGAATGTGTAGGCGCCAAACAATTGAAGCATAACTTGTTCGTCTGTACAAATTCTTGTCTTTCATTTGGAGATTTATCTCCGAACTTCTTGCAGGAATAGATGTAGTGGTCACCACTACACAATGCACATGTTGTATCGGGCCTTGTTCCGTATCTGCTGGTAACATTTGAATGGAAAACCTTCGGTTTAGCCACCGGTTTGGGTTGCACCGTTTTTATTTGCATACTTTCTGTCATTTCTAAAGCTCTGAACCTTGCTTCTAAAAAATCTCTTAATTGCGACCAAGTGGGTATGTCGTAATTACATGTTGTACTAATTTGGTGTTCCCACAACTTTATAGATTCAGAACCTAACTTCGATACAACTAAGTAGGTAGTTGCCATATCCCAGGTATCGGTCTGCATGCCCATGTTCTTCAACGCCTTCAAACAAGTCGAAGTTGTGTCCACTAGTTGTTTAATTAAACTAGCCGATTCCGTCTGCACAGGTTATTGCGTAAATAAAATTTTCATAATTGCGTTGCTGTTGAACCGCGTATTATTGTAACGTTTTATTAATTGGTTCCACGCCTCATCATAATTGGCATCCGTTATTGAAAAGTTACGTAACAGTATCTCAGGTTCTCCAGATAAGTTGCATTTTAACTAGTGCAGCTTCTGTACACGTGATAGATGTTCATTGTCGTGAATTAGAGTACGAAACAGGTCATAGAATGGTTGCCACTCCTCGTACTTTCCCGAGAATGTGGGTATCTGTATATTGGGCAATCTTATTGTTCGATTCTTGAAATCTAGCACGTCGTTAATTGAAGAGGATTGGGATGAAGCAGGTTGAAATTTTGTTTCTTCAAAAAAAGGCTGAAGAGCTTCTTTTAATGTTGTTTTATAGTTTATATATGTTTCTTCAAATACCTAATTAATATCTTCCTCAAAGTAACTGTCACCTCTTTCTGCATCAGCAACCTTGAGAATAATACTCTTGTGACCCTCCTTAAACTCCTTCCACATTTCCTCTAATAAGTCTAATCTCGTTTCTAAATATGATCGTTTTATCCTGTCTCTTGGCGATTTCTTAAAATTCTTTTCGGCCTTTTTTAAGCTTTCTAGTAGTTCATTCTGATACACGATCTGACCCTCCATCGTAATATTTGCACAAGGCACACAAACTATCAAAATAAGCAGGTAAGTTCGTAACACGGAATAAAGTCTATTTATTTGAATTCACTAATTAGTTTTTAAACCACTTCTCAGAAAAATCCTTATCGCTCAGGAATGCTATTGTTCTCACTCACGGCGCTCGCTCGTACCTGGGTCGGACGATGACTTGAATCCGGTTCGGTTTACGACCATATGTTTGAAACAATAAGGTTGTGTTTACTTTAACCAGGGTTTTATAAAAATTAGACGTGTGTTTGTCGCGAAGATTTAATTTTAACTAACTTGACAAGTAATTTAGTGGACTGTATGTATGATCATTTTCACATCGATAGCTAGCTATAGGTGCTAACGTGACATTCATTGGTTTATAAGTACTTGCTTAAACAACATGTTTTTCTGAACCCGGAACTATAAAACTTTATATTAAAAAGGATCGCACGAAACGTTTTAAAAGTAGGTCGACTCCTAGATGGCGTTGTGAAACTACAGTCTCTGGCATTTAGTGAGTCGCTGTTTTTTTTTTTTTTATGGCAGCTCGCAGGTCAACCTATGAGGTTGTCGTCTGCTTAAACGGACTTGCCTGTGACGGACTGACTACACGCTAAGGGCACCCCTGTGGGGTACGGACCTCGGCTTAGGGCGTCGCTGGAAGAGGGCAGCAAGGGACTAGCTGGATCAGGATTTGAGTGATTTTGGGACGAATTTAAAGCTACAGGCTCAGCGGCGCGGGCTGGCTCGAGCAAAGGTCGGGAGGGGTGTGCATTTGGGCGTCGCGGCGGGCCTCGGCGGCGAGGGCGGTAGGACGGCGATAGGGTTTTGGGCTTACGTAGCGTGCTGGTGGCCTTACTACTCTCCTGGAGGAGGGTAGTGGCGTCGTCGGGGGCGATTATGGTATGCCTTGGTCGGCGAATACTACTAATGCGGGAGGGAGTGTAACGGGCGGCCGCTGAGATCAAGGGGTGTGGGTGTTTGATGCCACAGTCAAAGAAACGCTTCGAATAAGCGTTTCATGAACTGGTTTATGGTAGGCATTTTAAGGTCGACGTGGAGATTTATATTACGGACATAGAAGGGAGCACCCGTGACCTTTCTGAGGAAA
Organism: Dasypolia templi; assembly: GCA_963555695.1. Taxonomy (NCBI): domain Eukaryota; kingdom Metazoa; phylum Arthropoda; class Insecta; order Lepidoptera; family Noctuidae; genus Dasypolia; species Dasypolia templi. Next base: position 24,754,458 of record OY743138.1, read on the forward strand.
CGGTTCTGGAGGGTCTGCATCTTATGGAGATGGCGTGGGTGAGCGTGCGCAAAAACAACGCAGGCAAAGGTCATGATGGGACGGATGCCTGCGGTATAGATGCACTAGCTTGCATTTAAGTGAAAGTTTACTACGGGCTGTCAGTACAAAGTGGAGCCTGCTAAGAGCGAAGGAGGCGCGCGCGCGAACCGCCTTAATATGAGCCTTAAAGGTAAGGTTTTGATCGAGGATCACGCCTAGGTATTTGGCTTGCTTCTCCCAAGGGATCGGCTTACCGTACATAGTGATCGGGCTGGGAAGAGGGGGAGGGAATCGACGACGTCTCGAGAAGAGAACCGCCTGACTCTTATCGGGGTTGACCTCGATTCTCCATTTCCGGAACCAAGCGCCTAAGACGTTTGCGGACGTTTTGAGAGTACGATCTATAGCATTGGGACAATGACCGTATAGTAAACGGCAGTATCGTCGGCGAAGAGAGCCAACTGAGCCTTTTTACTCTGTGGGATATCGCTGGTAAACAGCGTGAAGACTAGAGGAGATATAACGGAACCCTGAGGGACCCCGGCGCGAATAGGGTGAGGGGACGCGAGTGCACCCTCGATGCGATAGCGAAAGGTGCGATTCGACAAAAAGTCTCGTAAGATGAGCACGAGACGATCTGGCACTCCTAGTTGGTAAAGCTTGTATAACAAGCCGTTGTGCCAGACTTTGTCGAAGGCTTTCGCTATGTCGAAGAATAGCACACCCGTCGTCGCGTTACGCTGCAGACCAGCGCACAAGTGCCCAACGATACGGTGGACCTGGTGGATACTCGAGTGTTGGGGACGGAAACCAAACTGCTCGTTGGGAATGAGGCTCTTTGCTTCAGCATAGTCTTTGAGACGCTTATAAATAAGCCTCTTGTAGATTTTGCTGAGAACATTGAGTAAGCTGATGGGGCGGTAGCTGAAGGGCTCAGACTATGGCTTGCCTGGCTTTGGGATACCGATAACGGTTGCTTAGTGAGTCGCTGATGATGCCATCTGTGGAAAATTGGACATAGAAAAATTGCCAGCTCAATAGCCAGTTTTAGGGAGGTTTCATTTCTTTGTATGGGATTGGGTATCTGTAAGTAGTATTATGTTATCTGTGCTCCAGTCTACATTACCAGCATTGAACCATCTTTGGAAATCCTTGTCATGTCCCCGAACACAGTGAGAGACTGCTGCTTCGTATTAAGATATTTTATAGCAACAGGTAGGTTTATTATAACAACGGCATATGTCCTAAGACCTATGTCCTCTTCGATACTTACATAAGATTCAACAGGCGGGTTGCCTCCGGCCTCTATGAGCTATTGCTCATTTTTCACACTTTAACTACAGTAAGTCGTTTCGCGACCACACTCCCTGCTGTTCCACCGCCGATTATTATGAAGTCAAAACATTGGAAATGTGGAAAATAAATGTACGTAGGTTTGTTATAAAATCCTGTTTTATTAATATAGATAAAAAAAAAGCTAAAGTTAGAGATAAAAGATGAAATGTCCCTGTAGAACACAGCAGTGATAGGTACTTAAAATCAAAAATAACAATGGTGATGGTGATTAATTGATCGAATTCTTTAACCATAATTTTTGTGCGGCAGTCTAAGAAGTAATGTAAGAACATACTTGTAACATTAGATTCAGGTACAGTCCCATGGTTGAGTAGGCACTGCGCTGCTGCAAAGTACTGCAGCGTGGCAGCAAACATCTGAGGACCTGTCACAGTCGAGGGCATCACACACGATGTATTGTTGAGGCTGAAGAACACGAACAGACTAACTACTTAAAAGTAAAGAAAAAACGTTTCTTGCATCCAATTCTACTTTCATGATTATGATTTACTTTTATACAAAATGGCGAAATATGGGTGTAGAATGTTTCTACGCCTCTGTCTACCCCTTCGGAGAATACAGGCGTGATGTTATGATTATAACAAAAAATCTGTGACGTGTTATAGATATCGAGATCCCCTGAGGCAGATGCTATGCCATTACGATGCAAATTTGCATAACATTGCAATCGAAAACAACTTGAAAAGAGTAGGTTCAATCTGGTTCTAAAAATAAATTCGTACTGTCCGCCTTCAGGCCTATGCTGAGCTATGCATTTTTTCACATAGCGACGCGTCCTTTGCATGGCAATCGGCGAGAGGCGCTGTGCGATCGTGCGATCACATTGGTGTGATTGGTAATCACTCACACAAATGCATAGCTCAGCTTAGGCCTCGCGGACTGTACTTAATTAACGTATAATTAAAATACAGAAATAAATGTAATGTTGCTCCTTAGAAATATTGCAATTAATAGGATGCAATAAAGTTACTTACCTTAACTTTTTTCAAAAATGTTTTCCACAGCAACAAAACTTGAAGGATGCACGAACAATGAATGAAACGCAATGAATTGATTGCGAACTTAAAAGAAACGGTTTTCTTTTAAAATTAACATTATTTGTTCAAGTATGTTTATAAAAGAAGGCGCACAAGTACGACAATAAAATCGCTTAGTTAATAACACTATTATTAGTATTATTTGAGTAAATATTGAATAAATGTGCTCTTGCTCTGGTTAGTTAACACAGGAGTGGTGGAGTGGAGTTTTGTCGATGCAAAAGGATTGTTGTTGTTTCACTCAGAGTGGCTGTCCGACCTTCGGTTACTAAACGAGTTTTAGTGGTATTGTTTAGGCATATTATGATTTTGATACGAAGCTTGGCGTTCATGAAATCCTAAAGATCCGTACAGACCGAGAGGATCACAGAGCAGAAGATTGATGACTTTTGACTTTGAATATTAAACTTTATTATCAGTGTTTAAAAGTGCAAAGCAAGACGACGAGCTTATAACGTCTCCTTCAGTGATGCAAACGAAGATGAGGAGTTTACAAATTCTACGTTGATGATTGTACAACTTGTTCTTCATAAACAATGTTTTTTATTCCATGTCATCAACAAAATTCTCAGACTTCTCTTGGACTGCGTTGAGCCTTACCTTGTGGCCACGATCTACACGTTTAAGCGACAAGCGTCTTGAAGTAGCGACTGCAGAGAAAACAAATAAAAAGTTGTTTAGAGCATGCCACGAAAACCCGCTATGCGACTTGCGGAGCGACCCGACACGGAAGGAAATAGGTGACGCGCTCGCGTGTTAAATCAAATCTAAATCAAAAGTCATTTATTCAAACTAGACTGAGAATCAGCACTTTTTAAACGTCAAAATGTCGCTTGTCGGTTGACGTAAGTAGCGTCGCTAGACGCATCGCAGTGAAAGGACCTTACAGGAATAGTTACCGGAGCGAATTTGCATACTGGGTGATAACGATATGGTGCCATCAGAAGATATAAGAAAGATTTAAGGGTACGACGCACCACCAAAATGTGTGAATGGCACCAGCGAACGTAAAGATATTGATAACATTATTAAATACCAGTTTTGAGTGGATTCACCACTGAAAACATGTGAAGTGAAAAGCAATGATAATTATAATGTTACACAGCCACTTAATATTACCAGTAAGGTGCTAATAGCCCTACCCACCGGTAGGGCTATTAGCAGTATGAAACGGTAAAATCACCAGGGCATGATCGGCTCATTGTGTAACATCTCAAATATGCTGGCACTCACATAAATAGATTAATGTCGATGTTGTTTACGTTGTGTTTATGGCATTCCTACTTGCCACCCGATTTAGTTTAAACTGTAAGTAGTACCTCTTGTTAAGAATCGTACGGGAGACATAGCTGATAAGACCAATTACGGGCCTTTATCACTTGCTACTACTAAAATCAAGAGTGCTGGATAGGGTGCTAGACGAACGCCCGGATTTATACAAATATAGGACGCCCAGTTTGGTTTTTAAGCAGATTTGTCAACAGAAAGTGCCATTTTGACACTTCTGCATACTATTGACTATTGTCTAAAAAGAAAAACTCCAATTTATGCAAGATTCTTAGATCTATCCAAGGCGTTCTTCGTACTCCGGAAGAAATTGAAAAGAAGGGGTCTCTTTAGAAATCACAGGCATCTTCTCATACTGGTATAGTCATCACAAAACTATTGTAAAATGGGCAAATGTGTTTTCGGTTGAGTATAAACTGAAATCGGGTGTAAGGCAAGGAGGGTTAACGTCTCCAAGGCTTAGACAAGCGAACCTTTAGAGAAGGTAGCGAGGGAACGGTGCGCACTGTCGGTAAGGGGAAACATGCTGGCACATAAATTCGCTCGTTGTACGGTAGACGTTAAATTGACACTATTTAAAACGTATTGTCAAAGTTTCTACACGAGTGGTCGAGTGGTAGGCACACAAAAGTGCCTACAATGCCCTCCGAGTACAGAAATAAAAACATTTTCAGGGCGCTGTTGTGACTTCCTCGTTCTTGTAGTGTTCAATCGATTCGTCTGTCTGCATGTAGGAGGTGCTGGCTGATGAATCGACATTATTTTTCTACTTTTATTTCTGTACGTACTAACATATTTTAAAGTTTTTTTTATAATTAACAAGGCCTTGGTCGTCTGAGACTAAAATATTTTTTTCTTTTATTAAATTTTTATGGAAATCATGAAGATAAGAGAAAAAAAAGTAACCTTTTATTTACAAACCTAAACCGTTTTATATCGCGACAAACTACGCTACGCAAACTAGCTTGCTTTGGCTGGAAAACGAATGCCATGAAGGTCAAGCGTTTACATGTTTACATGTTTGAAAAGACTTTTATTCATTTATTTGCATTTATTTTTTTATTGGTTTCTATAAACCAACAAAAGTCACCAACATTAGTGTACCTACGAGTATTTACACTAATTTTGTATTTGGGTTTTGGCCACCACTGAGGTAATTTCTTTATAAGGAAACCCAAAAATAGCACTGAATAAAACGTGATGAAAGAACTATGAAGGTGACTTTTATTCATCACGTTTGGTTTCTAGAAACCAACAAAAAATAAATGGCTTCGTTAATTAATTTGTTCCCCCCTTAACTTGGAAAGCAAGAGTACTTACAAACCAAAATAATTCCATTTCAAGGAAATATTCTTCCTCACATTTCCCGAACATCAATCAATAAAATTATTCCTCGAAAATCTACTAAGAAAAATCGTTTCTGCCATAAAGCGAAGATAATAAAGGGGTTAAAAGTTATTACGGGAAAGACAAAAGGTTGAATAATGAACGAAACAAAGGCGACGTAGGCTAGCTGTAAATATGATTATGCGAGCCCAGCCTAACTTTTACACCAAGGCGTATGAAGAAATGGAGCGCTCATTGCTCATTAAAATATTTGTACCTGTTACCTTTGTAAAAATTGTCTAACCTCACAATCAGCGTTGTAGTTACGCTATTTTGTGAGAGAAAACAGTCTTTAAGACACAAAATATATCTAAGGCCTGCCTCGTTGGTCTAGTGGTCGCAAGAACTACTGCTGAGCATGAGGTCCTGGGTTCGATTCCCAGGTCGGGCAAAGTGTTATTGGGTGTTTCTATCTAAAATTTCTCAGTAGCAGCTCGGAGTCTGGATTTGTGACCGCTTAATGGCAATAGGCTCGCTCGCTATTACATGGGACTTTAGCATAACAGGCGAAATGTGGGTGTACACCTCTGCCTTATCTTTCTGGGATTACAGGAATGATGTTATGTTATGTTATATATCTATAGGAGGTTTGGCTTTAAGGCTAATAAGTTTTTGCCAAACCGTTTCTGAATTGACATTTTATAAGTGTTCATCACCTTTTTAGGTAATTGATCAGAATTGCGACATTATCATAGATTCTTACATCATTATTTTTATATATCAGATAACACTCCATCTATTCCTACTCCACGGTCCCTACGGATAAATTATTACCGCCTACTAACAAAGGTTTTAAGGTGTTGGTAATTATTAAATTAAAATTAAGTTTTACAGTGCTATACACTATGGGGTACCTATGGTTTAACTTTGTTACTAAGTACCAACATGTATATACTGGAGTGTTATTGCGTATTAAGTCAAACTTGATGGTTAGGTGAATCGGAATCAGAACTTTATTTACTTTGAATGTAGGTACAGGTATAAGATGGTGTAAATAAATAAATGAGATCGGCTACAGTCTACCTTACGGCGTGCAAATTATTACACAACACATAACACATCACGCCTGTAATCCCAGAAGGGTTAGGCAGAGGTTTATAGTACACCCACATTTCGCCAGTTATGCTTAAGTCCCATGTAATAGTGGGCGAGCCTATTGCCATCAACCGGGCACAAACCCAGACTCCGGGCTGCTACTGAGAAATTCTATATAGAAAAACCCAATAACACTTTGCCTGACCTGCGAATCGAACCCAGGACCTCATGCTCAGCAGTAGCTCTCGCGACCACTAGACCAACGAAGCATTCAGAGACAAATTATTAGGTAAATTAAAATATTAATACAAACAAAATAACGTCAAAAAACAAATTAGAAATTATAGTGAAGTCAATTAATAAAATTATAGGCAGGTACATAAGTCTTACATGGTCCAGTAAGTTAAGTAAAGTAAAGTTTATTTGCATAGATTTTATGTGAGTGGCATGAAGTAAAATATACAGTCTAACTTAGATTAGGCTTGCAAACAGTAATGAATGAAGTAAATAACTGATTAGGTTGGTATGTCGTTAAATTGCTTTAACAATATAATTCTTATGTTAAATTAGAAACATTTTACAATCTTTAAGTCTGTTAACTACTTTTTTACAATTGCGTATTGTGTCATCTTTTACTAGAATCAGAATCAGAAATCATTTATTTGCAGTAAATGTGGTTACAAAATAAGATGTAAACATTGTAAAAGTTCCAACACACTCTACCTTACGAATTCAGAAGTAAAAAAATAATATTTATATCCACTAAACTAGACAACCAATTAAACAAAACAAAAAATACAGTTATGAGGAGCTACTGCAGCCTTCCTAAATAAGCTCAACATCAAAAACAACAATTTTAATTCTATATCTTTAAAATGATTGATGAAATTGATTATTTTACTTACAATAACAAACCAGAAACAATAAAAAATAAACAAGGTTTAAATGAAATTTGAAATAAAAATAATATAACGCCATAAACTCTTGTCATTATAACTCTTGAATGGAATAGTAACATTTATCTATTAGTAAGGATGTTGGCCTCTTTTTAGATATACTTAATGATCCTTCTTTGTTGGCATGAGGTAATTTATTATAGATAATCTTTTTGTTAATAATGCTGTTTTGTGCCTACCTGTAAACATAAGATTTTTGCATTGCGATCTAACAGATTCCAGATATGTTCTAATATCGTCCATTAGGGTAAAAATATGTTTGTTTGTTCTGACAAATATTGCAACTTCAAGTATGTACAAAGACGGAATGGTGAGTAATTTTAGAGACTTGAACATGGGAACACAACTGTCGGTATTTTTAAGACTAGTCATTGGCTTATGCAACGTTTTTGGGCTTTGAATTTCCTCTCCCTCTCAGTACAGTCTCATACAGTTACCCCAGAATATAACTCCGAATCTCAAAACTGACGCAACTAGACCATGATAAGCATCTAGCACGGTGCGGATGCTTACTTTTTTGCCAGGTTATAAAGTACGTACGCTGACTTGTTTAACCTCTTACATACATCCTCTGAATGCGGTTTCCAGGTTAGTTTGTTATCAATTAGAATACCAAGGAATTTTGTAACATTTGTCGAGTCTACTTTTTGTCCATTACATTCAACATCATAATTTTAGTACCTAGACGCTGCTGAAAAGGCATAACTTTAGTTTTTTGTATTTTTAAAATATGATCATTTTTGTTAAGCCAATTTATGATGCTTTTTTAATGTATTTATAAGATCAGTTTGGTTTTTTTTGCCGCATTTTACTATTGCCATGCTGACGTCTGCAAATAATACCATACGTTGTTGAATTTGGCGGGGCAACTCGTTAAAATATATAAAGGTCCAAATACACTACCTTGCGGTACGCCATATTTGACTTCTCTGTAGCCGGATAGATATTTATGTTCTTGTTTAGTTTTCACACATATCCTTGATATCTCTGTGTATTGATTTCGATTAGTAAGGTATGACATTATTAGTTTTAAGACATTTCCTCTTATGCCGTACGCGTAAAGTTTGTTCATAAGAGCGTCATGGTTTACGTAATCGAAAAGTTTTTGTACTGGCTTCTGATAGGTCTCTTACTTCTTTGTGATACTGTAGTAAAAACATGCATGTTACACTTAACAGCTTTAGGGACTTAAACATAGGAACACAACTATCAGTTATAAATCCAATTTTTATATATCAATAAAAATGTATTAGGTTAGTCTTTCCTAAACATTTGTAACCCAGGATATTCTTTGATTAGGATATTAAGTACAATTGTTTTCTTATTGTCCCTCTCTTGGCAAACTTCGTGCTTCTTCAGTCGTCAACTGATAGAAATCCGACAACTGACGAAACAACGAAGTTTGCCGAGGGGCATTAAGAAAATAATTGTACTGTACTTTTGATTATTATTTGTAGTCAGATATTTAGTAAACCCGTTGTCTGTCACTTGATAAAGAATGCAATTATTGCACGTGTAACATGCCCACTTCTATATCAACGAAGAGAAGACAAATCACTTTTTCCAAAAGTCATTTTTTTTTTAATTTTGACATCGTGCCGTAGAATATATCTACAATCTGTCATTTTGTCTTCCGTTTCTTACGTTTATATAGTAGCCATGCTACGTATACTGCATGAGAAGTGAGTTCTTCAAATAGCATTTAAGCTAGAACATTGCTACAGTGATAATTTCAGTTCGTAAGGAGCTCCGACGTTTCTGGGCCACGTTGCCTACGCATTTCAGGTAGAAGGCATAATAATTTCTAAAATTAGAAAAATCAACGCTGAATGTGTAAAGTGAAAAATGCAACCAACTGAATACCTCCATTCAACTTTATGTCTTTTTCCACCAAATTAGCAAGCGAAGCTAAAATGAATCTTTTTTAAACTTCAAAAAGAAAAACATTTCATAAACCGTTAAACGTAAAACATGTTCCAACTCAAAAGATTGCCATTTCAAAAACACCCCTTGCTCATAGTTTTTGAACTAGCTCGCTAGTTCGCCATTTAGCGGAAGTCAACAAAGTAGTATATTCATAGGCGGGGCTCATTCCGTGTCTAAACGTTGTTAAAATCTATGTTTTAGCTCAGACTTTACTCAGGCAACGTAAACAGTTTAGTTCATGAAAACAAGTTGAGGCGCGGCCATTATAGGCAGGGATATAGACAACAAATTTAGTGAAAAAACTGCTAGTATATAACTTATGCGTTTAGTTTAGGACTTAAAAAAAGTTTCTTTGTTCTTTAATAAACATTGTTGCTCTATTAGAATTGAATTCGAAGATCCTTCGTGATGGGTATCACAGCTTCAATTAAGGAAAGATAATAATTAATTTGTATAAGCATATGACAGCTCATGGAACTTATTGAATTTTGAACTCAATACTAAAATAACAAAATAATGATGTACGTAGAAAGACAAGCCGAAAATAATTGGACCATTTGTTTAGTTACCAGTTGAATCAATACAAATACTCTTTACCTACATTCTTCAATTTAATTATTTTTAATTAGTAAGTCATTTATTGTTATAATATTGAAACATATTTTATTGACAAATGACAGAAACCCTTCATATGCTTCGTATGAACGTGCGATCCACGCGGGACACAATAGCTTTTTAATTGTTTCTGTAATTACGGCATAACCGTTTTTTATTTTCATGTTATTTGTTTTAGAGATTCGTACAAATTGAATGTTAAAACCACCAGTAAAAATTTTAGGAACAGCGACAAACATTTTCCTTCATTGGGGTGAGCCAGTTTAGCTATACCACTATGTATAGTTCCGTTAGTAGTTATGTTTCTACCTATCTTAAAAGGAGGCAATTACCCAACCCACCATGGTACCCATTTCTATGTTTTTAAATGATTTATTATTAATAACGTAGCTAATAAAAATGTTCTATCTCTTAGCCTATGTACACGATTCAGACCATTCGCGTCGCATCGCATGCAAGAGGTGTGTTCCGCACGGCAACCATTAGGTAATTGAATTGACTTTCTACTTACCTGACATTCCACATGTATGTTTCGCACTTTATCTTTTTAAAAATTCAAGTCCTTACTGGTTACGTTCTTCGCTTCACACGGTTTTTACTTGACTTGACAAAACATCGAAATTTCTTCATTTTATTAAGTAACTTTATTCAATCAAAATTAAAAGTAATTTGTTCCAACTAGGCTGAGAATTGGCACTAAGAGGTTGCCGAGAAAGAAGGGTGTCGCGAAAAAAGGTTACAGGCTATTTGACATCACGCTACCACCCTTAGCAGCCGAATTTGTTCAAACTAGGCTGAGAATTGGCACTAGTAGGTTGCCGAGAAAGAAGAGTGTCGCGGAAAAAGGTTATAGGCTATTTGACATCACGCTACCACCCTTAGCAGCTGAGGTAATACGATACATATTATGTCTATAGTTTAGGTTTATGTATATACCTAATTATATATAAATATACACATAACATAACATATCACGCATTGTTTTCCCGAAGGGTTGGGCAGAGGTGTACCTCTATAGATATATAGTACACCCACATTTCACCAGTTATGTTTAGGTCCGATGTAATAGAGGGCGAGCCTTTTGCCATCAAGCGGGCACAAATCCAGACTCCGGGCTGCTACAAAGAAATTCCAGATAGAAAAACCCAATACCACGTTGGCCGATCTGGGAATCGAAGCCAGGACCTCACGCTCAGCAGTAGCGATTGCGACCACTAGACCAACGTGGCACATTAATATAAGCGCAAATAAATGAATATACAAAAAACAAATAAGACAAACAACTAAGACAGACTTAAAACAATTGTAGAACGAATCTGGGAATTTATAAACAAATCATTTCAAACTACAGCTCAAAAAGTGTGTTCCCTCAGTTCTCACAGACCATCAGCCAGATCTCGGAAAGTATTAAAAAAATAAGGTTTTGTGAATACAGACATTTAGTAAGGAATTTGTAAAGATCTTTAACAAAAATAGACCACAAAACATTTAAAAAATATATAAATATATTATAACTAAACTATATATTCAATAACTTATATATAAAACTAACATTATATGTATTAGAAAAGATATACACAAAAACAAAAGGTATATCCATAAAATTAACACTAGAAATAAGGACAAACTACATGATTCCTTTCTTCGGCTTCATATGCTTCATAAATCATTTGTTGGGCTTGGTAGAACATAATAATAAATCATTTAATACAGGCAACAAAGACCCATAACACAAATACCATAAAGACTATTATACTTAATTATGAAAACCACAAAATAATAACACACTTCTCTTGGGAGCTTGTTTTTGGTCGTGCTTCCCTGTGACGTGTGTACATAACTCCTACCGACCAAAAATCTGAGCTAAGGAAGACAGCCTTCTGCATCGCGGGAGCTTAGGACTTAAAATTTATAGTCATGGTTGACTCCAACCGTGACAGCTACGACAACCGTTCTTACTCTAAGTTCAAAGCCTAATGACTATTGTGCTAAACTTAAATAAATGTGACTTTACCAAATTTATATTAATGTCTAAATAAGCTTATGAAAATGTTCATGTGCATGTGCCTCTTTTTTATTTTCTTTTTCAAAATATCCTAACGTCTCGCTGCAGTGAACCGATCTTGGAAAGAAAATAACTAAAGCGTCCGTCGGGTTACCTTACCTACTTTAAAACTTCTCCTAATTCTTAGATCTTTTGCAAAGTAAACCCATTTTTTTCATGGATGTCTTTCCACTTTGCATGTAATACCGTAATACCATACATTTTACATAACCACACCGAAGTTTAAACGAAACACTACAGTAACAAAGTTGTTCAAACAAATCCGGGCCCGACTCGCACACGAAGGGTTCCGTAGATACCAGCGCAAAAAGTGGGGACTATCCCCTAAAATTATACTATGGCTGTACACCACAGTGATCCGCCCCATGATCACCTATGGAGCCGCGGTCTGGTGGCCCCGAACCAAGCTGGCTACAGCCTCAAACAAACTACAACGCATGCAACGACTAGCCTGCTTGGCGGCTACGGGCTGCATGAGGACCACTCCGACTGCAGCAGTAGAAGCCATGCTGGAACTGCCACTGTTCCACCTGTTCATACAGCAGGAAGCCACACAGGCGGCGGTGCGTCTTAAGACACTAGATCTCGTGGGTAAGAGAGACACACCACACACCGCGCTAATTGAGGGACTCAACAAGGAGTTCCCTATTACGAGAGTCATCAATGATCGGGTACCCAAACAATTTATCTTTGATAAAAAATACAAGATCCAGCTTCACGAGGATCGCAGATGCGAGGGTTTGTGCCCTGCAGAGCTGCGCATCTTCATAAACGGATCCAAAACAGGTAATGGCACAGGTGCTGGTGTCTTCCCGGAGGACCTCAACATACGTATAGTCACACTATTGGGGGTCCATTACACAGTGTTCCAGGCCGAATGCATGGGTATTTCTCTGACTGCTTTGGCCATCATGGCCAGGGAAGTTAAGGACCACTCGACCCGTATACTCTCAGACAGCATGGCTGTTCTGCAATCGCTAAACAGCTACACAGTTGAATCTGGGCTAATATACGAGTGTCACCAGCGCCTTAACCAGGTGGGTAGACTCAATAAAATAACCATTCAATGGTTCAGAGGACACAGCGGTTCGCTGGGCAACGATGCAGCCGACGAACTTGCCAGAAGGGGGTCGAGTGAGACAGCAGTGGGACCTGAACCCATCGTGCCATTCCCCTTTGGATATCTACGCACTCTGGTAAGGAAACGCACCAGGGAACAACATCACAAACAATGGTTGGAACAAGGTAAGTGCAGGCATGTTGGACGCGGCCGGGGCGCTGGCAACGCTGCTTCCCAATCTGGGGGGCCCGAGCGCCGCCTGTAGGCGGCTCTATATGGGGATCGTGCGATCCATGGCGCTCTACGGAGCGCCGATCTGGGCGTCTGGCCGCCAGCATCTCTGTGCTGCGAAAGCCGCTGAGAGCAATGGCCGTCAGAGTCATAATGGGGTATCGCACGATCTCCTACGAGGCGGCTTGTGCACTGACCGGATCCCCGCCATGGGACCTAGATGCGAAGGTGCTCGCGTCACTTTATCGGTGGCACGAGGAAGCGAGGGCGCAGGGCGAGCGGCTGATGCAGCGCCATATGGAGCAGCGTCGGTCGCAACTTCGCGAGGTCCTGGTGGCGGAATGGCGGGACAGGCTTTCACGCCCTACCGCCGGCCTCGTCACCATCGAGACGGTCCGGCCAGTGCTCGACCTCTGGCTCGGGAGGAGGCACGGCTCCCTGTCGTTTCGGGTGACGCAGGTGCTCTCGGGGCATGGTTGCTTCGGGAAGTACCTGTGTCGCATAAACAGGGAGCCGGACACTCGGTGTCACTACTGCGTCGACTGCCGGGAGGACACGGCGTGGCATACGCTGGCAGAGTGTGCCGCTTGGGAGGAGCCCCGCCGTGCCCTCATCTCAGAAGTAGGCAGTGACCTGTCGCTGCCGGCCGTTGTGAGTGCGATGGTCGGCAGCGTCGAGTCCTGGGACGCGGTGGTTTCCTTCTGCGAAACAGTGATCTCGCAGAAGGAGGCTGCGGAAAGGGAGAGAGAGATCTCGTCCACTCTCCCGATCCGTAGCAGGCGCACCGGGCGCAGGCGGAGGGCGGACAACGCCCTCTTCCAGCCCCCCTAAATGGGTCCAGGGGCGACGGATTCGGGGACATCCGTCGCCCCCCAACATAAGGACCCGAGAAGGCGGCGCGCGTAGTGTTCCGCGCGCGCCGCTCACAGCCGTTGCGGAGGGAGTACACCTCACTCCCTCCGCCCGAGACGGGGCCCGCGCAAGCGGGCCGGCACCAGCCGGGGATGCGGAAGAATTATGTGTTCCCGCGACCCTGGCGTAGGTGTGAGATGGAACACCGGGGTGGTTTTTAGTCAGTAAGAGTCTGACAGACCCCTCCGCCCGCCCCAGGGCGGAGGACATCCATGAAGATTTTCCACCCCAGGAACAAAAAAAAAAAAAAAAGTTGAGTGCAGGCAGGCTACGGAAGCACTCCCTGCAATTGATAGCCGCCTCACGAAAAAAGTTCTCGGACTAACTAAACAACAGCTGCGCATAGTTACGGCAGCCTTGACTGGCCACGGGTCATTTAATAAATACTTCTTTGTCATAGGAGTCACAGACAGTCCGCTGTGCAGGGCCTGCATGGAGGAGGACGAGACAGCAGCTCATTTGCTTCTAAACTGCCCGGTGGTCGCCACATACAGGGTAAAGCACTTCGGTAACCCAGGTACCCTATGCGAGGCTGTCAGTAACGTCAAGGCGTTGCTGGCCTTCCTCGAGGAGCTGGGGTGGATCGAATGATTGATTTTCCCACCGTTCGTAAAATACGCGCATTGACGTGGAGTTGCGGACACCAGCCCGTATTGCCTATACCTATACCTATACCTATCAGCGAAAAAAAATTCTGCCTTTTTTTGCGATAAAATGCAAAAAACGCCGAAAAAATTTGTTTCTACTTCTTTTATTATTTGCTGATATAGCGGCCATAGTAATAAACACTCTGTAACTTCAATTGTTTACCTATCACGGTTCAAAATATACAGACGGACAGACGGACAGCGGAGCCTTAGAAACAAGTTACCGTTAGCACCCTTTGGGTACGGAACCCTAAAATTACAAATTCGAACATACAGTTTCCGTGGTGAAACTTGGTCGTGACTACGAATCTACAATGAATCTTGCCCCGACATTCTTGGAACCAACATTCTACTAGTCACCACAGTGCAGTTGATACTGAGTTCGCGTAAAACTTTGTTTAACTGTTAAGGTGGTTTCAATTTAGGCGACAGATTGCAGTGCTACTACCGACAGTCAAGGGTGCAACTTTCTGTTAGTGTTGGTATACAAGGAATGCCTGAATAAAAGCACGTTGTTGGATTTTGAACGCCCAGTGCGGAAAGTAGAAAATCTAAAAGCGGGCTTTTATTTAGGTAAGACTTTAAAAATAGATTAGTAGGTATAGCAGGATCGGCATTTTGTGTGACTTGTTTCAGGGTTGATTCCCGCTCGTACTAATTTGGTCCATAGATCATCCTACAGATAGTTGTTCCTGATCAAGATATTTCTTCATTTGAATTCATGCACGATACAGGGTATCTTCCATAGATTATCAGATAGGGGACACCATGCATTTTTTTTCATTTTTATTAAAATTTATTTAGTAAGATTTTGCTATTTTATGGCTATTCTCGCAGCACAAGAAGAATTTATAAGAAGATCAAGTCTTAGCGATATTCACCGCAACGCAGTTAATAAATAGGTTCTTCAGAATGGATATAAAAGATAACTAAGTCTAAAGTGTCACTACCAGATATTCCAGCAAACTGAGTCGAGAAAAATATCACTAACAAACCGGGATTTATATTTTTACACTGCCAGTTTTCCCGGGTCAAATGATTATAAGTGAGATTTTCTGAAAAGATTTAGTTTTAATGATTTTTATAATGAACACTTAAATTGTTTGGATATGGATTAGTTATTTATTATATAATGTTCTAAATTAGGACGTAGTTTTAACTTTCACTTCTTTGGGGAAGTCCATGTCAGTGCACTGCGATAGGCTGACTTCATTGATTGTCACTCGATTTTTACAGGATTTCAATTTAGTCACCTGCATTCGTCAATGAAGTTATTCTACCCGTCCTACTGAACAACTTTCCCTAGAAATCCAAATCCGTTTCGTATAAAGAAGTTTTCAAACATCGATATAACCTTTCTATTGTTGTATAAGAAATTTGTTGTTTTTTACAAATTGGGTTTCACAGCGATATATGTAGGTGACTTAATCATCACCTTTTTGGCATAATTTACATAGAATGTACTTTAAGTCTTATGGCGGTGCACTCGAAGTTGTTCGAGAATATGTTTACCTCGAGAATCCTCTGCAGTTTGGTAAGAACAACATTGAGAAGGATGCTAATAGAAGAATTCAGCTGGGTTGGGCAGCGTTTGGGGAGCTTCGTCGAGTCTTCTCGACGCAGAGCAGAGCCTAAAAACTAAAAGTCTTTAATCAGTGCGTCCTGCCTGTTATGACCTACGGAGCCGAAACGTGGACGCTCACGCGGTACGACTGGTCCATAAATTGAGGGTCAGCGAGCTATGGAACGAGCTACGTTTGGAGTCTCTCTGAGGGATAGCATCCGGAATGACGTGATCCGGCAGAGAACCAAAGCTGTCGACATTGCTCACAGAATAAGCAAGCTGAAGTGGCAAAGAGCCGGCCTTAGTAGCCGTAAAACCGATGATCGTTGGGGTAGTCGTGTTCTTGAGTGGAGACCGCGAATCAGCAAAACGATCTTCGCAAGGGGGCTGGTAGCACCTGGATGAGAGTTGCCGAGAGTCGAGCTGAATGGCGTGCAATTGGAGAAAACCCCTCTGTGTAATGCCTGTTAGGGCTGATCTCTGGGGAGACTGTAAAGGGGTCTCCCCGAAACCTTACTGTGCGAGTGTGCAAGGCTACTATGCTCCCCCTTCCCTGAGGTCACTCAATAGGCGGAGAGTCCCTACTCTGAGCGCTGCGACCCCAAATTCCCGCTTGCGTTAAATGATGCAGGCGGGGCTTCGGCGTTTAGTCGTCGAGGTGGTTGCCTCCCCGACACCTATTTCTCCTACTAGGATCAGCCCTCTCACGATTCAGCTCGGCAGCCTCTTTCTGGACCATCACATACCATATACCCAACTGCTGGTAAAGACAAATCTCGCCCAATCCTGGTGATTAGGACCTGTCTTTCCGAGCGTGTGCTGTGCAGAATCCAAGCCACCTCCGCAATGGTGGCAATTTGCACAGGCATCTCGCCTAATCGTGTTCTGGTAAAGAAATAAAGAAATAAAGGAAGAGAAAACGTTTATTTGCGGTAAACATGACGCAAAAAACACAAATACTCAAAAAATAAAAGGTTATGGGAAACATGCGTCACATCCACGCAAAATCGCTCAGCATAATGCTGCAACCCTATGCAAGATAGAGCCCCAGCGCTGGGTCTCAGCGACAGCCGGCGCTGACGTTATGACGGCCACCGGTGCACAGAACAAACCGTGCCCAGTCAGCCTCTAACTGAGCCTATAAGCGATGCGGTCTACTCTTTTCAGCCAGGCATTGAAGTGCGGTAGGACGGCTTCGACAACGCGCACGAATATTGCGGGTGTTGCAGCCACTCACGCTACCGATCGAGTGCGTGTCACCGTTCCTGCCGCCTCACTTAATGTATCGACCCACCTGGACTTGCGCATTTACCACTCTGACCAACGAGCCGGGTGGCTCTCTACACCTCGGCAGTTTGTGGAACCAAAGCGCCTCAGTTTTATGAGGTGATATCTCTTAACCCATGGATCGATGCCACGACTTTTACCACTCCGAGCTCGGCAAGCTGGATGGTTTCTTCGAAGGTGTCCCTGCCGGCCAGCACCAGAGTATCATCCACGTAGCAAACGACATTACACCAACGGGGAGGTCAACCCGCGGGACCACATCGTAAGCAAGGTTCATCGCAGACAGATTCCGTGTGGGGTTCCAGTGGAACCCCACACGGAATCTGTCTGCGATGAACGTTATCGTCTCAACCGGTTACGAAGGTAGGCCCCGACAATGCACTATAGGTAATGTGACTGTCTGTCACCTATTCCTATTTAATAACAAAATAATATATTTATTTTAAAACCACGCACATGGTTCGGCCCAGTTTAGAAACACATTAAACCTCAATTTTATGGTCTGACAGCTTGACGTGTCACCCTAATTAATGACAAAATATCCTAATTCTTAAAAATTGTAAAACAACATTGAACCTCTTAGAAACCCATTCCATTTTTTTTATGGCACACAAATGGACACTTATGGCAGTCGTTGGTCGAAAGAAATGTTTTTAGACAATCGAAATACAGAGTTCTCTAGAAATTCTGAGAATTGAGTAAAGTTAAAGCGCGGGCGCATTATCGCAGCCACATGTGAATCTTAAAAGCCCGTTAGGCAATTGAGAAACAATAAAAAAATAGAAAAATGTGTTTTAAGTAGATTTTACAAAAAAAGCATGGGAAAGGACCGCAACCCAGCCAGCGAGAAGTGAGGAAGGACAGTTGATTTTAGGAAGCGAGAGGAGACAGTCGAGATAGTCGCAAAGGGCAAGGTTACGTTAAGAGGTTGGTGTGTGTTGTGAGCTGTGAGGAGCTGTGTTCGAGGTGAAGTTGGTAAAACGTGCAGTACTTCATATGTGAGTAATAATCTGATTCTCTGCAAAGAGATAATTGGTAAGTGTTAAACTTTATCTTTACTAATAACGTGACTTTTCCTTTATATTGTTCTTGTAGGTTGATTTGTATTATGATTTATAGGTAACAGTTAGATAATATTGCTGCAGAGCTATTAATGATCATTTATTCCAGCATAGCGATATTACTCTATTAATTACCGCTATTTTCTCTTGAATTACGTGTTCATCTCTTAATCCGTACCCTGACAGATATTTGTCATTTGGTTTTGATTATAGGGAAGCGGAGAAGGCCTTCCACTTTATTTGACACTGAGCACTGACGCTCGACTTTTGAAGACTTTAACCTGTAACTTGCGCACCACATATGGAAGCCATACTGGCAGTCGGCAAGGACGAGACCAACACGTGATAGTTGCTCGACTAGCCTTTCGGCAACTATTCTTTCGAATAGTTTGGTAAACTCGTCGAGCAGGCAAATGGGACGGTATGCAGAGGGAAACTCTGAGTCCCTGCCTTCCTTCTTCACCAAGACCAATCCAGCCTTCTTGTAGCCGGAGGGAAAGACGCCTGCAAGGAGGCAAATGTTGAGCAACCGTCTTAGGCGGTCCCCTAGAGCAATCAAAGCCAGAACCCAAGCGCGACTAGGGATACCATCCGGGCTTGGCGCGGTGTAACGAGCCTCCAAACGTCCCACGGCTCGGTCTAGCTCGCTTTCAGTCATCCCCAACTCTTCAGACCAGTCTGAAGAAGACAAGAGTGGCGATGGACTATCCCTGATTACTGGAAAAAGCGTGTTTACGACTCTCTCCAGTAGAACTGGTTCTATGGTTTCTGGGATAGGAAGGACCCATGGACTTAATTTGGCCATGACCAACTTCTAAGGTCTTCCCCATGGATCCCTGTCCAGCCCCTCGAGAAGCTCCCGCCAGGATCTTGACCTGGTATTCACAATAGCGTGTTAAAAGATCCAATTTCGCCTCCCGGTACACATTATAGCTTCTAGCTATTTCCTCCTCTGTTGGTTCATGAGCTCACGACTGTCGTCTGCGTCTGGTGCGCTGATACTGGTGTCGCGATCAATGACAGAAAACACGCAATTGCGCGATTTATTCCGACCACCAGTACCGCACCCGGACGCTGGGCGCACCTGACCCGAGGGCATGCAAGCGTCGCAAATCAACGACATCTTATCCCTAAACCAGACCGCCACTTCCTCTGGGTTGGGCGAGTGCCCCTGGGAACCAATATCTTCCGGCCACGTCACATCGTTAGCAGCTGCGATGAGCATGTCTTGATTGAGCCGCTTGAGGGCCCATCGCCGCGCCGGTGGGTTAGGATTTATACAGCTCAGGCCGTCTGAAGGACGGAGTGTAACGTTAAAAACGATGTGAACGGTCCGATAATGTGACTATCTCTTCTGCTACTCTGACACCATGCGGGCAACCAAAGGCGTTGCCCATGAGAGATCCACAATTGACTCCCCTTGCCACCGAACGCATATGGAAATGGACACCTGATTCGGAAGTCGTAGGTCAAGCGACACAACCCAGTATTGTACTGCGTGTCCCCTCGGTCTGTCCTGGGTGTTCCCCCTTAACTCTCGAAAGAGAATTGAAATCACCAACGACAAGCACCGGACGGGGTGAAAATGCTCACCCCGTCCGGCGCTTGTCGTTGGTGATTTGACACCGAATGCAGTTCGCAACCCCGACCAGATATATCTCGAATTCGATGACGGAAATGTTTGAAGACACGTAGCCGCTCACTACGGCCAGAGGTCCCCATTCCACTGCAACGAATCCGTGCCCCCAATCTAGTAGGGAGCAGTGAGGCTCACCGCTTTCACTAACCCAGTTAACAGCGACAGAGTCCGCGGTGTCCTGGAACCAGCGAGGATGATCCCGAAGGCCGTAGGGCTCCGCTACCATCGCCAATGCAAACGACTACTCCGTAATAGTCTGCAGAAAAAGATTCTGCGCATTGCGGCAGTGGTTCAGATTGCACTGGAGTACTTTTAGAGCTGGGAAGGCGAGGTTTCCATTTCCTCCGCAGGGCCTGCCGAATTACTCCCACTTTTACATTTTCCGGGGAACAGCCGCCCGATTCAGCAATAGCAGCTGCCACTTCCTCAGGCGTGACGGCATTATCGAGATACATAACCCTCAACTCAGCTCTTTTGGTTGGGCGTGAAATTATTATATTTAATTCGGCGAGGACCTCTCGCATTCGGTTGGCGAGACTGTCCGCATTGCTGGAAAAGTCGGTGCCAACGACGGTAATCATCAAACTATCAGCTCAACAGCCCTTTTCTGGCCGACAGTGTCAATACCATTATCGGCTAAGCGAATTCGCTTTTTTACGGCAGACATAACCTCACTGATACTGGCAGATGATCCCTCTCTTACCGAGAATGCAATAGCCGCCGTAGCGGGTACCCTAGGCTGTCTCACTGGCTGTTTTTTCACCTTCACAGAAGTGGTTGACGCTGACGTGGCAGGCTTTGCTCTCTTAGCCTTCCTCCCCATCACAGTACCCCACCGTCTCAGTCAGGCAACTCCACCACCGAAGCGACAACTTTGCCTTTGCCTTTTCCTTGACCCTTTCCTGTCCCCATTTTAGTTGCTGAGTCAGGCTCCAAGCGCGGCTCGTCAATAGGCTGCGTCTAAGCAACAGTTAATGAAGCCCTCCTCGCGTCAGCGGCGAGAGGCGGAGAGGGCTTCTCTGGGGGCAACCTCCTCTCCACAGCAGCTGGTTTGGCGTCTACCACGCCTCCAATTTCTATGGCTATAGAACGCCGAAGCTGGGCATCCTTTGATACCTCTGTGATGGGAAAATCTTGTGTGCCATACTCTTTTCGATGTCCAGAGGACAGGTCAGCGGTAGTCTGTTCTTTAGGTAAGTGAGCCACACTGGCGCATTTCGCCCTTAAAGAACGGAAAAAAAATCATTTGAAATTTTAAGCGATCAGTTTCCCCCCCAGAATATTGAATTGGGACTAATCGAGCTCTGCTCGGCGAGGTATTCTCCTGCTGTGGAGCAGCAGGTACCCTCCTGGGGTAATTGTTTTGTTTGATGCGCATGCTTTCATAATGATTGGTGAACACAGCTTTGGCGTTTTTGTGGGGTGGGTAGTCGATTTTTAACGGGGACTATCTCTCCACACCTCCCAACAGTCTGTCAGCCATATCTGGCTAGCAAAATTGTAGAATCGCTGTCGCCTCGGGTGACCACTCAACATTCAGGATTCCTGTCTCCAAAAACACTGGTACACCTTCTCAGTTACACGTTTGATGACCAGCACGTACTAGAAGTGAACTTCCCTTCCCGAGCCGGCCTGATTAGGCCCGCACCCTCAGTGCTTGATAATAAATCCACCCCAAATTCGCTGCACGAAGATTTCGAGGTACGAATCACAAATCACGTGCCGTCCGATTTGCCTGCTCCGTGAGCCATCGCACGGCACACGACGAAAATCCCCATTCTCGATTAGCTTCCCTAAAATAATTAGAGGAGCGAATCACAAATCACGTGCGGCACACGACCCAAAACTCAATCAAAAAGTCGCACACCGTCCGATATACACGCTCCATGAGTCATCGCACGATGTACGAAGAAAAACCTCCTTTTTCACTTTCCAAAAACTCGCAGAATGAATCGCGCATCGTTCGCAGAAGTCCGATGTAATGGACCCTGCCCCGTGTCGTTCTTAGACTGGTCTCTCACTTGGACCTGGATTATGGTACTCGTTGACAGGCCTACATGGTCCTCCCATACCTATTAACACTGTAATGTGAAAAAATTGTAAAAGACAAATATTTTTAAAAGAGTAGCCATGGAGTTTCTTGCCGGCTCTTCTCCATAGGAAACGGCCAATTGGAACCGTGCACCTAGATTCTGAGGTTTCATAAGTGCCCATGTAGGTTTATGTGAAATAAAATATTTTGATTTTGACCTTTCCGGCATGAGTGACTCTACCGGCAAAGCTCCAAGATCATTGAGACACGCAAGCCCCATCACGACGATAACGTAAAGACACCCTCGGTGGGGTGGGTATTCTTGAAATCTAGGTCAGACACAAGACAAACTAGTAAATCCATAATAATATGTTTTAACTTAGCGATGTGGAAGTTGGACTAATTTGTAACAAACTTTGCGTAACTTCACCGCTATTTTAAACACCTTTGCAAACTGTTTCACTTTTAGTTCAAACCGAAATGAAAAGAATTCAAAAGATGCCAGTTGTTACCGTTAAACTGGGCTGAGAAATTAACTCGTATGTCTTGGGCGTTTGTAAGCGCTCTCATTAGCACCCCAGAAGTATAAAACAATTAATTATTTCATAATCTACAGCAAGTGTAGTTTTCCTTGTTAGTGATATGTTTGACGAAATACAGAATACTCTGTACTCCGATGATCGATCAAAGGCTCTATTCAACTTAATTGTTATACTTACTACTTACAAAATGACTTTAAACGGTATCAACTAGCTTCTTTTCCCACAGCCATTTCACCAACACAAAATAACACAACAACAGAATTTATTCAGTGGTTCATTTCAATTCATAGCTTATTAAATTCGCCATTTTAAATGGTAGTTTACGAGGCGGACTCATAAAACACGACACAATTTATAATCACCTTATACTCGAGGGATGCCAGCGCGTGTTCATTTTATCCCACTTCTCCTCTGGGATGTGGAACCTGAATTTATCACAATTATATTGAATATGTTCTACGGGAATTCACTTTTAAATATAATAATATTTGTTATTTCAACGCGTGATGATTTAATTCAATTCTGTTTGAATTATCTTATGCCTATGGACAACATAAGGTTGATATAGTGAGTACGTTTTTCAGCCAAATTGGTGTTCGTAGTTTGTTTTTAAATAGACAAAAACAAGAGAACATATATGAGTTACCCTTAATTGGCGTGGAAATGGATTGGCAAAAGTCTTTGACAGCTGAACTGTGTAGAATAGTGGTCTCATTTCTGTTAGTTCCACCAATTAAGATAGCCTGTGCTAGAACTTGATTAACTATCATAGTATGGCTGGAGAGGTTTAAACTCATTATCTTTACTTTGATAGACCGAGACAGATTAGCCATTTTAGCTTCAAAATAATTAACCCAAAAAGTTATAATAAATTAAGTGTTCAAACATCATATTCATAACATAGAGCTGCAGAACGTCATAAAGTTGACAAAAGGACAACTAAGTTGAGCTCAAAGACGGGCAACGAACTGGCCATTATGTACATACATACTATTCTTAACCATTTATTTTAATTAATTTTGTAACGCCACATGCGACTTACAGAAGTGTCACATTGGAGTTCATCGCCCTGAGCGTAGGTACGGCAAAGCGTACCTGGGACCTATTTAATTACAGTTTCTGCTAACGTAGTCGATGATACATATTATGAATAAACGTAAATGTGGCCTTTGATGTCAAGTCCCTGTTAAATTTCTAGTCTAGTGCAAATCAAAATCTGAGGCATGTTTTTTGCAATTCAATGACGGTGCTGCAAAGAAAGCAAATTAAACTAAACAAAACGAAAAATTGGTCAAATATTTGCATCAAAATTTGCTTGAATGAGCGGCAATACTTAAATAGGTTTGGGAGACTGAAAACAAAACCAGTATTAGCTCGCTATGGCTTAAGCATAATCAGCCTATAATGATCCCACTGCTGGGACACAGGCCTCCTCTCTTCGAGAAGGCTGTAATCCTATACGCAAGCCCATTGCGGGTTGGTAAATGTCCATGTCTTTGATTTTTATTCTAGGGCATGCCGGTTTCCTTATGATGTTTTCCTTCACCGTTTTGAGGGCAATGATGATAATGAAATAATTTACTCAAAGGAAAGCGCCTGTCTTGGTTCAGTGGTGGGGGGGTCTATTGAATGTATTTACGACACGGCGACGCTACGCCACTCAAGGTTTAAGTCTTACCGCTGACGTGAAGCTGCTGTACCTCCAGGCATTCTGGGTAGTCAGTCTTGCCACCAGCTTCATGACTGGCCGAATTTCTACCACGGCAAGATCGATTCTTATAAAGTTCATGGATATACTCGAGAAGAAAAATATTTGCTCAATGTCTGTAGGTGATTTCAGACTATCACACCCAAGTATCTTCAAAATATACCCTGTTGGGTAGTGGTTTCTTACACCATATTCTATCCTTCAAAGCTCTCATATCCTCGAAAGCTACTCGACTCACAACTCTGTCGAGGAGACCTCAAGGCGTGCCTTGGAAGACCCTCAAAATCGGCATTCATCATCACATCACATGATTCAACACTCAAATGAGTGTGAGTCGATGTCATGAAAAGGACAATATTCAACAAAACCTTAAAAGACATTATGAAAATCGGATTAAATACGTGTGTGTGGTTTGGTTAAAACTTCCTTATTGACTACCTCAACGAAACCGACGTACCATATATTTAACAGTGGGTTACTCAATTCAAACTCACCTCGACTGAGGAAACTGTTTGAGATGAGGAGTAAAATTGCAACTGTGAATATCAAGCCATTAGTGTGTTGGGTGAGGTTGAGTCAAGTCGAGGATATCGAGATTTCTAAATAAATAAAAAACCCAAGCTATACCAAATAAACATAACCTTGTTAGTAATAACAGTGTTTCACTATCTTGGAAGAAGATTGAGTACGTAAAATTTATTTTACAAGTAGTACAGGGTTCAGGGTGTAAACTTTTAACTAGTTGTAGCCCCGTTTACGACCGGGTCCCAGAGGCTCCGTTTTATATCGAGATATTCTTAGCACTAAAAAATATTGAGCAAAATTTTAAAAGAGTGTTCCGTAGGTACCTGAAAAACCTGCGATTGTGGTTTAAAAAAAATCCTTCTATCAGAACTGGTGCCTGATCGCAACTAATGCCACACGATAGTTTAAAATGGTTGAAAAAAAAAACAAATGAAAAGTTTGTCTCTTAAGAGTTTTAAAAATTATGGAAAAAACTGTTAAAACATCTTTGAGGCGTAAAAGTGTTAATTGCTCAACTTTCAAATAACTGTTTCAGATTCTAGAGTGTACTAGAGTGTTCTTATATAAACTATAATAATTATAATCTATGACGTACTGAACCCTAATTTTCTGGTACTATTAATAAATATTAACGAAAGTGCAGGAAGCTAAGACGCTACTAATTATAGCCAACATGAAGATTATTTTTAGACATTATCCTGCTTTCATTATTTTCCATAGTTGGGTGGAGGAAAATTATAAAATAGTAGTGTATTTCAGTCATTATTCCTCGGAGAGCACGTTAAGCCGTTGAAATAACTGTCATTCGGAGATCTTTGACAATTTTACAGTTATTAAGCCCGAAACCAGTATTTTCAAGGGGTATTATGCTACCCCGTCAAATACTGATAAGCATTCAGGTTCACACAGTTAGACTGGAAGCCAATTCCAACAAATTTTGAAAAAGGCTAGACAAATAAATAAATTCTTTATTTAAGCGGGCTAGGTGTAAGTTCCTGTGACTTAGGAGTCAGATAGACTGACTGAGAGAAACGACTAGGTTTCTTACGAAATTTCGATAATGTATCATTCGTTTTCTTTAAAAGCATACACTTTCTTTGGTCCGATGTTAGCAACATCACAACTGCTGTACTATGAATAAACGCATCTATATTTATTTCCTTACTCTGAACCAATACGTTAGTTTATTTATGAGAAGTAACTACCTGAGTATAAAGCATGGAATGCATTAGAAGCGATGTGTCACCGTCGTCGGTCTATCCTCCTCCGTGCGTCGTATTCCTCAATGATGAGGGTTGATCATCCGAGAGAAGGTTATACTGAAGGCATGTCCCCTTTAGTATCACCTTCTCACGGATGATCTTTGTCCATCTGTTTCTGTCTCTGGCTGTGTGAAGGGCGCTGTGGACTATGGTGTCGAGGGCGGTGCGGATCTGGTCAGACCTTTCCCATCCACCTTGCTGGTCACGATTAGCTTTTCTAGGTTGCCATCGTCTTTCCTAGCAATGTGCCCGAAGTATTCCAAGATTCTGCGCAGGCACACGGATGACAGACGTGAGGAGATTTTGAGCTCTCGCAGTATGGAGACTTTTGTCCGATATGCTGTCCAGGGGATACGCAGCATCTTTCTTCAGCACCACACCTTAAAGCGTCAACGCGTTTTCAGTCAGCAGCTTTTAGCGTCCAAGTCTCCGCGCCATACGAGAAGATCGAGAAGACCAGTAGAAACACTTGAAAGGTCATATCACCGACGCAATCAGTCAAGCACTCAAACCAGTTTGGTTTGAGCTGCGTACAACTGCTCTCAGTAGGAGCGCCATCTCTCGGCAATGTGGTTAAGCTCATGTAGTACAGTGTCATGGGCATCTTCTATGACCCATGATTTAGCTTTGAACTGCTTGGATTGCACTCTGACTTTCTTAAAAAGGTCTGCAAATTGTAGCTTGTTTGAATGTCTCTCAATGTCTTTGCAGATGCCCTCAATGAAATTGTTCCTGTCGTGGCGACAACTGGCTTAGACAGTACTGCTAAGCTCGGAGTTTCAGCCATTATTGCACTGAAAAATCTAAGATCCAGCATGCTCTGGGTTCATCTTGTTAGAGAGCTGATCCATTGCGTCGGTGATATGACCTTTCAAGTGTTTCCACTGTGTGTCAGCGTTTGCGTGATCATGCGTTGGACTGTCGTTCAGTTTCGCCTCTAACGTCTCTCGGAAGATTGGTTGTTCAGCGGAGTCTAAGCTTCTGGCCTTTGGTGGATTACGTTTAGGCGCCTTCAATCGTAGCGAAAAATTGGCCACGAGGAGGTTGTGGTCAGAGCCGCAGTCTGCGCCGGGAAAGGTCTTCACATTGGAAACTGCGGATCTCCAGCGGGTATCTAGAATGATGTAGACGATTTGATTTCTGTGCCTGTCGCCTGGAGATCTCCATGTGTATAAACGTCTTGGGTGATGTTGGACGTACGTGTTCATAATACTGAGCTTCGTCGGTCTATAGCGCAACTTTCTGAACGAACAATGTTTTTTTTTTTTTTTACTTTCTAGCATTACCAAAAGACCGTAAGCCAAAGCCACAAAAAAAAACATTTACTTTATTGTGGTTTAAGCTTTAGATCTTAGCAAGGAAAAGCATTTCATCAATATTCTTTCGATAGTCATGTTTTTTTTTGTTACATGATGAAAAATAAACCTAAGCGTTTTCAAGTCACAATCAGTAACATCTTTACGACTACCCAAATATGAATAAACGGATCCGCATCATTACCCTATTCTGAACAAATACGTTATTATACTCAAGAGATGTAAAGCACATAAGTATAAAGCACGAAAAGCGTAAAAAGCGATTTGTCAACGTCGGTCTAAAGCGCAACTTTCTGCTCAGGGCTTTTGGAGAGCCGCCGTGTTAACACGGCTCGCGTCGGCTTATGACGATATAACTTCCTGGGTAGTTAAAACATTATTATTTTAGTCCTTTTTTGGGTAATATTGTTTAGCGCTTATATTTTGGGTAAGTTGCTAAAAAAACAACACTCTGTATTTTACTTACAAGATACTTTCAAAAAATTAAGCAGTGTTATTTCTATAACATTAATAACTGATTCCCAGCATTTATTTTTGTAAACGTTGTAGATATATAGTATTTACATACAGGTCATTTTGGCTGATAAAAAATGCCTGGTTCAGAAATGACTTTTTTTGCCCAAAGAATCAGCATTGCCTACCAAACGTGGCAATGCTGCCAGCCTTTTGGGCTACTGTCCAGTAGACAGCGATGCGGATGAATTTTTTGATGCCCTTTGAGCTCTTTCCCCCTATTTTATTATACATTTGTACATTATATATAAATATTTTAGTGTTATCTTGTTTATTATAATTTATTTAAGAAATTTTTTAGTAATTAAAATTCTTTTGAGAATTGTCCCATTTTACTTCATAGACGTGTCACTTTTACGAAGAACCATTCTTTGTAATAGTGACAGGTAGCGTTTATAGCTTTTAAAAATGTCTAGATTTATGAAAAAGAGGATAAGAATGAGGAGAAAGAAGCTTCATTATGTTAGGACAATCTGCTGTAAAGCAGAACTTCGGAATTTCATCGAATCCTGTAAATCTCTCTAAATCAATTTCGTGACATACCATCAGTACCTTCTCGAGTAGGCTCATCACTTAATGCACTGGAGATGGGAACATGGAAAAATCCATTGCATGGGTGAACAATAGAATGGATTTTAGTTACAAGTGTACAAGTTTTTTAATGAGAAAATCTGGTTAAAAAACCTGTACGGGCAAAGTCCGAGGCAACAACAGGTTAAGTTTAGTTTTAAGACCGGCAGCTAAAGTCAATCACACTGATGCCTCTCGAACCACTGAACACGAAACATCTAGTTTAGCGTTAGTGTGTGAAAAAATATTCTGTCCTGAAATATGACGCAGCCCAAATTACGAATGTATGAAATATTTTTTTAAGCCTAGCGCGGTCACGGCAATATGGAACTTGTAATTAACACGAGGACATCAGTCTTCCACGTTATAATTGGATTTTCAAACTAATATTCGTCGGAGGTTTGACGAGTTGTTAGGTAGGTTTATGTGTTGGAGTTGTATTTTGTCCATGATCATTATGGATTTCCTGAGAAAGCTAATGCTTAAAATGTCGAAATGTTACAGCCCGGTTATAAAAATCGGTTTATAGAACCAGTCTTGTGTGACCCTGTGTGTGTCTTTACACGCATGCATAAACTCACGTCTACTTCCCAAGGGGGCTTAGGCGGAAATTACAGAACGCCACCTACCACCTTACATACTGCTTTTGCTTCGTGTACGTTCTACGTGAACTTTCTTAAGAATATCACTAATAATTAGTAGTATTTACTAGTCATTTGAATAAAATGTACTGCCTTATCCTACGCTGGTTAGAAAAAAGTTTACTAAAACGAAATAGCTACGTACGGTAAAAGCCCAAAGCTCTTACAAGAAGTTTACTCGCAACATTTTAACAAACAAAAATATTATTCTTCTCTAAACCAATAGTATACAATCGATTCACCAAATCCCCAACAGATGGGACTTTACCGTATTTATATGAGAGAAAAACCCCATTATAAGTTTATACATTGTTTTCGAACACTCTTAAAGTTGCAAAAGGGTTCCAAAGTTTCTGCTCAGCCTCAAGTCATTATTTATGAATAGTTGGACAAAAAATATGAGTACAATGCCTGCCTGACAGGTTGCTATTATTTTGTTTTTGTACCGAATAGGTGAAAAAGCTTTAATAGTAATAATATCGAAGCTAATATATTTCTAGTTTATCTATACTTTTTCCATGCAAATGAAAATGGTTGTCCAGTATTGTGTATTGAAATATCCACTACCTCTTCAAATGTGATGATGAATGGTCAAATTCATAAAGCGGTTAAAAAGGTACAATTTGACCTACCCTTTATTGTCAAAACAGATATATAAAAAAAACACTCGAGTGCGCCCAAACAGCACATCACATAATCCATCCCAAACCAACGTATCTAATAAAATCCACATCGTTCACTCGAACACATCGCTTAATAAGGTCAATTTCATAGGCGTCCCAATTACTGAATCATTTCGCGCTGTACAAATAAAAGGCACAAAAAGGCACCCTTTTCATGCGGCATGGCTGAATAATTTGGTGTGACAAATTGTCGGCCTATTCAAAACAAGCGGCCGTCAGTGCCTGATTTACGTGGCTTTTGTGAGCCTCCCGCAATTCAGAAGACATTTTTCTGCGCTTATAAGCAGATACTGGGCTTTTTGTATTTGTTTGTGGTGGAATTCTTCAGCAATTTAATGTCAGCAGCTTATCGAGTCGTGCAAGTTAATAGTAGGGTAAAAGAAGTTGTTACGCTAAGTAATATTAAGCTAATGGGACTGAACGAACACTAATTTATCAGATGTATTCAGTGGGTTAGGAGGATTAAAAACTTTTTGTTTGCGAATGAAAATCTGTCGTCTACTTATTAACTACCTATTAATTACAACCTTCAAAAATCACGGCTTACTCCAACTCTTGACCTCCAAGATCTCCAGTAAGACTCATCAAACTCCACAAGGTTAGGTACGTGGTTTCAGAATAAGATTAAACAGATTTTTTCGTAGAAAAAAAGCAGATTCTTCATTACAGAATTACATTTAAACCAATAGGATTTATTGTAGAGGTTCGCACACAGGAAACACCATAGCAGAAAGATCAAATGCTTACATAGTAACTTTTGTACATATCTAAAGACATGATTTGAAATAGCATACGAAAATGGAAAGTTTGGAGATGCAAGCTTCTGCCAGATTGCTAATAAATTATTTTGGATGCCCTCCAAAACGGCAACACGACGTATATTTCAAAGTTATTGAATGTGCCCGTGCGATGGTTTTGTGGAATGAATAAATTTGAATCAAGAGGACGGGTAGCTGCTTTCAATTCATGCTATCAGACATTCAGGCTTTTTTTGTGTATCAATGTCAGGCTTAAGAACACCTTTAAGAGTCCGCATTATAGCAGTCGTTATACTGGTTAATTTCAGATAGTTGTCGGTAAAACTAATTTAGAATTTTGCACCAAATCCTTGTGCCTATACAAATGCGCCTAAGCCCCCGCCTTCTGAACCTTTTCAGCCTTCTGAAGCTATTCAGGATCGATTGGTTAATAAGTCTATCGTAGCCTATTTATCCCGGTATTTCCTGTAAGAAAATTATGTAAATAAGTAATTTAATAAAACCATTTTTCAACGGCTAAAAATCTTCTGCATTCTTCAAAGCGCTACCCAAAGACTTGCTTCAGTTCCTTTGGCAAAGACAAGACGCATTTACTAGAAACCTTTGTAACTATTGCATTTGTCTTGGATTTTTCGCATGTTTGTGTCGACTACAAGCCGTTCTAATTGAGATGTATGTGTACTCGTGTACTGTGTCGTAATCGTTGGGTATTGCTGTGTACTGGGTAGTACACATGTGTATATTCATGTGTACTAACTTGTGTTGCAGCATCTCCTTTAAAACAACAATTATTGCTGTTGAGGAATGTTCCTTTGTTTATTTGTACGTTTGTGTGTTTAGCGTCGAGTTTGGCTATGGAAACTATGGTTTCAAGTGCAGTTGCTTATTGTTGATTTCACAAGATGTTACTATGACAAATACTTCGTAAAAGACATTAACATGTATCTCCATCTTTACTTTTGAGATCTTTTTTTTTACATTGAAAATTAATGAAATACTGATTAGGACACTTCGCAATTGGGCTGATGATCAAAGTAATTGTGGTATGGGTTTAGAAATTATTTTGGGCAAACACTTCTAACTTTTCCCTTATGCTGTCTCTCTATCCGTGACCAATCTTCGCCGATGATTT
This sequence comes from Dasypolia templi, assembly GCA_963555695.1. NCBI lineage: Eukaryota > Metazoa > Arthropoda > Insecta > Lepidoptera > Noctuidae > Dasypolia > Dasypolia templi. Next base: position 24,786,225 of record OY743138.1, read on the forward strand.
TAATGGTCGACTATCATAATGGAGTTCGGCCCTGCTTCATTTATCCGAAAAAGTCTTTATAACATAAGCTGTCCGTCTATTTTTTGTACTAAATTAAATCCACGTTTAAATTCTCTTTTTACACTAGGCTTATTTCGTTATTAAACGTCCCAAATCCTGAGTGATGTGCGTCGTTGGACATAAAACTGTTTTGTTTACGAGTTTGCCTTCGTATTAAAATTTCATCTTGCCTAGAAAAAAAGCTGTGCAGGCCTTGAGAAGTCGCGTTGTGAAAGAATGTTAAATGTTGTTTTCCTTTTTGAACCAATTTTATTTTGTCTCTACTGCCGGCGCTGACTAATGCAACAAAGGTTGGTCTTTTATTTGGAAAAACTTTGTTGCTGCTTACATCACTGAACAAAACCTTTGGAGTAGTTTGGACTACTCCAAAGGTTTTGTTCAGTCTCGGAATTAACTAAGTGATACATGTGGGAGAAATAAAATAAAATAAATAAATACTACATTCATTTCCCAGTCCAGCCCGATAGATGGCGTGGTCTTCACACATCCGTGGTATTTTACAGTAAACACACTGCCTCATTGATCTTGTGGTAGCAAGCGGTAATGCTGAACATGAGGCTTAGGGTTCGATTTCCAGGTCGAATAAATTATTATTGGGTTTTTCTTTCTGGAATTTCTCAGTAGTTTTCCGGACACCATTTGCTTTACACCCAGATACAGTTTTTAATTTAAACCTTAAGATAACACAACTAACTACTGTTCACAACAAAATACCCCCTTCAAAAGCCATACAAATCCTCCACAACCACGGTAATGAGTTTCGCCAGCAAACTTGCCAAAATAAATCAACCCAGGACCATATTTAGCATGAGACAAGAGCAACATTAGACGGCACCTTATGATTGCATTATTGCGATAAATAATAAGACTGTTAGCTATCTTGGAGGAAGACTTTGAACGCAGCCGGCAAGCTTGGGTCCAACTATAAATTTCACTTGTGCAAACTACTGCGAAATATGTGTCAAGTTTGTAGTTTGTTAAAGCGCTGGGATTAAATTTTGGAGATTTCTGGAATAAATTGTTTGTAGGATACTGTAGGTTTGTTATTTAGGAGTAGGTTACTTAGGTATTGCTAAGAGTCTTTATTCTTTAGGTAAATAGGAATTGAAATCCTTTAGTTAACTTTGCTCGAAAGAAATTACTGTTGTCTAAGCAGTTTTATGAAGAAATGCCAACGCCATGACATTAAGTTAGTCCACTCACACGCCAGTTCTTCAACCTGACGGCACTCACACGCAACCTGCCCGGTGTCTCGGCTAACTGTCCTACGTCGGAGGCGGGCTTCAGAGATGCTAACTCAGGTGCACATGTTTCATTTAGGAATTCTTTTGTTCGTTTGCCTTAAATAGATTTGCCACATTTCGATGGGAACTACCAATGCTGGCTTGAGTTTAGGGATACCTTTGTGTCATTGATTTAAGACAGTTTTAGCATAAGTGACATTAATAAGTTCCACTTCCTGCAAGTTTTACTCCGGGGAAATGCGGCTTTGCACATTGATTTTAAAGCTGATCATTATAATCTATAGTGGAACCTGTTGTGCGAACGTTACAGTAACAACCGACTTCTTGTGAATAATCATTTTCAGGCTATAGTTCATGTCGATTCCATTACGCTGTATAAGCATTATGCTTGTGTGTTATTGTCGTTGTATTATATTTACAGTTTTTATGTTTTCGCGTGTTTTAATGTTTTCAAATATTAATTCCTAAATGTTTTTATAAATTGCACCTACCACTGGTTGTATCTGCAACACCCAAATATTGACTGGTAGAAAATGCCTATGGCATTAAGTCCGCGTACATTCATGTGCGTGAAGAATTAAATAAATAAATAATTAAAATATTACAAAAGAGTCAAGCGTTTCCATCAGACACCTTATTTACGAGTATAACAAAAGCCCACTGAATATTAAGACGATATTATTATTTATTTCATGGTCAAAAAATTAGATTTAACAACAAGTGACTGGGAAAAGCATAGACACAATACTTTTTAAGATGATCCTACTTTAACACAATTTTGTCCTTTTTTAGCAGGAAAGCAAACTAGTTAGAATCAGTGGGGTCTAATGATAGTTCTTCTGAAACGAATACTATTGTCGCCTTAAATAATATTCATACGAATAAATAAAAATTGTAAGTGTAGTAATTTTACTTTTTTTCTATATTTGTATATTTTGATAAACAATGACATATATATGTTAACTGTAGGTATAAAGTATAATATGATGACTATGTGGGTCATTGTATTTTTCTTTCAGTTAGTTTTAGTGATGGTCCGGCTGCTTTATGCGGCCTGGCATAACCAAATGTCCTTTCTTTTGTATTGTTCGTCGAATCGTTGAGCTCCTTAGTTCTGAGTTGAGCTGCACGATTATTAACAAATGCGTGCACTGACTTGACAGGTCCACTCAAATCTGTGTGGTTCTTTTCCCAAAAGACCATTTCAGACACCAGTCTACATGGTCCTTATATGATCTGACCAAGATTATTTTCGGATTTTTATATACAGTTTGACATTGATGGACTTTATGTATACAATGACATATAAATTTACTTTGCAAAGTATCATAATATTTTAATTATTGTAAATGTGTAGTTTTTTTTTAGTTAGTTTTAATCATGGTCTGACAGTTTGAGTAATTTATGCGGCCTACCTTACTCTAAGTCCTTTCTTTGGTAATGTTCATCGAATCGTTGTGCCGCTTAAGTTCTGTGTTCAGCTGCATGACTACTGAAAAATGCGTGCACTGACTGGAATTCTAGCATCATTTCCCCTTCCCCTCTGACCGCGAAAGCGTTTGGACGTGTGCATCTGTATAAGTTTAATTTTTATTTAATATTTTAAAATAAAATATTTGTTGTGCACTAAACGACAATAAAACAGTAGTACTAGGCGCGCCGTTCAAGCGTAGTGGTTAATCAACCAAGCCGCGGCGGCTGCACGGAAAAAACAAAAACAACCGAGACAAAAGTAATCGGCGGACCTACACCACCGTCACCAACGAAGCTTGCCACAAGTTATAAGCGTAAGCGGAAGCAGTGCCATAATGAACATAAAATATCAAAAACACCCGTCTTGACTCCCCCGATGGGAAATGTACCTTCCCGCTCCGAATCTGACATTCGACAGATTTGTGTAGACGACTCCCTTCAACTCAATAACGGGCAAAACGTAAATGTCTATCTGGCTACGCTAATGATGGTGAGCTGGAGACCCTCAAGATAGAAATAATTGAGATGATGGCTACCTCACCAGGAACTACGCGAAATCAAACAAGTATAGCTTCTGTTGGACTTCAAACGGACGAGTAATGCTGAAAAAGGACCCCGATAGTCAAGCTATCCTGGTCAAAAGTGAACAACATCTTCAACAACTAGCCTTTTTTTTTTTGTGTGAGTCTGACAGACCCCTCCGCCCGCCACAGGGCGGAGGGGACTCTTACTGACTAAAAACCACCCCGGTGTTCCATCTCACACCTACGCCGGGGTCGTGGGAACACAAAATTCTTCCGCAACCCCGGCTGGTGCCGGCCCGCTTGCGCGGGCCCCGTCTCGGGCGGGGGGAGTGAGGTGTACTCCCCCCGCAACGTCTGTGAGCGGCGCACGCGGAACACTACGCGCGCCGCCTTCTCGGGTCCTGATGTTGGGGGGCGACGGATGTCCCCAAATCCGTCGCCCCTGGACCCATTTAGGGGGGCCGGAAGAGGGCGTTGTCCGCCCTCCTCCGACGCCCGGTGCGTCTGTTGCGGGCCGGGTCGAGAGTCGAAATCTCTCTCTCCCTTTCCGCAGCCTCCTTCTGCGAGATGACCGTTTCGCAAAAGGAGACCACTGCGTCCCAGGACTCTGCGCCGCCGACCATTGCGTTCACGACGGCCGGCAGCGACAGGTCGTTGCCTACTTCGGTGATGAGGGCACGGCGCGGCTCCTCCCAAACGGCACACTCTGCCAGCGTGTGCCACGCCGTGTCCTCCCGGCAGTCGACGCAGTGGCGACACAGGCCGCCCGCACTATATTTATGCGACACAGGTACTTCCCGAAGCAACCATGCCCCGAGAGCACCTGCGTCGCCCGAAATTTCAGGGAGCCGTGCCTTCTCCCGAGCCAGCGGTCGAGCACTGGCCGGATCGCCTCGATGGTGCTGAGGCCGGCGGTAGGGAGTGACAGCCGCACCCGCCATTCCGCCACCAGGACCTCGCGGAGCTGCAACCGACGCTGCTCAATATGTTGCTGCATCGGTCGCTCGCCCCGCTTCCGCGCTGCTTCGCGCCACCGGTACAGTGACGCGAGCACTTTCGCCTCCAGGTCCCAGGGCGGTGATCCGGCCAGCGTACAACCCGCCTCGAAGGAGATCAACAACTAGCCTCTACTATCATCGCAACTGCCAGGGATTCCACAGATGCATTATTGTTATACCTTTATACTACAAAATTTTGTTGTAGTAGTTTTTAATCATTACAGTTACCACATAGAATTAAGTGTAAAAACTTATTAACTCTATTTATTATCATTATGAATGTACATACGAATTTCATGTTACCATTGCATATATAACTCAAAGCGATTTGCTTTCTATACGATTACAAAATCTCTCACAAATGTGCCCTTTAATACTGCTGTGCAATCAAACAATGATTACGAATACTTGTTGGTGTTTATTAATTTGCATTTATTATGAAGTGGTCAAATTGCAAAATTCTTTTTTGTGTCATACTTTCTCTCGTCAAATTAAACAGATACGCCTAATATATAAGTCACTCTTGATATCCTAATTAAACCCCAATCTTGAAGCTACCTCATAACGTTAAAATGAATAATGACGAAGACCATTTAATTGATGGGATTGACGATCTTTCTATATCAAAAATTCACTTGTGGGCCCCTGAAGGGACCAGCACATTATTAACACATCCTAATAGATATTTAAAAATACTCTCACAAAATATTCGTTCCATAAATTGTAACTTCCTAAGCTTACAAACTCTGGTGCACCGTATCTCTTGTGATTGTGACTTGGTGGTCTTAACAGAATTTTGGTTAGCCTGCTCAAACAATTTCTATCTTCCGATGCTGCAAAACTGTACTATGCTTAAGACCACCAAACATATCAATCAGAGTGATGGTGTGGTAGTTTATTTCAAGACTGATTTACTTGTCACATATGAAGAACCAGACTTTAGGCGAGCTGCTTCTGGCCTCAACATACATAAAACAAACATAAAATCAGAAGTGGCAATAGTATGCATTTACCGTTCGCCATCTAATGATAATATCCAAGATTTCCTCTTAGCGTTGAACGAACTACTACCATCACTGCAAAAATTTTACAACGGTAATCATAGCTGGTGATCTAAATATAGATATAAAATGTACTAAAACCGACACACGTTCCCACGAATATCTTAACTGTTTAGCCTCACTGGGTTTCTCCCTGCGCATGCCTAATTTAAAAAAAAAGTCCATGTATTTAATTTGTATATGACACCACAGTCACTGACCATCACTCTTCTTTACTGTGTCTAGAAAAGCAACACAAATACACCGTATACATGACTACTATTACTAGAATCGACTACGAGGCTCTGGATAAATCGATATCCCAAATTGATTTCAGTCATATTCTGTGCATACAAGACGTTGGCACAGGCTACTGATAAATTAATAGGCCTCTTGGCTTCAGCTATTTCAAACAATTCGTCAGTTGAACAAGTGCCAGCAAAGAAGAGATTGCTTAAACCGTGGATCACCCCTGGATTGTTACGGTGTATAAGAAACAGGGATGCTTTACATAGAAAACTTAAGTTATCTCCTGATAATGAAGTACTGATGATAACATACAAACGATACAGAAATTTCTGTTCAGGCCTTTTGAAAAAAGGAAAAAGATTATTTGACACGCAAGAACTTAATAAAGCAAGTCACAATCCAAAAGCTTTATGGGAAACTATAAAGAAAATTACGAGTACCACCAATAGTACAAAATCATCCACACAACTTTTGACATGCGCATCAACACCAGTAGAATGTTGCAATGTCGTAAATTCCTTTTTTTGTGAGCATTGGCAAGAAACTTGCAGCCCAAATCTGCAATAATACTACACTAACGCCGGCATCACTTCCACAGACCCAGCGAAAATCAATCCCACTCACATCATTCGTCCTAGAAGCAACAGACTGCGACGAAATAATATCTATTATAGGCTCGCTACGATCAAACGATGCCACTGGTTGGGATCCCATCTCAACTCTGTTCCTGAAGAGGTATGTTGAAACTCTAGCGCCCATACTGTGCCATATTTTTAATCTTTGTTTTGAAAAGTCCGTAATTCCCAGTTCTATGAAAAAGGCAATTATAAATCCGATATACAAGGAGGGAGATGGGAATTTATTTTTTATTTTTGGGTCCAAGGTACTCGAACGTCTCATAAACAAAAGACTAATTAAATACCTTGAACGTTATAACTTATTATCTCCACAGCAGTTGGGTTTCGCAGAAACAAATCCACTTGTGATGCAGTTCAAGATATGACATCTAAAATAGTTCTACACATTAACCAAAATAAAAAAGCTCTTACAATCTTCTTAGATCTCGCGAAGGCGTTTGATACGGTTCCCATCTCCACTCTTCTACTCAAGCTTGAAGGTGGGGGCGTCAGGGGTGCAACTCTAGGTCTTTTTCGAAGTTATCTTAGTGATCGCACCCAAACTGTCAGGATTGATAGCTACAGTAGTGAAGAGCTTCCCATTTACTACGGCCCAAGGCCGCATATTAGGTCCCACCATCTTCCTTATCTTTATAAATGATCTGTGCAACCTCAATATTCCTAATGGCAGGATTGTTGCATTTGTGGACTATACCGCTATAACTTTCACTGCAGACACTTGGACTGAGCTGCAACTAATAGCACAACACAGCTTTAACACAGCCTTAGACTGTCTCACTGTTCACACCCTTACCCTAAATACCAGGAAGACAAAGTTTCTAACTTACTCAATTAGCGCGGCTTCCCAACCACATACTGCTATAATCTTAAAAACACACTGTTGCCTCACAAGAACATCATATAATTGTCCATCTTTAGTAAACGTTTACCTATATAAAATATTTTGGAATTTTATTAGATAAAAATTTGAACTTTAAGGTGCATATTAACCTGCTTACGGGCAGAGTTAGAAAACTAATTCACATATTTAGAACCCTCCGACACGTTGCAAACCGTAAAGTTATTCGTACTGTTTATTTTGCACTATGTTCCTCTATCATCTCATACTGTATTTCATGCTGGGGCGGTGCTGCCAAGACTATTTTGATGCACCTGGAAGTCGCGCACAGAGCCATTTTAAAAGTTGCAACGTTTCGACATTTTATGTTCCCTACCAATGAATTATATCGTCACTGGAGAACTCTCAACATACGAAAACAATTTATTTTACAAGTAATATTATTACAACACAGGAAAACACCGTACCAAAAAAATAACAAAACGTTGAAAATACAAAATATGCACACTCCCACGAACGCGATCAGACTTCTCAAAAAGATTTTTTACCAAGGCCCGGCTCTCTACAATAAGATAAATAAGCGCTGTCCAATAAATGGTTTGTCGTATTACAAGTGTTCGTATAAAAAGGCTGTTTACTCATTCCTACTTCGATTACGTTTACGAACGCTTAACGGTGTGGACGTGTGTCGGTTGTCCTCGCTGCACTCTGTCACAATTTTTTGTGATTGGTTACTCAAGTAAATTCTGATTCCTTGTCTTACTTACCGATTCCTTACCTGTGGTTCACGCCCACTAGGCGGTCATAGACAGAGATACCAATGAGTTTGGAAGTGTATCACTAAATTGCCATTGGAAGTGTAGATGTGATTCGTTGGATTCGAACCCGTGCCCGGTGAAGTGGTGGAGGTGCATGCTGAGCGTGTTGCCTACGCGCCAGCATGCAGGCAAGTGCCAGCTGTGTTCAAATTGCGATCCGCTACGCGCGGCTGACGTCACTGCTACGTTTGCTACGATCGTCTGCTACGTTTCGGCTACGAGCATCGCATCGGCTACGCCCAAGCTCAAACAACCTACAGCGCGCCACTCGCAACGATTTATGATTACTGGTTGAGTGTATAATATTATTGTGGTTACTTATTATTCTATAACTCATTTAGGAAAAAAATGTCTGGAGTACAGCGCACCCCGCCCAAAACTCCAATAACTCGGACAATTAACCCGATCTCAATCGTAACTCAATCGGAGCCTGACATCAGCACGGCAATCAGTATGAGCGAAAATGTAAACATGAATAGATTTAATAAACGTTCCCGAGATGCGGACCATAAATCTGCGGTTGACATTTCGCCGCAAAGTGTTGTTTTTACTTCCCCGCAAGAGCTTCAGGATACGCTTCATGGGTGAAAGGAGGAACAGAATGTCGCGATCGCTAAACTGATTGCGGATCAGACTGCGGCTATGACCAAACTATTGACCGAAATTGGTTTAATAAAAACCCAAAATACTCAGATACAAGTATCAAATGTAGAAATACGCAAATCCAATGAAGAGATTGTGCAATCGATGACTTTCATAAATCTTCAATTCGAAGAATTCAAAAATTAAATCGAGGATCTTAAGAAAGTCCGTCAAGAACAAAGCCATTATATAGAAAATTTGGAAAGAAAAATTCAGGACTTGCAGCAAAAGTCAAGGTCGTCGGGTATCGAGATTAGAAACATACCACAATCCGATTCGGAGTCCAGTGGCAGTCTTGTTAAAACTGTCTGCAATCTCGGTAAAACCGTGGGGGTTCAAATTACAGAATCTGAGCTCCGGGATATCTACCGCCTCCCTGGGAAATCATCTACAACTCCCATCACCCCACGACCGATTATAGCGGAATATTCTACCGTCCAAAAAAAAGAGACCCTGCTATCGGCCGTCCGATCGTATAATAAAGACAAGGGAAAGGACAATAAAGTAAATACTGTGCTCATCGGCATTCCAGGAGTACGCCAGCCTGTGTACATTGCGGAACAACTTCCTTCCAACACAAAAAAGCTCTTCTACTTGGCACGACAGTTTGCCAAAGACCACGCATTTAAGTTTTGCTGGATATCAAACGGCAATATATTCCTAAGAAAAATAGAAGGTGCAAAACAAATACTGGTGAACACGGAAAAATGTCTCCTGGATGTCAAAATCGTAACTATCTGACTATCTGAAATACCTAATAACTGTATTAATTATGTCTTTAGATATAGGCAAACTTTTATAACTACAATTAGTATAATAAGTTTAATATACACACACTCATTCTTACGCACCCTATACAAATATCTATTACGCAACTCACGTCTACACAATCACCTTATATTTTTATTACATATAAATAGGCAATGTTCTTCCGATTTTGAGCTCATTCATATAATGCCCCCATTCAAAATGCATTCAACTGTGTCACGACATGTAATTTCTGTTGTACTCCAATGGCTATCATAAATGATATTAACAGCGAACTAGACTCGCTAAATGTAGGTAGCTCTTTCACCTGCAGTCCAGAGGACTGTGTTAAGTTTCTAAACAATACCGACAGCAACTTAAATATTATACACTTAAACATACGTAGTATAAACAAAAATTTTGATCAACTGCAAGTCCTACTTCACATTACAAAAATCTCATTTGATGTCATAATCTTGACCGAATGTTGGCTCAGTAAGGTTAGTAATTTACCGGTGCTGCAGGGTTTTCAATCTTATTTCACAGAAACAAATTCCAACCAGAACGATGGAATAGACATATACACAAAGCTGGGCCTGCAAGTCTCCGCCTGGGAACCTAGCTTTTTGGGTGGCAACTGTCTCGTCTGCCAAATAGACAAAAAAATTGCCATAGTTGTTGTCTATCGCTCTCCATCATATAACTCTAAGGACAGTTTTGACAAGTTCTTAGAAAGTCTAAATAGTATTTACAGCAAACTTTCCTCATGGCAGAACGTCGCCCTCATTGGCGACTTAAATATAGATATAAAACAGAATAGTAGTAATGACCGAAGCGTTGACTATATGATACTTAACACATCTCACGGGCTCCTGCCGACCCATTTGTTTCCCACTAGGCTTGAAAATTGTATTGATCATGCTTTCGTGAAAACTAAGTTACCCATCACCACATTAGTTCTGGATTCCCATATCACGGATCATAAACCGCTCCTACTTAGTATTGCTAACACCAATCCCAAACGTGAAACTGGTCGCATTTCTAATTCCTTGAACTACGCCGCAATTAAGCTAGAACTAGAAAACATGGACCTCACAGTCATTTATGATACTGACGACCCTTACGACGCTATGAACACTTTTATAACAATGTTAACGTCAGTTATTGTCAAACATACGACGCAAATTATAATCCCGAGGAAAACCAGGATTATTAAACCCTGGATTACCCCTGGACTTTTGAAGTGTATTTTAAATCGTGACAAGCTGCACGCGGGATGTAATAAAGAACCTAATAACATAATACTCAAAACTACGTATACGCGCTATCGTAACTTTTGTAATGCCCTACTACGTAAGATAAAGATTACCTACGAAAAAAATGAAATTGAAAAAGCAAAAAATAATCCTAAAGCTCTTTGGAAAACAATTAAAGAAATTACAAACACAAGTAAAGTTAAAACTAGCCCGGTTGAGCTATTAAAAGTATCTGATAACCCTAAATCCTCCATAAATGCAGTGTGCAAATTCTTCACTAATGTAGGGAAAAGTATGGCCGCTAACATCATATCTCAGCGCCAAATCTCCTACAATCAGCCTAGCAGTGAAGTTTCAATAATCAGTGACAACGCCTCGCTCTCCACTGTCAATTCCCTAGCGTTACTAGAGGTTGATGAAACTGAAGTGGAATCCCTAATTCTGCAATTACGCAATGACTGTGCATTGGGCTGGGATGGTATATCGCCCTTATTATTAAAAATGTGCCGGCAGACACTAACACAGCCTTTAACGCACATCTTCAATCTTTGTCTACAAATAGGTGTGTTTCCTGATGCACTTAAAAGAGCTATCATCCATCCAATCCATAAGGCGGGGAACAGAGGTTGTGTCAACAACTACAGACCCATCTCGGTTCTGACAGCTCTCTCCAAGATGCTTGAAAGGATTCTTAGCCGCCGTCTGAATAATTTCTTGGACAAGTACCAGATCATAGCCAATAACCAATACGGTTTTCGTGCTGGAGTCTCAACCGAAGATGCAGTCCTGGACTTGACGCAGTTGGTTGCTGGGAACCTGGACAATAAAACTAAATGTCTTGGTATATTCCTAGATCTTTAGAAGGCATTCGACACAGTCTCTGTTCCCTTACTTTTCTCTAAATTGGAACAGATTGGTATAAGAGGCATCGCTCTTCAAATCTTTAAGGATTATCTCACCAATCGAACCCAAATCACTAAAATAGGTAACCTCCTTAGTGATGAGGAACTGATCTCTCACGGAGTGCCACAGGGAAGCATCTTGGGTCCCATTTTATTTCTCATCTACGTAAATGATTTATGCAGAATGACCCTACCTGATACTAAAATCTTTGCATATGCTGATGACACCGTTATTATAGTTGATGGGTCAAGGTGGGATAGCGTTAAAAATAGTGCAGAATCAGCACTTACCAAAGTAATAACATGGCTTAACCTAAATCTGCTAACGCTTAACTTTGACAAGACGTCCTATATGCCTTTCTCTATTCGCCAGAATACCGCTCCTGACTTTACATTCTCGATAATAGCCCACACCTACTCACGGCTATCATCTCCGTGTCAATGTCGAATACTTACGAGAACCGAGAATGTTAAATATCTTGGTGTACAAATTGACGCGGGGTTACGGTGGGATAAACAGATTAATGCCTTGACCTCCAGGACTATGAGACTGATACACATTTTTAAGTCTCTTCGAGAGTCGGCTAACCCTGACACTCTGAAAATCAAATCAAATCAAATCAAAATATTTTATTTCACATAGACCTACATGGGCACTTATGAAACGTCAGATTCTAGGTGCACGGTTCCAATTGGTCGTTTCCCATGGAGAAGAGCCGGCAAGAAACTCCATGGTTACTCTTTTAAAAATATGTCTTTTACAATGTTTTCCAATTACAGTGATTAACAGGTATGGGAGGACAGTGTAGGCCTGTCAACAAGTACCATATGTTAAACAAATAGACAATTGTCTATAATTTATAATCCACAGGGCCTACGACGTTCTCACATTTACAAAATATAAAATAATCTAATAAAGTAGAATCAAAAACTAATTAAAAAATTTAGGTATATAATGTCAAATAATGAAAGAATTATGTCAGAGATATGTAAAAGTCCATATCTAATAATAAAAAATAAAAATTAAACACCATTATTTGGGAGCAGTTATTAGAAATTTACATAGTGATGCCGTTTATGAGGTACAAGGGAAAAAATGGTATTCTATGCTCTGTGTCAATCCGTAGTTGGGTATTGTATCACGGTATGGGGTGGCGCAACTAAAACCAGTTTGATAAAAGTTGAAAGGGCACAGAGAGCTATATTAAAAGTAATGCTACGCAAGCCGTTCCGCTATCCTACAACACAATTGTACTCGGAATGTAAGGTGCTTACTGTCCGTCAGCTCTTTGTGCTCCGATCGGTACTTAAAAGACACGCTTGCGTCCCTCCCTCTGATCCAAACAAACGTACCAACATTCCCCCAGGCACTCAGCATAAAACGTCGTTCGCCAGACACCAATACCAAACACTTAGCGCATATATTTACAAAAAAACTCACATAGGCCTCAACATCCGCGACCTCAATAAATATCAAGGAAAGTCTAAGGTGACAGAATGGCTACTTCAACAAGACTATTTACAAACCGAGTCCCTACTTACATTTATTGCTTAATAATAATAATAACAACTATTTATCGCTGCACACTCATAATTACACTCTCCATACACATGGGTGTGCAGTTACATACATTCACATACTCTCCTACATTCTTGAGTTGCACTCCCCTCTCCTCGTTTTTACCGTTATTATATGTTTAGGAAAAATACATACTACATACAAGTAAGATACATACAAAAGTGAGACAATATTAATAAACATCCACAGCAACTGACACACTTCACAAGTTCCTGTTTATTTTAGATACCTTATAGCTGATCACTGTCTCTTAAGATACAGGTGGCCCTAGTTTAAGAGGCAGGGCTCACCCTTTTTTTTTTGTACAGACCTTGTGGTTACAAAGTAATGATGTAATACCTGTCTTTACTCTTATGCCAACCAGTTGTAACCCATCTTTTACCTATTTTTATTTTAAACTACACATGTATTTTTCGTCTGTAACTTATTCGAAATAAATAAAATTTTATTTATTTATTTATTTACAAGTTAAAAACTACGACGAAACAGAAAATTCCCGTCACTCCAGACGAAGTGCACGAAATCATAAAAGGGCTCCAAGCTCGTAAAGCCCCCGGTTCGGACGGTATTACCAACAAGGTATACAAACTCCTACCTGCCCCTCTAATAATGCTTATGACCGCCATCTTCAATGGCGCCTTGAGCAACAACATCTTCCCACAAGCGTGGAAAGAAGCAACAGTCATCGGTATCCCAAAGCCAGGCAAGCCAAAGTCTGAGCCCTCCAGCTACCGTCCCATTAGCTTACTCAACGTTCTCGGCAAAATCTACGAGAGGCTTATTTATAAGCGTCTCAAAGACTACGACGAAACAAAGAGCCTCATTCCCAACGAGCAGTTTGGTTTCCGTCCCCAACACTCGAGTATCCACCTGATCCACCGTATCGTAGAGCACTTGTGCGCCGGTATGCAGCGTAACGCGACGACGGGTGTGCTATTCTTCGACATAGCGAAAGCCTTCGACAAAGTCTGGCACAACGGCTTGTTATACAAGCTTTACCAACTAGCGTTGTTTATACGATAATTGTTGTACTGCTGAAAAGCAAACTTTTAGCTACCTCTGTCTATTTTCCACATCCATAGCATCTCTTATTATTTTCCTTTTATTGAATGTTGTGACATTTTGTATCTAACATTGTCATCTGTCAGTTTTTCTTTTTCTATGGTATAGAGCTAAGAGGTCGTCTATTTATTATAAAGGGATCGTTAAACTAAACTAGTGTAAAGCCGGGTTCTCACTGTAAGCCATCTTTATTGTTCCTGGCCGATTACCAATTAAGAAGAATTTGGATTGAAAACTAAAAAAGTCACTTCTAGAATGATCGGCCAGGGCCTATAAAAGGCAACCGTTACTTTTCACCAGGTTCTTTTGATTCCGTATTTTGACTCGCCCTTCTGGCTCGCTCTGTTGGCTTCTTTCTTTTCGTACTTTTTCTTACTCTGTCTATGTTTTTTCTAAAAGTTCCTTCAATATAACATTCAAAAGTTAAACTCAGTGAATTTCATTTTATCTTGTGTGCATGAAGGTGTTCGAACTCTCCCGATCACCTCCGACCCTCTCGCTTGAGTCTGCGGGCTTGAGACGTGTTGCAGAGAACTTATAAACGTGGCGTGAGACGCCGCCGCCTGAAGAAACACCAACCGACGCGAGCTCCCTCGCAACGGGCTGCGGGCTGATGGAGAGGCTGCTGCGAGCTCCCACTCGACGGACTGCGGGTCGGAGGAGCGGCCGACCCGACCCGATTCAACCGTGAGCTGCATCGCGATCGTGAGCATGGAGAGGCTGCTGCGAGCTTCATCTAGACAGTTTGTGGGCCGGAGGAGCGGCCGACGCCTCGAGCTACTGCACGACCGTGAGCTCCCTCGTGTTAGACTGCGGGCCATAGGATCGTCCTACGCGAGCTTCGACTAATTCTTAATTTAATATCTTTTTCTACGTAATTTTGTATTTCATATTTAAAAAAATATAATAACTTGTAACCACGGCCAGTCGGCTAAACGTTACGTTACATAATGGGGGTCAAAAGCCCAATAGTCTTGGCAGACTAGTCTTATCAAGAGATATCAAATCCCTGAATAGTAACTGGGCAACAAAAAAAAAGAAACAAAACAAAATATTAACATAAATATCATAATAACCTCGATAGGTTTGTCCGAATGTTGAAACAGTTTTAAACAAACTTAACACAAACGTAATAAGCATTATTAATTTATGGTTAACACAAAGTTTATAAAACATTGTGAGGTAGTTAGTAAATAATAACTAAAATGCTAATTACTAATTGAATGAAATTTAAACAGGTTAAGGCGCTTTCTTAGAGAATCAAATATAAAGGTTTATTTTTATAGTATTTTTTTCTTATTTCCGATTGAATTCTTTCTATTTGGTTAGAACATCATTCTATTTGTATTATTTTAAATCGTTAAAGCCTACATGATAAAAAATTTATAAGTCTTTTCTAAAATCACACAAACCGTGATATTTTAGCCCAAACGCCTTTTAGTTTTCAGGAAACGGATCGTAAAGCATGTCTAACGACTTGCTAACGAGAGTATGAGAGAGAAAACGGGAGAAAAACGGATAAACCCAGGATATAGAAGAGTACAAAAGATTAAAGAAATAAATGTGATTTAACGCCACTGACCCGAATTTAACGGCAGAAAGTTTTTACAATAGATAATTAGCGATTTATCTCGCAATATATTTGGTAAAATTTTCTTTACTGAAAAGTTTTGTTGGAAGACTTGTATTGTAAACATCGTAATATTTTTATTCACCAAAGCTCGTATTTTGAATTCAATGTTTACCAAAATAACAACAGTTTTGTAGTGCTTTGTCTGAAATTCTCAGAATAATGTTAACCTCAACGAAATAAAGGAAACTGAGTCATTTCACCACTGTCGTGTCTGTTGTCACTAACCCGCACTGGGCCCGAGCCCAGTAGTTGGCACATTATAGGCTGATTCATGTCTCATTTGTGAACACTTTATTGATTTCGAAATGGAATACGATTCCTGTAATTGACGAGGCAAATATGAAATCTAGAGCTCCTTGCTATTTAACTAGCAAACTTTGCACCGCTTCTAAATTTTAGTTTTATTATTACTATTTTCGTGAACTTTTCACAGTTTAGTCAGCAGCGTACGAACCTTCCTGTCTAGGGCGTCGAGTTCGGTTTGAGTCCATTTGAGTATGCCGAAAGAGTACATCAAAACCGGCATGACCCAACCGTTGAAGGCGCGCACTTTGTTACCGCCTGATAGAAGACTATTATATACTTTCTTCGGGCGGCCAAAGAAGCGTTCCTTCAACGATTGCTGCATGTTAGTAACGTTGATGCCTAACGCTTCTGACATACCATGATACTTATAGCTTTCGGATGAGGAGAGGGATCCAAGGTGTTTGGAATCTGTAAGTTAAATTCCCTTAGATTCCATTAACTCACCACGCTTTACATGCATGGCGGCACATTTATTTGTCCACACCAAGTTCCATCCTGATGGCGTTCTGAAAGTTTCAGTTACTTTCAGTAGCTCCATCAGTTGCAATTTGGGGACAAAGAGTTTCAAGTTATCCATGTACAAGAGGTGAGATATGACCTGACAACCTCTTCTCAACCGATAGCCTATACCTGAACCCTCAAGCAGTGTGCTTAGAACCAAAGCGGGCTCATACTATCGCCCCGAAATATACCTCTCTATCGGCTCGCTGTTCCTCTGGACAATTCGACATCCTGGATAGCGAAGGACCGACCTCCATTGCCCCATACACGACATCAGGATTTTTTTTTGCATATTTAATTTAATTGCATAGATTTGCGTCTATTTTATACAACTCCAGCACCCTCATGAGCCATGTATGTTGCACCGAGTCATATGCCTTCTTATTGTCTATCCAACATGTCGACAGATCCTTTCGGAAACTTCAAACCTGTTGGCTAAAGGTCATATCAATGAGGAGCAGATTTATAAGTCAATCAGAAATAACTCACGCCTGAGATACCTAATTATGCGGAATTCTATGTTATTGAGTAATATCTAATTATATTTTCGTATAATACGAAAGACAGATAAGTATGGAATTAGCGGGAGCGGTAAGACCTAAAGCGGTACCTAATATTTTAGGTGTATGATTTAGTTCTAGGATATAGACCCATAGAAAATGCGGTTATAAATACCAAATAGCGGTTTAGGCATAGTAAGTCATATTGCGGCGGTTGTAGGTATCGTTCACGAGCATTCAACGTGTAGCAGGGAATGTAGGAAACTACTAGCATTCTAATAGCCTATCTAAGAAAGAAGTATTAAGGTTTGGAATCGAGTTTTTCTTTATAGGAATAATAAATGTAAGAACCACAATCATTTAAGCGCACTATTGTGCGGTTGTTTACATTATGCATTCCATAATCTCAAGTAGGTCCAATACTAGTTAAAAATGGTAGTCAAATTTGGAGTAAATGATAAAGTATCGGAAAAAACCTGCCTTTCCACAAATTCAATCAGCAAACTAAATTGCTCGGGACTCGCCCGAAGTCTAGATTCCATCTAAAATTAAAAAAATGTGTATTGATTGTACTGATCGCACTAGAAAATATTTTGTTTTCAAAAATAGTGACTAGATCACAGTTCTTACATTAACTTGAATTACTATTTAATGCCATTCACTCACTTTATTTGTAATAAAACACTCTTCAATTACTTTCACAGTTTCACCACTCACAACACTTTTGCGTTTGACAGTGACAGGAACACTGAACGCAATAGTGACACTTGCTACACACTATTCCCTATACTAATTGTAGAGTGTTGCGTATCACGCTGCGGAATGGGCGTTCTGCGTTCCATGTGTAACTTGTCTACCATTTTACATACGCTTACGTCAAGTCCTTAGTGTGAACGGAAAACGCTTGAACGGAAAACGCTTGGATTTTGTCTAGGCCCCCTGGAAGCTGGTGGTGCCGGTCCTTTTCTGGTGGCTCCACGTGGGTTCACTGGTCGACACTTCCCAAGGCTCGAGATCACGGCATAACACTCACGCTAAATGTTCAATCGAATTTGCAGCACTAGGTAAAGTCGTATTATGACGATTCAGAGGTGCGCGCGCGGGAACGTATTTGCTCTTGTATGGTTTCACTAGAGTCTGGAGGCGGAGTTACGCCATCTATAACTAACTAGTCAATTATATTATATTATGTTTTCGGCGTCAACACCTATGTTATTCATGAATATTTAAAAGAAAGGTTTTATTGCACCTGTATCTGAAGACTTATAAGCGTCGCAGTCGTAATTTATACCACATCACGGAGTCATCCGTGAAGACAAGATCACTACAAAATTAAGTGTTGTTCTCTATGGTAGCTGTAAAACTACTAATGTCGATAATGAGTTTCGCTTAGCGACCATTGGTATTATAGGTAATTTCCGTTTAGTTTCGGTCGCACTGTTTGCTGACATTCGTCAAATGTTTTTGAGTATGTTTTGGCGTTCGAGAATTTGATAGAGATAGGTGGTGTTGTTTATTTTCACACAGTATTGGTAACACAATAAGCTTAATTACCGCAAAGTCAAAGGTTTCTCCTCTAAAGATTATAACACTCGCTCGACTCGAACTTTGTGTGATTCTCGTACTCGCTCTACTTATAAAAATATTCTCGTTGCTTGTCAAACTCGCCTTATTTATTAATTTAGCTTTAATTCAGGCACATTACCCATAAATTGTTAGTACGACTTAAACTACGTTAGTTAGAGTTAATTAACTATGAAACAAACATAAGCAAATCAAATTAGGAAGAACATATATACACTATACTATGCAATATGTTTGCCACCTTCTGGAGACACCTAACAACAATACATGCACTGCGCACAGGTGTCCCATCAGGTGGCCTTCAGTGTTACTAGCAACAATGCTCAGGAGACTGCTGTCGCTGTCTCGCATCCGACGCAGTAGTGACGCGGACCTTTTACGCATGATCGCAAAGAAGTCATCTGTACGCGCGGCTGCAAACATCCCTGACGCCCAGCAGAAACTCGGCAGCGACAGCAGTATCCTAAAATATCTTCGCATTCGTTGAACTTTGTTGGGCACATGCGTCGCTGCACCGGTGTTATACCTTTGTGGCCAACAGGGTATCGAGAATACAAGATGATATATAGCCTAAAATCTTGATTCATGAGTGTGGTACTGAGAATCCAGCCGATTGTGTGTCACGCAGGCTTACCCCTTTGCAAATTATTTAGTAGAGGCCGTCTGCGGAAATCCAATCTCCAATTCTTCTACTTATGAAGGACCCAATTCTGATTTTTTAAACTAATTAGCATCATAAATTGAATTGTCATGCAGGTCCCGACCTGCTGTTGTCACTCTTACGACAGACATATTCGAGACTTTTGTGCGCGTAAACTCATTAGGAAAAGGATCCATAAGCTAGGCTTGGGGCGAATCCGTAAGCACGGTATTCAAGTGCTTACGGATTCGCCCCAAGCCACCTTTCCTGAAATGGCAGATCATCGTGCTTGCCGTGTCGTGCAATCAGCTAAACCATTTGTATATACGAGTATGGAATACGCAGGCCCGTTTAAAGTTACGCTAACTAGAGGCCGAGGTGTGCAATCCACTAAAGCATATGTATGCCTATTTGTTTGTTTGACCACCCGTGCCGTGCCCATAGAACTGGCTGGTGACCTAAGCGCAGACACAGGAAGTGAAACAGTTTCCTCGTTTGAAGAGAATACTCGACCTCTATGTAGAACGTTGTCTAACGGTCCCTTGGAACCACCGCTTTAACTCCAGCGCACTTTTTGAACCTCAAGCCTTTAGGGTATCTTCCCGCTGGAGAAAAAGATGAAGGTTTAAATATTCTCTCCAGATATGATCCGTTGGACAAATTAGTTCAATCTTTTTGGCGGCGTTGGAGAACAGGTTATCTCCACACTCTATACTCGCGTCAAAAATGGAATACGCCAGTCGACCTAATCGTTGTCGGTGCCATCGTGATTCTTTTATCTGAGAATGAATTTTCACTTCACTGGCCGCTGGCTGTCGTGGAGGAAGTTTTCCCTGATTCTACTGGAGTAACACGTATAGCTCGGGTACGCGGATCGTAATTGTTTCCAGTCGTGCGGCTATGCCCTTTGCCTAGTCAGTAACTCGCGTATATCTTGATTTATTGAAAAATAGTGGAAATAAATAGAGCAGCTGTTGAATATGAGCTAGTATATTATAGTCAATATTTTACATACAAGCGACAAATCAAAAGATCATAAACAAAGTCGTAACTATTTAAATCGGTGACAGACAACGTAGCCTCGTAAATCTAAATCTACCGACTTCCTAAAAATCAGACAAAGGTTAGACGTACTCTTCAAATACCATAAGACCCTTTTCGCACATTTAAAGTGTATTTCGTTATAGCACGAATTAAATTGTGAAAGTACACTCACCGCATGTGCTATGTCAGGTTAGCGTGTTACAAGCCAAATAGTTTAGACATCCTATTATGCTCTGATATGACAGATCGCTATGGGAGTTTTTTGATCTTTCTAATTTCGTACCGACTTCCATTGGGGTCGAAACTGTCTTAGCGTCTGTCATGTTAAAGGCATTCAAAATGTTCGAAATTAACTGTTGCTGATCTAGACAAATAATATCTTTATCTCTTCTCAGCCTCATGCCTTAGACATGCCTAGCCGCGCCTAAATCTGTCACTTTAAACTTGTCAAGCTTTTTTAGTTTTGCTTATCTTGTTCGGTTTCGGCAAAAATCGTAAATAACGAGAATTAACTTCTTATTGCTTTTAAGCTACATGTGATACAAACACGGTTCTATTTTTGATTGTTAAAAAGCCTAAATTCAACATCTCTTTGTCCAAGTCCTTGAACCAAGCATTCGAAGCCTGTTTCAATCCATACAAAGAACGTTGCAGCTTACATACTTTGGTTTCTTGACCTTCGACTACTGCTCATTTAGGTTGGAGCATGTAAATGTCTTCTTAAATCTTGCCATACAAAAAGGCAGTTATGACATCCCATTACTCAATAAACCAACCGTATTCAACAGCTAGATAGAATAACAATCGTAGAGTAGAGCTTCTTCTTTTCTTCTAATAAGGTGTACATAACAAAAAGTCTTCTATTCTATTCTCACTACAGGAGAGTAAGTATCGGTATAGTCTACACCACATATCTGTGTGAAGCCTTTTGCTACTAGTCTAGCCTTGTACTTCGTTACCTTGCCTTCGCTATCTCTCTTGATTTTAAATACCAACGTCCAAGTCTGGTTCTCCTTTAGTGACATAAGTTCATCATCTATCGCTTTTTGCCATAAGTCACCATCCGGTCTCGCCAACGCTTCATTAATAGTGAATGGATCACCATCAAGATTGCTCTCCTTGGCATACATAACATTGAATCCGTACCGATTATTCCCTTACAGGATACCTTCTTTCTGATTCAAGTATTGTCACTTCCTCTTGGGTCAATACGTCATCACGTATTCTCTCTGGTACTACAGGTTCAAGTTCTATCTCTTCCGATATTTCTACGTTCTCGTCTACAGCATCACGGTACACATCATCGTCAGCCTCCAAGGGTTCAGATCTGCTTTTAGATCCGTTGGATAAACTGGAAGAAACGGAGTCTGTTTCAGGTTTATGATCATTTCCGACTTTTCCACGTTTTCTTTTTGGAGAAATACATTTTCAAGAAATTTTACGTCCCTCGCAGTTGTCACTTTACCTGTCTTAGGATTCATCAGACGATAACCTTTCTGATTATCTGGGTATCCAATAAAAATCATCGGTTCCGCCTTCATGTCCAGTATGCGTCTCTTTTGTTTTGGTATCAATCAATACGCCATACAACCAAAGATTTTCAGATGACTGACATCCACATCTTTTCCAGTACAAAGTTTCTCTGGTACCGCACTATTCAATGCTTTCGTGGGGCTTCTGTTCTTTAGATAAACAACAGTATTCAAAGCCTCGGCTCAATATTTCTTGCTCAGGTTCGTTTCTGACAGTAATGTTCGTGACTTTTCTATTATAGTCCGATTCGCTCTTTCTGCGACAGAATTTTGTTCTGGTTCGTACGGTACAGTCGTCTGGTGTTTTATATCTGCAAACTTCAAAATAGATTTAAATTTACCATTACAGTACTCTGCGCCGTTGTCAGATCTCAGAAATTTAATAGATTTACTTGTCTCATTCTAAACTTCCGTCTTGTATTCACGGAACATATCGAAAGTTTCACTTTTTTTTTTTCAAAAAATAAACATGTGTCTTCCGAGTATAATCTTCGATAAATAAAAGAACATACCTCGAACCACCTAACGACGGCTCCTCGATAGGTCCACAAACATCGCTATAAACCAGCTGTAAAACCTCGTTCGCTCTCGTACCTTGATTTTTAAAGGGACTTTTGCATGTCTTTCCTTCGATACATGCAATACACGGCACGCATAAATCGGTTCCCTTTAAATTCTATACCGCTTACTAAAACTTTCATTTTATTCATATAATTACGCGAAAAATGAGATAATCTTTTATGCCAAATGATCGAAATATTTTAATTTTGTTTTGAAAGTGAGTCATATTCACGACGTTAATTTTATTTTCTGTCAACTCAAAAATACCGTCGACCTCTTGACAACATGCAACAATTCGATTTTTCTTTCGATAGCAACCGCCATTGTCAAAATTCATGCAATAATTGGTCAAATAGCTCACCGAAATTAGGTTCATGGATAAATCAGGAACAAGTAAAACGTTTTCAAGAATTAGTTATTAGTTTTCGCCGAATCGCGGCTCAGCATTTCCTCGTCCTTTCACCAATAATTTGTCGCCGTTTGCTACTGCGATCTTCATGTTGCCCTTTTCAGGTATATAAGACAACAATTTTATTTAATCGTGCGTCATATGATTTGAGCACCTACTATCTAAATACCATTTATTTTTGTTTATCGCCTCCTTACTATTCAGGCAGATATTCGCGGTTTTTATCCGCTCCTTGCATTCGGACGCCTTGTGTCCTGGCACGTGACACTTAAAACACTTGTAGAGAAACTTCTGCTTGCGATCGTTAGTTTCAGTATTAGATCTTACATCCTTCTGTACTTTACGTGTAAGTAAGGCTTGTTCGTACTCTTTGTTAAACTTACTCTGTCTGCTTCCTTCTTGTAACAACTTCATATTAATTTGCTCTCACGTGATCTCTTGTCAACTATTATCTACGGCCATGATGAGAGGGCTGTCAATCACTCAGCGGTCAATCCGCCCAGCAAAATCTTTGAGGTTCTATATTGGAAAATTGTTTCGTCAGAAATGTAATGTTTGACATGTAGCTTTCCATAGAATCAAAATTCTCCAACTTACAGTCGAAAAGCCTTCGCTGAATATGTATACGTCTTCCCCAACCTTTGACTTCATACGCTTTATGTAGGCTGTACCACACTTCTTTCGCAGTCTTCGCATTGTAGACGTGGGTAAAGCATTCTGGTTCCAACAACAAGCATAATGTCGTTCGTGCCTGCCGGTTTACGTCAGCACTTACTACATCTGTAGAAATTGCTCCCCACGAGTTTTTATTCTCCAAGTAATTTATTCTCCGAGTTCGTCTCGAAGAGTCTTCTTCTGAATGGTGCTCTCTTACCGCTGGTGTGCCTCAGGGTGGCGTTCTTTCTCCTCTTCTCTTTTCTATGTTCATTAACTCTGTCACCAGGGTCATCTCTTCGCACTTCCATCTCTATGCCGACGATCTGCAGCTTTACGATCATTTCTTGACGCAAGATGCGGAAGCCGCCGTGTCTGCTATGAACAGAGACCTGGGTTTGATTAGCGAGTGGTCGCGGTCTTTTGGACTGCAGATCAACCCTAAGAAATCTCAGGCCATAATTATCGGCGGCAGGTATATGCGAAATAGGCTCGATGTTGCGTCGCTGTCTCCACTCTGTCTGAATGGAGTTCAGATAGAATACGCACAAACGGTAAAAAATCTGGGGGTGACCTTGGACTCTTACTTATCGTGGACTGCTCATGTTGCTCAAGTTAGTCGCAAGGTACACTACACGTTCCATTCGTTGAAATGCCTCCAGAGCTTCTTGCCCTTGAACACAAAAATCTCCCTTGCTCAAACTCTCATACAGCCCATCATAGACTACGCTGATGCCTGTTATTTGGATGCCACCGAGGAGCTTTTAAATAAGCTTGAGCGTTTGCAAAATATCTGCATTCGTTTTGTTTTTAACCTTAAAAAGTATGACCACGTTTCTAACTTTCGCAAGATACTCAAGTGGCTCCCTATTCGACTTCGCAGGAACTCTCGGATATTGTGTCTGCTATTTAACTTACTCCACAACCCTTTAACGCCATCCTATCTGCGGGAACGCTTCTCCTTCGCCCGTCCTTTTGATGCGCCTTGCAGGTCGCACCTTAAAAATCTCCTAAAAACCCCTCCCCACTCTACTGACTTCTACTCCTACTCTTTCTCTGTACACGCGGTTCGGTTATGGAATTCACTTCCACCTGACATAAGGAACTGTCAAACTGTTGTGGTGTTTAAGAGGAGAGTGAAGGAACACTATCTTTCCACTGAGTCATAGTTGCATTTGTTTAATATATGTGTATGTATTTATTTTTATCACTTTATATTTATATGTATTAAGTGTTATTTATTTTAGAAGTATCTATGTAAGTATATATTGATTTAGTATTTTTATTTTTAAATTAGTGAATTGTTTCGTTTTATGTATTTTGTTTTCCCTTTTACTATTACACACGTTGTCTACATCTCTCATATACTCTCCTACTGCAGGTATGCTGGAAGAGATTTCTTTAGAAATAAGCATTACCTTTGTACGTACTTTTCTGTTATCTTTATTTTTCTTGTCTTTCTATATGTGTGTACATAAATGGTTAAATAAATAAATAAAATAAATAATTTTGCACCAAGAATTTCCAGTTTGGGTAATCGGACGATCCTTTCAGCTTCTTAATACCACTTATGCCAACTTCAGCTGACACAATTTATATGTCAAAGTACACAATTAATATTCAAAGCACTCAACTTATTAATTATGCTCTAGCACAATTGTGCTCTGGGCCCACAACCTATTTGAAAATAGTAGAATTAAATAGAGCAGCAGTTGTATATGAGCTAGTAAATTATTTTCAATATTTTACATACGAGCGGGTGCCCTTTCAGAGGCCGGTTGGCCTCGAAGTCCTAAGCTGGCCGGTGGTTGGCCTCTTCCACGTCAACGTAGTGGTGGTGGTGTCGTCGGCGGCGAAAAGTATTTGTCGCTCGAGCTCGACGCAACTACTGTAGCCGATATCACTGGACTAGAGCAAGTTCCGGCAACTGCGAGGCGGCGCTGAGCGACGGATTCGAAGATGTTGGGTGTGTGATTTCATGCAATCGTCGTACCCGACTTCGCGTCAGTATTGCACTATTGGATTTCTCCGTATTTTTTTTAATATAGTTTTGCATCCCGGTATGACTTATGGTTGTGATGCCAATTTTATGTTCTTCAAAAAATTGGTGTTGAAATACATACGAGTAACAAAAAAATATTGTTAATTTGTGTTTAAAATACCATAAAATTTTAAGGATAAAAATAAATTGACAGTCAGCTTGACAGTCTGGCCTCAGACATTATTATCATTATTGTCTTAATCATAATTTATCATTGTTTGCAAGTTATGAGAAATGGTTACCTGCCTCACTTAAATAAAAGCTGGCTTAACTTTCCATTTTCTTGTTCCTCTTCCCTCAGAACCCCTTAAATCTTCCATTTTCGCTAATTCTCTTTCCATTGGACGGCCATTTAATTCTACTCTTATCCACAGGTCTCTGATAGCACTGTTGAAAGCGTGGTGCGCGAACCATTGGTTGCCAAATATATTCAAAGGAGACCTGAGTGGTTCTCAGGCAATGACGAGAGTCACTGAGGTGAAACCAAGGATCACCATTCAGAGGGCATGGACTTATATTCGCCCTCTTCCAGATTTTTTAAGTCTACGCTTCAATCCGAGCAGCATGTTGGGAATCGAACCCAACACAACACATTGCGCGCGGTCTACACGCGCAGGCTGCGTGATCAGCGCGTCCACGGCGCGGCGCGGAATCGGCACGTCGTAAGCTTTTTTTTTGTCACCTTCGGGTCGTCTACCTGAAGCACATTTTTGTAAGCTCGTTGCTAAAAAATACAAACTTTTGCAAACAATGCTTAAACTTTAATGACAAAACAGTTTTTTTAAACAAAAATCTGTGAAACAGTCACTCATCCCACGCTAGACATTCGGTAAGAGGACCGTTCAGGGGCAGCGCGTACCTAAGAGTTTATATACCAGATACAGCTTCGAAGGCAAATGCCTCAAATGTAAGGAACGATCTCACCAGGTTAGCTAGCTCGGGGTAGTATCCGTGCTCCTCAACCGCAGGCTGGAAATCAGGAACGCAAGTCTCCCACTTCTGCACTTTTGTTTTAAATTATTTTAATTTTCGACACAGAGGCACAGACACATCAAACAAATTAAACATCATTAAAGATAAAAAAAACTCACGGCACGTGTTGAAAAGACGACCGACAGTAGGAGTTGCAATCGACGGATACAATAAATCGAAGATCATAAAAATCTGTCCAGCCGTCCGATTTATAAATGGTGTAACCCGACTTTATTTTACATATAAAGATTGAAAATGAATTCGTAGACATCTTTATGGTTCACAATCACAGGTTTCTTTATTGATAAACACCTACAATTTCCCAGAAGAAGTGTGTTTTCGCCGAATTGCGATTCGAATCGATAAATAAGATCGAGGTTCGATTTTAGGTTTGCAAACCAATGATGGATGGTACACTTCCTGTTGTAGAGAGAACTAGGCAATGATAACAGGTAATAGGGATTGGATAGACAATACCTTAATTGCGAGGAAGATCCTGGTCGATCATTGTCCAATCCCACGAAGTTTGAGGGTGCCCGAGCGCCCGACACCTGCTGACTCAAATGTCGCGCGGTCTACTTCGAAACACACACTGAGGGCCTTTACTATGACACATTGGCATGTTAAATCCAATATGTCGGCGGGACATAGGGTAGGCCATTTAACAAACCTAGTCCTCACCTAATTAATTCGCATTACCAACACGAAATAGGTAAAAATGACAATCCTATAATCGAATTCAGAACAGCGCGACCATTCTCGCGGGTTTGAAAGGATACCTTCAAAATGATATCATTAAAAATACAAATTGAATCAAACTAACCAAATTGTACGAAATCGAACTAAAACTAATAGCTATACCCAAACCTAACCTTAATCATACTGGAGGTCGCATTATGTGAAGGCCTGTGTGAATAATCTGATTTACACATGTCACCGATTTTAATAAGCATAGTTACGAATTTGTTTATGTTCTTTTGATTTGTCGATTGTACTCTTATGTAAAATGTTGAAGATAATATACTAGCTCATATACTGCTGCTCTATTGGGCTAGAGCATAATTAATAAGTTGAGTGCTTTGAATATTAATTGTGTACTTTGACATATAAATTATGTCAGCTGAAGTTGGCATAAGTGGTATTAAGAAGCTGAAAGGATCGTCCGATTACCCAAACTGGAAATTCTTGGTGCAAAATTACTTGGAGAATAAAAACTTGTGGGGAGCAATTTCTACAGATGTAGTAAGTGCTGACGTAGACCGGCAGGCACGAACGACATTATGCTTGTTGTTGGAACCAGAATGCTTTACCCATGTCTACAATGCGAAGACTGCGAAAGAAGTGTGGTACAGCCTACATAAAGCGTATGAAGTCAAAGGTTGGGGAAGACGTATACATATTCAGCGAAGGCTTTTCGACTGTAAGTTGGAGAATTTTGATTCTATGGAAAGCTACATGTCAAACATTACATTTCTGACGAAACAATTTTCCAATATAGAACCTCAAAGATTTTGCTGGGCGGATTGACCGCTGAGTGATTGACAGCCCTCTCATCATGGCCGTAGATAATAGTTGACAAGAGATCACGTGAGAGCAAATTAATATGAAGTTGTTACAAGAAGGAAGCAGACAGAGTAAGTTTAACAAAGAGTACGAACAAGCCTTACTTACACGTAAAGTACAGAAGGATGTAAGATCTAATACTGAAACTAACGATCGCAAGCAGAAGTTTCTCTACAAGTGTTTTAAGTGTCACGTGCCAGGACACAAGGCGTCCGAATGCAAGGAGCGGATAAAAACCGCGAATATCTGCCTGAATAGTAAGGAGGCGATAAACAAAAATAAATGGTATTTAGATAGTAGGTGCTCAAATCATATGACGCACGATTAAATAAAATTGTTGTCTTATATACCTGAAAAGGGCAACATGAAGATCGCAGTAGCAAACGGCGACAAATTATTGGTGAAAGGACGAGGAAATGCTGAGCCGCGATTCGGCGAAAACTAATAACTAATTCTTGAAAACGTTTTACTTGTTCCTGATTTATCCATGAACCTACTTTCGGTGAGCTATTTGACCCATTATTGCATGAATTTTGACAATGGCGGTTGCTATCGAAAGAAAAATCGAATTGTTGCATGTTGTCAAGAGGTCGACGGTATTTTTGAGTTGACAGAAAATAAAATTAACGTCGTGAATATGACTCACTTTCAAAACAAAATTAAAATATTTCGATCATTTGGCATAAAAGATTATCTCATTTTTCGCGTAATTATATGAATAAAATGAAAGTTTTAGTAAGCGGTATAGAATTTAAAGGGAACCGATTTATGCGAGCCGTGTATTGCATGTATCGAAGGAAAGACATGCAAAAGTCCCTTTAAAAATCAAGGTACGAGAGCGAACGAGGTTTTACAGCTGGATTATAGCGATGTTTGTGGACCTATCGAGGAGCCGTCGTTGGGTGGTTCGAGGTATGTTCTTTTATTTATCGACGATTATACTCGGAAGACACATGTTTATTTTTTGAAGAAAAAAAGTGAAACTTTCGATATGTTCCGTGAATACAAGACGGAAGTTTAGAATGAGACAAGTAAATCTATTAAATTTCTGAGATCTGACAACGGCACAGAGTACTGTAATGGTAAATTTTTCTTTTTTGAAGTCTGCAGGTATAAAACACCAGACGACTGTACCGTACGAACCAGAACAAAATTCTGTAGCAGAAAGAGCGAATCGGACTATAATAGAAAAGTCACGAGCATTACTGTCAGAAACGAACCTGAGCAAGAAATATTGGGCCGAGGCTGTGAATACTGTTGTTTATCTAAAGAGCAGAAGCCACGAAAGCATTGAATAGTGCGGTACCAGAGAAACTTTGTACTGGAACAGATGTGGATGTCAGTCATCTGAAAATCTTTGGTTGTATGGCGTATAGATTGATACCAAAACAAAAGAGACGCATACTGGACATGAAGGCGGAACCGATGGTTTTTATTGGATACCCAGATAATCAGAAAGGTTATCGTCTGATGAATCCTAAGACAGGTAAAGTGACAACTGCGAGAGACGTCAAATTTCTTGAAAACGTATTTCTCCATAAAGAAAACGTGGAAAAGTCGGAAATGATCATACACCTGAAAACGATTCCGTTTCTTCCAGTTTACCCAACGGATCTAAAAGCAGATCTGAACCCTTGGAGGCTGACGATGATGTGTACCGTGATGCTGTAGACGAGAACGTAGAAATATCGGAAGAGATAGAACTTGAACCTGTAGTACCAGAGAGAATACGTGATGACGTATTGACCCAAGAGGAAGTGACAATACTTGAATCAGAAAGAAGGTATCCTGTAAGGGAATAATCGGTACGGATTCAATGTTATGTATGCCAAGGAGAGCAATCTTGATGGTGATCCATTCACTATTAATGAAGCGTTGGCGAGACCGGATGGTGACTTATGGCAAAAAGCGATAGATGATGAACTTATGTCACTAAAGGAGAACCAGACTTGGACGTTGGTATTTAAAATCAAGAGAAATAGCGAAGGCAAGGTAACGAAGTACAAGGCTAGACTAGTAGCAAAAGGCTTCACACAGGTGTGTGGTGTAGACTATACCGATACTTACTCTCCTGTAGTGAGAATAGAACAGAATACTCTTTATTATGTACACCTTATTAAAAGAAAAGAAGAAGCTCTACGATTGTTATTCTATCTAGCTGTTGAATACGGTTGGTTTATTGAGTAATGGGATGTCATAACTGCCTTTTTGTATGGCAAGATTTAAGAAGACATTTACATGCTCCAAGGTCAAGAAACCAAAGTATGTAAGCTGCAACGTTCTTTGTATGGATTGAAACAGGCTTCGAATGCTTGGTTCAAGGACTTGGACAAAGAGATGTTGAATTTAGGCTTTTTAACAATCAAAAATAGAACCGTGTTTGTATCAAATGTAGCTTAAAAACAATAAGAAGTTAATTCTCGTCATTTACGTAGATGGCCTTTTCATTTTTGGAAACCGAACAAGATAAGCAAAACTAAAAAAGCTTGACAAGTTTAAAGTGACAGATTTAGGCGCGGCTAGGCATGTCTAAGGCATGAGGCTGAGAAGAGATAAAGATGTTATTTGTCTAGATGAGCAACAGTTAATTCCGGACATTTTGAATGCCTTTAACATGACAGACGCTAAGACAGTTTCGACCCCAATGGAAGTCGGTACGAATTTAGAAAGATCAAAAAACTCCCATAGCGATCTGTCATATCAGAGCATAATAGGATGTCTAAACTATTTGGCTTGTAACACGCGACCTGACATAGCACATGCGGTGAGTGTACTTTCACAATTTAATTCGTGCTATAACGAAATACACTTTAAATGTGCGAAAAGGGTCTTATGGTATTTGAAGAGTACGTCTAACCTTTGTCTGATTTTTAGGAAGTCTGTATTTAGATTTACGAGGCTACGTTGTCTGTCACCGATTTAAATAAGCATAGTTACGACTTTGTTTATGATCTTTTGATTTGTCGCTTGTATGTAAAATATTGACTATAATATACTAGCTCATATTCAACAGCTGCTCTATTTATTTCCACTATTTTCCAATAAATCAAGATATACTCGAGTTACTGACTAGGCAAAGGGCATAGCCGCACGGCTGGAAACAATTACGATCCGCGTACCCGAGCTATACGTGTTACTCCAGTAGAATCAGGGAAAACTTCCTCCACGACAGCCAGCGGCCAGTGAAGTGAAAATTCATTCTCAGATAAAATAATCACGATGGCACCGACAACGATTAGGTCGACTGGCGTTTTCCATTTTTGACGCGAGTATAGAGTGTGGAGATAACCTGTTCTCCAACGCCGCCAAAAAGATTGAACTAATTTGTCCAACGGATCATATCTGGAGAGAATATTTAAACCTTCATCTTTTTCTCCAGCGGGAAGATACCCTAAAGGCTTGAGGTTCAAAAAGTGCGCTGAAGTTAAAGCGGTGGTTCCAAGGGACCGTTAGACAACGTTCTACATAGAGGTCGAGTATTCATAATGGATTCGATTTGTGCAAGCACAGTGCATACTCTTCAAACGAGGAAACTGTTTCACTTCCTGTGTCTGCGCTTAGGTCACCAGCCAGTTCTATGTGCACGGCACGGGTGGTCAAACAAACAAATAGGCATACATATGCTTTAGTGGATTGCACACCTCGGCCTCTAGTTAGCGTAACTTTAAACGGGCCTGCGTATTCCATACTCGTATATACAAATGGTTTAGCTGATTGCACGACACGGCAAGCACGATGATCTGCCATTTCAGGAATGGTGGCTTGGGGCGAATCCGTAAGCACTTGAATACCGTGCTTACGGATTCGCCCCAAGCCTAGCATATGGATCATTTTCCTAATGAGTTTACGCGCAAAAAAGTATCGAATATGTCTGTCGTAAGAGTGACAACAGCAGGTCGGGACCTGCATGACAATTCAATTTATGATGCCAATTAGTTAAAAAAAACAAAATTGGATCCTTCATAAGTAGAAGAATTGGATATATCGAATCATTCACCAGATTGGAGTTCCGCAGACGGCCTCTACTAAATAATTTGCAAAGGGGTAAGCCCGCGTGACACACAATCGGCTGGATTCTCAGTACCACACTCATGAATCAAGATTTTAGGCTGTATATCATCTTGTATTCTCGATACCCTGTTGGCCACAAAGGTATAACACCGGTGCAGCGACGCATGTGCCCAACAAAGTGCAATGAATACGAAGATATTTTAGGGTACTGCTGTCGCTGCCGAGTTTCTACAGGGCGTCAGGGATGTTTGCAGCCGCGCGTACAGATGACTTCTTTGCGATCATGCGTAAAAGGTCCGCGTCACTACTGCGTCGGATGCGAGACAGCGACAGCAGTCTCCTGAGCATTGTTGCTAGTAACACTGAAGGCCACCTGATGGGACACCTGTGCGCAGTGCATGTATTGTTGTTAGGTGTCTCCAGAAGGTGGCAAACATATTGCATAGTATAGTGTATAAATGTTCTTCCTAATTTATTTTGCTTATGTTTGTTTCATAGTTAATTAACTCTAACTAACGTAGTTTAAGTCGTACTAACAATGTATGGGTAATGTGCCTGAATTAAAGCTAAATTAATAAATAAGGCGAGTTTGACAAGCAACGAGAATATTTTTATAAGTAGAGCGAGTACGAGAATCACACAAAGTTCGAGTCGAGCGAGTGTTATAATCTTTAGAGGAGAAACCTTTGACTTTGCGGTAATTAAGCTTATTGTGTTACCAATACTGTGTGAAAATAAACAACACCACCTATCTCTATCAAATTCTCGAACGCCAAAACATACTCAAAAACATTTGACGAATGTCAGCAGACAGTGCGACCGAAACTAAACGGAAATTACCTATAATACAAAAGGTCGCTAAGCGAAACTCATTATCGACATTAGTAGTTTTACAGCTACCATAGAGAACAACACTTAATTTTGTAGTGATCTTGTCTTCAAGGATGACTCCGTGATGTGGTATAAATTACGACTGCGACGCTTATAAGTCTTCAGATACAGGTGCAATAAAACCCTTCTTTTAAATATTCATGAATAACATAGGTGTTGACGCCGAAAACATAATATAATATAATTGACTAGTTAGTTATAGATGGCGTAACTCCGCCTCCAGACTCTAGTGAAACCATACAAGAGCAAATACGTTCCCGCGCGCGCACCTCTGAATCGTCATAATACGACTTTACCTAGTGCTGCAAATTCGATTGAACATTTAGCGTGAGTGGTATGCCGTGATCTCGAGCCTTGGGAAGTGTCGACCAGTGAACCCACGTGGAGCCACCAGAAAAGGACCGGCACCACCAGCTTCCAGGGGGCCTAGATAAAATCCAAGCGTTTTCCGTTCAAGCGTTTTCCGTTCACACTAAGGACTTGACGTAAGCGTATGTAAAATGGTAGACAAGTTACACATGGAACGCAGAACGCCCATTCCGCAGCGTGATACGCAACACTCTACAATTAGTATAGGGAATAGTGTGTAGCAAGTGTCACTATTGCGTTCAGTGTTCCTGTCACTGTCAAACGCAAAAGTGTTGTGAGTGGTGAAACTGTGAAAGTAATTGAAGAGTGTTTTATTACAAATAAAGTGAGTGAATGGCATTAAATAGTAATTCAAGTTAATGTAAGAACTGTGATCTAGTCACTATTTTTGAAAACAAAATATTTTCTAGTGCGATGAGTACAATCAATACACATTTTTTTAATTTTAGATGGAATCTAGACTTCGGGCGAGTCCCGAGCAATTTAGTTTGCTGATTGAATTTGTGGAAAGGCAGGTTTTTTCCGATACTTTATCATTTACTCCAAATTTGACTACCATTTTTAACTAGTATTGGACCTACTTGACATTATGGAATGCATAATGTAAACAACCGCACAATGGTGCGCTTAAATGATTGTGGTTCTTACATTTATTATTCCTATAAAGAAAAACTCGATTCCAAACCTTAATACTTCTTTCTTAGATAGGCTATTAGAATGCTAGTAGTTTCCTACATTCCCTGCTACACGTTGAATGCTCGTATCGTGCGCGTTAAATAGTTTTCCAATGAGTTCGTGAACGATACCTACAACCGCCGCAATATGACTTACTATGCCTAAACCGCTATTTGGTATTTATAACCGCATTTTCTATGGGTCTATATCCTAGAACTAAATCATACACCTAAAATATTAGGTACCGCTTTAGGTCTTATACCTAGTCTTACCGCTCCCGCTAATTCCATACTTATCTGTGTTTCGTATTATACGAAAATATAATTAGATATTACTCAATAACATAGATTTCCGCATAATTAGGTATCTCAAGCGTGAGTAATTTCTGATTAACTTATAAATCTCATTTACTTATAGTTCGCGTTATCGTCGCGGCCAGTATTTTAATGATGCTCTGTGCGTCGCGGAACCAACGCATCTTTTGTTTTTTGCTGTCTACCCGCCATCTTGATCTTTCACTTTAGCTAGGTACTTTACTTTATAAAATGGAAGATTACGAAATTAAAATTAGATTATTTGAAGCCAAAAACCAGGCAATGTATGAATGCTTAACGTCTTTTTATGATGTTTATAAAAATGTTTCTACTTCGGTTACAGTTTGATCCACGGCAACATTTATGGCAGACACGGAAATACTGTCTACAATCAGGCAGGAATTCAGTTCCAATTTGGACCAAACAAACTTTTTAAACCTTAAACTAGACCCCAAATATAAAATAGATTACAATACTTGAACATCTTTCGATAGTGTTTATACGCGTGTAGAAAGGTCAAGGTCTCTTGTCGCAGCAAGTAAGTTAGTGACGCAGAATCATTCTCAGGACAGTACGTCACAAAATAAAATTTGCGTAAAACTACCTCCTATACAAATTCCTTCATTTGACGGTATAATTGATAATTGGCCGTATTTTAGGAATCTTTCAATTCTAGCATTCATAATAGCACCAACCTCACAGATTCACAAAGGGTTCAGTATTATTAGGAAATTAACGGGAACCGCTTAACAGTTAAGCGCAGCTATCATACCGTCGGGCGATAATTATAACGATATTTAGAACAGCTTAGTTAAAAGATACCAAGATTCAAGGGCCCTAGGTTCTCACTACATGTCCAACATATTATTATTATTGAATAATTCCACGTAAAAATTTTCACGCTTCTGTTTCTGCTTTAGAACAGTTACAAATTAAATATTTAAAAGATTTCATTTTTATTAAACTCAACATTACGAAAATTAGATTGCATTTATTTGAAATGCATAGGCGCGATGTGGAGATTCCTTCTTATAAGGATATTGTTGATTTGATTAAATCTCAAGCTAAAATATTAGACGAATCCGCGTCACCTGCATCGGGATCTAATAAAATAGTAATAATAATACACGTAATCAACCAGTCCACCATTTTGTAACCCGCGATAGTAATAATGTTAAATCCGCTTGTTTATATTGCAATAAGTCAGATCATTCGCAAATTTATTATTGTCCAGCGTTTAAAGCGATAAACGCTAAATCTCGTTTAGAATTTATAAAAAACTAAACGAGGGTGTGTAAACTATCTTAGTGTTACACATACCGCCTCGCAATGTAAATCTACATAATCTCTGTAAGATTTGCAATAAACATCATCATTCCCTTTTACATTTAGATAAAAAGAATGATAATTCAGTAAGTTATACTGACTCGCAGCCATCTAGCTCTTCTAGTAGTGTTGTTGTGCCGTCTAAGACGAACATTCCCGAATGCGTGATAGCTCAGGTAAGCGACATGACAATAATACGCTATGGGCTTTAAATTCATCACGCGGGGACGTTCTTCACCGCTCAAGTTTACGTCAATAATAATAACAACCAACATGTGTTAGTTAGGTGTTTGATTGATAACGCTTCGCAAAACAATATTATTACTTCTGCTTGCTGTAAGCAGCTTAACGTGCTTAGCTTGATTAGCTTGGATTTAAATGTTGTTCCGCTTAAGAATTCTTTTATAAAAGGTGTCGCATCTGCTTCCCACTTTATTGAAGGATACATAAACATAAAATTTTCCGCAAAAAGTAAAAAAATATTCTTATAACCACTCTTGTCGTTGATTGTATAACGGACAAATTGCCTAATACGAATGTTGACTCTTCTATAGTGCATCATCTGGTAGATTTGCCATTGGCTGATCCTCTGTAGCATATGCCCGGAAAACCCATTTTTGTTGTTAGGTGGAAAAATTATATTACCTCCCGCTCCATCAGCCATTGAGACCATGTTCGGTTATATTTTAATGGGTGATATTCCTGCTGTGCAGTACGAATGCAACACTGCATCCACAGCTTTAAATACCGCTTCATATTTCACAACTTGTGATTTTAATTACTGTTTTTTTTCGTTATGAAGCGAGTCATCGCTTCATAAATTCTGAAATCTCTAGGAAATTCCCGAGAAAACCTTTTGTAGTCCGTCAGAAACGGATTGTGAGCAGCAGTATTCTGCTAGTGTGTCACGTGACTTCACTGGTAAACATTATTTGAGTCAATTATGGAAGATGTCCTAGCGAAACTTGCATCCAGTAACAAAGCCGCAATTATTTGTGGTGATTTTAATATTAATATTTTGGAAAATAATTAAAATAGCAGTAGATTACCAAGCCTTTTAAATCGTTTAATTTATTTAATGTTTTTACCGAACCTACTAGAGTAAATCCAACTTCTGCTACTTGTATTGATAATCTTCTGCGATTTTGATTATTTAGAGAAAGCCATCGTAAATTATCTGCCGTCAGATCATAGTGGTCAAACGGTTACTTTTATGTTTAAAACACCTTTACAAAAATTGCAAATACAATTTAGACCAATAACTACTGGCAAATTAAATAGGTTCAATAGTGCCCTAAATAATAAGTTAAATGTTCTGGGCCATAATATGGACGATGCAAATAAACTTTATGAGGATTTCTTTTCATTAGTCCACACTGAATTCAATAAACTTTTGAAAAGAAAACAACAAATATTTGCACTAAATTTATATTTAGTGACTGGGCAACTAGAGGTATTCGGATTAGTAGGGAAAGACTGTTCGAGTTGTATGGCCTTAAGCCTTACATTAACACTGAAACTTTCAAAAAGTATTTTGCTACATATTCCAAAAAATTTAGAAATACCTGCAAAATAGCAAAAGCCCTGTACATTAGCAACAAGATCAAATCAGCCGAAGATAAAATAAAAACAGTTTGGAAAGTTATAAATAACGAAACTAGTAGGAAAAAAATACGAAACACTGAATATACATTGGAGACTTCACGTGGTGCCATGAGCTCTAACTTAGAAGTAGCTCAAGAATTTGTAAATTATTTTATTAATATACCATCTAAAACTACGGAGGCTTTAAATTCCTCACCTAAAGTCCCAATTTATTTATTAAGAGCGAACGTTCCAGGCTGCCCGGTTGAATTTCAATTTAAAAATATAAACCCTATGATAGTTATAAAAGCTTTTCGGCAAATAAAAATCAAGTTGACCGAAGATCTTTGGGGATTGTCTATCAAAGTTTGTACATCCATAATCGAGACCATAGCACCATACTTAGCTTTAATATTTAATTTGTGTGTAGATCAAGGAGTCTTCCCGGATTTAATGAAATACAGTAAGGTTAAACCACTTTTTAAATCTGGGGATAGCAAAGACACCAACAATTATAGAACAGTATCCGTGTTGCCGGTATTCAGCAAGGTGTTCGAAAAGGTAATGCTCAATCAAATGCTTAATCATTTTAACATCAACAAAATCTTACACGAACAGCAATATTGTTTCACCAAAGGTCGTTGCACGACTGACGCTAGTGTCACTTTACTAAAACACATATTTACAGCGTGGGAGGAGGCCCATGATGCCATAGGAATTTTCTGTGACCTCTCCAAGGCATTTGATTGCGTTTATCATGAAACCTTGCTCCTAAAACTGGAGCATTACGGACTAGGTAAACTTGCGCTAAGTTTAGTTAGATCTTATTTAGAAGGAAGATATACGGCAAAAAGTTCAAATTAATGTTGTCAATTCACTTGGATCAAAAGTAAAAATGGGTGTTCCACAAGGCTCGATATTAGGTCCTTTCCTATTTTTAGTATATATTAATGATCTACCCCATTTATTAAAAAAACAACCACAAATGGTGTTATTTGCTGATGATACTTCTTTAATTTTTAAGATAAGTCGAAGTTCATCAAATCTTGACGACGTAAATAACGTACTGCTGCAGGTAAAAAATTGGGTTACTGCTAATAATTTAGTATTAAATGGGAAAAAAACAAAATGCATAAGGTTTGCTTTGCCGAATGTTAAAAGTACTGATTGTGACATAGTATTGAATCAAGAGAAACTAGAATTCGTTGATAAAACGGTTTTCTTGGGGATCACGGTCGACTCAAGGCTGCAATGGTGTCCCCATTTTTTTTTTTTTTTTTTTGGTTTGGCAGGAGTGGGAAATCCTCATGGACGCCCAGACTGCCTCACTTGTGAGCCAGTCTGGGCAGTGCCGGACTCTTACCGGCTAAAACCCACTCCTGCCTTTGCTCAGTGTCCCTCTGACATGATCAGAGACCTTGTTTGGCAATGGTTCGGATTTTGTTGTCTTTTATTTATTTTATCATTCTATTATACCCGCTATCCCATTTCAGGAAATGGAGAATTCGTGGAAGCAGTCATCTCTCTTTACCTACTTTTCCTTAAATAACATTTATGTATATATGTGCAGCTTTTCTTGTCAAGCTAACCTCTTACGAGTATATACCTACTAACTCTATAAATCTGTTTTATTTTTGTGATTTTACTTTTTATACGTTTTAAGCTAAATACCCATGCTAATACCAAAAATATTAATGAATCTATAACTAATCTTTACAATATTTATATTATGGCTATTCTAATATATATATAATATATCACATAGTCATATTTTCTATTTTCATCTTTTATGTTTAAAATTCCTTATTTTGCAATAAATGTTCACTTCTAATTTAGTATACTCGTAATAATATGTTTGTCCCAGTTTATTTTTTGTCCATTCTGGCAGACTCATTGCTGCTATTTTAAAAACAATTAGTTCTTTTTGTCTGTCCTGCTTATTTGACCACCACGTTAACGTAAATTTGTATCTTGATCCGGTTTTGTGGTGGTCGGTGTCCCCATTTAACATCTCTTGCAGGACGGCTAAGTTCAGCAGCATATGCTGTAAGAAAAATCCGTCAGTTTACTAATGTAGATACCGCGAGGCTAGTCTATTTCAGTTACTTTCATAGTATCATGTCTTACGGTCTCTTATTATGGGGACGGGCTGCAGACATCGAGTCTATTTTTATTCTGCAAAAAAGAGCCATTAGAGCAATATATGGCCTCCGCAGGCGCGATTCTTTAAGGGAACTGTTAACATCATGACCGTACCTTGTCAATATATATATGAAAACATCATGTACGTAAGGAAAAACTTAAATCTTTTCAGTAAAAGAGGTGAAAGACACAACTATGGGACTAGAAATAGGGACCAATTGGTTCAACCGGGTTTCAGGCTGGCTAAAGTAGATTCATCATTCATGGGGTACTATTTAAAATGTTATAATAAAATACCTCCCCACATACTCCAACTGAATGAAACGAAGTTCAAAACTTGTATCAAACGCACACTATGCAGCCAAGCATATTATAAGTTGGAGGATTACATCTCTGACAAAAATGCTTGGCTCAACGCTGGTTCTGCTCCACAAGGGCGACTAAACAATTGATTAACATTCGGAAATATTGTTAGAGCTGCTGAAGATTGTAAAAACTATCTTTGCACTGTATACATTCAATTTTTTAGTATTGTATAATTGCAAAGCACACGTATGAACACTATGTAGTACCTACTATAATGCTACCCTATACTGGGCACGTATGTCATTGACTTGAATGTGCCCTGGCGGCTGAGAGTATGTCACGCTCACTCAAATGTCTCGCTGGTGGTGGAGTGTGTGTTGGATCAATAAGTTCCCTTCAAAATGGTTGAGATGAATGGTGCTGATCCATATGTCATGTTCGTGAACGGGCGCCGTCAGTGGGAACTGGTCATCTCTTGGCAGCCACGGCTTATTTTTATTTTTATTTCCGATTTTTTATGTTTTTATTACGGGTCTTTCTACATCGTTCTCACATGTATAATTTCAACAAGACTGATGTAACAAATTTTTCTGTATCCATATTATTTAAAAGAGTGTCCATGGAGTTTCTTGCCCGTTCTTCTCCATAGGTACCTACTTTCGCTTTGGAATGGGCAACTAGCTTCATATTTCTGACTGACCGACCCCTTGACAATTCAAAAGTGCCTGTAATTGGTTTATTTAAAATAAATGCTTTGAGTTTGAGTTTGAAACATTGTATAGCGTTACTGTTTTGTAAAGATCCGGATGTGTTAGGAAATTCAAATTCTGCAGCATTTCGACGTTTACTTCCTCTAGAATATTCTAAATTGCGAGATCTTGTGCTCTGTGCCGGTCATAAAGAATTTATTCAGGAATACCTCGATAAAAAATATTTGAAGGAAATAACTTCTAATAATAATTCTATGGATTGTGATAAGGGGTATTACATACTGCATCATCCTGTTGTTAGGCAGGATAAAATAACCACTAAGGTTCGCATCGTACCGATGCTAGTTCAAAATTTCATAATGGCGAGTCACTTGCAGGCTGACCAATTTTTATTATTATTAAAATTCCGCTTATTTTCAATTGCCATTACCGCATTTATAAAACAGATGTATCTTCAGATTGCTGTTACTAATGAGCATCAAAGATATCAGAAAATATTATTCCGCTTTAATACCGCTGAGTCTATTCGAGAATTTAAATTAACCATTTTGGTTGCATTTGGACTCAATTCTATTCCGTGTAGTAGTGTAGCTTCGCGCTGCTGTTGTAGATCCGCAAGAACTGTATAAGAATGATAACACATACTTTTGGCTCAGCTTTCTTTAGCTCGGCTTGTATTATGTGCCGCTCGTCTTATGTCTAAACTTATTAGCCAAATTAATTATACTTACCGCACTCGTGTAGCTATTTGTAACATATTTGCTTTCTCCGATTCTAACGGCAACGGTAATTTCCGTTTCTCAGTTAAATATGGCTGAAATATATTTAATTCTCTCTGTGTAAAAACATAATTTTACACAATTGTATAACGATATCATAATCATAAAAGGTAATTTACGTTCACCACTAACACGTCTCGATCTCTTTATCGACGACATGAAAATTGTTGGAATCGGAGGTAGATTCTCTAATACAAACCTTCCTTATGAAGCTAAGCACCCCGCTCTATTAACCACCGCGCTCTTTTTTTATTTTCAGAATATTGCCATACTGGAACCTATTACACCTGCTCATTTTATTATGGCTTCACGTTTAACTTCTCGGCCCATCGAGAATGTTCCCGATGGAACGAAGTCTCTTCGTTGTCGAAAGCAGCTATTCGACCAGATGGTGTTGTAGCTATTTGAAAAGGTGGCGTGTAGAATATTAACACAATTTTCAGTTTAGACATAAATGGTTAACGCAAGTAGCACAGGGAAGTGTCAACCAGTGAACTCACGTGGAGCCACCAGAAAACTACCCGCACTACCAGCTTCTAGGTCAGTTTCTCACATTCCCTCCTACACGTTGAATGCTCGTCTCGAGTGCGTTAAATAGTTTTCCAATGAGTTCGTGAACGATACCTACTACCGCCGCAATAATCATTAACACTAAATTAAATTAAACAACCCACCTATTGGTGGGCTACCTTTAATTTGGGTGACGCCTGCATTTTCCGTTCCAAACAATAATGGCGTCGCTCGCTTGCTTTACGGGAATTAATAAGTGAGCGTAAATCCACCTTAAATGGCAGCCTTAATTATCACGGAAAGTCGTGTGAGAATCAAATTCTTCACATGTCTACGTCTGGGCTGATTACCGGAGGAACAAACACCTCCTCCAACTCCCAGAACCTTTGAATAGCTGAACTCAATGGATCAGCCGTATAACAAAAAGACACAGTCTCATTTCCGTTAAGGAAGACCGGAGCGTCGCCGACGATTACGTAGCCAAGAATGGTTTAAAAAGCGACATGTGAAAGCTGTGGTAACGGTCTCTGGACTTTACGCGATAAAAGTAAATGAGGGAAAAGTGAAACCCCGATCAGTAAATGAATCGGGCCAGGTCAAGAGTACGCATCTTCAGCCAACGGCAAATCAATAAAGTTCCACAAGTGTGTTAACCGCGACAGTCGGTAAATGTTCGGTTATTTTATCAAAGCAAGAATAAACTTCAGTTTTACTGAACCCTGAATGAGTTTGCTCGAACCACCTAATCCCCTTACTACCGAACAACCTGGTCTAGTATTCAAATCCACAACAATTGACACTAAGGAAGTTGCTTTGAGAAGCGCTATCCAACAAGGTAAGTACCTAATGTTCCCTACCATGACAGTCTCGAACGATGACGAGCGCAGTAGCGAGCAAAACCGTGGACGAGGAATTATCGTGTCTCATAAAAAAATGGATTTGCGTTATAAGACCGCCTTAAACCGGACGAATCGTACGATAGACTTCAAATGGCATCCATGGATGAAGGATAACGAATTCAAGTGTGGTCGACTAACTTTGGGAGATGAAGAAAGAAGTGGTCGCCCTTTGGCGGCCGTTACGGAAGATAACGTGCTAGCAGTGAAAAAAATAATCCAAGACAATAGGCGAGTTACGTATTAAGAGATTCAGCACATACTGCAGGATTGATCGGGAAGCCTTCACGAAATTCTCAAACTCGAACGCATTTATTTCAATTAAACCATTTTGAGGCACTTTTCAACTGTCAAGGAGTCGGTCAGTCAGAAATATGAAGCTAGTTGCCCATTCCAAAGCGTATTAAGTACCTATATAGAAGAACGGGCTAGAAACTCTATGGACAATCTTTTCAATAATATTGATCTTACAAATATATTAGGAACATTAATGTTGATCCTATAGGTGAGAACGGTGTACGAAAACCGTGCACGTTAAAAGCGTCCAGAGTGCAGCATAAATTAATAAAAATAATCCAAAAAATAGATGATAAAATAAGCCGTGGCAGCTAAGAGATGACCAGTTCCACCTTACGGCGCCCGTATACGAACATAACGCATGGAACAGCACCATTAAGTTCAACCATTTTGAAGGGAGCTAAATGATCCAACACACGCGCCACCGTCAGCGAGACATTTGAGTGAGCCTGACAAACTATCACCCTCTCCATTCTCTCTCGCTCCGTACCATGGCCTGGACCAGGGCCGGACGCGAGAGATCGCCGCCGCTGATCGCCTCCGCGAGGACGCTGCGGTACTCCGCCCAAGCTGGGCAGAATAGAACACACTTGGGAACACAAT
Source organism: Dasypolia templi (assembly GCA_963555695.1). Classification (NCBI taxonomy): domain Eukaryota; kingdom Metazoa; phylum Arthropoda; class Insecta; order Lepidoptera; family Noctuidae; genus Dasypolia; species Dasypolia templi. The sequence goes on from OY743138.1 coordinate 24,829,648, forward strand.
CGAAACCTTGCCCTAGCTACACTTCGAGATGTTAAACATGCGTTAGTGGAAGAATGGACCAATATCCCGCAACATCGCATAGGAAACTTAATAAACAGCATGGAAATCGCCTGTCAGCTATGATAAGAGCCCGTTAAGGCCATTATTTTTCAGCATAAACCAAGATTTGGTGTTGTTTTAGTAACTGGTAAATTATTTAAAAAAACGTACCGGTTCATTCATGCCACTAGATCTATTATATTCATGCCACTAGATCTATTATTTTAAGAGTAATTTTAATTAAGCGTACTGACCCATATTCTTTGTCCGCCAGTGTTACAAGCAAAACTACATGCTCGGTAAAATTCAGCGCTTATAAAAAAAATCATTGGAGTGGTGTCGGCCATTTTGGGCAATTTGCGCGCATGGGTGACGTAACGTTTGGGTGTTTTGGGATTAAAACGACGATAACTCTTAAGTTATACACGGAAGCTGTATAATAGTTCCGTCGTTTGAATCGTTATTAAATAAGCTAACATATTATGTATAGATTAGCCCAGTTTTGCTTGAAATCTATAAGTAATTATAATTTGTAATCAGGGTGAGGGAATTTTTCCCAATTTCTTGTGTAAAGTTGAACATAATTTAAAAATAAACCATTATTTCAAAAACTGTTTGTTCAATTTACATATATATACACCATTTCACAATAATCCATTAAAAGTACAAACCTCCCCATACATTTTTTACAAGCTACAAGCTTAACAATAACATGACGTCATTTACCACTCGAGCGCCTTCATAAAAAAGGGTCTGTTCATTGTTCGATTCCCAGAACACTACACCGTTAAGTAGCTTGGGTTGTTATCTTAAAATAACAAATGGTCCACATACTTATCACAGACAGAGTCTCAGTTGCTAGAAGTGTTTACTTTAACAGTATCGACTAACCAAAACAAACACTTGAAAACAAGAGCAAAAAACATCCACTCAAACATTGACTCATAGTTTAAATTCTGTTGTATTTATTTTAAATATAAACTATCATTCTACATCTTGATGATGTTTACAAATCGATAAGCACAATTCAAAGGCATGCTATCATAGAATTTATTTTCGTAATGTTACGAAAATAAATAAACAATTGAACTACGAAATGCACAAGTACCTGTCTCAACCAGACTACTCTAGTCTGGCTCCACCATTGACTGTATTTTTTTAGCAGACTAGAGTAGTCTGGTCCACCACCGAGCGGAACCGTCACTACACTTACGCTTGGATAATATACATTAATATTTCTCTTCCATCGTTTGTGATGAAGATGACTATGACTTATATCATAAATGATTAGTTGGACTGAGGTTGGAATGGCAATTCAAACTATATTATAGTTTGAATTGCCATTCCAACCTTAGTTGTTAGTACAGGAGCTTTTTTTATTGTAACCGACATGTTAATTTTTATTTTTAGGGCGTGTGTTAACCCTATGTTCTATGTTAGAGGGTTTGGTTTCCGCACTTAGTCCTTCATGTGGACCATTGTGCGTGGGCCATGGCGGCCGTCGGTGGTTAATATTCCAACCAGCCCACCTCCCTCCAGAAGCCGATCAAAGTTTCTGGTCTATCGAGAACATCTGTGAAAGATCCGGGTGTCCCGCGGGTTTCTGTTCTTATCTGGGTAACGCCTGTGCACTCAAAGAGCACATGCGCAACGGTTTCGTCCGTCTCCATGCAAGCTCTGCACAGTGGACGATCCGTAATGCCTATTGTGTGAAGGTGTTTGTTCAGCGAGCAGTGTGCTGTGATGGTCCCGGTCACCAGGCGCAGGCCATTTCTGTCCAGGCGTAATAACCGTCTGGTTAGCCTGCCATTTAAGGATGGCAAAGCTTCCTTGGACTGCCTGCAGCCTGGTGTCGAGGTCCACCACCTCTCGGCTTGTGTGTGGGTGGATTCCCGCAGCCACCTGCGTATCTGGTTGAAGGGGATAGGTATGACGGATTCAGGCCCGCAAGCCGATGTGCTGGATGCTCTCCTGGCTAATTCGTCAGCTGCGTCGTTGCCCAGCGATCCGCTGTGTACTTTTATCCATTGATGTGTCACCTTGTTGCGGTTAGATACCGTAACTCGTTCTAGAGCATTGTGACATTCTAGTGTTAGACTCGAGGTAATATTTTCTTTCCCTAATGATTTGAGGACTGAGGCGCTGTCGGAGAGCATACGTATGTGGGTGTCCGTAACTCTTCTGGCTTCTATGGCATACACCGCTTGTATGATGCCCACACACTCCGCTTGATAGACGGTGTTGAACATTCCCAGCGGACTTGATATGGTTATGTTGAGGTCATGTGAGAAAACTCCGGCTCCTGTACCGGATCCGGTCTTTGAGCCGTCGGTGTATACTCTCAGTTCATTCGTGCCTGAGTAGTCACACTGTTCTTCTGAGAGTATGATATTGTAGTGCTTTTGAAAGTAATGTCGTTTCGGGATTTTGTCGCAGGGTGATGCCATCATTGGTTGTCGGTTGACCGCATCGTACTTTATGTGCTTGACCCTAGAATCTTTGCTTAGGGTTCCCGATATGTGGAGCCTGAAGGCAGCTAGGGTCGCCTCCTCCCTCACGATGAGGTGTAGGGGTGGTAGCCCAAGCATCGCCTGTAGGGCGGCAGTGGGTGTGGTTCTCATGTAGCTAGTGATTGCTACGCAGGCAAACCGCTGCAGTTTTTTGAGATCTCATTGGGCTGTGCTCAGGTCTGTCCTAGGCCACCAGACCAACGAGCCGTACGTGATAATTGTTCGAATGACAGTAGTGTATAGCCAGTAGGTGACTTTGGGGCTAATCCCCCAATTTCTGCCAAGAATTCGCTTGCACTGCCACAGAGATATGCTGGCTTTTGTAGTGATAAATTTGGTGTGTTTCGCCCAATTCAGCTGTTTGTCCAAATCAAAGCCTAGGTATTTGGTTTCGTTTGACAGGCTTAGGGTAGTACCAAAGAAGCGTGGTAGTTGTAGTGTTTTGTTTCATTACTTTCCTCTTTTTTGTAAAGAGAATCAGTTCGGTTTTTGTGGGGTTGACGGATAGCTGATGTCTGTTGCACCAGTCCTCTACTATTTTCAAGGCTTCGCGCATAAGGTTGCATAAGGTATTTTCTTGGGTGCCATTTATTTTTATGGTTATATCATCGGCATAGCCTACAGTAAAGTAGCCTTTGTCATTTAGTGTTCTGATGAGGCTGTCTATAACCAGGTTCCACAGAAGCGGCGAGAGGACGCCCCCCTGCGGGCAGCCTTTCGCCACCATGGCCCTTGTGGTGTCGTTCACTTTTACCTGTACAGCTCTCAGTTTGAGCAAATGGGTGATCCACCCGCTCAGGGTCGGGTCGATGCTGTGTCTGTCGAGGGCCATGTTGATGCTACCAAAAGTGGTTTTGTCAAAGGCGCCCTCGATATCAATGAAGACGGCTAGTGCTGAGCATGTGTGATCCACGGCGCATTCAATTTTGGATACTACGCTATGTAACGCAGATTCCGTTGACCTGCCTGTGGAGTACGCATGCTGTTGTTTGTGAAGTGGTTTTGCCTGAAGAGGTCCGTCACGAATGTATCTATCACAGAGTCTCACGATGGTTTTCAGTAAGAAAGATGTGAGGCTTATGGACCTGTAGGCCTTGGGTTGCGTGTAGTCGGATTTGCCTGGTTTGGGTATGAAAATGACTTTCACTTCGCGCCAAGCTAGGAGTATGTGTCTGAGTGCTTTGCAGGCCCGATAGGTTTCCACCAGGCATGGTGCTAGTAAATCAACCCCCCATTATAGAAGGGCTGGGAAGATGCCATCCAGCCCTGCAGATTTATAGGGCTGGAAAGTATTGATGGCCCACTTTATCCGGTCTTCTGTTACTATACTGTGTGCTCTAGACCAGTCTTGGTCTGTTGGGGCCCAGTCTGGTTCAGCTTCCCATACCTTGTCCTCTAGGAGTTCGCAGTCTGGGAAGTGAGTCTCTTAGAGGAGTTTACTGGTTTCATGGTCAGTTAGTGTGTATGAGTTATCGGGTTTTTTCAGCGTGCCGAGGGTTCGGTCCTGATCAGTTGATAGGATTTTCCTTACCCTTGCGGCTTCGTTGTTGGTTTCGATAGATTCACAGAATTTCCGCCATGCTGTTCTCCTGGCAGTTCTGATTTGCTTTTTGTTTATATTGGGTCTCTTTGTATGAATCCCAGTCGTCCGGGAGTCTAGTGTTTTGGCTCTGTTAAATTGCTTACGTAATGCATCTCTGAGTTTACTAAGTTCAGCGTTCCACCATGGGTTCCTCTCGCTGTTGGTTTTTGGCGCTCTTAGTTTGCAGCATGCATGGTATGCTTCGGTTAGGTATTCTGATAGTTTATTCACGGTGTATTCTAATTGTGCAGGGTCTCTTATGGTTACTTTTGATAAGTGCCAGTCTAGCAGGGAGGCTAGGAGGCGTTTATGCCCGGGTACATTAGTGCGCCGCGGGTTCCGCCTTGGCACTGGATTGCTTGTATTGGCAGCTAGTGTAAAACGAATCCTTCTGTGGTCTGAGCAGGAAGGCTCGTCGGATACGTGCCAGTTTGTGATAAGATTTGTCGCATTTTTTGTTGCAAGGGTTAGATCTATCATTGTTTGTCCACTGGCTGTGACCCAAGTGGGGGCAGAGCCACGGTTAACAATGTTAAGGTTAGTAGAGAATAAATAGTTGGATAGTACCTCTCCTCTGGAGTTCGATGCGTCGCTGCCCCAGAGTGGGTGGTGAGCGTTTGAGTCAGTGCAGATGATCAGGTATAGTTTGGCGCGCTCGCAGTGTTGTACCAGGTTGGTCATCTCTTTTGGCTGGCAGTTTGCGTCCTCGCCCGGCATGTATACCGAGGCCAGAACAACAGTACGGAGTCGTATCTTGGGCGTAACCAAGTTAGGGCGTAGTCGTCTTCGCACCACATATGCACGGTGCCTTCCGCTACCCGTGGGTAACCGCGGAAGGCAGGGAGTGGTGTCGTCGAGTCTGTGTCCATTAGAAGGTCTTCGAGGCCTGACTTTATGAGCTCTGCCTCTTCTCTTGTCAGGTCTCTGGATGGGGTAGGGAAGCAGATCGACACGGCCAGCCGCGCAGGTATGTCCATCGTGGCTCACGCTCGGTGAGGCTGTGTCGTCAGGGCGCTCCCTCTTCGCTGGCCCCGTACCACTTGGTCCAGGCTGCGGCTTTGAAGTGCCTGGCAAGGTGTTGTCCGCCGTCTGCGCCTGTGCGTGTGAGGCTCTAAGGCGCTTACCCCTGTGCTGTCTGGGTCGAGTTCTGTGGAGTGTCCGTGTATAGTCTGGGTTCTGGGGTCGACTAGCGGCCCTGGCAGACTCTGTTGCGTCCGGCCGCTTTTCGCGCTGGGTTGCCCCTTCGCGTACTTGCGGCTGGTCGCGTGGTTCCGCGTCCGGCCACTTTGCGCACCGGGTTTCCCCTTCGCGTACTCGTGGCTGGTCACGTACTGCTTTTTCGGCGTCCAATCGTATTTCGCGCCGGCTAGTGCCTTCGCAGTCCTGCTTTCGGTCGCCTACTTTCTCCTCCCGGGTCATGATTTTTCCGCGCTTCTTCAGCAGTCGTACTTCATCAGCCGGGAGGGTGGCAGAGCTACCAGGACCGTCATCCTTCCCCGTCGCCCTCTGACTGTGTCTGTCTGTGTCATAATCGGGGTTGGTGATGCTGTTCCGCACAATGCTCTGTTGCCAGAAGCTCGTGGGAGGCATACGCTGAGTTGTGGGAACTGGCGCGTTAGTCGCGGCCGGGTCTGTGTGTTTAGGCGCGTTGGTCGCGGCCGGTGTCGGTTTGTTGGGCGCGTTAGTCGCTGCCTGAGTTGTGGGCGCTGAAAAGCGCGGTGACTTGGTGCAGTCCGTTGCCCCCCCAGATTACGTTGGGGGCTGACCACCGTGGCGGTGTGGGATTCCCCGGCTTGGCCGGAACCCACCTGGGTAGTTTTTTTTACGTCCTGCATTTTTGACATCATTTGGGGGTGGGCTTTTTTGGAATCGAGGTTACCGCTCCTCTGGGACCGACGGGACATAGGGACAGGAAGGAAGGCATTTAGTAAGAGAGTTTGGGTTTTTTGGGGGTCACCTTAGGTCTGGGATTTGGCCTAAGGATTTGGGAAAGAGACAGGATGTGTGGATAAAGGAGGGATGGCTTGGTTATGCGTTGGGTTCATGGAAAAGAGGGTGCCTAGGTTACCCTGAGCCTGGGATTTGGCTTTCGGGAACTTCTCTTGTCCGGGATCTCTTGCAAGATGCTCCGGCCGCGGTATCGACCGTTTTAGTCGGTCCCACAGCCGGAGTTGGGCTATCCGCAACCTGCCCACCCGCTCGGCTGCAGGAGAAGAAGTGCCTGGCGAAATAGGTCGCCCCAACGCGGATGTACGCATACATTCGCGTTGGAGCGATCGAGCTCACGCCGAGTGTGTTAACCCTATTTAGTTATTTATTAGATTTACTTAAAATATTATTCTACGATTTCCTTTGTCTCAAAATTCTAACACCGTCATTTTCCCGTACCTCTTTTTGCGGTGGGCCCTGCTTCTTGAGAAATTTCATGATTCTAGGTCAACGGGACCCATGGGTTTGTTCGGGGTGCCTATGGGTTTTGATTTATTTCAGAATGTCTAAATATGCGAAGTTTATGAATGGCAATTCATGACAAGATTGTAAGTCACCGTCTTGCAAGTTCGATTTTTTTCATCTATCATAATATATCGTGTAGTTTTGCAGGATCGTGCTAAGTCCAAAAGCAACAGTGTTACCAAATAAAATAAAAATTGTTGTAGTGGATTTTGCACTGTATTGTGCAAATACAAATGACATGTGTCATGAAAACCTATCCTGCTCGAAGCGCGAGGACTCAGAATCAGAACCAGAATTTTATTTGCTATGAATGTAGGTACAGGTATACGATGTTGCATATGAATTAACAAGATCGGCTACAGTCTACCTTACGGCGTGCAAATTACATCATTAATTAAAATATTATACAAACAAAATAATGTCAACAAAACAAAACAGAAATCATAGTGAAGTTTTATATAGTCAGGTACAAAAGTCTTACATCGTCAAAATTGCAATTAATTATAACAGTCATAATCTGGAAAAACTCGTATCATTCAGAAAGTATTTCACTGAGTAAAAGAGAAATAACATTTACCTAAAAGTAAGTTGCCTTAGATTTAAAAATGTATAAAGAGTAATCCTTAAAACCATGAGGTGTTTTATTATAAATGACAGGTCCCATCGTCATAATACTTTTCCTTAACAGTGCTGTTTTTTATTTACCCGAATGTAGCAAGTTCTAATATTAGAAAAGTCCCCGCCGCAAACAGGTGCGAAAAAGAGGCCAAGTTCTGAACAAACAGTACAGGATAGTCGGCTTCCCGATAAAATAGTTAGCATTTATGTAAATGCGTGCTAAAGATGTAAAACTTTATGTCCCATGCACACCAACGCGCAACAAACCCATTACATATTTTACTTTACCGATTATTTTTTGTGATCTCCAATAATATTATTATACGACCTCTTAGAGCATTTAAAATGCTCTAAGTACTACCTATATGCTTAATTACGAGTTTCAACTTGATTTGGGGGTTGGTCAAAAGTTGCTCGAAATGGTTCCTCTAAGGTTACCCTTACACGGAGTTTGTCAAGTAAACAATTTGGAAATTAAAATCTCCAGCAAGAACTTTCAAATGAAATTGGCTAGCTAGGTATGTTGTCATTTCCGCAAGAAAATTTACCGAAATGCAGAGCGATGGCGCTAGTTGTACTATACCAGTCAAAAATCTGTCAAATAAAATGTATGTCATCTTGAGTTTTCAAAAATCAATATTGAACTAATTGAAATATGATAATTTATATATATATACTTTTGCCTCAGTATTTATTTAGTTTATCGATTCTTTGCGATTTTAATAATCGTTTTGAAAGTGGTTTTTGCATGTTTTTTATTTCACCGCTTCTTTCCTACGATGTGGCAAATTACGTCAATATTATTTACGCAAGTGAAATATAGGTATCCCAGAGCAGCCGAACATTTGAGCGCAGTCCTCTCGTCTCAACAGCGCGACGGCGAATGATTTGTGAAACAAAAATATGCTTGTATTTCCCGCAACGGGCGACGGAAGATGACTTCTTTCCACGAACTAAAAACGACGTAAGTTCTTAAAGCTTGTAGTCGTAATAAAAAAAAATAAAAAGGAATTTTAAAAAATGCCTCCATTTTTGTTTTGTTATGTATTATTACAAATAATCATGTAATTTTTATCCTATTAGTCATTAGCATATTAAGTACAAATTGAAAATACGTGAAAATTAGAGGTAACTTCGTGATGTATTTTAATCGAGCAAATTTTAATATTTTGTGTTTCTGTTCCACAAGAAGTTTAGACATATCATGTAGTTACTCTTATTATTTTTATTTTGTACCTTAGTTTCAATCTCATGAAAAATTCAATAAAACATAGGCAATTTTGGTTAATACCCCTCTTAATTCGTAGTCATCAGGAAGGTACTTAAACCATTTAGTACTTCAAATAGAACTCACGAAAAGACCCGCAAGCACTTCCTAAACACAATATGAACAATTGCTGTTAGCTTTTCTGTGTCAAAAAACCCCTTGTCGAGATTTCGGGATAGCCGGGATAACCATACACCCTCCTTGCACACTTCGCGTCCAGCGATCACGCCTGTCCGGCGCAGCAACATCTAATTTCTGCAGTCACTCATAATAATAAATCTGGCGGACTGTAATGTTGTAAATTGTGCACAAATAAATAAATAAAAATTTACTTACAGTAAACAATTTTGATCTCAGAATACTGATAAAATAATTATTTCAATTTAATGAGTACTCCGAGATCAAAAGTGTTTATTTAGAGATAATTATGATTTATTCTCAAACAAAACATCAAAGAAACTTTTCCCTGAAAAGTCGAAAACTTCCGATGCCCAAAACCTCATCTATTCAGGATCATTGTCAGCTTTCGTCAGCATCTCGCAGTTGTCAGAAAGTCCAGTTATATTGAAAAAGTTCGCATCTACGCCGTTCTAACGGTGATATATCAACGGTCCTCAAACTTTTTTGGCAGCTCAGCAATAGTCGAATTCCTATTCAATTTTATTGGATCCCCCTTTTAATATAAGTTTGGGCAGGGATGACTAAACTTTTAACGTTTGGTTGACATTTTCATTACAATAATAACTTAAAATTATAGTTATTATTTATTTGACTTAATGTGTAGAACCTGTCTGTAAAATAAGAAAATAATGTTATAAACAAACTTTGATTTATTTAATTTGAATACTAATTGTAGCTGTGACTTGTCACCAATAATGTCTGAAAACATTAAAACAGTCAGTGTCCTTGTATTAAAATTATTAATTAAGGTTTACAAAACAATTACGTACTATAAAATGCTGCAGATATTATGTAGTATCGGAAAGGTAATATTTTTTTTTTTGTTGTGATGGCATGGATGCCACAGGTTTGCCATCCCTGAGTTGAGTTAGTTAGGTTTAGTCAAAAATATTTTACGTAGCAGGAATGTAATAAATCTGGGGTGAATTAATGTTGTTTATTGAGCCATTCGTGGTTTATGTGCGTGGAAGAAATCGTTTGGGTGAGCTGAGATTAATACTTGAATAGTAACCGTTACTCGTGTAATAAATCAGAATGTATAATGGCAGACTGAAAGTGTATACATTCGGTGAAACTCATCTTTAAATGAAAACTTTTTGGCAATTCTTTTATGTAGAGTTACTAAAACAAAACACGCGATAATTCAAGTGATATTGGGGCAATCGCGTGTGCTTGTTCTCATCTGTTAAAGAGTTTCATTCAAGTTCAGGTTTCAAAATTAAAACTAACCCCTTTACCCCTCACAACGTTCTTTAAAATATCATATTTATTATTTAAATAAAGCGTGTTGCATCGTGAGAGCCTGCTCCATTTAATTAAGGCGCATTGATGTGCACTCTCCATATTGCGAGTTGAAATTGACGCACATTGTACACGGAAAACCGATTTAATATGCACCGTAGGACGAACCCCATTAAATGGAGGATTAAAATAGATTCTAGAAAATGCTTTAGAACGACATACCGATGTTATTAAAAGTGTAGATGCCTAGTATGTAAGCCCAGCAAGCTGAAGTGGCAATGGGCCGACCATATTAGCCACAGAACCGATGGCCGTCGGGGTAGACGTGTTCTTGAGTGAAGATCGCGAATCGGCAAACGTAAGGTAGGACGACCTCATGCTAGATGGACCGACGATCTTCGCAGAGTTCCCGAAATTCGATGATGATGATGACAGATGCATAGCTTATGCTCGTAGTCGACACACATAACATCACGCCTTGTTTCCCCGAAGGGTTGGGCAGAGGTGTACCTATAGTGCACCCACATTTCGCCAGTTATGTTTAAGTCCCATGTAATAGGGGGCGAGCCTATTGCCATCGACCGGGCACAAATCCATACTTCGGGCTGTTACTGAGAAATTTCGGATAGAAAAACCCAATAACACGACAAAATGTAATAAACGTGAAAGAAACAAAATAAGTAGATATTAATTTACCTAACTATCGCAGCACGGGGGGTTACCTAGTTATGCCTGTCTGTCTACCCCTACCACAGGGGAAAAAACCTGAGAGTATTCATGAATATAACTTACTACTACTAACTAAATACAACGTGGACCGAGTGCGGGTTTATGGATGTCACATGTTTCCAAATTTTGGATTCTAGGAAATGTCGGTTTCCTCAAGATTTCTTTTACCGTTTTGAGAGCAGTGGTGAAGAAACAAATTACACAAAGTAAACCCACGTTCCACAACTAAACATAACAAGTCGTAGCTAATAGCACTGGACCAACACGGCTCCTGCATAGAATATGCCAATGTATATTTTGGATTCCGATATTGACAAACATTTTGAATCGTTTCTTTTTTTCCCAGTTTTCGTTTAATGGTAGCGTGGTGTCACTCGACCGCAAAGCGTCCAGCGGTGGCGAAACGGCCAATCCGCGGAATGCCCAATTCGCATGATGTCCAATTCGGAAAACGTCCGAATCGATATTTTGCGGTCGAACGTGTGCCAAAGTAGATTTAATTTTGTTTGCAGTTGTAACTAGGAAAACTTGGTCCAATACAGCTTTGGGCATACGCTGTGTCACATCTTTTGGCTTAAAAACAAGTGAAAAATTAACGAAGTAAGTTAATTTCTTCTCTGACGGCTTCCGGCCACTTGTATGTATGTAAATATAATTCAAAACTTAAGTCAATCGTTTAGTAATCGTTAATAAGATAGACTTTGGGAATTTACTTTAGAGTGAGTTCGCAGATTTTTGCGATGAGACAACGTAATGCATTTATGTATGCGTTCTTTAATAAGAATAATATGTTTAACGATAGTTTAATTATGTAAAATGTACAATTGGACTTTCACAAAATTAAAGACATCCACTTTTAATCTTACATTCGCTTTTAAAACCCAGTTAACCCAAAGAATCGTAACATTTTGTCATGCCGTATCTGGTTTTATTTTTCTTTGGGTTTCACACAGTTTCCAAGTTTTTTGTTATAAACAGAAGTCATAACAACAAACAGAGTGCGTAGCCACTGAAATAAATGTCCCTAGACTATACACGTCGGAAATGAAACTCTGTAACAGCGTGACAGTTTAATTAAACTGTTTTCACATAATATTCACGGCACATCAACACAATCTTCTAGGGATATTTCAGTTTTTCGTGTATTGAAAAGATACTACTTAGAAATACAGCAAATAAGAGTTTTAAAATTAAAATCTAGCTCTTTTAATAAAAACACGCAGGCAAAAATCTGTCAAGCCAATGTAGTTAAATGGGAGATCACTATAGCACTTTTTATTTCAAGACTTATGAATTCATTTTTGACTTAATATTCTTTCTTAATATTCGTTCTTTAACTATTGACTTATCGTTCTTTAACTACTTACTTATAATTCTTTAACAACTATTTTACCTGTCAATTACTAGACAAGGAGCCATTCCTTCTTCATTAACGTTAACTTCCCTTGTCACTATGTTATCAACTATAATATTCGTGGAAACAAGGCTTTACGTCGAGCCACCGGAGATTCCATCTGCCGCGAAGTTTTCAAGATTAAACCAACCGTACAAACACACGCGGTCAGGAGCTTTGTCGTCATAACTTACACAAGTTCCTAGAATATACAGGCTGTTACATTTTCACAAACATTAGCAAATTTTGTTTCTAGTTAACGCGTGGCAACTGCTTAACAGAATCGTTACCGTTTTTTTTCTAATTCTCAATAACCTATTCGACATATTTGTAATGTTGTTAATTTGTTTGATGTTGTTGTTTGTTTGTGTTGTTGTTGTTTGTGTGGTGGTGGTTTGTTTGCTATTTGTTTTTGGCAAACTAGGTAGTAAGTAAGTAAAATAAGCAAAAATAAGGCCTTACGTCAGCTCTCCATAACTTGGTATACGATAGGCAAAATGGTTTCGAGACCTTTGTCTGTTTGAATTTGAATATTAGAACACTGTTACGGCGGGAAAGTGGCATAACATATTTTCAATATATATTGATAATGTTCATGTACCTATTTAATTTAATTAATGTGTTAGACCAACTAAGTTGGGTATCTATTAGTGTTATTTCAATACTTTTCTATAATCACTATTATTCAAGTATTCTAACAGAATATTCCCAATAATGACTTTTGACTACTCATGCTTAAATAACGGGTGTAAAAAACCTCAAAAAAGAAAAAAAATAGAAGGTAATGGACCTTTAAGCTTGCCCCAAAAACTGCGGCGGGGCTTTTAATAAACCCCAAAAAAAAATTACGAAATGCATTTTAAAAAGTGGACACAAACACATTTTGATGAAAATTTTGTGTTTTTGAAGATCTTGGAGTTTTTTTCCCAAGGCCAGCACAAAGGTAAGTTTTATGTTACATTTCGACCAACATCCATAAAAAAAATGCAAAACGATTTCGGGGTCAGCTAGTAATTATATAGAATTCGTTAACTTAGATCTTTATTTTCAATACAAGTTAGGTACAGTTAGTACATTTATAAGCGAAATTATATTATATTTCACCTTGACATTTGATTTTAGATACCTATGTTCTCAAAAAATAAGCCCTACAAAGGACGATGCCCATCATGTTTGGGAAGTTGGGTCTCAGTAAAAAACTGTTGTGTCAGGACGATTTTTACTTTATAATTAAGAGAAAACATTCTTATTGGGTTTTTTTATCTAGAATTTCTCAGTAGCAGCTCGGAGTCTGGATTTGTGCCCAGTTGATGGCAATAGGCTCGCCCCCTATTACATGGGACTTAAACATAACTGGCGAAATGTGGGTGTACTATAGGTAAACCTCTGCCTAGCCCTTCTGGAATTACAGGCGTGATGATAGGTTATGTTATGTTAAAACATTGTTATTTCATAATTAGAAAACGGTTTTAACTTTTTCACTCAGATTTTCGAGTAATCTTTGTTTTTATAAAACACTAAAAGGTTATGTTGACCTAGTTACTCTCTAACGTCATTGAAATGCTGAAGGATAGCTACTCTTTATACGGAAATATCTATCTCAGTTTAGGCGCAGCAGAAGCCATTTTCATAAATAATCAGCAAGTTTAGTTTTAGGTAAGTTAGTATAATAATAAGATAATGGTAATAAAAAGAAAAATGATTCCACAGCAAACATTGGCATCAAGTTTTTGATCTATTGATTTACTCACAGAATATACACACATTCATAGTTTCATCATTAGTGGTTAAATATACTTTAAATATCATGATAGAGGCCTATTGGCGTTTGGCAACACCCATCGACTATGATTAAATGAACTCGTTATATGAACACGAAATCGTTTCGGAACTGAAAAAAATACGGAAGAATAATAAAACTCGACTCAACGTTTATCTTACAACACGAAATGACGAAAAAAACGGACCGACGCTATTGATTTGACATTGACGTGTCAGATAGATCGTACTTTTAGTAATGTTGCCGAATTAAAAATTAATTTATGTTTGTAATCGATTCAAAATGGATTGTGCTACTTGTTTTTTTTTAATTGCTCCATAACACATCGCAAAATGCGTTTAGATAATAATTTTTGAATCAACTATTCGACTATTTCATACCTTTTCACTACATTGATTTTTTTATAAGATGCGTCGCTAACCACCTATTTTTAATCGTTTCTATTATTCGTCAGGTCATAAAGTGAAATCCACTGGGATTTCACTTTATGACCTGCACACTTTACACACTTTATGATGATCGTACTTTTAGTAATGTTGCCGAATTAACCCGAGACAACGCAGATGTAGGGTAATGAGCGAGAGGCAACATGACAGGCGCATGGAGGACGAGGCGGCCACTGCGGTTTCGAACCTGCGAGGCGACGTACGGGCTGCGTTAGAAAAATCCCCACCCAATGTCAACAGTACGCCACAGGCCGCAGCAGCGAAACATCGTGCTACGTTTAGCTCGAACGTGTCAACATGTCCGCAATTGATTGCGAAGGGTATGACTACGCCGGAGTCCGGGTTAAGTAGTGATCAAGCTGGAATGGAGAAAAGGTCAGAGTGGACGGTAGTGCAACGAAAAGCGTCAAAACAATATAAATTGGTTGGTCAAAGAGGTCGCGCCATTACGTCCCCTGATGGCAAGTTTAAGGCGGCGGATGTAAAAATACCTCTATTCATATCAAATGTTAGTGTTCAAACTAGTGAGCACGATATAATAAGGTATGTTAAGGAAAAAACTAATGAGGTTGTGACGTTAAAAATGATAAATATGAAAACGTCTAGAAAATATAATGCCTTTAAGTTATTTGTTTCTAAGAATAAATTAGAATTGTTTTTAAATGACGGGTTGTGGCCGGACGGCATAACATTTAGGCGTTTTGTGCGGTTTATGTACCGAAATAAACAGGAGCAAGTTATAGCATGATAAGACCTTTCTTAATGAACCAAAGTAATAAAAATCACTGTAAGATCATTACTTTTAACTGTAAATCTGTTAAACGATCGATAGAAAGTGTTAGAAGATTATGTAATATTTGTGATATTGTGTGCCTCCAAGAAACATGGCTTTTACCCCATGATATTCCTATGTTAAGTACCATATCAGATGAATTTGAATATACGGGTAAGTCAGCCGTTGACACTACTGCCGGATTACTGACTGGAAGGCCGTATGGGGGAGTAGCCATTCTGTGGAGGAAAGGTGTGTTTGACACAGTCACTGTGTTGGAATGTAACAGCTGTCGCTTGGCGGCCGTTAAAGCTAGTATTGGCGGGCGCTCGATTATTGTGGCTTGTGTGTATATGCCGACTAATTCGCCTGATAACTTGCCTATGTTTACGGAAGTGTTAGGTGAGATCAGTGCAGTTGTTGCAAGTGATGGGGTTGAGAGTTTATTTATACTGGGTGATTTTAATGCACATCCAGGCGAATTATTTTTTAGGGAACTTACTAGTTTCTGTGCAGATCAATCGTTTATCTGTGCTGATGTTGAAAAACTGGGAGTAAATTCTAATAGCTATACTTTTGTTAGTGAGGCACATGGATGTAGGAGGTGGCTTGATCACTGTATAGTCTCTCTGTCAGCCTGGGCTGCAGTGAACAAGGTAGCTATAAATGAGGACGTGTATACGTCAGACCATCTACCACTTTGCATTGAGTGCGACTTGAGTATAGTTAGACCTAAGCGAGTTACAATTTCTACTCCTTGCAATAAGGTTATTTGGGGGGAACGAAAGGACTCGCAAGTTGACAGGTACCGTGAGTTATGTAACAGCAAGCTGCGAGAAATTGATTTCCCTCCTGAGTTTCAAAAGTGTAGCCATAGTTTTTGTAATTTAAGCGAGCACCAAGCTATTTTAGATATATTATATAGTGAAATATCATGTGCGTTATGCGATGCCGCCGAGCAAACATATGAAAAGGTAAGGACTGTAGGTAGGTGTAGGAACAACAAGACGTTGTGCGGGTGGAATTACCATGTAAGAGATGCACACAGGGAGGCCAGGCTTAAATTCGAAATGTGGGTTTTACACAGTCGGCCAACCTCTGGGGTTATTTTTGAACAAATGCGGGTGGCTCGTAACATCTTCAAGGCTCGGGTAAAATGGTGCCAAAAAAACCAGGAGCAAATTAAGATGGATATGATAGCAAAAGCAAGAGCAACAAATAATTTCGCTAAGTTTTGGAAGTCCACGAGTAAGCTTGATATTAAGCCTGGTCTCTCTGTGAATGTCGGCGGGAAGAGTGTTCCAGAGGAGGTGGCAAATTTGTTCAAGGAACATTTTACAGTACAATCTCCTTTGGGTCCCTCAGTTGATATGATCAATGCTGAGCCTGAAAGTCAGGGAGGGAAGCCACTAATGTTCTTTTCGGCCAAGCAAGTTGCAGCTGTAATAAAAAATATGAATAGAGGTAAATCTCCCGGACATGACGGGCTAAGTATTGAGCATTTAAAATTTGCTGGGGTTCATCTACCAAGGGTTTTGTCGTTGTTTTATACCATGTGCCTCAGTCATTCTTACTTGCCGGCAGAGCTAATGAAAACATTGGTGGTTCCCATAATTAAGAATAGGACCGGAGATATTTCGGATAAGTCAAACTATCGACCTATATCTCTCGCAACCACAATGGCAAAAGTGCTGGACGGTATGATTGATTCTTACTTGAAAGAATATCTATCCGTGCATGACTCACAGTTCGGGTTTCAACCAGGACTGTCAACGGAAAGCGCCGTAGTAAGTCTCAAACATACGGTCCAGTATTACACCGATCGTAAAACGCCGGTATATGCCTGTTTTCTGGATCTCTCCAGAGCCTTCGATATGGTAAATTATGATGTACTCTGGAGAGAGCTTGGGGATAGGGGTGTACCGACGGGAATCCTCAGGATCCTGCAATATTGGTATGGGAACCAAGAAAATGTTGTGAAGTGGTCCAATGCACTTTCCAAATCATATAGGTTAGAATGCGGTGTGAGGCAGGGTGGTCTGACATCTCCTAGGCTATTTAGCACATATGTCGATGGCCTAATTGTGGTAGCGTTCACGGTGTGAAAATAAATAGTATCAGCTACGCTGATGACATGGCATTGTTGGCACCGACGGCAGGTGCCGTGAATGAAATGCTGAGGGTCTGTCAGGCGTATGCTGCCTCACACGGACTTGTGTATAATGTAAAAAAGTGCGAATACATTGTCTTTAAGGCCGGCGGTGAATGCCCAGAGAATATACCTGATATTACCCTAAACGGCTTGAGCGTCAAAAGAGTGACAAAATTTAAATATTTAGGGCATTTTCTCACTGACGACCTTAAGGACAATGTTGATATTGAAAGGGAGCGTAGGGCATTGGCGGTCCGCGGTAACATGTTGGCCCGAAGATTCCATCGGTGTAGCAAGCTAGTGAAAATTACGCTTTTTAAGGCATATTGCCAGAGCTTTTACACGGGGAATCTTTGGGTCAACTATACCAAAAGAGCGCTGGATGACCTACGCGTGCAATATAATAATATTTTTAGGATGCTGTTGGGACTGCCAAGGTGGTGTAGCGCGTCTAATATGTTTGCGCTAAACCGAACTGACGGATTTCACGCCGTCATTCGCAAGAAAACCGCATCGCTGTTGTCAAGGTTGCGGGCGAGTGGCAACAGCATTCTAAAAACTATGGCGGAGAGTGTCGACTCTCCGATTATTAAAAGTTTTGTGAGAAGGACAATCACTAAACTTTAATGTGGGGATGTTCTTTTCACAATACTAGTTGTTTCTGTCTTTTTGTCTTGTAATGTAACTACTAACACTAGTATTAAGTTATATTATTGTCACTAACACGCTGGATCAATGTTGTCCGTAAATAAAGAATATAATAATAATAATACGTTAGCAACACAAGTCCGAACGTCACAGGAAATTTTCCGCTGGGGTGTTAACATGCTCGTACGCATTTTTCTTGTAATTTTTGGTGTTTTTGTGTTTTATTTCGTTGAGTTTTACTTGTTTTGTTTTATTTGTGTAATGCAAGTGATGAAACCGACCCCATCTTTCTACGGGCTCGAGAATATTTTATGAAAACAAAGGGTGCGAAACGACAGAGGCAAACTGGTGTCGAAATTAATGTATGATAAATAAATTAATTCAATAATATATTTGTGTATTATTAACTCATTCGCTGTACCCCATATAACCCAAGATAGGTACTTAAACTTAAACACACAAGTTTAAATGATAAATGATGATCATTTATCATTTAAACTTGTGTGTCTAAAAACATCCATAGAAATATAATTAAGACAACAATTCATGAATTCATACGTAAGTACCTATGCGTAACGGCCTATTCGCACCTACCTATACAAATTATATATATTCATTTAGTTCATTGCTTGTCGTTCAGACGGCGCTGGTCGCTAACTAAAACCGAGAACGTCAGTTGCCAGTCTATCTCATTTTATATATATTAGTCTATGTGCCGGGCCACCGGGGAATGACGGTTAATGCGGTTTAACGCATTTATGTTCATTACACTTTAGGACTTTGGAGTTCTGTTGTAATTATTATTAAACTAATCCTAAATTAATCAAACATGTATCACTGAATACTTTTTGAATTCTTACCAATTGGATACGATAAATAAAGTATTAAATATTCAGTAATTTAACGTTTGTGTATTTTAAATAACTGCACTTAATCTATTTCGACGTATTTTAATTGTGCAAATATAATTGTTTATAATTTTATTCTCTAATACAATACAATACAATTCTCTAATTCTCTGGTTGTAATATTCGTAGCATCATGAAATCGATTAATCATAATGTGATTGAACTAATAAATAACTTAAACAATCTGAGATACCTGGCAACATTTTTGGTATCAATTTTGTTAGTGGGTGTTAAATATTTATTTAGTTATTTTAAAAGTAACTTTGATTCGAGGGTAAAAAAATAGCGTTATTAATACATACACGTATAAAAACTAGATATAATAAATACATAGTATTTAGTTGAGACACTCGATACCTTCACATGGGACCTGCTTTTGGACGTTTTCCTTTGTTTTGAAACAGATAAAAAATATTATTTTCTTACGTTTGAAATCGAAGCCCTTCTATAAGACCCTCGTATGGGGAAGGCCACTGTCAAAATGGCGCTGTCGTAGCTAGTTCCCAACACAAGCCAATAATACAAGGCGTCATGTGATTTTATTTTATATTAACGATAATTGAAGCCTTTTTGTGTTCCTAGATGCTCCGAAATTGGAGTCTACAATTTCCCGAAAGCCCCTAAACTTAGAACATTGTGGTTTAAAGCTATTCGTGGAGATTTTTTTGAATTCGAGTTTATGTCGGAAACATTTTGAAGAAAGTGATTACGAGGAAATATTCAAGGTTTATAATTCTGACATTTTCTATGTCAAGTGCTTGATTTAAAATACTGAAATCGCGGAAAATAACGAAATAATGAAAAAAAATCTAACTCATGAATGATCATAAAATTAAATGAATGAACGTAATGTCAAATTTAGTGTAGGCCGTAGGGACCTAGCTATGGTCACGCCATCTACAATTAGCTTTGCCCGACCTTCCTCATTGGATTCACCACGTGATTGTTTCCTTTTTAGCAGGCGACCAGTAAAGAAGCTTAATTTCAACGGAATTGTTGACGAGTTGAAGCGAGGTGATGAATATACTTTGATGCCGAACAAAGTTACCATTTTCCTGCCTGAGTAGAGTATGCCGCCGACGATGAAAACTATTAAGTTCATTCCCAGAGTTTCGTTCGTTGGCGGAGTTTGTAACATCTCCCGGGTAACGTAATTGTTTATAATTTATTTTGGGTGTCAATGAACTTATGCTGCCTAGTTCATGTTTTAACATTATGTATGTTCTTTTGTTCCTCTCCAAAGTACTACAGGCAGTGGAATAAAGAACAATGGTCTACAAACTAGAGCAGTGGTGGCCCAATGGTAACGGCCGCGACTTGCGAGTTGTAGAATTGGAATTGGAATTTAGTAATCAGACGGTTTTCCTAGGAATCACGCTAGACGAGAAGTTACAATGGGGACCCCATATAACATCTCTAGCGGGGCGACTAAGCTCGGCCGCGTATGATGTTAGAAAGACAGTTAACAGACGTAGAAACCGCGCGTTTGGTTTATTTTAGCTACTTCCACAGCATTATGTCATACGGCATTTTACTGTGGGGTCGGGCTGCTGACATTGAATGCATTTTTATTTTGCAAAAGAGAGCTGTCAGAACCATTTACAATCTACGTCGCGCCGCGAATCTCTTAGGGAACTATTTAAGAAGATTAATATAATGACCGGTACCTTGCCAGTTCATTTATGAAAATATAATGTATGTTAGAAAAAATCTGCATCTATTTAATAAAATAAGTGATAGACATAATATTAACACTAGAAATAAAAATAAAACAGATCAACCGTTTTTCAGACTATCTGAAGTACATACATCTTTTATGGGGTACTGTGTTAAATGTTACAAAAAATACCTTGTGAAATATTGCAATTAAATGAAAGAAAGTTTAAAACTCATGTTAAAAAAACACTTTGTAAACAAGCATATTACAAATTAGATGATTATATCCTAGATAAGAATGCTTGGAAACATGCTGGTCCTGCTCCATAGGACAATCTAGAGGTTACTTGCTTATTGTATTGTATAATTTGTTATTTTTACTTTACTCACACACTGACTTATTCCTTGTAAATATTTTAGGAAAATCACATATTTTTACAATGTTTGTAAATATGTGAGCACAATGTGAAACAAACCTATCAAGTGATTAAATTATCTGCCTTTGCTTTATTTTTAATAATTTTTACCAATTGTGGTATAGTATTTTATTCTTGGTGCATCGTCTTCACATTTAGAAATATAATTAATGTATACAAAATATTGTAAAACATTTTAAAAGAGTAACGTTTCTTGTCACTTCTTCTCCATACGAAACTACTTTTTGGAAGTGGCGGCTAGAATCAGTTCTATTTTTAATGTAAATTTTGACGTTCAAAAGTGCCTTTTTATGGGCCTATTTGAAATAAATGCTTTGACTTGACTTGACTTGACTTGTAGGTCGTAGGTTGAAACCCAGACAGGCGCTTTACTTAATGTAAATTATTTCATCACCACTGCTCAGAATGCCAAGAGGTACAGTAAGCGTTCAAAAGTGGAAAGGCACGTCAAGAGTCGTATTGCTATGAACTCGCGGTACGACTGTGTGTTTAAACGACATAAACCACACATATCGCAGTTTTGCACGGCACACTCGAGTCGCTCTGCACGAAACAAAAATATGTTTCCGTCGCTTAGTTTATGGCATTGCAAAAATTCGAGTTAATCTAATATGAGCTGGTAGCAGTAGGCGCCATGCGTTGGACTGAGAAGTTTCGGCGCTTAGGTTCTGATCTCATAAGATGCAGCGCAGCTTTATAGTATTTTTTTGTTTGGAATTATAAAAATACAAAAAAAAATGCTGCTTTTATATTTTTGTTAGTATTGAAATAAAGAGTTTAGAATAAAAAATATGAGTTACAAATGATAATAAAAATGAACACATATTTATTTGTTATAATATTTTACATAAAGATAACCGCTACGATTATTTAAAAAAAACTTCTTCAACCAAATAGGATGTGCAATACTATGTCAATGAGCTTAGAAGCAATTTGTTTTATTGTTACATATTTTAAAGTAGATTTATTTCACCATAAACGTTAAGCTTCGATCATGAATTACCATTAGTGGTTATGTAGGGCAGTTTGTTAACATTAAGTATTTTATTTGGCTTAAGTGAATATAGGTAACATATTGAGGATAGCTTAAGTATTTATTTTATTTTAAGAAAAGAAGATTGAAACCAACCCTCATTTTTTATAATTAAATATACAGGATAAATTATTCCGGAACCTAAACGTTCTTGTTTATTACGTTATTGTTTGCTGGGCTTCTGTGATGCAACCTTTTTAGCGTGGAGTACACGGCGAACAGTTTTTAATGACGCTTTTAATTAATTCAGCAAAATGTCGAGTTGGTATAAAAACATTTGTTTCATATTCGTTCACCATGTGAGGATTTATTTGAATAAGCCTTCCACTTTATACAGAAGTGCTCCGACTAGCAAGGATTTCCTCTTCCTCACATCTCTATCTATAGTAAATAAGAATAAAATATTATAAATAACGTTATGTTTATAGCACTTTACTCATCATACACTAATTTATACAAATAATAATTTATATTTAATAAAATATGAAATATTTAAATGATAATACTCACACTTGGTCCGGTTTCAATATGTTTGTGATATCACATAATTTCCACCCACTTTTACGCAGCGCAATATTTGCCAATGCTTCAATATTTACATTTCACAGTATTTTGGAAATTATGACCACAACACCGCTAATTAACAGATTTAAACATTTGTCACTAACCAACAACGTACAATTAGGTGAATAGTCGTATCGAATTGCATCTACCTCACAGAAATCGAAATAATTTACTCAGTTTTCTGTGGTAGACCACAAACTTTTATTACATATGTAAACAAGATGAACGAGACAAGTATCGAATGATTATCGAACAACTTCAAGTAATTTTATTAAAGTAAACAAAAATGTATCATTTTAGGTTAGGTATTAATAACATACCAAAAACTATTAATATAAATTATTTGTAAATAACATCAAGTTAAACCGCAGGAGCAGGTGAGGTTCGAACTCAGGGCTCGCCATAATTGCTAACGTAACGACTAAGCTAGCACGCCATACGTTAACTTAGTTTGTTGAAATTATGAACTACTATCAATTACAGACAAAGTGAATGTGTGTGCGTATCTATAGTATAGAAACAACATACAGAAGAAGGTCGTAAGTGAAACCGAAGCGTCAATCTATTGCTTGTGAGATTGCTTATGGACTTATGTGCGCTACTGTACAGCAGCTACACGTCAGTGGCAAGACTTTAACCTTGAGCTGGCCTAGCGCTGCCGCGTCGTAATGAGTTTCAATAAACCCCTTCACCACCGAACCAAGACAGGCGCTTTACTTTGTGTAAATTATTTCATCATCACTGCTCTCAAAACGGTGAAGAAAAACATCGTGAGGAAACCTGAATGTCCGAGAACCAAAAATTCGAAGACATGTGACATCTAGCAACCCGCACTGAGCCAAAATGGTGGATTACGGCCCACTCCCACTCACAGAGAGGAGGCATGTGTCACAGCAGTTGGAACATTATAGGCTGATTATGCTATGGTCTACAAGACTCTCAGCCACCGGCCATATATAATAAAACTTATATTTCTGCTACTACCTAGATAGGGCTTAACATACTGTAGTGGCAGCTATTCAAGCAGAACGGCTAAGATACGATCACTTAACTTTTCGTAGATCATTAGCAAAGGGTTTGCTCGAAACCCAAAAAAAGAGCGATAAGAATCGCTCTTTAATACTTAGGACACAATGCCATCGAAATGACCCTCGATGAGATCTAGTGATCTTATCAAGAATGATTTCGGTATGATGAGGTTGAACAGAACAATTCGGGTTGATGTAAAGGGAAAACTTTTTCATTAATCTAAACTGTAAAATTATTTTATTGGGTTTTTACAGTCATACTGGGTAATAAACGTATTTTCTATATAATATAAGCACGTAATTATGTATTATTATTTTTATCTAAATTGATTAAATTCTAATCCCTTAATAATTTGTTTCCTTATTAGACCACCGTACATGCACATGATCCCTTCATTACGACGGGCCTTATAAAAGGCCACCTTTTCCTTTTTTTTTTTTTGATTTCGTCTCGTTCGTTTTTTAGATAGGGCGAAAATGTTCACGGCGAAGATCCATTTTTTAATGAGACACGATAATTTAAACTAGCTCGCAAACAATGTAGAGGGAAATTTTGAAATTAGAACGTACTTATTTTTACTTACAAATAATCAGTTTTCAAAATAGACTGTCTCTATCTGGCCAGTCTCTTATACATACAAACTCTTTTTCGCAATACTTTATGAGAGTGGTGGTGGTGGTTCGTAATGGGCGAAACTCCTAACCGCAAGCCTGTGACAGCTCTCTAATCTTTGCATTGCATTTTATCTCTAATCTTTAGGTGGTTGCTGTGGTACACCTCTCTTACAATTTAATTAAAAACTGAAAACTGCGTGGCTTACTGCTGAACTATTTTGACATGGAAATATTGAAAATGGAAAAGCTGTGGCTTTTAGTTTATTATACAGGCTTGAGATTTAAAAACAAACCAATAAGCTGGTTTGTTCTATCTTTCACCATGTAAGCAAGCTAGAGTGCCTCTAATGGTAACTTAGTTGTTGGTAATAATGTGTCAGTGTGATGCGTTTGTTCGCATGTGACGGTGTAGATGCCGGCCACACTAACTTTATGAGTCCATGTTCTTGAAAATAAATGTTTAATTTTATATTTATTGTGTCTTTGTCATATCTTGGGACCTTGGGGTCCCGGACCTTTGGAAGGCGTACGAGGCCGAGGACTAGAAACTTATTCATACAGGCCGCTTTAAATGTAATGAGGCAGCAACCGACGAATGTCCCTGTATGCACAATGCAAGTGCCTCGATTGCTGTAGGACTATTGCAGGATATAAAAATAAAGGTTTTGTACTATGGATTTGGATGGCTAAACTGAACTAGTGGCCACTGCCTGACCAACGTACATAAAATTACATGGATCAAATGGCAGGGTGTGACTTGCACACTCTATAATGTGCCGTACGTAGTAGCAGTAAGGGGGCAACACTTCCTGAGGTGCTAGTAATTTGTCCGGTTCGAATGGTCCAATTAATAGGGGAACGGAGCGGTTTGGAGAATAGGATTATGGGTTATTTTAAAAGGGGTTTGTTTGCATCAACACTAATCTCAATTAAGCACAGAGTCCAGCACCACCACTCACCAGAGCGCCAGCACTCATCTGTGTAGCTTCCTGTTCTTTCTTGAAAATTGGAGACGAAGTGTTGATTGAAGTCCGCCAGATATGTTAATGTAAGGGTTAAGCGAAGGTAATAATTTACGCAATTTGCAGAGATTACTAACAATATTGCAACAGGGTTTAAATAAATTGGCTTTTATGTTGAGCATGCACGTGGCGATATAAGAGTAAGTCTTAAAATCAGCGACCATCCAAGACACGCATTAATACGAGACTTATTTCTATCTGTGACCCTCAAAAATGCAGCCGTATCCATGTGATGCAGTACTAGCCCCCACCACGTTCTTATGTTATAATAGAATAGATAGTACCCTAGATTTGCGATTTGGGGATACTCAAGGAGGATTTTACATCGAGTTTAGGTAAAAACACACACAATGGAAAATATTCTAAATTATTTAGGCTTTCAAAGAAAACCTAATAATTGATTTAATTGAAAACAATTACATTAATAATAATAATAACGTCAAGCACGCCCACCACCTCCGGACTCTTCGCCCAGCTCCGCCTCGCTGCCGCCGGTATCCAGCCCCATCGTGAGTGCTGTGACGACACCGGCCGCGGTAGTTGCGTCGAGCTCGAGCGACGAGTATTTTTCCCCGCCGACGTCGCCAACACCTGTTCGTCGGCAGGGGAGAGGCCGGCCACCGAGGAGCTTGGGCCCGAGCCGGGTCCCCGCTGCCCGTGGTTGTGTGCAGCGCATGAAATGGACTCAGTCTATGAACGAGAACGTCATGCGCGCATATTATAGGTCTACAGAGGGGGAACTCACCTCACTGCGTACCGTGATAGGATGCTGTCTCTTATCGATGTTACCATTCCACATGACGAGAACCTCGTGAAAGCTGAGAAAGAGAAACAAATTAAATATCTCGACTTAGCACACGAGGTTGTTGACATGTGGAATGTGAGTTCGGGTGTCATCGTGCCGATTGTCGTATCGGCCAATGGCCTGATGGCAAAAAGCCTCGACCAACATCTCTCGAGGCTTTCGTTAGGCGGTTGGATCAAGGACCTGATTCAGAAGGCAGTACTCCTCGATACGGCTCGCATTGTGAGGAGGTTCCTGTCTCTGGAGCTCTAACCACCGGTAGCTTGGACCCTGCTCCCGCCACCGGCGGACCACTATTTTTTATATTTTTAAATGTTTTTTTTTAAGTTGTTGTATAAAAATATTTAAAAATGTATCTAAATAAGGATAAGAATAAATAAACGAAATAATAATAATAAAGTTTATTGTTTAACTAAGACTAGATACATGGTGAAGTAAATAAAAATAGAACAGCGATTGGCTTTCATCTAGTTAGTGGGAGGATTACTGCACTCCCAGATAGGCTACATGGTAGCCTGTATTTAGAAGAGTGATAGGTAAAAATTATGGTCGGAACCTGCTTTGTAGATTAGGTGAAAAAAGACCTAGAATAAGAATGTAAAAATTCAAGAATAGAACGACTTTTTGTAAAAAAATATTTGTCTCCTCTTCGAATAAAAATAGCGTGCCGTGCCCTCGTATCAGAAGTCGGAGCCGTCTTGTCGCTGCCAGCCGTCGCTCGTTCATTGGTTGGAAGCGAGACCACTCTCCCGATCCACAGCAAATGTGCCGGGCGTCAGCGGAATGCGGTTAACGGCCTCTTTCAGCCCCCGCAGTCACGTCCAGAAGGACGGTGGACTTGGGGACGTCCTCCGCCCCCCCATATAACTGGATCAGAGACGGCAGCGCGTAGTGTTCCATGTGCCCCTATTCCTAGGCCGGCACTAGCCGGGGATCGTGGGGAAGGCAACACCTGGGTGGTTTTTCGTCAGTAAGAGTCTGACAGACCCCTCCATCCGGCTAGGGCGGGGGATACCAATTAGGAATGTCCACCCCGGAACAACACAGTCGGTAGGCATGTAAACACTGACAACCAGCACGGGCCGATCGTTTATAGAAGTACGAATCGCCGATATGCGTGGGTTTGCACACTGTACCACTGACACAAACTGGAATACAGATTTACGCCATAAGAGCGCCACCCCTCCAAAGGGTCTACCCTTGCGGATACCCAGACCGGTGTCCACCGCAGAGATCCCAGTGCTGCCAAAGTCTTCGTTAATGTCCGCCAGGTAGGACAATTCACAAAGCAGCAGCCACGTCTCCTGTAAGGCAATGATGTCTGCAAAACCGCATATCTGTTTTATACCTCCGAGTTTGTTTCGGCCTTTCTTCTCAGAGTAGTCAGATAGGAAACGCCGATCTCATCTACTTTTAAAATATGCTTGACGTGTATTTGTAAAAACCTACTTACAGAAATAAAATCATTTATCATTTACCGTCCACAGACCGTTTTATATTTTACAGTTAACTGTAAAATATAAAAATATAAATGGTACCATAGTAGCATTATACATTATCAGTAGAAATATTTCTTTTCTTCTCATTATAAACTCGTTAATACGGCATACAGCGACGACATGTCACTCCATCTGGCCAGATCTCATCATTTAGGAAAACATCTAATTGATGCTTCGTAATTGTCATTTTGTAGGCGCTGTAACTTCTTTCTGTTCTCATTTTTATTTTCTGAAGAGAAACATTTTCTTTGGTTTTATGAAAATATACTCGATTATGTCCTTCTCAGTGGTATTTTTGTACACTTTGACACGATCAATGGGATTTTAAGATCTGTTTTTGATTATTCGCTTAAATTTCATTTGTAAGCTCATCCAGCACAACTTGATCCAACGAACTACATATTTGGATAATTTGTTTTCGTCAATCAACACCGCAGGAGCAGTGTGTTTGAAACTTTTATCTTACAACATTTTAGCGAGCGAGGAGCGATGTTTCAAATTAAAAACCTGAGGACTCGTTTAAATAAGAGTTTATTAGAAATAACGACCCGAGCTTAGAGAGCTTGATGTAGGACTGGCTATTCTATCTAACCTAATTAATACATAGAACTTACAACTAAGCTGGTGGTCACTGGCGCCTTCACATCATGCCAACCATGTCTGGCTGATAAGGGTAAAAACGTAGCGTCCGAGCTTATGGCTCTACCACAGCAATAAAGTGGGTTCGGAGAATGTAACTGTGTACACAATACGAACAAGTAACAACATTATATTTCAGTTGTGTTTAGTAATAGAGAATACATGATGCAAATTCAGTTGGTTTAACTGTTTTACTTGCTCTGTTTGCATGCAAAGTTTACCGATTTTCACAGGTTTCTTTGCTCAAACCTGAACATTGTAGTTTTATTAAACTCTTTACATAAACAACGTCATTGTAGTAAGTTTTTCAAAAATAATAATCATAACATAACGAAACATCACGCCTGTAATCTCAGAAGGGTTAGGCAGAGGTATACTTTTGCCATCAACCGGGCACAGATCCAGACTCCGGGCTGCTACTGAGAAATTCCTGATCGAAAAGCCCAACAATACATAGCCCGACCCGGGAATCAAACCCAGGACCTCATGCTCAGGAGTGGAGTTTGCGATAAGACCAACGAGGTACTTATAATCTCTTAGCTATAAATCCAAAACCTGTCTAGGCACATCAAGCTGACACGATCCAATATTTCCATGAATACATTAACAAGTATTCCAAAAAGATAACAAGTGTTAAGTGTCAGTTGATTTGCATTTCATCAACATAAAACGCTTGAGCGAGATTTTATAATTTATCGAAGGTATCTAGGCGATCCTTTTAAAAGCCTTTTAACACAATATATAGTGGAATGAAGGATGAAGCGAAATTAATATTCTATATTTTGTTTAAGGATTATGTGGGTAGGCTGGGGCGGAACAGAAACAAAGATTGAGTACGTTAATGGACAAGCTTTTTCAAGTATTTGGGTCAGTCGGTCAGGTGATTAAAAGTTATTACAAGAGGTGTGAAAACTTTCCGATCATGAGTACATTAATTCACTCCATAAAAACATAGAGCTTTTCAAAATCTATTAATCTAGTAGTATCTAGTATTTGTATAGTAGTTTGCTGTTCTAACCACAGGCTACTTCACAGTAAAAAAAAGTGTCTACTCACATAAATTATTTTTTCAAAGTACATTATTACCTTGACAGACGTCCTCGTGTTTAAAATAAGTATTCATTATCTCTGCATTCCTAAAATTTTATCCTGCAAACTTTAAACGGACAAGTTTTTTGAATATTTTACACAGTAAGGCTTCGACAAAACATATTATATACACTCAAACATTGCATCATAGTTTATATTCTGTTGTATTTATTTTATATATAACATTCTATATTTTGAAGAGGTTTAGAATTCGATATACACAATAAAAAAGCATTCTGCCTTACAAAAACATTACAAAAGTCATTAGCCAAAATAAACAATTGCACTACGAAATGCACAAAGAACGACTGAAAATGGAAACTCAAAAACAAAAAACAAACATAAATAATGTTTTATGCACTTTACACATTATTATTATTATTTTATGTATTTATCGGGATAGGCCCTCATCAGCGATATTACACTTGCACTTTTGTAAGTAGGCGTGGATTGTCGGGCGAAGAAAATAGAGATACTAGTTACAGCACAATCACTTTATTTCACTCACAATTTCTTATAAATAATCACCATGAAATAACCTGAAGGCAGAGGTCCGATATATTAAATGAAAGTATGAGATATAGCAGTAACCAACTTATTTATTCCGACAGCTTGTTAATTAATGAAATAGATCGCGATAATAGCTCTAGGCGCTACAGCAGGCGCACCGGGCCGAGCCTGCCACAAGAATGATCCCCCTCTTCGCTGCGCACTAGCTTACATTAAGTTGCTTGAGAAGTGGGGAGAGTGGGAAGGCGAACGTCTCGTTTTGCAAAGCGTAACTCGGCCCGCTGTACCTACCGCTAATTGTGACGCCGACACGGCCATACTGACGTGCGCACGTCCTCGTACGCGTAGACTCATCAAGCATTGTCTAAAAAGACATAACGTTATTATTAATGTTCGTTCATCCTGACTAGCAATCTCGATGAGCAAAAAAATCCAGGTCATCCCTACTGACTATGCAACCAACTCTGGACCGCTCAATATTGAGCCTTCAGGACTTATACTAGTAATCTGGTCCGGTTCAGCCCTGCAGAGTTTACTACTAATTCGGGACCGCTCGTTATTGAGCCTTAAGAACTTTAGCAATCTGGTCCGGTTTACCCCTTCAGAGTTATAATCTTCTGGCCCGGTCCAGCGACCCTTCAGAATTATAAACGCCTAGTCCGGTCAAATGACCCTTCAGAATTATAACCTCCTGGTCCGGTCTTACGACCCTACAGAGTTATAATCTCCTGGTCCGGTTATAACAAACCCTTCAGGATTGTTACTGCTTGGTCCGGTCATGAATGACCCTACAAGATCACTCCAGTTTATACAGTTTTTTTTCTCTCTTTTTTTTGCTCTTTTTTTTGTCTCTTTTTGTCTCTCTTTTGTCTCTCTTTTGTCTCTCTTTTGTCTCTTTTTTGTCTCCTTTTTAGTCTCTTTTTTTTGTCTCTTTTTTTGTCTCCTTTTTTGTCTCTTTTTTGTCTCTTTTTTTGTCTCTTTTTTAGTCTCTTTTTTTAGTCTCTTTATTAGTCTTTTTTTTTGTAGAGACAAAAAACACTAACAAGAGTGTTAGTCTCTCTCTTGTAAGGACTAAAATGGTCCCAGTAGATAATTTAATCAAATGTATTAAAATACTTGTCTCAACAATCCACACATGCTATGTTCATTGGTAGTTTCACTACCACCAAAGTCATTTACTTTAGAGCATATAACAGAAACAAACTAATTTAATCTTAAGAATAGACTTGACTTAGACACTCCACCGAATGCGTAGCACGCCTGTGCAATGCCGACCGAGTCTCATGTCATACAGCCAGCAACATGTCACTTCAAGGTGCATAAGCGTTCTGTCATGTGTGTCATGTCATTGAATGTGTCGTAGCAGACACATAATTCATGTTCACACACACATAACACTCTAAACTAACAAACGACATCTATGAAAACTAAATAACACTAATTTAAGTATTGAAGCGCCGTCACGGCCAGACTGACATTCGCACGTCCTTGTGCGTCTCCATCCCCTTAAAGTCACTGCGGGCCCATTTTTCTGTAAAAAGAATAAAACTGGCAGATACATTACTTTGTACGCTCGTCCATCGGTGACATACATTACAACGTTTTATAACCCACAAAATCAACCTTTAGGAGCTGAGCCGGACAACTTAAATAGGCCTCCCTTGAGCTAGTTATCTCTCCAGATAACATGGACCAGGCAGCCAATCAGCGTCTCTCAGAAAATACTAGTTAGTTTACTTTAACTTTTTTTTTTTCCTACTTTCACTCACTAGTACCACACATATCTCCATTGATCTCATAGCCTCTCAGACTAGACGATCACTTTATAATATGACCCAGAACATCGGCCTGCATAAGCCAGTTCTTTAGACTACCCAATAACACACACCATAGGACGTCAACCCGCTTGAGTCGGACCCTTACTTTATCTCACAGATTAGTACCAATGTTACGTTTAATTACGTTTCTTCACTCTTCGAGGCCGAGAGGTTTCCAGAGCTGGCGGATAACGTACGTGAACTACAAATAGACAAAGCATCACTAAAACCACCCGATGACGCCCACTCCATTCGTCAATCGCGGACTGCCGCCACCTCGGCCTCCTTCAAGCTACCAGTCAAAGTGGTAGCTAAATGCACCAAGCCCTCACTTCCCCCGGGCATTGCACGAAAATGCTTACGACCATATTTGCATTCTCTATTAGACACACAACAAAGGGAAGTCTGTACTCCCTGCGAAGCCCAATCGAACCCCCCCCCTGTCACATTCAATGAAGTAGGAATAACAACTGTAGAACGGTCTCATTTTTCCCACTGTGACGCAGCAACCTCCCAATATTCTCCGATGCTATCTTACGAATTTCACCCAAATCTAACCGAAACCCAGACTCAGAATATGAAGCCACACTTAAATACCGCGCCCGAGTCCCAAACACAAGTTCTGTTTGTGTTACCCTAGACCTTGCACCATCCGTCGCTAGCTGCACTTCGAGAAGCTCGCCGCGCCAGGTCCCACCAGATTCACTTTCGATTATAACAAGTAAGCACCTCAATGTCCTCATGACTCTCTCTACCCGAACACATGCCCTGCCAGAACCGTTAGCAACAAGGTGCAACTCTACACCATGTTCACCATAAAATTGCTCTGTCTGCGCCAATACAATACCCACCCCGATCCGAAATGATCCGCGAAGTCGCACCGAAAAGACAAGTCCTTTAGTACTTTATCTGCACCTGCTGCATCCAACTAAGAAGTGCACTCGAGAAGGACCCATTTAGTGAAAGAGTCAACAATGACAAGAATACTCCCTACCATTGATTTCTCCACACAACTTCTCCGCGATGTCTAAATGTACAGTATAACATTGTGCAGAAACCCTAAGCATAGGATGGAGTGAGCCCCGAACAATCCCTTGAGGACCAGCACACAAGTGTGAAGTTCAATCAGTGCGTTCCAGTCAAATCATTTTAGTCAGAACCCGTTCTGATGTTAGTATTTCGATCACTTTCTTGTAAATATCTTGTCTGTCCATTTGATAGGCCCTTTTAATTTGATTCAAGATTCTTAACGTAAAACACGTAAAATATGGGGCAAACCGCCAAAAACTAATCTAAAGGACCTATAGATCGCTCAAAATAAAATTATTAAACTATTATTTCACTACGATTACCTTACACCTACAGTTAAAATTTACAGGGAAACGAAACTCATGAATATTAAACAACTTCCTGCATATTGTACCAGAATAATTAAAAATTCTAAGTAAGTTCATTCACACAAAAATACATTAGGTACACAATCGCAGCAATAGTAGGAAGGATCACATTTTACTACCGCGAGTGCGGACAGTAAATGGCGAGAGAACAATTATTTTGGCGGGAGTGCAACAATGTAATAAGCTACCTGTAGAAATAAAGAATGCAAACTACACGTTCGGTATTTTTATTTTTTTTACCACTTTCTAAGTAATCAAACACTACTCCATTAAACAGACTTGCCCTACTACTGCATTGCTTTATTGTGGCACCGGGATCGCATTCCTTATCTACGGTAATTATTTATTTTGCGGGTGGATCGAAAAGTTTTAAGTTTTGTGTTAGTTAATAATGTTATTTGCGTACGAAAGAAATGGTATTACAACTTAGATGATTTAATATAAATTCAAACAATAGCTGCTTAGTTTGTGTGTCCAAGTTATATTATAAGTTTAAAAACGTTCTCAAGTAAGTGAAATCTTTGTAATTTCTTATCGAGAAATAATTTCTTTAACCATAAACACCATACCACCAATAAAGAATCAATTATCCTTTCGCACTGAACTAATGCGAGTTTATCTTCACCATGTAGGTCAGTTTTGATGTTGTGGTATATGATAATGAAACTCTTTAGTAACGTTAACTTTCTTACCCCAAATAGAATGTAATTTTGCAATATCCGTACGTACATGGATCTACTATCTAATAGATCCTTACATATAATAACTGGTTCTGTAATTGAGTTAACAGGCACAACATGAAACAAAAAGGACACCGACGCGCGACGTGTTGAATTTCACCACGGCTCAATATTCTGCGATTCATAAATAACGTTTTCTTTACACAGGTAGACCTGTAAGGTAAACTAAATCACAGCGCATAGTGCCCTGGAATTTTTGACAAAGCCAAAAGCTACAAACTAACTACCAGATACTCTTTTAAAAAGAAAAGGAACGAGCTCACCGGATGATGTGGTTGTCCATACACGTAGCAGGTGAGACGGTTCGTATCACGACTCTTCGGTGCTGGTGCTCGATTCGAATTCTTCACTTCGGTCAAAGGTTCGTACTGCCACTTGCTTCAATCACTCGATTTTTGGACTGTTGTGCTTTAACGATGACATGTGCTATTGAAGCGATTGTCATTATCAGGATCAAACCGTATCGTATCAGTCGCGCAGTTGCGATGAATTTTGACGTTTGCGGTTAAGTGGTTGCCGTAAGTCGTGATAGCAAAAACTCCATATTTTGAATAGATTAGACGTTGGCCCACACTTCACTGTCGTCATTATTTTCTTCAGGTTTTTGCCCTTCGAATCCCAATTCTGATATCGGGATAGGCCCTCATCAGCGATATTACACTTGCACTTTTGTAAGTAGGCGTGGATTGTCGGGCGAAGAAAATAGAGATACTAGTTACAGCACAATCACTTTATTTCACTCACAATTTCTTATAAAATAATCACCATGAAATAACCTGAAGGCAGAGGTCCGATATATTAAATGAAAGTATGAGATATAGCAGTAACCAACTTATTTATTCCGACAGCTTGTTAATTAATGAAATAGATCGCGATAATAGCTCTAGGCGCTACAGCAGGCGCACCGGGCCGAGCCTGCCACAAGAATGATCCCCCTCTTCGCTGCGCACTAGCTTACATTAAGTTGCTTGAGAAGTGGGGAGAGTGGGAAGGCGAACGTCCCGTTTTGCAAAGCGTAACTCGGCCCGCTGTACCTACCGCTAATTGTGACGCCGACATATTTATTAAAGTATATGTTATGTAAATATTAAATTAAAAAAATATTTACATTGCGAAGATCTTTTGGAAAAAAAAAATGCGGGCGCAGCTTCACCGGCGAATGGGAAGATACAATACTTCATCCTCGTCAGAGCCTGAGTCGCTTCCTGTAACAAATGGTAGATTGGTTTAAAATATGGTGGACACCAGAAGTTTGGCCATGGCCCCAGACCAAACAAAATCAGCAGGTACTTACCGTAGTTGAGGATATCAGCTAGTTCATCATCTCTCAGGCCCTGACAAGGGCGACGAGGTGGTTGTGGCGGACGAAGGTGCACCGGTGATGCTAGCTCTGACTCTGCATAATCCATGAACCTGGAACAAAAGCAGTTTTTGTACCTATAAATAAAATGTTTGTTCCATAACCTTCTTATCCACAAATATCGATCATCGCGGATTTACGTCAAATTCCCTTGTTCGAGGCGCAGACTGAATCAGTTTGATTTTTTGTTGCGTATTTTTCATTTAAATCTTACGCTAATTGCTTACTTCATCATTTAAAATTAATGCATGATACCAATAATACGATACATAACGACATATGTAGTAGCGCCGACAGCTTGATTCCAATAGTATAATTTCGCCAATAGAACTGCCAATTCAACTGCGAGCAATTCGCCGACAGAACAATTCACTTTTGAGAATTTCGCCGATAGAACCTTTCATAGGCGAACGATCCGCCGACACAACTGTCCGTCTAAACCCGCGTTTAAACCAAGATATAAAAGATTTAAAAAAAAAGTTTTACGTCGGATAGATACGTTTTAGTTTATTATTAACATATAAAACAAGCTTTGAAGACTAGTGGGATATATACAAAACTTGTAGAAAAATATTGAAAATATCAAATTTTGTAATAGGAATTTTTAATTCAAGTACAATTGCAATTTTTATTCCTGAGATAAAAGACAATAAAATCTGAAGACAAAAAAAAAATCGGCCATAAAGCTTGAAAACAACAACATCCTAGCTTAGGTACCAAACAGATTTTTTTTTTTTCGAGTAAATTATACAAAAAATTGTCCTTTAAAACAGTGCGTCGTATTAATTTAATTTCACTACCAATATGTCTAGCCTTTTCCCAAATATAGTGATCGGTTTCCAGTTTAACCGTATGCAGCTGAATACTAGTATTTTATCCCATCCACGGACAAACCTCGGCAAGCGTAGCTTAACCTGATCGATCCAACCATGCAGCAGTTATTACCATAATCAGCCTATAACGTTCTCCCAGCTGGGACACAGGCCTCCTCTCTATGTGAGGGAGTGAGCCGTGATCCACCACGCGAGCTCAATGCGGATTGGTAGATGTCACATGTCTTCGAATTTTTCGTTCTAGGTTATGCCAGTTTCCTCACGATGTTTTCCTTGACCGTTTTGAGAGCAGTGGTGAAATCATTTACACAAAGTAAAGCGCCTGACTGGTTTCGAACCCACGACATACAACTCGTAAGTCGGGGCCGTTACCACTAGGCCACCACTGCTCTCCACTGGGCCACCACTCTGCACTCGCTCTGTTATACCAGTTATTACCAAATAGGGTTAATATTTTCACACCCCATTAATCAGGTACGCGATTCTCGTGACTAATGAAATGTTAAATCAATCACATATTAGCTTGGATACCAAGTTATTTATTAGACCACAACCGCACAACTGTGATTGATGATGCTGCATAAACCAAATCAAACGGTGTGCAATGAAATTAAGCATATTATTGTTAGTTGAATTAGTTCATTCTACTGTTTTGATGTGTGTTTGACACTTGATTAAAATTCGTCGGTGTTTAACTGTGGGTTTTGAGTTTATTTTACTATGTCTCGTTGTTGTTGTTTTCCCTTATAAATAATAACTTGCCATATGTTTTTATAAATATTAAATAACATAACATAACATCACGCCTTGTTTCCCCGAAGGGTTGGGCAGAGGTGTACCTATAGTGCACCCACATTTCGCCAGTTATGTTTAAGTTAAATATTAAATGTGCCTTGTCTTCCGACAAAGGCCTCCTCTAAAGATTGCCATTCCATTATGTCCTATCTTTTGCTATACGAGTTCACATTGGACCCGCTAATTTCCTGATGTCATCCTCCCATCTCTTTGTCTGTCTACCTCTGTTTCTTTTGCTATCTCGTGGGTACCATTCAGTTATTGGCCTTGTCCATTTCTCCTTTTATCTGTTATCATATGCCCTGTCCATCTCCACTGAAGTTGTTTGTAAGTTGTGTTTGCATTCTTGAAATTTGTTTGTGTGTATTTGCTATGAAATCGTCTTGTTTTCTTAGGACGTGTTCCTGCCGGTGTAGCCCCAATCATCATATGGTCTGTATTACAGTTTAAATTATTTATGATAAAAGTTTATCACTTTTAAAACCATAACTAGTGTTAGAAATAAAATGGGACACTCAGAGAGTTTTGCGAAAATAAAAATAGCTGTTCAACAAGTAATTTTTTTTTATTAAATCTTCTCAAAGTACTCTCCACTGGCCTCTATACAAAGTTTCATGCGTCTGAACAGCGCATCTTCCGGCGACAAAAATTGCATCCCTTTGAGCAATTTTTTTATTATTTTCGGGAATAAAAAGAAGTCAAACGGTGCTAGGTCAGGGCTGTAAGGAGGGTGAACCAGGAGTTTGACCGGCTTGCTGTCCAGGAAGTCCCTCGTTTTGAGCGCGATGTGCGAAGGCGCGTTGTCGTGGTGGAGCAGTGGCCCGCGGAGCCTGTGTTTGGTCGCTCACAACAGAGAAAACTTCTGCCAAGCATTTGGTAGTATACCATTCAGCGTTGATGCTTCTTTGGTTCTGTAACGGAATCGCCACCAAGTGGCCAGTCAAATTGAAAAAGCCCGCGTTCAAAATCTTTCCTGCGCTTCTAGATCGCATCACTTTTCTTTTTAACTTTTTATTTTCTGCTATGATAGGTTGCAGTGTTTCATCCATTCTCTCTAATAATGTGTTAGTTATAGATTCTTTTAGTTCCATTGTTTGTTTTTTCATTTCGTTTTTAATTTTGTCAAATACAAGTTGAAATAGATCCTCCATATTCCTTTTCAAATTTAATCTGCGTTTAGTTAAACGTATTAGGAAATAGTTTTTTATTTTCTTATGTTGGCAACACAAAGATGGATGTCACGGTCACTAATCTTAGTCTTGCTTGTTTATGAATGAAGTGACATGCAGATTCCAGCGCTTTGCCTGAGAATGTATTCCAATATTCGGAGTCAACGCAAAACCGATATTTCCACTGCACTCACAGCACTTTGATTTATATTTGGTGAATTCGCAATGACAAAAGGTGACGGTAAATATTTTTAAAGCAGGATAAAATCAGGAGCTGCAAAACTATGATGTTTACGATCTGACAACCAGAAACGGAAAAACGAAAAAAATTGGTATATAGCATAAGCGTAATAGCATAATCAGCCTTTTATGTTCCCACTGCTGGGACACAGGCCTCCTCTCTGTTAGAGGGAGTGGGCCAAAATCCACCACGCGGGCCCAGTGCGGGTTGGTAAATGTCACATGTCCTCGAATTTTTGGTTCTAAGACATGCCGGTTTCCTCACGATGTTTTCCTTCACCGTTTTGAGAGCAGTGGTGATGAAATAATTTACACAAAGTAAAGCGCCTGTCTGGGTACGAACATACGACCTACAACTCGTAAGTCGCGGCCGTTACCACTGGGCCACCACTGCTCTTTGGTATATAGAACATACTTTAAATACAACATGTCGAGTAAAATAGGATTTCAAAAAAATCGACGTTACCTGAAGTACATCGTCTTGTCATATTTCCTTCTAGTTTTTGCTTATACTGTATGTCTCATATCATTTGGCTGAAACTGCAAATCCTACTAACTAAGCACTCCATAAAGTACATAGTACTGCATACTTTTTAGTAACATTTAACAAATACTATCACCGGACTAATAAATCTGCAAAAGAATTTTAAAAAATCTCCATAATCTTTTATCCATAAAAAATACTAGCGAAACAAACGACGGTATCTTATTTCGGTCAGACGCTAACGTTGGGACGGGAGCGTTTCCTCGGCAAAAAATTGTAAAGTATTCACGAAAAGACACTGATAAATTACACCGTGTTTTACAGACACATCTGACGATTTATTACGGCGCCCACATACAAATATACCAACATATACACGGTAAATACGTAAATATACGCTTACGCACTGGCAAATAAATAGTGACAGCTCATGGTGGCGCTGCCTGCCAAGAAAACTGTCAATGACACGTCAAATTCCATACATTCTAAATCTAGTTCCATATTTTCCCGTGTATCAAGTTACACTGGTTTCTGTACGTAAGCATACGCTTACATCGACATGCGTAGAGGAAGGAAAGATCGATTGCACTGTACAAGGCACTGGAAATGTTTTATTTCGGCTTATTTTATTTTCATTAGACGTGATTTTTTCGGTAACAATTTATTCGGGTATGTTTATGGTGATTGGGGCTGAAAAATACTTAAAACAATTTTGTATTTTATACGGTTATTGATGCAAGACACAAGAAACACTATGAACATTTCGAATGGTTTTATGATTAC
Organism: Dasypolia templi; assembly: GCA_963555695.1. NCBI lineage: Eukaryota > Metazoa > Arthropoda > Insecta > Lepidoptera > Noctuidae > Dasypolia > Dasypolia templi. The sequence goes on from OY743138.1 coordinate 24,868,883, forward strand.
CTATAGTATGTATGTAAACAGTATCATATGGAAACAGGAAAGGTTTTGAATTTAAATAAATCAAATTACTGTGACATGTTTTGTACCTGTACAAAATATCAGTCAGTAATAGTAGACAGACAATATTATTCAATTGAACACTTACCTCTAGAAATCTAAAGTCAATCAAAAAAATTACAATGTCTCCCACACATATACAACTCTACACATACACACACACACGGCTGCCATTTAGAAAAAGAAACATTCGTATTTGCAACAAAACTAGAAAACGGCAAAAAACTGCCTCTATTTTTCTCACTCATTTTCACATTTTCGCGAGTCAACTTGGTTCGCAAACCAAATACTCTGAGGCAAGAGGATCATCTGTCAAGGTCCGATCCACACTTAGGTCTGTACTAAACCCTTTATGTTCCGTTGTACCACAGTGAATACACAAAATAGATAGATCCAGAAGGTTGGATCTATTCAATGAGCGAAAACGCACACGCACATAGACACGCTTCACGTACAGCGAGTGCACGTGCACTCGCAATTGGCATTTGTTTAAGATGCTTTGAAATTTCTCCTATTTTCGCTCTTTGTATGGACCCGACTTTCTGTACCTATTTTTTGTGTTGAATAGTTACCGGTCCTCTTTATGCTTCAAAAGAAAAATAACCGAACACAAAAAGGCCTTTTCAACACCCGGATGCGTCTGAATAATTTATTAAGAAGAATTCTCAAAACAAAGGAGGTTGAAGTGTTTTAGGGGCTGTTTGCATAATAGCCTTATTATGTGTCTGTGATAATAAAGTGTTTGTTTTGGGTGTTTTTTTTTTTTTTTTTTTCAAGATGTGATTCCAATAACGTGGCTCCTAATTAATAATTGTAAGTATTTAGCGAATTATTTTTGGTTCAGTTTCTTCATCTGTTAATTTAATAGCATGGCCCATTAATAGGTTTGCATGTAGTCAGCCGATATGGCTTCAAATACCAGCATATCTAAACGCGATGATAATTCAGTAAACAGTTACCAAAATACAGTAATAGGCCAGTAATATAATATGTTGATAACGCGTCAGTACATGATTTAATTATCAAAATAAGTATGCAGTTAACATTACGCAGTCAGCTTTTCTATTTTTTTGGGTGTTAAATCATCTAATGTCTCCCGCTCTGGGTGGAGCGGGAGGGCGTGCCAGACGTTTACCGTCTAAAACCCACCCATGTTCCTTCAGTTGCCTGTACCAGGGCCACGGTATCTCTTTCAAACAACCCGCAAACCTGACAGGCATCGGCCCTATCGGACCCTGTCAATTACTGCTAACATCTCTATGTGGCGCACGTGGAACACGACGCGCCGTCGACTCGGGCCTGGTCCTTACCGAATGGCGAGCTATTTATTGCTCGCCGTACGCAAGCCCGCGCCTGTGGTGGCCGGGAATATGCAGGCGACTCCCGACCCGCAGGAGGAGGTGATAGCTTCCCATTCCCTCTCGCTCCGTACCATGGCCTGGACCAGGGCCGGACGCGAGAGATCACCGCTGCCGATTGCCTTTGCGAGGACACGGCGGTGCTCCGCCCAAGCTGGGTAGACGTAGACCTCCACCGAATGCTCCACCGTGTATTACGCAGTCAGCCTTTTTTTTTTTTTTTGGTTGGGAAATCATCAAATGACTTCTCCCGCTCAGGATGGAGCGGGAGGGCGTGTCAGACTTTTACTGACTAAAACCCACCCGTGTTCCTTCAGTTGCCTGTGCCAAGGCCACGGTTTTCTCTTTAGAATAACCCGTGACCCTGAGGCGTCGGCCCTATCGGACCCCGTCATTTTGTGCTGACATCTCTTTGAGGCGCGCGTGGAACACAACGCGCCGTCGACCCGGGCCTGGTCCTTACCGGACGGCGAGCTACCCAGTACTCGCCGTCCGCAAGCCCGCGCCTACAGTGGCCGGGAATCTGCAGGCGACTCCCGACGCCCAGGGCGTGAGGGCGCAAGGCTCTCTCCCTCACGCGCTCCGCCTCCTACTTCACGAGCATTACTGCTTCGCAGAAGGAGCTGACGGCTTTCCATTCTCTCTCGCTCCGTACCATGGCCTGGACCAGGGCCGGACGCGAACTTATGGTAAAGAAGAGGCTCTTCACTCTTAATATGAGGATCTAGAGAAAATAATAAATAATGAATCTCATTCTACAGCGGAACACATGCATAGACCATACCTTTCTTTCATACACCTACTCATACACAAACACGAACTCCATCCTCACGCACACATACACACCTACGCACACACCTCACGATATAGTATAATATCTCAAGAATGTTTTTTTTTATGTTTACTTTTGCATGTATTTTCATACTTTTAATTTCTGTTATTGTCTATTTTATTGTTATTTTAGTACTTTGGTTTTACTTATTTTTTTTTTTAGCACGTATGTTTGTCTATTCAAACAACTTTCTGTAACATATTAAGATAATAAAGAATTATTTGATTTGAATTATGCTTTGATTTAGCTTGTCATTTAAGTTTATCAAAAATTCAGTTAAACTGTAATTTTGAAAACAGATCTAATGGTACACTTTTTTTTTTGGGTGGGAAATTATCAAATGACTTCTCCCCGGCAATGAAAAACCCACCCGCGTTCCTTCAGTTGCCTGTGCTAGGGCCACGGTATTTTTATCGAACATCGCGCGACCCTGAGGAATCGGCCCTATCGGACCCCGTCATTATGTGCTGAAATCTCTTTGAGCCGCGCGTGAAACACGACTAGCTGTCGACCCAAGCCTGGTCCTTACCGGACGGCGAGCTACCCATTGCTCACCGTCCGCAAGCCCGCGCCTACGGTGGCCGGGAATCTGCTTGCGATTCCCGACGCCCAGGGCGTCTCCTGCGGCGACTACGGGCGTGAAGGCGCAAGGCTCTCTCCCTCACGTGCTCCGCCTCCTCCTTTGCGAGCATTACTGCTTCGCAGAAGGAGGTGATGTCTTTCCATTCCCTCTCGCTCCGTACCATGGCCTGGACCAGGGCCGGATGCGAGAGATCGCCGCCGCCAATCACCTCCGCGAGGACACTGCGGTGCTCCGCCCAAGCTGGGCATACCTCCACCGTATGCTCCACCGTGTCCTCCGGGCGATCCACACAATGGTGACACCCGGGCGTTTCCTCCCGCCTTATGCGAAACAGGAACCTCCCGAAACAACCGTGTCCGGTGAGGACCTGTGTCAGGCGGAAGGTGAGGACGCCATGGCGCCTCTCCGACCACTCCTCAAAGAGGGGACTTACCGCCGCTATTGTGGCGTGCCCTTACGCAGTCAGCCTGAAGCAACAATTAGGTGCTGCATGGTCTAATGATAGATTATTAAGACGATCTGATTAATTGTATCTCTGAGGTGAAACAGTCAAAGGCCGCCTCATACCATTCTAAACGGCAACTCCTGCTCACAATAGACACGGTCATGTAATGTGCGAGTGAGAGGGTGGACAGAGCCGATAAAAAAAAACTGCTATGACTCTTTTGCTGTCTTGCTCTTGCTTTTAATGACCAAAACTACCACAAACTTTGGCATTTAGTATATGCGATTATTGCCCACAGACCTGACCACAACCCACCGCACGTGGCAATAGAATATTTCATACAATTACTTTGTTTTTGCCGCAACGACGACACTGGCGGCAGTGGTCAAGAGATCACACCTATTCACCAGTTGCATCACACAAGATCACAGTCGTTAGCCATTAAGGTGAAACAGAACTCCTCAAAATCTTATTAATAATGGGTAACGCATTTTTATGAAATCTCACGCACATCGTCCCACTTACTTTTCAATTAATTTATTTAAGTCACTAAATTGTGTCTTTTCAACCAATAAATTAACTTTAATTTCACTTATAGCCAGGCCATTTGATAGCAATCAAAGCAAGTGTGAACATGAACAGGTATCTTCTGGGCTTGCTCGTTTCATCGTTGACCTCATCCATCGCTTTCCACCAGCATGCGTAGCAAGACCAACTTTTGTCGTCGGAAGAATGCACAAAATTACAGATAGAATAGACAAAATGACAGATAGAATATACAAAATTACAGATTTCTTTTCTTAATACGTCATTTTGTCTATTCTTCCATCGACAAAACTCGTTTCTATGGTAGTCATGCAACAGGCAGGCCCATTTCCCCTCTTTTTTGTTTTGTTCGCCTACACCTGTCTCAGCAAAGTTGTATACAGCAAGAAGTCTGTTGGAAATGTCTGTGCTTATGGGTTATTCGTCGAATAAGGTAGCTTAAGTAGGGTTGAGACACGCGATGACTTATTCATGCTTTCCAACTGTCGCAGACTGACCTGCTATTCCTTTAAAAGCTAGTTTAGACGTGTGTTACATTACTGTCACGTAATCGGGGACTACCGTAAATGTCTGGTCTTTATGGAAATCTTGGCCTTGAAGTATTTTTCGTGTCTTCGCACGTGTCTCTTTTTTAACGTGGTTGGCCTAAAAGTTGCGTATCGTTAATGTTTTGGCTCCCCAGTATTGTAGATTTAGTAGATAGACTAATATCATATCAGCATTCACAGAAAAAAAAGTCCACGAGATACCAAAAACAGAGGCCGGCCGTGTCCCCAATGGCAGGACGAGATTATTGCGAACGCTGGTCGAGACTGGCTAGTCACCCTAAGGCGGTGGAGAAAAGTGGAATTATTTGGAGAAAGCTTTAACCCGAGGGGGTCCTCACACAAATCTTTTATTTTAATAATAATGATTTTATTATAATAATAAATAACTCATTTTAATCGAAACTCCATAATTTATTTATTTAAATGCATTATTTCAAATGAAAAATTTGCGTGTTGAAGTTATTTTTACTTAATTTATAATTTGTGTTGTAAACCAACGAGGTAGTATATGTGTCGACTACTTTACACTTAAAGGGACAGTAAGAATAGAGCGTTGAATATCCTCGCTACATTACAATCATGTACCAAAAACTTTGAATCACGACGAAATATAGTTTTCGTGGTTGGTTGGTAATTCGTAACTAACCAACCTCGAAAACTGTATTCCCAGTACAGTTAAGACTTCAAAAATTAAAAAGCAATTTCGTTGCGTAACGAAACGCGACTCGCAGGACCAGTCTTTGGCGACAGCTAATCATAATAATGAGATCAGAATTTAATGGGCTGGCTATCTGGCCCCGAAGCCGCGGCCTAACAATGCCAGTATAACTTGATCTTAATAAAGTGGTAATTATGAAGAAATACAGGGATCTTTCTTCTTGGCATGAAACAAGTTATTTAAGAAGATTACGCAGTTTCATTGGCCCTATAAAACATTAGTGTCTTGTCGCCTGTTTTGCAGATACTACGAAATGTACTGAGGGGGTGTCGTTTTAATAATGATTGATGTTTTTTTTTTCATAAAACATTTTTGTAATTTACGTTTAAATATTGTTAAGCAGGTGTTCTTTATTATCGAAAAAGTAAATGAACGTACCCTTGAATGAGTAATGTAATCAAAGTAACTGCATAATTTATATCTTGACCTAGAAATATAGCAAAAAAAGTTGCCTTGATTTTATATGGTCTACAATCTACATTGCCCTTTCACATCACATCGAGAAGTAAAATATTTTATTGTTTGACTGTTCGATTGCATATAATTATCAGAAAATGACGATTGTCATTTGAGTTCGACTTAAAGACCGCCACCGAGGAACAAAATTCACAAGCCTAGACTGCGAAGTCGTGATATTTCAACTAATTACATTTAGTATAAAGCCCTCATGAGTTGGCGGTTAATCTTACAGAATAATTACCGGAACTCATTTCAATATTTAGTGAGAGGGGCCTTGAGTTTTGAATCAAAAGGAAAATGTTTACATAAGCCCCTTTTATTATTTGTAGTTAGTACCTACAAATTGTGGACGTAGGTAATTTTTGTGTATTCAGTGCTTAATGTAATTAGTAAGAAAAACGATCTAAGGACTAATAAAACAATACTTGTCCGTTTTATAACGATATTATTAAAATATTGTTATTATTTCGTAATAATATCATATTTGTATCAACTCGCCTGTTTTTCCCGAAGGGTTCGGCACACGTATACTAAAAGTAGGTACTACACCCACGTTTCGCCAGCTATGTTTAAGTCCCGTGTTATATGGGGAGGGCCTATTACCTTCAACTGGGCACAAATCCAGACTCTAGGCTAATCATTATGATAGCAGCCGAGAGTAAGTCAATCATTTGCAAATACGGGTAAACAATATGCAGATGTTTTATTTGTATATCACAGTCTTGGTATCACCATATTTTACCATTTGGCATGCAAAGTACATGAATATTTAGGTAGATGATTGTATACACGGGGAGCTTTGCAAAACATACTATTATCAAGAGTCGTTTTATTATAAAATTTGTTGTCGTACAACAAATTTTACCAATATGTCGTTTATATATTTTAAAAAAAAGTTAGAGCTTCCAAAATTACTAATTTCATAAATGAATATGCATGGAAGTGTCAGTAGTCTTAGATTTTTAAAATAATTTTTGCAACTAGCTGTTTGTTAAATTTTACAGATTAATCGGATACAAATCTCATCGAGCCTTAAAAGCATAATCCTTATGTACAGGATTTCCCCAGAACATTATTTCATATCTTATTATTGATCACACATAACCATCGTACGAAGACAGTACAGTTTGGAATTGGCATTTATCAGCCATTTTGGAAAACGTAACATGTAAAGCATACGATTGGTGATTTAATTTTAAACATAAATTGTCAATGTTTGTTTCCTGCTTTCTTTTACTTTTATTTTTTATTTAAACTGCAATCAATATTTAGACCTTACTAATTTGTAGTGCTTTTATTTGACTAGTTTATGTTAATGTCACTAAACTGTGTAACTGTGTTGCGAAATATAATCATTAGGTTAGTTATATCTAAATTTAATTTTTAAATTGTTGCAGTCCTGTCTACATTTTTTTCGATATCAACTTTAAAAATAAAACATTTATTTCAGGTACCACGTAACGAATATAAGAAAACATTGAAAATGACAACTACAAAATCAGACATACATAAACACAAAAAGAATTCACAAAATCAGACATTACCGTAGTCTCTTACGTGCTATATGTAACTTGTCTGTCTCTGCTCGGAAAATAGTTATTTTCACGCCATCCGAGCAAGGCGCGAACCTGCGGGCCAGCAAATTCGCTCTTTTAGATAAAGCCCTCCGCTCACGTTCCAAATCAGCATGATCCCTGAGGTCAGCCGTGACCATACGTCCTAGGTTTTAAACTGATTCACCAATTTTTTACATAGTTGGGGCATATAGCACCGCCGGCCTCAAAGAACATATACTGACTTTTCTTAATAGTCATTCTGAAGTATAATTCTGTCTAGACCGTCGCTCCTATTACGATTTATTCAAGGTCAAATTAAATTGGCTAGCAAACTCCGCAGACGTGATGTGTATTGATATCTAAACATGATAACACAAAAAAAACTATAAAAATTTCATGTTTTTTTTGTAGGGTCACAGTTTTTATGTATTAACTTCACATAATTATGTAATGAGTATTGATATCTATATAAAATAAAAGAAAACAGATTTTCTCTACTCACCCTTAAAGTAACAACTTTATCGCAAGGGCAATTTCAAGTTAATGAAAGACGCACCCAGTAAATGGAAGCTTTGTAGTATGTACATAGTACGCACAAATTATGCGCTATGCAATTATACAATACTAAAAGATCGAGTTTATAAAATGCAAAAATGGTTTTTAAAATCATCAGCAGCTCCAACAGTACTTTCAAATGCTAATCAATTAGTTGATACTTCCTTGCGGAGCAGGACTAGCGATTAGCCAAGCATTTTCATAGTCATGGATAATTTGTATGACTATTTTTTTCAACGTGTTTGGATATTGATATCCATCACGTCTGCAGAGTTCCGCTAGCTAATCAAATTGTCCATGCACATGCCATAGCTGGCGAAATAGTAGTTTACTTGATGTGAAGTAGGCCGCACATTTAGTTAGGTTAAATACTTTCAAATCGTTTCGGAGTTCCGTGAAAATTCCTAGCTGTACTGTACACGTTCAACGCGGCTAGCTTCTGACAGAGTTTGCTTGTCTGTGCACTACGGCCGCTGTATATCCCTTACCAGAGTTTCCTGGTGTGCGTCACGGCCTGTGTATTTCCCGTGCCACTATCAACTTTTGAACTCTTTCTTCATAAAGAAATCGAATTGGGTATGGTTCTTTCTAGAATACGTGGAAAATGTATTCCTATATAACGTCGAAGCCGCCCGAAAATCTCTCAAGAAACTTATTAGTTATTAACCCCTAAAAATACGGGAAAAATACAAGCCGTGCCGCTCACATTGATCTCTACTTTACGGGGTTGTTTGTTTCCAGTAGTGGTAGGCCAACCAACCACTCATAACCACCTCTGCCTTCTGGGATTACAGGCGTGATAGCCTGTAATCCCAGAAGGCAGAGGTGTACAGTAAGCGTTCAAAAGTACATAGGTACGTTAAGAGTCGTATTGCTGTGAACTCACGGTACGACTGTATGTGTTTAAACGACACACACCACAAAGATCGCAGTATTGCACGGCACACACTGACGTAGTCGCGCACTCGCGTCGCACTACACGAAACAAAAATATATTTCCGTCGCTTTTGTTCCACACGCATCATGCGCGTGACCTAGACAGTTTATGGCATTGTTAAAATTCGAGTTAATGAACTGGTAGCAGTAAGCGCCAAGCGTTGGACTGAGAGGCTTTCGGATTAGGTTCGGATCCCATAAGATGCAGCGCAGTTTTATTGCCAATGTTTTATTTTGGTTTGCAATTTTAACAATTTTCTGAAAAAAAAAGCTGCTTTTTTAATATTTTTGTTATTGCAATAAAGGGTTTAGAATAAAAAAAATCGTTACAAGCGATAACAAAAATAAAAACATATTTATTTTGTTACAATATTTTACTACATAACAAACCTTACATGATGTGCAATACTGTGTCAAGAAACTTAGAAGCAATTTGTTTTATTTTGACTGTGAAACGTCCTAAAAATTTGTTAAGTAGATTTATTTCACCAATTCTAAGGTATTACTATACGCAAACGATCTAAAAAAATTTTGGCCGATTATTAATTTACGTGACTGTTTACTTTTACAGGAAGATTTAAATAGATTCTCTGAATATTGTGTAAAAAATAAACTTAAATTGAGCATATCCAAATGCCATTGCATTAGTTTTACTAAAAATAGAAACGTAATTAAATATGCATATTCATTGAACAATATAGATCTAGCAAGAGAAACAGTGGTTCGTGATCTTGGTGTTCTATTAGATAATAAACTCCATCTTGATGCTCATATTGCTAAAATTGTGAACAATGCTTTTCGTATGTACGGTTTTGTGATGAGATCGGCTCAGAAATTTAAACGCCCTGGTACTTTTTTGTACCTATACAAAACTTTGGTCAGGTCTCAGTTGGAGTACGCGGTCCCGGTGTGGAATCCCTTCTATGGAAAATATTCTCATGTGATCGAAAATGTACAACGCAAATTTTTAAAGACTATGCATTTCCGTTGTTTTCGTACGTATGCATCTTACACCGACTTGCTGAATTACTATAAGCTTCAAAGCCTTAAATCTAGACGTATAATGTTGGAATCGATGTTTTTGTTTGATTTATGTAACAACTCATATGATTGTATAGACATAAGCAATAGAATAAGTTATGTAGTACCCAGAACTACTATATGTCGAGGTGTGCGCGTGCGACCGCTTTTTGCAGTAACCTCCTGTCGATCAAACGCAGGATCGCGAGCACCCCTACGACGTCTTACAACTCAATTCAATAAGGTTTTTCGGGATATAGAATTCTTTGCTGTTTCCGCCGGAAAATTTAGAAGTCTTGCACTTAAAATTATAGCAGAATTAAGTACATAAAACCCTAAATCATAATTTCTATTTTCAATATTCTATTAGGTATATCTTCTTATATTTTTATTATATCTTTTTTATATTTTTATTTAACCATACTGTGCATCCAATGTATTCATATCGTATGCCGTTCGTGTTTATTTAACTTTTTTGTATTATGTGGAAAATGTTGTTGGTTATACATTTATGCTCCCATTTTAGTTTTAAGTTCTATACCATACATTTTAATGTGTAACCGTTTATTTTCCCAAATAAAAAAAAAAAAAAAAACCGAAACTAAAATGTTATTGTTTATTACGAAATTGTTTGCTGGGTTTCGGTGATGCAACCTTAATAGCGTGGAGTATACGGCGAACAGTTTTTAATGACGTGTTGAATAATTTAGCAAAATGTCCTGTTGGTAACAAAATGGTTTCACCATTTGTTTCATATTTATTCACCATGTGAAGTCTCATTTAAAAAAGTCTTCCACTTCATAAACAAGCGCTCCGACTAGCAAGGATTTCCTCTTCCTCACATCTCTTAACCCACAGACTCACAGTATTTCTCTAGAACAAAGAATGTAATACGATATGTAATATATCTATAAGCAAAATACTATAATAATAATTATTATTTATTTCGTTCTTTCCACAAATTACAAATATGGTATTTAATAGTCTACAGACACAGTTTCATAATTATTTGTGGAAGAGTGGTGCCTAAACTAAGTTTTTTTAGAAAACCTGTATGTCAGGTCACCAGGCCCCCTAATCAAAGTTTCACATTATTTTTGTTGCACTGGAGACGATCTGATTCGTATATCTTATAGAAATAAAAACATAACACATTATAATATTGCAATACTGCTCATTAAACATGATTTATTAAATTAGTGAAATAAATTAATTTATTAAGAATACATGCAAGGGAGGATGTATGTGAATGTGTATGAACGCGTGTGGGTGAGTGTGTGAGATGTGGAGTGAGTATGTGTGTGGTTTGGGGTGCTTGGATGAGTGTTGCAAAGGGATTTTTGTCAAATTTAATGTCAAGATATAGTTTTAAAAACATCTTCAATTCGTTTATAATCTAATGTAATATGCCAGTCAGTTATTTTCCTTTTAAAAGCTGCTTTGTTTAGGTTACGAACAGAGAGTAAATCATTTAGTCTGTTATATACAGCATGTAACGAAAACCCTGTCCGATCCTGAAGGGTATTATTTGGTATCGTAGTGCGTACACAAATACGTAATCATTTAATGGATACGAGATAATTATTTTTCCCCAATGAAAACAATTAATTTAAAAAAATAAAAATAATCATACCAAAGGCAACACTGATCGCTCGACAGGGTTCACCAGAGATCACCTACAGTTTCGTGTCAAAGAAGCCGCCTGAGCGCGGCGGTCCTTTGTCGCCTGCCGCCAAAGAAACGTAGGACTAAAGAAATCTACGTTAGATATTTTATTGTAGGCTTACGCACAATGACCCCGATTTCTGACCTTCTGTTTATCAAGAAACAATTATTATTGAGTTAATGTGATGTGCTTTTGGCAATGTACCCACTGTAGGTATCAGTTTATTAAAACATTTACTTGTTACATACCTCTATCTATCTAGAACATTAGTACACATTCGACAGATTTTTATTAAATTTGCACGTACTCTTCGCAGCGCACATGTGTACGATTTGAGTGACTCGAAAGCTTCCACAATCCGAGCTGTTACTTCGATTCCCGAATCACACATTCACTCACAAATAAAAATTAACATATTCAAATATTCCTGATTGGTATACGACATTGTTCGCGATACGATAGCGGGACGTGATACGTACGGACATCCGATCGCAAGCTATCTCCACGTGAGACTGGCGAAGTGTCCAAACAAGTAGCGACCAGTCGGCTACATCAAAGGATCGAGGACTCGTTATGAGTACTTACAATGAGGCTAGAGCACGGCGGTGTCCTTTGAAATAAAAATAGGCAAAAAATAAAAGATTTCGCCGGCCGGTGGAGTGTTGTCAACTTATGAAAATTTACCATATTTAGTGTTACATTTCGCATGGTAACTAAAAATAAAAAAAACAATAACTTTTGGTTTTATGAGTTACTTTTTTTTAACTATTTTTTTCTAGTACGTATGTTAAACCAGGAATACGCCTTTTTTGGATCGAACAGGGTTTTTGTTACATATTGTAGAAATGGGCCAAGAAAAGAAAAGAAATTTCGGGCAAATTTGGATTTTACTGATATAGGTTGGCATACATTCCTTCTTCTTCTTCTCATGTCGGAATTATTATCGGTATTTACTATAAAACACAATAATTAAGAAAAAATATTATAAATAACATTACGTTTATAACACTTCACTCATCATTATTTATAGTAAAATATGAAATATTTAAATGATAACACTTACACTTAATCCATTTGTGTGAAATAATTACAAAGTGAGTGTGTGTGCGTGTCTATAGTATAGAAACAACTTATAGAAGAAGGTCGTAAGTGAAACCGATGTGTCAATCTATTGCTTTGTGAGATTGCTTATGGACCTATGAGCGCTACTGTAATTAGGGGCGAGCTTATTGCGATCAACCGGGCACAAATCCAGAATCCGGGCTGCTACTGAGAAATTCTAGAAAGAAAAACCCAATAACACTTTGCCCGACCTGGGTATCGAACCCAGGACCTCATGCTCAGAAGTAGCACTTGTGACCACTAGACAAACGACGCCGTCTTATTATTAGACATATTTATTTATTTGCATTATATATATCATGATGGAAAGTGTAGTTTCTTCCTTGTAAAAAACTCCCATACATCACGATTTATTTTGATGCGACATTCGCCATTATTTGTATAATGGTTTGTTTAATACCCGAACTTAGTTTCGTTATCACTAACGTGAGGCCTGCCGTTCTGTTATATACAAGTCTACTAACCTCTCTGGTCTGTTACGTATGTATGGTCTTGCTGCTAGGAATGTTCTGTTAATCTAATATACGGCCCTGGACGTCGTCCAGTTGGACTGTAGCTCACGGGTCCTACGCTTTACGAGGTAACAATATGGGCCAGTGGTGACACGTTTGGTTATCAGAATAGTTGCTATTATTCAGTATAACTATAAATCACACTTCTATCTGCGTTGGACATAGACATGGCCGCTAACACAAAATATCATTCATATACACCTACATATTATTTTGCACCACTGATGACGTAATTTTAAGTACTCGCAATCCAGTTGTCCATTCCAAGATTGCCTGAAAGAGCTCACAAAAAGCGATAAAGCCGCCCATTGTATGTTTTGAAGTTTATATTTTACTATTTGTGTGATGTATTTTCTGAAGAACAATAAAGTAAATGTAATTAAATATAAATGATGGAGTTTCATGCCCGTTCTTCTCCATAGGTACCTACTACGCTTTGGAATGGGCAGCTAGCTTCATATTTCTGACTGACCGACTCCTTGACAATTCAAAAGTGCCTGTAAATGGTTTAATTGAAATAAATGATTTGAGTTTGAGTTTGAGTTTGAAATACAGAATCGAGAGTGATAGTAATTTTACTGAATGGCATTCTTATCACCACTCTCTAGACACACTTAAATTACTACGCCTTTTTCCAATGAGATTAGGCAGAAACTATGGGAAACTCCTTGCTTTCATCGATTGAAAGTTCTACGCAACTGACTTATAAATAAACCATGCTCAGAAGTAGCGTTTGTGACAACAGAGTATTTATGAAATAATTATTTACACTGAAGAAAATGTATATAAGCTACAAGTGCGGAAAGTAGGTGTATAAGTTGACATGAGTCGGAAAAGATCTTACGCTCGTCTATCATACAAAGTTTTACTATGCATAGTGCGAGGAAAAAAAAAAGATCGTAATATAAATCTAGAGTAATTAATAACGCGTTTAATTAAATATTAGTGGTATATGCATGACAATCTTTACGTAACTAATGTGTAAAAAAAAACTCCAATGATAAAAACTCTTTGCATCGGGCTAACGACTGAGTTAAATTAAAAAAAAACGTAAAGCAAAAAGTTGTTATGTAAAAAACTGGCACTTTCCACACAATTTGGCTGTTAAAAAAATGCTCTTTTCGAGCACATGCGTTGTAAAAATGCAATCTATATACTTTAAACAGTGTAATACCGACAACTCTATAAAACCACGTGTACAACAACATTTTAACTTTTTAACCCCTATACCAAGCTGTCAGTATAAATCTTTCATTACTTGCATGTGCAGTGTTCAGTGGCGTATCTTTCCTGTCTGGCGTTCATTCAGCGCCACCAACCGACTATGCACTGACAAACACTTATAAGCACCACAGAATATGAGTTTTGCGTGATTTTTATTGTTTTATATTTTCAAAATTATTCCTATTCATTTTCTTAGTCCTGACATGTTTTTCTGTGTCTTGGGTTCTTTGGACTAAAAACTGATTGAAATGCAATTTACACTAAGGTGTGTTTTACATTTTCGCTGTCAGTCAGAGTTTGGTCCATATGAGAGCACATATTAATTATTTATTGTTGCTTATTTATTATGTTGAATCTTTGTGATGTGTCAGAGATTTGAAAGTAATATAAAACATGACTATGCACATTCTCATGGAATATTAAATAACCTTTATTTAAATTAAAATGTACGTACATTAAATCCAACGCGAAATCTCGAGATTTGCAGTCAGCGAGCCACTAATTTACGTCTGCCGTACTACCTAATGAGATGTTATTACGGTTCCTGGTAGCCTGGTCAGTGGTGTACTGTAGTACACGTTACATTAACGAATGTTGAATTAGGGAGGAAGATGAACGTGTTTGCAATAAGAAGATCGCAGTCATGATAATAGGAAGATCAGCATGACAAGCGTCAAAAACAGTGGTTTATGAGAAATTTCTGATATAAAGCGGCATTTTTTTTTATTACGACTTAATAAATTGGTTTTGTAACTAATTGTAAAAAAGCAGCTTTTGTAACTCAATGGTACATGGACTTAATTTACTTTCATACAAGATATTTACGTAATTAATATGCTGTAATTATCATCTACCTTGCCCAGTCCATACCAGGTCTGGTCCTAACAGGATGCAGCTGAATACTAGTATTTTACAACCCAGGTACTGGGTATTTGATACCCCTTGGTTAGACTAGTTGTCAGACTTTCGTGCTTCTGACTACCCGTAACGACTGTCAAAGATTTACAGAGGAACTAATAGATGGTCACCCATCCACGGATCGACCCGACTTTGTGGCTTTATTACTTAGCTGCAAGTACCTCATTTATAAGCTCAGTCTTAAAATAACAATAATAATTACTTAAGTAAAAGAGAACATCAATAAAGAGTATAAATAGAAAAAATCAAAAAATTCGTCACCATGCCAAACCAAAAGAGTATAATTATGTACAATAAATTAAATAGAAATCTAAGCATCTATGAATTAAATAACTACAGCTGTAAACAAATTTTACTTAAATATTTATTAACCATTGATTATGCATGCACACACAGAGAATCTACTTGTTGTCTGCAAATATATCCACCAACATACTATTTTACTTTGATTTACCTACGTTTTAATTTAATTTTTGTTTTATACTCACTGTTAATTTTTTATATTAAGTATCTATGCAACTTCTAGCCTGAAACACAGGTTCAACCTAGTTAAGGCAGATTAGCAACTGTGCTCTTTTTAATTATTATGGTTTTTATTGTATAT
Source organism: Dasypolia templi (assembly GCA_963555695.1). Classification (NCBI taxonomy): domain Eukaryota; kingdom Metazoa; phylum Arthropoda; class Insecta; order Lepidoptera; family Noctuidae; genus Dasypolia; species Dasypolia templi. The sequence continues at coordinate 24,884,542 of OY743138.1, forward strand.
GTGTCCCTTTTTTTTAAAATAAACGATTTTATTATTATTATTATAATGAGATTAAAAACAAAAACACGAAATAGTTAATCACATGACACCTGACACATTAAGCTTTGCCCACACTACAACACATTTACATCGGCATAGCACTCGGTATCATTTCGAACTACAATTATTATCAAAGTAACATGATTTGTGCCGTAGGAGACAAGGCTTAACATTGTAATTTGATGTGTGTCTTTGGCAAAGATGGATGGAATGGACCTTATGTATCCGCATGCAAAGACTCTTTGCATCCGGATACATGAGGTCCATTACGGAAATTAATAATCCATTAACGGGCACTTTGTTGTAAACGAGTATGCAGCCTTGCTTAATCATTACGCTTTGATTATGGAATTTATGATTAATTATAATATTACGACCTTTCAAATTCACGAACATGTAATTTTTTTTGTAATGCACACTTGCAGGTAGGAAAAAAACTAACTGACACGGAATTTTCAAACTAAGACAGCCTTATTTATAAAAATCTCCCTAACCATTTGTTAGCCACTGCTTAGCTAACCAATTAGTTAGCTCTAAATCAATGTTTAACTTTTCTTTACTTATAAACGCTAGTTAGCGGGTGATTAGTAGAGAAACGGAATAGAGGTGAAATTATGTATTCAACACAGATTATAATCAAAATAGTCGATTAGAAAACAGAATTTCAAGAATAAAGTTGTCAAATCCACGATTTTTGTATCTGTCGTGACTTTAACAGACGTTTGTCAAAAATTACATCGAAAAATTTTAATTTTAAAATAATTATTATTTACGTTACTTCATTGTATTTCATTAATAATAATTAGCTACAATAATTGGAGTAAACTGGAAAAGGTATTTAGCCCTGAATTTATATACACTTACTAATATAAACTAACCAAATTAATGTAAAACTGATGTAACATCAATAGCCGATTATGGCTATGTTTTTTTCATGTCCTAGCTTGAATATACTCTTTTGGAAATGTATGTAGGTACTTGTGTCTATTATATATTACTTCCTAATTCCTATCACTGTTGCAACAGGGTTTCAGTGTCTTTTAATAACAATTATTATACTCGTTTACAGGTACAAGTTTGACTGCTGCTATGAAAGCCACTATTAGCACCTAGCACCAATACTATTCAACCGCAAAGACGGGGAAGGGAGGAGATCATTAGGGCTGAGGCTACGTGGAATTGATGAGAAATGAGAGTGGCATGAGAAAAGAATGGCACAGTCCATGTCTTTGTAAGAAGAATATTGGAAATCAAAAATAGGGAATTTATAACAAAAATATTACTTTATTAAATATCAAAATAAATAGTTTATACAAATGTCTCTTGTTATTTGTGTGCTACGTGGCTATTCTTATAGTTTATGGCCTTAGAACTGGCGTCATAAGATTAAGGGCACATGGGATATCACATTGGATAATAACTATCTCCTATGAGCTTCCTCACAAACTCATACCCTTAAAACCTCATGAATAGGTACCTACTGAGCCTACTCCTGTTTGAGTTTTCAATATAAATCCTTTCATCATGTGTACTTCGAATGAATAAAATGTAATGTAGAAAATCATTCTCGTAACGGATTTTAACGAGCTTCGTAGGTCTTCCTTGGTCTACTTCCCGCTGGCGTTTAAAAATGATTAAAAAAAAATCTGCGTCGTTCTGAAAGGTCGTAAAAGATTGTCGAATTCCATATTTACTAAGGCACAGCTCGATATTAGGAACAAAATAACCTCGAGGCAAACAATAATCCTACTGAATCGATCAGCTGACTTAAGTAAAAACCGCCATATTCCCTCTTAGCATCCTCTTAACAAGCTACCGATGGTGTTTAAATTTGACAGCTACTAATCAATTGGTTAGCGAACTCTTAGCGCTAAACAGCGTTTATGAATAAGAATTTGGCTAAACATTTGCTTAGCAATTGATTAAAATTTAAGAGACGTTTATGAATAAGACTGATGTTTGCAGAATAGACATACATAAAATAATATCCGATGCTGCCAAGCCCTACTGCGGTGCATAATGAGGTCAGAGTTTTTCCATCTGGAATTTCTCAGCAGATGCGACGCACGCTTATTAGTGTTGTTTGTTCATTACAAAAGTATTCATTTTTCCACTCAGCTATCGGCAAATTGTTTTTGTTTATTGTCATTTGACAGGTCGCAACACAAAGCAATTTGTATTGTCTTTGGGCCTAAAATCGAGAAATGGACAAAATAGTCTAACTTTTTATTTCATGAATACGAGGTGTCTGGCTATTTTGTATGTGTGTATTTTATTTGTTGTAGGTATTGTGCGTGTTCTTTTTTTTTCAGCCCGAAGCCTGGATCAATGCCCGGATGATGGCAATAGGCTCGCCCCTATTACATGAGCCTTGCCATTACTTGCGAAATGTGGGTATACTATAGGTACACCTGCTTAACGCTCCAGGGAATACATGATGTTATGTTATTATATTAGGGTAAGCTAGCAGAATAAAAACTTGTATGAACAAAGCCATGATATTAATTCAATAAACATTTTGTATATACTTTATTCTATATGAATCTAGCTATCCACTGCATGCAATATGCATGTTGCATAGTCGATATTCAGTGAGTCCATACAAATGAGTCTACTTATGTATAAACTGATAGCTCGCCAAACATATTGTGTATACTTATCTTAATCGACAGATCTTGCAGCTACAGACTCTTTGAATAAAGTGAACAAAACGATTGTATTCCGCGAACGGGTAGGCAGAACTGTACATTCACAAGTCCTATATTATTCGGGCGAGTATTTATTGGGCGTAAATCCAGTCTTCAGGCTCTAACACACGCCTTCCTCCCATGGGGGTAGGCAATAACTACAAAACGCCACCTACTACGATTCTTACATCCTCCTTTTCCTTTACTCAAATACGGGATTTAAAAAAACCAGTTAACTCTTTGCCTGAACCCAGTACCTACCAACCTACCTTCGTTCAGCAGTCGCGTTGACTATGCGACCATAAGACGCACAAAGAGATCAAACAACACTTCCGTATCTACTATAAAATCCATTCGTATAAAAACAAAAGCAACAAAATATCGCAACGACCACAATTAATTTTATGAAAACTAACACGAAAGTATTCCATTTTCTCTACCGTAAAAACATAACTATCAGATAATTTTAATTGTCCGAGTCCATTGTGAAATTTCCACAAAAAGTTCAAATAGATTTTCAAGCGAACGCGGCGCGGCAGCGCTCCGTAGCCGTTTTGCATTGTTAGATAAATTCCTCGCGCCGATGCCTTAAGTTCCTTAGTTCTTCCTCGCCATTTCTTTTACTAATTATTGCTCTGCAGAGGCGGTACTGCGGGAAATGGGCGTAATAAGATCTTTTGTAATCCCATTTATTAATTTTCGTCTCTCATTATTCTCTTCCTTTACAACGGCGCCGGCGGCTGGTTCTAAACAACCGTCGTGTCGGTCGTGTTGGCTGTGTCGGTGAAAATAATTATATTTCGAAAAGATTTCCATGTTACCCGGATACGATGTTTCGTTTTTAAGCAGTGTTGTTTGCGAGTAGCAAATTGTTATTTTATTAGTACTTGTGCAGATGATCGACTATGTACATACTATAAAGCTAACATTTACTGGATACGTCTTTCATTGACTTGAATGTGCCCTGGCAGCTGAGAGTACGAGTATGTCATGCTCGCTCGAATGTTTCGCTTATGGTGGCGCGTGTGTTGGATAATTTAGCTCCCTTCAAAAGTTGAGTTGAATGGTCCTGGTTGAGCTGAGTTGAATCCATGCGTCATGTTCGTGAACGGATGCCGTCAGTAGGGACTGGGCATCTCTTAGCTGCCACGGCGTATTTAAATTAAATTTTGTTTTTCAATTGTTTTCATCTTTATATTACGGACGCTTCTAACGTTCTGCATCGTTCTCACATGCATAATTTCAACATGAATAATGTTACCAATATACTGTAACCATAGTTTGATTTAAAAGAGAGTCCATGGAGTTTCTTGCCCGTTCTTCTATATAGGTATCTACTAAGCTTTGGAATGGGAAACTAGCTTAATTTTCTGACCGACCGACCTTGACAATTCAAAAGTGCCTGTAATTGATTTATTTGAAATAAATGCTTTGAGTTTGAGTTTGATATTGATCGTTTGACACTTATTGAGAATATGTGTTTTTGTTTCTTGAAAACTATTTTGGATCGATTTAACTATTCATTGCCAATTACAGGCCTATCTCTTTAGCTACGGCAGTAGGTAAGGTACTTGATGGTCTGCTTAAGCGTCAGCTTAATAGCCACTTAATATTGAACGATGCGCAGTTTGGCTTCAGAAGTTAACTGTCGACCGAGAGTGCTATACTGGCGCTCAAGCAGACTGTAAGGTATTATACTGCCTTTCTTGACTTTTCCAAGACTTTTGACTTTGTACCCTACAAGAAGCTATGTTCTAAGATCCATAGTTTGAATTTGCCTACAGAGCTAGTTAACTTGTTGAAGTTCTGGTATAGCTCGCAAACCAATCATGACAGGTGGAATAATGTGTATTTCGAGCCGTATTTGATGAACGTGGAGTGAGCTGGAGTGATATGCTGTACCTGTACGTACGTGAATGATCTGATTGTTGGGCTCAGAAGAACCAATTTCAGCTGTTCAATAGATGGTGTCTTGAGCTATGCGGACGATATGGCGCTGCTGCGCCCATCAAGCAGTGCGCTCCGCAAATTGCTTGTTGTATGTGAGTCTTAAGCGGCGACGCACTTGCTTACATACAATGTCAAGAAACCACAAATGGTTGTTTTCTATAACTAACATGCATCGTTAGGTAACGTTCCTCCAGTCAATATAAGCGGAACACCATTGCAGGGTGTTGCTCAGGTGAAGTACCAGGGACATGTGGTCACGAAAGACTTATCTGATGACGCAGATTTGGACAGGAAGCGTAGACGGTCCCGTGCAATATGCTAGCCCGTAGGTTGGCACGATGAAGTATGGATGTGAAGTCGTATCTTTTAAGGCTTACTGCCGCGAAGCCGAAGCCCGTGATGACGATTTTCATGCCATAGTGAGGAAGGTGGCGGCGTCAATAATGGGTAGCAACAACAGCATCCTAAACACATTGTGCGATAAGGTGGACAGCCCCTTTATTATGCACTGGGCGCAGAGGCACGTGCCAACATGTGTCACACCACGTTTGGTGTGCTCGAACGCTGACGGCGCATATTCCGGCGACGAAAATTGTATCCCTTTGAGCAGATTTTCTATTTACGGATATAATAAACACATTAAAAATAAAAATAAATTATTTCAGGTCCTTGACCCATATAAGATACAAAAACAATTGTTATAGTGTAATTTTATAAAGTATTTGAGTGATAAATAATTAAATGACTGATGAATTCATGATGAAAGCTAATGAAATGACGTAAAAATATAACAGCACAACAGATAAATTTCAGATCAAATCAATTCATGTCTAAAACACAAATAAAATAATAAAAAAAACAGTAAAATGAATTAAATTATGTAAATGAGATTATGGGGGTATAGGGGGGGGGGTGGGGTCTGTCGGACTATTACCGACTAAAAACCAACCCGGTGTTCCATCACTCACCTGCGCCGGGGTCGCGGGAACATGTGATTCTTCCGCAACCGAGGCTGGTGCCGGCCCGCTTGCGCGGGCCCCGTCTCGGGCGGGGGGAGTGAGGTGTACTCCCCCCGCAACGTCGGTGAGCGGCGCCTGCGGGCCCTCCTCCGACCGGCCGGTGCGTTTGCTGCGGGCCGGGTCGAGAGTCGAAATCTCTCTCTCCCTTTCCGCAGCCTCCTTCTCCGAGATGACCGTTTAGCAAAAGGAGACCACTGCATCCCAGGACTCTGCCCCGCCGACCATCGCGTTCATGGCCGGCAGCGACAGGTCGTTGCCTACTTCAGTGATGAGGGCACGGCGCGGCTTCTCCCAAGCGGCACACTCTGCCAGAGTGTGCCACGCCGTGTCCTCCCCCCTGCAGTCGACGCAGTGGTGACACCGGACCAGTAATATGCCTGCCACAACATCGTCAGGACAGTATTGGAGCTAGCCCGCACCCTGCGCAACAAGGACGCGCACCGCTTGCGCATGGTGGCGTGGAAACAGTCGGTGTGCGCTTCCACAAATAATACCCGAGGCGCTGCAGATTGGACATGAAGGGCACTGTTACAGCTTGTGAGTTACATGCCCATAGGCTGCACGAGTATAGGGAGGTGCAGAAAGCTTTGAAAAGTGTGATTTTAACCTGATTTGAACAACGTGCATAATAAGAAGTCACACGGTGCTAGGTCAGGGCTGTAAGAAAGGTGATCCAGGTGTTTAATCGGTGTGCTTTCCAGGAAGTCCCTCGTTTCGAGCGCGGTGTGCAATGGCGCGTTGTTGTGACTTCTGCCAAGAATTTGGTAGTATACCATACAGCGTTGATACTTCTTTGGTTCCGCAAAGGAATTGACACTAAGTAGCTAGTCAAATTGAAAAACCTCGCAATCAAAATCTTCCCGCGATTCTAGATCTATTCACTTTGGCAGGCGTAGATTCGTTTTGAAACACCCAAACCGTCCACTGGCGCTTCGTTTCTGGATCGTATTGATAAATCCAAGACTCATCACCTGTAATGATGTCGTAAACACGCCGAGACGAGCCTGCTTCAAATTTGTTTATCATATCACGGCACCATTCCACCTGGGTCTGCTTCTGAGCATCGGTGAGGGTGTGCGGCACCCAGCGTGAAATTATCCTCCTCACGCGAAGATGCATGTGTAGAATTTCGTGAAGGCTTCCCGATTCAACCTGCAGTATGTAATGAATCTCTTTATCCGTAATTAGCCTATTGTCTTGGATTAAATTTCGTTTTCTTCCCTACTTTCTTCATCCCCCAAAGTTAGTCGACTGCGCTTGAATCCGTTATACCAACGATACACGGTTGCCTTACCTTCATCCATGAATGCCATTTGAAGTCTATCGTACGATTCGTCCAGTTTCAGGCGACACTTGAAATCGTAAAAAATTATGGCGCGAAAATGTTCCCGGCGCATATTTTTTTTTTTATGAGACACGATAATTTAAATTAGCTCACAAACAATGTGGAGAGAAATTCTGAAATAAGAACGTACCTATTTTAACTTACAAATAATCATATTTTCAAAATAGACTGTAACTGGCCAGTCTCTCATACACAAAACCTTTTTTCGCTATACTTTCTGAGTGGCCTGATACTACCACTCAGAAAGTATAGCGAAAAAAAGGTTTTGTGGAAAAAATGGATTGTGTGTACTTTTATGTGTGGTCCGCAATATACCTAATATTATTAACTGTCGTCGACTTAAAATAAATTAATCAGTCATTAACTAATTGATCGGGCCGATCCTAACAGCCGGAAACCGACCTTAACCTCTCAGTACTCTTTTAACATAATTAGGTAAAACTAAAATGATATTAGCAAAAGGTATTTCAGAAACAGTTTTTACTTGATGTGTGAATACTTAACTCACACACTGACCTATTTATTGTTAACATTTTAGGAAAATACTTAGACTTTGTCACATGTAAATATAACATATCAACCAAATTGTAATGTTCTCAATCTGTCGTATGTTTAACTGACAGCGTTCACTTTGTGTGTGTGTGTCGAATAAAGTTAATGATATAATAATTTTGAAGCGATATCTCTGAATGCTAAAGTAAGTAGGTAATCTTTATGCAGTATTCATTAGACTCAAGTATCTAATAATATCTCTAGACAATCAGACATATCTAGTCCCCAATTAGTTCCCAAATATGTCTCTAACCACTCAGACATTATTCGACCAAATCCAAATTACATTACGACTACTCTGTCTGTAACTAAAGTGAAACTTCAGATACAAAGCACAATCCACCGCTATCATTGTAAGCGACTAATTACAGATAAACTTCACCTATCTTATGTCTCACTAATCTACAGTATTCGCTACTTAAGGCTCAAGGCGGTGCGGTTTGGTTGATAGGTACTGAATTTACTTTGTATAATCGTAAATTTGGAGACTGTAAATAAGTTTGTTTGATGTTAATTTTAATAGAGTTTCGTCGAAATTGGTTTCTTATTTTCATAAACCTGATCGTTGCTAATCACAACATTTTGTGCCAGTGTTTGCATTTAATTATAAGTTTGACTGTGAGTTTTGCCGAGTAGATGTGTCACGTGAACTCAAATGATAAATGGAAATGTTTTAATAAATGTGAATATAGACCTAGATCCCTCCTGTAATGCCCTATTGTTTACTTTGGACCTCAATGAAGACAATTACAATGTGAATTTAACTGTCGCGGATTTTCTTGAAATTGTTTTGCAAAATGATTCCGCTAAAGTTACGATAATATTTTCACTGGGGTCAATTTAATGGAACCCATACATTTAAACTTACAAATACATACAATATCTTATTAAAACCTCCTCTGCAAAACAAACCACCTCTCTCTTTTCACCTACAAAAAAATCACATACTCGTAATGACCATGATATTTATGTTCAACCGTAAAGAGATTTAAACCAACAATTCGCGTATCATTTCCTCTCCACCACCGAAATGAAAAGAGAATGAAAACGCCTATACATTACCGTAAGTGCCAATTAATTCATGTGAGTAAAATGTAATGTACCTAATTATCTGGATTGTCTCGGTTGCTTTGAACTGCCGCCTCAAATTGGAACGTGGGTTTTGAGGTAAAATAAATAACAAACTCCATTCAGAATCCATCCATCCATTGAATGAATGAAGAATGAATGAAGGAAAAATAATTAGATGGTTTTGATTTAAAATAAATTGTACCAATTATTTTGTAAAAAGTATGTTAAAGATCGCATTAAGTGGAGTTCTATAGTTTCTGCCTACCCCATGTATAAAAGGCGTGTGTTAATGTATGTATGTACCTATAAAAAAGGCGAGGGTATAAAAATGTGTATTTGGCAAAAAAAATATACAATGAACGCATTATTTGTGGCATTTACTTGTGGTGCTCCCTTGGCAGTCACTAAAGTATTCATGCAATAAAACCGGGCAAAGCTTTGCGAATGAAGAATAAATTAAGGGACTACGAATTGATAACACGCGATAAAAAGAGAGAAAACATATAAAGAGGCAGGTAGGTTCGACGCGGTTTGCAGTCTGAACAACAACATAGCACTATCACATCAGTAACCAACACCTTGCACGTACACATGTTTCACAAACAAAATGTGTAACACTGAATTTTTTTTCTGTTCAATGGTCGAATGACACGCAAGTAACAAGCGTTGGAGACTACTGAACTTCATATTAAACTAAAAGTTAAGATACACCATGCAGTACTTCAATTCAAATGAAACATTAAATCAGAACACGCACACACACACATCACATTATACATGTAAATAAAGGTGAATAGACATGGCAATTATTTTAGTGGTACATCGGTATACCGGTCGAAAACGAAGCGGTTTGTTAATTTCCTACAGGTATACATAGGTCACTCAGAAAGTGTTGCGAAAGAAAGATTTTATGTATGAGACTGGCCAGGTACAGTCTATTTGGATAATATGATTATTTGTAAGTAAAAATAGGTACGTTCCAATTTCAAAATTTCCCTCCACATTGTTTGCGAGCCAATTTAAATTTTCATGTTTCAAAAAAAAAAAATGTATCTGTGCCGGGAACATTTTCGCGCTATGATTTTTTACGATTTCAAGTGTCGCCTGAAACCGACTGTCAGATGGCTTTCATGGATGAAGGCCCTTCTAAGTCAACCGTGTATCGTTGGTATAACGAATTCAAGCGCGGTCGACTAACTTTGGGGGATGAAGAAAGTAGGGAAGAAAACCAAAATTAATCTAAGACAATAGGCGAATTACGTATCAAGAGATTCAGCACATACTGCAGGTTGGATCGGGTAGCCTTCACGAAATTCTACACGCGAAGATGCACATCTTTGCGTGAGGAGAATAATTTCCTGCTGGGTGCCGCACAACCTCACCGATGCTCAGAAGTAGGCCCGGGTGGAATGGTGCCGTGATATGATAAACAAATTTGAAGCAGGCTCGTCTCGGCGTTTTTACGACATCATTACAGGTGATGAGTCTTGGATTTATCAATTCGATCAAGAAACGAAGCGCCAGTTGACGGTTTGGGTGTTTAAGATTATCTAGAAGCGGGGGGAAGATTTTCATCTAGCGATGAAAATCTTCCCCCCGCTTTTTCCCCCGGTTTTTCAATTTGACTGGCTACTTGGTGTCAATTCCCTTAAGGAACCAAAGAATCCTCAATGCTGAATAGTATACTACCAAATGCTTGGCAGAAGTTTTCTCTGTTTTGAACAACAAGCGACCAAACACAGGGCTCCGCGGGCTACTGCTCCACCACTACAACGCGCCTTCGCTCACCGCGCTCAAAACGGGGAACTTCCTGCATAGCACGCCGGTCAAAAAATCTTAAAAGATTGAAAAAAAATAAAGAACCTACAGAACATTTTTTTTTTTCGCAAAACTTTCTGTGTGCCCCAAATAATTCATTACAAATCTGAAATATTATGTTCGAAACACTTATCACAGACCAAAATAACCAAATAAATAGGTTAGATTTTTCAACGTGCTGTTACAAATCGTACCCGATGAGGACCAGTCTCAGCTCTCAACATGCCTAGCAAACCCCGTTCTTTCCATTCTAGATTGATGACAGTGTTATACCATCAATTAAAACCTGATGACGAGGCAAAGGTGGCTCGGCACCCCATGGCATACAAGTGGTTAAACCAAGACGAAGAAGTCCACGTTCACACGGACGTAAATATATCGCGCCGGAATTTTATCGCGCACTGCTTAGTTCCGAGAGTTGAAAATCTAACAGTGTGTTTTTCGACGCGCTGTTGACCCGACGCGATGCACTTTATTGTATTCTCAATGCTCGGTTTAACACCGAGAGATGAAAATCCAGTGCGCAATAAAATCCCTCTGTGATATTTTTACCTCCGTGCATACGTCGTTTTATAATAATAATGATTTGAAAACCCTCACTGAGAAAGCGTGATGGGATCAAATGCTAGTTCTTTCTTTCTATTGAAAAGAAGATGCATTTGCTCCGCAGTAAGATGATAAAAGGCCGGTGCAAAAAGAATCCAGGTCAAAATTTATTATGATTATATAACCGTCTCATTTTTTTTACATCCTTCGAAGTTCACTCTTTTTATTTGAAAATTCATAATCTGATAGAAGTCAGTGTCACGGGTAACTCAATTGACATATGCTCAGCAGTTGTCCGGGCCAACGTTTTAAAGTAACCTAATGTGTGCACGCAGACGATATGTGGGGTGACAGGGTTGACCAACGTTTTTAATTAGCAGAATATTATGCCATGTGACGGTATCGGTCGTAATAATTCCGTCTTATGAATATGGAAACCGCATACTCGTGTGGCAGCATTATTAACTGAGAGGTCCCGGAAACATCTGAACGGATTAAGATGTTTGGCACGTGGTGCCCTTAACATTGGACATTGTCATCCTTGTAAGGGGGACCTAACACTTGGGCTACTTAAGAGTTTACAATGTCAAAAACGGCTATTAAAATATCCTACGGTTTTTATTAATGTGTTAATATTACCAGACGAAATTATGAAATAGTAGTGCTAAAATTTTAGTTAAGATTTTCAATAATAACATTGAACACTATTAATGAGAACAGCGAAAAATGTCATAGCTGTTTATGACGTTGTAAACTCTTAAGCTCACGGTTCATTTTTCTAGGAATCAAAAGCTCAATAACACACTGTTATTTACAGATCAGATACAAACATTAGAGTACCAATAACTTATAATATTTTTTCTTCTTACCCAATTTGCTAAAGGATGACTAATAAAATCTTCCAATACGCCAAACAACAATAGAAATACAACCACCACAATAGTAATATATTTCACCCGCCAACCCTGCATGTAATCGACCGAGCGGACGGAGACGTCAATTGGGTTTGGGTTCCCCGCTCGATATGCAGATGGCCCCTCGTTAGTTGGCCCCTCGTTAGTTGTCCGCTCTTATGTACCCACCTTTACAAAGTCGTAGCACCTAATACATTTACTTGGAGCGAAATTGTAACATGCTGTATGTAACTGGCCCAAAAGTGACTGTGGAGTGTGGCTAGTGCTTATTTATGGAATTTGAATATGGAACGAGGAAGGTGGAATTAGAATTTTTGTCTTTGACTGGTCACTGATGTGGGGTTTTTAGAAGCTTTGACACATTCATTGTTCAGTTATTCCCCTTTCTGAGTTTTCTTTAGACCTTTCTGCATAGTGACTTTTAGAGTCTGCCAACGGGCTATGAAGCGAAGTGTACTAGGTGTCAAACTAACATTAGGAACTCTATTCGTTCCAAAACACAAATAGCGGACGCTGGCCACACGGCTGGATTAAAGTGAAACTAGGCTGGTCACATCTGTCACATATCGGAGCAGCAATACGTAAAAACCACCATTCAGAGGATCCCAAATAGCAGGGAACGACAACGAACGACGAGCTGGACCTCTTCTTAGAAGATTGATCGCATATACTTGTAAATGTGGAAAAAGGGAAGGAATGCCTTTCACAAAAACTATTCTCGTTCTAAGCACGTAAGTAGAGGAAGGGTTCCATGTTGCATTAAAAAGTACTGGCTGCATTTAAGACTATTCGTGTTTTGTTTTTATTACGAACCAAGCATGAATTGACTTCGATATGTAACAAAACACCTATTGACGAAATGTCCTCGACGAGCGTACTTAAACCTCGCAGCGTGGTCGAAGAAAAGAAGTAATAATAAAAACCTGTGTTCTTGCTACTTGCACCAATAATAAAATCCTTTAGCTGAATCAGCGTTTATTCCGTAATTTTATTTTGGTATTGGACAAAAACAATATAGTGTTTTTAACATAATTACCTCCGCTAGCTGAGAATATCTTTACTATGCCAACTTGCTGACAATGTTAACTGCTAACTACATTTTCACATAATTTGTTGTTGTAGGAATTCAATTTATTGTTTTAGAGTGGAAGCAACTTTACTTAATTGTTTTATTCTGTGCCAAGTGGATAGTATTTACCAATTTAAAACAAAATAATACTGTTGTTTGAACTCTTGTCAGTGAATCATCCAACAATTTTTTTTTCAAATATCGCAAAAAAATATATTATAGCATGCATTACAAAATTATTTATTTTTAAAACCACACTGTCAAAATAAACCTTTATTATTTACTTCTTAGCCCTTCAAAAGCTCGCACAAGAGCGGATACCCACGTCACACTATAAATCGGATAATTCTGACGTGCCATCAGCTCCGAACGAAATAAGCTTCTTTGTAACGACGGACGCTTAATCCCTAACACGTAACCGAGGTAAAATGAAAAACTAATGGCATCGATCTAGAATATAACCTGATGGTTGATGGTTGCCGAGACTCGAGCTGAATGGCGTGCAATTGGAGAGGCCAGATGTCCAGGAGTGGACTGCTGTAGGCTGATGATGATAAAGAGGGGGTGATGTTGATTACCGTTATTTCGTTGCAGCGCGGATCCAAGCTCTCTGTAGCGATTGCTACATGCCGATTGGTCTATGCAGATAATACATAGGTTATTTTGATTACAAGCCAAATCGAAAATCCCGTTTAAACTTCATTACAGCTAGCTTGCAGTCCTAAAGTAGAAAGTAACACAATTATTTTTATTTTATTTTTTTCTATCAAACGCTTCCTTCGTCACTTCATTCTCGTTTTTATGTGCTCTTGCTTTTATCAGTTTAAAAACGGGTTATAAATTACAGAAATTGTTCTTTAATGATGCGTAGACCCCTCAAAGTGAATTACAATTGCATGAATTACAAAAAACGGAGTCTTGTACTATATAAACTTACTCTCGTACCGCAGTCTTATTTGGAAACCGTGTCGACAATGCAGTACAAATAGATTAAACATTCCTTAGGTGCATTCAGTTACAACGAAATCTGTGTTCGACTCTTTGTTCAAAGACAGAAGTACAACACCGAATATTATACCCCGTGTTTGTGTTGAAACTTTACCTACTGCATCGTTGTCATCATCAATTCATCAAATTTAATTGCTAAGCTGTGGTTCTGGCTTTAGATCAGAGCTCTGCCCCCCGTTTTATAAGTCTAAAAGCTTCCGAGGTGTGAAGTTCATGGCTCACGTCAACTATGCATATGTCGCTCGCAGATTGCGTCATTTTCGTGATTTCGTCATTATCCATACGGTGTCGTCCGTTTGCCTAAAGTTGTTAAGTGAAATGAATAAGGCAAACTGTAAAACGACTAGGCTTTATGTAAAAGTTCTTGAAACCCAATTCATCATTCGAACGCCTTTTAGACGGATAGAAGATAAACTTAAACTCAAAACTCAAAGCATTTATTTCAATTCAAGGCAATTTTGAATTATGAGGGAGTTGGTCAGACAGAAATACGACGCTAGTTCCTCATTCCAAAGGCAAAAAACTCCATGGACATATCATAATAAGATTTTACTAAACTGAGCGCAAGTTTTCCAAGTCCGTAATGGTCAAGTTTCAAGAGCAAGGTTTCGTGATCGACGCAAACAAATGCCTTGGAGAGGTCACAAAAGATTCCTATGGCGTTACGGGCCTCTTCCCACGCGTAAAAAATGCGTTTTAATAAGGTTACACCAGCGTTGGTCGTACAACGTCCTTTGGTGAAACCATACTGTTGATCGTGAAGGATTTTATTACTGTTAAAACGATTGAGCAGCACAGACTTTAATAGGTATTTCCCAAAGACCTTTGTTCAATTTGATTTGATTTTGAGGCTTTTATTTCTGTCATGGGTTTAATATGCTGAAATTTAAATTCAATCGGGCCGGCTGAAACATTCGCTTATCAAATAAAAAGTGAGCGAGGGCGCAGGGGCAGTGGTTTTTAGTGTGACACTGGTAAAGAAATTTACAAATTCTTGAGCAAATTCTTTGCTATCGCAAATGGGACCCCATGACGTCTCCAGTGTAATCAGAATTGTGCTTTTTGTTCCAGTTCGTTTCATTATTGATAATTTTCCAAACAGTCTTTATTTTATTGTCTGCTGATTTTACCTAGTTGCCAATGTATAAGGCTTTAACTGCCTTATAAGTGTTCTTATTTTTTTTAGCCAGTAGCATCAAATGTTTCCGTGTATATATAAGGCTTAAGGCCATACAGCTCGTAAATACTTTCCCTGCTTTTCCTAAGTCTTTTAGTTGCCCAGTCACTAATTAAAAACTTAGGGCTGAGACTTTTAGTGTTCTTCTTAAAATAATTATTGAACTCGGTTTGAACTACCGAAAATAATTCTTAAAACAAAATCTTTACATTGTTCATTGTAATGTCCTGAAAGCTTACAAATTAACAGATCTTTATGATTTGGATTGTATCTGGAGTTTTTGTATCGCTATGTTGGACTCAAAGGTTACGGTTTGACCGCTGTGATTAGAAGGGAAATAATTAACGATAGTTTTGTCTAAATAGTCGCATCAACAAAATACGTTACGAGTATCAATACATGAAGCAGTTGTTGTAGGTAGTCGTTCGGGTTAACGCTGCTTCCCAATTTGGGGGGCCCGAGCGCCGCTTGTAGGCGGCTCTACGTGGGGATCGTGCGATCGATGGCCCTTTACGGGGCCCCGATCTGGGCGGCTGACCTGACGGCCGCCAGCATCTCTGTGCTGCGAAAGCCGCAGAGAGCATTGCTCTCGATCGGGCCGTCAGAGTCTTATGACTCTGACGGCCCGATCGTGCGATACCCCCTTATGGGGGTATCGCACGATCTCCTACGAGGCGGCTTGTGCACTGACCGGATCCCCGCCATGGGACCTAGACGCGAAGGTACTCGCGTCACTTTATCGGTGGCGCGAGGAAGCGAGGGCGCGGGGCGAGCGGCCGATGCAGCGCCATATGGAGCAGCGTCGGTCGCAGCTTCGCGAGGTCCTGGTGGCGGAATGGCGGGACAGGCTTTCACGCCCTACCGCCGGCCTCGTCACCATCGAGGTGGTCCGGCCAGTGCTCGACCTCTGGCTCGGGAGGACGCACGGCTCCCTGTCGTTTCGGGCGACGCAGATGCTCTCGGGGCATGGCTGCTTCGGGAAGTACCTGTGTCGCATAAACAGGGAGCCGGACGCTCGGTGTCACCACTGCGTCGACTGCCGGGAGGACACGGCGTGGCATACGCTGGCAGAGTGTGCCGCTTGGGAGGAGCCGCGCCGTGCCCTCATCTCAGAAGTAGGCAGTGACTTGTCGCTGCCGACCGTAGTGAGTTCGATGGTCGGCAGCGCCGAGTCCTGGGACGCGGTGGTTTCCTTCTGCGAAACAGTCATCTCGCAGAAGGAGGCTGCGGAAAGGGAGAGAGAGATCTCGACTCTCGACCCGGCCCGCAGCAGACGCACCGGGCGTCGGAGGAGGGCGGACAACGCCCTCTTCCGGCCCCCCTAAATGGGTCCAGGGGCGCCGGATTCGGGGACATCCGTCGCCCCCCAACATCAGGACCCGAGAAGGCGGCGCGCGTAGTGTTCCTCGCGCGCCGACCACAGACGTTGCGGGGGGAGTACACCTCACTCCCCCCGCCCGAGACGGGTCCCGCGCAAGCGGGCCGGCATCAGCCGGGGTTGTGGAAGAATAATGTGTTCCCGCGACCCCGGCGTAGGTGTGAGATGGAACACCGGGTTGGTTTTTAGTCGGTAAGAGTCCGACAGACCCCTCCGCCCTCCCCGGGGCGGGGGACATCCATGAGGATTTTCCAACCCGAAAGCAAAAAAGAAATTAAAAAAATTAAAAAAAAATTAAAAAAAAAAGGTAGTCGATCGGGTTGGTTCTACAAACAAATTTGACAAAATGATTTTAACAAATTTAATAATCTACTGGTATTTGAATTATTTTCTAAAATAATTCAAATACTAGATAATGGTGCCCATTCTCTTGTCACTAATGCCTCTTAACTAGACTAAAAACCTCAAAAATTTGGTTTGATCTCAAACGACGATTTCTTATTCTGAAATTGACTAATGCTACACAACTTAACTTTATTTTAGTTTAACAGCATTAAGATGACACTAAGGTATTAATTTAGTGAAAATAGCAATTTTGCTATTCTAAATTTGACGTTTTTGACCTAAAATTTTTATTGTAAAACTAAATCTGAATATGAATCTGACTATCGTCAACCACGATTAAAAACTTGTGGAATAGAATTAGTTGTCGAGAACTAAAACTCACACCAACACCTCGACTTAAGGTGCAAAAATCTAGTGTATCTTTTTTTCTTTTGTTTTGCTTATAGCTCGAAAATGATGTGCCATATCGCATAAATAAAGAAAATTTCGAACAAAAATTTTAGTTTTCCTTGCTGGACTGTCCTACTTTTGAGTCCAGCCGTGTATGGAATTCACCTACTAAACTAGTTTTCATCACGCAAACGCGAAGTCAAATTGTAAATAAATCCGCATACTTGCGTTTTTATGTAGACACAGTATTTATTAGGCTTTTTATTTCCGTGTACACACACGGAAATAAAAAACCTAATAAATACCCGCCCTGTCTACCCTTCTTAGGGCGTTTATTTTTTCGTCGCTACGCAAAATTACCTAGAAAAAAACTTAAATACTTGTAACATAACATCACGCCTTGTTTCCCCGAAGGGTTGGGCATTGGTATACCAGTACACCCACATTTCGCCAGATATGTTTAAGTCCTATGGGGGCGAGCCAATTGCCATCAACCGGGCACAAATCCATACTCCGGGCTGCTACTGAGAAATTCCATATAGAAAAACCCAATAACACGTTGCCCGACCTGGGAATCGAACCCGGTCCGAGGACCTCATGCTCAGCAGTATCGATTGAAACCACTAGACGTACATAAAAGCAGAAGAAGTAGATGTAAGCTGATAATGTCGAGTCTCAGAGAAAGAGCCCACAATTTACTGACAAGGAATGCACGAAATTGGCACGATACACTGTTCATGGAGCAGCATTTAACTGATTGTCTCATAACTAAATACAGGCAGTTTTTTCACTTACAGCCAAAGTTTGAAGAGATATTCATAGGTAATTAAATATATCTAAGTTACTTCAGTAACTTTATCTTGCTATCTTTGTAGTTTTATTCTAAGTCTACATAAATTATATTTGAATATCTGTCTCTGCGAAACCGTCTGTAAAGATTATACCATAATCTTATGAATATTCTCTCGAAACGGTGAAGGAAAACATCGTAAGGAAACCGGCATGTCTTAGAACCAAAAATCGAAGACATGTGACATCTACCACCCCGCACTAGGCCCGCGTGTTGAATTACGGCCCACTCCCTCTAACAGAGAGGAGGCCTGTGTCCCAGCAGTGGGAACATAATAGGCTGATTATGCTATGCTTATGAATACAAATATAATTGTTATTTCACATTTAAGTGAATGATCCTGCCATCTAAGGGATAGTATTACAATACAACCATTTGCATGCATCTGTAAACGTGTGTTGCATAGACTACGTAGATAAACTACATATCAGATGACCCACTCCCAGAAAATGGTTATTATAGATTGGAAGTTTCGAACATGACAATTCATTCTTTTTTTAAATTTAGGTATTCAGTTTTTTCTGGCTCACACAGAAAGCCTCAATTACCCCATTGTACTGTATTCAGATCTCTTTTTTTTTGCTGTTAGCATGATTCCAATGAGCTCATCGGTAACATGATAATTACAGAGAAGTAATGAGAAATATGTAAATGAAACAGAAAATTATACCTTTTCAAGTTTGTAGTTTTTAATTTAGTTTTATATTTATTGACTAGATGCCATTATATGTTGCATTCTCGAAAGAGATTTTCCAATTAATCGGGATAAATATGTGCCTTTCATTGCTTTATTTATTATTCAACACCTGTAAAAAATAACTCATTTAACACATGGTCAACGAAGGCCTTTTAAATAAATTTTTATGTGTTTCACAGGACGGAATTCAAATGAGTAATAACAGATTAAATATTTGCCTTTTTATTTTTACCGAAATACTATTTTTGCTGGAGAATGTTCTTAGTAGTCATTTGCTTCCTTTGTGACTACTCCAAACGCTCTCACTGCATTTTCAGAAGGATAGTTTAAAGAGTTACAATCCAATTTTTGTTTTGAAGTCACAGTTGCCTCCCTACCTTTAACACTCACTAAACGTATTTCTTTAAATTTTTGTATGGTTATTGCAAAAATCTTTGGTGTGGTTACCCTGATGTACAGGCTGAGCGTAAGGGGGAAACCCTTACCTCTTCTTGACTTTTTATTTTTAAGCCATTCGCTGAGTCGAACAGTTCGTCAAAAAATGTAACCGTTACAGCAGTATTTTGGAGAGTAGAGGTAACTCCTCTCATCAGCGTATTGAGCTGGAACAAATGACACTTAAATAAATATTCAAATTGGTATACTATGGTAAGTTAATTGAAATAAATTGATTTTGAGTTATTGTTTGAGGTTAAGGATTTTTTTTCAGAAATACGATATTAAAATTCACAATGATGCGATTAATAACTTTTATGATAACATAGGTACTGCGTGTGAGGTATCTTAAATAAAGTAAGTACGCAAAATTTATTAAATGTTGTTGTATGTCAAAATAAAAAGTCTAGTTTAGTTTTCAAATAATAATCAGCAGATTCACATGAATGTATTTTAAACTATAGTTAATTAAAATATCAGTTCTACCAAGCAGACGGGCAAAATTATGGCCATCATGTTTCCTTTTCCGAGAATAGTTGTGATCATGATTCTGATATTCATCTGAAAAAAGAAATGTATACATTAGTATTCTATTAAATATGGAAAATGATCATTTTGCATGCAGGAGCAGATTGGTCCTGGGGCCGCTTCTGTGGGATATCGGTTACGACTGGGTGCTGCGCGCCGATCTCCCTAGTGGCATCACATCGTGGTTTGCTACGCTGACGACACGCTGGTCCTGGCACAGGGGAGGTCGCACCAGGCGGCGGCCGAGCTAGCGATACTCGGGGTTGCGACAATCGTCGAGAGGATCCGGCAGTTGGGACTCGAAGTGGCCCTGCACAATTCCGAGGCCATGTGTTTTCATGGTCCTCGGAACGCGCCACAGTCGAGTTCCCAGTTAACGGCGGGAGGGGTTCATATCGGCGTCGAGTCTAGGATGAAGTACCGGGGACTCGTCCTCGACAGCCAGTGGAACTTCGTGGAGCATTTCCGACGTTTGGCTCCCAGACTGGAGCGGGCTGGGGCTGCCTTGAGGCGGCTCCTGCCCACTCTAGGGGGTCCAAACGCCTCTTGCCGGAGGCTCTACGCGGGGTCGTGCGGTCCATGGCCCTTTACGGGGCACCGGTGTGGGCGCCTTCTTTGAGGCGCCGACCAGCCCGCCGGTTGAACGCGTCCCAAAGGATCATGGCCGTCCGGCTGGTCCTGGGATACCACACGGTCTCCTGCGAGGCGGCGAGCCTCCTTGCCGGATTTCCGCAATGGGATCTGGAGGCAAAAGCCCTCGCGCACGTATGGGAGTGGCGCGAGGAGGCAAAACGCCTCCTCGCGCCACTCCCGAAAAAGAGGTGTAACGCAATCCGCGCCAATTTCGGCACATTATGTAGTGTGCCGAAATTGGCGCGGATTGCGATTTTAATGATCAATTAATGAATGGAATAATTTGATACACGATTAGTTCGCATATTATATTATTCAAATATACGTTTCAAAAATAAAATAGCTATCGCGATTAAAGTTACGCTTGTGCTTGGGTAAAAAAAGACCGTAATTGTAACCGTCGAACAAGAAACCTGTAACGTCATGTTTAGATTGTCCATAGAGTTTCTTGCCCGTTCTTCTCCATAAGGACCTACCTCGCCTTGGAATGGATAAATAACGTCACTTACTAACTCAAACTGAAGAACTCCTTGAAAATTGTAATTCAATAGTGCCAGCAAATGCTTTAATCGTAATGAATGCTTTGAGCTTGAGTAAAGAGTTGCTTTTTTGCCTTTCAGATAATTCTATTCTACTGTTGAAAATACGGTTCCTTTGAAATAATTTTTTGTTGATTTATCAATGGAACTAAAACATGTGATTGAAAACAAACTATCTACCTATTTACAATCAACGAAAGATTACGCCGGAGACTGGCTGGAGACTACTTCCCTACACAATCGGGGCCATTGTCTCTGATACATTTATTTTTTAGTTTTATTATTACACACAAAAACGGAGCACTGGTGGCCCAGTGGTGACGGCCCCGACTAACGAGTTGTAGGTCGTGAGTTCGAACGTGAGTTCGAACCCAGGCAGACGCTTTACTTTGTGTAAATAATTTCATCACCAGTGCTCTCTAAACGGTGAATGAAAACGTCGTGAGGGAACTGAATGTCTCTCTGATTGACTCTCTAGAGAGGAGGCCTGGGTCCCAGCAGTGGGAACGTTATAGGCTGATAATGTTTATGCTACACAAAAACAACCAATATTATTAACAGTCCTTCCTATAAATAAATACGTCGGTATTGCGTACAAAACATAAATACAATAAAAGGCTTATGAAACAAACAATACGAAAAAAGCAATATTTACGCGTAATCGCATTTAGTAGGGCACGCTGTGGGAGGTCACGATACCTAACGAGGATTGAGGGAGACAGCGATAGGTACTCGCATGTACCTACCTATGTATGTGTTGCTCCCTTAAATTATATTAAATAACGGAACGTGTCGCTACAGAGACACATTATCACGGAATACTCTAATAGAAAGGTGGTTTGTGCCTTTCAGATAATGCTTTGCTACTGTTGAAAATACGGTTCGTTTCAAATACATTTTTGTTTGGACATCATAAATGTGGAAAAGAATGGCTAGGTAGATGTGTACCTATAGTACAACCACATTTCGCCAGTTATGTTGAAGTCCCTTGTCGGGGACTTATGGGGGGGGGGGGGTTGTTACCATCGACATTAATATTTAACATAAACCTGCGGCAAAGAACCTAGAAATAACCGGTAGCTACATGGATCGATGACCTTGAAAAGGTGGCTGGAACAGACTGGATGAGGAAGGAGGAGAACAGGGTGTTTTAGCCTTGGAGAGGCCTATGTCCAGAAGAAAACTTAGATAGGCTGAGTTGATTGATTGACAGCATAGAATACTCCTATACCTTTTCAATTTCCAGCATGTTATTTAAAAGGCAATAATAATAACCCCACCGCCGTACCTCTAGGTTGACGTTGTGGTGAGGCTTGAGCGCTCCGAACTCCAGGACTGTGCGGGTAGTTTACTTTGCCGGACCAGGTCTAGGTTGAGGAGCCAGACCAAAAGACATTCAAAATACCACAGGGCAGTGTGGCGATCTGCTGACCAGTTGCGACCCCACGGACTATATGTCCCGGGATTTTTATTTTTCCTCACAATTTTCTTGCCTTTATTGGCCGGCTTTTTTTTTTTTTTTTTTTTGGGTGGGAAATCATCAAATGACTTCTCCCGCTCTGGGTGGAGCGGGAGGGCGTGTCAGACTTTTACTGACTAAAACCCACCCGTGTTCCTTCAGTTGCCTGTGCCAGGGCCACGGTTTTCTCTGTGGAATAACCCGCGACCCTGAGGCGTCGGCCCTATCGGACCCCGTCATTTTGTGCTGACATCTCTTTGAGGCGCGCGTGGAACACAACGCGCCGTCGACCCGGGCCTGGTCCTTACCGGACGGCGAGCTACCCATTGCTCGCCATCCGCAAGCCCGCGCCTACGGTGGCCGGGAATCTGCAGGCGACTCCCGACGCCCAGGGCGTCTCCTGCGGCGGCTAGTGGGGGCGTGAGGGCGCAATGCTCTCTCCCTCACCCGCTCCGCCTCCTCCTTCGCGAGCATTACTGCTTCGCAGAAGGAGGTGACGGCTTTCCATTCCCTCTCGCTCCGTACCATGGCCTGGACCAGGGCCGGACGCGAGAGATCGCCGCCGCCAATCGCCCTCGCGAGGACACTGCGGTGATCCGCCCAAGCTGGGCATACCTCCACCGTATGCTCCACCGTGTCCTCCGGGCGATCCACGCAATGGTGACACCCGGGCGTTTCCTCCCGTCTTATGCGAAACAGGAACCTCCCGAAACAACCGTGTCCGGTGAGGACCTGTGTCAGGCGGAAGGTGAGGACGCCGTGGCGCCTCTCTAACCACTCCTCAAAGAGGGGACTTACCGCCGCTATTGTGGCGTGTTATTGGCCGGCTTGAGGGGAGAGTCGCAAGAGCACACGTAATCGGAGGTAGGACGTATTCCTGCTGATCTTGACCATTTCCCGGGGTCTGGGATTGTTCTGATGGCCGTGGGATACCTCTCCACTCCTCAAGCACATCAGGACAGGTTGCCCCCTTGTCGCTACGTCACTATGCGCTAGCGACAGTTTCCGGGAGCCCATTATTGAGTGCGCAGGTCACCCTCTGCGAGTTTTACTATGTATATGAAATAGCATTGGTCAGGCAGGAGACATAGTTCTTTCACAGTTCTTGGTAGCCAATCCACTATAGCCACCTAAACCCATAGCCCAATATGTTTTCTTTCCATGTTCTGCAATAGTCCTACACCAAGCAGGTGTAATCCTTGGGTTCACTTACGAAGTGCATACAGAGATAATCGTTCTAAATGACTCATGGGCCCCTGCAAGTCAGCTTCGGCTCCTCGTGAGCCTTCCAAAGGACCGGGATCCATGCTCCTGAGGTTGCACAAAAAAAAACGCTTATTTGGTGTCAATGAAATATTGTCCTACATAGTTTTATTAACTACGATAAAATTGTGTTAAAAAGTAGACGGCTACAACTATATGAACTCCTGAATTGTTAACTAGGTAAAAACCTGTATTGTATTTCACTTCCTTGGTTAAAAGGTGTAAACTCAAAAAAATCACGTCTATGATAACTCCTAAATTAAATGACTAAGGTCTGATTTCACCAATTAAATTGAACCAGATCAGTACATAAACTCCGTTTAAGAGCTGTCAGCGTCATTATTTTCTATGGAATATTGACACTGACAGCTATTGAACGCGTTTTAGATGTGCTGAACGCGTTTAGTTTTATTGGTGAAATCCACCCTAAGGCCGAATTTGGTACTGAACGCGATCAGCACATTAAGTACGTTTTAGAGATGTCAGTGTATTTATTTTCTGAGGAATATTAACATTGACAGCTCTTGAACGCGTTTTAGACGTGCTGATCGCGGTCAGTTTCAGTGGTGAAATTGGCACTTGGACTTACTACCTTGGGACTTATATTAATTTTCGATCCCTCGAAGAAACCAAATCTAAGGAGGGAGCAAAATTAAGTCAGCTATCTATTAAGACGCCAATTTAAAATGCAAGACGCAATAACAAGACACAGCGATCAAAAATCGATCGTGTGACTAAACCCTTACTTGCCGTGCACACGATATGCTTAAATTGGGGTGAACAGTTACATGATTTGTGATCCAAGTAAACGCGGAATCATTTTCCATTTATATGGTATATTTTTAAAAGCAACATTGGGGACGCCGCTTTGCGTTTCGTTGTTCATAATTCGTAAGCAATTTGCTATATTTGTAGTTAAAACGAAAATATTTAAATCCAGTGTTTTGTGGCAGGAATTTGTGAATAAAAACCTAAATTTATTGTTCTTCAGCTCAAAGTTTTTGTAAAAATATCAACGACCCTATTTAATATCCTTGATTATGATGTAAATCACGATTGATTTTGTCTCGTGGTAATTCAGTTCGGATCGGGCAAACCGCTAATTCGTGTGAAGTGTCCTGAGAGTGACAGCCACGAATACATTTGACAACGTTGAACGTAATATAACCATAGTATAATTTGCTGATCGTATAACTCGGATATTATTTATTTATTTTATAAGCGCACCCACATTTTAGATGTATTCGAGATTTATCACAACATCGAGATTGCTGAGCTAGTTCAGTTGAATATGAATGTATTATATCACATGCACTTTACGAAATAAATTTTCAAATTAATAGTGAAAACTTCATCAACACCCATTGTGTATCTTAGAAAAACTGAGGGAACACTCACACATACACAAAAAGCGACTTTGATTTATAAGTTTTCTATCTGGATTTTAATAGAACATCGTGCTTGTTGTTTTACAGTTAATGTAGGTATGCAATTAAACCAATTCTTTATTCGACACTATCTAAATGGAATTTATTTTAAAAAGCAGCTTCCTGAAAATCATCGCCATAATTATGAATATACACAACATACATTACAGTTACTGGAAAAGCTATTACTGCTTTGCACCTTCCGGTATGGGTTAGTTAAAAAAAAATATATAATCGTTTTTGTTATTTCAATAACCCACTGAAAAAATCTACAGTATGTGTCATGTCAGGACTGAAAATCGTCGCTCCTTTGTGTCCGAAATATGACATTGTTCTTTAATTACAAAGCTTCAAAGGAAACACGTGGGTCAGAGGCTGCGTATCAAAATTAAATACCGCAATTATTACAACCAGCGGCCGCCAAGTTCAGATATCGCGATATTTTTTTACGCTGGATATGAGAAGAGTAATTCTCCACAATAAGAAAATTTAAAGCTAAACGTGCATTAAAAAAAAAACACCGTATAGGACGAATCATTCAATAAATACTCACGATAAAATAAATCAGGATGAAAAAGCAAAAACCACCCTTTATTACCACTTAATAATTATTTTGGTATAGGTAAGTTGGTCCAACAATGTATGTCGGCCGTCATTAACACTCGTCCTCCGCGAACACGAGTAGTGTGAGAACATAAAATATTAGTGTAATAATCCTATTTTCTTTTATATTCGTACAACAGAATGTTTGGCTTTCCTACCTAAATATAAGTCTGAGAACAATGTTTGGGGCCACTCATAAATACGAAATGTTGCTGAGATATCCGAAGATTTCGCGCGATGAAAGATTGGGGTTTGTAAAGGCCTAAAAAGTAATGAAAATAAATTGATCAGCTTTAATTTATAACATAAATAAAGCTTCCAAATACGTGCCGAAACCGTCGAGCCCATCAGCCACGAGGCCGTAGCCTCATAGCATAGCGCCTGCTACGACGTAGCTTAGCCACGGGTGAGTTTTTTTTCATGAACTGGATTTGAGCGCAGTGCTTAGCGCCAAGAGTTGAAAATCCGACAGTGTGTGTTGTTTGACGCTGGGTTTTTAATGCTCGGCTCAACACCGAGTGTTGAAAATCCATCCAAAATCAACCGTGCGTACCTGGGCTTATCTGTAGCGTGGCAAGAGGCGCGGTTCTTCAATAACGTATTATAAATTAAAATCGCTTTTCGTGTCTGTCTGTGTAACCGCGCCTCTTCTTCCAAACTTCAGTTAAACTACGCTTCCCATTTTGATGCGGTTTTCGGCATCATTTAGAGAATCTAAATACTCTATTTTTTTCTTCTTTTAATACATAACACAAATAAACCTTCTGGAATAATCCGAAAGGTTTATTTGTGTAATATATTTATTAATGTTAAACTTACTTTTTTTTAATCTTGATGTTTTGTCAAGTTGTAAAAACCTTAAAGTTATAATATAAAATAGTAAATTGACTCAATGATATCAATTTTACTATAAAAAAAATCTTCTAACCCATTTTGCATTTATCAGTTGTCAATAAAAAATTTACACGCGTAACACGCTTTTCCAAGACGTGAATTTTTCACGCTTTATTGAAGCGCTCTGTCTACAATATCTTGATTTTTCTCTTGTTTGCCTCAGCGGAAATTGTAAAAAGGGCTTCAGCAAATATTTTGTTGGTGCTAAAACAACAGACTTTGCCTTTTATTATGTAAATCTGTGTGTAGAGTTAAATTGCAGACAGCTTTGTGTTGCGACTGAAACGTTTGAATGGAACAAGGGCTTTTGATTTTATGATAATAAAACTTTCAGATTTTCTTTTGATATTTTTGCCGCCCTGCTGCGTTGTAGTGATCCGGTTTGAAGGTAACAGGTGCCGCCGGTTGAATAGAGAGTTCTTAGTTTGCTTCGGCCTTTCTTCTCAGATTAGTCGGTTAAGAACCATCGAATTTATTTAGTTTTAAAACATAATTTAACTTTGTATAACCTTGGACCCAATTACTTCCCTTGATGAACAGCCAAGCCGTTCTCATTTATTTGAGCGATATTACTAATGTCATTTGTAATATAAGCATGCGTAGCAAGACCACTGAAATCCCTTCTCTATGAAGAGAAGACAAAACCCTTCTGAAAAAAAAAAATTCTTAAATTTGAAATCGCACCGTAGACTTCCTTCTTAAATCCGTTATTAATATTTATATATTTATTTTAATTAAAATAATTGATTACCCATTATTATACTTAATTATTAATTATATTGGAACGATTGACCTTATGGAACCTGACACTGATAATAAGTCCCTACTAAACTAACATATATTAACTATAATTATTAAAATAGAAAAAGGACAGTGGGTACGTATGCTCACGTAATGAGTACAGTATGGTACCAACGGGAGATATCAACCTTTTTTGGGCCAGCCATTGCGTGGGGCGATATTATAATATAGCCCCACGTAATCATAGTTGATTATTATGATTATTAGGTATAATATTTGAGAATAATTATTAAATATTTCCTAATAATAAAATGCTTATTTAAATTAATTACAATAATTAATTTAAAAAACTGGTTGACACTATCCACGTACGGTATGGACTGGCGCTTGCTACGGTATCTTTTAACAAAGACGTGACGTGTTACGACAAATGGGGCATACACGGACTGGTTCTACAACTCGAGTGTTGTTAGACAGGGTTGTGTAGCGTTATCGTGGCTGTTCAACTTGTACATGGGTAGTTGTCTGATAGATTTGAAAGAGGGTGAGTGCGGGTTGAGGATGAATGAGTTGCCTGTCAAATGCCTCCTCTACGCAGATGATGAATGTAAATACGACGATGGTCATAGTGTTTGAAATAAGAAGAGGATGTGTCGGTATGTGATGTGAAAATAAATGAAAGAAAGAAAGCAAAATAGATTTAATTGTCGCAGAAACACGTGCAAACAAAAAGATAAGATAAATCGATTACAAAACATAAAAAAAAACAGATTTAAATTTACCAACACAGGACATAAATAGTCGGCAGCTGCCCGCCGTGCCTGTGAAAAGAATGCTTCCACTCAGCATGATGTTGTGCTATAGGAGGGATCCACAACACAGCGCTGATTTTTTGTGGTCACCCAAATGATAACGAGTGTGGATCAAGTATGTAAAGATTGATGAAGATATAGAAAAGAGAGTGAATGCGGGAAATAAAGTGAATGCTATATATGCGATTGTAACCCAACACGTTGACTTACAAAAAGGCTCGACTGGCACTATGATGTGCTGGTGCCTAAGCTTATCTATGGAAGTGAATGTTAGGTGTAGAAAAAGAGACATGAAAATGGAATAAATACTGTGGAAATGCGTTTCTTGAGAAGTATAAGTGGTGTAATTATGAATTTTCTGCTGAAGAATGATGTGATAAGGCAACGCTGCGGTTTAAAAAAGATGTATTCATCTCCGCCAACATCCTATATTTTAGGCAAAATGCACACTTGTACACAAAAAACAGTAATATTCATAATATTAACACTAGAGATGAGGACAAACTACGTGCTCTCTTTCACAGGCTTCATAAGGTTCATAACTGATTTGTTGGGCTTAGTATAACTTTTTATGACAAGCTTCCCCCCACGTCCTAGCTAGATTTGCCTTTTAATACGTTGGAAGCTAAAGCAAAATCCAACCTTTGTTCAAAGGCAAACTATTCTATCAATGACTACTTAACTTCTAACGATAAATAATAATAGCTTTATAAACATAGTGCATAAATGCAGCATTGCATAATTATGTAAGCGGGCACACCCTTTATGCCTGAAAGATTTTATTTAGGTAGGTTCTGTTTACGTTTTTACTATTTATTTCTGCTTGAGTATAGTTATCAATGTTTTAGGAAGTATATTGGCGTGTGCTAGCTGACATAATATATGGCAAATCGTTTAATTTAATGTTTTGTGTTTGGTAATGTTAATTACTGACTATTGTATAGTGAAAGAGTAGGTATGCTTAGGTGGTTTGGTCACTTTGAGAGGATTAATGAAAGGCGACAAAAAAAGGGTATTTACTAGGCAGATGTGAGTGAAACCGATGATAGGGGACGCCCTTGAAGGACATGTAGTGACCTTTTCAGTGATGTACTTTAGAAAGGTCAGGTGTATAGTACTCGCATCAGCGTGCTCGTGTGACCAGATGTATAAACGTAAACGAAGCAACAGGAGTATGTAAGTATCGTAGCAGGTGTAGTTTCTGCCTACCCCCATGGGACGAAGGCGTGAGTTTATGTATGTTTTTATAAATAATTTTCCTATTCTTTTATTTTATTCTACATTCATTCAATAAACTTAACTTCTTCACGTATCTTGATAGTGAATTCGGACATGCTTACTTAGCATTAATAAAACTACTCCAGCAGGGCAACTAAGACCGACGTGGTTCATAATTTTACAATTCACTTTGTGTCTGGGTACGCTCTTACCCACTCTCTTTTCGTTAACAATAAATTTCCCTGACTTTACATTGTTATCATTTAAAAAGTGAAATGCTTTTAAAAGAGCAAGAGTTGAGCCATAGGTAGGTTCATCTAATCTATACAGGGTTAGTTTTCAAAGACCTGCTAAATTTAAAGATGTGGTAAAGACCTTCAAACTTAAAAATTATCTCCATGATACCAATATCGTAATGCATCATCGACTATCAGGTCATAACTTATATCTACCGATACACACTTTCTTTTCTTGGAAACACTTTTTGCCCAGAATAGAATATAAATGTTTTCTTTCTTAGTTACTCATACAGGTAAGTTGTTTCAAAATAATGTTTCGTTCCAGCCACATTCTACCATTTGACATTACAACTTTTGTACTTATAGTCGGACAGTACCAACGTATGCTACCCATTAGTAAATGTAAAATACACCAGTAACCAACCCGTTAATTTTAATTTGATGAAGTCGCTCCACATAGCG
Source organism: Dasypolia templi (assembly GCA_963555695.1). Lineage (NCBI taxonomy): Eukaryota > Metazoa > Arthropoda > Insecta > Lepidoptera > Noctuidae > Dasypolia > Dasypolia templi. The sequence continues at coordinate 24,914,650 of OY743138.1, forward strand.
GGGAATGCCCACAGATTGTAGTAATGCACCGCACTAACATTTTGTTGCGAGCGGTGCCAGCGCCTTGTAACCTAGTTTCAGTTGATGGATGCTTACTATTTTTGAATTACCTAATCAGCATGGGTTAAATTTTTGTTGATATCTTAATTTTATAATAGCTGTTTTTGTAAATGTTTGCGCTTTTGCTGATGTGGAAATTGCATTCTTTGATTTAACCGACTGTTTTTGTACATAATATCTACTTAATATAAATCTTAAATTCACTGACAGACAACCGCGGCCTAAACCTTAACCAGAAATTTAGCAGTAAGAGTACCTTACATAAGTTGTAATAAGCATGGTTCGAGCGGGGATGAAAGTTTGTAGGGATGTTCGTCATTTTTGCGCACGAGAAATCCCATCGAGCGCACGACTGGCTGTATAAATAGTCTTATGGGAGCACCGTGATTCTGCTATAATTAATAATAGGCGATACAGGTTCCACGTCGGACGCCCGAAGCTCGAAGTGGCCCTTTCCTTCGTATTATTGAAAAAAATACACTTTGAAAAAATGTTAGAAAAACCGTGAAGTATTTACGCCGTACGGTTAAGATTTTTTATTTATTTAGAACTTTGGATTTTTTTTTCTGTCGAAGAAACTACAAGTAACCATGTTTCGAAAAAACGCGATTTATAGAGTAAATCCTTAAATATCTCACATATAAAATGCTTAACTAATGACTACGATGCAGCAAGAGATCAAACGAACGCAATTACGTTAGAAGACCGAAATTGATACAGCCAACTTAGTGTAACTTTGAATAATAGCCCTTATGTTTAGCGAATAATGTATATTAAGTTTTAGCTTAAATTCATATAGGGAGTTACTAGTTGGGTTGTGGAGGTAATTTATAAGTCACTTTTATCTCGGATTTGCTATGGTTTATTTGAAAAACTAAATAGAATTTAGTCAAAATAATAATGTACGGAAAGAAATGTAAATTAATAAACTTATGGTACTACATATTAATAAAATTTTGTTTGTACACGAGTACCTATTGTATCTTGAAAAATTATATATTTTTATTTAAGCAAAATATGTAGATGTTCATAAATAGTCTTTCTAAATTTTCAAGTACATAGTCATCCCTTTTTTCTTTATTTTTGAGTTGGAAACCGTCAACTCGCTTCTCTCGCTCTGGGTGGAGCGGGAGGGAGTGTCAGACTTCTACTGACTAAGGCCCACCCGTGTTCCTTCAGTTGCCTGTGCCAGGGCCACGGTGCCTGTTTCGAACAACCCGCGACCCTGACAGGCATCGGCCCTAACGGACCCCGTCAATTAGTGCTGACATCTTTTTGAGGCGCGCGTGGGATACGATGCACCGTCAACCTTGGCCTGGTCTTTACCGGTCGGCGAGCTACCCATTGCTCACCGTCCGCAAGCCCGCGTCTACATTGGCCGAGAATTTGCTTGCAATTCCCAACGCCTAGAGCGTCTCATACGTCGACTAAGGGCGTGAGAGCGCAAAGCTCTGCATGTGTGCATTACTGCTTCGCCGAAGGAGGTGACGGCTTCCCACACGGCGGTGCTCCGTCCAAGCTGGGTAGACCTCCACCGTATGCTCCACCGTGTCCTCCGTGCGATCCACACAATGGTGACCCCCGGGCGTTTCCTCCCGCCTTATTCGAATCAGGAACATCCCGAAACAACCGTGTCCGGTGAGGACCTGTGTCAGGCGGGAGGTGAGGATGCCGTGGTGCCTCTCCAACAACTCCTCAAAGATGGGACTTATCGCTGCTATTGTGGCGTGCCCATACATAGTCATCCCTAAGGAGATAAATGTGTTAGATCAAGATATCTATATGTTAAAATATTTGTATTCCTCTCTGTGTATAAAATAATACATTTTTTTGCTCTTAGGGAATATAAGAAGAACAATATCGATTACGTCTTCCATCCGTACGGACAAAAATGAACATGTCGAAGTGTTCATTTTTGTCCGTAACGATTTAACAGTTTCTCGAAAACAATAAGTAACATTTTAATGCCTAGGTACAATCACATTTTGCCAGTGATGTTTAAGTTCCAACCTATTGCCAACAACCGGCACAAATGCTGACTTCGAAAAATACCAGGTAGGTATTTATAAGAAAAAAAAATCCTGCGAGAAAGAGGGGTCGACTCGACGCTCGACTCTCGCCGCGGACGGACGTGTCTGTACGCTCTCCCGCTCCCGGCGCAGTGTTGTGTTTCGTGTTATTATTCGTCGCAACCACGTGACGTCATCGTAGTCGCCCCGACTACTCCGATTTAAAATCAAGTCAAGAAATTGATTTGATTTTAATCAATCAAAAAGTGCCTTTTTCAAGGCAAATCTTATTTCTTTTTCGCGCGTTTTGTGAGTAGCTTCACTAGGCCCCTTCTGGGTAAAACCACAGTTTCGTGGTCCTCGGTTGAAACCTTACGGTGCCAACGAAGCCGAGTGGGGTGTTGTCCCAATCACACCCGCCGAACCCCTTCAGGGAGAGGCAGTCAATTGGACGGGTCCCAGATAACCGGCCTGCCGGGCTCTGGTGACAGTTTTGCTTTTCAGCTACTCACCTAGTGTCTTTAGGGTGTGTCTACACCCTTCGCGCTAGACTGGTCAGGGCCCCGTTCGCACAATAAGACTGGCGACGGGTTACAAGCTTAGGGCTCACCAATAGGTACTCACCTCTCTGTCTACACCCGACAGAGAGGGTCACACATCCCCGGGCCCATACACCCGGGGAGATAGGTATAGGATTTAGTCTACGTGGGAACAAATTTCCACCATTCCCTCCCTAAACTAGCTTCTCCTCCGACCATGGAGGACGCCTATATTTTGGCGTTCTTCAGAGAGGTCCTTTTTAAGGACCCCGATTTCCTAGCGAGATATGGCGACAAGCTATGTCATCGCTCCACCCCCACTCCGTCCCAGGGCGCACTCGCGAACTTCAGCGACGCCCTCGAAAGCCCGATGTCGCCACCTCTTGCCGAACAAGGCATTCCAGCTATTGTTCAGGCAGACAATGTTCCGGCCGCTAATTCGGCTCCCATTGTTACACCCGCCTTTGTCCCGGCAGACAATACTCCGGCCGCTAATCCGGCCCCTATTGTCTCGCCCGCCTTTGTCCCTGCCGCCATTGACACGGCCTCTATTGTTCCGGCCGCCATTGTCTCAGAGACAACGCAGCTGCGCGCCGCAGTAACAGTAACAAATACCACGGAGAGCATGGACACGTCAGTCCCACGCTCCGAGGACGAAGCCCGCACATCCTCCTCCAGCGACGACGACTTCCAAGTAGTCGTTAAAGGAGGCAAGAGGAAGGCTAAATCCTCCGCCCCCGCTGGCCCAGTCACCAAGGCCCAGAAAAAACAGGACAACTTATCGTCCAGCTCCACTTCCGCCCCTAGTCCGGGGGCCAGTCGCCCCGCCAGCCCTATGGCTTGCCCACCCGCTCCTACCGCGAGGAAGCAAAAGCCTCCGCCCCCCATTTACGTCCAAGACAAGTCCAAATGGACTGAAATTTCTAGGATGTGTGTTGATCGCAAGATCAACTACACCAACGCCCGATCCACCCTCCAGGGGATCAAAGTTACCGTCCCCACGTCTACGGACTTTGGGGTCTCTCCCGCGCCCTGCGTGAAAGGAACTATTCCTTTCACACGTACTCCCTTCCGGAGGAAACCCCCACTCGCGTCGTCATTAGGCGCGTTCCCCAAGAAATCCCCACTGAGGAGATTAAGGACGACCTTATTGCACAAGGCGTCCCAGTATCCGCCGTCCATCGCTTGCATAAAGCGAGACAGGGCCTTGTATACGACATGGTCCTTGTCATCTGTGACCCCACGGAAGGTCACCACCCGATCTTCAAGGTGAAGTCGGTGTGTTCGCTCTCAGGCATCTCAATAGAGAAACCTTACAGAGCTCAATTAATTGGACAGTGTCATCGCTGTCTATTATATGGTCACTCGCAGTCCAACTGCTATGCCACCCCTAGATGCGTCAAGTGTCTAGGAGAGCATGGCACTGCTGACTGTACCCGCCCTAAAGATAGGGAACAATGTTTAGAGCCTCCCAGCTGTGTACTCTGCGGCCAAGCGGGACACCCGGCAAATTACCGGGGCTGTCCTAAGGCCCCGAAGTCCTCCTCTCCCAAACTCGCGAAACGCGCGAGCGACCGCCAGCACAGGGAAAGCCCCTGGGGAAAGCCTCCTTCCGCGCTGATGCCGGAGCGGCTCAGTCCGCAGAGGCCGTCTCCCTGGGCTAACCTAAATCACCTGAAGGCTCCCAGCTTCGGTGCCCTCTATCCCCGCGCAACCAGCGCAACCGGCTCAACTTCCAGCGCTGATGGCTTCCGCCATCCCAGCGCCTTTGGTAGCCCCCGCGGCCCCTACGGCCTCTCCAGCGAAACCTCAGGGAACCCAGGGTCGAAACAGCGCCCAAATTATACTAAGTACATACGCGGCTCTCTTCACCACCGCCGCGGACAAAATGGCGGAAGAAATCGTTGCTGCAAACGGCAACGCACTTCGCCTTATGGAAATCCTCAGCGCGTATCCCGAGATCGCGCAAGTTCTACACTCACTCAAATATTAATTCTCAATGGATAATACGAGAGTAAACAGTAACAAACCCCGATCCCTTAAATTAGGCTTCTTCAACGCAAATAGCGTTTCAGGTCAACGCGATGAGATCGCCGCTTTCCTCCGCGACCATCAGCTTGACATCCTCCTCATACAGGAAACCTTTTTAAAACCGCATCACCGTAACCCGAATATTGCCAACTATAAACTAGTTCGGAATGACAGGTCTCGATGCCACAAGGGTGGCACACTAATATACTTTAGGAAATCTTTGTATTGCATCCCTATCGACCCACCTTCTCTCTTCTCCCATCTGGAGACCTCTATCTGTCGGCTCGGCATGACTGGTCATCAACCGATCACCATAATCTCTGCTTATATTCCACCAGACAATGGTCTGGAGGATCCCATCTCTCTCCAAAAGGACTTCACCGCCCTCTTCGGTATGAGTGACTCCGTCATATTGGCGGGGGATCTTAATGCCAAACACCCGGCGTGGAATAGTAGCACGACTTCTACCAGAGGTCGGATCATTTCCAAGTTAGGCGAATCCCTTAACTTTGACGTCATCGCTCCAATGAGTCCGACTCATTTCCCCGGAAATCCCAAACATCTTCCTGATATACTCGATGTAGCGCTGCTCAAGAATGTGAACCTCCGTTTGCAATCGATAGAGACGTTCCACGAGCTTAACTCTGACCACCGCCCAGTAGTTATGCATCTTGCCCCCTATTCTGGCCCAAGCGATCTCAACCGCCCCCCTCAGACCCAGATGATAACCGACTGGAGGAAAGTAAGTGAAAGACTGAAATCCACCACGTCGCCTCAATTGGACACCATCCCCGATCACATAGTGTCAGTCGCCGACACGACGGCCGCAATCGACTCGTTTACTGAGCACGTTCAATCCGTTTTGACGGATTGTTCACGGGAAGTTCCGGTGATGGAAGACCATCGCTGGAAACTACCTTCTGACGTACGTGACTTGATAACCGAGAAGAATGCGGCTATTCGTGCCTACGACTCCTTCCCTTGTGACGCGAACAAAGCCCACATGCGCCATTTACAGCGTGCTGTAAAGAAACGCATAGGGGAGGTTCGCTCAGAGGGTTGGAACAAGATGCTCAGTGAACTCGAGCCCACTCACCAAGCCTTCTGGCACCTTCAGAGGAAATTGCGCTCCTCCGAGGAGGTCTCTATGCCTCCCCTCATCCGCCCCGATAAGAGCGTCGCGTTCGACAGCACCGACAAGGCCGAATGCCTTGCTGACAGCCTAGAGTCCCAGTGTTCTCCCAGCTCTCAACCAGTAGACCAAGCTCACCTGAACAAGGTCGACGCTGAAGTCGAACGGAGAGCCTCCCTTCCACCCGTTGAAGACCCTGATGATCCTCTGCCTCCCGTCACTCCAGACGAAGTGCACGACATCATAAAAGGGCTCCAAGCTCGTAAAGCCCCCGGTTCGGACGGTATTACCAACAAGGTATACAAACTCCTACCTGCCCCTCTAATAATGCTCATGACCGCCATCTTCAATGGCGCCTTGAGCAACAACATCTTCCCACAAGCGTGGAAAGAAGCAACAGTCATTGGTATCCCAAAGCCAGGCAAGCCAAAGTCTGAGCCCTCCAGCTACCTTCTCATTAGCTTACTCAACGTTCTCGGCAAAATCTACGAGAGGCTTATTTATAAGCGTCTCAAAGACTACGCCGAAGCAAAGAGCCTCATTCCCAACGAGCAGTTTGGTTTCCGTCCCCAACACTCGAGTATCCACCAGGTCCACCGTATCGTAGAGCACTTGTGCGCCGGTATGCAGCGTAACGCGACGACGGGTGTGCTATTCTTCGACATAGCGAAAGCCTTCGACAAAGTCTGGCACAACGGCTTGTTATACAAGCTTTACCAACTAGGAGTGCCAGATCGTCTCGTGCTCATCTTACGAGACTTTTTGTCGAATCGCACCTTCCGCTATCGCATCGAGGGTGCACTCTCGTCCCCTCACCCTATTCGCGCCGGTGTCCCTCAGGGTTCCGTCATATCTCCTCTAGTTTTCACGCTGTTCACCAGCGATATCCCACAGACTAAAAAGGCTCATTTGGCTCTCTTCGCCGACGACACTGCCGTTTACTATACCGGTCATTGTCCCAATGCTATAGCTCGTACTCTCCAAACCTCCGCAAACGTCTTAGGCGCTTGGTTCCGGAAATGGAGAATCGAGGTCAACCCCGATAAGAGTCAGGCGGTTCTCTTCTCGAGACGTCGTCGACTCCCTCCCCCACTTCCCAGCCCGATCACTATGTACGGTAAGCCGATCCCCTGGGAGAAGCAAGCCAAATACCTAGGCGTGATCCTCGATGAAAACCTTACCTTTAAGGCTCATATTAAGGCGGTTCGCGCGCGCGCCTCCTTCGCTCTTAGCAGGCTCCACTTTGTACTGACAGCCCGTAGTAAACTGTCACTTAAATGCAAGCTGCGCATCTACACCGCAGTCATCCGTCCCATCATGACCTATGCCTGCGTTGTATTTGCGCACGCTCACCCACGTCATCTCCATAAGATGCAGACCCTCCAGAACCGTTTCCTCAGAAAGGTGGGTGCCCCCTTCTATGTCCGTAATATAAATCTCCACATCGATCTTAAAATGCCTACCATAAACCAGTTCATGAAACGCTTATCGAAGCGCTTCTTTGACTGTGGCATAAAACACTCCAACCCCTTGATCTCAGCGGCCACCCGCTACACTCCCTCCCGCATTAGCAGTATTCGCCGACCAAGGCATACTTTAATCGCCCCCGACGACGCCACTACCCTCCTCCAGGAGAGTAGTAAGGCCACCAGCACACTACATAAGCCCAAAACCCGATCGCCGTCCTACCGTCCTCGCCGCCGAGGCCCGCCGCGACGCCCAAATCCACGCCCCTCCCGACCCTTGCTCGAGCCAGCCCGCGCCGCTGAGCTTGTAGCTTTAAATTCGTCCCTAAATCACTCAAATCCTGATCCAGCTAGTCCCTTGCTGCCCTTTCCCAGCGACGCCCTAAGCCGAGGTTCGTACCCCGAAGGGGGTGCCCTTAGCGTTGTCGCTTAGTTTTTAAGTTAGTACATAAGTTTAAGTCCTGGCTGGAGGCCTTAATTTATTAGGGCAACCACAGGCAAGTTCGTCTAAGCAGACGACAACCTCATAGGTTGACCTGCGAGATGCCATTTATATAAAAAAAAAAAACTGCGAGAAAGAGCTGCACTTGCCGCGATCAGTCCGTATATTAGGTTTGTCTTGATACAACGCCCTTCCATGCATGGGAGAGAGTTAATAAGGAAGTCCTGAATGGAAGATATACAAATTCTATGGCAGACGTCTGAAACTCTGATAATCGACCTAACCTTGTTTTCTGGTATCATCCAATAACTCGATTTGGGAGGCAATATGGCAGTCGTTTCGTGTTAGGTAATATTTTGTTCATACACACATTAACTCACGTCATCTTCCCATGGGGGTAGGCAGAAAATACAAAACGCCACCTGTTACGATACTTATAAATACTCCTTTTGCCTCGTTTACGTTCATACATGCACGTCGCTTGCTGACCTTTGTGAAAAATATCACCAATAAGGTCACTATACGTCCTTCTAGGGCGTGCCCTCCCTGCGTTTCAACTCACATCTGCCTTGTAAATACCTTTCGTAAAGTACGTCGCTTTTCATACATCCTCTCAACATGAACAGACCAGTAGTAAGTTTAGAAATAAAATAAAACTTTATTTCAGGTTCTCCCATTTTACAATTACAAAAGTTACGAAACACGAAATAAACTTTAAATCACCATATGAAAAACACAATATAAGAGTCAATGTCAAATAAAAAAATAAAATGAATCGGAAATTAGAAATATAAAACAAGCAAGCATACTCTTTTCAATTGTTATCACATCTTCTTTTAAACCACACCGTTGCCTTATCACATCATTCCTCAGCCTATCTTTCATAGTCACAAGACACATGCCTTGCAAAGAACGCATCTCCACTGCATTTAATTTTACTTTCATGCTTCTTTTACCAGAACCAATATTCATTTCCATACATAAGCGTAAGCACGCCATTACACAGTACACCATTATGAACAGCCATTCAAGCCTTTTTGAACATCAACTGGGTCACAATTACATGTGTAGTACCATGCACATTCCGGCGTTTACTCTTCTTTCCACATCTTCATCAAACTTACCATACCTTGTAAACAGACTCCCTAAACATACGAACTCACTTGCTCCACTATCTTATCATTTATTTTCACGTCACACACCCATCCTCTTCTCTTCCAAACACCATGACGTTCGTGTTATTCACATTTTTATACATACCTTTCATCTCATATTCTTTATCTATCACAGTCACCACATATAAATTTATAATTAATGTATACAAATTATTGTTAAACATTTTAAAAGAGTAACGGTGGAATTTCTTGCCCCTTCTTCTCCATACGAACAATTTTGACGTTCAAAAGTGCCTTTAAGCGCCTATTTGAAATAAATGCGTTGACTTTGACTTTGACTATGTCTTGCAACTATTCTGTTGACAATGCAAGTAGAATTTGATCGTCTGCGAAAGGAAGGCATTTGACAGGCAACTCATTCATGGGCAATCCATACTCACCCTCTTCAAATCTGTCAGACCACAATCCATGTACAACGCTGACGCTACACTATTCTGTCTAACACCCCTCGAGATACAGAACCAGTTCGTGGATGCCCCATTTATCCTAACACAAGCACTGAAATCCTTGTTTTAAGATTTAAGTACACGTACCTAGCGCTATTTGTGATAAGTAATATACGCTGCCAGTCTTCTGGAAACGTTGATGATATATGCAATAAATATTTTATGGTAACTTGACAGATTTATACGAAATAATATAAATAATAATGTAATATTTTCAATTCCATGTGAAGTTCTAAACCAATACTCATATGCCTTGTATACGTTAAGTAAAACAGCCGATCGGACAACGGTATTAACAGCATATCATGGTCTAGTGGCCTCAACACACAGGTATGGAATTATATTTTGAGGCAATGCAACGGGTAAATATACTAGTATTTAAGTGCCAAAAAAGATGCATAAGAGCTATCTACAACTTACAGGCTACAGACAGTTTCAAACCGTTTTTTAAAAATATGAAATATTAACAATGCCTTCTTTGTACACATTTGAAACTTCCATGTTTGTCAAAAATAATCTGCACAAATTTACAAGAGTAAGTAGCCAGCGCCGTTGTGATCGGTTGCAAACAGTAGGATCTAAAACTGCACTATTTAAAAACAGTGTTTTCGTAATGGCTCCAAGGTTATACAATAAATTACCGAAATGTATAAGGAATGAAGAAAATGTCTACAAATTTAAAAGTAATTTGTTTTTGTTTTTATTAGATAAGACGTATTACTCTATTGAAGATTTTTAAATGATAAGATATGATAATTTTCCTATAAATTAACTTCCCTTGAAATGCATGTAAAATTTAATTAAATGACAATGCCAGATCCTGCCTCAGGAATTTACAGGAAATATAAATTATTGAAAATAATTGTAATGATTATAGGACCTTTCCATAGTACAATATTTTTCAGTAGAACTTGCCGATTAAAAATCAATGATAAAAGGAATTCAACCCCGGAATTTGCTATTGTGTGACTTATTGCGCATGACACAACGAAAAAAGGTTCAAATACCTGTAAAACAAAAAAATATATTACGATTATAATAATTATGATAATGCGTAACGTATATGTTGTTAAATCGCTTTTTAACAATTATAAAATGCACCTAACCTATAATCAATGTCGTTATTGTTTTAAGATTTTAACAGAAACCGCAAGTTCTACATGCATTAGGACAAATGTTTAGTTAACAGTAATAAATAAGCTTTAAATTGATGCATATTGCAAGCTTGTAAATGACTTTTTGATTTGAGTGGGGCAAAGTTCTATAGAGTTTCTGGCATTGTCCTTTACAGTTCTTTATTTAATTGACATTTATTTAACTATTGTTTTTGTTTTAAAACTAGTACTCATTTGGACTTTTGCTTTTTAATAACTGTTTAATTTACGAAATGATAACTACTATTTCTACATCAATTTCATTGGTAGAACATAGTGCTCGACTACAATAATATGTATATTTAAGATCTTTTATGAATACCTATGTTTACAAAAAAAAATTTGATTGATTGATTGATTGTACTTGTGCGTAATTAAAGATAGTAGAATTATGTCGCAATTGTATCACAAATGACTAAATGCGTTTAACTAAAAAACTAATATTAAAATATCATTCGGTCACTGTCATCTCCAAACGATTGACAGAAATAGAACGATGTTTAAAATACATTTAACGTTAAACGCATTAGTGATGTATGGTGCAAACGGGCGTAAGAACCGTGAAAAAACCTCTTTTACCGCAACAAATAAAACTTGGACGTAACGGTATATACAGGTACACAGTTCCAAATACGTACAATTGTTCCCTCTGAACCCTCCACCCTTTCACATAAAAGATTACGTCATATTACGTATGTTTAGGGTGGCTCGAGTCGTTAGGGCATCGCTCGAGCACCGGAAAGACTCGAGCATTGACTTGAGAAGTATTCAACCCTCTGAATACGATGTTTATCTGCTTAACGGGTCTCGATAAGGTAAAGGTGTAGGTTACTTCGTAATAAAAAATAATAGTTTGGGTATTTGAGGTTTTTTTGGAATGTTAAATCTATAATTTTGTATTGTTCTAAATTACGAGTAATGTTTTTTTTTACCTGACTTGTTGGTATGTAGGCAATTGCAAAATTGAGACAAACAATATTAAATAATAACTGTTAGCGAATAAAGTTAAACCAAAAAGCTTTATCCAAAGGAGTTTAAATTTTTATACACATTCGCTCTTTATTTCCGTTAAACAAAATTAAAGCTTCAAGCGTAGATATTCTTTATTCATTACCTTTATTTACATTTACATTGCAAATGAAGATTTTACGGCAGTTCTATCAGACAAATGGAAGCTTCGCCTGGGGTCACAAATCATACATGTGGGTTTTCAATCCAGGCATCCCATTTTCACGTCTCCCTTTGTTAATACAAATTGTTTCCATGGTATGTGTCGTAGTTGCCAGTTGCCGGGATCTACCTTCTGAGATGTTTGATTCAACGTGATTGGGAGCCAGACCTTTTGCTATTTTCTGACGATTGTCTCATGGAATAACTTCCTAAAATGTTGCTTGACCAAGGGATCGAATCATTTTGAACTCTCTCAACAACGTAAATAACGCAACGAATGTTGTTGAACCGTCAAAATGAAAGCCGTTGCTATTGATAGTGTTACGCAAACATCCTACTTGGACTGCATAGCAGCTGCGCTTACGACTACTAAGCAACAAGACAGTCAGAATTTCGAATTAATTAGTACATTCGTATTTGATGCAAATGTCCAATTTTCTTAAATGTAGATCTTTGAAAATAATTGCTGCCCATTTTCTTTGGGCCTAGTTTGAAAACTTGTGAATGATAAACATTTAAAGCCAGAGCCAACGATCGCCTCAACTTTCTCGACTTGAAAATAACAGTTTAAGTTATTCCAATCTTGTGCGTATTGTGAAAAGTTTTTAGAATGGTTCAAAATATCTGTCATATTTGCACGATCAAACTTAAGTCGCTTAAGAACCAACATCAAATCCACAGCTCATTTTGATAATGAACAGCTCGCTTCCTATTACATGGAATTTAAAACATGCAGGCAGAATGTGGCTGCTATACATTTCTTCTCACCAACTGTTTGGTATTGATCACATACCCTACTTAGATTTATTATACAATCCACGGAAATGCCGACACTATTCGATATTTATTGGCCCATGAAGGTTCAACATAAGCCGTAATATCCACATTTATGTCAACCCAAAGGTACAGAAATAAACAAAACTTTTCTTTTTACATTCCTAACTTGTAACACAACTAGCGACTCGTCCTTGCTTCGCACGGTTTCAACGGTTTGACAAAACATCGAGATTTCTCTACATGTAAGTTTAATATAAATATGTTAGCTTATTTTACCTCAGTGCACACATGCAGCCTGTGGGTGAAACACACACAAACAACATACAAAGCCCTCGGCGTCCAATATATCAATGCCTTCAGAGTTCTGATGGGGCTGCCGCGAGACTGTAGTGCCTACATCATGTTTACCGAAGCTAGCGTCGACTGCTTCTATGCAACGATGCGTAAGCGGAGCGCGTCTTTGGTGCGCAGGGTGCGCGGCAGCTGCAACAGCGCAGGCAGCGTGCTGATTGTTGACGGACTCGACTGTCCATACATTCGACGCTGCAGTGACTTGCACGTCACATATAGTCGTCGGTCATAGTGTTGAAAGTGTTTTGTATTGTGTTTGTTGTATTATGTAATGTATTGTCTACGAGTCATTATTACTTGAATAAATAAATAAACTATTATCTATTTAATTAACCAGACAGAAAAAATATTATTTAAATAGTCCTGAAAACCGCATCAGAATCCGTACCCAGACAGACACATAAAGCGACTTTATATTTTTCTACTTAAATACTAAGCTTGGTTGACATTCTTCAAAATTTCCGTGTTAGAGCAGCTATAAAAAATATAGGTGTGTTTGAAAAACATATTTTGATTTCAGTCAAGTAACTCCGGGTTTTATCGATAGCCCAGTACAAAGTTAGAAAGGATGATTAATGAACTGAATAACAAGTCAGGTTCATATGTAGCAGAATCGATTACCCTTTGGCGAACTGGAAAAATTGCTTATACGTGCTATGTGGACGATGTTTTATTACCTAGTTTTTTTTTTTCATCGAATGAATATTCATTTGGGTAGGTCATTCGAATAATGGATTGGCAGTTTTATCATCAAAGAATTGCAGAATTACTTTTGTATTGGAGGACAGTCTGTGTTGAAGGACGATGTAGCGTGAACGTACGTACTCCCTTTCTTCTCTCAAAATTGTTTGTCCGAAAATCATTATCCATAACATGTTTACTATAAACTTTAGTAACCATAACAGGTTCACTGTCCAGGCTCCAGAGTGGGAATGGTCCATAAGTCCAGTTATGTTTTTATTTAAAGTCTGTGTCCTGCCAAGTACTAGACTAGACTAGACCGATATGGAAGTCTCTCTACAGACCTTATGTGGTCTGTGGACAGTGAACCTGATAATGTTCAAAAATTCGAAATTTTGTTTTTCATTATTATCTTTACTTCTAAAACTATTTTGTCATAATATCGAGTACTGTAATAATTGAATCTCCTTATTTTGCATGAAATAAAGTCATTTGTCCAAAGAATTGTATTATATAATGTGTATTATTCCGAATGTTTATTTGTAATAAAATTGTTAGTCCTGAAACATTTGCTAGAGTGTAATTTAGAATCGCGTAGGCGTGGAGGGGTGAGGTGGCTCGCGAGTTGAGGTAGTTGTTTTTGTGAGTCTAAAACTTGTCCTACTTACCTGAAAAAAAAATTTACCATATATATATTTTTTTGGTGTAAAGCAGAAAAGTCGGAAATACATCACGATTTATAAAAATAGCCTTTTGTATAGCGTACGTGTGTATCTGGTGTAGTTATAACAAAGTAAGACCCTGTTGAGGCGCTCTTTAAGTGCAGAAGTTCTATATTTTCAATTGTACCCTGTAAATCGTATAAGTTTGTACTACTTGGGTCTTTAGGTGGCAACTTTGGACATTACGTGTCACCTGTGGCTTTATTTACGCCTTTACACCTTAAGGCAGCAGAATATAACACTGAGGAACACTTACAGGGTATTTTTGAAAGGTAGAGTTTTAATAAAACCTATTTTATTGTATTTTAGAACAGTTGAGAATATCGTTAATGCTATACAAAACTTTTGTTTTACTAAACCGATTTTTTTTTATCACCTCTACTTTGATGAAAAGACAAAGAGTGAATAAAATGGCGGTCCCTTTGTGACGTGTTGCCCATCAGACTGGCATAACAGTAATCCATCTCGAAGAGAACTTACGTCTGGCCCAAAAATATTTATAACTAGCTCTTTTTACTGTGTTCGTGCTACCAAAAAAAGGAGGACAAGATGTACCAAAGTTTTTTTTTTGAGAAAAAAAAAAATTGCACCAATTTACGTTTCGACTATTGAATGCCAAGAATTCCTTTCTGATTATAATTATGGTCATCACATTCAAATTGCACATTTGACTACGTATTGTTTGTTCTACAGTGCCATTAACGAGCTGAAAATAATGATCATATTTCAAAGGGAATTTACAATCTTGTTTAATACTACGGTTACCATTAAATTCAGATAGTTTATTCTAATTTATTTTCTCTCAACTTCTATCTACTCACCAAACTATTTTCTTTCCATTTTATATGCCTTCTCTATCAATTGAGCCCGGGTTGTGCATTAAGAACTCCCCTAAGTACGCAACGTAATGGATTTGGTAAAATAATACGAGAATTTGTGTGTACTTTTTACTGAGAAAGGGTTTGGATAGGTACCTACCTATCTATGTTTATTTTTTTTGGGTTGGTTTAAAGACGTTATTGTCTGTTACAAGATTATGTTTTAAGAAGAGTACTGTTTGATTATATTTTAATTCGAGTTTGAAAACCCATTCTTTTGATCTCTAAGGTAGTAAGATTAGATTCGATTATACACCAACGGGTACGGCTCGTTATAGAAAAGTTTCTGAATATGAAGGTCGACCCGGTAAATGAATTGTGGTTATACGATAGTACGATGAAAATGCCTATGTCCCTTTCAAGATATTATATGGGTTCGGCAATTATGTCATGCTTGAAATTTCCCGTATCTAATACGTACATAACAGCCGACAGTGTTCAATCTACCGTCTTCAGTTGTTACAAGATGTCAATGGCAACAGTTAGCCATCTGTTTGTATTCTTGAACCAACCGCCCGAATTTGCCACCAACTACTTGAAATATCAAAAAGAATTGGTCGACAGTGGTCACATTTGAATTTCCATGTTCGTTTTTCAAAAGTTCATGTTCATTCTTCATAGAGGTTTCATTAGTTTTTTTTTTCAGCGAAAAGAAAAATGGAATGTTCTCTATTCTGAGTCCAGTTCATGAATTTTAAACAAGTTTTATGTGTACACGAATGTATGTAAAAACAAACTCAAAGTCCATTTCCTTTTGTACGAATGCCCCAACATTTCCACTCAATGTGATATTATTATTTACGGCGCCTGCTCGCGTGTAAGGAATAATAATGTGCTGTTGTAATAATTTTACGGACGACACATTTATCATTTCATTATGTACTATTTGAGGTGCTTAGAGGCGATGATATAGCTATAAATGCCTGTTTGGCAAATCCTGGTAATTTTCTGGAAACTAATTATATTTGTAATTAATAGTTGTTTTATAAAGTATTTTAGTCACACCATTTCAGTTTGAATAGGAGTAGATTTTGTTCTTAAAGTATTTTACCGCCATTTAAAGTCCGTCCCTAAAGTTCAATAAGGTCGATCTCATCGATAAACATTTTTAATTATAACAAGACTCTCCCTAATTTTACTCGAGGGAAAAGTAGGAAGGGTTTTCATAGAAACGTCAAGCAAAATTGATGGGCTCGCCGTGTGCCGTGACCAATAGTCGTGGGGCGTTTGTATCGTTGGGTCGCGTCAGTCGAACGTCCGGAGTCAGTGTGGCCACACGCTTGTTTACTGTGGACACGTCCTGACACGCGGTCACCACGTGGACACCGCACGTGACACAACAACTTTTGAATAAAAAAAAAACGAACGCGTATCCGAACATCTTCAATTTTTTTTATCTGTCAATATAATTTGGCGCGTTTTTGTTTCTGTCAAAGTGAAAATAGTGATGCCATTTTTTTTCAATAGTGAAAAATTTGGATTTTGTTTGTAATTTTTGAGTAATGAACAACATGTGTGGTATTTGGTACCTCGTTCTCTGCTTCCTGGCTTTCCCGGGCCCTTCCTGCAGCAACTCAGATAATTTAGGTTGGTGTTAGATTTATTACTAACATAATTACCGGGGTATCCGCAGCTTGTGGTTAATGGCGCTTTACTTAATAACACTCGTTGACAGCGTTTTAATGCTTTTAGATATTATTATGTATGTTTGTAGTAGCTATTAGTGTTATCGCGTTATGATAATTGCCTCATTCGACCAGCTTATTATTTGTTGTGATGTTGGTTTTATATTAATTTTAAAATTATGGCATGCAATTATTTTTATTTACACAATAATGTAGTTTTATTATTGTAATAAATATGTGTTAGTTTACCATTAATTATTGCTTATTACATAATAGATCATCAGTATAATTTGATGCAATTATAGGTTTTATTCTCTTTACAATAAAAGTTTTAGTTGCATGTTTAATTATATCTTTAAAGATTTGGTTTAGGCATGAACAAGATAACAATATGTTGTGGTAATGTTGTTTTCTACTGCTCATTACAGAAAATTGACTAGTGTTAGATTATTTGTGTACCAATAGTAAACAGTACTTGGAGTACTGTATACTTTAATGACCTAATTTGTATTATTGTTTATATTTTAAAGCCAATTGAAATTGCTTTTGTTTCCTCAATTTCTGCTTTAACATCATAATTGCTGAATAATTTAAGTTTACTTTGTGAATATTTTAGATATTAATTTTCTGTAGACGTTTTAGAATTTTTTACCTTTTAATTTCATAAACTTGTTTTTTAAATACCCGAGTATTATTATAAATATGCAGGAGTAACGCTATATATAAAACATAGTTCATAATGGGTCCAGAAAAAACGAGACTATAACCACATCCTACAGTATACAAACATGTGTTTTAATTAAAATAGCGTCCAGCGTCAGCGTAATTCTAGCAACCCTAGGCTAACATATGCTCCGCTATTTAGCTCAGTTAAAAACATCGTGTTTTGGCAACAGAAATTACGCAAACAGCCTCACTCGCGGAATTAAAACGTTTGCCAGTAATTCGCAGCAAAGCCTTTGGATAATCACAACATCAGTCGCTACGAGCGTAGCGCTACGAAGCTACGAATCTTTACTACGGCGTAGCGTTCAATTGGGCGGCATGCGAGTTACGATCTTGCATAATACTCAAGTCAATCGAGATACTCTACTAACTCGAGTGGAGTTCAAGTTTGGAACTTAATTAAACTTTTCTTCTATTATGTTAATGAAGCACGCATACAAAAAGGTAGCCAGTTCCCTCTTCAAAGTAAATAAATTATAAAATAAGACGTTTTATTCTGTTCCAATGCTAATTGTAAGGAATATGTTGTGTGCATTGTTTTGAACAAGCGGAGTGAGAGACTACCTTTTGCCATTTAAAAACATTCTCAGAAAACATTATTTTTGAAATTAATCTTTCTTTGACGTGATTTTAAAAGGTTAATTGAATGATCAATTCGATTGGTTTCCTAGAAACGATATTGTTAATGTTTTGAAAGGAAGTGGGTAATAAACAGCCCGGTTGTTTAAGGTTCGTACAGACTGACGAGACACGCGACGCGAATCGCGCGGGACACGAAGGCTACACTCGTCGCGCGACACGCGGTGCCTTTGTGTCGCATCGCGAGTCGAACGATCGTTTTAAAGGCTCCTTGCAAGGAATAGAGGTGCGATGTTTTAGGTGAAATTTTTGTTATATTTTATGGTTTTAGCTAGTGGGAATGAAATTTCAACTAGCTTTAGAAAAGCTATCTGAAAACATAGGTAATCAAAACATTTATTTTGTTTTATTCAGTATAGTTGATTCCTACGTTACTGTCGTACATGATCATATTCACAGTTCGTTCGTTATACGTAGGTATATTTCGTGATTTCTAGTGTACCAGCAACCCACGTCCATGGTAACAGTTTGATATCGCCCGTATGTCGTAGCGGTAAGGTGCATTTTAGTCGTTGAAGTGTTAATACTATGGTGCGTTTGACTGAACGTGTTATAATAATAGTTCGCCATGATCACTAATTATTTAACACCTATTTTAAAAAGGTTTCGTTTCAGTTAACACGCGTGAATAAAGCGCCGTTTCCTTGGAAGTTGAGAGATTCTATAAAGTTGTGGGCAAGCTGGCCACTTGTATAGGCTGCGGCAAACAAAGCTTTGATGTTGCCGACAAAATCAACATGCACGGTAGCTGTGAGCGCTCATGAATTGCCAATTACAGCTAGGAGCCGTTTCTTTAGTTTAATAAACAATCGTTTTGTTAATTAACTCAAGTATTGAAATCAATTGTTGCTACAAACAGTGAAATTTTGAAGGGATTTATTGAATTGTTTTGTTGATCCTATTGTGTGTTTCTTTTGAGGTGGGCGCTAATTTAAATTGCTTTTTGGTTGTTTCTACAGCAGGGAGGTGGTTGGTTGCCTCTTGGAAGCTATTTGTTTGATTAATTAATATCCTGAAGTTTTTGTTATATATTATAACTATATAATATATAACAATAACTTCAGGATATTGGATTGTCTCATAGTTTTTTTTTTTGCCTAGGTACTTTAATGAAACTTTATCCCTTAACAACTGTCTTATTATACCCAGTATGTTATCAAACCATAACGCAGCAAGCTCATCTCTTGGCTACTTCGCTACTCAAACCATATTTTCTGCATTCTGCGTAGGTACTTTCTTAATAATGCAATGTGTAAGTGTTACTGACGTTGTAAGTTCATTGTTTTGAAGCTCTAAAGTTGCATTTGGCTTTGAAAACTTTAGCGAGAAAATACACTCAAGATTTTCTTTCCATTCCAAGTTTCTGTTAACTTCAGACGTAAGCCCAAGGGGAGTAACATATCTTTGCATAAAAAAAAATATTGTTTAGGGATACACCTTACTTTTAATGGTAGGTATTTTCCATGAAAAGGCAACGTGACCTGGTTTAATTTTTGTCAAGTTTGAAATTCCATTTTTTATAGTTTGTACAATTATTGAAGAAAGTCTGTTTTCCCTAAAGCTACACCTACATTTTACCAGTTATGTTTAAGTTTCATGAAATGAAAAAATTCATTAACAAAAAAAAAAACACATAAAACTAATTATAAGTAATGTCACAACGCCCCAATTTCTCTTCAATCTAAAAAATTGAACTTCCCATTCGACCGATATACTCTCACAAACTAGTTCAAACTAGTTACACCCTAACACTATTTGTACAGCTAATTTCGGTTTACAATGATGAAAATGTAAATGTAAGTGACCGGAGTACTAAAGCCACGTTAATTGATGAATTTCACATAAGCGGACAAAGGTTATGCGTGATACCCGGGCCTCACCCACTCGTAAATTAATTAAAAACGTGACAACCGTGAGTTTAGCCCTTTTCATGCCGTGACTGAGTGGAGTAACGAAATAATGGAGGAGTGCTGCGGGCAAAGTTTTGCAGATTTTAATGTTAATCGTGTTCGATATGTCGCGAAGTATGTTGTCAAAGGCCGAATTTTTATTTCCATTTAGCTTCAATTCTTAAATCAAAATCTAATTAAAAGTCAATTATTTCAACAAGGCTGAGAATCGGCACTTTTTGAAAGTTAAAATTAAATATTCTTTAGCAGGGTAGAAAAAGTGGCGCGACAAATGTGCTATTTTGTATTTGGTTTAGTCCAATATCTGGATGTTTGTTTTAGACAATTTCCGAGAACACAATTTCGATATAGCCTACACGTGTATTTGTCGACGTTAAGAGTTCAGCCCGGTGATCGACATTCGATTAAGCATTTTCGATCAGTTTGCTGGGGAATATGTGACTAACCTGATCTCTACCATATCGACAACCGCACTATATCTAATACCAATCTACAAAAAGATACATAGTTTCGGTCCTCTATACTTTTCAAATGATAACCAATTTTTCCATTCTCAGAATTAAATAAACAGATTCGTGGAAACGACCTGAAGTAAAAACTGCGATAAATCCCATTCCATAAAGATGGTTCCGTAGTGGACAGAGCGCGATACAAACAAAATATCTTGCATAAAAATTTAAATCTTTTAATAAATTAGCATACCTCTCATCTTTATGAGAAAACGGCTCTCGTTAGTGCCAGCGCAAACTGTGCGTCTTGTCGCTGCATCAAGACGCAGGGTTGTCGTATGCATCTGCGTCTTCTCGCTGCGACTAGATGCAAAGCTGTTGTTTGCGTCTGCGACTCTCGTTCCGACAGACATCGTGCAGGAAGAGTTGCAACTCTGCGACTCGGTGCCAAGTGTGTGTGCGGGGGGGTAGTGAATTTGAATGTCATTCGCAGTCTGTCGTTGCGTCTAGTTGTCGACCCGTCGCAGTTGCTTATCGCCATGTTTGCGCCAGTTCTTAAAGTGAAATAGAACAAAATTAATCACAACCTCATTTCTTGACATTCTACTTTAAATACAACAAAGGCAAAGAAAATATAATTCGTTGAAACAGCGAAATACGATGTGCAAAAAAACAAACACTTAAGCGAAACATGACAATTTGATTACGAATATTGCGCTAACTTTAGCCCGCTATAAACAGGGTGTGATGTTACAAAAACATATATTTTTTTTATTTTACTTCATACGGGATGTCTGAACACAATGCTCGTCAAACCTTAGAAATATTCTCGTGTCTTTGCCAAAACTTTTATGTCATACGTCGCTTCTGTGATATTAATCAAAACATTTTTGCTGTTTTCTACTCTTCCGATTCAAAATTTTTATATAATATTGTGAAATTTCATTTCGTCTTGTTTGTTTTCAGTGTTAGTTTATGTGTAGGTTTAATGAGTTGCAGTCTTTATGCTTTAAATTAGATTAGAAATAGGTGCGACAAATGTGAGTACCTACATTAAAATGTTAGTCATAACTTTCTAACTTTCATGACTAAAATAAATGGAATAACTTTGTAACTAAGGTGAGTAGTTAAGCATTATGATGTTGTACACACTAATGAGCAGGTTCGTATTATTCTTACCTTTACGAAGGTACGTAAGGTTTCACCCTTTAAAATGTAGAGTGTAGTGTTTCATTTACTAGCGTGGCACAACCCACGGCTTTTGCCGCGGCTTATACTTATATATTTTTATTTTAAACAAGCCTACTAATAGCTCTTTCACCTTATTGCAGTAAGCCCACGTAGGCACGGCCACTTTTTATGGCGACGTTTACACCGTACTTTGGATTATCAACGCTCAGCTTAGCGCTGAGATTTGAAAATCCAACTGTGCACTTTCATAACGAGCTAGGAAATATTTTGTTGGGTTCTCAGCGCTCGGTTCGACGCCGAAAGTTGAAAATCCAGAGTACGGTAAGGAAAAGCGCTCGTGCGTACGTTGCATTAAAAAAGCGGTGCCCACTGATAACAGTATTCACAGCATCATTTCACTAGTTGCTTGACCAAATTGATTGTATCTATCCATCGAATTCTGATGTAATGAAATCTATAAAAACAAAATATATATTTAAAAAAATACAGACATAAACCAACACCTAGTGAGCGGGAAACACCAGCCATTCTTTGCCGTCCATTGACGCTAGTTCGCATAATAAATAAGATCTTCACTATATATTATTAGACTCTATAGCTTACAAAATAGAGTTTAAAATCTAAAAGCAGAACACAAATAAGCTTATAAAGGTCGGGACTGCGGTCTCGGGATTATAGTACGATCACCAATCCACTGACTAAGCGTGGTGTTAATGGCGAAAATACATCAGAAGGGTAATCCTAAGACTAACATTGAAGAAATCTTTAACTTGGGAAAAACAGGAAAGCTTTCTGTACTTTACAGTTTGTTCCAGAAAAAGTAGCGTTGGAAACAGGTGTTTTTATTTAATAAAATAGCCAATTTTGACGGGTTTTTTGGAAACCTTGTATAGGTAACTCGAATTTCAAGTTCCACTAACTCTATATTCTATCTCCATCAAAATATATACAAAATACCTACACGATACATAATTAAAAGATACCATCAGGTATTAAGTAATTGTACTCCTTCACTTATAGGACAGCATTCACAATAAAGTTAACGACTAAGCTAGATAAGTTAAAATGTTAATAAAAATAATTCTGAATTAAAATTCAAAACATTTCTAAAATTCTTTCAAAAAATTATGACAGCACACAAAACGCTACCTTCAAACGAGTTCAAGTAAAAGGAATCTCGACACTAGAAGTGACACACAACTACTGAACTTGATTTTGGCTTAACATACTGATTTGACCATCTAGTACTATAAATAAATACAGTTATGCACTTTTCAAGTTACATGCAGAAATATTTGCTGTTCTCCATTGTTTAACCCTGTTTATATGTGCATAAAACATGAAGTCTTTTGTATAAATACGTAATATTGACCGACCTACATTGCGCAGAGTCGGTTGGTAAATAGAAACTATTAATAAATAGCTGTGTGACCTATTTACATAATTATACGTACAGGGTAAACGTCGACTAATGAATAAGGGGGATCCACCATTGCATTGCTCTGAACGACTGAGAGTCTCCATTATCAATCATGATAGAATCACGTTGTGCATTTTGTGTTGATTGATTTGACATTTTTGATTGATTGTCTTGGGTTCGATTTCCAGGTCGGGCAAGGTGTTTTTGGGATTTTCTTTTTGGAATTTCTCAGTAGGAGCCCGGAGTCTGGATTTGTGCCCGGTTGATGGCAAATGCAATGCCCCTTATTACATGGGACTAAACATAACGGGCGAAATGTGGGTATACCTCGAGGACTGTACCTACCTATATAGTAGGTACAGTCCTCGAGGTCTAAGCTGAGTTTTGTATTTATGTGTGCACATAGAGTGACGCGTCCATTGCTTGGCAATCGGCCAATCGGACAATCGGCCTGAGGCGCTGTGCATCCCTCACGCGATCACATTGGTGCGATTGGTAATCACTCACACAAATACCGTGGTGAGTTTCCTGATCTTATGAAAAACAGTAAAATAATACCATTGTTTAAATCTGGTAGCACATCAGACCCTACTAATTATAGACCTATTTCAGTGCTGCCTACCTTTAGTAAAATTTTTGAAAAACTTATTTTAGATCAAATGCAAAGATTTTTTAATAAACACAAATTACTGCATAACAAACAGTTCGGTTTTACAAGGGGTCGTTCAACTACTGATGCCGGCCGGAGTTGAACTTTTAGGACATGTTTACAAGGCATGGGAGGACAAATGCGATGCTTTGGGAATCTTTTGCGATTTGTCCAAGGCATTCGATTGTGTTCTTCATGAAACATTGATCAGGAAACTGCACCACTACGGAATCCGGAATGCCTCTCTGGATCTTCTTACTTCTTACTTAAGTGATAGGATTCAGACAGTTGATGTTAACGGAAAAAGATCACCTGGATCTGTAATAAGAATGGGGGT
Organism: Dasypolia templi; assembly: GCA_963555695.1. Lineage (NCBI taxonomy): Eukaryota > Metazoa > Arthropoda > Insecta > Lepidoptera > Noctuidae > Dasypolia > Dasypolia templi. Next base: position 24,938,629 of record OY743138.1, read on the forward strand.
CCCCCAGGGTTCAATTCTTGGCCCATTTTTGTTTCTTATTTATATTAATGACTTGCCTTACCTCATAAAGGATAATCATGATATAGTGTTGTTTGCAGACGACACTTCACTTTTATTTAAACTCAAACGTCAGCAGCTGGTTACTGACAATGTAAATAGCGCCCTTGCTAAAGTAGTTAACTGGTTTAATGTTAATAACTTACTTCTAAACGAGAGAAAAACTAAATGCATTAAGTTTACGATACCTCATGTTAGAAGAGTAGAAACTAGTGTTCTTATTAAGGGTGAAGAGTTGAAACCCGAAAACACCACAGTATTCTTAGGCATAACTTTGGATGCCAAGCTTCAATGGGGCCCCCATATAGATAAATTGTCAAAAAAACTAAGCTCTGCAGCATACGCCGTTAGAAAAATTCGTAATTTAACTGATTTAGAGACAGCCCGTTTAGTATACTTTAGTTATTTTCATAGTGTGATGTCGTACGGTATTCTTTTGTGGGGAAATGCCGCCGATATTCAGACAATTTTTATTTTACAAAAAAGGGCAATTCGTTCAATTTATAAACTAAGTCCCAGACACTCCCTCAGAGACAAATTTAAAGAGATTAATATAATGACTGTGCCTTCTCAGTATATTTATGAAAATCTTTTGTATGCACATAAAAATATTAATCTGTTTAAAAAATACAGTGATATCCATAACATAAATACTAGGAACAAACACAAATTTGTTGTTCCTACTACCAGACTCAAGAAAATAGGTAGCTCGTTTAAATGTCAAAGTATTCGTTTTTATAATAAACTTCCTGGCCACATTCAAGAACTAAGCCTTAATAAATTCAAATCATTTATAAAGCGGAAATTTAACAGAATGCCTATTATACTGTCAAAGGCTATATTGAGGACAAGAAGGCTTGGAATTGAGCTGCTCCAATAAGTTTACACAGATATTGTCTATGTTTAATTTGCTGTTAAACTTTTATTTTTGATTTTTTTAGATAAACAATGACATCTTTATATTTACTGTTTAAAGTATAACATTGTTTTAATTTTTGAGAATGTGAGGACTATGTGAGTCATTGTTTTTTTTGTTCTTTCAGTTGTTTTAATCACGGTCTGGCTGTTTGAGTACTTAACGCGGCCTACCCAAATGTCCTTTCTTTTGTATTGTTCGTTGAATCGTTGAGCTCCTTAGTTCTGAGTTGAGCTGCACCATGATTGACAAATGCATGCACTGACTGGACAGGTCCACTCAAATCAGTGTGGTTCTTTCCTCAAAAGACCATTTCAGACACCAGTCTACAGAGTCCTCATATGATCTGACCATGTTTATTCTCGGATTTTTACACTTTGACATGACGTGAAAATTTACTTTGTAAAGTATTATAATATTTTAATTATTGTGAATGTGAAGGCAGTGTGGATTTGTTGTTTTTTTTTTTATCTCAATCTATTTTTAATTTTTAAAATTAGTTTTAATCATGGTCTGGCAGTTTGAGCAATTTATGCGGCCTACCCAAATGTCCTTTCTTTGGTAATGTTCGTCGAATCGTTGAGCTCCATATGTGTTGTGTTGAGCTGCATGATTACTGACAAATGCGTGCACTGACTGGACAGGTCCACTCATTCTGTTTGGTTCTTTCCTCAAAAGACCATTTCAGACATCAATCCACATGGTCTTCACATGACCTGACCAAGATTTTGTCTGGACTTTAAAAGAGACTGTGACCTCTGAGTTTGTTTTGGCGTTTCTTCTCAGAGTAGTCAGATAGGAAACGCCGATCTCATCTACTTTTAAAATAGTATTGACGTGTAAAAGTGTTTGTAAGAACCTACTTACAGAAATAAAATCATTTATCATTTATCATTTATCAAATGCAAAGCTCAACGAAGGCCTTGTGGACTGTACACTTCTGCCCATCCATTCGAGGAAACTTGGCGTGATGTTATGTTATGTGATGTAACCCTAAGTCAAATGCTTTTTCAAAACTGTATGCATATCTTGTGTGTTGTACTATATGACATGAATGCAGATCTCCACAATAAATTTGACCGCCTTATAAATAACTGCATTCAATATGTCATCAATCTACGTAAGTATAATCATGTGTTTGTGTACCGATTGCTTTTAAAATGGTTGCCCATACGTCAGCATAGAGAATTGAGGGCTCTGTCTATGTTGTATTCTATACTCGATAAAACTACTTCTCCTCCTTACCTGACCTCCCATGTTCAATTCTTATGCTCTGCCCATAGTAAAAATCTTCGTTCCACTTACAATCGTTTTCTATGATGTCCTCCTCCCCGGTCTGGTTTTATTTACTCTTCTTTCTTTGTCCAGGCAGTCTTTCTTTGGAATCCGTTCTCTCTGAAAATCAGGATGGCAACCAGTCGGTTTTTATTTAAAGTGAAGGCTCTTGAACATATTTGTGACCAGTTTGTAAAATTATCTCAGAGCTGATTTGCTGTATTCGTTTTCTCCTCTACTTATCGTCAGTTATTTCACCTGACAAAGTTTAATCTGTTCATATGCATGTATAAATCTATGTATTAGTATTTTATTGTTTTTCGAGATATCAATCCCTTTTGTTGCAACTGCCATGTTTTGTCTCTGCATCACCCTAAGATTGACTGGTAGAAAATGCCTTAGGCATTAAGTCCGCCTTCATACAGTATATTTTTACGTGTGGATAAAGTTTTAATAAATAAAATACAAAAATAAAACTTTTATCAGTAAGTTTATTTTTCGAAAACAGAAATATACGAATAGCAAACGTAATGTTCATTACAGCATGTTCTTATTAACAGACGAGCGTATGTTACTGCTAATACATTTCGTTTAATTCCGTATACTTCTGAATGACACCCGAGGGAATCTAAAGGAAAGCAAAACAGCGGGAAAGCTTTTCCTTGTAGAAAAAACACAAACTTGTACCTTTAGGAAGTACATGACGTCTTACATGCATGGTCTGATCCAAAAGAATCTGATGAAATTGTAAAATAAAGCCTGTTCCGGATTTTTTTTAACGCAACCACTCCCAACTTAATATCTTGACTGTTTTATCAAGACTTGGTAACTTTTTACAGGACTAATTGTTTGAATACTACTATTCAATTGTACTTGAAAAATCATCAACGAATATTCATAAAGTTAACCTCAAATAATTTGTGCGCCATACTGACGTCACGCGAAATCCTGCACCGCGCAAGCAGAGTTTACCGCGCAACTCGCATTTACATGGTTTCCCGTAAGACAACGTCAAGCCGGAATCGGGTGATAGGTTATGTCATAAAAAATACAATTAATAAAAAATGAAAATGGTTGTTCTGAATTTAAAAATACGGGCATTTAAAAAAATAAAAACGAGAAAATATACTGCTTGTGACGTCCCGAAATCATTCGTCGCATAGTTGCCCAACAGATACTACAACCGTCTGGTCGGAGGATGGTCCCTTTTATATAGAGGATGAAAAAACTTTACACCCTGTGCCTCATATATCTTTACCGGTGACCTCGAATATGAATCTCAGCACAGCCTTCGTGCAACTACATCAACGTGACGTCATCACTTCCGCAAGCGTTAGAGCGGCGAGTCACACAGCACTCATGGCTGTTTCAACGAATATACTGATCACCATGATGCAACGCGAGCGCTGGTCAGCACTCTCAGCCTCATTAGCAACCTTGGCACAGCACACTGCACTTTCCGCCAGTCTACAAGCAAAACCCTTAAACACCCTGCTGGTTGACGTCAGCAGTCAGCATTGGATCATAATGCAGCGCGGCCCCGACTCACTGGGGGCATCTTCGCAGACAGTTCCGAATCACCGTGAACTATACGGCACACGGTTCCGACTCACTGGAACCTCAACTGGCCAAGACTCAGTCCACTATCGACCTCCGGTCTCCGGAGAGGAGTGATGTGGCTGCATCCAACCGCCACATGTGAAGTAAGCATCACACTGACGTCACGCAAAATTCTGTATCGCGAAAGCAGAGTTTACCGCGCAACTGGCATATTTACAATGGCCCGACATCAATCGCCGGGCAGTTGCCCACCACACTACACCCGTCTGGTCGAAGGATCGCACTCAAATTGATTTGTAAGTGGCACTACAAATTAGAATCCACAGATACTTTATCTGATCCATTTGTTTATATTTTCGTCAGATACTTTTTGGAACAGATTATAGGTATACACTTGTCCACATATACTACAAGAGAATTTTAAAAGATATTTCGAGATACGTTTGAAATGTGCCCTCTGCTTCTACCATTCCCTATGGGACAATAAAACCAGGCTAAAAGAAAATAGATATTCTGTTCAGTTGGTATGTTAACATTCAAGAGCACCTTTGTATCCCTTGGGGTAATACGTGAGGATAATGTCAGGCAGATTTCGTTACGGACTGGATTCGCGAAAACTTTTGTGGTCGGCAAGGTGAGCGGAATGTCGTTCATAGTTTTTTGGCAGAATTTATGTGATATTTAGTGGAACGGTTTTTATTGGTACTCTTGGATCCTTGATAAAATGGGAAGTGTCAGTCTCTTAGGGCCGTTTTTTTGATCCTCAGATAGAGAACACAGGCACCCCCCCATCTTTACCTACAATAATGAAATTAGCTTAACCTAAATCTTCATCATTTGTACTATACAAATGATGAAGATGTAGGTTATGCAGGAATAGTTGTGTGTGCCACCAATGTAAAAATACTACTCACCCTGCGATTTTATACATCTGGCGGCATTTTATGTAACAATTGGAGATTTGTTGCTGTTCTCGTCAAACCAGTTGAATTCCGTAACTGTGCATCTCGCTTGCACATAGACAGTGTGAAGTTCGCTAGCATCGACCACAGATCTCTAGTCAAAATACGATTGAAAAATTGAAAATACTTATTCGCCTGATAAACAGCCAGATAATTTTATACTCTAGATAGCTATTCGACTACTTAACTGAGGATTGAAAAATTGGCCCTTAGTCAAATTAAGTTGTAACTATGCATTCTTTCAACTGGACTAAATCATACAATAGGTACGTTGACACAATATTTATGAGTAGAGTAAATTGAAAACAACCTTAAAAAAAGTGAGAATTAATATATAATTTTTATTTGTATATTAAATTGATTTCAAGATTTGTAGGACACTCGTTACTAGTAAGTACCTTATTAACTTTTCATCGAGTGTAGATAAAACACTATACGGATATTTTTAAGATCACTACGATGAAAGTGAGTATATTTACGACACGGTTTGATATTTGTAGAAAAGTTCAATAGACACGCATTGGCTGAAAATTCGTTTAAAATCGATGATGAGTCGAACTCGGGCCCTGAAAATCTATGGCTCTTCAAAAGCGATAAATTAAGGTTGCTTTATCGAGGCCTTGTCGAGTAATAATCTAGGGTTTGAAACCATTTAAAGGCTTTAAGGTTCAAATATTAAGCTACCGGAAAGACGACGTAGTTTATTCACAGCATGTAAAATTACAATTCTGGAAATAATCCTTTTCTTTTATATCATCATTGACCCGAGCTCCGTTGACATGAGCCAGAGGTACAAACATTTAACTGTGTTTGTAAACCCAAATAAACCTGACACCTAATACCATTCTCTAACATATAATTATTTGCTTTCTTACGTCCTAGACCTTATTAACTATGAAAACCAACCAACATACCGAGAATAACAAACGTTTTGATATGGGCAAAACAGACCCAAATATACCGTTGGTAAAGTGTCCTTTAAACTTGGTATTTCGTCCTCTACCCAAATTCCACTCCAATTAACCCCTAAAAACTGTTAGTTGGCACCGAATCCTAATTTTATTTACATTTTTTGACCTTCAAAGTTTTAGAAGCCTTCTCGTGTAAGCAAGAGGGAACTATAATGTGAGTAAACAAAGTACGGAAGGATTTGTTAAGGTAAATTGTAGGTATATCATGCTTATTGTGACAGTTTTAGGTGTCCTAACTAAACAATTTTATGTTAGTTAAAGTCCCTTTTTTGTGTCAATTTGTTAAGTATCTTTGTTTGTTCGGGAGGCTTGGAATTGGAGAAAAGAAGACAGTATTTATCACCTGTTTATTGTTCCGCGTCGGTTGTAATATTTAATGAGGACGTTGAAAAGGGAATATTATTTTCTTACTTCGAACAAAAACGACAACATTATTTTGGCTAGCTTTAGAATTGAAAGTTGTAATAACTTTCAATTCTAAAGCTGTTAATATTTTCTTGACAGTAGGTAGCTTTTTTCAGAGACTTTATTCTTTTGAAACTTTGTTTTGATTGGGAATTAATAAGTTTCAAAGGAAAAACAAAACTGCGTTCGTTTTAATTCTAGAATTACACGTGCCCATTCTAATTAGTTGACTTTCAAAATGGAGTTTTGAAAAACCCTTTCAGATAATTCCTTTTCAACGTTCCACTCGAGACACGGGTCTCAAATCCGGCACGTCAGTTTCCGTCAATCATGCATGGGTCGGAAATCAAATGGCACCCTATTTGATTGTTGAAAATAGTTCACAACTGAACTGAACAAGGTTTTTGAGGGTTTAAAAATGTTGGAATTTGTTCGATATACTGTCTTATACTCGTAGTTTTAGTGTGATACGTGAAAGTAGGTACATAACGGATTTAATTGAGTAAGTCGGTTTTTAAATGACTGTTAAGACTGATTACAATTACAATATATGTGACAATTTGTCCTCACTAAATAGGCTCACTAAATGTTTGTATCTTTTTTTTATTCTGAAGACTTGTACTTTTGGTGGAGTACTGCAGAGTGGACATACATACAGAGTCTGCTTACTGACCTGAAGCCACCTAACGCTTCTTATACCTACATATCCATAGATTGGAAACTTCAATGATCCTCACTTTCCCATTGACCCCATTCCAAACCCAATAAAATCTAATAAATATTTACAGAACCATTTCAATTTCGTGAAAAAGTTCTTCTCAAATAAAATCGAGTTTCATTGAATTGAAAACACTCATATCCAGTCTATTATTATCAACAATTGGGATTTAATAATACAACACAATAGGTGTTAAATATCCATTCCGTTTTGTGTAATGTTATTTCTTTCATAAATTTTGATAAAAACCCATTCGAATGGAGCTAGAGCGATGTGGACTTCGGAAACGGTTTGATTCAACTTGTTTAATGTTTTGATAGTACTTTATGGGTTTGGTTTTAGTCTTTATGACGCTAAAAGTTATTGCTGGCTTATGTATAGCTATTCCAAATTGGCGGCCTCTAGCGTTTTAAATCTTCATGTAGAAGGGCCCCGTTATGAAAAAGGAGCTGGAAAAGAAGTTTTTCATACAAAGTTGCGTCCAAAAAATGCCAGCGAAAGAAAATGTGTTGGGGATGTCCTATTCATAATTTTTGACTACGCGCCAAATCTCTACGATCATTCCGTCAGCTGTTTTTAAGGCTAGGTATTCCCAATTTAACGTCACTCTGATGTTGGCTTAAACAAACAAATAGTGATTATTTAAGGCCATTTTTTGTTATATTGAAGTACTTTGAATATTTGTGGTTCAAAACATAATTTCGGATTACATATTAAAACATCAAAAAATCGGAAGAGAAGGCTAATTCAATGTTTCTTAGGGTTTCGTACGTCCTAATGAAAAACGGAACCCTTGGACGAACAGACAGACACCCGAGTGATCTTACTCGGGTGTCTGTCTGTTCATCCGTCTGTCACAGCCAATTTGCTCCGAATCTACTAAACTGATTAAGTTGAAATTTGGTACACATGTGAATTTCTGTGACCCAAACACCGTCGTATAAAGCCGCGTACAGATATCGCGAGGCGTGCATCGCGAATGGTTCGTCACGCATGCCTCAACCTGAGGCATACGACGTTACATTTATGCATGCGTCATGCGTGTGGTTGTTTGCGTGCTCAAGCTGAGCACGCAAACAACCACACATGGCGTTTGTCAGTAAGAAAAATGGCTTCGACAAGGCGAGACGTGCAGATTGCTGCTGCGGCCTATGTAGTGATTCATACAATATTAAAAAAAGGGAAAAGAAGAAAAGACGCTGGTGGCGAAAATGTTTTTTTACGAACCGATTACACTATGGAAATACATTATACGACAACATCACCTTGAAGAAGATGATACAAACTTTTTACGAATTTCAATGGAAGATTTGGAGCGTCTTACAAATTTAATAAGGCCTGCCGTGGAGAAGAGTAACACTTACAAGCTTACTTCTGTTAATGAACGAGTTATGGTCACACTAAGGTTTTTAGCTTCGGGTGATTCCTACGTGAGTTTGCAATACTTATTTCCTATATCTAGACAAAGTATTTCATCGATTATGCCAGAAATATGCGACGCACTAATTGAAGCATTGAATGACTGTATAAAGGTAAGATATAAATGAGCTGAATTATTCAATCACCAGTCTTTTTATTTGATTAAAATGAAAGTACAGTAATTTCTTTATTAATCTTAATGTATGATGAACTGTCTGCGTCATTATTAGAAAATGTATTCATGGCAAAAGGATCGTCAGAATCAGTAGCATCTGGATTTGCGTGTTGTATCCTGCATGCATGCTCCATAGTTATATTTTGGCTATTTAGTAGAGGTTGGTGTCCAGAATTTGAGGGATTAGAGGTGATTGTAAAATTTGAGAGAACTGAAATTTCTTGTTTTGGCAAACTTGAAAGTGGAGTGATGTATTCGAAGAATTTATTGTATCCGGCAGTATAATATTCTCTTGGATGTTGATGAAACTGACCAATGTCTGGTTGAAATAATACGTTTAGTAATGCTTTTTTCACATACGGTACAGTTTGCGGATAATATTTTCGTAACTCATTAGCTACATGGTTTTCAAATGAGTCATAATGGTCATAAGAGTATTCACTGGTTTTTTTAACATATTGTAAGCACCTTTAAGAGCAATATCTTCATTTATTGCCGCCGCACGACGTTTGATTGGTCGTTTGTTTGTCCTCGTTATATTTGCTGTATTATCACTGGAAGTTGAAAGTGCCTCACTAACATCTAAATTAAGACCAGAAGTACGAATTGTTTGTGAGTTTAAGGCAATACAACTTGCATATATGGGTGGAGCCGAACCATCTTGAGTTTCCTCATTCAGACTTGGAAAAAAATCTGAAACAATTTTAGTACGCATTAGGTTATTAACCTTTCCCAAGTAAATAAAATACAACGTTTTTTCAGTAGCCTTCCTCTGAAGAAGAATGGCGAGTTTTTGAAGAAGAATTTCTCAAGTTTGGGATTTCCCCCATGCATTTGGTGCTATGGACGGGAAACATATCATGATCCAAGCACCTTTTAGAAGTAGTACTGAATTTCATAACTATAAAAAACAGTCTGGTCCTCTTTGCGTTAGTGGATGCCAATTGTAATTTCTTATATGTTAATGTTGAAAGTCCTGGCCGAATATCTGATGGCGGTGTATTTAAAAACACACAATAATACCGGAAGTTAGAAAACCACCTACTAAATATACCACAGCCAGAAGTATTACAGATTCCTTATGCTGTTAGGAAATCAAGCATTTGAATTGAATAACTACATCATGAAACCATTCAGAGGGACACCAGTAATGGGATGAGTTGAAAGAATATTTAATTATCGCCTGTCAAGGGCACGACGAGTGGTGGAGAATGCTTTTAGGATGTCCAGTTCTGTCTTTCGAATTTTAAGGCTTCAACCAGAATCAGCCAAGAAGGTGGTCTTAGCGATTATGTACTTACACAATTTTCTACGCAAGAGTACTCTTCTTGAGATATTTACACACCTGATGGAATCGTAGACAGAGAGGTTAATGGAAATATAATTCTTGGAAGTTGGAGAACGGAACAGGGAAACAATGCTTTTCAGCTCATCGATAATTCAAATTGTAAGTGACTGTGCTGTTGGTGTGCTTATTCTAAATAAATATATGTCGTCAACTTCTGTAACATTTAGTTAATTCCATTTACATTTACTTTTCTATTTAAAATTAGAAATATATCAATATTATATTCATGTGACGGTTATTTTTAATTTCTTTACGAACAAAAAGGTTAAATCAGGATTAGACTGAAAATTGCAGTTTTAGTGTATATTCAGTTTTGGGGTCAGTAAAAGTAAAAGTTTAGCTAATTGTACCGCATGACATATCAAATGAAAGGGCCTGTTGTGAGTGTCTCAAACATATTTTTTGTATAATTTAAAAATAAACAGTTTTGAAGTTATTTACGAAGTTCTATGAAAATTAACCGTTCCCCACTCCTTATCTCCGAAACTAATGAAAAAGAGCCTAAAATAAAAAATAAATACACAAATAATTACTTTATTGACAAATGATTACAGGAAAACCTATAAGAAGTCTGTGGTCTTAAAAAAAAACGTAAATCTTTCAATATTGTGCGTACAAACTTACAGTTGCAGTTGGAATGAACTACAGAACATGTTTCTCAACTACAATCTCAATTTTGTTCTTGGCCAAGACAAGCCATAAACAATAAACAGGTGCACCTACCTTTTCTCGAAGCGTTTCGTAGTACTTTCATACTCTCATTGCTTCGGCCTGGATTATGCTAGAGAGGTCAAATTCCCAAGATAATATATAGTTAGCAGACTTGTACAACACACTAAGTTTTATGTGTCTATCTTTTATACTGACTGACTCACTTACTCGCTCATCAAAACCCCTAGGGATGATGGAGCCAGGAGGTGGATAGTAGAACCCTTCAGTAGCTACTAGTAAACCCTTCGAGTTTGGAGTCATGTGATTAGTTTTGACAAGTTCAATAGATTGTGGAGGGTCTGATGATGAAACCAGGATGTGGATAGTGGCACTCTTCAGCGGCTACAAATAATGACTCCGACTTTTGGGTCATACGATTTAGTTTGATGAGTACAATAGATTGCACTTGGTGTTGAAGGTCTGATGCTGGAGCAAGAAGGTGCATAGTTGAACTCTTCAGTGACTACTAGTAAACCTCTCGAGTTTGGGTTCATATGATTCATTTTGACAAGTTCAATAGATTGGGGAGGGTCTAATGATGGATCCAGGGTGTACATAATGGCACCCTTCAGCGGCTACAAATAATGGCTCCGACTTTTGGGTCATACGATTTGGGTTGATGAGTACAATAGATTGCACTTGGTGTTGAAGGTCTGATGCTGGAGCAAGGAGGTGCATGGTTAAACTCTTCAGTGACTTCTAGTAAACCTCTCGAGTTTGGGTTCATATGATTCATTTTGACAAGTTCATTAGATTGGGAAGGGTCTAATGATGGAGCCAGGGTGTTCATAATGGCACCCTTCAGCGGCTACAAATAATGGCTCCGACTTTTGGGTCATACGATTTGGTTTGATGAGTCCAATAGATTGCACTTGTTGTTGAACGTCTGGTGATGGAGCCAAGAGGTGATAGTGGAACTCTTCAGTGGCTCCGAGTAAACCGTTAAAGTCATAACTTCGTTGAAATTAGTCTTATCAACTAAATGAAGAAAATACTAGACTAAAAAGTTAAAAATAAAAATACACAGTAAAAAACAACTCGCTTTATCACTCACAAAAACTGATTAAATAATTAAATTGACTTGTATCTTAAGCGTGCCGCTCTTTTTAGTCGTGTATACTTTTAATTCATTTAAACAAAACGCTCTACGCTTTTTGATTTTAGCATTGGATCAGAAGAACTAATTAATTTATAGTTTATTGTGCGTGACAAAAGCGTGTAATTTTGTTTCTACTTATATTTTCGTTCGTTTAAAAATAAATAAGTATGTGAATATATGTAATTTTTTTTCTTTCTTCTTCTTCTTCAACACAAATACATATTCGGCTTGGCCGTTATGCGGCCGTCGCACAGACACTCCTTTGGGCTTATAGTAAGATATTAAATCACTGGTGATGTGTCATGCAATACTTAAGTAGAACTACCAAGACATGCATTTTGACCAAGATATGAGGTAGAGTTAGCAGGTTGGTTGGTTTTACACAAAATCTGATAAGTTTTTAACAGTGAGAAGTGTTGGCGATCTACTTTACAGGTTTTTTTTTGGTGCGTAACATCATCGTACGGAACCCTCTCCACGCGAGTTCAACTCGCACTTGATAGTTTTTTACATAATTTATTTTGAAGCTTAAAGCTTTTTTTTGGGTGGGAAATCATCTAATGACTTCTCCCGCTCTGGGTGGAGCGGGAGGGCGTGTCAGACTTTTACTGACCAAAACCCACCCGTGTTCCTTCAGTTGCCTGTCCCAAGGCCACGGTTTTCTCTTTAGAATTACCCGCGACCCTGAGGCGTCGGCCCTATCGGACCCCCTCACTTTGTGTGTGCTGATATCTCCTTTAGGCGCGCGTGGAACACGACGCGCCGTCGACCCGGGCCTGGTCCTTACCGGACGGCGAGCAACGGGTAGCTCGCGCCTACGGTGGCCGGGAATCTGCAGGTGACTCCCGATGCCCAGGGCGTCTCCTGCGGCGGCTAGTGGGGGCGTGAGGTCGCAAGGCTCTCTCCTTCACGCGCTCCGCCTCCTCCTTCTCGAGCATTACTGCTTCGCAGAAGGAGGTGACGGCTTTCCATTTCCTCTCGCTCCGTACCATGGCCTGGACCAGGGCCGGACGTGAGAGATCGCCGCCGCCGATCGCCTCCGCGAGGACACTGCGGTGCTCCGCCCTAGCTGGGCAGACCTCCGCCGTGTCCTCCGGGCGATCCACACAGTGGTGACACCCGGGCGTTTCCTCCCGCCTTATGCGAAACAGGAACCTCCCGAATCAACCGTGTCCGATGCGGACCTGTGTCAGACGGAAGGTGAGGACGCCGTGGCGCCTCTCCAACCACTCCTCAAAGAGGGGACTTACCGCCGCTATTGTGGCCTAACATCCAAAAAATATAACTGAGAAATGATAGTTACGTATTAAATAAGAATTTGTGGATACATTTTGTAAAATTGTTTAATTCTTTGATTATTAAAGTATTATTTAATACAACGCCTTGCGTACGACGTACCGACCGGGCAACCATATCATACGAGTATGATATAAATATATCATACTCATATTTATTTTAGGTACCTCAGGACTCATTAGAGTCACAACAGTAGGTTAACTTGATTATAAAAACATGCATATTTTTGGAACGAAGTTCTGAGCTCCTCTGCGAATCTTGGTCGGACATACTTTGGTCCCCTGACAGACAGTGACAGACAAGAGCCTCCTCGACTGAATAATTTCTTACGAGTAACATCAATACCAAAAAAAAAAAATGCGTGGCGCGTGTGTACGTGTGCGTGTAATATGTGTGTGTGTTAAATAAATGTATGGTTTATTTACTTCCTAGGCATATAGTATATACTAGCAGTGCCCGCGACTCCGTTCGCGTGCATTTCGAAAAATAATAATGTGTCGCCTAGAGAAGGTGTATGGTCCACTTCTCCTAGAAAAGGAACACTTCCCATCTTGCCTGGTGGAAAGCGCTACCTGGGGTTCTCCACCGCAGTACTTTCGAACGCAGTCATTGCGTTTCCAGGGTTTATAATGTCAATACGACGAAGTGTCACTTTGATGTTTGAGAATAAACAAAACACAAGGCGCCAGGCCACACCGGCCGTATTCAATCGACTGCCCGCCTGGAGGAGTTTGCTGAAGCGTTATCATGGTGAAGAAGGATCACGCTATAAGAGAGCTGTTGAAAATGTTAATCAGACATAGGCAAAAAAACTGCATATGACACTATCTACTTAATATTATTGTGATTTCTAATTTATCTGTGTATCCTTTGTTGGAGATTCCAAATAAATTAATATGTTAAAGTCTTGTTTTAATTTAGAAAATGCTTCTCTGTTAACGATATTAGAACCTCACGTACATCTGCTTGCTCCTCGAAAGCTACACATTGACTCAGATCCACCTCTGGTTATGGCTACCATTTTGAATTTCGATTTCTGATTTTCAGCACCTGTGCCCTCAAAAACGATGAATATGACACCCTAACGAAAATGTTGCATTTTTGTAATCCCGAAAAACACAAAAATTACACCCCCACTTTAGAATGAATACCGTATCCATAAATGTGTCCACCATTAAATAAAACTTATTATAGAAACAATACAACCGACTTCTATAAAACAAAAAGGGGAAATGACTTTAATTTGGATTCGCAAGAAAAAAAAAAAAAAATTTTTTTTAATTCCGTAAAAAGTTTTTAATTTTTTTAATTGTGAAACCTACCCTAAAAAAGTTCGTGTACTACTTTATTTTGATACTTACCATTTTTTTCCATACCGTGCAATAACCCAGTCAAATGGGTAGGTATACTGATGAAGCATCGAGTTAAACATTCACTAACTATTTAATTGACATTTTAACCTAGTAGAATTAAAGGCATATAGTGACGAATAACTTATGACCCTAACTAGAAGAGATGTATGTAAATATTAGATAGCCTATAGACGCCCAATGGATTACAAATCACATCATACGAGCACACAATCATACATAGCTCGTATAAATTACTAATCACATACTTATTACATCATAAAAAAGTATGCCACAGGCTTAATATTATACCAGCTCGCAAATAGGAAGCACGTGGTTGCACTATTCGTCAAAATAAAAACATGACAAAAATGTTAGCAGTAAATCGGATTATTGCTCTTGAGAAAATACAATACTAAAATTGGAACTGACAAGCAACTGTCAGAACTTTCAAACACTAACTGTTTCCACAAGATTTGACTAAGATTCAATAGTATCTCAGAAAATTTTAGTATACCCTTACATTTCTGTTTGGAAACCTATTTTCCAAGTCTGAAAGCTATAACTGTAGCATCTAACCACTTGCTACTCATATTGTATATAGTCGTCCTAAATGTCTACGAAGCTTCCGCATGGATGTTTGCGCATTTGATCTCAGGGTAATGGCGCCCAAGATACTGGAGTACTAATGTTACATGCTAATGCGACTTGTTTTGATATTTGACGTTTGTTTATCTTTTACTATAAGGGGAAATGCAATAAGAAGAGCGGCTTAATATGCCGTCTATATACGTCAGTTTATTTTAATGTTTATCGATATTTTTATCAACTGTAGATCAATTTAAAAAAAAAACGACGGGTTGCACTCCGGGAGTGCCGGCAGAAGTGAAAACTTAAATATTAACGTTGTGCATTTTTTATATTTTGGAATGGTTAGGGAATAAATTTGCACGAATTGCTTTAATTATCAGAATAAAAGAACTATCATTTATGTGGTAGAATACAATATTTATTTATTGCGCTTTCGTACACAAACATGTAAATTTTTATTATATTAAAAAGTTTATCTCTCAGAAAAATCAATCAATAAAAATCAAAAATCATCCGTCTTACGAATTTCCGATCAGGTCACGTGTCCTGACGCGAGTTTAATTTTTTTACCCATTACAAAAAATTTGTACAACGCCACTAAAGAAGTTTTCGTCTTACGAATTTTCGATCAGGTCACGTGTCCTGACGCGAGTTCAACATTTTTACCCATTACAAAAAAAGTGTACAACGCCGCTAAAGAAGTTTTCACTTCAAAAATTGTTTTCTTTGGTGAAAGAATAAGATCACACACAACCAAATACAATCTTTCACAATAATTTTAATGTTTAAACAAGTTCGGACTCATATTATCTTTAAAGCCTCATTCGACTACATGTTTTTTTTTGATAATGACATGCTTGTACTGAATAATCTATGTATGCACTTATTTTTAATTCCGTCTCAAAATACTGCATTCCGTTACAAAATAACGTGAACATCGAATCAACAAGCCATAATTTTATTTGCCTGTTTCTACTGCACATAGATCTCAATATGCCACGTAGACAAAATGCCTCATGCCTCGGCATGGAAACGAGGCATAAATATTCCAGTATATTAAACTGAACGGGGTCGGAACGCAAGCCCCAAACAAAACAATGGCCTGCAAAGAGACGAATACACATAAAACTAACAACCCTTCTGTTTTAACCGACTTCAAAGTAGGTGGAGGCCGGTTTTGAAGGTAGAGAATGAAACTCTTTCATCTCACTCGTGATTACTGAAATCTCCTGATTATTATCCTGTTTGGAAGTCTGAAGAAACTGTGTTGGTTTCAATAAACGTTGCTTAAATTTAGGTTGCTTTAATTTAAGGGACGTTTTGTCTCGTTTATAATTAGAGCCCTCAATGTCATGTTTAACATTTTGACGGTCAATTTTTCGTAACAACAACGTCAAAAATAGTTCGTCGGTTCGTTCTTTGATCAGTATTAAATATCACGGCAGCTGTCAATTGTTGTTGGTAACCGATATAACAAAAGCCCATCAAAAACATTTGACAAAAGATTAATTATAATAGGCTTCTCGTAAACCATACCTATATTATTTTATCATTTTTGAAAGCATTTTTCACTTTGACGAAAACGTAGTAACGATTGCAATCAATCCCGTCTCAAATCTAATGGCGTATTACTTTTCAGGCTCAACGTTCTCGTAAAAACGGAAGACTTTGTTATTTTTTACTCTTAAGTAATATATACATAGGCACTTTGTTTAAGTACTAAGCCTCAAATATGCCTATGAATTTAAATGGGGGTGATTTGCTTTGTGAGTTTATTTGATTTTTGGTATCTCACGATAAGGTGTTTCAAAATATGAATCTTGTCTGCCTAATGTGTGAAGTTAGATAGCTCAAATGTAGATTTTGAAATACGTATTTACGGCTTGTTCTAAGTACCTATTTTCCTTACATAAATATTAGTTAGAAGCCCAAAAAGTCAGACAACAAGTACAAAGTGGTATCGTGTTACCGAATAATGGCTTTCATAGGTCAGATAGGCAGTCACTCATATAAAATATCGGTATCCAGCTGCATCCAAAGACTGAAAGCTAAACCCAACATTATTTTGGAAAAACCTAAGCGACAACCATCCTGTAGGTATAAACTTAAAATCAAACTCAAAGCATTTATTTCAATGTAACCATTTACAGGCACTTTTGAATTGTCAAGGAGTCGGTCAGTCAGAAATATGAATCTAGTTGCCCATTCTGAAGCGTAGTAGGTACCTATGGAGAAGAAAGTGCAAGAAACTACATGGATACTCTTTTAAATAATATTGTTACAAATATATTAGTAACATCATTAGTGTTGATCTTATTATTATGTGAGAACTATGTACAAAAATCGTAGACGTTAAAAGCGTCCAGAGTGCAGCAAACAATAAATAAAAACAATCCAAAATATAAAATATGAAAATAAGGCGTGGCAGCTAAGTTATGACCAGTCCGAAGCCCGTTCACGACCATGACGCATGGATCAACACCATTCAGCTCAGCCATTTTGAAGGGAGCTAAATGATGCAACACACGCGCCAACGTCAGCGAGACATTTGAGTGAGCATGACATACTATCAGCCGCCAGGGCACATTCATGTCAATGTAAGACATTACTCGGTAAATGGTAGCTCCATAATATATAGTGCTTACACCTGTGCATAATATAAAGGAGATTGAGTTTATGCAATGTTAATTAATTAGTTGTGGTGTGGAGCAGGACCAGCATTGAGCCAGGCCTTTTATCAGCGATGTAATCCATAGTGTGCGTTATAGAAAAGATTTGAATTTCGTCTCATTCAGTTGAAGTATGTGAGGAGGTATTTCATGTAACATTTTAAACGATACCCCATGAAAGATGAGTCTACTTTAGCCAGTCTGAAACTTGGAACCTATTTTAGTATAAAAATTTTTTTTTTCTTACGCACATGATGGGTTCATATATATTATATTGACAAAGTACCGTCATGATGTTATTATCCTTAAACAGTTGCCTTAGAGTATCGCGCCTGCGGAGATTACATATGGCTCTGATGGTTCTTTTCTGCAGAATTGAAATAGACTCGATGTCTGCCTGTCTGTATACTACTTCTACCCACCCCTTCATGTATTGCCCCATACTTGCATGATGTGACATTGCCACATACACCGGCATTATTTCCTTTGTAGTTAAAGGCCGCGGGGGACTTGTAACATAAGTAGTCCTATTACTGACTGTACTCTTCGCAATAGATATGTTAAATGCAACATTGTGTTTGTTTTTTTCTGCTTTGTAAGCTCATAATGTGATACAATGAACAACTGTTATAATCAGAACAAGTAAAACCATACGGAAAGATAAGCAAACTTTATCTAGTAGGTACCAACATGCAAATGCAATTATGGTTAATGGGGATGATGAAATTTTTTTCATTTTATCTCAAAAAAATGATTATTTCCAAATAGTGCAAATAATATTACAAAAAGTAGAAAGGTAAAAAAACTGCCAAGTTTAAAATAAGTTATAAACAAGGATAGCACTATCTTAGAAGTGCAGTCATGACTATGTAACTTCATACGCCTTCATAACTTGTTACGCCGTACACTGTCCGTACCGCGCAACAAGGACAGGAATAATCCCCTCCAAAAACTATAAAAGCGTGAATCTTCTTCATATTTACATCGTTTTAACAGATTTTTTCGACTATATCATTTTTACTATGCCTTCTTTGAAATTACATTATTTTTACGAACATTTTTAATAGTAGTCATCATCCCAATTCAGGTAAAGACGACCACATGTCGGCGGTAACCTTTGCTGGTCTAGCTTAGTACGGAGTTTTTAAAGAATCAGAGGGCCAGCTTATGGTTTTAATACGTACCACTGACGTGCGGCCTACTGTAAAGTACCCGGCTAAAACACATCCGGTCTTATAAAAAAAGTAGGGTTTTCCTATATACATGGTTTTTGAAATAAGAACATATTAAGAGAAATCGAAAACCCAGTTCCTTTTACAAAACTGACAACTTATTCCGGTCTTAGGCTGTCAATTTTGTATCAAGAACGTTTCCAAATAAAGTTCGAAATACAAAATGTGGCTCAAAGGTTTAGGCTCGGGCTATGTAAAAAGGTCGTGTTTTGCAATAAGACGGATCGAGTTTTAGAAAACGTCCGGTTTTGTGACTGTCTTTCATACTTTTTTGACAGACTCTTTCTTTAACTTAATGTGTCTTATTGTACGCTCAGGAACTACGTACATACGGCCTTCGAAATTTATTGTTAAGCAAATTAACGCAACACGTACATTTGCCGTGTTATACCCAATGTATACCACTGTCAAAGAATTACAGCTGTGATTGTTTACAGGGTTTAAAGGTATTTCACTCTTAAGGGATCATTATGAACAACTTTTGCTGGGGGACCAAACCTAAAATCGCGAAAAAACGATCTTCTGTTCCCTAGTTGTATGTATATAGTAGTATGTTTGCATAACTCTACAAAATAAAGGATATGAAGTTGTTTTTTTTCTCATGATTCCATAGTAAAATAGGTCATAATGGTTAATAAACGGTGTTAACTACACCCTGTATATGTAGGGGCAACTTAAGTTAGTATTCAACTTGCTAAACAATTTTATTTTCCCTGAATTTACGTGATAACAACGTGTTAGATAACGTTGAAAATGTTGATTAATAGGCATGGTAACAGCCCGTAGATGTTCTCTGATGAACTCGGAGCACCTAATTGAAATGAACGGCAGTGGCGGCGGTGGATGTTCTGTATATTGCAATCATCGACTGTTCGAATACTTGATTGGGGAACAGGAAACCTACCGCTGTAACACCTTTTGAGTGAATGTATTTGCTTTTACGCCTAAAGTTATTTAGGTCATGATGATTTATTTTTCATTCGGTGAAAATAAGTCTAGAAGCGATTTGTAAATGGTATATTGATAAATAATATTTACTTCTGTAAATTGGTTCTAAAACACTTTTATACATCAAACATAAATTAAGTTTTCAAATTAGATGACGTCGGCTTTTTTCTATCCAAATACTCAAAATAGAAACACCGAAACAAACTCAAAGATCATTCTCTTTTAAAGTCCATGCACTATTCATACGAGGACCATGCAGATCGTGTCTACAAAGTTCTTTCGAAAAAACACCACACAGATTTAAGTGGACCTGCCCAGTCAGTGCACACCCGTAGGTAACAATTAACCCCCTTATTTTATTTTGTAAAATTATTCCTTACATATCCACATTCAGACCTTATAAAAGACATCCCCGGCCAGACCTTATAAAAGAACAAAAAGGTTGTATTAGTTATTACCTAATAGGTCTTCTAGGAGAATTTGCCTACTGAACTGATTAAGTTGAACTTTGGAACACATATGAATTTCTGTAACCCGAATGCAGTAACGTAAATAAACGAATTTTGAAAATGGCGGGGGGGGGGGGGGGGAACTAGAAAATCAATAACAAAAGTTTTGGAAACTGTACCGTGTGACATATCAAACGAAAGGGCTTGTTATAAGGGTCTCAAACATATTTTTGTATGATTTTAAAATTAACAGTTTTGAAGTTATTGAAGAAATTATATCAAAATTTATCAATCCCACCCCTTATCTCCGAAACTACTACGCCTAAAATGTTGAAAAAAATAGTTCCTTACTTACAGATTATTGGAAAACCTATTAGAAGTCTGTGGTCTTAAAATAATATGATAAGTCTTTCAACTTTGTGCGTACAAACTTAAAGTTACCGTAAGAATGTATGACAGAACATATTTTTCAACTACAATGCCCAGATGAGCCAAAAACAAAAAGCAGGGGCTCTACCTTTGGGCACGACACGATTGCTGCGATAAGGTCCTTTGAGGAGTGGTTGGAGAGACGCCACGGCGTCCTCACCTTCCGCCTGACACAGGTCCGCACCGTATATGGTTGTTTCGGGAGGTTCCTGTTTCGCATAAGGCGGAAGGAAACGCCTGGGTGTCACTATTGTGTTGATCGCCTGGAGGACACGGTGGAGCATACGGTGGAGGCCTGCCCGGCTTGGGCGGGGCACCGCCGTGTCCTCGCGGAGGCGATCGGCAACGATGATCTCTCGCGTCTGCCCCTGGTGCAGGCCATGGTACAGAGTGAGAGCGAATGGGAAGCCGTCACCTCCTTCTGCGAAGCAGAAATGCTCGCGAAGAGGTGGCGGAGCGCGTGAGGGAGAGAACATTGCGCCCTCACGCCCCTAATCGCCGCAGCAGTCGCCCTGGGCGTCGGGAATCGCAAGCGGATTCCCTACCACCGTGGAGCTAATACACGCTTTAACGAGTATTAGCTCCACTTGTAACTAACACTTTGATAAAATCTTAGAATATGACTATGCTAGGTTATGATTTTAACATATCTGTGTAATACCAGTAAGTCTCATCCCACCTGCCCCCTTCTACCATCGGACATCTAGACGTACTGCTAATTACCATCCATACTTAGTTGCCATTCCACCAATTGGCAATAAGCGCTTCCAAACATCCTTCATATTGCGCACGGCAAAAGAGTGGAACTCACTAAGTGCGTCTGTGTTCCCGAACGCCTTCAACCCGAATCTCTTCAAAGTTAGAGTGAACAGACTTCTTCTGCGTAAGCTCACTCCATCGTAGACTTTGTCTCTGTCACTTCTGAACTAGACTAGAGTCAAGAGCAAACCCATCTCAAATATAAAAAAAAATATCACCGCTAAAATTAAAAGGAATGGCACCCTACAAAATGAAATTAAAAAAAAAACAAAAAAAAGCGCCAAAGACGCGAAATATAAGTCTTGGCAATCTACCTTACATGAAATGTTTTTGATGGGTAACATCATCGTACGGAACCCTCTCCACGTGAGTTCAACTGGCACTCATCCGGTGTTTTTTATGTAGGCAAATAAGGTAATTATTTCGTCACTTATCTTATTCTGTATGTACAAAGACCTCTCCTTTCTCCTTTCAAATTTCTAAATCTTTTTGTAAACGTCTTCTCTCCGAACGTGTTTATTTCCTAATGTATCTTAACAATTAAATGTTCAATTGGTCGACAAAACTATCGTCATAACCCTAACATAATTAAGTCCAACAAATAAACAAAATGGGGTCTGTACATGCAAGTTTATAACAGTAATTTCCGTAAACATGCTACCCGTAATTATTTCCATGCCGTTTATTCGGGATGCATTAATATGCGGCGTCGTGTTAATTTAAGCTGTATCACTGCCCTGTACTTTGTTTGGAAATAATTTTGGGTGTTAATTACTGTATTTATATTTTTAATTTTACAGTTATTTAGAATAAGATTTTGAGAAGGTTTTTAGTCGTAAAAAACGTTTAAAGCTCTGTTTGTGTGATAAATGTGAGACCATTTATACAAAAAATCGAGATACGATCTGTGTTTGGTAACATTCATCTGTCTAAAACTGAGCGTGATACATATGTCATGACGATAACATAATGTCAAGCAGTTCAATACGTTAGGAAGGTATCTATATTTTACCAACCGTATCACAACGCTAATACAGTTCTGAGAATCTATATTCAATATTATGCAAAGCCAACTGTGTTTAGGTACAGAAATCTGACGTGAAGCTTTAAATGGTGACGATTAAATAATTTCAAATGAAATACGTCTCACAATTTATAAAATTTTTACATCTGCTAGCTAGCTATACAAATTAATTATTTTAATTACAGCACTCTTATTATAAGGCTTGAATAGCGCAAAAATAGATCAAAGAAAAGCTGCGAAATATAATGTTTAACGGTGAAAAGAAAAGATGAAAAGGTCTCCGATATTCTAGCAATTAAAATAGTTTTTCTATTGACAAGTTACTGAACTAGACTTTATGTATTCTATTGTCATATAGTCAGCTGTGAAGTTTCACTTTGCAAAATTAAAAAGCAAATATCAAAGAGATTGAAAATGTTTTAGATTATTAAACATCTCATCGTATGCATCGAGACTATTTTATGATAAATTTTCTTCGATGTATCTGGACGTTTGATACAAATATATTTTTAAAGTTGAGTTGAAAAACTGCTGTATGATGTTGTAAGAGTACATCCCTACATATTAACATAATCATCCGTTTTGACGTTCACAATCATTGCCAAAACAGTGTTTCAAACCGCATTAGGTATTTTGGCATCGAGACGGTCGGATGAAGTTCAGACCAACATATTATCTAGTCAATAAATCTCGATCTAATCATTTGGACTCATAGTTACAGGCCAATTTAGGCACCAATGTTTTACATCGATTTCACAGGGTGTAGGCCTGAAACGTAAGTTAATTATGCAGGCCAGGCTGTGCTACACAGGGTTTAAATGACACGGATGTGTGGATGTTGAGCGGCCTACCGTTCATCGATTACGGGCATTTAACCAGCCGATGTCGCCGTTAATCGAGGCCTGGACTTGGAACTCGTTAGATAATTATTAATGAACCTGCGATGCCCTAGGGCGTTGTGTCGTAGACTCGTGGTCGATGTTAATCTTTGATTAATAAACGTTCGGATATTTGATGGTGGAGGTTTTCTTTTCTGACGTAATTTTGATGCTATGGTTAAAATTAAAGTAAGATATATGGAGAAAAAAAAAGTCCCATCATATATTTGAGAATTTTATTTCTGCGAATTATATAAATATATAAAATATGTATATATAATTATATAAAATATGTTCATCAAAATTGACAATAGAAACCAACCTTTATTCAGGCCTACCCCAATTATATCCACATTAACCGTGTTTTCAGACAAGAAATATTTTTAATAGTCAAAACTGCAACTTACAGTATTTAGTAACATCTCAAACAATAAAGTATCTCTGTTACAGTTAAATAAAAAACACCAATTAAAAAGTTATAAACGAAGGTTAAATAAAAACATTCGACAGATTTTGAAATCTGATCTTTAAAAAATACGTCTGCTGAAGTTTTAGAGAGTTTCTTTTTACATTCAAAATAGAGAAATCAGTAATTATAATGAGAGTGTTTATTTCTTTAGCTTAAAACGACTTTGATCTCGAACTTATTTTATTGCGCAATTTCAATTTTATGCTTTATTTACTTTTCAGATTTATTCTTCTTCTTTTTATTTATTTCAATATAAGATTCACCTTTCGACGCTAATTAATAAGTTCTGCGAAGTGTTGAACTTTTTTTTACTCGCCTTTCAAGGGGTCTTAATAGAAGACGTTTTGATAAAAGTACTTACGTTACATAAGTGAATAAAGTATAAATTATGTAATTGCAAGTCAAAACGCAGATCCTTCATTAAATCACATAATATCTTAAACCATACAGCAAATTATAGGCTTAGACTACAACGAATGATCAAACGAAAACAATTACTTTTTGTGGCAGCCTTACGAATCTATCGTAGATTCGTAAGGCTGCCACAAAAAGTAATTACGTGATTCCAACATAGTTCCCATTGTTAATGTTAGATATAATGTGGTACAAAACTCGTTGAGCGATTAACAATGTAGTGTACCTTACTCTTATCTCTTGGGAGATTCGCGAACATCTTTTATGCGTGTTATTCGTAACATCTGTCCAACTATTTGTTTTGCCCAATTTTATAGACACGACGTGTCATGGTGACGGGCTGATCTTTGTCTCTTTCGAACTTAATGCGTTTTCTGAAAGTCTTAATGAGAAATGTGTGTTGCGATTATGAGACTTCCATGCGTCGTAATGATCAGTAGACTCATAGAGTGGTGAAACGTCTCACAACAGTTTGTTTGTGTGCAGTGATATCTACAGATACAATGTACAATCTGGACATGAACCTGTAGCGTTTTAATTTTGTTATGTATTCGTGTCTCCTGCCTATACCTATTTAAGTATTGGTTCAAGCGTAGGTTTTAGTTTTAATTTCTTGATAGATCTGAAAATAGTGCAAAGTGCTTAAGATTCAAAGAAGATAAAAACGCTCTTTTTTACATTTTGATTTTCCGTTTGTTTTTGTTTTTTTTATTTGCGATGTGTTTGCTCTTGACTCTAGTCTAGGTCAGAAGTGACAGAGTCAAAGTCTACGATGGAGTGAGCTTACCCAGAAGAAGCCTGTTCACTCTAACTTTGAAGAGATTCGGGTTGAATGCGTTCGGGAACGCGCAGGTAGTGAGTTCCACTCTTTTGCCGTGCGCATTATGAAGGATGTTTGGAAGCGCTTAGTGCGAATTGGTGGAATAGCAACTAAACTGGCGATGAGATAAGCTGTGAAGCTTGTCATTCACCAGTTTAACGTCGCCTATGAGCCTCGTAGCTCTGCGTTCCACTGCGTCGAGTGCGGAAAGTTGGTATTTTGCTCAGCCATCCCAAAGGTGGCTGCAATACTCCACTCAGGTTAACATTTTGAATACATATCAATTAAAGGGTCTGAGTCTGGATTTGTGCCCGGTTGATGGCAATAGGCTCGCCCCCTATTACATGGGACTTAAACATAACTGGCGAAATTTGGGTGTATTAGAGGTACAACTCTGCCTATCCCTTCTGGGATTACATGCGAGATGTTATGTATGTGTTTAAAGGATCTTGTGAAAAACGTTGTGTGTTTCATAGCACGGACAGCATAAGATAAAAAAGAAGCAGCAAACCACGTCTATTAATGAGGTTTGTTGCTTTTTTTCTTAGTGCTGATGTAGTATACCTATGTAAATACAAAGCAATAAAGTCAAAATTTTACGAACAGTACACGTAATTGAGACTTAAATAACATTATTATTTCGCAATTTTTGTAAAGAAACGAAATTTGTGGTAACTTGGCTAATCGCTATCAAATTTAGTCGCAATTAAAACCTAGTGCCAGAATCTTCAAGCTTGTCTTTTAATTTACACTGAAATGTGAAAATGACCTTACTTTATTACGAAACCATAAAAGTCATCTACCTGCCTTACCTACATTTTAATAAATATCCTGGTTGTACCTACAACAGCTCATGAAGACAAATTGATGTCGGCATGTCCTATGTCTCAATTAATAGGGTTGGTCGTAACGTCTATCACGGCCTAATGTCCAATGCCACACGTCCTAATGACATCAGAGTGAACTCTTGTACTTCTGAGCCTACTCATTTTCCTAATTGCTACTGAGCGACTCGACTTTAGTGCTCGATTGAGCGTTGACGCTCTCTCTCTCTCTCTCGCTATTAGAATTAAATAGAATTATGAGGTTGTTTTCTTTGTTTAAACTTCAAATAAATCAATGGAGAATCTGGTGTGAGCACAGTCAAAAACACAATGTTTGATAGCGCGTATGAGTCTAAAGAAAAACTGTTGTTCATCATAATATATTTATGACAACTTTGACTACCTATTGGACTGTTTTATTGCGAAAGTGCGTGAAGTTATAGTTTCAAGAGAGAGTCGAAAATTTCTTAAGATTGTTTATGTCCGCTCACAGGATTCTAAAACTCTCATAGAACTTTAAAGGTTTGACAGAAATCAGGGTGCTATTTTGATGAAATTTATCAATTTATAAATGTTTGACACAGTAAAACACTTTAAACTAAGAACGCAGCTGCTTGTAAGGGCTCAGACAGGACATGATATTTCTACCTTTAGCAAAATCTTACAAGTTGCTACAACACACAAGGGATTCGTTGTACGTTCTAAGACATAAACTAGCCACTGAACAGTAGTCATTAATTTGTTTGATTTAAACTAGAACTTTAAGCTTTCTGTATTGTTTTCTTATGTGATAACTTATGAACAAAAAAAGAAAATTTTCGCAGCCGCCATCTTGTTTCCTTTTTTTGATAGACTCACTATTGACTTGAAAACCCTCGAAAACCATGAAAACGACATCCATGATGCAGTTTACATTTACGTGTATATTTTCCATCCGCCATCTTGGATTTTAATTTTACAAACAATATTTTTAAATCTCTCTCTGCCTCTTTCTATTAAATATAATAAAAAGTCTCATGGAGGGGGCATAACGCTTTTTCGTTACGTGACGATTTCTACATTTTGTCTCTAATTTTAACTCCTACCTCAAGCTACGTTAAAGAACTTAATTTAAAAAAAAATGCGATTGAACGGTTTCATGTGTAACGGTTTTGTTTATTTCTTTTTTGGGCCTTTCTAGGTATGGAATTTGAAAGTCTTTGAATCGACTTGTTTCTGTCTCTCGGTTTGTTCGTATCGAAGTGAAAGTGACAGAAGAAAGTAAGGTTCAAATCTTTCGAATTTTGTGAGTAGACCCAGCACTATTCTGTGCATTTAAAAAACATTATATAAAAGCTACTTTGTCTCACGCTCGCAGGAAAATCGAATTTCGTTAACTGTCTTTATACAGCAAAGTCTGCTTGTTTGATGAGCTGAGGTGAAAAATAAATACCTTACTATTTTTAGATATTATATATGAAACCTTACAACAGACACCTACTACGGGATCAAAAAAATTAATTCGGAGAGCGCCAAAAGTGGGTGAAAAAGTAATGTTCTCTTATCTCCCCAAAGTAACAAATATGTACAGGGTGTAGTGATTCCAGTTTGCCTCTCACGATAACGACATTGAACAATGTACTCATTACAGGAAAAATACTTTCGTGAGCCCATTTTCGGAAGACGCATACAGGATACAATTTCAACCAGTGCGCAAATGTAACCATGAATGCAGCATATGATTCTAGACCTACTAGTGTAGAATATTTTCGTCGGTTATGAAAAAAAAACCTGCTTTTGCATTGAAAAGTGCATTACCTACGCGATAAAAATGCATGGAAAAACTGTTTTTTTTAACCTATGAATAATTTCTACGCCAGGTGGCCTAGTTTTTTTTTTTTTTTTGCCGCCCTTTGTATGTTTACGGCGTACAACAAAGTATATATAAATAAATAAATAATTTAATATTACGATTTTTTTTCCTGTTTGTCGTTTAGTTATTCGTTTTGTATCATTAGGTATTGGAGTGCACTAATTAATAGTAAACTAGCTTCTGCCCGCGTTTTCGTCCGCGAGAAATTTCTAGTTTTAACATAAATATATTCTGTGACACTCGGCAATACTGTAGCTTCCAAATTGTGAAAGTTTCAGGAATCGAATCAGTAGTTCCAAACATTACCTCCTATGTTAATTTTCCACTGGAAGGGGAAAGGACTTATTGTTTTAGTTTGAGACTATGAAGTCCATGTTTTCTCATGATGCTTAGATATACTCGTGTGTAAAAAAATGGCCAAGTGCGTGTCGGACCACGCACAATGAAGGGTTCCTTAGTTGGAATGAATAATTTATCCCATGAACAAACTTAACATTGTAGTTGAAAAATAATTATGTTCGCCTATAAAACGAAAAAATATTTTGTTATGTGATAAAACTACAAATTAAAGATTTCCGGACTTCTGCCTTACATGTGCAGTGAGACCTTGTCAAATTTCATGATTCTAGATCAACGGGAAGTAATAGGTTTTGACTTATTTGCAAGTATCAAAATATGTCGCAAACGTCACCGTATTTTTAATTGTTTGTTTTGAAAAAGCTTGATTTTTTATAGCTCCAAGGAACCGTAGACCTACGTATTTGATATTAATTTCAAATTGATACCTTTTCGCGTTCCAGAAATAAAGGTTCTTCACAGACTGACAGACAAACGGACAACAAAGTGATACTATAAGGGTTCCGTTTTTTTCTTTTTGAGGTACGGAATCCTAAAAAGTAACATTAGTACAGTCAACTGCTCGCCTGATCTCAGTTTGATACAACCGTTATTTCATAAAATTATGGCCGATTTTCTAGAGTGACATAAAACTGACATGTTTGACCGTAAATGAAAACTTTTTCAAACCAGAGGTGGAATTGGTAAACCTCGGCGACTCTGGTGCTCCACCACTTTTTTCTGAAAACCACTTGAGCCCTCTCAAGTGGTTTGGTCGTTTTGATTTCGTCTAATACTGGCTTTAAGTTTTACTAAAAGGAAAATGTTAACAGCAAGTCAAAAGATGGAATGCCCATTTTGCTCAGTAATTTGTTAACGTACCGAAACGTTTGACTAGTCTACGACCTTCAGGGCAAGGAATTCAGGATAAAGATTTTAAGAGTTTCAATGTTGTTCCTTTTATTCAAACGTTTTATTTACTGTTGTCAAAAAATATGAATAATAGGGTACACAAAGTTTTCTATTCTCTTAATATTTGACAGTAACGTGTTTTATGTGTTTATATGTATGGTTTACATGTTTTTGTTTAATGTACAACACTCTCAAAAAAAACTTTGTTTTAAATTACATTGAGTTTTTCGTTATTTGAGAGCCAGAACAAAGTCAAAGTCAAAGTCAAAAGTTTATTGCGAACTAAGTGTACAATGTTGATGTTATTTTATGATAGCACTTATGACTTAGCAGCCTTTTACAAGCATTGCAATTTTATCATTCGCCTGCCCTTATCATCCAAAACACGCTTATTGGATAGAATTTAATAGAGAAACAGATGTATGTTAAGACAGACATCGTCAAAAGGGCATAGGGCTTAATTTCCCAAAGGAGCAACCGAAAGTAGTTTTGAAAAGTTTTCGGTAAAGGGTTTTCTTTTTTTTACTTGGATTTGGGGTTTCCGTTCCTTAGATGACTGCAGATTTAATTAGAAGCAGCTCCATTACACAACACATACCTTGATATTTCTTTCAATTAACTAAGTCAGAAAGGCTAACAAAAATCTATGATAATGAAAAGCTTTTTATCTTAAAATCTTAACTTCGCAGTTACCATTTCAATTGGTAGACTTACCAGAATCGTATCGGAATCGTTTGTTCTGGAACAATAAAAAATAAAATCAAAAAAATCTGTAGGTTTACAAAAAAAAACACTGGTTACTCATGGTATTCAAAATCAAAATCAATCAAAATATTTTATTTCACATAAACCTACATGGTCACTTATGAGACGTCATATTCTAGGTGCACGGTTCCAATTGGTCGTTTCCTATGGAGGAGAGCCGGCAAGAAACTCCATGATTACTTTTTTTTTTTAAATTGTCGTTTACAATGTATTGCCCGTGACATCAGCAAATGAACTCAATTAGTCAGTACCTTACCTAAGTAACGCAACTGTTTCATCTGTAGATGTCTGGTTATAAGTTCTAGATACAGTAAAAGCACATAATTGGATATGACTGTCCTTTCTTTGGCATTTTTCGTCGAGTAAATCGACATTCGTAGTCGTAGTAAATCGACATTTTGGTATTTTTCGTCGAGTGATCGACAGACATTTTCTGAAATTTTATTTTCATCACATCATCCTTCTTTTCTAAACAAAACTTTACTATATTCTGTGCGCGATCATAGTTGATTATAGTAGCATTAACATGCATCTTGACTTCTTGAGGTTCGCTCAAAGTGAACAGGTAATGTACTCGTAACTTTTGAAGACGTGTCGTACGTGGAATAGTTACACAACGAAGCAAATGTGGCCCGAAACGTCAGTTCAACTTATAGTAATCTTCATTTTGTTAAATATCATTACCTGATGATGGTAGGAATGAGTGAACTTGGAAATGGTAACTGGAGAAAGTAAAGAAAGCTGCATCGGATGAGAAAAATATGAAATGCAAAAAAAATGTGGGAGGTTGGTGTGTTTTTTTGCATCTACTAGTCCGGATATCTCAAATGTTTTAGTACTTAGTTTATAACAGGCTAGGATCGGTCCATCATCATCATCAGCCCACAGTAGTTCACTGCTGGACATAGGCTTCTCCAATAGCACTCCATTCAGTTCGATTCTCGGCAATTTTCATTCAGCTGCTACAAGCCACTTTGCGAAGATCGTCGTGTGATCGGTTATCTCAAATTAATAAAAAATAGTTGGTTATCAGATTACGTAATTGATTACACAAGTCTGTACTTATTAATGTATCTTCAACATTTGGGTATTACAACAAGCACGTAATAATTGCTTCAATTTTCAAACTAACTTATTAATCTCATCTTGAACAATGTCTCATTACAAAGTTCAAATAATAAAATTTTATCAAAACTTTAAAAATAGTGTAACAAAAAATAATCACATGTGAAGGAGCATATTTCATTGTTAATTATGATTCAGAGAGTGTTGAAGTTTTGAGTGGGTTCACAAACTTCTCTTAGGCTTAAAGTTTAAGTTTCTAGAATTTTCAAGTCTCAAGCCTCGACCCTGGTCGGTTCTAGTACACTTTTAGGTTTTATTTTGTGATATTTATAGCGCAGTAAGTACTTCACAGTTTTCAATCTTTTTTCTTCTAGTGTTTCTTTTATAAATAAAATTTGGCTGAAGTGATTTTCAGAAAATGTTTTTTAATTGAAGATGTTGTTTCTATTTATACTTTCTTTACTTTATCTTGGGAATAAAAATTGCGGTTCGACTGCTTTTGCATAGAAAATATGTCAAACCACCATATTTAGTCTTCGATAAAGATGTGCTTCCATAAAATAAAATAAGGTTTTAGGAAAGGTGTTTAAGAACGAAAATCCCAGAAAGATTTTACACTCGTTTGGGTATTTAAATCTTACTGTCCAATTTTTTAATTCTGGGTTAAGCTCGCCATTGTTATGTATGCAACATAGGTAATTCATGTGACAACTGTTATAACAATAACATCACGGCCGTTTTTCCCGAAAAGTTAGGCAGAGGTGCACTGTGATAGATTTATAATTATGCAGTCTGGGAAATTCATTGTTTACCAAATTGGCACATCGCGCCTATTCACTGTTTTTTTTAATAAATCTGTTAAAGTACCTACTTAAACTGTTTAGGTAGGTAAGTAGCCAATTTTGCCAAACAATTGATTTCATTGACTTTGCTATTGATAATAAGAATATATTTTCAGCGTCTCCTAAAACTAAAAAGGAGATTCTAAATTTATTATAACCTTCTTCAACCGTACAGAAAAAGAATTTAATCAAAGCCACTGGATAATAATAGCTTCTAAGCGCATGGAAATAACTAAGGTCGCCGGTAGGGGCGCTACCTGTCACAAGGAACATAAACTACCGGCAACGTCGATACATCGAGGTATCGACACTCGATTAAATAACTGGGTGCATGGACGACACCATTTAACATAAGTAACAGAAGTAAAACTTTATTTCGCGAAATTATCCGTCAGATTGCTCATTTGAAAAGCATCTCGGTAATCTATGTAATAGAGATACCTTATGTAGAATAGAGATGATGACAGTCTTTAATTTTTATCTGAAAAATAAAAATGTTTCTTCTGAAATATTACAAAAAGTTAAAAAAATTACCAAGTTATTTGTTTTCAAATAAGTTTTAGAAAGGAAGAGCGCTATTGTAGAAGTGACGTCACGACTATGTAACTTCATACTAGCGCCGTACATTGTCCGTACCGCACGACAATGACGGGAATAATCCCCTCCAAAAACTTTTAAAGCGTGTATGTTCTTCTTATTTACATAGATGTAACAGATTTTTTCGGTTATCTCATTTTTACTATGCTGTCTTTGAAAATACATATTTTTACGTATTGTAAAGATGTACTTCTTTTGAGTTTGTACGTAGGGGCAGACATAGGCGCTGCCCTTGAATATTGCGACGGCGGCGTGCATATGGATCTAGCAAATTTATTATTTAAAGTGCAGTTTGAAAAAATCTGTAAAAAATAAGCAAAAATGCAATGACTTGCTTTATTTATTGCAAAATGAAAGAATACAGTTATTCAAACAAGCTACAAAATAATTTTTCATATATTTATAACTCTAAGACCCATGAACCACTTGTTTAGAGGAGCTGCAGTTGCTACTATTATGAATGTAATATTTTCGAAACACTTCCAACAAAAAATGCTACGAGTTTTAGCATAATAGAGCACGGTTAGAGAGAGTTCAGTCAAACTAGTATTTAATAAACCTGTAATTTTAAAATGAAACACAAAAAAAAACCGGGACAAAATGGCACGTGTTAGCCTTAGCCACGCCGAGCAGACGGCGCGCGTAGTTGAAGTGGTGCGACGTCGCCGGCGCGGCGCCCCTGTCTAGAAAGGGTGATCTTCGGAACTCCTGATCCGATTCCAAAAATTCATCCACTATTTGGAAGCTACAGTATTGTCCACTAACATGGAATTTACTTTATGTTAAATGAAGAAATTTCACGGGGACGAGGTCGAGGGCAGAAACTTGTAATAAAAAATAACTTGTGTTAACGGCACCTCATTCCTTTTTGGAGTGTATGAACATGGTTTTTGTACGAATACAATAAATTTATTTATTGCTTTGCATAGTTAGGGAAATTAATTGCTTAAAAAATAACACCATGACACACAACGTCAATTTGCTGTATTGTAGAATTTTATACAACTGTCAAAGAATGATATTTGTGATTTGAACATACTGGCAATCTATATTGGTAGAAAATTTAATAAACTTATTGTTTATCAAATTTTGCCGGACTTTACAAACTACTACTTCATTCCTGCTGACGTAAAATTTGTTTTAAATATGTTTAGTGTTAAACACACTTAGTTTGTAAAACAAATATGGATTGTGGTATAAACGGGCCATAGGATCAGAACAGGTACGAGTATAGTAAGTACCAAACGACGTAAAGTTAAAGAAGTACGTCCATCATCTTAAGGGTAATGTTTTCTCATTGGTTGTTTTATTTGTTTTAGTATAATTATATATTTATGTATATTTATTTGTACTTATATTTATATATAATTAGGTATATATGTATATCTATGTCTTAGATTAAATATTTATTTCTTGATTTTTTTATAAATTGCACTCACCACTGCTTGTCTCTGCATCACCCAAAGGTTGACTGGTAAAAAATGCCTATGGCATTAAGTCCGCCGCTGTACAAAATGTGCGTGAAGTATAAATAAATAAATAACTGTGGTTGGATCTTAAAGCTGTTAATGCCCTTGGCACTGAAGCTGCTGCTCATCAAACTTACCTTGAAGTGCCATATATTAGAGTGGCCATTTGGATTAACTGAAACGCAATTGCATGTAGATATGGCAAAGGGTAAAATCTGATAGACATATAACATTTCATCAGTTAAAAGTGCCTCGTAACACAGGACAAATCCCGCCAGTTCCCATTCAAAACAAATTAATTTTACAGTATCTTAGTAACAAAGGAATCGTTGCATCATCTGGTTCTATGCTTCCAGATCCAGAGGATCAACATAGACTCTTTTACTTTTTAGCAAAAAGTTTGTATTAAATTAATTAGGTTTAATTTACAAATGTTGAAACAGTACAGATGTTTTGCCTAGAAACAAAGCTTTCCTTGGGAAAATAAAACAAATACTCGATTTAGTAGCCAATAAATTGTGACTAAATAAAGCATTTCACACCTAAGAAATTTACTTTAGGCGTCCTGCCAAAATAAATGTTGGCAACACATTAACTATGTATTGGGTACTGTCCGGTAGGTACTGTTTCAGAATTATTCTATTTACTTTTTCTGATGTTTCGTGTTTTTATTTTGGGAACCACTTTGAACCAACATTTTCCGACAAGTGTGACGATCTGTTGAGAACTTTGGCCATATCCATATGGAAAAAAGTAGATAGTGCTTATTGGCACACAGTTTTATTTACCGACCGTTTTTAGTAAATTAGGATTAAAAATTCATATTTTATTTTTTCTGTGAATGGCTTCGCGCTAGTCGATCCTGGGGGTTGTCGTCTGCTTAATATGCGGCTATCCTGTGGTTGCCTTAATAAATTAAGGCCTCTACTCGGGACATTCAATTTTTAACTCAGTGGCTACACACTAAGGGCACCCCCTGTGGGATACGGACCCTGGCACAGGGCATCAATATTCTTTGAATAATTAACAGGAGTTTTCCTAAAACTTTGCCAATATGGTGACATCTGTCATCCATTTAGAAATAGCATTCAAGGGCTGCACGGATTCAAGACATCATTTAAAATTAGTAGCTTTAAATGAATACTGTTTCTATTCGTATTACCATTGACATTATAATGTTCGTTTATTATTTTAGTTCCTGACCTACTCATTTTTAAATATTTCTTAAAATTGATTTAATAAATGTAAACATAAAAAAATATAAAAGTAGTAGCCTGCCGGTATCGGGAACGGGTTCCAAGCTACCGGCGGTCAGGGCTCTAGAGAGAGGAACCTCCTGACAATGCGAGCCGAGTCCAGAAGTACTGCTTTCTGAATCAAGACTTTGATCAAGCTGCCCAACGAGAGCCTCCTCAGGTATTGTTCGAGGCTCTTGGCTATTAAGATACTGGCTGTCACGACTATGGGTACAATGATTGCAGAGTCCACGTTCCACATGTCGACAACCTCGTGTGCTAAGTGCCAGCTTTCACGAGATTCTTGTCATGAGGGACAGCGATATAAAACTATCAGAATCTACCTTTTATAGCACAACTTTTTATGTCATAATATTATTTTGCATAACAGCGGATAGGCAGACATTCATTTATCAAATCTTCATCTCATAACTTTGTAAGTCAGAATCATCTTAAGGCATACATTTCATATCCGTAATTAATAAAAAGAAGTACCATCACATCGCAGAAAGTTCACAGTCAGCGTCGTCTTTTGGTATACACTTCACATCGATAGTCATTAAAGGGCGGAACTATCATATCTCAAAAAGTTTACAGTTAAAATTACATTGCAAACATGAAAACAAGCAAACACCATGCATGCAGTACGCAAGCAAGCATGCAGCACGCAACCAAGCATGGAACATGCAACATGCAACAGGCATGGTTTCAGCCATTACAACTGCTCCGGCGCTGCGGGGCTCCGGCGGTTCCACGCGAGCTTATCATGGCAGATGGTTTTAACGCCTATCACCGCAGCTTCGGATTGCCGGCCAGCCTAAGACGAGGCGGCGAGCGTTAAATTCACATGCTCCTCAGCTGACAGACCGCCTCGCCCCTCCGTGCCTACGAGGTCTTAAATTACACTCTAGGGTTAGGGAGGGCAGACAAGACTACGTGGAGTTGTTGCAGCGATTCGTTTTTGCCACAAACTTTTGTAGCGCAATATTGACTTTTTAAGACAATATTTCAATTTCAATTTAAGGTTAAAAATGCTATTTATAGAAATGGAAATATGCCTAATGCAATTATTCCAAATGAAATTCTGCCATCTTAAAAGTATACCATTGTAAATTCGGACATATAACTATTCGGCCAAACAATAATTATGTTAAATAATTTTTATGCCTTAAAAATATTCGTATAAAGATAATTATGTCAAGTTTGATATGCCGACTAAATTTCGGAGCATCGAGATTCTGCCAGATACCGCAACAACCATTGCACGGCGCTCTCGTTGATCTATCACCACAATATCAGGCTTATTGGCTACAATAGGTTTATCAGTGATCGTAGAACGATCCTAGTACAATGTGACGTGACCATTCTCGAGAACTGGGTCGGGCATATACCTGTAGTACGGCACTTCCGACTCCACAAGGCTGTACTGGCTTCCATTGACATTTATTGTTATCATACCTACTTGGCACCTTTTATGTATGAATATAGCAGAACTCGGTAACAATACCCGGTTAATGGCATTACGCTCGCCCTCTATTATAAGGGACTTAAACATAACTGGCGAAATGTAGGTGTGCTATAGGTAGACCTCTGTTTAATCCTTCGGGGATTCTGGGCGTGATGTTATGTTATGGATATCAGAAAATAAGAAAAAATACTATTAGTTTTTGTTTGTACCAGGGCGACACTGAAAGTTTTATAAAATAAGTTCAAATTTTGAAAATGTAACTCTTTGCCAATATTATTGTGTATCGTACTGTATTAATTTGTCATTTGTTTACGATTTGGCGGCAAACTGTAAATTGTCTGTGTCATGTCAGCATGAATTTAATGCAAGAAAAATTTCGTACAATGATTTTATGACTTTCGATGTCATTTAAGTCAACAAGAAAGTTATGATAAACTTCGATTGGCCTTTCACGATGAAGCCCCATCTCATGCCACTGTTACAACTGGTCTAATGAGTTTAAACGTGGTCATACTAATCTCACCGATGATCTACGTGAGGGACGGCCTTCTACGGCGACGACTAAAGATAACATCAGTGTTGTGCGGCGTATGATAGAGACTGACCAAAAGTGACTTATCAGCAGATTCGAACAAGCTTAGGAATCGGTATGAGTCAAGTGCACAAAATTCTGCATGAACATTTAGCGGTCAGGAAGCTTTGTGCTCGGTGGATGCCTCATAATTTGACAGAGGCCCAAAAACTCCGTCGTGTTGATTGGTGTCGTGAAATGGTTCAAAGATTAAACGAAGGTGACTCAAATGCCGTGTTCGACATACTTACGGGTGACGAAAGCTGGATTTATTGTTATAATCCTGAAACTAAGAGACAGTCTGCTGTCTGGGTGTTTCCTTCCGAGGAGTTGTCAACTAAAGTGAAGAGAGGTCGAAAAACAGTTACTGCGGAGTAGTACACTGACAATTGTTTGCCACTTGTCTTCGGGAGAAACAACCTCGCAGTAGGATCCTCCTTCACCACGACAACGCCTTGACACACACCGCTAAGCAAACAATCGACTACTTGGCGACGTCAGACGTGGAATTTGTGGGTTACCCGTCCTATAGTTCTATTGCAATTTTTATTTATTTCCGAAAATAAAAGAAAAACTTCGAGGAAAACGTTTTATGAACGCCGAGGAAGCAGTGGCTGTGTTTCAAAATTCCGTCGAAGAGACCCCTAAGGACTATTGGGCGAAGTGTTTTTCTCAGTGGTTCCATCGGTTGCAGCCATGTCAATACGAGGCTGCGGCTACTTTGTTTGTATGTAATTTGTGTTTTTATTTTTATAATGTGCTTTTTGTTTGTGCAGAATAAACAGTTTTTCTTTTTTCTAAATGGACACTATTTTGAAAAGATATAATAAAACTAATAACTTGCTAGTTTCTTCAGTTTCTGATATTCTAGGAAGTTTTTTTTGTCAACCTCGTACCTACCTACATAGATAACATTTACTCGGACATAAATGCACCGTATTTTTTGTAGCATCGTGTATGTTAACATTAAAATAGAGGGTGTGTTGCGTATAATATTTACCTTTATTTTATGTACGTATTTTTAATGTCTACAGGTTTAACACGCAAGCTTTTTATATGAAAAGTGTCATCATTCAAAGTGAACCTAATTAAACGTTGACCTAATAATGTGTTTTTCATTGTAGCTTGGCAAAGGGAAGGTTTTTGTTTTTAAGGCTGCAAAAATGTATGTCAAAGAGTTAGGTTCGTAGCTACTCTTAAATGAGACTCAGTCATGAATCTAGATTTAAAACATGGTTTGAATTGAAATCAGGTTATCATCCATTAGTTTTAAATTGATATCAAAAATCGAGAAATATTCTCTCATGCAGGTTCCATTTAATATTCAATACAAGAAAATTACAGATTCAGGATCAAAAATAAGTTGATGCTTATCAGTGATTTCAAAGTCTCCTCATTGCCACATAAAAATCAAATAATTATTTTTTGGATATCTTTATGGGCTTTCACGAACGAAACGAAATATTAAAAGCCTTTAAAAGGTTTTCTAAGAACTGTCCAGCACTGGAGTCAGAACAGGTTTCCAGTATTACAAGTTCAAAGGGCAAAGAATTAACCTTAACACTTGACTCTTCTGAAATTGCTTTTTCGAATAATAAAACGAACGAACGCGACAATAACCGAGCAACTTATAAGCATCATAACTTCAACTGTGAAAGTTCCGAAGTTAATCTGAGCAAAACATATGTCATTAGAGTATCAATGTCTTCCCAAGTGTGACGCAATCAGCGTCTTGAAAGTTCTTATTTGTTATCTCTTGTTTACGAAGTCGTTGATTATCGTTATTTTCGGATTACGAGTCTGTGTGTTTATGTCGCGAGCCTCCTTTATAAGGTCGTGTTGTACTAATATGTGCTGGCATATATTAGAGGAAAAGTCTGGATTTCTAGATTATACCCAGTTTTGTATTGCGTTGTTTATGGAGCGAACACCTGCAGTATATTGAGATTTGTGAGAATTGCCTAGGGTTGGCTGTTCAGTGTAACTCTGTTGGATGTTTTCAGGTATATCAGTATTTGGGTAACGTTTTGTGACACCCACCTACGCATGTTTCTCAGAATTATATATTTTCGTATTCCTAATTGGGTTGCCATAAAAAGATTTTCATTCGACTGAGTTCCGTAATATAATATGTTTTTTTGAATCACTTACTGTTAAAGGAAAAGGCTCTGTACACTCCTTTACAGAGGGACTTTTCGTGCGAAGTAATTGAAAAATAGCAGCAACAGTCCGATTAATCCATCTGCGATACTCTTCCAAATTGTTATAATGAAAAAATACACAAAGATCTTAAAAAATCCATATCCTATTTTTTTTTCGAAACTCCTTGTAACAAGTCTCTTTTCATTCGTTACAGCGCTTCTCCTGGATACTCTCAAGGTCATACATCGAGCAGTCTGCAACGACGAGACAGTATCTCTATCATGTCCCAGAGGCACCACCATCAGCATACAAGTAGCTCAGTACGGAAAGGCTGGAGAAGAACAGGGATGTCCTGCTTTGAGCAACGAGGAAGTAGAAGAGAGCAAGAACTGTAAAAGACCTAATGCTATGCAGGTTGGTTATTTTAGTGATGGTTTTGATTGTAGCTTATGTCGTTAAGCATGTAGTGTGAAGAATGCAAAAAGAGGTGGTAAATGGCAACGGGTGAGAAAAGTGAGACGATGATGACGATGACGGTGTAAAGTTATGGTTCCAAATTTAAGTTTTCAATGCTGTCAGTATAGGATTTAGACTAACTGGTTTCTTACTAAATATACAAATTGACTTTTGGTTCTATTGTTAAAACGGAATTGAAACCGATGGCTTGTTTCTTAAAATCAAAGCATTAAATGGGTTTGTTGGCTTTGTTGAGTGTGTCAAACCAGTTGCTTAAAAATGCCTCGATCTTAGACTTTCATCTCCTGTTAATCAGAGCAATACAGTGATTCTATTCAGTTATTCAGTACAAACCCCTCATTGAAACATTAAGATTCGATTACTCTCTCGGTCCGCATTGTAGCCGGCCCACGATTCATTGGTTGGGTCATATAACGCATTCTGATTGGCTGGTGCAGCCTGAATTCTAATAAGGCAATGTATAGTGTCAGCTTGCATGCGGTGTGTATGCGGACACCGAACAAATGTAACTTTCTCTTCATGTTTAATTGTATTTGAATTTGAATTTTTTGAAAGTTTGCAGGGTTTGAATTCAAATTAGAGTTTGGAAATAAAAAGAAAAGAGTAGTGTTCTAAAAGTGCTATCGTATCTCACCTTAGCTGCTGGAACTGCTGTTGTTTCGATTTAAATCAATCAAACCTTTTTGATTTAAATTAATCAAACTTTTGGAAACTAAGAGAAATGTGTAATAAGTGCAACTCTACAAAGTAAAAGAAGCGTTCTACTCCTTTTGAAAGACGCATTTAATGATACCTATACGCAAATTGAAAAACAGCATTTAATTACTTTTAACTAAAATTGACAAATATCTGATTAAACATGTATCCGCATGTAACCTTAATTTACGGACCCGTACCGACCTACCCGACTTCCCATAAAAAGTAGCTTATCAGGGCAGTCTATTCAGAATACCTTATTTGCAGAAGTGCCGAAATGGCGGATGTCTACAGACTATAACAAGCACTTAACATCAGGTGGGCCAATAGCCCGTTTGTCATATTCTGACATAAAAAATGAAAGATGACTTTAATAGGAAACATTAGATCCTCTTTGGCACTTAGAGCGATATTTTTCTTCGGGATACTTCCTAAAGTTGATGATGTATGTCGTTTCCTTCATGGAAAGGATAAGTTATTTCCTTCGAATATTTTTTCGAGATTTATTGTTTGTTGGTTAGGTGAGAATGTGGAAATCCACCATTAACAACCATTATTGTCTTTATGTCAAAAATTCTAATTTGTCGCATACTCAACAAGAAGAGAGCACTTAAATAAGGTAAGGTATATTATTTATAAGTTAAAAAAAACACCGAAAATATATTAAAAGTAAATATAAAGTTAAAAAAGGTGAACAACAATAGTCAAGAGTAGTGGCATAATATGTAAATTGCAGCTTTGAACTAAATAAATAAATAAATGATTTTTTACCGACTTCATCACAGAACAAAAATGAGGAAACTGACGAAATACGTACAATTTTGAAAAGACAATTTGTAAATTTCACAGGAATAGAAATGAAATATAATTTATGTATTGTTTAAAACCTCATAGGCATAAGAGATGATTCAAATACTCAAAGAATCAAGGTGTCATGGATCAAATGATTGTATTTGAATCATTTGATCCAAGACATCCATCCATCGTCGATCGGATAATATTCGAATTTTAAAATTCTGAAAAATGAAATTGACCGCCAATTTGCCCAAACAGGTTCAAATCAAAAATGTTTAACTGTATTTTACCGGATTAGCGCTAGAGTATCTACTACCACAAAACTGTGTTTATCATTATGTGTAGGCTAAACAACAGATAAACACTATATTAATATACATGGAGTTTGACGTAAGACTGAAATCTGTCACGCGTTGTACAAGTATCTAAACTTTTGTGGTTAGGCCATTAGGCTTCAACTTTGTTTGTTTTTTCAATGCTGGCAGCTGCTGCATGTTTTGTTTGGACTTTCTCAAAAGTAACTGTCAAATAAAAATGTAAGCAAATGGATCAGACAACTTAGATGCCGATGCCAATTTATAGTGCTACTTATCAGGTTCATTAATTTGATTTTTTAAATACTGAAAGCCGACATTCTAGTTTAAAATCACAACAAGATGTTTTTCATTTGAATAAGATTAAATTGATAACTTCAATTTTGTCGACGATTTTCAATTACAATTTCAAAATGTTGTCGTGCTCGTTGCTAAATGACAACAGTAATATGTCTAAAGTAAGTATTTGCGGAAGGATCTAACCTAAAAAGAGGTTTTTAAACTTTCACCACATTTAAAAGAAAAGTTTTTAAACAGTGCGCAAACTGTTACTATGAATTCAGCTAATGATTCTATACTTCCTAGCGTAGACATTAGGTAAAAAAGCATCGCATAGTAACTGACCAAATAGTTAAAAGTCAATTTCCCTGCTGCCGCAAAAGTAGTACCTACGTAGATATCTATAGCATATTCTAATTGATTAACTAAAATCTTTTTCTTCTAGTACTCATTACTGCAGACGGTGGTGGAAGCTTGCCAAAAGAAACCTCAGTGCAAGTTCAGTACCCTGCCAATGCCAGGCCTCGTGGACCCATGTCCAAGGCAGAGCAAGTACGTCGAGGTCGCGTATAAGTGCCGTCCGTGTGAGTATTAAAATGTAAATTGATTAGAAGCGTAATTTTGCGTTAAGCGACGCGCGCGCGCCATCTGTTTCTGTCCGTCGTCACTCCACAAGTCACTTCTCGGTGATTCGTGTGCTCTTTCATTTCAAATGACATCAATTTTTTTCACTCTTTTATTTGTTTTCGAGGGCTGATAATGGAGCCAGGAGGTGGATAGTGGAACTTTTCAGTGGCTACTAGTAAAAGAGTAGTAGGAACTAGTAAAAGAAAATTTTCCGATTACAAACTTACCCTTGCAGTTATAGAATTGACCGTGAATTGTCGATGTATGGAAGAACATGTTTTTCCGCTACAATGTTAAGTTGGTTTTTGGGATAAATTCATCCCAACTACGAATATTTGACACGACACACATTTGGCCGGTTTTATGTGCTCACCTAAGGTAAGGCTATTTAGTTAATCATGGCAGTAGGTAGTTATATAACTGAATATAACGCAGATAAGTGAAAGCTGTCTGACTCATTGATTAAAAATTAGTGCTTAATTTATTGAATTTCATCACATTGCTATATGTTTTTTTCTGGAGCCTATAGGTTAAAAAAAATTGCCCGTATGTTGAAAAACTGTTACGTATATTAACGATACATTTCCTAACATTTTGAACTAAGTAAATATCTATAAAATAAATGCTGTTTACATTTTTAAAAATTTAACCCAATAAATTTAAAAAAATTACACTTTGTTAAACATTTTCTTATACAACAAATTTCTTATACTCGTATATATAGTAAAAATTTTCGTTGAAACAGATTAAGTAACCAAGTTTTGAAATTATTAATCGAGTTCGGGTGTTCCGTAAACGCTTAATGAATTAAAGTTTCAACTCAGCTAATCACTCCGTGAATGTTGAAAGAGTAATTAAGATATGGTTTAGACTTCAAGCGTTTAAAACTAGCCAGTTTTGAACACATAAACCTAAATACTAATACTTGGAAAATGTTGATTATGTATCTAATTGTTACGAATTTTAAATTGTAGGTTTTTTTTATAGCATGATCAGTTACTGTATACATAATGTACTTCATGTCATATTGTGTGCCTTAACCCGAATCAAATAAATTTATTTTCATTCTTTATGAGCTTAACTTATGTAAAGTGTAACAAAAGCCGCTTGTTTAGGTGTCTCTTATCATAACATAACATCAAGCCTTGTTTCCTCGAAGGGTTTGGCAGAGGTGTACCTGTTGAGTATCACCACCCACATTTCGCCAGTTATGTTTAAGTCCCATGTAATAGGGGGCGAGCCTATTGCCATCAACCGGGCACAAATCCATACTCCGGGCTGCTACTGAGTAATTCCAGATAACACTTTGCCCGAACTGGGAATCGCACCCAGGTCTTCATGCTCAGCGGTAGCGATTGCGACCACTAGACCAACGAGGCAGTCTTAAATGTAATGAAAAGTGCACTTGTAATAGTTAAAATTGTGGAGCATTTAAATTCACTTCTCATCCACATTATTTTGTATTATTCCCTACAATTTCTGGAGGTAATAAGGTTATACAGTTATAACGACGTGACTTGCAATCTATTGTAATAAGTATTGACTCAGAATCTTGAGTTTTCTTTTTTTTGTCATTTCCCCTCCATCGGGGTCGTAATTATTCAGTAAAGACCGCGACGTATTTCTAACGACCACTTCTAAAATAAATGAGTTTGCTTTGCCTGAGGGAGCCGGTTTTTTACTATCGGTCAAGAAGAAATTAGGTAATCGGTTTAGCAAAGCAATCGATTTTGATAGATTTGTGTTAAATTTTTTATATAAGAGATAATAAAAATTGTAAATACTGTCTTCAATCTAATAAAAGACAGTAATTTTACTATTTCAACTACCTTACATGGATGGTTTCAATATGTGAGTTCTAATTTCAAAAAAAAAACGAAAGAAACTTTCCTAAAAATAACCACAAATGAACCTATCCATTACCAAAATTGGTTCGCCCACAAAAAAGAGACATGGGGCATCCTACTGATAACATGACCCTCTAAAACAAAAAGAGGGTAGCAGAATCACCGATCGCGTGACGTAACGTTTTTACTCCTGGAAGTGTATTGAAGTGATTTATGCCCAGTTAATAAATTCCTGGATAGGGTGAATGGCCGAAGCTAAGGGCGTGTACAGGAGTGCCACCATAGGTGTGCCTCATGTACATTAAAAGGTGCAGACGGGCGTTTCGAACGCTCGGTGTTGTGTTTGTAGTTTCAAATTATGGGGTTGCGTTTATTCGTGGTTTATTATTATAGCATTTAGAAATATTGTTACCAAACAAAATAAATCTATATATCTAACTTATAACTAATACATGTGTGTAACACAAGGACCTAAACAGTGCGCTATAAAGCCCCATCTAGTGGCGCTACGCATAAGGGAGTAAAATCAAAAGATCAAAAGTAAAATCAAGTTCAAATAAAAATAAACACTGAAATGATTCACTTCAATGATTGATTAAATCAACACTCTTGTACAAGAA
This sequence comes from Dasypolia templi, assembly GCA_963555695.1. Classification (NCBI taxonomy): domain Eukaryota; kingdom Metazoa; phylum Arthropoda; class Insecta; order Lepidoptera; family Noctuidae; genus Dasypolia; species Dasypolia templi. Next base: position 24,983,305 of record OY743138.1, read on the forward strand.
AATCATACCATAATTGGTATTCATGAAATGGGCCAGCAGATCTTCATTAGATCACCAAACACGCTTTTTATCAACCTACTTATAATTTAATTTGTAAATTGATACAAAACCACTGTGGCGGCATCTACACCGCCACATGCGAACAAACGCATCACACTGTCGTCAGAGAAATCCTGCATCGCGCAAGCAGAGTTTACCGCGCAGATAGCATATATACTACTTCACGATATCAAACGTTGGGCAGGTGCCCACTAGATACAACATCCATCTGCTAGGAGGATCCTCCCTTTTCCAAGAGTATGAGTGAACTTTACACCCTTTTCCTCATATCTCTAAACCACCACTATAGTTTTATTTATATGTGCACTTTATGTTATCCATTTTTAGAAACATTCTATAAATACGTACTTAGTTGTAATGCCATTATTTACAGTGAAAAAAATGTGCTGGCGTGATTCAATGACGTCATTAGGTGGATCCTCGTTATCTTGATATTTTTAGAAACTTGAGAAGACTTTGTAGCGGTCTTGTTACGGAAAATAACCGTGTTTCATCTCTGATTAAATAATTATTAGTTATGATTTTACCGTAGTTTTAGGGAGATTTATTTCACGTAACCTTTGGGACGCAATGTGCGATTATTTCATACTTAATGTTACCTGTTGTAGTAAAGTTATTTTATTCCAGGTACATCCAATTTGTACCAACAATTGTGGAGTTACAAGATGGAGTTTCTTGCAAATTCTTCTCCCTATAGAACTACCTTTTTGCAATAAAATGTTGACGTTCAAAGAGCAACAAGCACATACAATAAATAACAAATGACTGTCATACAAATTGGGAATTCACTTTTTAAAATAAAAATAAATTTAATGGCACATCAAAATAATTGCTACGAAAGATGAGAACAAAGCTTTACTTGATTTATTACAAACTATTATTTTTGAAAAAAAATATACTTTGATCAAGACAAAGGTTGAATATAATATTTTTTAAACTAAGTGTCCATAATTGACAAAAACTTTTTGATAAATAAAATTTAAAATTAATTCATGAATTTATAAAAAAATAACTAAATCTGTAGTTGTCAATGTTCCTAAGACAGCTAAAGTTAAGAACGGCTTATATTTATTTTCTTGCTGCTTATTATTTGCGGGGAGCAGTGGTGGCCCAGTGGTAACGGCCCCGACTTACGAGTTGTAGGTCGTGAGTTCGAACCCAGGCAGGCACATTACTTTGTGTAAATTATTTCATGACCACTGCTCTCAAAACGGTGAATGAAAACATCGTGAGGAAACCGGCATGTTCTAGATTCAAAATTCGAAGACATGTGACATCTACCAATCCGCACTGAGCCCGCGTGGTGGATTACGGCTCTCATAGAGAGGAGGCCTGTGTGCCAGCAGTGGGAACGCTATAGGCTGATTATGCTTCTTATTATATCATTCGATCGCCATTCTAAAGCAAGTGTAGATACTCTCAAGCTACAATTCAAATCATGAATCAAAAGTTCAAACAAGGAACAATATGTACAACTTAAAATTCATAGTGCTGACCCTTACTTAAATCACGAACAATGTTGCTCCTTTATTTTTACGAGGCCATTCCGTGCCCTCCGTGTGAGGTTACTATCGTTTTATCATAATTTGGTAACATGACGTTGCATTTAAATCGTTTACGGGCTACGGCCACTTAGACCGGACGATCACAGGACAAGGGATTTTTAGGTGACGAATCGAAATGCACTCACGCCTCAATGGTTTAACAGATTCAAATGAAACGAATAGATTTTGGCCTGGATTAGGACATTCAGTTTTTATTTCGCAGATGGTAACTCCCGTGGGATAATTTAAACGTTCTGGGGGCCCCATTTAATGTAACTGATATTGTGACATTTACACATTGACACATCGTACGACAAGTGTTGCTTAATAAAGCACTAAACCTATGAAAATAACTTAAAAAATTGTCAGCGACGCACAGTGGGTCGAAACTATGATTTTAGTGACTTAGGGCTCAACTTTGCTTTTTCACTTTTTTTTTTATGCGGATGGGTAGAGCTCATTAACCTCAATAATAATTGTTCTGATGTATTATTTCCTAAACTTTATACTTTGGGTAGAAAAATGTGTTTTGTTATTTTTTTGTATGGAGCGGCTCAAATAAACTTAAATTCCTGCTAAGTAGCGTGTGATCCCGCGTTGAAACTTTATTTTTCATATACCTTATCTGGTCTATTATCATTTGATGCTATAAACAAATGCATAAAGTTGCAACTCTGCCAAATAAATGGATCGAAAAAAATGAAAAAATACATAGAATAAAAAGCTTCATTTTTTACTTTCGTAAGTTATTTTAAGTTAAATTTGATATGGAATAGTAAGTAAAAGCACGTAATAATACACATAATTACTTAGCAACTAACAACAATACATTTAAAAGGTCCCTAATTAGCTTAAATTTACTAATACTACATATATTAGTAAATTTAAGCTAATTAGGGACCTTTATTTAAAAATGTGGATATGAAATCAATTAATTTCTATTTGTGTGTTTAATTACTGTAATTAGCTTAACCTTTTACCTTATAAAATAACAATGTTTTTCACTTTTAGTCATTACTGTAATATGAATTAGGATAATTAGTTAATGAGGGTAGTAGAAAAATTTGTAAACATTGTTTGTCACTGGATTCTGGAAGTATAAAATGACCATAATTTATTATATACTAACTAGTGTTCGTTTATTCGTACTACTACTAACATCTCGTGATTCTGATCGTCCCTTTTTCGTTATAATGGATAATTTAGTTAACAATTTAGATTTATTTATGATTTTAAGAGAGCAGGTCAAGTCACTGTCGGATAGTCAAAAATTCTTTCAATTCCTACAACATAAAATAAACGTGACCGAAGAGAACAGTGTTGAGCTCCAAAAATTCTGTACGCGCTTTTGTTCAAATATAAGTGCAAGATGGGAACGAAGTAGTCGCACGTTAGCACAGTTTGTAAGAAAAAATGGTGATTGGTTGGAACGTGCAATAAACTGGCCCGAAGGAATGATACCTGAAGCTGTGAACACTGAACAGGAAAGGCTCGAGATTTGTAATACTGAAGATGTCGAAAATCTACCACCATCTACTACAGATCAGAACAGCTAATTACAGTAATTAAACACACAAATAGAAATTAATTGATTTCATATCCACATTTTTAAATAAAGGTCCCTAATTAGCTTAAATTTACTAATATATGTAGTATTAGTAAATTTAAGCTAATTAGGGACCTTTTAAATGTATTGTTGTTAGTTGCTAAGTAATTATGTGTATTATTACGTGCTTTTACTTACTATTCCATATCAAATTTAACTTAAAATAACTTACGAAAGTAAAAAATGAAGCTTTTTATTCTATGTATTTTTTCATTTTTTTCGATCCATTTATTTGGCAGAGTTGCAACTTTATGCATTTGTTTATAGCATCAAATGATAATAGACCAGACAAGGTATATGAAAAATAAAGTTTCAACGCGGGATCACACGCTACTTAGCAGGAATTTAAGTTTATTTGAGCCGCTCCATACAAAAAAATAACAAAACACATTTTTCTACCCAAAGTATAAAGTTTAGGAAATAATACATCAGAACAATTATTATTGAGGTTAATGAGCTCTACCCATCCGCATAAAAAAAAAAGTCAAAAAGCAAAGTTGAGCCCTAAGTCACTAAAATCATAGTTTCGACCCACTGTGCGACGGTCGGTTTTATTAAATAGGCTGTTTGTTGTTTTCCGACAACCACGCGAGCGAAGCCGCGCGTAAAGTCTAGTGTGACATAAAATTATCGTCACCTAAAAATTCCTTGTAGTGCGCACAAACAGGGACGCCCAGCCTAAGAAGGAAGTGACGGTTCAACCGCTCGACTACCCACGACATTAATATTAGTTATAGCTTCCTCAGCTACGCGTAAAACACTCGGACACTCCACTAATTGATACACAAACACTTACAGAAGCTTTTATCGTATTGGCGGTTTTATATTACATACTAATGGATGCGAAAGGGTTGAAACTAGAAACAAAGGAAAGGTAAGTACACCCATATCGATAGAAGAGTTGTTTAGAGTGATCAGCACTAATTAGTGGCGGGAGTGATACTCAATTATCGTAATTAAAATCTGCATCGAGTTGAACGCTCTTCCGACGAGTTAAGTTCCGATTAATATTTGTATTTTAAAGTAGGATTTGCGTCGATAACATACATGTTGGAGATAATTATTATGTTCGGATTTGTTGATTTTCAATTCCATGATATTTGGATTTTGGGTAACTTTAGTTGGTGTTATTTATGTTAATGATAAACACAACATCACGCCTTGTTTCTCCGAAGGGTTTGGCAGAGGTGTACCTATAGAACACCCACATTTCGCCAGTTAGGTATGTTTAGGTCCCATGTATTAGGGGGCGAGCCTATTGCCATCAACCGGCCAAAAATCCAAACTCCGGGCTGCTACTGAGAAATTCCAGATAGGAAAACCCAATAACACGTTGCCCGACCTGGAAATCGAACTCAGAACCTCATGCTGAGTAATAGCGATAGCGACCACTAGACCAACGAGGCAATCTGTTAATGATGATATAGGTTATAGCTAACAGGGAACATGTATTTATAACATGTAGCTACAATTGTAAACCCCCCTATTTATAAACGTTGCTTAAAGTTAAGAGACGTTTGAACATAAAAAAAGTAAAGCTAGTGAGCTACTAAGTGGTAAAGCAGATGCTAATCAGTACACAAATCAAATCAAACATCATTTTCAAAGCGAACCCGTATTTTTAAACGTCATTATAACATAAGATAGTCCCCCAAAACGTCAGTTCTTCATCACTTCCTAGTGCTTTAACTGGTAAGAAGTAGCGTAACAAACTCCCCAGCAGCATGACTTGACTTTCTGCAACGTTTATGGTTGTAACTAACGTGTAGTGGTTTTAGATACAGCGGCTGTAGATAGTTCCACGTTCGATCCATATACAAAACAATGCTAGTGGAAATTCTGCATAGCGTGACGTTTATTTTTTTATGATAAATAACTGTTCAGGATATTTGGGGCATTCTGAAACCATGCATTCTGCTCATGATCTATAAAAAAAATCTGTTGTTTCATAGAAAAATGCAATACCTACAAGGATAAAAAGTATGGAACAGCATTAATTTTTTATAATAGGCGAAAATTGACAACGTGGAAGGTTCTTCAGATTTACGTACTGAAACCATGGTAACAGATTTCGCGTCGATGTCCCTGCCACCCTGTATATAGGGTGTCCGGTAAGTCGAAGTCAAGCCGGAATCGCATGAGGTTAACTATTATGAGGTCAAGTCTTATTAGTTAACAGAAAAAAAAAATCTTTGCTATGTGTTTTAAATTTGTGGGCTTAAAAAAAAAAAAAAACAAGAGAATCTACTGCCTGCGACGGTCTTTTAACTCCTGTTACTACGAATTTTAATTTTTTTTAAATTTTATTTGATTCTGTGATCCTGAATAATTCTTCTGAAAACCGTTGTTTAAAATTAACAGCCAACTGCTCCAGTCCAGAAGGTTTTTTTTCCCAACCAAGTATTCAAAATACTTTGATTTTTAATTAACATTTATTTTTTATAATATTTTTATAAAAAAAAAACTATTATGACGTCACCTACCACCCGACTCCGGCTTGACGTCGCCATACGGGAGATTCAGTATATAGCTACAAGCTCATTACTTATGACGTGAAATTTCAATAGCATAATTTCACCATGTGTGGTGACAGTCAACCTATGCCTTCTGCTCTATGGTACTACAAGGATCTTTTGGAGCTTCAATGACATCGACAGGATTGCACAAATTGTATTGAATAACTCTGATCATGCTCCAAAATATCCTTGCACAACCAAGACCAGCCAGACACCAGCGCTTTTAAAGCGTTTCGTATTTATACAACATCTTTTATAACAGGATTGGCATAAGCTTTTCGGTAGCTTAAATCAATCCAGTACATTTGAGTCTTCTCCATCATCGCTCATTGAATGTCACTATGTCTAGATGCTCTAGTCCATTCAAGCTATTCTACTGTGCTCTACTTTTAGGCGGTTTTTCCTCGATCATTAAAATAATAAATGCTCTCAGTTTCCCTATGTATTTCTAACAACAACAAATATTCTACAGATGAGTTTCGAAGTCGAACCAGCTGCGAAGGCGAGGTGATCAAGCTGAGCTGCAACCCTCACTCCAGGATAGCGATCTTTGATGCTCAGTACGGCAGGACAGCTTTCGAGGCCATCACCTGTCCACAGACACAAGGAGTGCCAGATGAAAGTAAGTATAAAGATGAATTACTTCAAAAATGAGAATGGGCACCGAACTATTGGTATCTGCCTTAAAGCTCAATAGCTATTAAGCTACCAATGGCAAGAGATTTTTAAGGAGGACCTTTGCTACTAACACGACTTTTGCCAATTGTTACGCAATTCGTAGTTAACGACCTAAATAAGTGACTAATTTGGCACCGAAGTTTAGGAATTCTTGCCGCCCATTAGCCATAAGTGATATATGAACGGATAGTGCTTTTTAATATTACTAAAACGTTCCCCTAAGATGAACAAGTTTAAAACAAAATATAAAAAACGTCCATTAATTGTTTCGATCACCTATCGACACATGAACTTTTCTCCTCTTCTTCTAGTTGGTGCCATGTGTGAATTAAACCTTCCCCAGATCTTCGATCGCAAAGATCGAATCGGTCGGTCCAATGGGTTCCTATTGAACCGCTGCTTTTCACTGCTTCTTCTCGCTGCATCAGGTTGCATACGAAGTACTTAGTACGATCCTACGACATCTACTGTATAGCCGTCTGTACATACGATTAGACAAGGTTTTACAAGGTTGCGTCATTGGTGAAGGCTGTAGGATTTTCTTTATGCCACTGCTGTAGCCGAAATCTAGTTGTACAATACATGTCTGCCTAAGTTTTATAAAATTAAGGCATGTTTTGTGTTGTTAATAATATAATAATAATGATGTTTAAAACTTACTGTTTATCAGTTAGTTTACTTACAACGAAAATTAAGTTTTGATGCTAAATTCACATTTAGGACGATTCAACGCCAAACAGACTTGTAATTAAGACTAACTGTAGTAACAAATGTTCTTCATTAAAACGTTTTGTCTGACTGACTCCTAGTAACATTGTTCTTAAAACGTCATGTAGGTATGTTTTAAAGTGGACAGTGATAGGCTTAAAATAATATATTTTCAACAAAAACAATTAATGCAAGTTCAACTAACTGACCAAATACAAGAATTTCAACAATTCCTAATTACTCACTTAAAGCTTTGTACCTCCTTACGTTCTAACAATCGCGTGAAATCATCATTTAAAGAAAAAATCCCCTTAAACATATCTATCCATTGGGTAACCTCTTAAAAAACTTAACTTAATTGAGCGTCAGGGCAGTTGCCCACTCTCCTTTATGTCAGAAATATTTTTGTGATATGAGCAGCATGTTTAAGTGTAAAGTTAGGTTGTCCTAATTAGTACATTCGGTCTAAATGGTTATTATTTATCAAAGACAAAAATAAAATAGTTATTTACCTTTTTTTTAGAACAGGAACCGTTTGCTAAAATTTAGAATGCGTCTTACGTCTAACAAAGTGGGTACCAATTCTTTATCATGGCAAGAACAAAATATACACTTTTCTTGACTACGTTGTCACAACATAACGCACAAAAAGTTATGATTTCATCAATGTAGTCTAGTGTATCTTTAATTTCCAAGAATATAACTGGAAGTGAACAGTTGACATAAGTCGTAGACCACACAGATAAGACGTGAGACGCGAACGGGACGCAGGCGCGGCAATAGTTTGTAGTGTTTCGCCTGCGAGTCGTCCTCGTCCTTTATGATTTGTGCCAGATCGTGTAAATACATTTTGCATGAAAAATATGTTTTCTGCACCTACGCTCTTACTTAAAACAAAATACAAGCCGCTTACTCAATAGATCGAGACATTATATTATGACCCTATGTAAAAAAAAAACATAAATTCTGATTAAAATTGAAAAAGTACCCACATTTAATGCAGTTCTCAAAACGGTGAAGGAAAACAGCGTGAGGAAACCGGCAAGACATGTGACATCTACTAAACCGCATTGGGCCCGCGTGGTTGATTACAGCCCTCACCCTCTCGAAAAGAGAAGGCCTGTGTCCCAGCAGTGGGAACGAAACTGATAATTCTACGAAATTAAAACTTATATTAATATTACTTTTCATTTATTCTCTAACAGTTATAATTATAGTATCTAATAATAAAAGTTATATGATTTTTCTACTAAGCTAATAACTGCCATCCAAAATAAGTTTCAAAGTATCTACTCCGTTTTCAATTTTCACTACCCATTTTAGTCTTCAAAGACTAAAATGGGTAGTGAAAATTGAAAACGGTCTTGTAGAAAATGGCCGGTAACGACTACGAAGAAGCGGGATTAATAAACTATTTTGAGGCTCACAAAGAACATAATCATTCGAAGAAAATAAGGCAAAGGAAATACTCCCATCTTCATAACAGTTCCGGAGACAAAAATAAAACGCGGCTCTTTTCATGAAGTAGACCAGCAAACTGACAAGTAAATAAATTAGTTTTATTCATTTTAGTCTTGACTTTTTTCGCGAAAGAAGGGCTTTTATCTTAGGAATAGTTTGACACAAGTTAAGACTATTTTTGGAACTGCTAATGATGTTTGTTCATTATTTTAGGCTGGATTTGAGTTGGTACAAGATTTTCTTACTCAATGTTTGTTACCAAACTCTTCCGAAACGGCTGGACCGATTTGTATGAAATTTTGTGTGCATGTCGGGTAGGTCTGAGAATTGGCCAACATCTATTACAAAAAAAAAAAAAAAAACATCGTTTGCGGGTTCAGCTAGTAATTTTGTCTTTTTTATATCACCAATAGTTTATATTTTTATTTGATTGCAATAATTATAAAACAATATAAATCCTTCACGCTAGAAAGTAATGTTTGTTTTTACCTAAGAAAGTATAAGATTGCTTTATGCAGAATGATAATCCATGAAGGGTCATCACTACTGAAAATATCACACCTATTTATTTCACACAAAACAGTTATGGTAATAAGAAATTCAAGCCAAATTTGAAAATGTGTTTTATGTTCCATAATGTGTTAATTTAATTTGTCATTCATAATGGCAGATGGGTGCGGCATTGCTCTACATTACATAGTATGTAACGCTAGCATTCGTTATTTGTTTTGACGAATTTGAAATTAGTGAAATTATTATGTCCACGAAAAATTAAAGAAATGTCACATGAACACGGCACATTTACGCAATACGATACAGGAAATAAGGTGTGGCAAAAAATAATGGTCAATTATTGTAGGTACGAAATACAGAGCCTTCATAGTTCACGTACGAAAATTGGTTTGGGAAAATAAGAGCCTAGTTAATTACTGTTAAAGTAACTTTGCTGCCTGCTTTAGGCATTTTTATAATTCTTAGCTTCGAATATTACTCACCAAAACCGCGTTCTCGTACTCAAGATGTGTTTAAGACAACTATCATTATTTATATAATTTTCTATTCGATGTCACTAAGATTTTGCACTAGAAATATACCTAATGTCTTTTTATAATCAATATGAATTTCATGCTTGCGGGTTCTAGCGATTGTTTCAAGACATTTTAATTCTAACTTCATCATAATTTAAGGCATTATGATTTCTAAACTATATCCTTAAGTTAACGAAGGTTGGTGGATTTATTAATATTTTGTAATCTATAGCTTTGTCTACAGCATGCGTGACTCCACACGCAGTGAAGACAGTTATCCAGCTGTGTCTCGGGAAACGCCGATGTCAGATAGCAGCCAACAACAGGACTTTCAATTCATCGTGCAACTTTCTTTCGAGGCCCTATCTTAAAGTCGTCTATGCGTGTGGTAAGCTTTAAAAAGTATCCTCCTTTAAATGAAGTATGTAAAATATAGTATTAAGGAGGTAGATAATAGAAGTTCCCATAAGTAAAGTCGGTTCTAAACGGTGTACAAACATTCATAGACCAAGTAGGTAATTTGTATTTTAGAAGTCCAAGCCAATGAAATTAAGGTGCCTTGGTAGATAGACGCCTTGCTACTGTTACTCATTCAGTGTTTAAAGTACACCCACATTTCCTTAAGTACTTACTGCCTAACACTTCCAGGAAAACAGACGTGATATTATATTGTTGTTGTTACTTTAAAGGAAATCATTATAACAGCAAATTTGTTTATTTATTTATTTTATTATTTATGCACACACAGTAAAATACAAAGGGACACGACCTATTTACAATTTGAGTACAAAGGTACTGCTTATTTCTTAAGAAATTTCTTCCAGCAGACCTGCGAAAGGAGAATTGAATTGATTGTTTTTTTTTTGTTTTCAAACTCCCGTTTGCTCTATTTTCGACAAAATAATTTTGCTGCTTTCAATTTGTTTTCGCATGAACTCATGTTCTGACCACTTTTAAAGATAAAGTTAAAGATATCGGTACAATTTAAATAACTTTCCCACCATACACTTCTGTATAAATAGCATAGAGATCTAAAGGACGTTCGTTAAATTGATGAACGTTAAACTCTGCAAAGTTGTTCCTACACTAATCATTAGATTGTTTTATCTCAACATCACCTCAATCTCGTGTAACCTCGAACTACTCCTGAAACGCTCCAGCTCGTAATTGCGCAACTTGTTCAACTCTTGAACTACCCTATTCTGGTGCATCTTGGAAGTTTTAACAATACAAATCTCAATTTTACCTTGCAACTTTGCTCTTTGCTTCATTGTTCGGTGTAAAGTACAAGAATCTATGGTTGTATTAGTGTCATTGTCTTCTTTTCTGTTCTTTGTACCTGAATTTGCTTTGGTGCATTCTTTATTTGTCATTTTAAGGTGTTGTGATGACGAATGTTCTCAAATTTAGTGATATAATATTTTTTTTAAATCGTCTAACCTCGATTTTTATTATGTACTTGTATCTTCAGTCGTATTATTTATGTCACTGTTCACGAAGCAGACGCAACAGTTAATTACGTAGGTTGGCGAGTGGCTCTGAAAGTGGAAAGAAACTAACTCTCGAATTTCCTTTTCAGTACCATTAGGAGTCCTCTCAGAAAAATATGAGAGTGCACCTGAGCGAGATGAGGATTCTACCAGTTTTGACCATAGCAAAGCACTTTTTGACGAATCAGGTAAATATTCTGACCATAATAATATACAAGGTCAAATTAAATTAACTAGCAAAACTCCGCAGACGTGATGGATACACACGATAAAATAAAAATAAAAAAGATTTTATGTGTTTTTAGTGGTCAACGACAGCTGGCAGTGTGACATGAAGTATGAGTTGAAAAAAATTGTTTTATCATGTTAAGATATCGATACCCATCACGTCTGCGGAGTTTCACTAGCTAATTTAATTTGACCCTGTTTACTAACTTACAAAAATAAGTAATGATCATGATATTTTTATTTTGATAGAAGAAGCGGGTGAAAAGTGGGGTGAGCCAAATGCTGATCGTGCTCTGCAGCCATCTCATATTGAAGATAGTGTGCCACCAACTCGTTCAGAAGGTGAAAAAACTACAATAATCCATCCGAAAAAGAACGTTGATAGGAATGAAGGTAAACCAGGTAATTGTGTGAACTATGTCCTAGCTTTCAAGTTAAAACAAAATTGAGTTGTAGTCAAATTGAGTGTGCTCTTACGTTTTTGAATCTAATAGAATGCTTAAGGAACTAATGCGAATCCAAATTCACTTTTTACTCAATGTACTTTAATACTTCATGCTTAAACGCGATCCATAAATTTCGAATACACCAATTAAACTCCTAACAAACATAATCCATCAATGTATTTGTCTCGAGCCGAAATATAACACATTAAGTAATTTCGTACAGATATTCGTTTCTGATAATAGAAAATTTTTGTTTGTTTCAGAGCCACAACACGGTAGTTCGATACTACTGTTATCCGTAAGTATAGGACTGCTGATGTTCATTGTCATAATCGGAGCATTCATTGCTGTCAGATGTTTTATTAATCGCAAGAAAGAACATTCCAAAAACGGAGATATGTATACCACTGAAGCTCCCAATGTCTTCAATGATGCATTTTCTGATATTGACAATGATGCAGACATCAGTCATATTTCGGGAACATTCCATGATCCAATGCACCCAGACATGATTCTGTACAAGAATGTTCCCGGAAGTAGGGGAACTCTTAGAGCTATGAAGCCGTTATGTACAATTTACCCTACTAACGCAGAAGCAAATATGTACGGTAACGTAGACTATGTGCCTTCACACACGAGGGAAATTGCACCTAGGTTTACTAGAAGCAGAAGTAATGAAGAAGAAATGGAACCAAATGTTATGACTAGTCCTAGGAGTTTAGGAGCGCATTCTAGTAATTATTATTACGGCTGACGTCACGACGACGGAGGCAGACCAGATGCCTCTAGGACATATTGCTTTTAGAGTGATCCCGAACAAGTGCATAAAAAACAGAAGGCTTATAAAGCAAGGGATTGTGTATAATAATGATGGTTAAAGTATGGAACTGTTAAAGATAGTCATTGTTTGTGAGATTTTGAATTGTTACATCAATATTAGTTTAAGAATTGTTCTGTAAGTTCTTCTATTCATTATTCAATCTGTCACGCTCATTAGAGAAGCACCTATGTATCTACTTTTGCATATCGTCAACTCAGCACTTTAATATTTCAAACTATTACTACAATTCCATATGTGATGGTTAATTATATATTATAATCTACAAGTCTACATACAGAAAAGTTTATTTGTATAGAGCCTGAAGCTTTATTTATAACATTTTTGTCCCATATGTAGAAAAATGTAAATCCTTTTATATCTTTTTTTAAAATAAAAATGCGGAAAATCTGTGTTTTATTTGACGGTAGCACCAGAAAGATTTACAACAAAAATAATGGGTGAGTCATTAACCACAGTTATGTGATATTTTTTCTTGTTAAAAGGCGATGTAACGGTCGCGTGGCTGATGTCATTATTCATGGAAATTAAGGGGAGATCCCGGTGGCTATCACTCCAGAAGCTAAATAGGGGAGAAGGATAATGGAAGGTCGGATAGCAACAACGAAGTTATGTGTATAAAAATAAAAGCAATAGATTATATATACTGACATGCCGTTTGATGTCACGAACATGAAATTTTGGAGCGGAATGCAATTTATAATGACACGAAACTCTGTTTTTGCAATCACGGAGTATACATGTTTATATGAATCTATTTTGTAACAGATGTTTGTTTTATTTATTCATTTTACTTGGACACAACCGAGGATTAAAAAAAAAAATGCTCATTTTTTTATTACGTGGACAAAAAATAAGAAATGAGTAAAAAATTCGGGGCACTCTTTCTATCAACGGTTGCTTGTACTTTATTATCACTTAGACATAAATTAATATCATACAAAATCACAGCATTACAAAAACTGATCTCAAAACGTGTAAAAATTCAATACCGGTGTAACATTCATAGTGAAGTTTCATTACCAAGTAGCAAAGACGATAAAAATTGTATAAGAGCAAGAAACTGGCTCACTGGGGCTCAACTCTTGAATCCCGAGGAGGAATCTGCATAATTTTACAACTGTAATCCAAAGGTTCACAACTTTGCCGCCGTATCAATAGTTAATAGTTAGTTTCTCTCGTAATCTGTTCAATAATTCTCATTGATTGTGCTATGGACCAGTATTTGGGATATTGGATTGAAGTTTATGATTTATCCGATAATTACAACTATTCAAATTAATTTAAATGGTCATTGGGTTTTTTTAATGAGTGAACCGGCTAAAATAACGCTAGTTATACAAGTCTCATTGTGTATACGAAAATACCGTAAGTGTAAAGCTCATGCTACATCACTCGAAAAAATATACAACGCAAACTGAAATTGCTGTGTGCTCGAGAAGCTAGAATAAAGTACACAAAAAATATACAGAAATAAATTTAAACCACACTATGTACGTATTTCACAAAAACGACTCTTTAAATTACACTGTAACTTAATAAATACATTTGCAAGCTACGAAGCTATAAATATTTAAAATATTCTCTCGATGCTTTTCAAATAAAACACGAACTGCGTCGAGCTTTGACTGCACCAAAGTTCTATAACAACATAAATCCTTTATAAAGGAGTTTCTTGCAGCGAGCTACGATTCTACATGAGCCAGCCCGATCGTGCGGTAAAACTTCATTATTCAGAAACCCGGTGCGATTAGTTCACACTGCGATTGCTAGATGGCGTTAAACATATTTTAGCGAAGAGGGCAAAGCTAATTTCATTTTTGTTCTGGTTTTAGTTTGTAGTGAAGGAAGAAGTTTTTTGTCACCGATTTTTCAAAAGAGATTATACAATAGTAGGGATAAGTTGGATTGGTGTGAACATACTCGCTTTAGAATAGCCGATTTAGTTTCAAGTTACGACTTGAAACCAAATCGGTCTAAATAGAAAAAAAATATATATAAAGGTAATTCGAAAATAACCGATTATTAATTACTCGATTCCCGTTTCACAAAATCAAAATTTAAATATTTCATTTCACATAAACCTAAATGGGCACTTATGAAACGTCAGAATCTAGGTGCACGGTTCCAATTGGTCGTTCTTATGAAGAAGAGCCGGCATGAAACTCCATGGTTACTCTTTTAAAAATATTTATCTTTTACAATTTTTTCAAATTACAGTGTAATGGGATGACAGTGTTGGCCTGCCAACAAGTATCATATGTCTATCAAATAGGCTTTGATCCATAAATTTACAATCTACAAGGCCTACAACGTTCTCACATTAACAAAATATAATATAATCTAATAAAGTAAAATAAAAAACGAATTTAAACCAAAAGCCAATAATGGAGAGTTGAAATCACAACAACCGAAATGCAAAATTTACGTCACATTAACATTCTACCTAAATACTCGTATAAGGAATTATACCAAGAAGACCCAATCTTATTGGTATAATGGCTGATGACCACAACAGTATTCTCCTGTCTGTCTACAGTTTAAGTAAACTAATAGGCACTTATTAAGAAAATTCAACTCATTATACTGAACAAGCTAGCAACTCGATCACGAGATATCAAGCCATCGTTTAACTTTGCCATCTGAAGTCACTAATTCAATAATAGTTTGATTTAAGGTACAAACGAAGCGTTTGAGTTGATGTTTTGAGTGAAATCTGGCTGAGAGTATTTTCAACATAAGTTAAAACATGCTTGAAACGAAATAACATATGAGAAGTCATTAATTACTCTAAACTGGATCAACCGTTTTACTGTTTAATGTATTATATTATTTTAGTTTTGTGAATGTGAGGACTATGTTGTTGTTTTTTTTTCAGTTATTTTTAGTAATGGTCTGGCAGTTTTGGTACTTTATGCGGCCTACCCAAATATCCTTTCTTTTGTATTAATCTCTTTTAGTTCTGAGTTGAGCTGCACGATAATTGAAAAATGCGTGCACTGACTGGACAGGTCCACTCAAATGTGAGTGGTTCTTTCCTCAAAAGGCCTTGGGGCGGGAAAAGTCATTTGATGTCTGAAAGACAGCAATTAAAATTGTTTTCACATGATCTGACCAAGATTATGTCTGGACTTTAAAAGATACTGTGGCCTCTGGGTATGTTTCGGCCTTTCATCTCAGAGGAGTCAGATAGGAAACGCCGATCTCATCTAGCTTTTAAAATATGATTGACATGTAAAAGTGTTTGCACAGAAGTACTTACAGAAATAAAATCATTTATCATTATCATTTAGCCAAAAAAAACATTTGGATTAGAAAAACTATGACAGTGGAATAACAAATAAAAACATAAGGGTAATCCAAGTTTTTTTTTGTACTTAATGTTTTTCCTAAATCTATCTTTACAGGTTGCGAAAGTTACATTTATTGCGATACAAAATATATACTATTTATTATAAACATAATTCGCATTAAAATAAACAAACGTAACACCTAATTTTAACTTAACACAACACCTTAGAGGTAGCCAGAGTAAAGTCGTTCAGTGTACAAGAAAACAAGTCTATTCTATCGGCTACTACGTTGAGCGTGCAGCAGATTAATGCGCGTGGCACCACCAGCAGCCGAGGCCTCTGCCGCCTGCTTACATACTCATCTAGTATGCACAGCCGAATTTACTGAAGTGTGGCAAAAAAGAAGAAGTTGAATCAAGAGATAAGGTTATTGTTTTTAGGGCATATTGTTTATTATTTCGTTATAAAGTACATACAAATCTAGCAGTTCAAGCGATCGCATCGGCCGGCAACTACAAGACACACCGCACTACAAGAGGTTAAACTGCCGAAAAATTAATGTCAATCCTGTTGAAAGTCAAAAAAAGAGAAAAAAAAAGGGTGATGATTCAAAACATACTTCTAAACTTACACGATCATGCTTTATGAAATTCTGATGAGCTGATATACCAAAGGTTACTGAATAGGCAGTAACCTTTGGCATACTGTTCACGAGAGATTGCATAACTTTAAGGAAGGGCCTTAAGAAAGTGTATACCAGTTCCAGAGAACAGAGTATGATACCTATGCTGATGTAAAGTATACTATTATTAAAAGATGGTTGCAAGGCTTTTGAAGGTATTAAAATAAGTACCATAAAAATAAAAAAAGATAAATACCATAGTTTTCAAAATTAAAAGGATTTTTAGTAAGGCAGCCATTAAATGCACCATTGCGCACAAACCCAATTATACATCTTTTGGGTACCTGTCCTAAGAATATATATTAATAACAATCGTTTTTCATTGAACACCAGATGGAATTTTTAAAACTTTGACTTCAGCTCGAGCAATAGGATATTTAGCAGTAGTAGAAGCTAAAACTTTCTGATGTGAAAACAAACACTTGGATTAATTCGTGCCCTACGAACAATAAGTGTTGCATCTGTAATGCAAACTTTAAACTTTACGCCTGGTGACCCAGAAATTAAATTAAAAGTTGTAGAAATAGGAAATTCAAATTCGAAAGTAATAGCCACTTGTCTAGGCCCTCAGGGGTATTCACTTCAGTGGTCACCAAACTGTATGCCAAGATTGCCAAAATCCCAGACTGGAGCGGGCTGGGGCTGCCTTGAGGCGGCGCCTGCCCAATCTAGGGGGTCCAAACGCCTCCTGCCGGAGGCTCTATGCGGGAGTCGTGCGGTCCATGGCCCTCTACGGGGCACTGGTGTGGGCGCGTTCTTTGAGGCGCGGACCGGCCCGCCGGTTGAACGCGTCCCAAAGGGTCATGGCCGTCCGGCTGGTCCGGGGATACCGCACGGTCTCCTGCGAGGCGGCGAGCCTCCTTGCCGGATTGCCGCCATGGGATCTGGAGGCAAAAGCCCTCGCGCACGTATGGGAGTGGCGCGAGGAGGCAAAACGCCGGGGTGTAACTCCGCTGCCGCCAGAAATCACGGTACAGCGGACAGAGCTCCGGCGGGATCTCATGGCGACATGGAGGGTGCGATTGTCGCAACCCAGTGCTGGGCACGCCACAATAGCGGCGGTAAGTCCCCTCTTTGAGGAGTGGTTGGAGAGGCGCATCGGCGTCCTCACCTTCCGCCTGACACAGGTCCTCACCGGACACGGTTGTTTCGGGAGGTTCCTGTTTCGCATAAGGCGGGAGGAAACGCCCGGGTGTCACTATTGTGTGGATCGCCCGGAGGACACGGTGGAGCATACAGTGGAGGTATGCCCAGCTTAGGCGGAGCACCGCAGTGTCCTCGCGGAGGCGATTGGCGGCGGCGATCTCTCGCGTCCGGCCCTGGTCCAGGCCATGGTACGGAGCGAGAGGGAATGGAAAGCCGTCACCTCCTTCTGCGAAGCAGTAATGCTCGCGAAGGAGGAGGCGAAGCGCGTGAGGGAGAGAGCCTTGCGCCCTCACGCCCCCACTAGCCACCGCAGGAGACGCCCTGGGCATCGGGAGTCGCCTGCAGATTCCCGGCCACCGTAGGCGCGGTCAGCACAAAGTGACGGGGTCCGATAGGGCCGCGGGTTATTCTAAAGAGAAAACCGTTGCCCTGGCACAGACAACTGAAGGAACACGGGTGGGTTTTAGTCAGTAAAAGTCTGACACGCCCTCCCGCTCCACCCAGAGCGGGAAAAGTCATTTGATGATTTCCAACCCAAAAAAAAAAAAAATTGTGATTGTGTTAATATAAAGTTCGAATCATTTTACATCATTCTGAAGTGCCTAGGTAGTTTAAGGTTGATTCTATCATAATGAGATGAGATGACATCGACATCCTGTTCAGTTATTGTAAATTAATGAAGGCAGTTTTCAACTCCGAGCTGATTTTGCTGCAGCTCGGAGAGTTATGACATGTCGGGCTGCGAGGCGCCGCCGGCTCTCCTGCACGCCGCAGCCAGCGCCACTCGTAAGAGAAAGCCATCTTCTTAGTGAGTACCTTGTTTTTTAAATCTACTTTGCTGGTAACTCGTCAAAGATACATGTAAATAGACAGTCTTGACGAGAGCCCCCAGGCTATCGTCAAGACTGTCTTTGTATAAACAAGCAATTGGATACCTTTTAGATATTTTCATTGTCATATATCCAACGTCTTCCAGCCACTATCTGCCCGATGTGCGTGATTTGTCCATGTTCCTCTGGCTAGGTATAACGCGCGCCCACGGGTGGACCCGGGGTCACAGCTAAGCTTTTTTTACATTCATAGCTGTCAGAGCGATACGTTCTACAAACGTACTATCTACATTCTATAACAAAATGAAAAAACAGTACCTATATTTTTGTGGTGAACATACTAAAGAGCATTCTTATCTTTCTATCTAATCTAACTTACAACCAAAGGTTTGCAAAGCAGTCGTCAACCCGTCAAGCTATTCACTTTGTTGAAAGTTGGCTAAAATAGCCGTTCTTGTAAATGTTTTGATTGACTGCTTAGCTGTATAGATAGCGGGACGATAAGCATTACCTGCCACTTCTTAACCTCTAAGCAAGATGAACAAAATATTCGAAAAAGCGAATCCAAGAATGTAAAGGAGATAGGCTAAACTCAAACCTACTTTCATCAGGCTGTAGAGAGTGTTGAATTCTGAAATCGCGGTTATTAAAACTCCAACAAGGAGTCAAATTACTAATCTTTTCTCAGTCAATGCCCATTTTCACTAGCACTGCTGAATTTTAGCGTCGTAAGTTGAAAATACAACGTTCAGACTTAACACTTAAGCACCGCGTAGTTAACACACGAACGTAAGTAGCTGTGCCAGTGGACTTTTTTCATGATTGAAGTGTAGACCAAGAGCTATTATTAAATATTTCTGAAAATCTTTTTCTTCTTATTTCGTAACCTTCATCACCTCCAGACAAACAAAAAAGCCGAACTGTACCCAGGGAAACGTTCGCTATCTAAGCAATTCCTTCAAAACACGGTCCGTTTGTACCCCATGTCGTTACGCTAGTGATTTATTATTATAGGCCCCATTTGTTTCTTTAGTATGCATGTAAATCCCACAAAGGATTACTTATACCAATAGAAATCGGTACGTGCCGGGAATACAGCTTTTTTTACTTTTTTGGCGTTTTGTTGAAGATTGTCACGGGCTGCGTTTAGTGTTGCGGTTTTGGAGTGTAACATAATATCTATGATAGAGATAACAATAGTAGTGCTGAATCTGTTGTCAAAAATACCTAATGCTATTTATACCTACTTATAGATAACAACTTCAAACAAATTCTTTTTCTTTGCCCTTTTTTTATTTATTCTTCTAAAATTATCTTTATTCCGTCGATCATTAAAAAATAAAACCAGCCAGAAAAGTTGTCACATTAAAAAAATACTTCAAAAGCGCCAATGTCCGTTATTATGAACTACTAATATAAATTTTTTTCACAAATAAAGGTCTCGATCTACATCAAATGCAATGTCTGATTGACAAAGAATAGACTCGCCAATAAAGTGAAAAGTCGAAGTTGGTCAAGGTCTACACCTTATTTCAATCAGTTTAAATTCTTTAGCCTAGGGATTGCAGTTATCAACACATATAGTAAGAAAGTTATGTAAAGGGTCTCATTATTACTACATACTAAAGTTAACGTAAAGTAGTGCAATGAAAAGTCAACTATTGATTATAACGATATTATGTTATAAGTTACGAGTACATATTAACTCGAGTAGTTCACGCAGATACGAGAGTACATCCCAAATACATGAACTGCAAAAGATGAGCCTACAAACAGTTGCTGCAAATTAGATAAAAAGTAACGTAAAATCCCAGAAGGCAAATTCTCGTACTTAAAAAACGTTCAAATTCAAGTCGCATTCTCATCTCAGCGACAATCAATGTCATGAACTTGTCAAAAATGTATGTAAATTTATTGTATTTTTGTCAGATTGAAACTGAGAAATTGAAATTATGGAAATTGCCCCTCGATTTTTGTAATTAACATACAGGAGGACGTTCCTCTTCAACGTACCTGGACATTTATTCGGTATTTACGGTAGGTACTCACGAACGGAAAAGGGGTGGCTTAGCTGGTGCCAGGAACAAAGTACCAAGTACGACTACTTAAGAGATCGCTGTAATGATTGGTAACTGTAATCGTAAGTATCACAAGAAGAGGCTGTTTTACATCTTTTGAATCATAAATCCAGTAAGAAGTTTAGAAAACTGTTTTGAAAACAGTGACTGATGCACCCCGTAGAGTTTCTTGCGTATTGTTTTCCACAGTTTGTGAAAAGATCAAGTACCTACCCGTCTGATGGCTGAGACTCATGACACTATATACACATACACATAACCTTTTAGTTCTAGACAAGTGCTGAAGCTTCAAAGGCACTTATATCAAAGCTCGTCTTTCTCTATTCCCGCCACGTCCGCGACAACAAAGTCATAAGCCCCGTCGAATGTTTCCGAACTCACCCGTCGCGCGTCGCCAGAGAACTTCGCGAACATGGCTTACGAAAATACTGTCTATAATATCAGACATAAGTGGACAAGTAATTTGTTTAAACTATTAGCTTGTTACAGTTTTGAAGAAAAGGCAATTTTAAGTAGTTAGTTTTGATTTTAATGTGACCTCGTTTTGAGGATTATTCGTTGCTAGGAACGATTTATTCACATTTTCCGACAAGCCTAAATCAAGATGTGGAACGAAAAAGATAAAAAAATAGGTTCTCTTAATCATTATTTCGAATTAAAATTTATATTTTAAGCAACGCTATTTGAATATTTTACGAATGAAGTATTGCTGTTTAAAATGTTTTTAAAAATAAATTGAGTAAACAAGTCCTTAAAAACACTGTAAGTAAAAATTGAATAGAAAATCAGTGGCATTGAACTTACAATGAAAAGCAAAGAATTTATAAGAGCAGAGATTTTGTTTTGCATAACACATTCAGATATGTCCAATATGGCGCCCATTTTCAATACGAGTGAAAGTTTCCAGAATGTTCTAGTCAAAACAAAAGATATTGCATTTGTTTAACAGCCGTTGGGAGTTACTAAAACGTTTATAACAGTGTTTTTTGAAAAATGTACCCTCGATATATATTCTTGAAGGTTTCGTATTGTTTGTAACTAGGTTTTCTTGGTTTGGATTTCTCCGAATCTATAACGGAAAGGTGGAGTTGGGCTGTCTTTCCTTATCAGAATAATAATACCAGCTCCTTATTATCGCACTGCAGGTCAAAAGCCTGTTCTCATACAGAGAAGATACGCTTTGCTCAAGACGAGTAGGTGATTGACTCACGATGCTTTTTCCTTCACCGATGTCCGTAATGTCTAAGATAAACTCAGAAAGTACATTATTACTTGAAAAGTCACATTGTAACTTGCCCATATCTGAACCCACAACCTCATGCATGAGAGGCCACTAAGCCATCATGACATCAAATCACATATTGGTTTTCCATTTTCAAGAACCGAATCAATCTCGTTAAATAAACTCAATGTATGATCTTTTTCAGCATTTAATTTGAAAATAATAATCTATCTTGCATAGTTATTAAAGCAAGTAAACCATGCATGTATCTTAAATTACATTAATTTCGAATGTTCGAACCATTTTAGAAATAAGTTCCATTTCTAATTCTAAATAACTTCACAGTCTACTCCAATTACAGTCACAGAAAATATTTGCTTTGCAAAAATAACATCGTACCAAATCGAAAGCGTTTTCGTGCGATCACGCACGAAAGAGCCCAAATTGTACGTAAGCCTCTCGTGGCCGTGACTTGTTCAAAAGACACGTGTGCTACCCTAATCGAGATCTTAATGATCGCCGAATGTGCGCACAGTGTAATTATGTTCGAATTCTCTGAGTAATTTGACTAAAGATCGGTCTGGTGTGGGATTCATTACGATCCATTCGAAAAAATGATACAATTATACTATCACAGAATTTATAATTGTATGACCCAAGAAACACACTGGATGATATACCAGTAATGTACGTTAGAGAAAACCTAGAGTTTTAACTATGGTTTCCATGCATGACTACGATTGATTGTAATCAAGGTTGGTGGTCGCAACCGCGACTGCTGAGCATGAGGTCCTGGGCTCGATTCCCTGGTCGGGCAAAGTGTTAGTTCCCATTAGGAATTTTACACCCCCGTGTCTCGACAAGCAGGTAAAGCCGTAGGTCTTGCGCCTGATTCCTCCCCGGACATGACAGTAAAGGAACTGAAAATGCAACTGTGTTTGCGCACACACTTGTGCACTATAATATCTCCTGCGTACCAGGTTAATCTCCATTGAGATTGGCCAACGTGACCGAAAACGGTCAGGAGGACATTATTTAACACTAGTATAAATGTTGTTCTCAAGTTTTGGTGTATTACTAACAACAAAAAAGATTCAAAAGGCCATCCTTATTTTAGTGCCTGAGATCTTTGCAGTGGAAATACACCACAACTTTTAGTATAAAATGCTGGCTGAATTATACAGTCATGTATACTTGGGAGCAAATAAATAGAGCCACTTCCTTTTTCACGCATTATGGTTATTATTTTTGGTATTATGGAACGCATCGATTCGAAACATCGCCTAAAAGGGTATTTAATAACCTTTACAATGAGGGTAGTTAGTTGTCAAAATTTCATTTTAATTAAAGTTTAAAGGGTAGAATAAAATTATCGCATTTAATTTGCTTATGACATTTTTATTGTACTCTGTTAAGAAAAGATTAAATTTGAGGTTTTTGTTAATCATACCCATATTACTTGTTATTGTTGTCTTTATCTGTGTCTGTGTAATCAAAATAACCTGATAAAATGGATACTACACCGACGGAAGCTGCCCAAGTTGTAGCTTTACTTGAGGTTGGACACGGACAACGTGAAGTGGCACGCAGACTTCATTTGAGTCGTTCAAAGGTACAGAGGGTATACCGCAGGTATCTGGAGACTGGTGCTTTTGTTCGGCGACCTGGAACTGGCCGACCACGGGCAACAACAGAACGTGACGACCGCTTTATTGCAAGCAATTCGTTGCGCGACCGTGGACTTAATGCTGTTCAGCTACAGCAAGCGTTACGTGACGTTCGAGGTGTCGCAATCAGTAGGTGGACAGTGAGACGAAGACTAAAGGAACGAAATTTAACATCACACAAACCAGCAACTGGCCCAAAATTGACTGTAGCTCATCGCCGATCTCGCTTGGAGTTTGCTCGAGAACACATTAATTGGACGTTAGAAGACTGGAGGTCAGTTTTGTTTTCTGACGAGTCAAGAATCTGTCTTTTTAGCAATGACGGGAGAAACCGAGTGTATAGACGTCCTGGTGAAAGATTTGCCCAATGTTGCATTCGAGAAACTGTGAGTTTTGGTGGTGGTTCTTGTATGGTGTGGGGAGGAATTTCTCTAGACGAAAAAACGGAACCTGTCTTCATCGACCCCGCCAACGATGGCAGTGGTAGACGTGGATTAACAGCTGACCGATACATAACTGACATTCTTGAAGACCACGTAATGCCGTATGCTGGTTTTGTCGGAGAAAATTTCTTGTTTATGCATGACAATGCGAGACCTCATACCGCGCAGATCGTTACGGAATACTTGTCTGCGATCGGGATTCAACAAATGGTATGGCCAGCACGAAGTCCCGATTTGAACCCGATCGAACACCTATGGGACGAGCTAAAACGGAGAGTCCGAGCCAGGGTTCCCGCTGTTTCATCCATTCCCGAGCTTAAAGTCGCTGTGCTTGAAGAGTGGGAGAACATACCACAATATGTCATCGTAACTCTGATCAGATCGATGACTAATAGGCTACAAGAATGCATCAGGGCACGGGGGGTTAATACCAGTTATTAAGAATATTTTTTTTGCAATAATTTTGTTTTTTATTGTTTTTATGGACTGTTTTAGCCCTACTAAATTTTCTATCAAAATTACCATTTTTCTTGCAGAGCCAATAATTTATCATTCAATAAGGTTATTATTCAATAATTTACCCTCATTGTTAAGGTTATTAACTTAACTTTTAGGCGATATATAGTTCGAATTGATACGTTCCATATTCCCAAAAATATTTACCATTTTACGTGAAAAAAGGTAGTGGCTCGATTTATTTGCTCCCAAGTGTAGAAGCAATACAAGGAGCAATTCGAGAACACTTATAGATAGATGAAATACTCCTTATTATGTCCAACATAAAATTCTAATCCTGACTTAATATTATAAATGTGAAAGTAAGTTTGTTTGAAACGCCAAACAGATTAGGATGAAACTTCGCTTATGGGTAAACCATGACCTGGACAGGACAGGCTTCTTCTTAATCGGACACTCTTGTCTGACGAATGACGGCTCTTGCTATGCGTCTCCGTTCGGCTCTATCGGAGGCATTGTGGGAACAGTCGGTCTTAGTCGAGTTGGTGAGAGATTTTATTAGATCTGCCCATCTAGTCGAAGAGCGACCACGGGATCTCTTGCCCTCCATTCTGCCCTAGACTACAAGACGCTCCATTGAGTCTTCATTTCGGGTTATGTGCCCAAAGAAATTTAGTATTCGTAATTGAACCGTCGACGATAATCTCTCTTTGATATGAAGTTTTTTTAGGTTCGATACATTAGTGCGGAAAGCAGTCCACGGAACACTCAGCAGACGTCTCCAGCACCACATCTCCAGTGCATCGATTTTCTTTCTTTCCTTCAGCCTCAATGTCCACGTCTCAGCTCCGTAGAGAAAAATTGGAAAGATAAGAGTTCGCTAAGGATTGGCTACTTGCTACTATATATTTTTATCCTGGATAGCAGAAGAAGTCCGCGGGCACCAGCTAGGTAAAAAAATTATAAATGTAGAGATTACTTATACAATTCCTTCAGTAACATGTAAATGCACTCTGCTCTTGTTAAAACGAACTAAGTGGGTAAATACATTATCTACATTATGAAAATCCTTGTAAATACGTTTTTCTTCATAATGCAGGTTTACTTAAGGATTGAGTTGACTCTTTTAGTTTTTAGGGTTCCGTACGTCTCAATGTATTTATTTATGTTTACATGCACAACATTACTGAATATAATCCTAAAGCGTTAAACAGAGCAATACAAACAAAAAAGTGACACACATACCATACTTACGTAGGTTAGGTCAAATGTTCAAAAAGAAAAAAAATGTAAACACGAGAAAATAAGAAAGGTGTTAACAAAACAGTGCATTCTAGTGCAAAAAAAAACACATTATTTATAATAATAATATGTTTATTCAAAAAATTAAAAGGCATAAAAATAATTACAGTTTTGCTTAAATGTAAATTGTATTCCTAAGACTTACGTGCCTGAACTAGGTAATCCTGTTTTTCAGGCGAAAAGTGCTAAAATAGTCGGATAAAATTTATAAACAATCAAAAAAGTTGACACTAGACAAATAAATTAAATGTAGAGTAGCTTAAAACCTAGTTTCTAAATTTAACAAATACTTGTTGTAGGTGAGGATCTATGTTTACTTTAACACAGTTAATAAATTCTCTGTATCTTCATAAGACATACTTTGGAGAGCCTCCTTGAGAATTCTCTTACAATTTGTGTAGTTCAGGGAATAAATGTTTGCTTTTAAGTTTAGTCTATTATAAAGGAGAGGACCGAGGTACAGGTAAAATTTGGATATAAAAGCATGTTTTGTTGTATTTTGTGGACAGACTATATCTTTACGTCTTTTTTTTGTATATTCCGTGCTGTAGGGTAGAGCCCTGTGTTGTTTTAGTACAATAACCATGATAAATAGTTGCCGAACTGTTAATACTTCACAAGATTTGTATAGGAGGTTAGTAGGAAAAAGGAAAGGGCGGAAAGTAGACACTTTAAGAACCGCCCTCTGAGCTCTCTCGATGGTTAGTAACACTGTTTTACCCGCTCCACCCCATGTGGTAATACAGTACGTTATAATCGATTGACATAAAGCAAAGTAAACTTGTCTAACAATTTTTGTGTCAGCAATATAGCGTAGCCTTTTAAAAACAAATATTAACTTGCGAATTCTATTATTTAAAGCTGATATATGTTGCTTGAACGAGAGTGTTTCATCTATTATAACACCAAGGTATTTTGTTTTATTTACCATTTTAATGTTGGGACATACACATTGGTTATCAGTGGGATTTGTGCAATAATGAGCATATAATGTCGAGTTGCTAGTTGATGTTTGCTTGCGCATCGAAAACTTAATGTAATTTGTCTTGTCTGCATTTAGTGTTAGTGAATTATGTTGAAGCCATTTATTAACAACATTGAATCCGTGTTGCGCAAGCTTGTAGACATTTTTTTCTGAGTCAGCCGAGAAAAGAAGGGCAGTGTCGTCAGCATATGAAACAATTTGGCCGTGATTTAGATTTAGATTACAAAGATCGTTTATGTATATCAAAAAAAGGGTAGGCCCTAAAATACTTCCTTGGGGAACTCCGAAGGACGTGTTTTTTTTAACATCGCTGAGAACATTACCAATCCTTACTTATT
Source organism: Dasypolia templi (assembly GCA_963555695.1). NCBI lineage: Eukaryota > Metazoa > Arthropoda > Insecta > Lepidoptera > Noctuidae > Dasypolia > Dasypolia templi. The sequence continues at coordinate 25,010,350 of OY743138.1, forward strand.
TATACGAGTACACTAATAATAATAATCTTGCATCCATCTTCTCACATAAACTTAAACAATGACGACACACATCTTTCCTTCTCCCGGCAAACAGCACCCTAACTGCGTAATACACAATCAATCGGAATCTGAATCGTTTTGAAACAGATTGCTAATCCATTGCTTCTTGAGTTCGATAAAAATTCTGCTCAACAATATATAGAACGCAATGAATGTTCTTGAACCGTCAAAATCAAACAGAATAGTCGTAATCGTTTACGAAAATGTGTTACGCAATTAGGGTGCAGGTCACAATCCGGTGTTGATGTTAGATTGAGCATAGAGAGGGCCCGAACGAGGGGCGAGTGAGCTCGTGATACTGCGCGTGCTGACGGTACGGCTAGTTTGGCATTTTTTATGTTGTCAAGTTATTATTATTAGTTACAATTTCACCAGTATCTCTCTCACTCTCTTGAGTGAAAGTAGGAGAAACGAGACCACAGAGTTCTGCAGTCGGTGGCGGCGACGGAGGCGGCTGCGGCAGCGGCGACGATGGTGGAATGTACGCGTCTGTGCTCGTAGATGGTCGAGAGTCAACACTTGGCTCTAAATTTGTATTCCTTGTAATGCGGGAGCTAATCTCTTCTTTATTTCTCATCGAGTTATCTATGTAGCCCTCGGCTACACTGTTTGACCGCCACCCTCCGTGGCATTTTAGTGTCAATAAGTTCGCACCTGAATCGGCGAGCAATGTGCCCTGTGTATTCATGTCGATCATCCCAATTAAAGAAAGTAGCAATTTGTTTCCGCATTGCTCCAATTTTATTTATGCCAATGGGTTGGCTAGTGCATTTTCCATTTTTGGTAATTTTGTAAAAATCTGTTAGACATCGCTTTTGTTGAACGAAGCGCTTCGTATTTCTTCACTATGTCGTGAAAAGGCTCCTGTATTATGAACGATGTTGGAGTTTTATTTTTTGTGTTTTTGACCTGGACAAGAAGAACCCGCCCATGGTTCGCGACATCATTAGTTGTGATGTTTGCCAACTCTTGACGGCTACATGCACCATTTATGCCGAAAAGAGTTAAAAACAGCGTAAAAACATATATATTGTAAAGAAATACGAAAGTGAAAGAAGTTAGTAACAATAAATTAGTTTCAACTGACCTTTGTTGCCAAACATCGGCAATCCGGAGCTTCTTTTAGGAACTTCTTGACATTGTCAGCCGAAAATACTTTCGACTTTTTACTCACAATTGGCCACTTGAGCGTCTTTTTAGAAATGCAAGTTGGAGTATGACTTGATATCAATACCATGTTTTGTATTCACAGTGCTTTTTAGCATTGAATAGTAGCACCACAATGAGCTTGACTTATATTTTTGAGAAAGTTCCATGAAATACGCAAAAACACACTTTCTGAAAATGAATTGTCATCTTTGCTTGTTTTCCATTACCAAAAAAAAGAGCTGTTTCAGGAAAAGTTAGTGAAGTACGTTATATTTTCCCTGAAAGTAAACCTACGGTAGGCATTCCGAAAGAAATAAAGACTCCTAACTCATTTAAATACACTACACACCATAAAACAAAAATCTTAGGGATTCTCAGAAACATTGGTAGCAAATACGTTGGCTATAAGCTAAAGCGAAACAAAGTATTAACTTATTTTACTAAAGTCTGTACACAGAATAGATAGGTACAAAAGGACAGCTCTATTCAAACAGGCGCATGCGTTCATGTACGCGTATGTACGGCGATCTGAAAAAATGCCACTTGCGAGTGCGCATGCACTCGCTGTGCGTGCCGTGTATACAACGAGGCATACCACACGCACATACAGAAAAAAGAGAGAGTGAATTGAACCCCTGGCTACCCCAATAGCCCCTTCTAATCATAATGTTGAATTCATGGTTACGCACTTTTTGCGCGCTGTTTAGAGCTGAAATTTTCGTCGGTTATCATTAAAAATCTGCTGTTTCATAGAAAAGAGCAATACATGCGCGGTCAGAATGTACGGAAGTATCATAAAAGCTATATTCATGGTTACAGGTTGCGCACTGGTTTTTATTTCTTCCTGCGTGTGCGTGGGTTTTTACTTGTTGTACGGAACCGGACTTCTGTACCCATTTATTCTGTGGCCTGAATATAGTACTGAGGGATAGTGCTCCGAGTCCCGATGTAAATGGAAGTGGTCGCTGGCGGGTAGTCTTGTCGCAAGTTCTGTTTTAACCTACTTTTTCTATGCTGCTGTCTGTTTATATATTTGTAAGTGTGTTTTTTATAAAATTACGTGTCTTCTGACTTTCTTTCATTGTTATGAAAGACAAGTTAAAATTCCCCTGTTTGAAATATTCGCAGGGTAATAAATGTGCTTATAAAATTCAGCATTCAGCAAGTATGTATACATTGTGTATTTTACGCCTCATAGAGTCAGAACTATGTGGTACCATTTTACATGATGCTTTTATTCTAGACTTACTAATCTCAAGCTTCTTAGGACACCGATTGACTGACAAAGAAACACTTCTGTGAATTTGGAGAATACTGGATCCGAAAAATTACGTAGGAGCTTCTACTGTGAAGCTAAAGTAAGGCTGGTGATAAATTAATGACGCCTAAATATTAATAGGACATATAAAATAGGACAATAGACAAAACAAAGCTGGCTCCACAAAATATTTGCATCGTGGCAAACGCAAGCCCCGACCTGAACACAAGCCATCAAGCCATCGTCAATATTTGCGTTAAGCACAGAAGCGCAGTAGATACTGGTAAAGTAATTTAATGGGAAATGTCAAATGGAAAGCCTTTTTAGATACCGTGTTCCACGATCTGAACGTGCGCCGGTCCCTGTATTAACAGTTTACGATCCTCTCTACGTGTCTGTAGTTAAAGTCGTGGAAATATTTCCATGGCACTGTTGGCATGGAATACACCTTTATTTTTCTTATCTATATCAAATTCTTTGTTTCCTGCCAAGTTTGGTTGCCAAGTTTTTTTTTTAACGTTTAACTAGTAAACGGGCGTCAAACGGGTGTAACCAGTATTAATTTTAGGTTCTCAAAAGAACGTGCCAAGGTTCACGTTCGAAATAAATCTACTTAAAAGTTGGACTCAGTTATAACGAAGCAAATCAGCTTGGGTATCCCTCATTCCGCTCCACACTAAAGGTACGGTTTTCTAGAAGAGCGATGACCACATGACGGCTGCAGTGACGGCCGTCATGAAAAATATGGCACATAGGGAATTACACCAACTCACTTTACGTTATTCTTAGAAAACCCTATCTTGTAGAGGCTCGAGAACAAAATTTCTTATATTTGAAACTAGCTGTTCGTGCCATGAATTTCATACAAAAATAACTTTTTTTTATGTAGATATTTGTACACCTAGATATCTGTGCTAATATAGGACTTAAGAGGATAAATACAATCAATTTCAAAAATAGAACCCGAAGGCGAGAAAACAAAAGTGAATTCACAAAATGGCGACCAAACGTTCGGATAGTCACCTGGCTAATCAGGAATCGAGATGAAATCGAACAAAAGTAATATAACTTTCCTTATTGAGTATATTAAGTTAAATCGGACTCGGTCATACGTATAATTAAGGAACCTCAAAGTTCGTTTAATATAATCGTCTGTTCTACCGACTGTCGGATTGGAAGTCTTGAGAAACTTTTACTATAGAATAATACAGGGATTATTTTAGAGTTTAGAAGAAATGTATATCTAATAGAAAGGTCTGCATTGATTGTACCGAATAGAAAATTTTTAGTACTTTCCACATCATCATCGAGAAAAAGGCTAGCAAAAGGATGGAAGCTGACCCCTAAACTACGTTGGGGTCAGCTTCCAGTTTTATCGAATGCAGCTGAGTACCAGTATTTTACATGGTGCACGTATCTGACCTCCACCTACCAGTAACTGGGTAACACGATACCTCTAGTTGAGACTGTTTGTCATATTTTAGGTTTTCTGACTACCCAAAACGTAACGAGTGTCAAATATCTATAAATGATAGCCGGGATCAACTGCTTAATGTGCTTTTCAGAGGCACGGACTAGCTGTTATTATTCGGCCTCGATCTCCTCCTTTTCTTATTACTTTCCACGTTACACCGAAAATAATAATTAATTTGAGTTCTGCCTGCTATATTATAGACTTCAACAAATACAAACAAAAAACAACTCCTATGAAATTTTATACGCCAATTTGCTGCTAAAATATATGAAAAAATACATGGACCAAAATGCCTGTAAAAATAATAAATTGTCCTTAAAGAGTAAACGAGAAAAATATCATAAATCATCTGTCAGTGATGTTTATATGACTTAATTTGATTTAGACGGGTATTTGAAACGGGATGATAAAGGTTTTTTGTCGTTTTTGAATTCGTTTCGGCGATTTGGGAAATAAATAAAAAGAAATCGTTATTAAATTATGTTACAATTTTGGACCACAATGCATAGAATCAAAATAAATGCTTGTGTTAGTTCATTCCACCCTTCTTCCTAGTTAAAAAAATCTTGAGTCCGAGTTATTGAAAAGAGAATACAAATTTAAAGAAGAAAAATACTCCATTTCAAAGGAGGAGTCTATGCTAAACAAAAAGCAAAATGAAAAGAGGGTGATTCCAGCGTGCGTGTGCACACGTGTGTGTGAGTGTGAGTTCTTCCACTAACCGCTATTTTTAATGTCTTTATTAAACATTCAACTTCATCATACGATTTCGATTTTAGCCATTTAGTCAAAATACTTTTACAGTTGCGATGTGTACTCCCGAGTAAACAGCTAGTTCTGTGTTCAGTAGATTATATAAGCGAGATGAGTGACTTGAGTACTGTCTTTTCGCAAATGTTGATTTAAAGATTTCGATCGCCGGGGCAACATTATCCTTTCAGCTTTGAAGGGTCAAAAGTGAGAGATTTATGTTGTAACGTACAACTTCCTAACTGTCAGGAGGTCAGATGTTTTGTAAATACTTTCTGTCGGAAATCTAAAGGGTTTGAAAAGCATGACTTTAATCAGTGACCTCTAGCTCTGTAGCTCTAGGAATTAAATTTTTGTTGCTCCTCCCCAGACCGGGAAACAATACAAAAGAACCGACTGTGGCAGCGAAGCGTATATCTGAACGTAGTCTGAAAGTGACGTATCGCAGTGTTTTAAAGGTCCAAATGAGCTTTCTAACTCTCTTCATTGTTAATTCTGTTTGAAACTGCCAAGTCATAGTTTGATCAATCAATATGCCAAGAGATTTTGTAAAGAAGGATGGCGAGGTTGGACCCGCGTAATTTAAAATTAACGGAGCACCGTTCACGGGCAAGTATGTATTAATTATAATTACAAGTTTATAGGATTTCTATATAAAAATATTGACTTACTAAGTGATGGGAATTAAAAGATATGAATGATTTTGATTTATTTATAAATAAGTTATCGTGCAGTTTCCGAACGGAAAGTTTTTCGCGATTAACATTGATACATTCCAATCTACACTAATGATTTACCTTTTTACACCTAAGTACGTTTTTGCTTGGCGGTTTTCCTTTTTTTATACTTACTTCTTAATAAATAAACAAAAACTTAAAAAAAAAGAATAATGAAAAGTACCTACAATGTAAACATACCGTACATAAAAATATATAAATTATTTTGTGTTATAACGGTATTGAAATCATGAAACGGAAAACGGAACGTCAGTGACAAAATGTCATGTCAAAATTCAAATTTGTCATTATTTTGTTATTCCATTGTTTGTGTTCAACGGCTAACGTGGGATTTTAACTAAGCTATTTTTGATTTTATGGATTCTTGACGACTTGGCTTACCTTTGTACTAACTATTCTGTACACCAACCTACACTACGGCATTTACTTCTGGATAACGATTGGCAAATGATAATATACATATGTAGGGGAGTCTTTAAGAGCCTACGGAATGTATGCAATAAACGTTAGAAGGAATATTTGTTGGCAACCACCCATCCATTCTATGTGGCTGAATTTAATCTACGCAAATAGGTAGCGAGTCTTATTACACGTAAATCGCAGTAGATAAGAGGCTGGTGGGTCAAAATGCCATATTAGAATATTATTTTAATTACCCCACGGAACACGAACCGTGGACTATTGCTCTCATATTATGAGCATACTGTGGTACATGGGCGATGCAAAAAACAGTGCTTTGTCTCTGCACCAGCTTCTTTCTTTTAATTAGATAAATAAATGTTATTTAATACAAGCTTATCTAGGATCGAAAATAATTATGCGCAATGATTGTGTCTTGAATATTTTAAAAATAAAATGTATATTTTATAAGTAATATTATGAAAGACATTGTTTATCTTTTTTATTTTACAAACCCCTTGTTTGTACGAAAGGACGGGCACAGTTCGTAATCACACTCGGTGCGATCTGTACACGTGTTTTGTTAATTAGTGGTAAACAAAAAACCGGTTTTAGCTATCTGCTGTTGAGCAATTATGAACTTTGTGTTTAATGGATAGCGATCAAAATCACGATGAGAGTTATGACGTAAATATAAACACTTATACATTAGATGATCAAACGCAATTAAATTACGAAATAGAAATGGATACAATAACATCAGAGGGGAAACGACCAAGAACCGAGAATAATGAAGAAGGTTGGCAAACTATATCGAAGAATGCTAACAACAAGGCAAAACATAACAAGATTGTGTCAGTAGAATCACCAATACAAGCTACCGTAACCTCTAAGGAAAAGATTCCGAAACAATTTGCACTAGCAAAATTGCTAAAACAAAATGAGATGATGGACATTAACAAAATAAAATATATAAACCCTTACAAATTGCTGGTCACGTTTAGTAACCAAGGCAGTGCAGATAAATTTATTTGTTGTCCGGTATTTAGTACACTTGGTTGGCGAACACGAAAGACATGGGAGGTTGGTATATCGTACGGCATTATAAGAGATATCAAATTGGGCTTATAAGAAGAAGAACTTATAGAATATATCTACTCTGAAACGGAAGTTGTAACAGCTAAACGACTCTATAAAAAAGATGGAGGAGAATGGGCTCCAATTGAAACTTTCAGAATTGGTTTTAAAGGTTCTTCCTTACCTACACACATACTGTTATTTAAACTTAAAATAAGTATAGAACCTTATACGTTTCCTGTGACACAGTGTTCTAAGTGCTGGAGATTTGGGCATATATCTAAAATGTGTTCGGCAAGTAAAGCATTGTGTCCAAAGTGCTGTAGCTACCATGATACTTGTGATACAACTAAATTCAAATGTGCTAATTGCTCAGGTAATCACGAGGTTATGTCGAAACATTGCCCCATTGACTGCCTCGTTGGTCTAGTGGTCGCAATCGCTACTGCTGAGCATGATGTCCTGGGTTCGATCCCCAGGTCGGGCAACATGTTATTGGGATTTTCTATCTGGAATTTCTCAGTAGCAGCCCGAAGTCTGGATTTCTGCCCGGTAGATGGCAATAGGCTCGCCCCCTATTACATGGGACTAAACATAACTGGCGAAATGTGGGTGTACTATAGGTACACCTCTACCCAACCTTTCGGGGAAACAAGGCGTGATGTTATGTATTGCCCCATATATAAAAAATAAAAGCGCATAAGAGAACTGATGTCAGCACAATTGCACTTATCAAACCGCCCTTTCAAAATATTCTCATTATCCCTCACTCCTCACACAAGAAGTTCAACGAGCTCCAAGCCCGATCATTGAATGTAGAAAAACTCGTATACAGGAAGCTCAAAAAGGCAAGCAATTCAGTAGCATCTTTTCAAGAAGTTTATGTTGAAACAATTGATGGAAATAATCCGTCAAGTTCTGGAAAATCAAGAAACAAAAAGAAAAGTAAAAAGTAGACGAAAGTACCTTATCAAATAGCAAATAATGTGATGGCACAAATTGAGACTTCAGATTCAGAAAAATCGGCGGAAGACCTTCCTAGTCCGGCGTCGCAGTCACAAAATATTGATCAGACACACTGGAAATCGTGGTCATTTAGCGAAGTTATACGAAAGATCAAGGAGTTTATTAAAGAAAAGAAAGATATCGTAGTCGCTAGTCTCAAATCAATAATTAGGATATGCTCAGACTGGTTAACCTCATTTTTTAATAATCTTATACTAGACTTATCCATGATTATTAGATTGTTTTTGGGCGATAATGGTTAACAAAACGAAAACTAGTAAAAAATGATGCAATGGAATGCTCGCAGTCTTAAGCCTAAATTAAAATTATTTGAACATTTATTGAACCGGGAACATATACATGTGGCTGCAATTTGTGAAACGTGACTTGATCCGGATACACCCTTAAATATTACTAACTACAACATTTTTCGTGAGGACAGGGACCATTCTTATGGCGGTGTGGCTGTTGTAACACACAAGTCGATTCAGGCAGTACGCGTCCCTTTGACGAATAACAACTCGGGTCTAGAAATGGTTAAAGTAAAATTGTTTAACTCTGATGAAATTTAAAACATTATTGCCATTTAATGCCCGCCAGAACTTCTCACAAATAATCCCAGACCCTTTGGTCTGGGATTATTTATTTTCACTTGGTTGTGGGAAGACCATGATACAAATTGGTCGCATAAGACACACGCGAGGGGAATTCAGATTCTGGATTCTGTGATTGATTACGATAATGTTATCTTAAATGATGGTAGCCCAACGCGTCTACAAATAGTGAGTGGTAGCTTGAGACCATCTTCCCCCAACATAACTATGGTGACGTCACACTTATCATTAAGATTTGACTGGAGGGCTACTTGTGAAACATTAAATAGTGATCATGTTGTCATAAAAATTTGTACTACTTTTAGCTCTGACAGGTCCCTTTTCAAAAAGAAAAACCTCAAAAATGTTGATTGGAAGTATACCGATTATGTACAACATATTTTAAATTCATTTACTATAACAGACGATCCCCAAGTTACTAACAATATTTTTTTGGATAATCTACAAAAGGCGTAAGATAAATTTATTCTTGTTAATAAGATATGTTTCAACCCTAGTAGTAAGTTTAACCCAAAACCTTTTTGGAATGTAGAACTTTCAAAGTCGGTGGCACTTCGACATTTGGCTTTGGGGGAATTTAGGAGTAACCCTACTCCTACAAATTTGATATTACTTCAAAAAAAAAAAAGAATTTCAAAGACTTATAAGTGCTCAAAATAATTCCTGGCGGGAACTTTGCTTTTCTTTTAATGAAAATACTTCTATCAATGACCTTTGGCAAAAAATAAATGAATAAAAGGTTATAAAACTCCCAGGCATTTTATTGATAATGATAAAGCAAGTCTTCTGCTACATATTTTGGCCAATGATCATGTCCCTGTTTGTCAACCATTGTTTAATTCTCAAAATTATAATTAGATTTGCAAATAACTTTAGTAGAACTTGATTAAAGCTCAGGGATCTTTGGATTTAATATCCAAAGATACCTGACCAGGAAATGATGAAATATCATTTTGTATGATTAAATATCTCTCACATAATGCTAAATTTATATTATTACTCTTGTATAATCAATTTCTTTCCTTAGGTCTAGTTCCAAATCAAAGGCGAGAAATTGGTGTAATTCCTATTCCTAAGCCCGGAAGAGACAACAATATGATATCATCTCTTAGATCTATTTTACTTATTTCATGTATATGTGAAATCTTTCATTCAATTATTCAAAAGAGATTAGAGTGGTATTTTGAAAGTAAATGTTTGTTTACCGATACCACTTTAGGTTTTAGAAAGTGTAGATCTTGTTTCGATAATTTTAGTCTATTAGTTACTAGGATTCAAAAAGGTTTTTGTACCAAATGCAGATATAACTCAGTTATAGCTAACATTAGATCGGCTGGGTGTAGGAAATAAGATTTGTTCATACCTTTGGGAGTTCCTTCGTTAGAGACGTTTAAATATTAAAGTAAACGATTTATGTATGGTAAGAAATACGGGAAGGGGTTTAGACCAAGGCGACCCTCTATCATCGTTACTGTTTAATTTAGCTACTATAGATTTATGTAAAAAAAATAGTTCCGATCATGTCCATGTTTCACAACATGCAGATGACTTTGTTGTTTACTCCGTTGCAGATAGTGTGGCTCAAGCTAGTGATTACTTACAGAACTCATTGAACTTACTTGACAAACTCCTTGCTGATATCGGGTTAGAGATTTCAACAACAAAAACTAAAACATGTATTTTTTAAGGGAAAAATAATTAAATATGCGTTCTTAAAATCCACAACTCCATCTTGCAGGTAGTAGAAAATGTTAAATACTCGTATTTGGGCTTTGGCTGGATCGCTCTCTAAGATGGGCCAAACATATAAATGAAACCCATATGAAAACAGCAAGATTTGTCAATGTCCTTAAAGCTCTAGCTGGAGCTAACTGGGGTGTTCATCCGAAACACTTAAGAATTGCTTATATTTCTGTAATACGAAGTCGTCTGGACTACGCTAGCTTTCTGTACGGAGATAATTGTCACTTAAACTTGTATAAACTCGACAAAGTCCAAAACCCAGCCATGTGGTATCAGTGGTAGCTTTGTAAAATCTACACCAGTTCATGTCATGAATAGTGAACTAAGTCCAGCCCCTATTTATTCGTAGAAACTATTTGGCCGGAATTTTTTATTTAAAGCGTATGTCGTTGTTAATCAGTCTTACAGTTGTTAACTTGCTAGATGAACTTTTACCTCATATGCCTTTGTGGAAAAGGAAGAATAAGCCTTTGTTAATTTTAAGCCATGGATACCTTAAAGACTTGCGAATACACTGCAGCCAGAAATTGGAGATGTTTAGTTATCACTATTGGGTCAGTAACATAGATCTATCTAAAAATATTACGGAGTAAATCAAGCAAAAAAACGATTTCAGCCATTGGTTTTAAATGATTTATTTTGTAATATTTAAACACCGAATATCCAATTTTTTATCAAATATTCACAGATGGTTCCAAAGAAAATAATATTTACGGAGCGGCTTTTTATGACCCTCGACAAAATATATCGATGGGTTTTAGTATTGACTCGAAACATGTCTATAATGTACCTTGAATTGTTGGCAATCAGTGAAGCTTTATCATACACTCAATCAATAAATCATACTAAGTTTCTAATACTACTTGGCTCCAAGAGTTCTTTACAACATGTGGCTCGGTGTACCTCGACATTTCGAAGAACACCGATAGCTTATACAATAATTGATCAGATTCTGGAACTTCAACAGAATTCTAAATTAGTAGTACTGCACTGGATTCCGTCACGTATCGGGATACATGGCAATGAGGTAGTGGATGTTTACGCTAAGAGGCCCTGAGTAGGGGGTATTAATTTACCAAATAGAAGTTATCTGAGAAAATTGGTACTACATCTCTTGAGATGTAGTACCAATTTTCTCAGATAACTTCTATTTGGTAAAAACATATTGTCATAAATTGTGGAAAGAATTTCATGATGTGAGATCAAGAGAAAAAGGTATCTGATACAAAACCATTTAACCTGAACCTCTAGTAATTCCCTGGATAGAAAACTGTTTCCTCAATAGAAAAGATATTGTTACCGCCATGTGGCTTCGATCCGGTCACATCCCATCGAGGAAGTTTACGTTCCTAATGGGTCCAACACCTTCACCTAATTGCCAGAAATGTGGAATAATCGAGAACGTACATCATATCTTGATCGAGTGTGAGCGGGGCGGAAGCCTCAGTAGAGATCTGTTTGATTCCCAAAATATTTTTGGAATTTGTACTTTCAAGAGTGTTTTAGCTAAGCCTATGTCGGACGAGGCGAAAACTCTGTACGAAATATATTACAATAATTTTAAGTAGTTATAGTAAAATTCATAGTTTGGCTATGATGGAGCGACATAGTCAATATTGTGACAAAGCTACTTAATAATGAAAAAAAAAAAGTACGGGCAGGATGCTGTTAAAACTACTCAATCTGATACCTATTTTTTTGGCTTGTTTTAATCCGGCCACCGTAATTAGGGTACATAGAGTTCCCTAATCCTTACAAACGTATGTTAGCAGTTTTATGAATCATCAATTAGACGTATAGGAGTTTGAATAAAGACAAAATTAAGCACTAAGCATACCTCGTTACCGCCGAAAATACCGGCGATGCAACTGTTCCACTACATTGGGCAAAGGGAACCTTAGTAATTCCTCTTCACCACGTTTATCTGGCCAAACAGATGTAGAAGGAACCTATCGATACCTACCTATTGATAGAGATTTTTATTTAGATTTAGCATTTTTTATATTGGCCAGGAGAAGACACCCTGATGTCCTTTAAAAGTCAGGTAAGTAGTACTGCAACGCTCGTTTATGACTCGGATGTATAAACGTGGGAGTAGATATGTAAGAATCGTAGCAGGTGTTACCTTCCCCCACGGTATATATGTGTGAGTTTAAGTAAATAAGGATAAATAAGTCATTCTGCTACTAAATAAATAAATAATAAACTACTTTTAGATTATTTTAGGTTATAATCTTCTACCTTTCATATTTTTTCTCTCCCAACTTCTCTAACCTACTTACCATTTGCTTTTTTGTTAGTCATATGTCGTTCTTTAACAATTCATAAGTTTCCATAATATTGCAACCCCTATCAATGGGTCCCAATTTACATGTAAGCTCGTCATTCTCCTTTAACTTTATCTATTGTGTCGCCAGTGCATAAAGAGTTAGAGGGGAAGTGGCACTTGTTAATTTTAATGCTGAAATCTGCTGGCGGTTGGGAGGAATCATATTTGGAGAAACAGATATAGTTCGTTTTGGAAGTGCTTAGGGTTAGAAGGTTACGCCAAGTAGAAATCTTCATCAAACCTTCCTTTCAGTGGATTTTTGGATATTGCTCTAACATTGCTTGAGTGACATGAGTATTGGTAGCCGTGGTAACGGGCCCGACTTAAGAGTTGTAGGTCGTGGATTCGATACCAACGTGGCCGCATGGTAGATTATGGCCCAATCTCTCTGACGGAAAGGAGGCCTGTGTCCCAGCAGTGAGAACATAAAAGGCTAATTATGTATTGGTAGCCGCAAATCTATCCGGTAAATCTATCCGGCTATATAGGTAGCCGTAATTCCTAGGAATCACGCTAGACGAGAAATTACAATAGGGACCTCATATAACATCTCTCGCGGGGTGACTAAGCTCGGCCGCGTGAGCTGTTAGAAAGATAAGACAGTTAACAGACGTAGAAACCGCGCGTTTGGTTTATTTTAGCTACTTCCACAGAATTATGTCATACGGCATTTTATTGTGGGGTCGGGCTGCGGACATTGAATCCATTTTCATTTTGCAGAAGAGACCTGTTAGAGCCATTTACAATCTACGTCGCTGCGAATCTCTTAGGGAACTATTTAAGAAGATTAATATAATGACGGTATCTTGCCAGTTCATTTAAGAAAATATATGTAAGAAAAATCTGCATCTATTTAATAAAATAAGTGATAGACATAATATTAACACTACAAATAAAAATAAAATAGATCAATCATTTTTCAGACTATCTAAAGTACATACATCTTTTATGGGGTACTGTGTACGAGTAAATGTTACATCAAAATACCTTGTGATATATTGCAATTAAATGAAAGAAAGTTTAAAACTCATGTTAAAAAAACTCTTTGTAAACAAGTATATTACAAATTAGAGGATTATATCCTAGTTATGAATGCTTGGAAACATGCTAGTCCTGCTCCATAGGACCATCTAGAGGCTAGTTGCTTATTGTATTGTATAATTTGTTATGTTTACTTTACTCACACACTGACTTATTCCTAGTTTATATTTTAGGAAAATTATATATTTTTACAATGTTTGTAAATACGTGAACACAATGTACCTATCGCGTGATTAATTTATCTGCCATTGCTTTATTTTTAATTTTTTGTACCAATTGTTTTATAGTATTTTGTTCTTGGTGCATTGTCTTCACATATAAAAATATAATTAATGTGTACAAAATATTGTAAAATATTTTAAAAGAGTAACGGTGGAGTTTCTTGCCCCTTTTTCTCCATACGACTACCTATTGGAAGTGGCGCCTAGAATCAGTTCTATTTTAATGTAAAATGTTGACGTTCAAAAGTGCCCGTTTATGGGCCTATTTGAAATAAATGTTTTGACTTTGATCTAGTTGAATGCCGTGCAATCGGATATTTCTAACACCTGGTTTTTGAATTGAGAAATCGAAGTTGACAACTTGTCTCTCTTCTTTAACATTTCACAAGATGATTCCTTTAATGTAACCTTCGAAATTCTTTCCATGAATTTCTTGGTTCAAATTCTCAATTCAAAAATTGGGTTTATGTCCAGCAGTGGAATGCGTAAGGCTGATATTGATTGATTTCCTTGTATGAGTATGATCCGACCACCTGTAAGACATCCGCTTGTCTGTATTGTCTATCAAATTGTGTTTGAAATCCGAAGAGCTTTGCGAACTTCTCAACATCACGTCGATTTGCCGAAATCTAACGTCAAAATTGAAAGTTATTTGGCCAGAACAGAGCCAGTAGACATCTATTGTGAAGGTTTTGGTGTTCTGATACACTATCTATTTAATCGCTATTGAGTTTGTTTGTTTGTTTGAATGCGCTGATCTCTAGAACTACCAGTCGGATAAAAAAAAAAAATTAGTATCAAAGGACAATGCCAGATCCTGTCTCTGCTATTTACAGGAAATGTCAATTCATACACTGTTTTTCAGCAGAACTTGCCAATTACAAATCAATGATAAAAGGTATTCAACGCCTGAGTTTCCTATTGCGTTATATAATGCGTATGATACCCAACAAAATAAAGTTCTTAATACCTGTAAAACAAAAACTTATCTACGACCATAGTAATTATGTTAATAAGTAACGTATATGTTGTGTTGATTGCTTTTTAACAATAATAAACTATATCTAGCCCATCAATCAATGACATTATTGTTTTAAGATTTTAACAGAAATCGCAAGTTCTACAGGCACAAAGGACAAACCGAACAGACAGCTGTGCCGCTGGGGAGTTTGTTGCGCCACTTCTTTTTCCCAGCGAAAGCACTAGGAAGTGGTGAAGGGCGGGCGTTTTGGGGGCCAACAAGCTGGGACGTACAAAACTACATGATGAAAAATAACCACAAGAGACCACCAGAGACAACCAGAGCAAGATCAATAAAACAAGAGACCCATACTGTCCTGAGAAAGATTGGCCTTCCTGGCTTAAAGGATACTAATAGACACTAAAGGAAAAAGAATAATAACCACTATACATACTGTTGATTTTTGGTTTTTACATAGGCAATCTATATTTCTCAAAATGTAAGTCATCTTTCGCCAGCCCTGTGGTTGCAGAATTCAAACCTAGTGAGCCGTGTTTCGTCCGGCTAGCGTGCGCCATTGTATACGAGTATTTCAAATATATTATGTGCATTATATATAACCAGCTCAAGGAAAACAATGTCGAGGGAAGCCACACGTTCTCAATAAAGTTTTACGTGTATGATGCATGAAAGACCCCGTGTATTGCCATTTATATCTGACTGAGTAGATAAATGGAAGAGATAAGATGGAATTTCTGTGGCTTTTTATCATAATTCCTGAGAAGCAGCAGCTTCATTACTGTAGATGAATATAAAACAATTATTAAATCTAAAAGCGTGGAGCACTTTTTTTAAAGTACACACAACTAAAAAGCGCGCATCGATTTAATCATTGGATATAAATGATAAATGATTTATTTTCTGTAAAAAGGTTTGTAAAAACACTTTTACACGTCAATCATATTTTAAAAACTAGATGAGATCGGCGTTTCCTATTTGACTACTGTGAGAAGAAAGGCCGAAACAATTTCAGAGGTCACAGTCTCTTTTAAAGTTCAGACAATCTTGGTCAGGTCTTGTGAGGAAAGAACCACACAGAATGAGTGGACCTGTCCAGTCAGTGCACGCTTTTGTCAGTTGTCATGCAGCTCAACACAGAACTAAAGGAGCTAAACGATTCGACAAACATTACCAAAGAAAGGACATTTCGGTAGGCTGCATAAATTACTCAAACTGCCAGACCATGATTAAAACTAATAAAAAATGAATTTAAAAAAAAGCGATACATCCACAATGTCTTCACATGCACAATAATTAAAATAATATAACGTCGGTGATATTCTTAAACCGCGGAACTAACAGTGTTTAAAACCGCGTAAGGTAGGTGCAGTGAATTTTACAGGAACGAGGAAAAACGTAATATTTACTAAACCACTTGACTTTCTATTGTTTAAACTTTTAAATTGTCAAATTATAATATCCCTATTAATATTGTAGGCATTAGTTATGTAAAATATGTATGAATTAATTAGAAAATCGACTTTCGCGGATTTATCATAACAAATAATATCAAAATAAGTTTTTTATGTCACTTACGCGGAATTGTCCGCCGAAATAAAACAAAAGAATACAATCATAATCTTATTATTATTTATTAAGTCAACTTCTCAGCTAATTTTGGCACATAATTATCACCGGTACATTACGTAATCAACAATACACGGGAAAATAACACCATAAATCCCCATAATGTTAAAAAAAATTGCTCTTTATAGCTAAGTATGTTAAAAATACCTTGTTGTAGGGTACTTACTAATTAACAGTTAAAACTAAAAATGAATTAAAAAAAAATATGTATGTAAATATTACTTCTGAGTAGAATAATAATTGCACATTGAGGTCTTTGTTAAAAAATGAGATCAACAAAACTTTAAAAATTATCGTAATATAAGTGACAATCTGCAGGTATCACACTCTTTAATTGCTATAAGTGCTGATACTTACTGTCTAATGTCTAGATGAATACAGGGGAGGTACATTATTTACTACAGCTGAAATAGGTTACGGTCTCCGAGGAAGTGGGCTGAAATCATCTTTAAAGTGTTTTTTAAACTCTACTGTGCCGTTAGGATAATACTTTAAAACCCTCAGATCTACTACGCAATCATCTCCAGCAGAACGCCCACGACGAATGGAATCATAAATTTGGTATGCTTTTAGACTATAGTCTTTAAAAAAGGTGTAATCTGGTTGGAACACTTGGTATGGAGAAGGATGCTTCCTGGCTTCTTTTGTAATTGAGGCATACTGAGATGGAAGAAAAATTTCAAAATTTTTCAGCTTTCTTTCCACCACTGAGTGTACGGAGTCAACCTCCATTTGTGTGTGACCTTTTTCCAGATACTTTTGTGTAATTGTTGTATTTTTCTCTATTGCTAATCTTAGAAGGGCATTAGAAACTATTGAGTTTCTGTTCTGTGCAGTGCAGCCATCCGTCCAGATGACAACATCCCTGCAATCTTCTTCTAATAACTTAGTAAAATAATCAATGAAAAAAGATGCGTAAGTGGTAGCTTTTAAATCACAGGCGGTTTCGTCGAACCAGTAGCAAGTTACATGACCCGTTGCAATATCGTATAAAGTAAAGTTGTGCACAGGTAATTTGGTCTTAAAGTATAAAGCACTAGCTGCTAGCGAAGGGCACAGCTTAACAGCCTGCAAATCGGCAGTCACAGCATAAAGAAGTCCTCTTTGATCGCTTTGCTTGTCGCAAAGTTTTTCAGCTCGAGCCAATTCTTTCAGTTGGATGTGGTATTGGTAGTCTTCTTCAGAAACGTTGCCGGCTTTTTATGAACAGCAATAATCACATGCATCTTTCTTGGGTTGAAATAGTGCAATGTTTTGTTCATCTAAGATGTCACAAAACAACTTTCTTGAAGCTACTGGTTTAGACATTGATGATGCAAATTCTACGTACGTATTATATAGCTGAGATTTTGATTGAAATAATGGTTCCAGATATTGTTTAGTGGTTGTTTTACGGCAGTAATGAGATGGTAACTTCGGTAATAAAGCCAGGTAATCCTTAACAGACGATTTCTTGCTTGTACTGTAATCTTGAGTAGCGGTAGTATTTAAATTTGTTGTAAGTTCTGCATTAGAGCGAGCATCACCTCTTCCTTCACCTAACCAATAGCGTACAGTCCATTCCTTTATACCCAAAGTAGCTAGAAACGTTTTCAAGCAAACTCTCTCTTTCCTCCCATTGACTTGTAGATAGTCAAATTTAGTATTAGAACCTCTAGAGTTATGTCCTTTCTTCCCTCTTCGAACAGGTGCTTTGTCAATCATTGAAATCACAAATATTTTCTTTTCTTGCCATGACTTACTCCAAAAATCTTCAAAAATAGGTTTTTGTAAATCTTCCGTTAATTGTGAGCAAAACATTACTTTGCTTTTATTACAATACGCTGATTTACATTTAGTACCCATTGCTCTTTTAGGTCTTTTTTGTTTCTGAATAAGGTTGTCAATTTTGTTTATGTCTATGTACTCTTTGCCTAACATTCTATTTTTCTTATTAATTTATACTGCCCACGAACTTTGATCAGCTTTTCTTTTTCTTGTACGTGACTCTTTGACCACTTCAGGCTCAATTTCTCTCTCTACATACCATTCAACGTTTTCATTTGCAATAGACTCAGATGGAGTAGCAATAGGCTGTAAATTTGTTATTTCGGATAATGGAACGTAATCGGGATCTACATCATCCGATGAAAAATCTAAAGCTATTGGAATATTTGAAATCATCATAGATGATGCGCTAGGGCCAGGAGAAGGCTCAAAAACTGTTGTCAGAGTTTCACAGTATGCAATGCTATCATGAACATTTTCGGATGTAGAGGCATTTGGGAAACATGGCAGTTGCGTCGCTGGAGACGGTTCAATTAATGTTTGAGGGATGTGTAAGTTAGTATTATTAAGTTTATCCAAGATGAGCTGCTTTTTACGCACAAGTTCGGCACGACGTTTAGCTAGATCTCTTAAAGTGACAACAGACACATCCGCACATTCATTTTCTTGCTCCATGACGTCAACTAAAAAAAACAAACGTAGGGTCAGTTACCAAAACTGTAATTAAATAGTAGTTGAATTCTCAAAGATAGGTTCAAAAAATCCAGAGATAACTTTCTACAAACAGATTTTTTTATACCTACTAGTAGGTATTAGTACAGACAGTCGCAGTGTACTTTTATGATAATAAATACAACAAATTAACCTGAGCTAGGAGTAGGTACATACATTCTGCGACCGCGTATGTAACAGAAAACGAAAAACGTTATGAGTTTTAAAACCGCGTATCTAACACCGAAATAGTTAAAGACGTTTTCTTAGGGTAAATATTAATAATTCAAATAACAAACTATCTTAAAAAGTAACTTAACCTATTTAATATGGAGTTATTGTGTTCACTTACCAGTTATTGCAGCATTTATAATTAAAACCACACTATTTCACGCACGCTTCGTTAAACAAACACACCTTTCATGTTATGATGCGCAGATTCGCGGTTTGGGCATAATAAACAATCACCTGACGTTACGCGGTTTAAAAGACATTCGATTTCCCGGCTTCCTATTGGATAATCGGCCCGGCCAACATCACAGAACGCAGCCAATCACTACAACGAAGCTAAGCCCGCGAAATCTAAATTTTGCTACTTTTGTAAATACGCGGTTTTAAAAACTGTTAGTTCCGCGGTTTCAGAATATCTACGACGATAATACTTTACAAAGTAAATTATCATATCATTGTAAACATAAAGTCCATCAATGTCAAAGTGTAAATAAAAATCCGAAAATAATCTTGGTCATATCATATGAGGATCATGTAGACTGGTGTCTGAAATGGTCTTGTAAAAGAAAAACTAACACAAGTCAAATTAACTAATCATTTTAGTCTATTATAATAGACTAAAACGTTTTAAAAAAATGTGGTAGAAAAAAAAAGACAACCATATAACTCACAAAAACTGATTAGTGACGGTCTGATGACTAAGCCAGGAGGTAGAAAGTAAGTTTTTAGTAAATACTGGTGCAGACGTATCTGTTAATCCATTCGCGTAAATAAAAGTTAATAGGTGAGTGTGCTAACAACACATATGCGGAAAATAATAGCAAAATAACTGCAAAATAATAAATCAACCCTGGGTCGAGCCTTCCTGTGAGTGTAGGTGACGCTCATGAACCATGCGACATTGCTAGCCTCTTCCAGCGTCATTTTAAGGTGGAGTCGCCGCTTGGGACGGCGGCGCAGGTGCTTGATGCTGAGTGTCAGCACGGAGACGTTAGTATCAGCTTTACATCCAAAGATATGGCTGTCATTATTAAGAAGATGGTGAGAGGTAAATCTCCAGGTCATGGTGATCTTAGCATCGAGCACTTGAAGCACGCTGGTGTGCATCTACCGAGGGTATTGGCAATGCTGTTTAATCTGTGCATCAGACATAATTACTTACCTGATGATCTCATGTACACGGTGGTAGTTCCGATCGTGAAAAACAAAACGGGTGATGTGTCGGATGTATCTAACTATAGGCCTATCTCGCTCGCTACCGTCATAGCCAAGGTGCTGGACAGGCTGCTTGACAGACAGCTGGAAAAGCACCTTCGTATACATGATGCTCAGTTTGGCTTCACGCCTGGTTTGTCGACTGAGAGTGCTATTCTCTGTCTCAAGCAGACTGTACAGTACTACACGGCTAGAAATACTCCTGTGTACGCTTGTTACCTAGACCTCTCGAAAGGCTTCGACTTGGTAAATTATGACATCCTGTGGCACAAGCTGCGCAGTGAGACACAGGTGCCGAGTGAGATAGTGTCGATATTTAGGTATTGGTACAGTTATCAGCGCAACAGTGTGAAATGGGCGGGAGTATATTCTGACGTGTACGGGTTGGATTGCGGTGTGAGGCAGGGGGGGTTAACCTCGCCCCGCTTGTTCAACTTGTACATGAATCAGCTGATCGGCGAGCTCAGCAGTGCTAATGCGGGTTGCTCAATAGGCGGAGTGCCTATTAATAACATCAGCTACGCGGATGATATGGTACTGCTGAGCCCGTCGGTTGGGGGGTTGCGTAAACTTCTGGCCATTTGTGAGACATATGCTGGGGCTCATGGGCTCAGGTACAACCCTAATAAGAGTGAGTACATGATTTTCAAGGCTGGTACCAAATGTTTCTCTTTTATAACTCCGATCACTCTTTGCGGTGCTAGGCTGAAAAGGGTTAACCATTTTAAGTACCTGGGCCACTGGGTCACAGACAACTTGTCTGACAATGAGGATATTGATCGGGAACGTAGGGCGCTATCGGTACGATGTAACATGTTGGCACGTAGGTTTGCACGATGTACTGAACATGTAAAGGTGACCTTGTTTAAAGCCTATTGTCAGTCTTTTTATACGTGCAGCCTATGGGTCAACTATACGCAGCGAGTTTACAGTGCCATGCGCGTACAGTACAACAATGCGTTCAGGGTACTGCTAGGGTGGCCACGGTTTTGCAGCGCTTCCACGATGTTCGCGCAGGCGCAAACTGATGACTTTTATGCTTTTATTAGGAAGCGGAGCGCCTCGCTACTAAGTCGCTTCCGACGCAGCACTAACAGTATCTTGAGCGTATTGTCTGAGCGGTGGGACTCCGTCGTGTTGGAGAGGTGGGTGCACCTGCATGCCAGTTCGTCACCATTTATTATGTGATTATTGTTGTAACAATATAATTAAATGTTACGAATGAATTTAAATCTGCAATATTGAATTTTAATCTATAATATTTATTGTTCTGTATCTTAATTTTATAATCTTAATTTTAATTTATTTTTGTTTTAAATGAAATTATTATTAATGTCTGTTGGTGAATGTTATGTATCCTTTGTGTATATATATATATTATTTGTGTTCTGAATATGGGAATACCTAACTTCCTGAAATAAATGATGATTATTATTATTATTATCTCCTTTATTATATTTTACAAACTTATAAATTACATTTTAAAATATTTTTTAAAAAATCTGAAAAAAGAATAATTAAAAAACATTTAAAAATATAAAAAATAGTATCCCACCGGTATCGGGAACAGGGTCCAAGCTACCGGCGGTCAGGGCTCCAGAGAGAGGAACCTCCTGACAATGCGAGCCGTGTCCAGAAGTACCGCTCTCTGAATCAAGCCCTTGATCCAGCTGCCCAACGAGAGCCTCCTCAGGTGTTTGTCGAGGCTCTTGGCTATTAAGCCATTGGCTGTCACGACTATCGGCACAATGATTGCTGAGTCCACATCCCACATGTCGACAACCTCGGCAGCCAAATCAAGATACTTTATTTCTTTATCTTTCTCGGCTTTCACGAGGTTACAGTCATGCGGGACCGTTATGTCAACAATCATTGTACGCCGCTGTACTCGATCCACCACCACTATATCAGGCTTATTGGCAATAATAGTCCTGTCAGTGATGATGGATCGATCCCAGTACAATGTGATATTTCCATTTTCGAGAACTGGGTCGGGCACGTACCTGTAGTACGGCACTTCCGATTCCACAAGGCTGTATTTCAGAGCAAGTTGCTGATGGATAATCCTGGCTACAAGGTTGTGTCTATGCAAGTACTCTTCGTTAGCTAGCCGAGAACAACCGGAGATAATGTGTCTTATTGATTCCCTCGGACGGTGACATGCCCGACAGATGTCAACCGTGCCGTCTTTCACAATAAATCTCCGGTAATTGTTCTTCATCATAACTTCGTCCATAATTGCACAGACAAAACCTTCGGTTTCTCCAAAGAGGTCACCGAAACGCAGCCAGGCTACGGACGCTAGAAGATCTACATCGGGTCCATGTAGGGCCCGGAAAAAGCGTCCGTGAAGCTCCTTACTCTGCCATACTTCCATGCGATCATTAGTGTCAAGCACTACAGGTTTGCGCCAGTTCTCTTTAGCCAAGGAGAGCGGGGTGAGGCCCTTGTCCACCGCGACCACATCACGATGCATCCCCACGTCGGCTTCTAGGAAATATTCCCTGAGACTGCATTTCTCGCGATTGTGTAGGGTCTTAGCGTTTAAAAAGCCTCGACCACCACACTTTCGCGGGATATACAGTCTCATTACCGATGACCGTGGGTGATGCATTCGGTTTGCAGTCAGCAGTGTACGGACCCTCCTATCCAGGGCGTCGAGTTCGGTCTGAGTCCATTTGAGTATGCCGAAAGAGTACATCAAAACTGGCATGACCCAACCGTTAACGGCGCGCACCTTGTTTCCGCCTGACAGAAGACTATTTAACACTTTCTTCAGGCGGCCAAAGAAGCGCTCCTTTAACGATTGCTTCATGTCAGTACCATTGATGCCCAACGCTTCCGACATACCCAAATACTTATAGGTTTCGGATGCGGAGAGGGCTCTGAAGTTTATGGAATCCGAGAGTTGGGTTCCCACGGATTCCACAATCTCCCCTCGCTTTACATGCATGACCACACATTTGTCCATACCAAATTCCATCCTGATGGCGCTACTGAAAGTTTCAGTTACTTTCAGTAGCTCCATTAGTTGCAAATTGTTGGGGGCAAAGATTTTTAGATCATCCATGTACAGAAGGTGAGATATAATCTGACCACCTCTCCTCAGCCGATAGCCTAGACCTGAATCCTCCAGCAGTGTGCTTAGAGGATTCAAGGCTAAGCAGAACCAAAGCGGGCTCAAACTATCGCCCTGAAATATGCCTCGCTCGATCCTTATCGGCTCGCTATTCCTCAGGATATTCCGACATCCTGGATAGCGAAGGACCGTCCACCATCGCCCCATACATGACATCAAGAAGGTGCGCAGAGTTGCATCTACTTTATACAACTCCAGCACCCTCATGAGCCACGTATGTGGCACCGAGTCATAGGCCTTCTTGTAATCTATCCAACATGTCGACAGATCCTTTCGGGAAAGACGAACCTGTTGGCTAATGGCCATATCAATGAGGAGTAGCTCCTTAGTACCGCGGGACCCGTTCCTACATCCATTTTGAGAGGCAGACATGATGAAGTTGGTGTCTAAATGTTTGTTAATTTTAGCTCTCAAAATGGATGTAAGCACTTTATAGACCGTCGGTAAACACGTGATCGGCCTATAATTTTTGGGTTCCGCGGTGCTACCTGATTTATGGAGCAGGTGGGTAACTCCTGTTGTTAGGAACTGGGGTAGCGAACCAAACTCCAAAGCCGTCTGGTACTGAGCCGCCAAGCGAGCGTGCGATCTTGTGATCCATTTGATCCAAAAGTTCTGCAGTCCGTCCGGCCCTGGAGACTTCCAATTAGGCAACGGACGGACTGCACGAGCTACATCTTGGGGGCAGATAGTAATAGAACCCATTTCTGGTATTGGATTGCAGGCTCGCTCGACTTCCCGAGTCCAGTCACCTTCGGTGTGACTGACAGGCACCGACCAGATACCACATGAAATGGCCAGAAAGAACACATGGCATCATCATCTGACAGGCACGTGCCAGCCACACAATTGTTAATTCCTTTGATTGCAACAGGCAACCCTGTGCCAGGGTTAGTATCCCGGAAGTCATGGAGTGCGTAGTGGTATCATTTTCACACACAATTCGTATTGTGCAAGTTCCGCAACAAATCGCCAGCCAAGTATTCGTTGTGTGTAACGCGATCCACTCCTGCTTACATTGCACATTTTTTACGTCCCAAGGTGAGGTCGTTCGATGACCCAGTATTTTTGCTTCACAGGGGGCATTGCTATTATGCAAGTTGAATATCGGCAGATTCTTGTTGCATATCAAATTGCCTGGTTGAATGTGACTACACCGCTTCATATCATCTTCAGTTAAAGAGACGTAAGTGCTCTTCCCGAAGTTTACTGCTATGTACTGCGAAGCTAGTTGGACGATGACTGTTCCTGTGCTTGTTTTCATGGGTAGCGGAGTAGCTCGGTATAGAGTGAAGTCTTCATCTGAGATCAATGGGACGTGTATCTCGAACAAGAAGTAGTCGGTGGTAACTCGTGTTCTCACGTATAGCAGTTTGTAGAGGTCTTTGATATCGTTTCTGATGTTTCGGACAGGCAAAGACGAGGTCCTCGGGAGTTTACCCGCGATTTCAGCTAGTTGCTCGATCAGGTTCACAGGTGTCAGTAGATGGATGTCTATGTGCCCTTTGTAGACATCAGTTACGCTTTCAAACAGCATCTCTTGAACCCTCTCTAAATTGGTAATCAGCAAATATGCTGTTAGTGAGGCTGAGTTGAAGTAGTTGGTAGCCATCACTACTTCCATTGCAGACTCTACTTTGGCTGAGTTGGTGTTAGTCTGCGCCATGAAGTCGTCTATTAAACTAAGCTGTCGCCTGATATTCTGTTCATTTTTCTTCAGCATATTGTTTTGAAGTTCGACTATTGAAGTTTGATTTTTTACCAATTCGAGTGAATAGTTTTCATTATTTTGGACAGCTTGTATGTCGTTGTGGTATTTATCTGCAAACCGTTGATCTAGAACACCGAAGAGGCTGTTAGCAACGTATCCCACTCCATCAATCAGTCCTCGTTTCTTACGATTACTCAAGTGCTTATGAGGAGCTAGGAGTATAGTGTTGTAGTAGCTCAGTATTTCCATTTCGTGGTTAAGCTGTTCTAGAGTTGTCTTGCAGTATCTTGGGTCAGTTTTTTGGCACAGTTCGTTCAATCCCTTGAGATAAGCTTCAATTCGACGTACTCCGTCCCAGTAAGTGGTTAAGTTATAGTACATAAGTAGTGTCCATTCGTCGTGAATCACTTGTACGTTTCCTATTGTGTCGTAATAAATCGGCCGCTCAAGTTCGAAGTTAGTAATTTGAACGCCAGACGTCACGATTTCGCCATATGACCCAGTTATTAACGTAAATACAATTAGTAACAATGTGAGTAGGGTGGAATAACCTTTATTTCCGCCCGTCTTTGGCATGTTTGGAGACTTCTTTTCTGAGTGATCTTGGATGCTGTTCTCGATAGGAAGTGGTGACAGTTTCACGACTGGACGTTTGATAATTCCAGATTGAGTTTTAACCGTGGTCACTCGAACATAGCCGTCGGAACCGGGATGCAGTTCAAGTACGCGTCCCATGGCCCACTTTCCTGGTGGCAAGTTGTTGTCCTTGATCAAGACTATATCGCCTTCCTGGATGTTCTTTTTCGGTTTGTTCCATTTACCCCTGATCTGTAGCTGTGTTAAGTATTCACTCGACCAACTCTTCCAAAATCGGTGCAGCATGTGCTCTGTTAGCTGCCACCGTTGACGTAAATTAACCTTATTTACGTCACAGTACGTTTATATTGGTAGTGACATCGTTGAGCTTCCAGTGAGAAAATGACCAGGTGTTAGATAGTTTTGGAATTCATCGGGATCTTCAGTGAGTGGGCAGAGGGGTCTTGAGTTCATACAGGCTTCTATTTTTGCCAGTAGCGTAGTAAATTCCTCGAATGTTAGTTTCTGATCTCCTAGTACACGGTAAAGATGATGTTTCATTGATTTTACGGCCGCTTCCCACAGACCACCAGCACTTGGCCACGCGGGAGCGTTAAAGTGCCATTCTACCTCCATTTTTCCGATCTCATTGAAGAATTCCGGCGAAAGCTCTTGTTTAAAATGTTCAAATTCATTCCGCAACACCTTCGAAGCTCCAATGAAGTTAGTGCCGCAGTCTGAGTACACATGTTTAGGTGTACCGCGTCTAGCGCACATGCGCTGCAAAGCGGCGATGAACGTTTCGGTGCTTAAATCAGACACTAGTTCAATGTGTACAGCTTTAGTAGCCATGCACACGAAAATAGCTATGTACCCCTTCGTAGTCTTTACTCCTCTTCCTTTGTTTAGTTTGACTGGCACGTGCCCAGTGAAGTCTACACCAGTATGTGTAAAAGGTCGGGATGGGGTAGCTCTCTGTTGAGGTAAGTCCGCCATAAGTTGGTAGTTATCTGATGGTTTATAGCGGTGACACCGCACGCAGCGTCGCAGTTGAGTTTTTACAGCTCTGTTGCTACCGACAATCCAGTATCGCTGCCGGATTTGAGCCAATGTCAGCCGCGCACCCCCGTGAAGTGTAGTAAGGTGTGCTTGTTCAATTACGAGCTGAGTTAGCCGTCCCATTCGAGGAAGAATTATAGGATTTTTCATTTCGAATGGCAAGTAGGAATTTTTCAGTCTTCCACCGACTCTTATAACCCCTTTGTCATACATATAAGGATTCAATTTGTATATAATGCTCGTTTTGTTTACAGTTCCGGTGGCTTTTAGTTGTTTGTATTGATTTTCCAACTCCGTACTTTGCACATATGTAATTACTCGGTCAGCTGATAGCTTGAGTTCGCTCCCACTTAGGTAGTTAGTATCAAATTTCATCTTGGAGCGTGCCGTCGCGATAAAACGTTGTACCTGAGCCGTGATTCGAATTACTTGCGTCAATGAACTATATTTATGTAATAAGTTATTTATAAAATGTTCATTGTTTCTCGGCACCGCTGTGGTTTCCACTGCTAAGTTGATACTTTCTTGGTTGGTTGTAAACAAACATGTAGAGTTTCTCATTAGGTCAGAGTCTTCTGCCTTTTTCAGAAATTCCGGACCTTGCCACCAGAGGTCGAAATTTTCTAGCTTGCTCGGCATAATTCCTCTGGATGCACAGTCAGCAGGGTTCTGTGCCGATTTAACGTAGCGCCACTTGTCGGAAGCAATAATTTGTTTTATCTTGTCAACTCTGTTGGACACGTATTTATCCCACCTTGATGCATCTCCTTGCAGCCACGCTAATACTACTTGAGAGTCACACCATGCTTGTATCGACAAATTGTATCCAGCTAAAGCTTTCGTAGTTTTTTCCATGAGTTTAGCCATCAACAGTGCGCCACATAGTTCCAATCTCGGCAGCGTAGTTTTTTGTGATAGAGGCGCAACCCTGGTTTTAGCGACGAGTAAAGTTACAGTCGGTATATCTTGCTCGTTCCTTACTCGGCTGTATATGACACACGCATACGCCTTTTCACTCGCATCGCAAAATCCCAGTAGTTCTATTGATTGTTGTGCACCAATCCATCGGTTTATTTTCATTTTCCTTACATTTGGTAGTTCAGTTTTCAGTTTGTTCCAGTCATTTAGTATGTCGCTCGGTAGTTCTTCATCCCAGGCAAGATTGCCATTCCATACTCTTTGAAATAATATTTTAGCCGACACGGTTATGGGAGCCAACCAACCCAAAGGATCGTACAATTTCGAAATCTCGGAAAGTAAGTGCCTTTTCGTTGTCCGGCCCTTCAAATTTTCTTCCAGACTCCAGTTAAACATGAACGTGTCGATGTTTGGGTTCCAGCCGAGTCCGAGCGTTTTTGTCGAGTCTTCAGTTTTGAAATCAAAAATGCTTTTAGTCGATATTTGATCGTCAGTTAAACTCTCTAGTAGCGCGGGGTGGTTGGCTGACCACTTTCGTAAGTTCATGCCGCCGCCCTTCAGTAAGTTTATAAGTGCACTTTGTAGAGCTTTAGCTTTATCCAGAGATTAGTGACCGCTAATCACATCATCAACGTAGAACTCGTTGAGCAATGTATTGGCGGCCTCTGGATATTTATGACCGTCATCCAGGGCTAACTGCTTCATAGTTCTCATGGCCAACCATGGCGCGCACTTGGTCCCGTATGTCACGGTGCAAAGTTGATATTCTTGTAACCTTTTCGCAGGAGAGTCACGCCATATTATCTTCTGAAGTGATTGTTGATCTTCAGCTAACCCGATGCATCGGTACATCTTCTCTATATCGGCGGTAAAAGCGTACTTGTAGGTCCTCCACTTTAGTATAAGGGCTTGAATGTCCTTCTGTAGATTTGGACCCTTTTCCATTAAGCTATTCAAGCTGTACCCAGTTGTTGTCCTTTGCGAGGCATTAAAAACCACTCTTAGTTTGGTCGTAGTGGATTGTTCTCGCAAAACACCATGGTGTGGAAGATAGCATTCAGACATATTAGCAAATATTGGAGATGCTGGTTTCATATGCTGTAGTTGCGTATATTCTCTGATGAAGTCCCGGTACTTTATTGCCAGTTTGGTGTTCTTTTCCAGGCGTTTTTCTAGTTGGAGAATTTGCGAGATAGCTATTGACTTTGATTTGCCTAATTTGTTATGCAACTCAGAGCTCATAGGCATCTTAACTGTGTATCTGTTATCTGCGTCTCGGTGTACTGTCTTAGTATAGTATTCTTCACACTGATTATCCTTGGGCAGGTCATGAGTGCTGATAGTTATGTCTTCGTTCTCCCAGAATTTAGTTAATTCATTTAGGTCGACCAGTGCTATGTGACAATTAAATGTTTTCAGTTTGCCACACAGGATCCAGCCTAAGTGCGTCTGTTGCGCTACAGGGGACTGCTGACTGCCTCTCAAGACTCCGTCCAGGATGATGTCGGAATATATGTCTGCCCCAAGTAATAGATCTATAGGACTCGATACGTTGAATTCCGGATCTGCTAGTTCCAAGTTCTCCAGGTGTGGCCAGTTGGCTTTTTCAAACGATGAGTTGGGTAGGTTGTTTGTTAGTTTGCTTAAGATTAGTGCCTGAGTTTCGAATGCGTAGTCTGAGTGAATTGATTTACAGGTAAGCTGAAGCCGTCCTTTGCAGTTTCCATGCGCAGCTCCCACTCCTGTTATGGTTGCAATCAGCCGTTTTCTTGGTAGTCGTAGCATCTGTGCGGCGTTCTCGGTGATCAAGTTTACTTGCGAACCTTGATCTAGTAGTGCTCGAAGCGTAACATAATCCCCATTTGCAGACTCTGTCTAAAGCTGCACAATTGTTAATAAAACCTCCATCTCGTTAGTAGATATATGGTTGGAGCTTTGTTTATGTGTGGATGTGGTTGGTCGTTGACCTGAATTGTCGTTGTTTCTTTCCGTATTCGTTGAGTTGACGGTATTTTTCTTGTCTGCGTTGTGCAATAAAGTGTGATGCTTCATACTGCATTCTTTGCACGTTTTTGCTGACGCACAATCTGTGTTGCCATGACTGTACAAGCAGTTTTTACACACGTGTAATTTTGCGACCGTGTTATTCCGTTGGAATGAGTCCATATTGATGAACTTTGGACATTTCATCAATACATGATTTCCGTCACAGTGTGGGCAGTGTCCATATGCTGTATGATAAGTTCTCTTGAAAGATTTTTGTCGTTCGTAGCCATGCAGTTTTTCAGAATGATGTTTGTTAAACGACTTGTATGAGACTTGCTTCTGCTGGTTAGGTACTTCTTTCTTCGTATTCTTCATGGTTTCATAAGCCATGAACTTGTTTTCCAGGAAGTATTATTATACTGCTCGTTCAAGTTTGGTACATCTCTAGGATCTCGCAATTCCTTTATGTACTCGCTGTAGATAGTCGTGTCAAGTTTCTGCGACATCAAGTGTACGATAATTGGGTCCCAAGTTGCGATGTCTAAACCAATGTTTGATAGTCCGTTCGTACATTCAGTTATGACGTCATGCATCTTTTTGAGGTTAAAGCTGTCGGGTTGTTGAATGACAGGAAGGTTGAGCATGGTGTTCAGGAATGACGTAAATTGCAGCCTTCGGTTGTCGAAACGTTGAGTCAGTGTTTCCCAACAGGATGTGTAGTTTTCTGCGCTAATACTGATATGTTGCACCAATCTTTCAGCTTCACCTTTCAGCCTTGTTTTCAGATGCTGCATCTTTTGCGCTTTGTTAATCATCGGGTTGTTGTGAATGGTTTCCCTGAAAAGATCCTTGAAGGAAACCCATTGTGTATAGCTACCCGAAAATTCAGGAACCTCAATCTTTGGCGTCGACTTTTCGTAGTGTACTGTCGACCAGATCTTACTGTTCAAGCTTTTTCGTAGCTCGTCGTATTTGTCCTCCATATCGACGAACATGTTGTAGTAGTTACCGTTGGAGCCTTTGAGTAACGCTTCCAGTTCCCAGTGTTGTCTGTCGATGACATTCCATTTCGACTTTAAGATGGAGAGATGGTCTTCTAGTTCCCATTTCTCCGTGACAGTTTTTATGTCAATTTTCGACATGGCGCGGACGAGGGCTTTAAAGTTGCACTCTTGCTTGCTCAGCAATGTTTTGGTGGTATCGTCAGTATCTCGATCCAGCATCCCAGTTAAGTCGAACTTCACAAACCTTTTTCCTTGTAGTTGTTCCAATAAGGTAAGCATGTCTCCTTTTGTAGATTTGTATTGAGATTGAGTTTTGCTGTGCACGTTATCCGCAAAGTAGTTGATGTTTTTGTCTTCTAAGATTTGCTCCAGAATCGCATGTCGTTCCTCGAAGTCGTTCCACTGTGCTTCGAGAGATTCTAGACGTTTGATTAAGTATTCTTCAGTTTTCCGTGAAGGGCTATCCTTTTTATAGTTAGCACACAGCGCTTTGATGTTTTCAAAGCAGGATTGTTGGAGTTGTAGTTTGTCCATAGTTAGTTCTCTTTTCTAGTTGTCGAAAAGAGACAAGTTTAGTTTTATGTATGTAGCTCAGTAGTCCAGCACCTAGTTGACGGTGATAGACGAATTGCTTGACGTTAGTTCACGACACGAAGACCACAGTTTGCAGGCTTCTTCTTCCAAGTCTCCACGGAATTGCTCTCGTAGTTGTGGTAGAGTTGCGTAATCCTTAGCGTCTTGAAGTTGTCGTTTGTTTCCTTTTATTGCGTTCGCACTCTATGTACGATATTATGCGCCTTCTCAATCCAACTGGGGGACCCGCTTGTGGGAGACCAGCTGAACCGATTCGCTACCGTAAATAGAGACACTACTCACAATAAAAATCCGGTTCGAAGGACCATTTAATGTATGAGCCAATGGTTGTAGGCACCGTACACTATCACTTTGTTAATGTTGGTTTAGTTATGGAGTACACAGAAAGAACCACACGTTGAGTTTAAAGTTATATTATAAACAAGTTAGAGTGGTAGCGATTCTTTCTCTTGACAAGTGGTTAATTCCACAGTTAGTGTGTGACTCCATGTCCATTGCCGAAAACGTAATAATTATAGCAAAATATTCATGACGCACGACATCCAAGTAGGTTGCTGCGTTCGCAAAGTAAATGTGCGGTTGATGAGACCGTACAAAAGTAATTTTCAATTTTCAGGATTCGTTTCTATTGAAAGACTATTGTAAGACTTGGTCAAAATTATTAAACCGAAGGTTTTATTTGTGCAATTATGGACGAAGTTATGATGACGAACAATTACCGGAGATTTATTGTGAAAGACGGCACGGTTGACATCTGTCGGGCATGTCACCGTCCGGGGGAATCAATAAGACACATTATCTCCAGGTGTTCTCGTCTAGCTAACGAAGAGTACTTGCATAGACACAACCTTGTAGCTAGGATTATCCATCAGCAACTTGCTCTGAAATACAGCCTTGTGGAATCGGAAGTGCCGTACTACAGGTACGTGCCCGACCCAGTTCTCGAAAATGGAAATATCACATTGTACTGGGATCGATCCATCATCACTGACAGGACTATTGTTACCAATAAGCCTGATATAGTGGTGGTGGATCGAGTAGAGCGGCGCACAATGATTGTTGACATAACGGTCCCGCATGACGGTAACCTCGTGAAAGCCGAGAAATATAAAGAAATAAAGTATCTTGATTTGGCTCGCGAGGTTGTCGACATGTGGGATGTGGACTCAGCAATCATTGTGCCGATAGTCGTGACAGCCAATGGCTTAATAGCCAAGAGCCTCGACAAACACCTGAGGAGGCTCTCGTTGGGCAGCTGGATCAAGGGCTTGATTCAGAAAGCGGTACTTCTGGACACGGCTGATTATTATTATTATTAAAATAAGCGCTTATGGATCTGTGACGTTGAAACAAAATTTATGACTCCGTCGGCCATATCGGTGGACGTTCATTATCGCAGACGTCAATCAGACAATATAAGGTGCAGATTAGCACCCTAATTACGTAACACACTTTCAACCACAATCTGAATCTGAATAATTTTGAAGGATATTGCTAATCAATTGCTTCACATCACGTAAATAACGCAAAAATGTTTTGAACTGTCAAATTTTTTGTAGATTAAAACGAACGTTAGCTTGTAGGTCAGTCGACCAATTTATTAACGTTCAGCGGAGCCACCACTTCACGTTTATATTGGCAGGAAGGAACGTTTTCAGTAAAATTGATATAAATAAAGCATACCACTTTGTGAAAACTCCATCAAAGGATATTGAAAAAACTGCAGTTACGTCATTTACTCACAATATGCAGGCGGTCACTTACCAAGGGTGCTGGCCATACTTTTCACCTTCTGCGTAGGGCACTTATACCTAACTGATGCATTGATGAGAACCGTAGTTGTCCCTATTATTAAGAACAAGATATGCCTGTAATTACTCACACTGGACGAGGGGACGCGTCCAGTTTGAGTAATTACAGGCCTATATCGCTCACAACTTTGATTGCTAAGGTACTGGATAGTGTGAATGAGAAATATTTAGATAAACATCTTAAACAACGTGACGCTCAGTTCGGATTTCAAACTGAGCTGTCTACCGAAACAGCTATATTGAGTCTCAAGCACACTATCCGTTATTACACCAGCAGGAATACACCGGTGTACGCCTGTTTTCTAGACCTTTCAAAGGCCTTCGAACTGGTTGTGTATGACAAGCTGTGGTAGAAGTTGTCGAGCGAGACTGAACTTCCTGACGAATTCACATCACTCCTTAAGTATTGGTATGGCAATCAGCGTAACAATGTTAAGTGGGTGGGATCACTATCGGATTCGTATAGGTTGGAGTGAGGCGTGAGACAGGGTGGTTCGCCCAAGCTCTTCAACCTGTACGTGGATAATCTGGTCCGTGAGCTCAGCAGCACTTCAGTAGGCTGCTCGATTGATGGTGTTTTTGTTAACAATATAAGCTACGCCGAAGATATGGTGTTACTGAGCCTATCGATCAGTGCCCTCAGGCGCTTAGTAAAGGTGTGTGAGTGCTATGCGGGGCCTCATGGGCTCAGGTATAACAAGACCAAGAGTGAGGTGATGGTGTTCAAGTCCGGTACGAAGAGCTATGACACCGTACCTCAGGTCACATTAGACGGCAGTGCTCTCAAGAGAGTGGCTCAGTTTAAGTACCTGGGCCACTGGGTCACCGAGGCCCTCACTGATGATGTGGATATTGAAAGGGAACGCAGGGCATTGGCCGTCAGAGCTAATGTGCTGGCACGTAGGTTTGCACGTTGTACTGCACAGGTAAAAATAACGTTATTCAAGTCGTACTGTCAGTCTTTTTATACGTTCAGCCTATGGGTGAAGCATTCGCAGAAGACGTACAGTGCCCTGCGTGTCCAATACAATAACGCGTTCAGGATGTTGATGGGTTTGCCACGCGTTTGTAGCGCATCAGGTATGTTTGCAGACGCTCAAGTGGATGGCTTTCAAGCGAGACATAGCAAAAGAATAGCGTCTCTGATGCGCCGCATACGGGGCAGTCCTAACAGCTTCCTACAGCTTATTTCAGGTAGAATGGATGTGGATTGCCCTTTCATGGAGCATTGGACAAAACTACATGTGCGAGTAGTGCAGTCCTAATCCAATCTTTATATTGTTTTGTGTGTGTTTATTTGTTGTGTTCTAAGAATTATACATGTATAGATGATTATCTGAAAGAAATAAATTGACTTGAATTGAACGGCTAGTGTAGGGCGGCGTCCTTTGAAATAAAAAAAAGAAGGTAAAAACTAAAAGATTTCGCAGGCCGGTGCAGTGTTGTCAACTTACGAAAATTTACCATATTTATTGCTAAATTTCGCATGGTTCATAAAACTAAAAATAAAAATAACTTTTGGTTTTTATGAGTTCAATTTTTTTTACAATTTTTTCTAGTACTTATGTTAAACTAGGAATACGCCTTTATTGGATCGGACAGGTTTTTTGTTACATGCTGTATACACAGACCATAAATCGCTTATTTACGCGATGCATACAATTTAGAGTAATTGTGAAACAACAAAACCTACAAAGCAATTATTATTTACAAGTGTAATCACAACACACTATTGGTACATTAACGCTCATAGTAACAAGATAGCTGACACAATGTCTAATATTGAAACGATAGAATGTCCAACGTCGATCGAATAGGTACTCAAAATTAGCGACAGCACAGGAAACAGATTTAGAACTGACATCAGACAGAATCTGTTTGGCATTAGTGCTGAAATGAACCCTTTTGGCGCAGCCGTGAGGCACACACTATTGTTGTCGTTATTTTTTATTATTTGTATCTTGTGCTTTACGACCTGCGTACAAATAAATATTTTTCTTTCTTTCTTTCTTTTTTATTATTAAGCGAAACAAATTATAGTATTGTTTAAAAAAAATATGTCATTCAAAACAGCAATCAGGTAATTTATTGTGAAATTTCTATTAGCATAAGCAGACCATTCCTCAAAGTCACTGACAAGCATTTTTTTTTTTGTGAATGGCATCTCGCAGGTCAACCTATGAGGTTGTCGTCTGCTTAAACGGACTTGCCTGTGGTTGCCCTAATAAATTAAGGCCTCCAGCCAGGACTGAAACTTAAATACTAACTAAAAACTAAGCGACTACACGCTAAGGGCACCCCCTGTGGGGTACGAACCTCGTAGGGCGTCGCTGGAAGAGGGCAGCAAGGGATCTGGAAGCTGGATCTGGATTTGAGTGATTTAGGGACGAATTTAAAGCTACAGACTCAGCGGCGCGGGCTGGATCGAGCAAGGGTCGGTAGGGGCGTGGATTTGGGCGTCGCGGCGCGCCTCGGCGGCGAGGACGGTAGGACGGCGATCGGGTTTTGCGCTTGTGTAAAGTGCTGGTGGCTTTGCTGCTCTCCTGGAGGAGGGTGGTGGCGTCGTCAGGGGCGATTAGGGTATGCCTTGGTCGGCGAATACTGCTTATGCGGGAGGGAGTATAGTGGGCGGCCGCTGAAATCAGGGGATTTAGGTGTTTTATGCCACAGTCAAAGAAACGCTTCGATAAACGTTCCATGAACTGGTTTATAGTAGGCATTTTAAGGTCGACGTGGAGATTTATATTACGGACATAGAAGGGGGCACCCTTGACCTTTCTGAGGAAACGGTTCTGGAGGGTCTGCATCTTATGGAGATGACGTGGGTGAGCGTGCGCAAATACAACGCAGGCATAGGTCATGATGGGACGGATGACTGCGGTATAGATGCGCAGCTTGCATTTAAGTGACAGTTTACTACGGGCTGTCAGTACAAAGTGGAGCCTGCTAAGAGCGAAGGAGGCGCGCGCGCGAACCGCTTTAATATGAGACTTAAAGGTAAGGTTTTCATCGAGGATCACGCCTAGGTATTTGGCTTGCTTCTCCCAGGGGATAGGCTTACCGTACACAGTGATCGGGCTGGGAAGTGGGGGAGGGAATCGACGACGTCTCGAGAAGAGAACCGCCTGACTCTTATCGGGGTTGACCTCGGTAGCTGGAGGGCTCAGACTTTGGCTTGCCTGGCTTTGGGATACCGATGACGGTTGCTTTTTTCCACGCTTGTGGGAAGATGTTGTTGCTCAAGACGCCATTGAAGATGGCGGTCATATGCATTATTAGAGGGGCAGGTAGGAGTTTGTATACCTTATTGGTAATACCGCCCGAACCGGGGGCTTTACGAGCGTGGAGCCCTTTAATGATGTGCACTTCGTCTGGAGTGACGGGAGGCAAAGGATCATCAGGGTCTTCGACGGGTGGTAGGGAGGCTCTCCGTTCGACTTCAGCGTCGACCTCGTTCAGGTGAGCTTGGTCTACTGGTTGAGAGCTGAACATTAGGACTCTAGGCTGTCAGCAAGGCATTCGGCCCTGTCGGTGCTGTCGAAAGCGACGCTCGTATCGGAGCGGATAAGGGGAGGCATAGAGACCTCCTCGGAGGAACGCAATTTCGAGTGGGCTCGAGTTCACTGAGCATCTTGTTCTAACCCTCTGAGCGAACCTCCCCTATGCGTTTCTTTACAGCACGCTGTAAATGGCGCATGTGGGCTTTGTTCGCGTCACAAGGGAAGGAGTCGTAGGCACGAATAGCCGCATTCTTCTCGGTTATCAAGTCACGTACATCAGTAGGTAGTTTCCAGCGATGGTCTTCCACCACCGGAACTTCCCGTGAACAATCCGTCAAAACGGATTGAACGTGCTCTGTAAACGAGTCCATTGCGGGCGTCGTGTCGGTGACTGACACTATGTGATCGGGGATGGTGTCCAAGTGAGGCGACGTGGTGGGTCTCAGTCTTTCGGTCTTTCGCTTACTTTCCTCCAGTCGGTTATCACCTCGGTCTGAGGGGGGCGGTTGGGATCGCTTGAGCCAGAGTAGGGGCAAGATGCATTGTTCGAGCGCATACTCGCAGCCCGCCTCGTCGGCCACTTGTACAGAGAGGGGCCGGACCTGGACGAGAGCCAGTTCGGCTTTCGGCATGGGCGCTCTACCATCCATGCTGTGTCGAGGGTGAGAGTCCTGGCGGAGGAAACAGTGTCCCGGGGTGGGGTGGTGGTGGCGGTGTCCTTGGACATCTCCAACGCCTTCAACACCCTGCCCTGGAGCTGCATACGGGAGGCACTGCGTTATCATCGGGTGCCTCTCTACCTCCGCCGCATCGTTGGGGTTTATCTGGCGGGGAGGTGTGTCACCTACATGGGACGTGATGGCGGAAACCAGCATCAGGTGTCGTGCGGTGTTCCGCAGGGATCGGTCGTGGGACCGCTCCTGTGGAACATCGGGTACGACTGGGTGCTGAGGGGCGAGCTCCCGCCGGGCGCCGACCTGACGTGTTACGCAGACGACACGCTGGTCACGGCCCGGGGGAGTTCGCACAGGGAAGCAGCGTTGCTCGCGACGGCGGCGGTCTCACTCACGGTGAGCCGCATACGGCGCCTCGGCCTGGAGGTGGCCCTTAACAAGTCGGAGGCCATGGTGTTTCATGGCCCCCGGCGGGCGCCGCCGGCCGGATCACACATTGTGGTCGGGGGGGTCCGGATCGCTGTCGAGCCCACCATGAAATATCTGGGATTGGTGCTCGACAGCCGGTGGGACTTCGGACCCCACTCCCGGCGGCTGGCGCCCAAGTTGTTGGGCGCGGCCGGGGCGCTGGCAACGCTGCTTCCCAATCTGGGGGGCCCGAGCGCCGCCTGTAGGCGGCTCTATATGGGGATCGTGCGATCCATGGCGCTCTACGGAGCGCCGATCTGGGCGTCTGACCTGACGGCCGGCAGCATAGCTGTCCTGCGCAAGCCGCAGCGGGCGATGGCCGTCAGAGTCATTCGGGGGTATCGCACGATCTCCTTCGAGGCGGGTTGTGCACTGGCCGGATCACCGCCCTGGGACCTGGAGGCGAAGGTGCTCGCGTCACTGTACCGGTGGCGCGAGGCAGCGCGGGAGCGGGGCGAGCGACCGATGCAGCAACATATCGAGCAGCATCGGTTGCAGCTCCGCGAGGTCCTGGTGGCGGAATGGCGGGTGAGGCTTTCACGCCCTACCGCCGGCCTCAGCACCATCGAGGCGATCCGGCCAGTGCTCGACCGCTGGCTCGGGAGAAGGCACGGCTCCCTGTCGTTTCGGGCGACGCAGGTGCTCTCGGGGCATGGTTGCTTCGGGAAGTACCTGTGTCGAATAAACAGGGAGCCGGACGCCCGGTGTCACCACTGCGTCGACTGCCGGGAGGACACGGCGTGGCACACGCTGGCAGAGTGTGCCGCTTGGGAGGAGCCGCGCCGTGCCCTCATAACTGAAGTAGGCAGTGACCTGTCGCTGCCGGCCGTCGTGAACGCGATGGTCGGCGGCGCAGAGTCCTGGGACGCGGTGGTCTCCTTTTGCGAAACGGTCATCTCGCAGAAGGAGGCTGCGGAAAGGGAGAGAGAGATCTCGACTCTCGACCCGGCCCGCAGCAGACGCACCGGGCGTCGGAGGAGGGCGGACAACGCCCTCTTCCGGCCCCCCTAAATGGGTCCAGGGGCGACGGATTCGGGGACATCCGTCGCCCCCCAACATCAGGACCCGAGAAGGCGGCGCGCGTAGTGTTCCGCGTGCGCCGCTCACAGACGTTGCGGGGGGAGTAGACCTCACTCCCCCCGCCCGAGACGGGGCCCGCGCAAGCGGGCCGGCACCAGCCGGGGTTGTGGAAGAATAATGTGTTCCCGCGACCCCGGCGTAGGTGTGAGATGGAACACCGGGGTGGTTTTTAGTCAGTAAGAGTCTGACAGACCCCTCCGCCCCCCCCAGGGCGGAGGACATCCATGAAGATTTTCCACCCCGGAAACAAAAAAAAAAAAAAAAAAGGGAGACGACCTCCGTCGTCGGGTCCCTGACGAAGAAGCCGCGCTGTACGAGGTGTACCGCGCGGCAAAGGAGACTCTGTGGCTGGCCATCGGTGAGGCGAGGACGCGAGCCAGGGAGGAGATGTTGGAGACTCTAGACGGGGATCCGTGGGGGCGCCCGTATAAAGTGGTTCGAGGGAAACTTCGAGCCGCGGCGCCTCCACTTACGGAGAGTCTCCAACCCGAGCTGCTGGAGGAGGTAGTCGCAGCCCTCTTCCCGGCAAGAGCGGAGCATACCCCGCCGCCGATGGCTTTGCCCACAGCCGCAGGGTCTACAGAGGAGAACGCCATCAGCGTCCCAGAGGTGACACAGGCAGAGATGGGGGCGGCCGTGATGCGGCTCCGGGCCAAGAACGTGGCTCCGGGGCCCGACGGGATTCACGGCCTAGCGCTAGCCCTCGCTCTGAAAGAGCTTGAGCCCCAGCTAAGAGGACTCTTCACAGCGTGCCTTGAGCGGGGCCAGTTTCCCACTTTGTGGAAAACAGGTCGCTTGGTCCTGCTCAGGAAGGCGGGGCGCCCTGCCGACTCGCCGTCTGCGTACCGGCCCATAGTGCTGCTCGACGAGGTGGGCAAGCTGTTCGAGCGCATACTCGCAGCCCGCCTCGTCGGCCACTTGTGCAGAGAGGGGCCGGACCTGGACGAGAGCCAGTTCGGCTTTCGGCATGGGCGCTCTACCATCCACGCTGTGTCGAGGGTGAGAGTCCTGGCGGAGGAAACAGTGTCCCGGGGCGGGGTGGTGGTGGCGGTGTCCTTGGACATCTCCAACGCCTTCAACACCCTGCCCTGGAGCTGCATACGGGAGGCACTGCGTTATCATCGGGTGCCTCTCTACCTCCGCCGCATCGTTGGGGCTTATCTGGCGGGGAGGTGTGTCACCTACATGGGACGTGATGGCGGAAACCAGCGCCAAGTGTCGTGCGGTGTTCCACAGGGATCGGTAGTGGGACCGCTCCTGTGGAACATCGGGTACGACTGGGTGCTGAGGGGCGAGCTCCCGCCGGGCGCGGACCTGACGTGTTACGCGGACGACACGCTGGTCACGGCCCGGGGGAGTTCGCACAGGGAGGCAGCGTTGCTCGCGACGGCGGCGGTCTCACTGACGGTGAGCCGCATACGGCGCCTCGGCCTGGAGGTGGCCCTCAACAAGTCGGAGGCCATGGTGTTTCATGGCCCCCGGCGGGCGCCGCCGGCTGGATCACATATTGTGGTCGGGGGGGTCCGGATCGCTGTCGAGCCCACCATGAAATATCTGGGATTGGTGCTCGACAGCCGGTGGGACTTCGGACCCCACTTCCGGTGGCTGGCGCCCAAGTTGTTGGGCGCGGCCGGGGCGCTGGCAACGCTGCTTCCCAATTTGGGGGGCCCGAGCGCCGCTTGTAGGCGGCTCTACGTGGGGATCGTGCGATCGATGGCCCTTTACGGGGCCCCGATCTGGGCGGCGGACCTGACGGCCGCCAGCATCTCTGTGCTGCGAAAGCCGCAGAGAGCAATGGCCGTCAGAGTCATAAGGGGGTATCGCACGATCTCCTACGAGGCGGCTTGTGCACTGGCCGGATCCCCGCCATGGGACCTAGACGCGAAGGTGCTCGCGTCACTTTATCGGTGGCGCGAGGAAGCGAGGGCGCGGGGCGAGCGGCCGATGCAGTGCCATATGGATCAGCGTCGGTCGCAGCTTCGCGAGGTCCTGGTGGCGGAATGGCGGGACAGGCTTTCATGCCCTACCGCCGGCCTCGTCACCATCGAGGCGGTCCGGCCAGTGCTCGACCTCTGGCTCGGGAGGAGGCACGGCTCCCTGTCGTTTCGGGCGACGCAGGTGCTCTCGGGGCATGGCTGCTTCGGGAAGTACCTGTGTCGCATAAACAGGGAGCCGGACGCTCGGTGTCACCACTGCGTCGACTGCCGGGAGGACACGGCGTGGCATACGCTGGCAGAGTGTGCCGCTTGGGAGGAGCCGCGCCGTGCCCTCATCTCAGAAGTAGGCAGTGACTTGTCGCTGCCG
This sequence comes from Dasypolia templi, assembly GCA_963555695.1. Lineage (NCBI taxonomy): Eukaryota > Metazoa > Arthropoda > Insecta > Lepidoptera > Noctuidae > Dasypolia > Dasypolia templi. The sequence continues at coordinate 25,051,563 of OY743138.1, forward strand.
ACCGTAGTGAGTTCGATGGTCGGCGGCGCCGAGTCCTGGGACGCGGTGGTTTCCTTCTGCGAAACAGTGATCTCGCAGAAGGAGTCTGCGGAAAGGGAGAGAGAGATCTCGTCCACTCTCCCGATCCGCAGCAGGCGCACCGGGCGCAGGCGGAGGGCGGACAACGCCCTCTTCCAGCCCCCCTAAATGGGTCCAGGGGCGACGGATTCGGGGACATCCGTCGCCCCCCAACATCAGGACCCGAGAAGGCGGCGCGTGTAGTATTCCACGCGCGCCGCTCACAGACGTTGCGGGGGGAGTACACCTCACTCCCACCGCCCGAGACGGGAACCGCGCAAGCGGGCCGGCACAAGTGGGGGTTGCGGAAGAATCATGTTCCCGCGACCCCGACGTAGGTGTAAGATGGAACACCGGGGTGGTTTTTAGACAGTAAGAGTCTAACAGACCCCTCCGCCCGCCCCAGGGCGGAGGACATCCATGAGGATTTTCCACCCCGGGAACAAAAAAAAAAAAAAGGGGCTTTTGGACAGCCCCGGTAATTTGCCGGGTGACCGGATTGGCTGCATAGGACGCAGCTCGGAGGCTCAACGCATTGTTCCCTATCCTTAGGACGAGAACAGTCGGTGGTGCCATGCTCACCTAGACATTTGACGCATCTAGGTGTTGCGTAGCAGTTGGACTGCGAATGGCCGTACATTTGGCAGCGATGACACTTCCCAATCATTTGCGCTTTATAGGATTTCTCGATTGAGATGCCTGACAGAGAGCACACAGACTTTCAAAATCGGGTGGTGCCGTCTGTGGGGTCACAGATGACCAGGACCATGTCGTAGACTAGGCCCTGTCTCGCTTTTTGTAAGCGATGGACGGCGGATAGTGGAATGCCTTGTGCGACAACGTCGCTCTTAATCTCCTCGGTGTAGATTTCCTGTGGTACGCGCCTAATAACGACGCGTGTAGGGGTTTCCTCCGGAAGGGAGTAAGTATGAAAGGAGTAGTTCCTTTCACGCAGGGCGCGGGAGAGATCCCTAAAGTCCGAAGACGTAGGGACGGTAACTTTGATCCCCTGAAGGATGGATCGGGCATTTGTGTAGTTGATCTTGCGATCACCACACATTTTCGAGATTTCGTTCCATTTGGACTTATCTTGAATGTAGATCGGGGGAGGGGGTTTTGCTTCCTCGCGGTAGAAGCGGGAGGACAATTCATGGGGCTGGCGGGGCGACTGGCCCGCGGAGGAGGGGTGTGAAGGGAGCTGGACGAGAGCGTGTCCTGTTTTTGATCCTTTGTGGCCGGGCCAGCGGGGGAGGAGGATTTTAACTTCCTCTTCTTGCCTCCCTTTCCGATGACTTGGAAGTCTTCGTTGGAGGAGGAGGAAAGGGCTTCTCCCTCGGAAAGAGTGACTGACGTGTCCATGCTCTCCGGGCGAGTCGAGTTGGTTGCTGCGGTGCGCAGCTGCGTCGAGTTTAATGTCTCCGAGACAATGGCGACCGGAACAATAGCGGCCGGAACAATGGCAGTGGAGACAATAGCGGTCGAGATAAAAGGGGCCGAGGTATTTATTGCCGGGACAATGGGGGCCGAATTAGCAGCCGAAACATTGTCTGCCGGAACAAAAGGCGGAATGCCTTGTTCGGCAACAGGTGGCGAAAGCGGGCGTTCAAGCGCGTCACTGAAATTAGCGAGTGCGCCTTCAGACGGAGTGAGGTTGGAGCATTGGCTTATTTTGGCGCCATATTTCGCCAAAAACTCAGAGTCCTTTAATAGGACCTCTTTGAGGAACGCCAAAAGGATGGCGTCCTCCATGGTCGGAGGTGGGGGGCTAAATTGAGGAGGGAATTTTGGAAACTAAGTTTCCACTTAGCCTACTAACCCTATACCTAACTTCCCGGGTGGATTGGTCCGGGGATGAGTTCCCTCCCCGTCGGGTGTAGACAGGGAGTTGTGTACCTATTGGTGAGCCCTAAGCTTGTAAACCCGTCGCAAATCTTATTATGCGTACGGGGCCCTGACCAGTCTAGCGCGAAGGGTGTAGGTGAGTAGCTGGAAAGGAAAACTGTCACCAGAGCCGACTAGGAGACCCCCCAAGGCCGGTTATCTGGGACCCGTCCAATTGACTGCCTCTCCCTGAAGGGGTTCGGCGGGTGTGATTGGAACAATACCCCACTCGGCTTCGTTGGCACCGTAAGGTTTCAACCGAGGACCACGAAACTGTGGTTTTACCCAGAAGGGGCCTAGTGAAGCTACTCACGATCGTCTGTTAAAGAAAAGAGATTTGCCTTGAAAAAGGCACTTTTTTATTGATTAAAATCAAATCAATTGCTTGATTTGATTTTAAATCGGAGTAGTCGGGGCGACTACGATGACGTCTCGTGATAGCGACGAAAATAACACGGAAACAAAACACTGGGCCGGGAGCGGGAGAGCGCACAGACACGTCCGTCCGCGGCGAGAGTCGAGCGTCGAGTGTGATGACTGACAAGCATTTTTTATCCATTCATGAAATGAGCCAAGCCTGAGCGTGTGCTCAGCGCTATTTTTAGCCGGAGTTAAGCAGTTGCTAAGACATTTTAATTTAAATAGCCTCCTTCATAATGAACAATATGGCTGTACAAAAGGACGTTCAACTACAGATGCGGGTGTTGCTCTGCTGAAACACATATTTAATGCATGGGAGAAATTCCAAAAATGCTATTGGAGTTTTCTGTGATCTCGCTAAAGCCTTTGATTGCGTGCACCATGACACGATTTTGCGTAAACTAAGTCATTACGGTGTCCAAAACGAAGCTCTCAACGTAATAAATTCTTATTTGCACAATAGGTTCCAATGCTTAGATGTCGATGGTGTGAAATCATCCGGGCTTCCAGTTCAGTTAGGTGTTCCTCAAGGCTCAACAATAGGCCCATTGTTGTTCTTAGTGTATATCAATGACTTACCATTCTTTTTAAATTATATCTGTGACGTTATACTGTTTGCATATGATACCTCTCTAATTTTTAAAGTAGACAGGAATAGACAAGATTTTGACGACGTAAACAGTGCACTCTCAATGATTACGGATTGGTTTACGTCAAATAACCTAGTTCTCAATGCTAAGAAAACGAAATGTGTAAAGTTCGTCTTACCGAATGTTAGAAATCTAGGATCCAACATCGTCTTAGATAAAGAGCTACTTGAACCAGTAGACTCGGCAGTTTTTCTGGGCATAACAGTAGATGCCAAACTTCAGTGGGGCCCACATATATCAAGCCTAGCGGGGAGGCTCAGTTCAGCTGCCTACGGCGTCAGGAAAGTAAGACAATACACTGACGTTGATACAGCACGGTTAGTCTATTTTAGTTAATTCCACAGCGTTATGTCCTACGGTATTCTGCTGTGGGGCAAAGCTGCTGATATTCAAAATATTTTCGTCCTTCAAAAACGAGCTGTCCGAGCAATTTATCAGCTAGGAGCCAGAGTTTCTCTTAGAGATTTTTTTAAAGATATTGGTATTCTTACGGTAGCATCACAATTCATCTTCGCCAACATCTTATACATTAGGCAAAATATACACTTATACACTAAAAACAGTGTTTTTCACAATGTTAATACTAGAAATAAGAACAAACTACGTGCTCCCTTTCACCGGCTTCATAAGGTTCATAACTCATTTGTTGGGCTTGGTATAACCTTTTATAACAAGCTACCCTCTTCTTTGCTAGATTTGCCTTTTAATGCATTTAAAGCTCAAGTAAAATCCAACCTTTGTTCAAAGGCATATTATTCAATTTACGACTACTTAAACGATAAGAATAGTTGGTCGCTGTAATAAACTCAAGACAATGTTTGTGTTCTTTCTCCAGAATCAGCTTACCTACTGACAGGGTATACGAGTTCGTATAATTATTTTAATTTTATTTGACTGTATAAGTCAATTATTTTTAAGTATCTTCATTTATTATTGACATGATCTACTCATTACAATGTTTTTTTTAACGAGTTGTATTGCAATAAGTGGTTAGCTAGCGACCTCGACAATCGATCATAAATTATTCTTGCCTGATCAACTGGCAGCGAGTTCGTCATGCCCCCGTAGATGTCACTGCTTGCGGTAGCGTCGGGGATCGGGTTGCCTCCTTCCCTCAAATATGGCGAGAGGGGCAATGGCTGATCTTTGCGTTATGCTCGTGAACGGGTGCTGCTTGTGGTGACTGGTCGTCTTGCTGTCTATGGTTTTGTTATTGTTAAAGTAATGGTTCTGTTAATTTATTTTACTTCGATGGTCCTTGTTTATCATTTGTGTGTACTTAAAAATAATCCAATAATGCATATGTGAGGTGTCACGCCCCTTATGCCTGGAGGCTTTTATTTGTGTAGATGTTTTTTTCATTGATTTTTATTGGTTTATGTTTTATTGGGTATATTGGCGTGGCTAGCTTACATATGGCAGATAATTTAATTTGATTTTTTGTGTTTCGGTTTTTCTTCTTTATTGTATAGTACAATAGTTTTAGCCCAGCTAAAGCACTAGGAAGTGGTGAAGGGCGGGCGTTTTGGTGGACTGTCTTATGTAATTTTGACGTTCGAAAAGTGCTGACTCTCAGCCTAGTTTGAATAAATGACTTTTGATTTTGATTTTGAATACATCGTATCGGAACTCCAGAAATTCATAAAAGCAATGCGATTATGTCATACTCATTTAGACATTGTAGGGCCGTTACCACCCACCAAAGAAGGGTACAGAAATTTAATAGAGAGCCAGAGGTCATTTCAGTATGAAATTAAAGCAGAAGTAGTGCAAATGTATTTTACGATATTCGGATAACTCGTTTTGGAGTTCCGGAGCGTATAACAAGGAGGCAATTCGAAAGTAAGCTATTTATTGAACTAAAAATATATTGGCGTAAAAAGGAGTTGTGGTAACCACAAAGTAATGGGATTGTGATAATGTCGTGAGTTCAACAGAAAATATCTATGGTTTAAACTCCGGTTTCCTGCAGACTTTTATAATTGTATTAGATAATCAGAAAATAGGAGATCATGTATTTTTAGATAAATTAAGGAGTTGTATTAAACATAAAACTAGTTTCACGACATGTACAAGACTCGCGAACATTATTTGGGCATAGCGATTCATAGGTTTCAACCAGGGTTTCTTTTAAACGCACAGACAAAGGTTCCATAAAATAATAAAAATATGTGCGAGCCAAATGTTGATACAAGGTCCAAGTTACAATTCACAACCAATAATTGTAATTGTAGAAGTGTAAAAAAACAACGAGGAGCGGTTGTACAGTCATATTACTAGTAAGATTCAATGGTAAAGAGTAACATTTATATTATTTAAAGTACATAATAATATGTATTGTATTGTAACATTACTGGCTGTTGCCCACAACTCTTCCTACGATCTCAGATCATGGTTAATCTGTGTGCTTAATTTCATCCAAATCCGTTCAGCCGTTTTAGCTTGAAAGCGTAACAGACAAAGTAACAAACAAACTTACTTTCACATTTATAATGTTAGTTCGTTAAAACTAATGTTATAAATATCCATAACTTTAAGCATGTTTAGAGTTATGTTGCAAATAGTCCAAATCAAATGTGTTCTTTAGCAAAAGTATAACTTACTTACATATTTTGCATACTTTATTGAAAACGTCAAAATGGCAGCACCGTTGTGGGAAATTGGACGACTGGATGGGATGGGACACCTATCTCACTTACGTCCCATTTACCACCTCTGCATACTTAAATACCTACTCTTATTCTCTTTACACTATGTTAATGGGTTGAAGATCCTTAGCGCCATAAATTCAGATATAAGGGGAACGTTAGTACTATTTTATGGTCTTCATAGATGGTATCCTTAATTTTCCACCATTTTATGGGTTGTAAGCCATCCTTGAAATTTATAACGTGTTCCAATTAAGGCGTTACGGTAGTGCTTTTAAACCCATAATTTTCTTGACATTTAAAAAGGTTTGTCTTTTTTTATTTTTTTTACTAGCTGCTCCCCGCGGTTTCACCCGCATAAATCGTGATCCCGTGGGAGTATCGAGATAGAAAGTGTTAATCCAGGTTATAAACTATCTCGGAGGCGGTCCAGCGGGGCGAGCGCCTGGTGCCTCGACAGGTTGAGGCACGCAGGGCAGAGCTCCGCCAGGTCCTAGTGGCGGAGTGGCGGACGCGCTTAGCGCAACCCACGGCGGGGCACGCCGCTGTAGCGGCGGTAAGGCCAGTTCTAGAGGAGTGGCTCAATAGGAGCCACGGCGCCCTCGGCTTCCGGCTGACGCAGGTGCTTACCGGACACGGGTGCTTTGGGAAGTACCTGTGTCGCATAGGCCGGGAGCCGACGTCCCAGTGCCACCATTGTGGTGATTGCCGCGACGATACGGCGCTGCATACGTTGGCGGAGTGCCCAGCTTGGGCCGAGCAGCGCCGTGACTTGGTCGCGGCCGTAGGTGTTGCGGGAAACCTCTCGCTTCCGGCTGTTGTGTCTACCATGGTCGGGAGCGAGTCGGGGTGGAGTGCCGTCGCCACCTTTTGCGAGGCTGTGATGCTCGCAAAGGAGGCGGCGGAGAGGGAGAGAGAGGCTGCCTCCTCTCTCCCCTCCCGCAGCAGACGCACTGGGCGTCGTAGGGTGGCCGACTTCCGGCCACCGTAGGGCGCGGCCTGCGGACGGCAGACTCGGGGCGTCTTGTCGTCCGATCAGCAGCAGGCCTCGAGGCGGCGGCGTGTTGTTCCGCGCGCGCCTCATAGTGGAGTCCTGCGGCCGGGGTGACGGCCGCAGTGGGTGACGGGGCCCGCCTGACCATCTGGCGGGCCAATACCCGTCGGGGGGTAGCGACGAATGCTTCGGCGATACCCGCCCCTCCGACACACGGGTACATGAGGAACACGGGTTGGTTTTTAGTCAGTAAGAGTCTGACAGTCCCCTTCGCCCTTCCCCCAGGGCGGAGGGACTCCATGAGGATTTTCCAACCCGTCACCAAAAAAAAAAAAAAAAAAAAGGTTATAAACTATCTGTGTGCCAAATTTCATCAAAATACGTTCAGCAGTTTTTGCGTGAAAGAGTAACAAACATCCATCCATACTCACAAACTTTCGCGTTTATAATATTAGTAGGATAGTCAGGTTTGGGACTATTAGTTTTAGATGCGAGTTCCTCGTGGCTAAATGATAACAGTCTAACGGGTTGGTCGGTTCGTGGATGGTTGACCATCCATTACATATCGAGATCCCAACAAGCTTCGAAAAACACGTAATGCTGTTGATCCAGGCATTCATAAATCTTGGACAGTCGTTACGGGTAGTCAGCAGCCCAAAATCCGAGGTCCAAGGGATTTTACCGAGGGATATCGTGTTACCCAGTAACTGGGTTGTGAAGGTCAGATAAGCAGTCCATGTAAAATACTGGTAGTCAGCTGCATCCGTTAGACTGGAAGCCGACCCCACAAAGATTGAGAAAAGGCTAGGCTGATTGCTGTGGTGGTTTTAGATGCGCAGTTTTTAAAAGCAAAAAAATGGAGACAGTAAAAATTTGAGGGTTTAAAAAAGGGAGATATTATGTTTTTTTTTTTCACTCGGCTGTGACAAAGCAAGAATGGGTTAACCCTCCTTGAGTTGAAAATTATGATCGTACAAGTCAGTTCGGACTGGTTACACTCATTGATCTATAGTTGTCTTTACATGACCATGTTGTCATGACAGCATTGAAACTAACCATACGAGTATTGCAACAAATTAAATTATGGATAGAGTAATGTTTTGCTGGATCATTAAGACTTTCAGGCAATTTCAAATCCATCAACGTCTTTAGAAAACACATAATTCAGTGATCATGTTTTTTCGTTATTTCGTTTCGTGTTATTTACACGGCCCAAAAACACAGCCTTACACCATAACAACCATAACGAATATTGCAATTTTAGTTTAACCAGCAAAGATCTAATAATACGGATTTTTCGGGTCGTAAATTCATAACTTCCCTTTGGAGCTTACCGCAGTCTGTATAAATTAACTTAAATGCAACATTCAAAAGGGATTTTCGGAGAAATGTACTAATTGAACGAAATGTTTACTTAGGATGCTTTGAGCTCCGCCTAATTAAAATTAAAGTTCCTTATTTATTTCTGGTAAATGGAACTGTTTTCATTAAAATGAAAAACTTTTTTAATAATTTAGATTTTGTAATGAGTTTCGGTTCTTATATACCTCTCGTATTTTTGAACCGTCAAAGATAATTTTTTTGTTGTTTTTTAGTGAGCTGGGGATACTCTGATATGGCTGATAGACATGCCTGAGATATCAAAAATTTTAACCAGCCTACTTTCTTTATCAGTAAAACTTTAATGCATTGAAATATTTACGGACATCACTTTACCATATAGAATTAGAGTTTTATAAACAAAAACATAACCTTTATCCGACTACATAACACGCATGATGAATGAAAACAAACAAAATTAATATTCAGGTATAAAAAAAACTTGACGGTATTTTTATTTAAAGAGACTTAAGAGTAAGAACTCATTAATGAACGAATCAAACGAAACCAATCGTACTGACATTCAGACGTCAGTTCCAGTTGGCCTTAAGACGGCAATCGCACTGACATCCAGACGTCAGTTCAAGTTGGAATTAAGATGCTTATCCCACCATGTTATTGCCGTATCGTGATTTCGTGTGCCAGCTGGGCCGTCATCAGCTATAAGGAGCAACAGCGATACGCGGCACGCGCCGATGTATCAGAAAGGCCGACTGTAAAGCAATAAATAGCATCACGAAGTTGACAACTGCCAAGATAGTTACGCGCAGGCGACGAAGAGATCAGTGGTGGCCCAGTGGTAACGGCCGCGACTTCGCCGCGAGATTCGAACCCAGACAGGCGCTTTACTTTGTGTAAATTATTTCATCACCACTGCTCTCAAAACGGTGAAGGAAAACCTCGTGAGGAAACCGGCATGTCTTAGAACCAAAAATTCGAAGACATGGGACATCTAACAGCCCGCACTGGGCCCGCGTGGTGGATTACGGCCCACTCCCTCTCACAGAGAGGAGGCCTGAGTGCCAGCAGTGGGAACATAATAGGCTGATTATGGGCGTCGCGCCTAGCTGGTTAATTGCACCGAGGCTAACGTTCTCTTTTCTAGCGGACTCGGATGCTCTTGCACTATATCATTATTCTTACTGTATTTTAGAAGCGCTAGTAAAAGACAACATTTATGAACAAAACCTAGCTAACTAGCGAGATATACAGGTACAAGTCTATTACAGAACACTGTCACGTCAACTTTAAACCATCGCTTACTTATCTTTGGGTCCCTAAATTACAATTTCGGAGGTACCGAGTATCATTGACCTTTGCCATTCATCAACCCGCAAACGGAAAAGTGAAAAACGCAGATATAAGTATTTTAAATGTTGTGAAGTGTTATTATTTTTAAGGTTGAGCGCACCTGTGGCACGCGCGGTTGATCGAACAAGCAGTAGGCATGGCAAATAAAAAAATGTGAAAAAGTTTTGGTGGGTTTTATTAAGTAGAGCTTCTTGTGCAAGTACTGTTCTGATGGGAACAGTATGCGCATATAGAAACCTACACGAGGCAATTCAATTTCGACTTTGAATTTTGTTTGTTACTTTGATATACCTCACATGTCTCTATATAAATAAATAAAAGTAGTACCCGCTTAAGCCAAATCGAAAACAATATGGGTCGACCAAAACACTTCCGGCGACATCGAGGCAGACCCAGTAGAAGATTGCGGGACGAGTGTTTTTAAAAAAAATACTTTATTAAAAAGAACCAGGGTCTTAATAATTGATTACAATCTAGCCTATACGACTAATAAGCAATTTTAATCTAACTTAATTTGTTACGTGATAATTATTTTAGAACTTAGAAAAGTGCTGATTGTACTTTACACAAATCCGTTCCACTTTCTTAGAGTCTGATAATTAATGATATATAAACACTTTGTTCATGTGTAATTATGTGTGTCACTGTCACTATTATTTCTACACTTTACACTACACTAACTCAAAAGGTTTTGTTCGTGTTAGTCTTTGCACTATATTTGCTTGGTCTAACAGCTGAATTGCGTCGCTGTTCACATTTCGGTGGAGTCGGTGTTCATGGGCCTAAGCAAATTTTTGGATTATGTTGGTGACGGGTTCCATTTTTAGGTCACGATGGAGGTCGTCACTTCTTACATACCAGGGTGCATTTACAATACTCCTGAGAACCTTATTCTGGAATGTCTGTATAATTTTAATGTTGGTTGGCTTAGTAAAGCCCCACAGTTGGATGCCTTAAGTCCATATTGGCATAAGAATATGCTTATGTATTAAAATTTTGTTATTTATCGATTAACGGGACGAGCTTGACGCTTTCAAACGGGATTGGTTCCCAGTAGCTCAATACAGTAAGAAGTGGTAAAGAGAAAAGGAGGCTTTTGCCCTGCAGTAGGACAACATAAGCTAAAAATAAATAAATAAATAGTACCCGCTTGCCCTTTCCAGGTATGATATCAATTGTAAGCCAACACAGTCCGTACGCCTGTCACGTTTTTTATATGAATTAAGCGCAAAGGAAGAACTGTTTGTGTCCTCCATTATCCTTGTCGGTAGATCTCGACATGTTGGATTTATGTATTTTGTACGTCATGAGCGTTTTGATTAGTGTTAGCAAATCTCAAGCGCTTTATTTCGTAAATCTCAATGTTATGATAAATTAATTCGTTTCGTGCTAATGGCACAATGGTGAATAAAATTTTGTGGGCCCAATACTTCCACGGCATGTGCAAGTGCTGAGTGTGCTGCAGAAGAAGCTGCCATAGACGAAAACTTCGCAGTTTTCGTCTGCGTTTCGCAGTGTCGTGTTTCGCAGCGTAGTTGATCTAGTTTTTGGATTCATTCGTTGAATGCAAACTCAGAGCATTTATTTAAAATAAACCAATTATAGGCACTTTTGAATTGTCAAGGTCTGTCGGTCGGAAAGATGAAAATATTTGCCCCTTCCAAAGCGTACTAGATACCTACCTAGGAGAATAACGGGCAAGAAACTCCACGGACACCCTTTTAATTAAATCAAATTATGGTAACAAAATATTGGTTTTATCATTCATGTTGAAATTATTACGCATGTGAGAACGATGCAGAACGTTAAAAGCGTTCGTAATATAAAGATAAAAACATTTCAACATTTTAATTTTGTAAAAACACGCTGTGTCAGCTATGAGATGACAAGTCAGCGCGCGTTCACGAATATGACACATGGATTAGTACCATTCAACACACGCACCACCATCAGCGAAACATTAGAGTGAGCATCACATACCCTCAGCCGTCAGGGCACATTCAAGTCAATGAAAGACGTACCTAGTTAAGGGTAGATTTGTTGTGTGTACAAAGTACTCACTTATGGCACAATTTTACAGTACTAAAAGATTGAGTTTAGACAATGCAAATATAGTATTTTTTTTAATCTTCAGCTTCAAAGTATTTTCAAATGCTTATCAATTTGCTGATGCGTCCTTGCGGAGCAGGACCAGCCATTAGTCAAGTATTTTTATCAGTGATGTAATCCCCTAACTTATAATGTGCTCGGTTGCATAGTGTGCATTCTATACCAGATTTAAATGTGGTTTCATTTATTGTAACATTTTAAACAGTACCCTATGAAAGATGAGTCTACTTAAGCCAGCCCGAAATCTTTTTTTTCCTTGGTGGAAAATCCTCATGAATGTCCTCCGCCGGGGTCCTTGAAATACCATGGCCTCCGACTTGTTGAGGGCCACATCCAGGCCTAGGCGCTGATTGCGGCTCACCACCTTTGAGACCGCAGCCGTCGCCAGCAACGTTGACTCCCTGTACGAATTCCCCCGGGCTGTGATCAGCGTGTCGTCCGCGTGACACGTCAGATCTACGCCCGGTTGAAATTTGCCCCTCAGCACCCAGTCGTACCCGATGTTCCACAGGAACAGCCCAACGACCGAGCCCTACGGAACACTGCACGACATGTGGCGCTGGTTTTCACCATCACGTCCCATATAGGTGACACATCTCTCCGCCAGATGCCCCAACGATGCGGGAGGTAGAGAGGCACCCGATGATACCGCAGTGTCTCCCGAAAACAACTCCAGGGTAAGGTCTTGAAGGCTTTGGAGATATCCAAGGATACGGCCACCACCACCCTACCCCGGGACACCGTTTCCTCCGCCAGGACTCTCACCCGCGATATAACGTGGATGGTAGAGCGCCCATGACGAAAACCAAACTGGCACTCGTCCAGGTCCGGCTCCTCTCTGCACAAGTGGCAAACGAGGCGGGCTGCGATTATCTGCTCGAAGAGCGTACCCACCTCGTCTAGCAGTACTACGGGCCGGTACGCGGACTGTGAGTGCGCTGGCAAGAAACGCTGCGAAGAATCCTCTCAGCTGGAGCTCAAGCTCCTTCAGAGCGAGGGCTAAATATTAGGACGTTTGAAAGAAATATGGCAGGTTATAAGCATCACATATATATTTAGTGAAGAACACAATACAGAGCACAACACAAACCGGCAGAAGCCATCTTAGCAAGCTACTGAGTCACATGACTTTGTTCTAGAACATTACAGTGTTACCACTATAAAATATTATTATTGTTACCAACGCTAACACCAACCCTCAATAACATCACATCACTATGGCAAATACATGAAAACGTTCTTCTTTATGTTATAAACATTCAGTATTCGTAATTTTTATTTCAATACCTTTATTTACAGTGCTACCCACAGAAATCAAATTCATCTTCAGTTCCGGTGATGATGACAAACATCATTTATTATACTTATTACATATTCATGACCATTGAATACATGAACACAAATCTTACCAGTAATATATTGAGATTGAGATTTGAAACTCCGCGCCAAAATGAAAAACAGTTGTGCCAATCTAACAACAACAAACAAAGAATTTGGATTATACATACTGTCAAAAATGTATCGGGAATGGATGATTTGTTTATGGTTCCAAATTCTTTTTTGTTGTTGTTAGATTGGCACAACTGTTTTCCATTTTGGCGCGGAGTTTCAGTTGCATTTGTTATTTAGATTAAATACAGTGCTGTTTTCAGTTAGATCATATCTAGTGTGTATTGCGAATTTCTTAATGGACAAAACATCGAACAAAGAGTTTGTCTTAAATTTTGCATCGCCAATGTAATTTCGCGTTCGGAGTCACAGAAAATGTTACAGAAGGCTATGAGAAGGTTACAAAGCTTATGAGTTATGAGTGGTACAAAGCGTTCAAAAGCGGTCGAGATTTTGTCGAAGATTTGCCTCGCTCTGATATGTCATTAACGTTTTCAAGTGAAGTTATCGTCGCAAAAGTGAAGGAAATAGTGACTGAAAATTATCATTCTAATCCGCCAGAGTCTACAGAGGAAGAGGGAAGCCTTGCTAGTCATCGCGCGAAGTAAAAAGCTTATTTAACCTTTTAATTAAACAGTAACGACACATTTTTTGTCGAACTTTTGTCATTCGAACGGATAATCCTAAATCACTTATTTTGGAAATTCATGATCGAAACTTAATGTTTATTGTAAAATAAATCAACTTATTAACATTTTTTGTTAATTTCACGCGTTATTATAATACAAATTGCTATTAAGTTTCTTGACACATCTTATTCGGCTAAAGGCTTTCTAATAATTCGTAAAATGATCTAGATTTCTAGACCTAGATCTAAAAATATTTGACGGACCGGGAGTTTCGCGCCCAAACCAAATAATTTAAGTAATTTATGTAATAAAATGTGAAATACTTAATATAAACAAACTGTCTTGTTTACATTAAGTATTTCACATTTTATTTGGCTTTAGTGAATATAGGTAACATATCGAGGTTATAGCTTAAGTATTAATTTTCTTTAAGAAAAGAGGATTGAAACTAAATCTCAAATTTAAATCCACAATCACATATAGCGCAATATTCAGGATAAACTATTCTCGTGCGATACTTAACTAACCTTTTTGTTTATGCCTTTCTGTCAAAAATTGTTTTAGCTGTTCTTCGGTGATGCAACCCCTCAGCGCAGAGTGCACGGCGAACGGTTTATGATGGCGTGTTGAATAATTCAGAAAAATTTCTCCTTAGTATAAAATCATTTGTTTCATATTCATTCGACATGTGTCGTCACAGCTTATTTAAGAGGTTAAATAAGCCTTCCACTTCGCGCTCCGACTAGCAAGGCTTCCCTCTTCCTGACATCTCTTAACCCACAGACTCACAGTATTTGTCTAGAACAAAGAATGGATTACTATTAGACATCTTTAAGCAATACTATAAACTATTTTAATTAAGAAGCTTTCGTTTCCGTTTTAGGCGCAGCATTATTTTAGTAAAAGTAGCGTAGTAGAGTGAAGTAGCGTATGGATGTTGACAAGGGCTAAGCTCTCAATATAGGTAAATGTTGAGAGCTTTTACATATACCGGCTGCCATCTGGTAGGTATACATATGTACGTTGCTGGATAAATATACTGCGTGCATCAGAAACTCGAAAGTTCATATTTAAGGGTGTGGAACAAACCATCAAACTGAACCACTTTCTCCATGGGACCAACATAAACGCGAAAAGCTGCTCCATACAATACTTAAATACCTATTCGACCCAAATATATGGGACAGTTGATTATTTTTTTACATTTACGAAATTGGCCCCACGGAGAAAACTGTTCAGTTTGATTGTCCACACCATACACTTAAATATGACCACACATTTCTGATACACGCTGTCTATCCAACAGCCTGAACGTGTGCAAAAGAGCTAAGGCTCTTTTAATTAGGTACCTAATCTAATAATCACATAGGATGAGCTAACAACTAACTGACCAACTTTTAACATGCGTAACTTTATGTCAGGACTGACACTAATACCTACTAATTGTTGTCTCACGTACACCAATAAGGCTTTGAGTTACTTTGTTTTTAAATCCGAAGCGGCCTGGATTTTAGTGTTAGGTACGATTATCAGCAAAAGTCGATTAACTTTCACCATCTGCTTTTCAGCATTTCACATATATGCCCTGCATTCATATATTTTCTGTATCCGCTTTGAATTGAATATTTCGCAATAATTTAGATTAATTGATTTAGATTGCCTCTTCGGTCTAGTGGTTGTAAGAGCTACTGCTGATCATGCGGTCCTGGGTTCGATTCCCAGGTAGGACAAAGTGTTATTGGGTTTTTCTATCTGTAATTTCTCAGTAGCAGCCCGGAGTCTGGATTGGTGCCCAGTTGATAGCAATAGGCTCGCTCCCTATTTCATGGGACTTAAGCGTAACTGGCGAAATGTGGGTTTACTATAGGTACACCTCTGCCCAACCCTTCTGGGATTCCAAGCGTGATGTTATGTTTAATAATTTAGATTTAGTAACCTAAAGTGTGTTAATCAAAGTTTGTTGCTGACTATACAAAACGTGGACTACCGTTACTAGACTTTCCCCTGTATTGTCGTCGTGTTTCCAGACCAAAATCACAGCTTCACAGACCCAGTCCCGGAACAAGAATTTGAAACATAAGTACAAGTATTGTTCATATCCAAAATCTGTAACATTGTCAATAATTCAGCTGCTGCTTCACATACCAAAGTTGACTTAACAGGAATACTAACGAGCCGCCCCTGCTTCGCATGGTTTTTACGACTTCACGTAACATCGAGATTTCTGTTTAAAACTTATTCATGCATTATATAAACATAAACCTTTCGCTGTAAGTTCTCGAACTATTTTGAAAATCACATGTAATTCCGTTGCGAACTTTATTAAAGCAACGCGGTCACACAGAAACGAAAAGTGACTTTATTTTATAATATGTACAGATGGACAAAATGGACGCTAATGAACTTATTGGTGATGTTCTTCAGAAAGGTCAGGTGCGTAGTAGTCGCAACCTGCGCTCGGGTATGACCAGATGTATAAACGTAAACGAGGCAAAAGGAGTATATAAGGATCGTAGCAGGTGGCGTTCTGTGGTTTCTGCCTACCCCCATGGTAAGAAGGCGTGATTTTATTTTGTGTCACTATGTCCTTCTAGGACGTCCGCAACCTGCGTTTCGACAAGACATGGTGACTATGATGGATGAAGCGACAATCAGATTATAACGTGCACGTGTTTCAACTCACAGAGGACTACTAGTCTAAGTACGTCATAGTAGTACTTTCGCTCAATATGGTAACGTATCCAAATACGGTTCTGTTCGTCTCTGCTAGAATCGAGAGCTTTGGGCCAAATCATTTTACGTTCTCTTGTAGGACTTTTAAAAACCCTGGTCAATTGAAAAACCTGGATTTTACATTAACAAAATCCAGGATTTTGAACACTCTTTTTTATTCGGCTATGCTCTCTGGCCTTAGAGCAAAACCCTGATCAAATGTTTTAATGTATTACCAACAAGCAAATGGCGAAATAGGCGACATGACAAAATATTAAGTACCTACTTATTAGACATAATCGTAGGCCTAGGAAAAAACCTCTCGAAATAAAAGATCTGAATGATTGTGAAAACCGCGTTAAACCTATTTATATTGTGTACCCATATTTCTATTTTTAGGCAGCTTAGAAAATCTCAGCCGTCACACAGAAAGAAAAGCGACTTTGTTTTATAGATTGTATATAGATTCTAAACCACCGTCGTTTCGTTCACTGAATACAAGAGAAGTACTCTATACTTTCTTTATTTAGTTGAATATGTAAATATCTAGTAAGTTTCCAGTTTCTTTAAATTGTCCCCGCTCGATTCTGCGTTCCAATCCGTATCATTATTTATCGTTATTGGTTCTATTCCACGTCTACTACTTTTGGGTCGAGACTCCAGATTCTGGGGTCCGTTGTTTATTTTACTTATGCCATGGATATTTGACATTTATACGAGAAGGCCAGTCGAATTTCTCGCCGTATTGTGAGTAATAACGGCCCATTATCGGTCCTATTGAGTCCTGATGGATGATATACTGATATTACTTTTGTAAAGTTTTTGGGAGGATCGGCACGTCATAAGTTATGTGGAACTGTCTAAGTTTAAGAATCGTGAAAACTATTGGTAGTTTTCATTGAGGCATAATTGACTTGTTGCTTTTAATGTGTTTATTAATGCACTCATGTTAGCACCTAAAATACTTTGCAATAAACTTTTGACTTTGACTTTCGAATAAAAGGTAGAAATGTGTTTCGCTTTATGCAGATTAATATCGGATGATGCTTAATATCGGATAGCTTAATGTTAGGTTAGTTGGTAGATAGATATATATATATAGATGTGCGATCTGCATATCGTGCGCTTACGCCTCTACGCGCCAAATAAACAGCTTGTTACCGACACGGCCGTGTCTTATTTAACAGTGGCGACGAGCTACTGTTACCCACCCACGCAAGCTCAAAAAGAAACAATAAAGAGATGTCGAATCTTATAGGATCTGTTCCTACTTTTATGACCCATGACAGGAACATCCTTAAGGAAAGGCTTTCTCAATGGTTAATGGCAAATACGTTGTTAATAAAAGCGGAAGGAAAGGAAGATGACCAGCGAAAGGCGGTACTTCTAAGCGCACTCAACAATGTTGCGTAAAAGTTGTTACGCGAGTTAATTGCGCCAAAGACAGTTGAGGAGATATCATTCAAATAGTCAACTAGTGAGTTAGATAAGCACTTCGTGCCAAAGAAGTCAGTGTTAGCTGATAGATATATTATTATATTTCCTACGGCGGCGCAAGATGCAAAGGCGAAGATTTGATGCACTGGGCCTTCTGAGTACGGCGCCTGGTAGTGGACTGCAGGTTCGGTACAGCCATTGACGAAATATTGCGCGATCAGTTAATCCGGGACAAATTGTTCATGGACGAAAAAGCTTCGATTACATTGGCAGCGCGACAGTCTGCCGCTATCTTGAGAACGGACGTGTTCAAGATAGCGGCAGGGCCATCAAAATCATTGACAAAGTGTAGTGTGTGTGCGGCCATAGCAATCATTCAGCGGACAAGTGTCGGTTTTCTACGATGTAAAATATGTGGAGAGAAAGGTCATTTAAAAAAATGTGTAACAAAAAATGGAGACAAGTTAATTGCCCCCAAGCGTCAAATGACGACGGTAACATTAGTCTCATTTGTAATATACTTAGTTTCCGTGGCGAGCCGATGACGCTGTCTGTCGATGTAAACCCAATTGGTAACTTTCGAACTAATTCTTTGCATCTCTAATACTTGGCTCAGATCAATAGTGAAAGCGTGGTCTTGGCAACCTGCTTTACATGAAATGTTTTGGTTGGATAAATGTTTACACATTGATAAGCATCCACTACCACGAACAAAATAACAATTTTCCAAATAACATGGAGGCATACAATTCTCACAATTAGATTCAAGACGTGCGTATTTACAACCTATGTTGGATGAGGATTCACAAATGTACACCGCAATAAATACTAACAAGTGTTTATTTAACAAATCAAATAAAACGGTGAGTGCATAAATAACAAATAAAAATCACATATCAAAAACTTGTTCGATTGTACTAGTGAACTCAGTGTGACAAACGAGCGAGCGCACGTCAATTACTAAACACTTGGATAAAATAAATTACTGCACCATTTCGTCGAATTAACAACATAGCGCCGTGGAGCAGTGGCTAAGTAAAGCGCACTCCACGGAAGCCACTTTTTGTATTTATAAACTTTTTTGTTTTTATTTTTAAACAGGCGGATTATATAAAAAAAATAACAGTTGGTACTTCCATTTAAACAATAATAGCGCCATTTATTATTTGAATTACTTTTAAATTTAAATCTTTATTGTCACTATGGAAAATTTTGAAAATAAAAATATTGCTGTTCGAACAACATCAGGAGCAAAGTCAGTGGACGATACTTTAAATAATAATTAAAGCACTAGTTCTACGTTACTAGATGCCACAATGATGAGATTACAGAGTGCTTCACTAAATGACAGCGACTATTCTAGCCTAAAAGATGAAATAAAAAGACTAGCAATGGAATCAATGGAATTGGAATGTGCTCATCTAGAGATCGACAACTTAAATAGCGATAATTTTCGATTAAAAATGGATATAGGTCAATATCAGAAATTATCGAAACCTATAAAAAAGTGAATTAACTTGAAACAAAAAAGTTCTCACGGATTTCTGCACGGAAAAAAGAGTCTAAAAATTCGCTGTTTTTCTACCTTCTCTTGATGAATCGTAGGTGAAAAACTCTTAGTTGGCTAAGAGTTTTTCACCTACGATTCATCAAGCTGACAGTGTCAAGACCGCGATAGACGTGGGATACAGCTCGTTTAACACAGCCGGATCTATCTGTAGTTGTGATGGAATTCTCCATACAAAATTGCTATCGATTAACACTATCAAAATTCTAGCCGTCGTCAGCGCCGTGGTCAATTGATTCATACTTGTGTATGAATCGAATTTACCACGACGCTGATGATAACGAACGAATTAAACAGACATCTTTGACCTCGGGTAAGAAGTTAGGAATAAGCAATATACAGACATCTAACGAAGGGCAAGAAACACTCAAACAACAAGCTAAGTCAAGTAATACCCAGAGAGTTATGATCTTTGCCGACTAATCTGGACATGGTGTGAGAGACATTCTGCAGTTCTATCTTGGGGAAAAGTTTGCTGTGACATCATTCGTAAAACCGAATGCAACCACTGAAGAAGTGCTAAAAATCTGCGCAAATACGTGTAAGGACTTTAATAAATCTGATTTTGTAATTGTATTAGCAGGTTCAAATGACACAAACCCTATGGACATTCAAACGTATTTACACCATACATCATGTCAACTAAAATTCACCAATGTGTTAGTCGGGTAAAATTACAAAAATAAGACCTTAGATGAAAAAAAATTAAATGATTGACTAAGGCTTGTGTGTAATAATTGTATGAATTCATCTTTTGCACATTTACAGAATGATTTTAAGTCAACAAAATATATCACAAAGTGGAGTGCTTGTAGGTTAATTCACAGGCAAATTTTGCATGTTAATTGTAAATGTAATTTTCAAAAATATACTGAAAACTGAATTTTTCAGAATAGACAAAAATGCACCAAGGATGTTGCTGTACAGACCTGTACTTTAAACGGTGTTAGTGTACAAACGGATAATATTAATACAATTACTCAAAATAAAGATGACTTTTTACGTGACAAAAAATGAGCCTCGTTTAACAATTTTACATCAAAATATATCGTTATCGCTTAACAATTTTACAAATCGTGACGAAATTTAATTTGCCTTATCAGATTTGATAAGTAATGAGATCATAGTAGATGTACTGTACCTTACTTAAACATTCTTGCTTGAAGGTACTGAAAAAACATTCGCCTAAAAGGCTTTAGGACTGCAACTATTCAACGAAAACTTCAATAAGAGGGGGTGCTATTATTTTTATAAAAATGAACTTGAATTAAAAATTATACAAGAAACGCAAAAAAAGCGAAACTTGTGTACATTTGAATATTGTGGTTTAGAACTAACTAAATACTGTATATTATTAATATGTGTATACAGAACCCCTTCGTCGAATGTAACGATATTTCATAATAAACTCGATACTCTATTGAGGACATTGCGTAGTAATCCAAGAAAGAAAATTATTATATGTGGGGATACAAATATCGATTTTTAAAAACAGTCCAAGGTAAGTAGGGAATATAATTATTTGTTAAATAGTTACAACATAAAACATGCTATGTTGACCCCTACTAGAGTAACAGAAAAGGCACAAACTTGCATTGATCACATCATAACCAACATAGAAAAAGGGTGTGCAAAAGTAAATAATTTAGGTTTATCGGATCACTCAGCCCACTCATATTCTTGGGCTGTTACAAAATAGTATCAGACAGTTTTAAAAGGATGGTATCAATCTAAACGAGACTATAGTTATGATAATAAGGAAACATTTTTAAACTCAATCTCTTGTCTGTCTTTTAGTGACGTATTTGAAAAACTCAACCAACGAAGCATTCCACAAATTTATCGATACATTTCTGCTATTTTATAACGTATGTTTTCCTACCATTCGCATAAAAGTTACAAATAAAGCATTTAATAAATTTACCTGGCTATCAAAAGGTACAAAACTAAGCTGAATGAAAGTAAATTACACTATAAATTAAAATGTAAAAAAAAAAATGAATCTCATAAAAACAAGTACAAAAGCTATTGTTACTTATTGAAAAAATGCATTTTAACGTCTTGGAAAAATAATAATACATAAATAAATGTCAAAATAAGTGTGAGGCAGCGTGGAATGTAATAAAAAAGCATGCTGGCGCAGATTTAAAACGCTCCTGTATTTCAAAAATTACTATGGAGAACGGTGACTGTATAAGTCCTGATTCTATTGCACATCATATAATAAAGAAGATACAAGGTTAAAACAAGTGTTAAAAGCAGTAATTCAATTTTTTGTATCCACTGGATCCACTGGACCTTAAGAAAATAGTCTCTAAATGATTCTAAAGCTAGTGGTTATGATGATCATAAAACTGTCAATATAATTCTAGAGCCACTTCGACATATTGTTAACCTCTCGCTAGAACAAGGAAAATTTCCCGATTTATTAAAGAGATCAGTGGTGAAACTAATATTTAAAAAAGGTGATTACACTTAAATGGACAATTATTGACCCGTGACTCTGATACCTATATTTTCTAAAAAAAAAGAAAAAGCGTTTCATAATATTTTGCAAACTTCACTGAAAAGCACAAGATTATTAAGGACGAACAAAATGGGTTTCGTAAAAATAGAAATACATCATTGGCAGCCTTTCAATTAGTTAAAGAAATAACAGACTGTATTGACAAGAAAATACCTGTTAAAGTTTATTCATGGATATGAGTAAAGGTTTTGATCACGTTTCTCATTAACGATTATTGGAAAAGGTTACCCGATATGAAACAGAGGAACGGCATATAACTGGCTGGAATCTTGTTTGTCCGACAGAGTGCAATCAGTGAAACTAACGAATTATTATACCCAAAAAAAAAATACAGTCATTCCAATCTTCATTTATGTTTAATAGAAATGGCGTGCCACAGGGTAGTATTTTAGGGCCGACAATGTATTTGCTCTACATAAATGATTTCCCAAAAGTCATAAATCATAAATGTGTACTGTTTACTGACGATACTACAATTGTAATCAAGGGATAAGATAAGATGAGTTCGTACGAAAAAGAAATAAACAATGCTCTTCAAAGAACTTTAGAGTGGCTAGAGGCTAATAATTTAAAAGTTAACATTAATAAAACAAAATTTATGCAATAACATACCTATCGATCCAAAATGCTGGCCCTAAATATATTTTATAAAGAAGTCGCCCTGGCAGAAACTGACTCTGTTAAGTTTCTTATAATACATTTTGATTTTGCTCATGGAAAAATCACATAAATGACGTGTGTTAAAATAAATAATTTTATATACCCTTTGAGGCGTATTAGCTGCAAGATATCTAGAAATGCCGCAACAACGGATTTCCATGGCAATACAACCACCACTCTAATTTAGCCATTTGTAGACGAGCTTATCCAGTCAACAAAAAAGCATTCTTTCGTGAGTAGTATCGATATGCGCATTGGATTTTCTTTTCGTTCTTTTCGTTTTTATAAGGGTATGCCGTTTGGTCTGAAACACGCGCCTTCAACCTTCCAGCGTCTGATAGATAGCCTTCGTACGGGCGCGCACTGCGCTGAAGGGCGTGACTCTTCTCGCATACCAAAACGATTTGTTAATTACAAGTCCTTTGCACCTGCCGAAGTCTTTGAGGTCGGAAATCGAGTACTGTTGAAGTCACACGTTCTTAGCAATGCAGCATAGAACATAACAGCTAAGTTCATTCCTAAGAAAGACGGCCGTACATCATTGCAAAAAGGGTGAGTCCCACAGAGTATTTCATAGCACATCTAGATAGCCCTGAAAGTATGTTAAGGAAGTATCATTCAGATCTCACTCGGTTTCATAACCGGGATAGTACGCCTCCTCGTGCCGTAGTTCTGAAATGACAGAGAGGGCGTCCACAAAAAAAAATTGTCCACTTTGCTCAGTTTCCTTTGAGCGAGTACATGAAGGGGACGTTCTCTAATAATACTCGAGGGGGAGTGTATAGGCGTGTGGCAAAATCTAAACGTTATCATGGCCACCCCGAGTGCTTACCGCAGTCAGTCAGAGAGCGCCCGCGCAAGCTCCAGTAAGTTCTCATGGTAATCGTCAGTCAAGTAAGCCACCCATCCAAGAGCTAATTTGCGCGTGCTTGTCCCCAAAGGTTCTGTTAAATTGTAATTTGTGTGATCTAAGTTATTATAGTGTCTCTTATAATATCTCCTAAGCACCTACGTTTCTCTTACACCCGTTCCCCGGCTAAATTATTACAGGATGTTTATTCCGAATTTGTCATCTATGCTTAGTCCTTTAAACGATTTACAAAAAAAAGTTTTTGACTGGTTTTGGTCAGATAGGTTGCTTTTAATCAAATTAAGGTGGAACTGACATCGGCACGAACGCTGGCACTTTTTGATCCTTCTTACAAGTTGGTTTTGACTTTGACAGTGGATGAATCTCCGACAGAAGAAACGAATGGGTAGAACGTCTCATCGCTTATGCATCGCGCTCTCTCAGAAGTGCTGAAAAAAAAGCTAAATCCAGAGGGAGGCAACAGCAATAGTGTTTGGCATTCGTCGATTTCATCAATATTATTTATACGGTGTTGAAAATCCGTTTATATTGCGCACCGATCACAAACCGCTAATGTTTATATTTCATCCCGAAAAAGGCATACTTGAAGTGTTGGCTAACCGTTTACAGCGATACGCTTTATTTTTGTCTAGTTATAATTATGAAATACAAAATATCCCGAGAGCTAGTAACTGTGCGGATTACTTCAATCGGGCTGTCATCAAAGGTGCATGCAGCAGTGTGCGGCCGATCACTGATAACAGCGACAACGGATCATTCTTGGAAATATGTCAGTTAAGTATCGTTTCGGATGACTCACTCGTTTATAATAATAAGTTAACGACAAGGTGACGTACAATAATTTCGTTGCAGATGGGCACTTACCTGTATCTTTTAATGAAGTTTGTTTGGACACTGGTAAATATAGCATTTTACAGCAGGTTTTACAATATGTACACCAAGGTTGGCCTAAAATAAAATTATTCTTTAAATGTCGTTTTAATTTAACTATTCCCTAGTTAAATTAAAGTGATTGCCTGAACGGGACACAAATTGATAATACCAAAGTCATTGCGTAACAAAATATTAGACAAACTACATATACCACATTTAGGTATATTAAAAACAAAGGTTGAGGCAAAATCTAAATTCTAGTGGCTTATTAGAAGATAAGGATAAAGAAAACAAGTAGCCGAATGTGGAGTATGTTTAAGTTTACGGCCCACACCTCTTCGGGCTGCGTTGACACCTTGGTTTTTAAGGTGATATAAGAAAGAAAGAAAGAAAGAAAAGAACGTTTATTTACGGTAAACATGACACAGTGATCGAACACAAACACCAAAGAGAACAAATCGGGGGAAAATATGCGTCACATCCACGCAAAACGGCCATCGCTCAGCTTAATGCTACGACCTTATGTGAGACAGAGCCCCAGCGCTGGTTTTCAGCGACAGCCGGCGTTGAAAATGATATGTACGTTATATGTACCTTATCATTATCGATGCATTTACTAAATGGGTAGAATGTTTTTCCCTAAGCAGTGATTACTCGACAACTGCAGTAATAGCGAAACAACCAGAAACGATGGTTAGATTTGGAATAATACACATTAAAAAAAAAACTGCCGTCTAAATGGTTTAAAATACATTACTTAGCCAACTTATTTGCCATCAAGTAATGGTCAAGCAGAAATTTCTGAAAAAATAATTATTAAAATTTTATAATTATTAAAATGGTTAAATAATTAATAAAGTTTTTTAAAATTGGCTAACCATTTAGCACCAGCACAGGACACCTCCAAAAACAAAGTTAAGGGACACCTTTCAGAAATTTTATTCAGTTATAGGAACTCACACGACGACAGAGAGTTCGCTGGCCGAAGTAATGCTCGGACATAAATTGCGTTGCAGGTTTGATTTATGAGACACCTCGGTGGCGGCGCCCGCGTCTGAGGTGACAGCGGCATCCTCGTCATTTTCACAAGACTTACAAACTAAAGTGTGCGAGAATCAATTAGTACAGGCCAAATATAATAAAGGCAATAGAAACATTAAATGGCAGTACTAGTAAAAGGAAGTAACAACAACAAATGGTTATGGGGTGTAGTTCATAGTAAAATTGGAAAAAGTTTGTACGACGTTTATATACCAGAGAAAAACATTACAATTATAAAGCATAAAACCAATTGTATAAATTAAAATCGAACGAGGCTCAACAATACACTGACTTTCTTGGACTCCAGGACAAGTGGAGAACAAGGTCCTCATTCATCAGATCAGCAACGGTCACCGGGGAAGAGGAAGAGTGGTGCGAGGCTAGTCAGAGCTCCAAAAAGTAATCAGGGAAACAGCAGCTGAAATAGTACCTGAGCCAGCAGCGAGCTAGTACCCGAGACAGCTGATCCTAAGCCTGATCTCCGAACGGACACGGAAGTTTGTCCAAAGTTAAGGAATATTGCTCCACCCAAATATAGGAAATTCTTCTAGTTATGTAAGGGTTTAGTTTAGAATATAAGGTTGAGGCATGTTAAGTTAGTTAGAAGCCGTTTCTTATTTTAACACTTAATAATATTACATTCTAGTGTATTTTGAAACATATTATTCCTATATTATTTTCACGATAAGGGTCTATTATACCATATCATACCTGAGTACCATGTTTTATGTAGAAAATGTCTTATTCATTAAGTATGCCATTGTAAGATTTTATTTTTACTTGTGCATATTAAGTTTTGTTTAATAAGCATACCTACACAAAATATCACTACTACATTTTTGTGCACTCGCATTCAAAGAATCAACAAAAAACTATCTTCCATTACGACGTTATAGGTGCCAAAACATTCTTCGTCAATGTCTGATCGATGACCTTTATTTTCCCTCCACTATATTCATCAAGGAAAACAAGACATTGAAAGCAGGTACGAGTAGTCAAGAATCTTGGACGTTGCGAAGTTATCAATCATTAGCGCCATGATCTCGGCATCACTCAGCTTGATACGCCACATCATCAATCAAGCGGGAACTATCATTGAGCGCGTGTGACTGGATGTGACAAGTCTCAAAATATTACTGGAGTACTAAGCTCTTGTTTAAAATTAATATGATAAATCCTATGATACTCTGCTGCTCTGCTTTGGTGCTCCGACAAAGCTGGGCAGACCTCTACTGTGTCCTCCGGGCATCATCTACACAATGGTGGCACCCAGGCGTTTCCTCCCGCCTTATACGAAACAAGAACCTCCCGAAACAACCGTGTCCGGTGAGGACCTGTGCCAGGCGGAAGGTCAGAATGCCGTGGCGGCTCTCCAACCACTCCTCAAAATTGATTATTTTATTTATTTATTTATTTATTTTTTATTTATTTAATACTTTCGCACAAGCATGTACAGAGGCGGACTTAATGCTAATTATTCAATTTAGCTTTGCGGAAAATCCGTATTACACTGCCGTATCATTCTAAATAATTGCGAATGCAATATTTTCGTGATTTAGTTAATGGAATATTATGACATGAGGGTATGCTACCATTGATAACAGCGAACACGATGTAGAAAGCAAGACGAAGGAAGGAAGAAGTAGAAGTATGAAAGGGTAATACTGACAGCAACTACTCAGATCAACTATGCCGCGTGAGGTTTACTCAGCTACGAAACCCTGCGTCGTGCAGACACAATCTACTGTGATAAAAACAGCAAACCAATCTTCTACCCAAAATTAGGTTGATGTCTTTCACGAAAATCATTCTCAAAGGAGATTTTTGCCATCCAATAATTTAATATTCCCAAAATATCCTTGACAAAAACCTTTGATAGTACATTCCGTTCAAACAGATCAGTGTATTAAGTGAAACAGAAACGTTTTGATGTATGAATTGGCCTTCCAGTTAATTAGGCAAAGGGTGCTCTATGTGAAATCAGGCGAAATTGAGGACGCTGTTGATTTAGTCAATTTCACGTATTTATTGCGAACTCAAACTCAAAGCATTTATTTCAAATAAACCAATTACAGGCACTTTTGAATTGTCAAGGGGTCGGTCAGTCAGAAATATGAAGCTAGTTGCCTATTCCAAAGCGAAGTAGGTACCTATGGAGAAGAACGGGCAAGAAACTCCATGGACACGAAATGTGGTTGTACTATTTAAATTACTATTATTTGAATAGGTAGAAGATTAGATGAAGTAGTTCTGATCATTGTAGTAGATAGGTTATTTTAAGTTAGGCTAAGAAAACACAAAAACCTTGTTAATTCGCATACGTAATCAGAGTTTCTTAGAAGGATAAAATCAGAAACGGAGTTGAAAAGAATCGGAGTACAACAGAGTACATCGGTAACTCCGATTCTTTTCAAGTAAGCAAGCTGAAGTGGCAGTGGGCTGGTCATGTTCGTCGAAGGACCGACAGCCGGTGAAGCAGACGACTCCAGGAATAGAGACCGCGTATCGGCAAGCGTAGTGTGCAGCTAGATGTACCGACGACGTCCTCAAAAAGGTGGGTGAAACAGACTGGATGTGGAAGGCCGAAAGACGGGGTGTTATGGCGCTGCATGAAAGAGTAGTGAGTTGATTGTTGAATAAACATTTATTTGAAATGTGTTCTCAAAATAGTCCTTCCAGTCGTTCCTAATATCTGTGTTATAGGCGGTAGTGACGTGCAATCTGATGATCGCAGCGTGTTCAAACTGCAGGTGAACACTATCGCCGCCAATAGGTTGCCTAATTAGCCCGTCTACCTATGTATGTGTCTTTATAGTTTCATCTATGTAGGGCTGAAATTCAGGGGGATAAAAAATAGGGAGGTTACTCCGTGTTTTATGGAAAATGTGGGGTTCTGAATTTTATAGTCTAGGTAAAATGTAACGTTCCTCGTTTTGTGTATAGGTCGGTAAAAACTAAACATGAGAAATTAATTCTTGCGTTGGTTAACATACCGAATGTTGAGTAAAGGGAAATATTTAACAGATTCTCTAAAAACTTATTGACCTCCTAAACAATGCAAAAAAAATTAAACTAATGAGCATTTTCTTTTTTGTTTTTGATAAAATACCGCCACCAAACGGGTAAGGTTAGGTCAGAACTGTGACCAACCACGCGTGAGCAGAGCGAGTGAAGCGAGTGGGGCCGCAGTAGCGGCCGGCTATATTCAAGTTGGGCGCAATAACTTGGGTACTAAGTATTTTAAGGACTACAAAACAGGAATTAGAGTCCTTAAAATACTCACTCACTCGCTACAGAGGCTTCACAAACTTTTCAACAAAAATGCTCTTAAACATTATATTTCAGTGTTCAATATTCTATGTTCATTATTTTTAGGTAAGCACAACAGTAATTATTTGCACCGTTTTATTTTCGCGAATAAAGCTGAATGAAGTGTTCTCTACCCAACCATTTACTTACCTTTTCAGGGAAAGAACTCTAGTGCGCCTCATAAATATCGTGTTGGTAGATCTAGGATTTGGAAGTGTGATCACATTATAAATTAGATGCAAACTAGGTTATATATCCAGTTAAGATTTATTAACTTTATACTTTGCACAGATTTATGCAGCTGACCTAAATCCTCTCGAAGAATGTTTTAAAACTTTGGAAAAACTTGCTCTATAAAAAAAGATTGCAAGACTTCTTATTTCCATTCGAGTTGTGAATAATCCATCGGAGGACGTTGGATAGCTTCCAATAGAGTTGAGTTAGCGACATTAGGCGAACCACAGGAAGGAAGTGTGAGGACAAGATTTAGTTGATGAACGGAGGCGAATGCT
Source organism: Dasypolia templi (assembly GCA_963555695.1). Classification (NCBI taxonomy): domain Eukaryota; kingdom Metazoa; phylum Arthropoda; class Insecta; order Lepidoptera; family Noctuidae; genus Dasypolia; species Dasypolia templi. The sequence goes on from OY743138.1 coordinate 25,080,540, forward strand.
TTTGGTAACTAATTACGAATTTGTAGTGATCCCTGAGGTGTGTAAAATAGGTATTTCTGGTTTCACCAGTTAGGAAATTGCTAACTAGTGAAACCAGATAATATGTAGAATTATCATGATCTTAAAGTTAACTGAAATTGCAAAACTGAAACGTAAAACAAGTAAACTCAATCCCGTTGAATCATCTAATCATCTTATTGAATTAATTATTCGTACAATCGAAATATAAGTCTGTATTTTCATAAAATAACATCACGCATGTATTCCCTGAAGGGTTAGGCAGAGCTGAAGCTATGGAACACCCTCATTTCGGTAGGTATTTTTAAGTCCTGTGTATTTGTGGGCGAGTATATTGCCATCAACCGGGCGCAAATCCAGACTTAAAGCTGCTACTGGGAAACTCCAGATGCAAATACGCACCCAGGACCTCATGCTCAGCAGTAGAGCTTGCGACCACAAGACCACTGAAACAGTTTGTTTCTAAATCTTATAAATAATAGATGGCCAGATAAAGGGTCAGACATAACGTCACAATGTTTTGATTGGAACATGCAAAGGACGCAGGTGGCCCATCGACCTTTGGGGCTAGTTTTTAGGATTGAAAACGAAAACGACGGTCAGAAAGCACTTAAGGATGCCATAAAATCGACCTCTTATATCCCGAATAGTCGAGAATGGTAGTTTTTCGTGAGAATTTGATGTCTCGCAAAGTTACGATATTGGTTTTATGGTAACAGGTTCGGGATTTTTTTAAGAATGTAGAATTATTATATCGGTTAAACTGATAATTTAACGTGAGCTAAGCTCACGATACTAACGCATCCGAATTTTATGGGCCTGACAGGCGTAAATCCTATCGTAAAAATAGAGTATTTGGCTACTATCAAAAATATACATTAATTAATACTTATTTTAGAGATGTTACCAAAAAAAAATGGAGAAGTCACTCACTTTTGAAATTAGTTTTCTATCCTTGTTACGCAAAACGATCATTGTACCGAATGGTGCGAAGTTGCTATGGTGTTCCTGTGTTGTGCCGTCAGGTTCCGATAAAACAAATAAGACGGTCTAAAAAATTGATACCAAACTGCACCGCACAAAACTTGGCTTGTAAACGTCGACGTCTTGACAAGCTTTGGCAAATTAATTTTGACACAGCAACATTCCTACTTCCTGTCAACTGCCATCTGACTAACCAGATGAACCCGATGGATTGGTAAAGACAAATATATAGGGATAATAGGCATAACTACTTCCTACAATTATGACAGATTTAAACGGTTTTTCATTTTGTTGGTAACCGAGTGGAAATCCTCATGGATATCCTCCGCCCTGGGGTGGACTGAGGGGTCTGTCAGACTTCTACTGACTAAAACCACTCCGTGTTCCCTTGCACACATTCACCGGGGGCTACGGGGGCACTTAAACATTTTTCAACCCAGTCCCCGAATAGTGCCGGCTCTTCTCTGCGGGCTCCGTCTGGTAAAGCGGAGTGAGTGAAACGATGCTAAGAGGGGCGCGCGTGAGACATTTTTTGGAACAGGATCTGGTTATGTATATGATAAAATGTGTTAATTTGGGAAAGTATTTAAAGCTAAATTGAAGTACTGTCAAGACAATTGAATTCAGATAAAATGGATATTATTGCTCAAATTCGTCATCAACAACGAATAAAAATTTTGGTGATTTTTGGATAAACACACGTTAACTGAATCCAAGTTCGGGCTCTCCAGTGAGTGTGGGCGGCACTCATGAGCTGCAGGACATATCTTGCGCCTTTCAGATTCGTACATGTGGTGTCACCGTTCGTATCTGTGTCTGTGTTCAATTTTATATATTATAGGTAATAGGTAATACGGGCTGGTGTCCGCAACTCCACGTCAATGCGCGTATTTTGCGTACGGTGGGAAAATCGATCATTCGATCCACCCCAGCTCCTCGAGGAAGGCCAGCAACGCCTTGATGTTACTGACAGCCTCGCGTAGGGTACCTGGGTTACCGAAGTGCTTTGCCCTGTATGTGGCGACCACCGGGCAGTTTAGAAGCAAATGAGCTGCTGTCTCGTCCTCCTCCATGCAGGCCCTGCACAACGGACTGTCTGTGACTCCTATGACAAAGAGGTGTTTGTTAAATGACCCGTGGCCAGTCAAGGCTGCCGTAGCTATGCGCAGCTGTTGCTTAGTTAGTCGGAGAACTTGTTTCGTGAGGCGGCTATCAATTGCAGGGAGTGCTTCCCTAGCCTGCCTGCACTCACCTTGTTCCAACCATTGTTTGTGATGTTGTTCCCTGGTGCGTTTCCTTACCAGAGTGCGTAGATATCCGAAGGGGAGTGGCACGATGGGTTCTGGTCCCACTGCTGTCTCACTCGACCCCCTTCTGGCAAGTTCGTCGGCTGCATCGTTGCCCAGCGAACCGCTGTGTCCTTTGATCCATTGAATGGTTATTTTATTGAGTCTACCCACCTGGTTAAGGCGCTGGTGACACTCGTATATTAGCCCAGATTCAACTGTGTAGCTGTTTAGCGATTGCAGAACAGCCATGCTGTCTGAGAGTATACGGATCGAGTGGTCCTTAACCTCCCTGGCCATGATGGCCGAAGCAGCCAGAGAAATACCCATGCAGTCGGCCTGGTACACTGTGTTATGGACCCCCAATGGTGTGGCTATACGTATGTTGAGGTCCTCTGAGAAGACTCCAGCACCTGTGCCATTACCTGTTTTGGAACCGTCTGTAAAGATGCGCAGCTCTGCAGGGCACAAACCCTCGCATCTGCGATCCTCGTGAAGCTGGATCTTGTATTTTTTATCAAAGATAAATTGTTTGGGTACCCGATCATTGATGGCTCTCGTAATGGGGAACTCGTTGTTGAGTCCCTCAAGTAGCGCGGTGTGTGGTGTGTCTCTCTTACCCCAGAGATTTAGTGTCTTAAGACGCACCGCCGCCAGTGTGGCTTCCTGCTGTATGAACAGGTGGAGCGGTGGCAGTTCCAGCATGGCTTCAACTGCTGCAGTCGGAGTGGTCCTCATGCAGCCCGTAGCCGCCAAGCAGGCTAGTCGTTGTATGCGTTGTAGTTTGTTTGAGGCTGTAGCCAGCTTGGTTCGGGGCCACCAGACCGCGGCTCCATAGGTGATCATGGGGCTGATCACTGTGGTGTACAGCCATAGTATAATTTTAGGGGATAGGCCCCACTTTTTGCCTAACATTTTCTTGCACTGCCAGAAGGTTATGCAGGCCCTGTTTAGTTTGTTGTCCAAATGACTACTCCAGTTTAACTTACTGTCTAGAATGACCCCCAGGTACTTGACCTCGTTGGCCAACTGAAGTTCTGTATTGAACAGTTTTGGTAGGCGGAAAGGGCCTAATGCTCGTTTTTGGGTAAACATGACAAGTTCAGTTTTGGTGGGGTTCACTGATAGGTCATATTCCCTGCACCAATTTTCTACGATACGTAGTGCTTGCTGAGTTAGGTTGCAGATCGTACACGTCACCTTCCCCGAAACAAGGATTGCGATATCGTCTGCATATCCTATAGTATAATAGCGGCTGGCGTTGAGTTTGTTGATGATGTCATTGACCACCAGATTCCATAGAAGGGGGGATAGCACCCCTCCCTGGGGGCACCCTCTGGCTATCATGGCCAGTTGCTGCTCACCCTCAAGGCGAACCACACGTTTGCTAAGCATGTTTGTAATCCAGTCCGTTAGTACCTGTTCTACTCCATGTCTGGAGAGAGCGCTGCTGATGCTGGAGAAGCTGGTTTTATCGAAAGCTCCTTCGATGTCTATGAAGGTGCCTAGGCACCTTTTTGATTAATCGCTTCCTCTATCTGGCTGACTACCAGATGAAGAGCGGATTCGGTCAACTTACCAGAGCTGTATGCATGTTGGTTACCGTGTAGCGGTAAGGTTTTCAGAGCGCCGTCCCTCAGCTCCCTATCACACAGTCTTTCCAGAGTCTTTAATAGAAAGGAGGTCAGGCTGATCGGTCGGTAGGATTTGGCGTTTGTGTAGTCACCCTTACCTGGCTTAGGAATGAATATAACTTTCACTTCCCTCCATCCCTTGGGAACGTATCTAAAGGCCAGGCACGCCCGCATTAAAGGCACCAGTCTTATTGCGACACCGGTGCCACCCCACTGTAGTAAGGCGGGGAACACACCGTCAGGACCAGCTGCCTTAAAAGGATGGAAGCTCTGGATGGCCCATTGGAGTTTCTCCAACGTGATCACCCTGCTGGCGTAAAGTCTATCATTGTCTGATGGTGTTTGAATTACCTCTTGCCAGTCGACACCCTGGGCGAAGATACATCCAGGGAAGTGAGTTTCAATAAGGATGCGTCTCGCTTCTTCTGGCGAGGAAGAGAGTGTGTTGTCGGGTTTCCGGAGGGTAGCGGGCCCAGGTGTGTTCTGTTGCGCCAGTACTTTCCTTACCCTGTTTGCTTGCTGACAGGATTCAATGCTACCACAGAATTTGCGCCATCCCGTAGTACTTCTGAATCTGATGCATTTTTTGTAGCTGGATTTGACTGCGTAATATTTATCCCAGTCCTCATCCGCACATGTGTTCATGGCTCTATTAAGTGCTTTCCTTACCTTGCCGCGCTTGCGCTCCAGATCAGCGCCCCACCAGGGTTGTTTGTCCGGTGTATTACGTGGGGTGGTCTCTGGGCAGGCAATTTGGTAGCTGTCTATCATTGATTTAGTAAGATGACTTACTTGTGCCTCAATTTGTGTCGTATCCGTAAAAGTCGTCGGAACGCTTGATAACGACAGCTTGCATTCAAGGCTGCGTGTGTAGGTGGCACGGTCCGTGCTACGCGGATAGCGCCGTGGTGGTTTTGGGGTGACACAGACCTGGATGTCGAAGCGGATCCACCTGTGATCGGAGCAGGAGGCCTCCTTAGAGACCTGCCAGCCCGTGGCAATTTCCGCCGCGCCCTCTGTTGCCAGAGTGAGATCTATGATTGTGCGGCTTCGCCTGGTTACGAATGTTGGTTCGGAGCCAGTGTTTAGTAGGGATAGGTTAGTCGAGAATAAGTAGTCAACTAAGGCCTTACCCCTCTCGTTTTGCGTGTTCATACCCCAAAGTTGGTGGTGAGCATTGGCGTCGGCCCCGACGACGGCCTCAAACCCGCTTCTCTCGCAATGGCTCACGAGGCGGGCGAGGTCGTGTGGAGGCGGCGCCTCCGCCTCGGGCATGTATGCCGAGGCGAAAACGATCACCATCTCCTCGGCTTCGCCACGCTGTATTTGCAGCTTTACTGCAGAGACATCTCTGCAACAGAAGTCATTTAAAAGCTGTGTTTTAAGGTTACCTGTGACATAGATGCACGATCTAGGATGAATGTGATCTGTGGTGACCAGGAGCTTACCGCCAAGATTGCAGAGTCCTTGTATGCGGCCCGCCCTGACCCACGGCTCCTGGATCAGGGCAATGGCTGTGTGTTGAACCTCCAGCCACTTGCTATATAATATATTAAATATATATTAAACATTTGAAGTACGCGGGCGTACACCTGCCAAGAGTCCTTGCATCATTTTTAGGGTTCTGGTATCTGAGCGTCCTAATGAAAAAAGGAACCCTTATAGGAACACTCGTGTGTCTGTTTGTCTGTCCGTCTGTCACAGCCAATTTGCTCCGAATCTACTAGACTGATTCAGTTGAAATTTGGTACACATATTGGTGGGTTATTTATTTATTTAGTGTTACTACGTATTGCGGCGATAGTAGGTTTCGTTCTCGAACTCATTATAACTATTTGACGCGAGATTTTTAGGGTTCTGTGCGTCCTAATGAAAAAAGAAACCCTTATGGGAACACTCGTGTGTCTGTCTGTCTGTCCGCCTGTCACAGCCAATTTGCTCCGAATCTACTAGACTGATTTAGTTGAAATTTGGTACACATATTTGGTGGGTTATTTATTTATTTAGTGTTACTGCGTATTGCGGCGATTGTAGGTTTCGTTCATGAACTCATTGTAACTATTTGACGCGAGACGAACATTCGACGGATGGATCTAGGGCTGACCTGTAATACTGGTGTGGGTTATCTTCTGGGGGCTCCACGTGGTTTCACTGGTCGGTACTTCCCTAGACACTAGATCTCGGCACAGCACTCACGATAAATCTTCATTCGAATTTAATAGTTTGCAGTCGTATTATAACGGTGCGGTTTCTTTCAATGAAGTGTATAGGCTAATTGTCCGCCATTAGTCCTCTCAATAATTATGGCAAAGAAAGGGACGGATACAGGAAATGTATCGACCGAATGCTCGTCATAATAACATTAAATTACTGATTTAAGCACTAGACCTTTTAGACTATTAGAGTCAAATTATTCTATATTACGTTTTCGGCGTGTACAATTATGAATTTCTGTGACACGGTCGTGTAAAATAATAAACGAATTTTAAAAAAAGGGGTCACTTTTTGGGGAAAACACAAAAATTAAAAACAAAAGTTTTGTTAACTGGACCGTACGGTACGATATATCAAAGGGACGAGTTTGTTATGCGGGTTTCAATCATATTTTATTAAAACAATAAAAAAAGTTGTTTAAGAAATTACATGAAAATTTACCTATAAGAAGTCTGTGATCTTAAATAACATGCTAATCTGTCAGTATTGTGCGTGCAAACTAAATCAGGGGCACTACCTATCTTTTCTCCAAGTGTTTCGTCGTACTTTTATACCCTCATAGCTTCAACTGGATAATGCCAGAGAGCTCAAATTCACAAGATAAAAATGTAGTTAGCAGACTTGTAAAACACAGTCAGTTTCATGTGTCTAGCTTTTACACTAACTGACTCACTCACTCACTCATTCGCTCATCTAACTAGGGCACTTCCCGAAGTCCTAGAAAGCAGAAAGTTGCTATGAAAGGTAGGATTGGCACAAAAAAAATACATTCACCCACAAACTCCCTCAAAGAAAGGTGCAAGTCTGATATAAAACAAAACCTCCAGGGTATTTCCCGAATAGCAGAATTGAACCGCTCAAGTTTGAGCTCATATAGTTCGTTGTGACGAGTCCAGTAGATTAGGCTTAGTAACGGGGTTATGTTAATGGAGCCAAGAGGTGATATTTGAACTCTTCAGTGGCTCCTAATAGACCGCTCAAGTCATAATTTCGTAGAATTTTCAACTAAATAAAGAATGTACTAGTTTAAAAAGTAGAGATAATACGTTTATAAGAATCGCTTTTGTCACCCACAAAAAATATGAAATAATTAAATTGCCTTTTTCTTCTTGTATATCCATTGATTACATCGAAAAGCGTGGAGCACTTTGTTTAAAAATAAAAGTATGTACAGCTAACAAGCGCTTCACGATTTTTATACGATAAAGCTTGTTTTTTTTAATGCCTTATTTTTTTGTAGGCAATGACGAAAGTAACTGCTGGCGTGCAAGAAAAACCTTTTTAACCAACAATGCTAGGAGTACGGGTTACAATTTATACATGTTTGTGAAAGTGTTATGTAAGTCTTGGCAACCTACTTCACATAAAATGTTTTTGGTGGGTAACATCATAGTACGGAACCCTTTCCACGCGAGTTCGAATCGCACTTGTTTTTACTTGTGTGCTGATGAAATAACGCACACGGTTGTAGTGCCAATCATTAAGGATAAGATAAGGCAGGTGACTCCTAAGATTTTGCTAATTACAGACCGATCTCGCTAGCGACTGTCCCAGCTAAGGTGCTGGACATTTTGCTTGATTATAATTGTAAATTTATTTTCAGTGCCTTGCCTTATTCTCAATATTTGTCTGATGAGCAAAATAGGCATATTTATAATTTAAGTATGTTTGTTTATATAATAGAACTTGTCGTTTTAGTAAAATTATTTTATATTTTGATTGTAATGAATTTATTACTGATTACAAACTGACAAATTATACTATGTATTTGCCACCTAGTTGTAGGAGACAAGTTGCTAATCGTTTAGCATACAATATACACAGTGACAAGGGTACATGTAGTGTACCGTCGATTACAGTTAGTAGTGGTACTAATACTACTTTTGATACGCCTTGTTTTTTAAACTATTAGGTGCGACATCGGCTGAGCCGTATATGTTGAATGTTGTACAACAAAATATGCAGGGTCTGTCCTGCAAAGAACTAGAGTTAAGTTTATTTATAGAGAACTATGATGTTCAGGTGTTATGTTTGACTGAACACTAGTTGAAGGAACATGAAGTAGTGTTTATCAATGAGGATAATTTTACCGTACAAAGTGCATTCGTAAGAAAAAGTGCTATTCGCTGTGGATCTTTAGTTCTTGTTTCAAACAAGTTGAAATGTAAACAACGTTTAGATTTAGATAATCTTTCTATAGAGTTCTATTGAGAGTCCAAGTCCTTTTATAAAAAGAAATTCTTATTTACATAATTCATATGTGTAGATGTCGATGGTGTGAAATCTTCTGAGCTACCAGTTCAGTTAGGTGTACCTCAAGGCTCAATACTGGGTCCATTCTTGTTCTTTGTGTATATCAATGACTTACCATCCTATTTAAACAAAAATCATAATATCTGTGTCATTTTAGTGTTTGCAGATGATACCTCTCTTATTTTTAAAGTAGACAGGAATAGACAAGATTTTGAGAACGTAAACAGTGCACTCAAAATGGTTACGGATTAGTTTACGTCAAATAACCTAGTTCTCAATGCCAAGAAAATGAAATGTGTAAAGTTCGTCTTACCGAATGTTAGAAATCTAGGACCCAACATCGTCTTAGATAAAGAGCTGCTTGAAACTGTAGACTCGGCAGTTTTTCTGGGCATAACAGTAGATGCTGAACTTCAGTGGGGCCCACATATATCAAGCCTAGCGGGGAGGCTCAGTTCAGCCGCCTACGCAGTCAGGAAAGTAAGACAATACACTGACGTTGATACCGCTCGGTTAGTATATTTTAGTTATTTCCACAACGTTATGTCCTACGGTATTCTGCTGTGGGACATAGCCGCTGATATTCAAAATATATTCGTCCTTCAAAAACGAGTTTCTCTTAGAGTTATTTTTTTAAGATATTGGTATTCTCACGGTGGTACATCTCAATTCATCTTCGCCAACATCTTATATATTAGGCAAAATATACACTAAGAACAGTGATTTTCACAATGTTAGCACCAAACAAAATAAGAACAAACTACGTTCTCCCTTTCACCGGCTGCATAAGGTTCATAACTCATTTGTTGGGCTTGGTATAATATTTTATAACAAGCCACCCTCTTCTTTGCTAGATTTGCCTTTTGATGCGTATAAAGCTCAAGTTAAATCCAACCTTTCTTCAATGCATATTATTCCATTGTGTCGCTGTGATTAACCCCAGACAATATTTATGTTCTTTCTCCAGAATCAGCTTACCTACTGACAGGGTTGTTATACCACGGTACTAGAGGAAGATCGCTGACCATGCATTGACCCCGATTACACCTTGCAACACATTGCATCAGCCACGGGCACGAGGCGGGCCACGAGTTGCTGACTTCGCTCAACGTGACGACTATCACGCCACCGTTTCCAGGGCAGCGGAAACGGGCACTTCGGTTCCAACCTCGAACATTGTCAGATTCTTAGTTATTATCTTTTATTGTAATTTTCCATTATTAATTAAATTTATTTTAAGTAAATTTGTTTTTTTTTAAGACTCCGCCTGTAGCCTCCGTAATTGGCGCAGTCGGTAGGATACTCGAAGCAGTGCGCGGCGCGTAAAAGGACTCTAAAATCGATCGTGTCGGCTCCGTATAGCCGCTGCTTGTGCTCTCAAGCCTTCATCGACTATCCTGAACCACGGAAATCTGCAGCGGTGCATCCAGACTTCGATGCTGATTCAGAAATACCAAGAAATGAAACTGTGAGTACACTTGAATCGCTCTTGTGTTGCTCCCTTATAGTTGTAATTTTTCCTTTTCCCGGTCTTACGTTAATCCTTCAAGATTTTCCATCCTAGGCAATCTGGTTCTTATGTAACCCCTAGAGTCGTAAGGCAGAATAGGTTAGATCAATTTAGAGACTTAAGTGAAGTAGAACAAACCAGCGCAATGGCTCAAGGAGACCAAATTGACGCTATATTGAAATCCCTTCGTTTACTCCCAGAGTTCGATGGGAACCCCAATACATTAACTAGATTTATTAATTTAAGTGATCAATTAGTTGGGAGATTTCTTAACCCTAATCCAGGAAATGAGCTGGAGAACCAAGCCTTGCTTAACGGGATTTTAAATAAGGTTACAGGTCCAGCCGCACGATTTATTAATTCAAACGGTATCCAGACTGACTGGGTGGGCATTCGAACAGCGTTAATTAATAATTTTGCAGACCAACGAGACGAAACTGCACTCTATAACGACCTTTCATTGTTAACACAGGGACAAAGTAGTCTACAAGAATTATTTGAAAAATGCCAAACCTTATTTAGCACCATTATGACATACGTAACCTTGCACGATAGTCTGCTCACCACCGTAGAGGCAAAGCGTGAACTTTATAAAAAGCTTACGTTGCAGTCCTACTTGCGCGGCTTGAAGGAACCGCTAGGTTCGCGTATTCGGTGCATGCGTCCCGTATCTATAGAGAAGGCGTTAGAGTATGTACAGGAAGAAACGAACACTTTATATTTGCAACAGCGAAACAATAATTTCCTAGATAATAAAAGGCAACCAAATGCTCCAGCGGGCTCTCAATATAAACCCCCAGTTAATCAACCGTTCATTATGACACCAATTAATTTTAGTATGCCTGGCCCCTCACGCCATCCACCAATGGTTCAACAGTCATGGCGACCTAATGGTAATAATAATTTTCCTCAGCCTAACCGGGGGCCAACACGTACTCAGCAGATATTTAGAGCTTTACCACCAAATTATAATGATCGGAATAATGTATTTAGAATGATTCCACGTAACGTATCCGGAAATGCGCAAAGTGGATCTGGTCCCCAGAGGCCTACACCTATGAGTGGTGTAAGTCATTTTGTTAGCAAACCCATGCCTGTTAGAGGACACGACTGGACCAAGTCAGGTAACCCAGAATCAAGCAATTACTTTAAATCTCGCGAATTAAATATCATTGAATGTCCGTACTATGAATTCGGCCCATACTACGATGGCTCGGAGTACTATTACGTCGATCCGAAATATAATGATAACCTTGTGTATTTTAATGACGATAATTATAACGAGCAATTAATAGTTTCGGAAGTACCAAATGGGATTACTGAACCGTTGACGGAGTCAAAGCCATCGACAAGCAGTGAGGATTTTCGGACGGACTCGAAATCCGACAAACAAAAATAGAAATTAATATTCAGACACAAAGACAGCTCCCATACTTACAAATCGCAAACCCCCCTTTAAAATTGCTTATAGATATAGGTGCTAATCAAGCTTTTATTCGCCCCGAGGCCGTACAGAAATATTTTCCATTTACACCGCTAAACTATGAACCTTTTGAAGTCGTAAATGTCCACGCGACGAGCAGAAATAATAATTCGATAATATTACCGTGCTTTCCGGAATTCAATGAGTCTGATAATATAAAATTATACGTTTATAAGTTTCATAAGTACTTTGACAGGTTGATAGGATCCGATTCACTAAGTCAGTGGGAATCGGACATAGATTATAAAAATATGTGCTTAAACACCAGACAAGCCACCAATCCGATACAGGTATATGATTCCCGTAACGTTAATCTTTATGAGGATATTATACCAGATCGTTCTTCTAAATTGATTAAACTACCAATTAATATCCAAGATGGAGATGCCTATTATTCCGGAACCGGTCATTTGCAACTGCACCATAGGCGAATGTATTACGTCAGTTAGTAATAATCGCGGTATTTTAGAAATTTCAAACCCTACTCATAACAATTTACTATTTTCTGTCGATCGTCAGGTTAATGCCGAAATATTTAATGTTGAGTGCACGCGTACTAAACAGCTGTCACCACGTGCTAAAGCCGTTCTTTCAAAATTACGTACTAGTCATGTAAACCCAGAAGAACGTGCAAATCTCGAATCACTATGTGCACAATATGCAGACGTATTTTATATAGAAGGCGAACCGTTGTCATTTACCAACCAAATTAAACATTCGATAAAACCACTGAAGAAGTACCCGTGTACACAAAAAGCTACCGGTATCCATACGTACATAGAGAAGAAGTTAGGAACCAAATTGGAAAGATATTAGACCAAGGTATAATTAGGCCTTCCCAATCAGCCTGGAGCTCTCCTATTTGGGTGGTACCTAAAAAGGCAGATGCCTCTGGAATAACAAAATGGCGAATTGTCGTAGATTTTAGAAAGTTAAATGAAAAGACTATCGATGATAAGTATCCGATACCAAACATCGCAGACATATTAGATAAACTAGGTAACTGTCAGTATTTCACGACCCTCGATCTTGCAAGTGGATTTTACCAAGTCGAGATGAATACAGAGGATATACCGAAAACAGCATTCAATGTTGAGCACGGACATTTCGAATTTTTACGCATGCCTATAAAAGTATGCTCAAGCATATCATTTAAGGGATGGAACTGCAATAAGTGTCGTTCAGGCTTTGTTAATATTTTGTACTCACCACGGAGTACCATTAATGTTAGTAACTGACCGTGGCATAGAATTCACCAACCAGTTATTCTCAGAATTCACAAGAGTCCATAAGATAAACCATCATAAAATATTAGCACATACACCCAATGAGAATGGAATGGTGGAGCGTCTCCATTCTACTTTGTTAGAACATTTAAGAATACTAAAACTACAAAATCGTGGTGAATCAGTTATCAATTTAATGCCATATGCCTTATTGGCATATAATAGCAGTATCCACAGCTTTACCAAGTGTAGACCTTTAGAACTTATAAACGGACACTTTGACCCCCGTGATCCATTAGACATGGACGTAACAGAACATTTAATGCAACAGTAAATTCAAAACCATAAGATAAGAATGAATAAAAGTATATGAGTTAATAAGCGAAAATTCTTTAAACCGTCGAGCTGAAATTATTGATGATTTAAACAAGAGTCGTGAACCTGAAAAAAATTGTAATCCCGAGCAGCATATATTTATAAAGAATCCCATGGCTAGTCGTCAAAAAGTAGCACCCCGATATACACAAGATACGGTGTTGGCAGATCTCCCAATACATATCTATACAAAGAAAAAACGAGGTCCAATCGACAAGTCCCGTCTAAAAAGACTGCACAATTGTTACAGGATAGTACTGATGTACCTACTACAAGCAGTGGCTGCTCAAGAGATAACACTTGAGAGTCTCGAAGATGGGCCAGGACTTCTCCCTTTCAAGCTAGGCTCTGCAAAGATCATAACCCAGCATCATTCCTTTTTACAGTCTATTGATTTAGATGAAATTAGATCTAAGGTAGCATTAGTCAAAACTCAGATAGATTATATTCAGCCCCAGCTAAACAATAAAACTCGGTTTTTGTATGAACCACACATTGCACATCTTAAAACCAAATTAAATAAGATTTCAGATCAATTGCAACGTCTTATAGATGGGCTAGGCTCAATAATTAAAAGCATTTCAGGCAATTTGGATTATACCGACGCTTTACGTTATAATAATGCCATTAAAGTCCTTCAGGATAACGAACAGGAGATAACCTCGCAATTTAATCAGCACATAAGTTTAAGCAAGGACTGGATGTTACAGCATTCAAAAATTCTAAAAAGTATCGTTGATAATCAGAAAAATATATCTCAAATAGTTAACATAATGATCAATACCACTGCAATTACTAATATAGACCTACTAAATTATGCTCATCTTTCACAACTACTTTTAATCATGGGGGATAATGTCGAAAATTTATCTGAAGAATTAGTCAGGATAGAGAATCTTTTAGCCTTCATTCATGCAAAAAGTACGCATCATTCAATGCTTAGTTTAAATGAGTTAAGAAATATGTTAGATATAATACGTAGTTTATATAATAAGGAAGAAATATTAGATATAAGTATAAGGGAATATTTCGATATAATACAATTAGGTTCATATTATAGTAGTAATAGATTAGGTATAGTATTCAAAGTGCCGATTGCCCTGCGTAGCACCTATGACCTATACAAACTCTCCATAGTTCCCAACAAAAACCGTGAAATCCTAATACCGTCCTCTCCCTATATCGCAATACATAAGGACGAATTCATGTACATGGAGACAGAATGTCCGAAGGCAAACACTTGGTATCTCTGCGAGATGAGAGCCAGCTCCAAACCTCGGGATCAAGTGGACTGCGTTCAACAGCTGATAACAACACAGAAAATCGCCTCTACTTGCAACCTAACCCCTGTTATACTTACCAGAGCGGCACTGGAGCAACTAGATGACAAGCACTACACCGTCACGTTTCCGAAAGCCACTAAAGTCCAGACGTCCTGTGGAAGAAATGAATACACTAATCTACAAGGCAGCTTCTTAGCTATTTTACCTCACAACTGTTTCCTGCGAACTCCTGAATTCACCATCATCAATCTTAATGACCATGCAAGAGGACAAGTTATCAAGATAACCGACTTAGCTTCACAAGACTCCAATTTGATATCATCATCACAGCCAGTCCTAACTCTAAATTCAATAAATCTGGAGAATCTACATGCAATTAACGCTAAGATAACGCTACAGCCACCAATCAATTTAAAGAAGCCTCAAGATACAACCTTATATCATACTACAATACCGTTGTACGCCATCTTATTAAGTGCAACTGTAATAAGCAGTTATCTCATCATACGAAGGCTCATACTAAAACGGAGATCTAAAGAAATATCAGTAACTGAAACGAAGCAAACCTCATGCCGAGATGACAATACTGGAGCTGCAACGCCAGATCACTATTCAACATTATTTTCGACGAAAGTACTCAAATAATTGCTGAACTACGGCGGGAGGTGTTATACCACGGTACTAGAGGAAGATCGCTGACCATGCATTGACTCCGATTACACCTTGCAACACATTGCATCAGCCACGGGCACGAGGCGGGCCACGAGTTGCTGACTTCGTTCAACGTGACGACCTAAACCGGCGACTTCTCAGTCCAACGCTTGGCGCCTACTGCTACCAGCTCATTTTAGATTAACTCGAATTTTAGCAATGCCATAAACCGGCCAGGTCACGCGCTTGATGCGTGTCTAACAAAAGCGACGGAAATATATATTTGTTTCGTGCAGAGCGACGCGAGTACGCGATACGACAGTGTGTGCCGTGCAAAACTGCGATCTTTGTGGTGTGTGTCGTTGAAACACATACAGTGGTACCGTGAGTTCACAGCAATACGACTCTTAACGTGCCTATGCACTTTTGATCGCTTACTGTACCTACTTCGCTTTGGAATGGGCAACTAGCTTCAACTAGCTTCATATTTCTGACTGACCGACCCCTTGACAATTCAAAAGTGCTTGTAATTGGTTTATTTGCAATAAATGCTTTGAGTTTTTTTGAGTTTTGAATGATAAATTCAATAGTACAGTTTCTTAAAGCAAGAACTTATTAACTCAATTAAAAACTTTTGAATTTTAAAGATGATTACGTTGCTCACTAATTTATATACTATATCGGCCAGCATTCCTTCCACATAGTAGGCATTTTACGACAAACATTCGGAAAGCTACCTCTTAGTAATCAAGCCAGTCCAACTTGAGCAAGATTAATTAAACCAACAGAACATCAATCATTGGGCTGGATTCCCCATCGCAGTCTGCCACGTTTCACCAATTTCAGTGCGTAGGTTACTTAGATTGTTCCTACTTTGTGATGTACTGACTCGGAAGGTTTGGCGCCAATTTTAAACGCGCAATGTGACTGCTTGGGTTCAAACGTTACTATTTTCTACTGTTGATGCCCCCAAATTGTAGTTTTATTGACACTGCTATAATGACGAGACGGTTCTAAGCTTGGTAAACGGATTAGTGATCGTAGTTTATAGTGAATTGTCTAACAAAAAAAGTTGCTGCTCATCGCTTCTGGCTTAAACCCAAAGGAAGCAGCTGCAGTCAATCCTCTAGGATGCACCCACTGTTAAGACAATATGAAAAATGCGTTCCAACCGCCATTCCACGTTTATAGCACTTATTAGGATTTGTTTGCTTAGTTGTTTATTAATATTTTAGTTATTACAACTCAAGAACGAACACCGTTGGTACAGTGTTATGTAGGTATTAACATGAGTTCTATGATTCCAAAACACACAAAGGATAAATTACCAATTTAAATTGATGGAGTTCGGTAACATGATTTTTCTACACGATAACATCCAGCAGACTGCTATCACTAATCATTACTTTCTTTTTTATACTTCTTTTGCCCTCTATGATTACCGGTTGATTAAGATCATCCAATAAACATTTTAATCATCAAAGTTAATTCAGTTCAGTGCGCCAGAAAGCTCGTCCACCAAAACCGACATGAATCTGACGTCTATTAATTTGATTATACGACACTTTTATTAAATTAACAAGAATGAAACGAAAACGTGATTTATCAGGCATATAATAAAGCCATTGTTTGTCTTACGTCTTAATTAGATTTAGAGAATTCAATGAGCGGGAGTTTATTGTGTCTATCATAAGATTTTTTGTTTATTAGGGAAGATTTTGATAGAACCGTGATTTAGTTACTGTCAAGTCATTCAACCAGAATTAGATGTTAAACTTTAACTATTTGTTTTACCACTTTAGATTATCAATGAAATTATGAACTTTAGATGGCTAATCTCCGTTTCGAAAAAAGAAGAACGAATGGACTCTTAAAATTTTTTTTTTCAGTGCTGCTGCTTTGACCAACACTCACCGAAAAAAGTTGCATTCATGTTCTAATTTATTATTAGTTATCACCACCTCCTGCATTCGAAGGAATGTCGCACACTGGAAAAAAAAGGAACCAAGAATCCTATTCCCGACATCCACTTTACGATAAGATAACACAACGACCCCGCGTAGGCTTAAAAGTCTTAAGAGATTCTTACGCTCTACGCAGCCCATCCAGGACCAACCACCTAATCAGACAAGCATATTGTGGGAAGACAAGCATCCACCATACCCGACTTCGTCAAACCCCAGGAGCATGCCTCCCGGACGTGATCTGCAGAAGCATATACGGAAAGCTCTCAATTGATTGCTTATCTGCTGAAGTAGGCAGTTACAGACCCATCCAACACCCACTGCCAGTGTGGTGCTTCAGATCAGATCATGTCCCCCCTTATTTATTTAAATTTATTTCGTTTTTTGTGTGCGAAAAGTATAAGTAAATAAATAAATGTGGGTCACGAGGGGCCAATCATAAGTTACCCAATATAGAAAAAAAGTCCAACAAAATTGTTTCGCAATATAAATAAGGTTCCTGGAGCACCTAAGATGTTTGTTAGGGTGGATCGTTGTTATAAGTGTTTACCTGATACAGGATCGATCAGTACATCAATTTGATTTCTAACAAGAATTCCGTCACTGACTAGAAATCGTGTGGATCTACATAAAAAGCGGAGATTGCCCTAAATAAAGCGACGTGATAGGTAAGCAGACTAACAAAAGTTGTATTGTCTTGTGACAGGATTATTCACTTCTACCTAACCCTTTAAGGAATCTAAGCGTGATGTTATAATAATAGGTACTAGATAAAGGGTGAGTGGCTAAATAAAAACAGCGGTGTAGATGGATCCTCTTGCTTTCCGAGGTCGGTCCGTTGATGAGTGGACATCCTTTACATACCAAGACCTCTCAATGCCTCTAAAAAGCTCTTTAAGCAGTTGGTTCCGGCTGTCATTCATAGATTTTTGACAGTTGTTACTGGCAGTCAGAAGCCGAAAAGTCTGGCAACCAAGCGGTAACGTGTTACCCAGTACCTAGGTCAATAATTTTTAATTTATTTATTTTCACTGCAACACACAAACATCAGTATATAGCCCTGGCTCCTGTACTAACAATTCCTGTATTACAAGAGCCAACAAAATAGAAAGTCGCTCTATGTAAAAACAGGTATTTAGCTAGATCCGGTTGGCAAAAGAATAGGCAGATGAGGTCACGGATGAGGTAAATAAAGGCGGAAAAACAGGGACATACTGAGTATCCTTAATACGAAGCTAAAGCGCATAAAGGTGCTAAGTCACGGTTTTAATTCTATGTCATTATTATTATATCAACTTAAACTTAACTTATATGACTAGTCGTGACTTCATTGGAATGCAAGTTACCTGTTCTTAAAATTAAAAAAAGGTAAATAATAAGTGAAACCCTGACTACATTATATTATTATCTACATAAGTTCAATTTAATTTTTGTTTGTAACAAATGTTTGTCCGCGCATCACACGCGCATAAAACAAATTGCTTCTAAGTTCCTTGATATGGCATTGACGTCGTTCTGGTCATATTCACGGCTCCATCTTGACCAAAAGTGCTGACGCGTTTGTTCTATTTTGGCGTAGCGTTTTGGCTGGACGTGAATGTGATCTGTATATAGACCTTCAAGAGAGTTTATTTACAACTCTATTAATTAATGATGCATAAGTTTTGATTATCTACTCTATTAGCTAGTAAGTCTGCAGTTTTGTATGCTTTACCTCCGACCCATACTAGAGCTTTCAACTCTGTTAAATAATGGTGCTTTAGTTTCAATTCTTAACTGTTTTATCTAGTAATTCTTGAATGTTGTATTCTTCATCCAGACCAACAACTCGGTCAGACTGTCATGAACACGTGTCATGCAGATATGCTTGTTGTGCAAAGGGTTGTGAACTTCGAGGGGTTAACGTGACCATATATTTCTCAAATCCAGTCTAAGGACTGATAGTGACCATGTCTCCTTAAGAGCATAATACCGACGTAATGCCGCTGGAACTGGCCACCCCGTTGCTCGAAAAGAACAGTTGCAGCATGGAAAGCCGCTTTGTCACGTATATCAGTTTGAGAGAAATGCTAGGGACCATATCTCCAAAAGAGTATGATGCCGACGAAATGCTGCTGAAAAGCCGCTTGCGCCACTTTAAGGAAGTGTGAGTACTCCGAGTATAGATGTGAGCTTTCGTGTGAGTATCGTCTGATCACATACAACGGGTATTTGGTCAGACGTACACTAGCGTTTTAAGTTACTCACAAGTTTGTACATTGTGGAAGGGACATCGACGGACAACCTGACACCATGGATTCAGAACATGATTCTAGAGCCCCCTGCGTTGTAATTTTTCGTCGGCTTTTAACCCAATGAGGTTTAAAATAAAAAATAAAAACATTAAATTCTATTATTTCACTTAAAACAGCAATTTATTAAAAACTCGAAAAGGCTGCTGATCAGCTGTTTTGCTAAAGTTTGCGTAAGACAAATCTGACAGACGCGTCACATGAGGCATTTTAACCGTCTACAAAATGTAATGTTCCAAACTACCTGTATTTTAGTTATGTTTATTTGGTATACTTATTTTTGTAAACCTTCATAGATTTAAGTAAAGCTGACTAAAAAAAGATGTACAGTAGTTTATTTATTTAGTCATGCCATTTTTCAATCAATTTTGATAAACAACATTTAGTTTTGAATGCAATTCAACAACGTTTTATGGTGTCATATAAAATCTTAATCGCTAATTAGTACTTATCTGACTTTTTAAGGACATGGGGGTGTCTTCTTCTGGCCAATAAAATAAATGCTAATCTGAATAAAAATATCTATCAATAGGTAGGTATCTATAGGGTCCTTCTACATATGTTTAGCCAGATTAACCTGGTGTATAAGAAGTATTAAGGTTCCATTTGCATAACGTAGTGGATGAGATGCATCGCTGGTATTTTCGGTAAGAACTAGGTATACTTCATGCTGATTTTCGTCTTTATGCAACACCGTATACCTAAACACATATACGTTGCCGTCTAATTAATGATTTATTAAACTGCTAACATAAGTCTCCAGTGATTAGGGACCTCTATGTACTCTAATAACGGTGGTCGGACTAAACCAAGCTGAAAACTCCTCCTCCTCCTGTCCGTCCTTTCATATAAACTAGGGGTATATTAAATAAAAAGAATAAAACAAATCTCTTTTATTTACTTTATAATATTACTTATAAAATATCTAAGTCATAGAATGTACAAAAAATAATTATGTTATAAGAGATTAGTTAAATATAATTTATTTATCTAATTATAAGAAAGAAGCTGGTGCAGAGTAAAAGCACTGGTTTCTTGCGTCGTCCGTGTTCCCACGGGGCAATTAAAATTATGTTCTAATATGGCATTTCGACCCTCCAGCCCCTTATCTACTGCGATGTACGTGTGTGCGTAGATTGAATTCAGGCTCATAGAACAGATGGGTGGTTGCCAACAAATATCCCTTCTATTGGAGTCTGATCCCGGCAAACTTCTAATGCATACATTCCGTAGACTCTAAGTGCTCCCTACGTATAATATCACTTGCAAATTGTTATCCAGAAGTAAATGCCGTGGTCTATAGGTTGGTGTGCAGAATAGTCAATCAGAAGAGAATTCACAAATCGCAAAAAGAGCTTATCAAAATCTAAATATTTTATTTCACATAAACCTACATGGGCACATAAGAAACGTCAGATTCTAGGTGCACGGTTCCAATTGGTCGTTTCCTATGGAGAAGAGCCGGCAAGAAACTCCATGGTTACTCTTTTAAAAATATTTGTCTTTTACATTGTTTTTTAATTACAGTGTTAATAGGTATGGGAGGACAGTGTCGGCCTGTCAACAAGTATCATATGTTAAACAAATAGATAATGGTCTATAAATTTACAATCCACAAGGCCTACGACGATCTCACATTTACAAAATATAAAATATTCTAATAAAGTAAAATCAAAAACTAATTAAAAATTGTAGTTATATAATGTCAAATAATGAAAATATTATGTCAGAGTTATGTAAAAGTCAATATATAATAAAAAAAATAAAAATTAAACACCATTATTTGGCAGCAGTTATTAGAAATTTACATAGTGATGCCGTTTATGAGGTACCAGGAAGCCACATGTGCAGAGGGAATTATTCCCAAACTTTCTTATCTTCGACGTAGTCTTTAATCTTATAGTACGCTTTTTTGATAAGGACACGTTTGATGTGGGTTTTGAACTTTCCATCGCTAAGTTCTGTAACCGACTTTGGCAACTTGTTATAATAGCGGATACTGTTTGTCAAACTCTTATAAATCCCACATTAGCCATTGAACAAAAACAATGTAATGACAACTGACAAATATGATATTTGACATGACAGTAACACACTGACGTTCCATTTTCCGTTTCATGTTTTCAATATCTTTATAACACAACATAATTTATATATTTTTATGAACGGTAGTAGGTGCTTTTCATGATTCGTTTAATGCAAAGAAGCTAAGCTCTGCAGCACACGCCGTTAGAAAAATTCGTAAATTTAACTGATTTAGAGACAGCCCGTTTAGTTATTTTCATAGGGTGATGTCGTACGGTATTCTTTTGTGGGGAAATGCCACCGATATTCAGACAATTTTTGTTTTATTCATTTCAATTCATCATTTAATCAATTCGTTCAATTTATAAATTAAGTCCCAGACACTCCCTCAGAGATAAATTTAAAGAGATTAATATAATGACTGTGCCTTCTCAGTACATTTATGAAAATCTTTTGTATGCACATAAAAATATTAATTTATATTAAATATAGTGATACCCTTAATATAAATACTAAGAACAAACACAAATTTATTGTTCCAACTACCAGGCTCAAGAAAATAGGTGGCTCCTTTAAATGTCAATGTATACGTTTTCATAATAAACTTCCTAGCCAAATTCAAGAACTAAGCCTTAATAAATTGATTTCTTTTAAAAAGCGGAAATTATGCCAGAAAGCCTATTATAATATCAAAGACTATATTGAGGACAAGAAAGCTTGGGATTGAACTGCTCCAATAAATTTATACTGTTAATGTTTAATATTATTTTGAAAACTTTTTACTTTTATTATGTTTTTTTTCTAAATTTGTACCTTTACATAAACGAAGACATTTAGATATAAATTTACACTATAAAGTATAATATTATTTTAGTTTTTTTGAATGTGAGGACTATGTGGGTGATTGCATTATTCTTTATTTCTCTCAGTTAGTTTTAATGATGGTCTGGCTGTTTGAGTTCTTTATGCGGCCTACCCAAATGTCCTTCTTTTGTATTGTTCTACGAATCGTTTAGCTCCTTAGTTCTGAGTTGAGCTGCACGATGCTTGACAAATGCGTGCACTGACTGGACAGGCAAACTCATTCTGTGTGGTTATTTCCTCAAAAGACCATTTCAGACACCAATATACATGGTCTTCTACGTGATCTGACCAAGATTATGTCTGGACTTTAAAAAATACTGTTACCTCTGAGTTTGTTTCGGCCTTACTTCTCAGGGTAGTCAGATAGGAAACGCCGATCTCATCTAGTTTTTAAAATATAATTGACGTGTAAAAGTGTTTGTACAAACCTACTTACAGAAATAAAGTCATTTATCATGTATTTTTAGTTTATTTGTAAAAAATAAGTATAAAAGAAGGAAGGAAAACCGCCAAGCAAAAACGTACTTAGGTGTTAAAAGGTAAATCATTAGTGTAGATTGGAATTTATCAAAGTAATTCGCGAAAAACGCTCTGTTCGGAAACTGCACGTTAACTTATTTATAAATAAATTAATAACATTAATAACTTTTAATTCCCATCACCTAGTAACTCAATATATTATGTACATCAGAACGTTCGGCCAATCGAGGTAGGGAGCTGGCTGCTACTCCAGTTTTTTTGTGACGATTTGGTTACTCACAAAGATGCCAGCCAAATAATTTGTGACAGTACAGTTAGAAAGTTAGATGCATTTATGTATGGCCGATTGTCCTGATATCAGAACGTTCGGCAAACCTGAATCTCCATAAATGAGGACCTTAGAGAAACTGTTACTGAATAGTTAGTGACGATTTGGTGACAAACAAACACAAAAAAATATGTTTTCGCCAGCAAAATCAAAATCTAAGTTGGTGTCTGCGAAAGTTTTTTTTTCGTTTTCAACGTTTAGTTTTTCGAGAAGAAGAAAGGCTTAAGTTTATGATGATAGTCTATTGGCGGTATCAGATCAATTAATCTGCTGAGCCTTTTTTCAACAATGTTAGGGTAGGCTTCCAGTCTAACCGGGTGCAGCCGAATACCATTATTTTACATGAAGCGACTGCCTATCTGACCTCCACGACCCAGTTACTGGGTAACAGGAAACCCCTGGCTAAGACTGGTTGTCAGACCTTTGGGCTTCTGATTATGCGTAACGTCTGTCGAAGATCTACCAATAACAATCGGAATCCACTGCATAACGTACTTACCGAGGCACGGAGGGGTATCGGTATGTAATGGATGGTCACACATCTACGAACAGACCGCGACAAGCTTAGCTTAACCTTCGTTCGACCCGTGTGGCTGTTATCATAAAGCCACGAGCCCCTCGGTATCATGAAGCCACGAGCCCCTCGGTATCATATGTAATGTACAATATCAAGCTTTCCATATTGCTAGTAGGTATTCAACGAAACTTTAGAGACACGTAGATACAGGGGATACAGTTGATCCCTAACCTTGAGTCGCTTAATCCCGTTTCGAGACTAAACCAGCAAATCGTTCGGGATCCGAGCCTTTAAATACGGTAGGCTCGGTTGACTTAATTTAATTAAATACTTACTGAATCTTTAATTTAAGACTCCCGCAGACAGGAGCGACGCGATAACGCGACTCGACTCTAGTACAACAATTTTGCATCAAAACTTGATCGACAAATCAAAACAGTTTGAAAAACATACCTAATAGCAATAATTTTATAAACTCATCTTATAAAAGCCAGTCGAACACAAATATTGGTTGTCATTCACTCAACAACTGAATACATTAAAATCACAACATGAAGTTATGTCAAATAATGTCTCATTTTCATTAGTCAATAACTCGGTCAATGCGGGGATGAGCAGAAGGCGGGAAGTCATAGATCGATAACGCGGACGGTACACCGCCTGCGGGGAATCCCGTAGCTTGCGTAGCGACCAATGAAATTCATCTGTAGGTTAAAAAAGCGTTCAGTGACTCACACCGAATGAAAATAAGCCTTCAAAGCAACTGCCAAACGTGGTTCTCCGTATTCTGTAATGATGTTCTCCGAATCGGGGCATGCTTTACAGAAATCTCGAGCACCCCACATACGGGCCTTATCGACCAATGAAAATAAGCCTTAATATCCGTTGTGCTTGCTATGCTTGCCACAATCAATTTTGCTAGCCCTTCAACCGGTAAGATCCGCCTAGCACTTTTAGAATTGGCAGAGTTTGCATTGTCCAATAGTAGGTGTCCAGCACTATTGTAATATAAAAGTCATTTGTTCAAAAAAGACTGAGAATCCGCACCAGGAAGAACAAAAACTTTTTAGTTCTTTTAGTTTCTTCATCCTTCACATTAGTTTTTATCGCCTGCGTCGTTTTTGCTTTTACTGCTTCGTTGGTCTGGTCGCAAGAGCTACAGCTGACCATGAGGTCCTGGGTTCGATTCCCAGGTCAGACAAAATGTTATTGGGATTTTCTATCTAGAATTTCTCGGTAGCAGCCCGTGGTCTGGATTTGTGCCCGGTTGATGGCAATAGGCTCGCCCCCTATTACATGGGACTTAAACAAAACTGGCGAAATGTGGGTGTACTAAAGGAACACCTCTGCCTAACCCTTCTGGGATTACAGTACAGTATTATTATTTGCTAAAAGTCGATGCATTATAAATCAGTGAAACTATAACCTCATTCCATTTTGACGTGAGACTGTGCTTTTTCCGCAAACAAACTAGTTTTAAAATGTTATAAGTCATGTTTAGTATTAATTATGTCTGATGTTGTGCTTCTTAAATACAAAAATGGGATATAAATAATTCAATCAAAATCAAAAGTCATTTATTCAAATTAGGCTGAGAATCAGCACTTTTCGAACGTCAAAATTACATAAGACAGTCCCTCAAAACGCCCGCCCTTCACCACTTCCTAGTGCTTTAGCTAGAAAAAAGAAATAGCGCATCGAACTCCCCAGCAGCACAGCTGTCTGTTCGGTTATAAGAACTGGATTTTATACAATTGTAAGTAATTACCAAAACATTAAATTAAATTAATTGCCATACGTCAGCTAGCCACGCCAATACCAAAAAAAAATGTAAATAAACTTACATTAATAAAACATAAATACAAGCCTTATACATAATTAAAAGCCTCCAGGCCTAAAGGGCATGGTAGCTTACATATGCAATACTGGATTTATTATACAAACAAATAAAATAAATAAATGATAAATTGGGACCATAAAAGTAAAATAAAATAACATAACAATTACTGTAACAATAATAAAACCATAGATAGCAAGACGACCAGTCACCACAAGCAGCACCCGTTCACGAGCATAACGCAAAGGTCAGCCATTACCCCCCTCGCCATATTTGAGGGAAGGAGGAAACCCGACCCCCGACGCTACCGCAAACAGTGACATCTAAGGGAGCATGACGAACTTGCTGCCGGTTGCTCAGGCAAGAATAATATTATCAATTGTCGAGGTCGCTAGCTAACCACATATTGCAATACAGCTCATTAAAAAAACATTGTAATCAGTAGATCATGTCAATAATAAATGAAGATAACAAAATAATTGACTTATACCGTCAAATAAAATAAAAAACTAATATATGAACTCATATACCCTGTCAGTAGTTAAGCTGATTCTGGAGAAAGAACCAACTGTTCTTATCGTTTAATTAGTCGTTAATGGAATAATATGCCTTTGAACAAAGATTGGATTTAACTTGAGCCTCAAACGCATTAAAAGGCAAATCTAGTAAAGAAGAGGGCAGCTCGTTATAAAAGGTTATAGCAAGCCCAAAAAATGGAATACGAACCTTGTGAAACCGGTGAAAGGGAGCACGTAGTTTGTTCTTATTACTGGTGTTAACATTGTGAAAATCACTGTTTATAGTGTATATGTGTATATTTTGCCTAATATATAAGATGTTGGCGAAGATGAATTGAGATGCTACCGTGAGAATACCAATATCTTTAAAAATCTCTAAGAAAAACTCTGACTCCTAGCTGATAAATTGATCGGACAGCTCGTTTTTGAAGGACAAATATATTTTTAATATCAGCGGCTTTGCCCCCAGCAGAATACCGTAGGACATAACGCTGTGGAAATAAACTGAAAAAAATGCTCTTTAGCTATCCACACTTAACATAAACGACTAAAATATACAGAGACACAAAAATAATTAACATAAAGCAACTATACATTTATAACACATGCATCTTTAATAAAAAAAGTACTTAACAAAAGCTTTCACACAAATATCACACTTACCCAACATAGACAAGTTAGTCAACGAAGCACACAACGAGCAAGTTTCCTAGTTTTACCAAAAACCAGGACCAACTTTGGTAAAAAAATGCTTACATTTGAGAAGCACAGCTAAAGCTATACAATAAGATACACTCACGCATAAGAAACCTACACTCACTCATTCAATGCATTCAAAAGTCAGCTTAGCATGTATCTAATTGCAAACCGGACATTACTGGAAAAATGAGTGCGTCGAGTTTTGGGTAGTTTGTAATTAGTTTGTAACGGATGTTGTCGACCCTAATATTAGTATTTATTTAAGTATTCCTTATTGCTCTCAAGTAAGCGACATGTTTTGTTTTTATTGAGAATAAAGTTTCTTTAAACATAACTAAAATAGACTAACCGAGCTGTATCAACGTCAGTGTATTGTCTTACATTCCTGACGGCGTAGGCGGCTGAACTGAGCCTCCCCGCTAGGCTTGATATATGTGGGCCGCACTGAAGTTTGGCATCTAGTGTTATCAATCGCGGATCACATGACATTCTTATGATAAGTGAACTCATAACAACATGATGCTGTATCTCGTCATCTTTGTGGTGCTTGCCGCACTTACATCTCTTTTGCCACTCGCGTACCGTTACTGGTAAATTCTGTTCAAAAACTGAACCTAGATTTTAAGAAAATGATGTGCTCTCCTATAATTGGAAGCGCACACTTGTATTAATTTGTTCCTGTTCTATGTATACTTGCATGTAATTGTGTAGCCTCTGTTGGAGATCTACTAAATAAATACATTAATACAAATCAAAAGGCTCACATTGTCAAGTCCTTACTTAAGTCCACAGGTCAATATTCATAAGGGTGCTTTCCGCTCTTCCTTGCATACAGAAGTCAGAATCTTTAATATGTCGTAGAATCAGAAAGCACCCTTGCGTTGATTTGTGTGTGGACCTTAGTAAGGCCCTTGATACTGTATGCCTTCGAAGCTTTACGTATTTACAAAAACCAACAAAAAATAATTAAGTCAAGTAAGAACAAGAACTACATGCTAAGGCGAAAATGATGTAAGTTAATAAATAATTCAAACATCCCGTGGGGAAAATGGAATTACTTTTTCTGTAACTAATAATTTTTATCTTTCTTTACAGAAATAGCGTCGGAATGCTAGCCGCCACTATATTGGAAAAGATTTCTGATTTATCACAAAGTTATTGTATATGACGTGTTCATAGTAATAAACAATGGAAATATTTTAACTAGAGATTTTCAATTAGAAATTTGATTTAACAGATAAAGTCGTTTTTATAATCGTATTTAAAGGTTAATAATTGTTTTTATTGGAAAATTGAGGTACGAGAAGTACCTCAGTTATCCAATAAAAACAATTACTTTGGCTGTCGGTTGGTAAACTGTAAAACGGAAATGATAAAGTTATGATGGTTACTACATTGGAATACTACAATAAAACAATAAAATATAAAATCATGAGGCATTTGATTATTCTGATACTTCATCAGAATAATCAAATGCCTCATGATATAATATTGTATTTGTTTCTGCTAATAAAAAGTCGAGTTTGGAACATGAAAGTTAATTATAAATAAAGTAGGTATGCAATTTGACATTTCGTATTACACTACATTCTTGCAATAAGTGAACTCGTATCAACATGATCTACACCTCGTAATCTTTGTGGTGCTTGCCGCATTTGCATCTATCACTTTTGCTACAACCGGTGTCTTATCAGGTCAAAAATGCCCAAAATGCTATCGTCAAGTAGCGGGGAGATGCAGTGACGACCAATAAGTAAGTTACTCACTTGTATCATTATTAAGAAAACTAAATTAGTATTAGATAAACGATCTAAAAAAATTACAATTGTAATTGAAATTTTACTTTACTTAATCTATTTCATTTTCCGCAAAGTCACAAAAAATATTTTACCGTATGAAAATTCTCAGAAGGTATGAGCCCGATTGTTAGCTTCGCTCCCAATCACTTGGAAATTACGACATAACTGACAAAATGTTTGTGTACACTGTACTTTAACACCGCTACCTACCGCTTTGTTATTCGCGATGTTAGGCGTAACAAGAAAGAAAATTTGTTTGTCATACATACTTTGACTGATTATATAAACTGAACGTATTATGCCTGTTTATGTCATAATATTAAAAAAATAAAGGAAGTATATAATGCAGTTCCTCACCCGTCACATTACATTCTTGGGGTAAGTGAACTCATATCAACATGAAACTGTACCTGGTCATCTTTGTGCTGTTTGCTCCACATGCATCTTTCACTTTCGCCCGTGAGTTTTTGTTCGACGCATGTTCGGCTATGTCCGTGTTGGTGAGAAATGCATCAGCATTGAAGACTAATAAGTGAGTCAATAATAAATGTTATAAGTAGCTGATCCGATCAAATTTTTATTTGAAAATTTGAGGGTCATGTCTTGGGTCCGATGTTAATGTTTGTGAGAAGGAGCAGGATTCACCCTATCCGCAGCGGACGCACCGGATGCCATGGAGGTCACACAATGATCTCCGGCCGCCATAGGGTGTGGCCTGCAGATGATATGAGTTTGGCTCACTGGTCGTCTGACATGCGGTAAATATGTCCAGCCTAATAATATATGTCCAGCCTAATAATTTTTGCCTCAGCGTTGCTAATGACATGTTACTTTAATGATGAAACGGATTGTTGTTTTCTTATAGTAACGCTTCCTTTAGTGACTGGGGTTACCTTTGGTATACATACAAATAGAAAACGACTTTATGAATTGTATGATGAACGGACTTGTATAAACACTCCTGAATTTAATTTATATGTTTAGTATTATTCTAATTTTAACTTTAATAACGTGACTTGGCCATAATAATGGCCGAGTAATGTAATAAACAAGTTGAGTAATAAACAAAATAACCCAGGGCTAACATGACATGCGCGAGAACGCTCGATATCTCGATTTCTCGAAATTTTACCACATGACCGCCAAGCTAGAGTAAACTCGAAAAAGGCACTTTGACACTTCTGTATCTCGCGACGAGAAACCGATGTAGCAAGTTATTAAAAACAAATCATTTTTATCACTGCAACATCGGTCGATTTTACGCATGGATTATGTATGTTCTGTATTGATTTAACGTCCACCTCTTTTAATTTTTGTTTAGTTCCATAAAACCGACATTTTAACTGTTTTTCATTGGCATGGTAAAATTAAAATATGCAATTAGTGGCACTTATTATACTCACTAGATAATCCACCACAATTGATAAATCGGCCGAAGGTCACTATTCGACAAAGCGAAGGTTGATATTGTAACAATCATCATAAAACACATGATATTGCTTTTACTCACCAACTTTGTGGCGATTTTCGTAATTATGTTGCGTAGGCAGCGTACAGCCATAACTCCCTAGATTTCGATAATCACCATAATTGACAAACTAGACTGATTATTACTGCACTTGATGCTCATCTATGTAATAGTGCTTCCCTCCGCCAAACTTTCTCTCGCGGCCGCCAAAAGGAATTTCATTCCAATGTGTATATGTCAGATCGTCAGGATTTACTCCGTTAGATTCAGACATTATGTGGGCAGAAGATGGGTTTCGTGTAATGAAAACACATTGGGTGCGATACACTGCTTTTATTAAAATCACTAATAAACAATTAACACAATAACTGAGCTCAACGAATCGAGTACAGTTCCGCGACGTCTTAACTCGTAAACGATCAGACATTGAATATCTTCCTCGCTGTAGACTTAAAACATCACGACTCTGTAGAAGCGCGCTGTTGGTGTGGGTAGAACCCGTGATGTCGAAAGTGGCGCGCTTGCGATTCGTTTCTTCTCCGTACTATTGACCGGATGCGACACGACTATCCTGCGATGCACACGTCCTCGTGTGTTGTTAATCTGGAAAATACAACATTCCGGCACACAGTATCTGCTTGTCCAATCCTGACTCATATGAAGACTGATGAGGCAATTAAAAGAGATTTGACTTTTTAAAATTTGGTTTATTTCACAAGCAATTTGCAAATAGCATTCAAACTAGAAACTAACTACTAGGCTATCTATTTTAAAATTGGAACTATCTAGTTCTCAGATTACCGAGACCAAGCACAACGATTTCACACAAAAGTAATCAAAGAAAAGAAAACTTCAGGTATCTCATTCATGGTCAACAACACACACTATTCCCCACGGGAATACCGAGTCAACCCTTGACTCTATGGTCTTTGCTTCTAGGCAAAACCCGCCTATACCACCCAGAGCTACCGCCTACCGCGTACCCACGGACTACTCATTGAGCAGATACCAATTTCCAACGGGCTACGGCTACGATACTCTGGTATGGTCTCCGACCCACTGAGCCGAGAACCTTTTTACACAAACTAAAGTGATGCCAATTCATCATCTATTTCGACAAGTACTACAATCTCAACTGGTACTTGGCCCTCGGGCATCTTCCAAACACGGTGATGAGCGTATTTGAAAGTACGCTAATTAGAGATTTTAAAACATACCGATCGCCATCTAACACTTCAACAATTTGAAATGGCCCTCTGTACTTCACGTCAAGCTTAGTTTGATTACGCTCCTCGTTCTGAATAAGCACGAATTCACCGACAGAGAACCTACTCACGTTTGCCTTTGTACTATCAAAAAGACTTTTATCATAACACGCAGACTTCTCAATGCCTTCAGATGCTAATCTCCTAGTATCATCAAGGTCTATAATGTCGTCATTGTCGTTAGCCATTAAATGAAGTGGACGTGCTACTTTACCTATCAAAAGTTCTAATGGACTAGCTTTTGTAACGCGATTAACCGTACAATTAAGAGCTAGCTGTACAACTCCTAGCGAGTCTTGCCACGACCGATCTGTATCAGTCTCTATCGCAGTTAACATTGACTTAAGCACACTCATTATCCTTTCCACTTGACCATTCGCACGAGATGAACCAGTCGCAATTAGGTGTAGAAAGATATTTTTACCTTGGCAGAAGTCACGAAACTCCTTGCTTGAAAAGCACCGTCCCTGATCGGCGATTATTCGTACAGGAGAGCCAAAGAGTGCAGCGCTGTCTGTCACTGCCTTGATGCTGCTTTTTGTGTCAATGTTTTTACTGTGAAACAGCAATACGTACTTGGTGAATGCGTCGATCATCACGAACACGTACTCCTTGTTATCACTCTTGCCAATCAGCTTTTCTGTAGCATCTATGTGTATGGTATGCCATGGAATCGCTGTCTTGGGTATAGGGTGAAGTTCCACCTGTACTTTACCTGAGTGCGACTTCGATATCTTGCAGGTGACACAGCTATCTACAAACCTTTTTACGTAGTGACTCATACCTTCGAACCAGTAATGATTGTACAGCTTCTCCAGTGTCTTTTCCCATCCTAGATGAATAATGGATTCGTGGATATTATTGATGACAGACCATCGCATAGCACGAGGAACGATAGGTAAACATTTCGTTCGACCGTTACGTTGAACTTTCCGGTAAAGTATAGCTGATCTTACCTCATACGTCTTAGCTACGTCGTCGTTGAGCAGTCCTTGCTCTAGATCAGAGAGGGTTTTCTTGATCTTTTCATCTCGCTGCTGCTCTGCCAGAAGCCAGTTGTCAGACAATTCGGTAAAGTTTACTCGCTTCTGTTCAACTCTACAAGGTTGTTGTTTTGGTGGTAGAGGCAATAAGTTACGAGAGAAGAAATCAGCGTGCGCCATTTGCTTACCGACGCGGTATTTTACGTCGAAATCGAACGACTGTAAAAATGCCCACCACCTGTGTACCCTCGGTGTCAGGTCGATTTTGTTTCGTGATGACTTCAAAGAATTACAGTCCGTTACTACTGTAAACTTTCGGCCATGCAGGTATTGTCTAAAATGTTTCACCGCGTTGACGACTGCTAGCGTCTCCAGCTCGTACGAGTGGTATCGAGACTCTACTGGTGTCGTGCGCTTGCTAAAATAGGCAATAGGATGTTGGTTACCTTCTACAACTTGGATCAAAATCGCGCCATAACCCTCTGAACTGGCATCGGTATGAAGCTCCACTGGATGCTGCGGGTCAAAGATCATGAGCACTGGATCACTAACTAGTATTTGGATTACCTTCTGTCTAACTTCTTCACGCCAGGGTGTCCACTCGAACGGAGTCCTTCCAGATGTCAATCTATAGATCGGACCCATGAGGCGGGAAAAGTTCGGTACGAACTGACGAAAGTAAGAAGCCAAACCTACGAATTGTCTGACCTGCGTTAGTGTCTGTGGTGGAGGTAAACATGACAAAGCCTCTATCTTTCGCTTGTTTAGTTTAACCTTACCTTTTTTTTTTTTTTTTTTGTTCCCGGGGTGGAAAATCCTCATGGATGTCCTCCGCCCTGGGGCGGGCGGAGGGGTCTGTCAGACTCTTACTGACTAAAAACCACCCCGGTGTTCCTTCTCACACCTACGCCGGGGTCGCGGGAACACATTATTCTTCCACAACCCCGGCTGGTGCCGGCCCGCTAGCGCGGGCCCCGTCTCGGGCGGGGGGAGTGAGGTGTACTCCCCCCGCAACGTCTGTGGTCGGCGCGCGAGGAACACTACGCGCGCCGCCTTCTCGGGTCCTGATGTTGGGGGGCGACGGATGTCCCCGAATCCGTCGCCCCTGGACCCATTTAGGGGGGCTGGAAGAGGGCGTTGTCCGCCCTCCGCCTGCGCCCGGTGCGCCTGCTGCGGATCGGGAGAGTGGACGAGATCTCTCTCTCCCTTTCCGCAACCTCCTTCTGCGAGATCACTGTTTCGCAGAAGGAAACCACCGCGTCCCAGGACTCGGCGCTGCCGACCATCGAACTCACTACGGTCCGCAGCGACAAGTCACTGCCTACTTCTGAGATGAGGGCACGGCGCGGCTCCTCCCAAGCGGCACACTCTGCCAGCGTATGCCACGCCGTGTCCTCCCGGCAGTCGACGCAGTGGTGACACCGAGCGTCCGGCTCCCTGTTTATACGACACAGGTACTTCCCGAAGCAGCCATGCCCCGAGAGCACCTGCGTCGCCCGAAACGACAGGGAGCCGTGCCTCCTCCCGAGCCAGAGGTCGAGCACTGGCCGGACCGCCTCGATGGTGACGAGGCCGGCGGTAGGGCGTGAAAGTCTGTACCGCCATTCCGCCACCAGGACCTCGCGAAGCTGCGACCGACGCTGCTCCATATGGCGCTGCATCGGCCGCTCGCCCCGCGCCCTCGCTTCCTCGCGCCACCGATAAAGTGACGCGAGCACCTTCGCGTCTAGGTCCCATGGCGGGGATCCGGCCAGTGCACAAGCCGCCTCGTAGGAGATCGTGCGATACCCCCTTATGACTCTGACGGCCATTGCTCTCTGCGGCTTTCGCAGCACAGAGATGCTGGCGGCCGTCAGGTCAGCCGCCCAGATCGGGGCCCCGTAAAGGGCCATCGATCGCATGATCCCCACGTAGAGCCGCCTACAAGCGGCGCTCGGGCCCCCCAAATTGGGAAGCAGCGTTGCCAGCGCCCCGGCCGCGCCCTTCAACTTGGGCGCCAGCCGCCGGAAGTGGGGTCCGAAGTCCCACCGGCTGTCGAGCACCAATCCCAGATATTTCATGGTGGGCTCGACAGCGATCCGGACCCCCCCGACCACAATGTGTGATCCGGCCGGCGGCGCCCGCCGGGGGCCATGAAACACCATGGCCTCCGACTTGTTGAGGGCCACCTCCAGGCCGAGGCGCCGTATGCGGCTCACCGTGAGTGAGACCGCCGCCGTCGCGAGCAACGCTGCCTCCCTTTTTTTTTTTTTTTTTTTTGTTCCCGGGGTGGAAAATCCTCATGGATGTCCTCCACCCTGGGGCGGGCGGAGGGGTCTGTCAGACTCTTACTGACTAAAAACCACCCCGGTGTTCCATCTCACACCTACGCCGGGGTCGCGGGAACACATTATTCTTCCACAACCCCGGCTAGTGCCGGCCCGCTTGCGCGGGCCCCGTCTCGGGCGGGAGGAGTAAGGTGTACTCCCCCCGCAACGTCTGTGAGCGGCGCACGCGGAACACTACGCGCGCCGCCTTCTCGGGTCCTGATGTTGGGGGCGACGGATGTCCCCGAATCCGTCGCCCCTGGACCCATTTAGGGGGGCCGGAAGAGGGCGTTGTCCGCCCTCCTCCGACGCCCGGTGCGTCTGCTGCGGGCCGGGTCGAGAGTCGAGATCTCTCTCTCCCTTTCCGCAGCCTCCTTCTGCGACATGACCGTTTCGCAAAAGGAGACCACTGCGTCCCAGGACTCGGCGCCGCCGACCATCGCGTTCACGACGGCCGGCAGCGACAGGTCGTTGCCTACTTCGGTGATGAGGGCACGGCGCGGCTCCTCCCAAGCGGCACACTCTGCCAGCGTGTGCCACGCCGTGTCCTCCCGGCAGTCGACGCAGTGGTGACACCGGGCGTCCGGCTCCCTGTTTATGCGACACAGGTACTTCCCGAAGCAACCATGCCCCGAGAGCACCTGCGTCGCCCGAAACGTCAGGGAGCCGTGCCTTCTCCCGAGCCAGCGGTCGAGCACTGGCCGGATCGCCTCGATGGTGCTGAGGCCGGCGGTAGGGCGTGACAGCCTCACCCGCCATTCCGCCACCAGGACCTCGCGGAGCTGCAACCGATGCTGCTCGATTTGTTGCTGCATCGGTCGCTCGCCCCGCTCCCGCGCTGCCTCGCGCCACCGGTACAGTGACGCGAGCACCTTCGCCTCCAGGTCCCAGGGCGGTGATCCGGCCAGTGCACAACCCGCCTCGAAGGAGATCGTGCGATACCCCCGAATGACTCTGACGGCCATCGCCCGCTGCGGCTTGCGCAGGACAGCTATGCTGCCGGCCGTCAGGTCAGACGCCCAGATCGGCGCTCCGTAGAGCGCCATGGATCGCACGATCCCCATATAAAGCCGCCTACAGGCGGCGCTCGGGCCCCCCAGATTGGGAAGCAGCGTTGCCAGCGCCCCGGCCGCGCCCAACAACTTGGGCGCCAGCCGCCGGAAGTGGGGTCCGAAGTCCCACCGGCTGTCGAGCACCAATCCCAGATATTTCATGGTGGGCTCGACAGCGATCCGGACCCCCCCGACCACAATGTGTGATCCGGCCGGCGGCGCCCGCCGGGGGCCATGAAACACCATGGCCTCCGACTTGCTGAGGGCCACCTCCAGGCCGAGGCGCCGTATGCGGCTCACCGTCAGTGAGACCGCCGCCGTCGCGAGCAACGCTGCCTCCCTGTGCGAACTCCCCCGGGCCGTGACCAGCGTGTCGTCCGCGTAACACGTCAGGTCCGCGCCCGGCGGGAGCTCGCCCCTCAGCACCCAGTCGTACCCGATGTTCCACAGGAGCGGTCCCACGACCGATCCCTGTGGAACACCGCACGACACTTGGCGCTGGTTTCCGCCATCACGTCCCATGTAGGTGACACACCTCCCCGCCAGATAAGCCCCAACGATGCGGCGGAGGTAGAGAGGCACCCGATGATAACGTAGTGCCTCCCGTATGCAGCTCCAGGGCAGGGTGTTGAAGGCGTTGGAGATGTCAAAGGACACCGCCACCACCACCCCGCCCCGGGACACTGTTTCCTCCGCCAGGACTCTCACCCTCGACACAGCGTGGATGGTAGAGCGCCCATGCCGAAAGCCGAACTGGCTCTCGTCCAGGTCCGGCCCCTCTCTGCACAAGTGGCCGACGAGGCGGGCTGCGAGTATGCGCTCGAACAGCTTGCCCACCTCGTCGAGCAGCACTATGGGCCGGTACGCAGACAGCGAGTCGGCAGGGCGCCCCGCCTTCCTGAGCAGGACCAGACGTCCAATCTTCCACAGACTGGGAAACTGGCCCCGCTCAAGGCACGCTGTGTAGAGTCCTCTCAGTTGGGGCTCCAACTCCTTCAGAGAGAGGGCCAAAGCCAGGCCGTGAATTCCGTCGGGCCCCGGAGCCACGTTCTTGGCCCGGAGCCGCATCACGGCCGCCCTCATCTCTGCCTGTGTCACCTCTGGGACGCTGATGGCGTTCTCCTCCTCCTCCTCTGCAGACTCTGCGGCTGCGGGCAAAGCCATCGGCGGCGGAATATGCTCCGCTCTCACCGGGAAGAGGGCTGCTACCACTTCCTCCAGCAGCTCGGGTTGGAGACTCTCCGTAAGTGGGGGCGCCGCGGCTCGAAGTTGCCCTCGAACCGCTTTATACGGGCGCCCCCACGGATCCCCGTCCAGAGTCTCCAACATCCTCTCCCGGGATCGCGTCCTCGCCTCGTCGATGGCCAGCCACAGAGTCTGCTTTGCCGCGCGGTACACCTCGTACAGCGCGGCCTCCTCCTCGGGTACCCGACGACGTCTCCTCCGGTAGCGGGTGTACCGGCGTCTCACCGCCACGCATGCGACGCGCAGCTGCGCGATCTCGGCGGACCACCAGTACACCTGGCGCCTTGCACCCTGTGCGTGGGCGCGGGGCATGGACGCGTCGCATATCTGCGTCATTGCCCCGCGGAACCACAGCGCCTCCAGCTCGACGTCATCGGGTCCGGTCGTTGCCGACCCCCGGAACCAGGCCTGAGCAATGGCTGCCTCCTCGAGAAGCTCCCTGTCGATGCGCTTACGCGCCCAGCGCGGGCCATCCGAATGCGGGACTGATGTCCTGCGGCCGTCAGCGGTCTGGGCGGAGACGTCGAATCGGATATATCGGTGATCCGACAACGTCTCCACCTCCGCGGCGACACGCCAGTCGCGGACACGGCTCGCGACAGCAGGGCTTGCGAACGACACGTCCACTATGGACCCGCCCCGCTGCCGCACGCACGTGTAGACATAGCCCCGGTTCAGGACGACCAGGCCAGTCGTGATCGCCCACTCCTCCAATGCCTCACCCTTAGCATCGGTCACCGGGGATCCCCACGCCGCAGACTTGGCGTTGAGATCCCCGAGCAACAGCACCGGGCGAGGATGGAGCTGGCCCACGACGGCACCCAACTCGACAAGGAACCTCTCGAAGTCGGCGAGACTCTTGTTGGGCGAAAAATACGCCCCAACGACGCCAACGCCATCTGCGAGGGCGGCTACCCAGCCGTGCCCCCGAGACGGGCTGACGAGAGCCCCGCCAATGATGGCCACCAAACCATCCAGATCTCCCACCCAGTTATCCCTGGGCGGGACCCAGTACGGCTCGGCGACCACGGCCACGTGAATCGACCACTCTGCCATACTCTGGAGCAAGAGATCCTGAGCTCTGGCAGAGTGGTTGATATTGCCCTGGAGGAGACGTAACAGCGCCATTTATGCGCAGTCCATCCCCCCCTCTGCAGCATTCTCAGGCCGGGAGTCGGCCGAAGAGGAGCCCTTCTGGCCCCTTCCCCTCCTTTTGTTGGCGGGCACGCCACAGGCTTTCGCCCCCCATCTGTGCCCGGCGGGCCTCCCTGCAGCCGTGCAGAGGCTGCAGTTTGGCGCCGCGGAGCACTGGGCCGCCTTGTGGCCGGGCTGGCCGCAGCGATAACATTCATCGCTGCGGTCCGTTTCGGCGGTGCACCGGCACCTGACATGCCCGACGTCCAGGCACCGGTAGCAACGCATGGCCCTGGGCTGCAGCAGTTTGACTCTCGCTGCAACCCATCCCACCAACAGACGCCCAGCGTCGGCCACCTTGTTCGCCGCCAACACCGGGCACCTCAGCCAAATCGAGCCGAGCCCGGAGGCGTCGGCGCGGATTTCACCCGCCCGCACGTCGTCGGGCGGGCATCCACCGACACGGGCGATGGCCTCCACGACCTCAGCCGGGGTCGTCGAGTCATCCAGGCCGTTGACTCGCAGCTCCGCGGTCTTCATCGGCCTGGAAATCCGAACGTCCTCCGGGCTGAGGACCTCCCTCAACTTGGCGGCCAGAACGTCCGCCCTTTCGCGGCTGGAGGCACCGGACACCTCGAGCAGCCGCGCCCCCGTAACCGCCGGCCTCAATCTGAGGCCGGACGGTGTCCCAAGGTCGGGGAACGCGACCTTGCTCTTAGCCTCTCGGAGGACCGCCGCGTAGGTGACGCCCCTCTCAGCGGCTCCGGACTGCAGTGTGATCACCACAGCCGCGGAGCGTGGGGCCCTACGCCGTCCTCGCGACTTCTTTTTAGGCGTCTTTGCCGGTGCCGGTGTTCCGTCGGCGTTCTTCCCGCTCTTCTTCTTCTTCTTTTTCTTCCCCACCGTCGTCCACCCCTCGGCATCCTGGGTGGGAAGTGAGGCGGGAGGTGGTGCGGTCGCCGGGGGTGCGGTAGGCAGGGTCGCCAGAGGCGCGGTCGCCGGAGGTGGTGCGGGCGAAGACCCTGTGGGCTTCCTGGGCCCCTGCGTGGGCTTTCCGCCCCCCAACGCGGAATTCGTCCCGGCGGCGGCCTCCTCTGCTCTCCTCCTATCCGCCGCAAGCGGGGGTCGGAGGGTTGCGGCTGGTAGGAGTCGCGACTCCAGCGCCTCCAACCGGGCATTAACCATACCGCCGCACTGCATCATGCAGATGCGGGCGATCTTTTCGATCTCCGCATCCGCACGAGCAGGCGACGGCTGGACCGCCGGCGAAATCGAGACGGGAGTGACGCTGGGTGTGGCGGGAGCCGTCCTCTGGGCAGCAAACTGCCGCTCGAGCTAATCGAGCTTGGATCGGAGACGGCGATTCTCCTCCCAGAGCCTCGCCGTCTCCTCCGTGCTGGTGCGGTTCACGAGGAGCTCGACCGCCTCCTTGATGTCGTCGACCGCCTCCTTTAGGGCACGAATGTACGTGCCCCTCAGGTTGCCTGACTTGGTGGCAACCGTCATGACGACATCGACGCTGTCCAGAACCTGGCTACTGAGCGCCACCCCGGTAACTGTCCCTCCGGCTGCCATTCGGGCAGCGCGTCGCTCCTTGTTCCGACTGGCCATTTCTGCCACCACGTCGGCTGCGGCAGCCTTCCGCTGCGCCCTCTTGGCAGCGTTTGCCTCCGCCCTGTTGGAGCATAGGCCTAAGCCTATGCTCGCGAGGTCCTCCCTCCCCAGCTCGGCGTCGCTCCCCGCGCTCTCCGACGGAGCTGGCGAAGGAGCCGATGACGGAGCCGGTGATGAAGCCTGCGATGGGACCGGCGTAGCAGGGCGCGTGAAGCGGCCCAACGGGTCACGCCCCGACTTTGCAGCCGCACGACCCCGGCCACCCATCACCTTGGGTGCTTTTGGCGCCGGCAACATCTCTTCGTCCGTCTTCCTCTTAAGCAGCGCCTTGCCGCGCCTGCTCAGGTCCGGATCCGACCTGCTGTGGTCCCCGGAGGGA
The DNA here is from genome assembly GCA_963555695.1 of Dasypolia templi. Lineage (NCBI taxonomy): Eukaryota > Metazoa > Arthropoda > Insecta > Lepidoptera > Noctuidae > Dasypolia > Dasypolia templi. Next base: position 25,120,225 of record OY743138.1, read on the forward strand.
CCGGAGCCTCCTCGGCTCTGGTTGCCATCGTAGGTGGCAAATGGATCTATAACCACGCGCGGGAGCTTCAAAAGAAGCTCCGTTTCTCGCTGGTTACCGGCGACCGTCACTCGAGGGCCCACCAAACCATCGCTTAGCGGGTCCCCGAATGACTGCGACCGGGTTCTTCCTCTTTCTCCTCCCTCCAGACAGTTGTTGCCCCCCCAGAATACGAGGGGCATGACGCATCCGAAACCGGATGCGTGGCGGATTCTCCGACTGCTAAGCAGTCGGTACCGCCCTGGGGTAAAATTTTCGCAACTGACTTTTCCATTTTGTTTATTTTCCTTTGAAGGGTGCGGTCCCTTTGATCCCCCTGGATCCCCCCCCAGCACTAACGACCGGATACCCTCCGGCCATACACCCCCTCGGCACGCTCGACCTTGGAGTTGGGGTTATTTTTTTAAGAGGTTTTCTTCCTCTCCTCCCACAAGACCACGCCCACACAACTCACCCTCTGTAAGCAGAGGGGGGGTGGGCGTACGACCTACACCAACGACCCTTCCCTAGCCCGGTTCCCTTCCACGACCATCACAGATGATCGGGGAATGGAACCGTGCCCTTCCCCGTTTGTTGAGATTTGCCGCCAGCACCAATTGTCCACCAGAACCGGTGGGCGATTGGAGCTGACGTTGCCCAGGATGCGCCCCGAGGAGGCTCTTCAACTGCACCCCCCGGGTTGAGGACCTCCCTCAACTTGGTGGCCAGGATGTCCGCCTTTTCCCCGCTAGAGGCACCCGACACCTCAAGCAGCCGCGCCCCCGTAATCGCCGGCCTCATTCTGAAGCCGGACGGTGTGCCAAGGTCGGGGAACGCGACATTGGCTTTCGCCTGCGTCAGGACCGCCTTATAAGTAACGCACCTTTTGACGGCTCCGGGCTGCAGCGTTATCACTACAGCCGCGGAGCGGGGGGCTCTGACCTTAGATGGTCCTTGTGCCTTCTTCGTTGCCGGTGCTCCAGCGGGTGCCGGTGGCGCCGTCTTCTTCCCGGGACGGCGGCCCTTCTTAACGACCGTCGCCCATGTCTCCGTGGGAGGTGCGAGCGAGGCCGCTGGTGGCGCAGTCGCCTGGGAAGTGAGCACGGACGTACCCTTCGCGGGTTTTTTGGTCCCCTTCCCGGACCCGCTCGACTCAGCCGCCGCGGTTATTGGCCCCAGCTTTTGGGCCCCTCCTTCCGCTTGTCCGCAGCGAGCGGTGGGCGGAGATTCACCGCTGGGAGGAGCCTCTCCTCGATGGCCTCCATCCGGGCACCCACCATCTGCCCACACTGCATCATGCAGATGCGCGCGATCTTCTCGATCTCCGCATCTGCAAGAGCAGGTGTCGACGCCGGGACCGGTGATGGAGCCGACGACAGAGCCGCGACCGAAGAGGAGCTGTTGGCAGCGGGTAATACACTCTTGGCGGCGAACTGCCGCTTGAGGTCCTCCAACTCGGATCGGAGACGGCTATTCTCCTCCCATAGCTTCGCCGTCTCCTCCGTAGTAGTGCGATTAAGGAGGACCTCAACCGCCTCCTTAATTCCCTCAGCCGCCTCCTTCAAAGCACGCGTGAATGTGCCCTTCAGGTTGCCAGATTTGGTGGCAACCTTCAGGACGACATCCACGCCGTCCAAAACCTGGCGACTGAGTGCCACCCCCGTTATGTTCCCCCCCGCTGCCATTCGAGCAGAGCGCCGCTCACGGGCCTGTCGGGCCAACTCGCTGACCTCGTCAGCCGCGACAGCCTTGTGCTGCGCCCGCTTTGCAGCACTCGCCTCCGCCCGGTTGGTTCCCAACAGGGACGTAGTGGAGCCTCCGCTTACCTCCACCACGGGCTCGGGGTCCATCTCCTCGCTCTCAACGCGCTCACCAGGGACCGGCGTGTCGGGGCGCTTGAGGAAGCGTCCCTTAGAGTCGCGCGACACCGATGAAACTGAGGCGTTCTTGGCTCGACCTCGCCCTCTTGTGCCCGTTGGCCCCATAGGGACCGACAGGTTCTCCTCGCTAGAGGAGAAACCTGACATCCAAAATTTGGCAGGACCACCATCCACCTCTTCTTCGCCCACTTGGCTCTTGCGCTTTGAGCTTACGCTCGCCACGCTCACCACAGTCATCTCGGATGCAGTGTCAGAATCTGACACCGCCCGTCCCATCTGCTCAACCAAAACGATCGGCATACTTTGGTCCCCTGAGGGACTGGAGCCTCCTCGGCTCGTGTTGCCATCGGCAAGTGGTAGACAATTGTTGCCCCCCCCAGAATACGTGGGGCATGACGCTACCGAAGGTAGCGTGGCGGATTCTCCAACTGCTGCGCAGCTGGTACCGCCCTGGGGTAATATTTTACCAATTGACTTTTCCATGATTTTTTTTGTTTAGCTTTTTAAGGGTGCGGTCCCTGAAGCGCTAGCGACTGGTCCCCCACCAGCCACTCATCCTTTCGCCACGCTTCAAAGCTTAGGATTAGGTGGTTTTTTATCTATGAGGTGTCCTTCCTCTCCGACGGCGGCATTAGACATTTCTCCGTTCGCTGTCTGGCCAAACCGGCTCAGCGAACCCGCCGAGAGTTCTCTCCTCAAGATTGCTCTTGAGGGAGAAACGCCAGCCACGTTGGTACGCCTGCACCATTGTGGCAGGGTCGCGTCCCGTGTCAATCGACGACCGTCGATCGATCAGGAGCGACCCACCTCCTTTGTTTCTCCACTGTGCCCTCTGCTAATCAGAGGGACACGTGGAAGAACATCACTGAGCACACTGCTCCCCCCCCCGCAGAAATTAGCCACAGACAATACACTCTCCGAAAAAACCCCCCAAACCCTTTTTCCGAAAGAGAATATTGTCCATGCCCAGGGTGCACCGGCCCGAGAACTGCTCTACCCCTCGAACGTATCCGTAAGGGATTAGCAGCTGTCAGGTTCACGAGGAGGTTTTCTGCACGCACCCCAGTTTAACCTTACCTTTTTTTTTTTTTTTTTGTTCCCGGGGTGGAAAATCCTCATGGATGTCCTCCGCCCTGGGGCGGGCGGAGGGGTCTGTCAGACTCTTACTGACTAAAAACCACCCCGGTGTTCCATCTCACACCTACGCCGAGGTCGCGGGAACACATTATTCTTCCACAACCCCGGCTGGTGCCGGCCCGCTTGCGCGGGCCCCGTCTCGGGCGGGGGGAGCGAAGTGTACTCCCCCCGCAACGTCTGTGGTCGGCGCGCGAGGAACACTACGCGCGCCGCCGTCTCGGGTCCTGATGTTGGGGGGCGACGGATGTCCCCGAATCCGTCGCCCCTGGACCCATTTAGGGGGGCCGGAAGAGGGCGTTGTCCGCCCTCCTCCGACGCCCGGTGCGTCTGCTGCGGGCCGGGTCGAGAGTCGAGATCTCTCTCTCCCTTTCCGCAGCCTCCTTCCGCGAGATGACCGTCTCGCAGAAGGAAACCACCGCGTCCCAGGACTCGGCGCTGCCGACCATCGAACTCACTACGGTCGGCAGCGACAGGTCACTGCCTACTTCTGAGATGAGGGCACGGCGCGGCTCCTCCCAAGCGGCACACTCTGCCAGCGTGTGCCACGCCGTGTCCTCCCGGCAGTCGACGCAGTGGTGACACCGGGCGTCCGGCTCCCTGTTTATGCGACACAGGTACTTCCCGAAGCAACCATGCCCCGAGAGCACCTGCGTCGCCCGAAACGACAGGGAGCCATGCCTTCTCCCGAGCCAGCGGTCGAGCACTGGCCGGATCGCCTCGATGGTGCTGAGGCCGGCGGTAGGGCGTGACAGCCTCACCCGCCATTCCGCCACCAGGACCTCGCGGAGCTGCAACCGACGCTGCTCGATATGGCGCTGCATCGGTCGCTCGCCCCGCTCCCGCGCTGCCTCGCGCCACCGGTACAGTGGCGCGAGCACCCTCGCCTCCAGGTCCCAGGGCGGTGATCCGGCCAGTGCACAACCCGCCTCGAAGGAGATCGTGCGATACCCCCGAATGACTCTGACGGCCATCGCCCGCTGCGGCTTGCGCAGGACAGCTATGCTGCCGGCCGTCAGGTCAGACGCCCAGATCGGCGCTCCGTAGAGCGCCATGGATCGCACGATCCCCATATAGAGCCGCCTACAGGCGGCGCTCGGGACCCCCAGATTGGGAAGCAGTATTGCCAGCGCCCCGGCCGCGCCCAACAACTTGGGCGCCAGCCGCCGGAAGTGGGGTCCGAAGTCCCACCGGCTGTCGAGCACCAATCCCAGATATTTCATGGTGGGCTCGACAGCGAACCGGACCCCCCCGACCACAATGTGTGATCCGGCCGGCGGCGCCCGCCGGGGGCCATGAAACACCATGGCCTCCGACTTGTTGAGGGCCACCTCCAGGCCGAGGCGCCGTATGCGGCTCACCGTGAGTGAGACCGCCGCCGTCGCGAGCAACGCTGCCTCCCTGTGCGAACTCCCCCGGGCCGTGACCAGCGTGTCGTCCGCGTAACACGTCAGGTCCGCGCCCGGCGGGAGCTCGCCCCTCAGCACCCAGTCGTACCCGATGTTCCACAGGAGCGGTCCCACTACCGATCCCTGTGGAACACCGCACGACACTTGGCGCTGGTTTCCGCCATCACGTCCCATGTAGGTGACACACCTCCCCGCCAGATAAGCCCCAACGATGCGGCGGAGGTAGAGAGGCACCCGATGATAACGCAGTGCCTCCCGTATGCAGCTCCAGGGCAGGGTGTTGAAGGCGTTGGAGATGTCCAAGGACACCGCCACCACCACCCCGCCCCGGGACACTGTTTCCTCCACCAGGACTCTCACCCTCGACACAGCGTGGATGGTAGAGCGCCCATGCCGAAAGCCGAACTGGCTCTCGTCCAGGTCCGGCCCCTCCCTGCACAAGTGGCCGACGAGGCGGGCTGCGAGTATGCGCTCGAACAGCTTGCCCACCTCGTCGAGCAGCACTATGGGCCGGTACGCAGACGGCGAGTCGGCAGGGCGCCCCGCCTTCCTGAGCAGGACCAGACGTCCAATCTTCCACAGACTGGGAAACTGGCCCCGCTCAAGGCACGCTGTGTAGAGTCCTCTCAGTTGGGGCTCCAACTCCTTCAGAGCGAGGGCCAAAGCCAGGCCGTGAATTCCGTCGGGCCCCGGAGCCACGTTCTTGGCCCGGAGCCGCATCACGGCCGCCCTCATCTCTGCCTGTGTCACCTCTGGGACGCTGATGGCGTTCTCCTCCTCCTCTGCAGACTCTGCGGCTGTGGGCAAAGCCATCGGCGGCGGAATATGCTCCGCTCTCACCGGGAAGAGGGCTGCTACCACATCCTCCAGCAGCTCGGGTTGGAAACTCTCCGTAAGTGGGGGCGCCGCGGCTCGAAGTTGCCCTCGAACCGCTTTATACGGGCGCCCCCACGGATCCCCGTCTAGAGTCTCCAACATCCTCTCCCGGGATCGCGTCCTCGCCTCGTCGATGGCCAGCCACAGAGTCTGCTTTGCCGCGCGATACACCTCGTACAGCGCGGCCTCCTCCTCGGGTACCCGACGACGTCTCCTCCGGTAGCGGGTGTACCGGCGTCTCTCCACCACGCACGCGACGCGCAGCTGCGCGATCTCAGCGGACCACCAGTACACCTGGCGCCTTGCACCCTGTGCGTGGGCGCGGGGCATGGACGCGTCGCATATCTGCGTCATTGCCCCGCGGAACCACAGTGCCTCCAGCTCGACGTCATCGGGTCCGGTCGTTGCCGACCCCCGGAACCAGGCCTGAGCAATGGCTGCCTCCTCGAGAAGCTCCCTGTCGATGCGCTTACGCGCCCAGCGCGGGCCGTCCGAACGCGGGACTGATGTTCTGCGGCCGCCAGCGGTCTGGGCGGAGAGAGAGATCCGACAACGTCTCCACCTCCGCGGCGACACGCCAGTCGCGGACACGGCTCGCGACAGCAGGGCTTGCAAACGACACGTCCACTATGGACCCGCCCCGCTGCCGCACGCACGTGTAGACCGAGCCCCGGTTCAGGACGACCAGGCCAGTCGTGATCGCCCACTCCTCCAATGCCTCACCCTTAGCATCGGTCACCGGGGATCCCCACGCCGCAGACTTGGCGTTGAGATCCCCGAGCAACAGCACCGGGCGAGGATGGAGCTGGCCCACGACGGCACCCAACTCGACAAGGAACCTCTCGAAGTCGGCGAGACTCTTGTTGGGCGAAAAATACGCCCCAACGACGCCAACGCCATCTGCGAGGGCGGCTACCCAGCCGTGCCCCCGAGACGGGCTGACGAGAGCCCCGCCAATGATGGCCACCAATCCGTCCAGATCTCCCACCCAGTTTTCCCTGGGCGGGACCCAGTACGGCTCGGCGACCACGGCCACGTGAATCGACCACTCTGCCATGCTCTGGAGCAAGAGATCCTGAGCTCTGGCAGAGTGGTTGATATTGCCCTGGAGGAGACGGAACAGCGCCATTTATGCGCAGTCCATCCCCCCCTCTGCACCATTCTCAGGCCGGGAGTCGGCCGGAGGGCAGCCAGGCTGAAGGCCCCCGGCAGCCCTGGCAGACCCTCTCTTCTTTTTTTTGGTGGGCGCGCCACAGGCCTTACCGCCCGCTCTGTGCCCAGCGGGCCTCCCTGCAGCTGTACAGAGGCTGCAGTTTGGCGCCGCGGAGCACTGGGCCGCCTTATGTCCGGGCTGGCCACAGCGATAGCACTGCTCGCTGCGGTCAATTGCGGCGGTGCACCGCGCCTTAACATGCCCCATGTCCAGGCACCGGTAGCACAGCAAGGCCCTGGGCTGCAGCATCTTCACCCTCGCCGCAACCCACCCCACCAACAGACGCCCACCGTCAGCGACCTTACTCGCCGCCGCCACCGGGCACCGCACCCAAATCGTGCCGAGTCCGGAAGCGTCGGCGCGTATGTCGCCCGTCCGCACGTCTCCTGGCGGACATCCGCCGACTCGGGCGACGGCCACCACGACCTCAGCCGGGGTCGTCGAGTCGTCCAGGCCATCGACGCGCAGCTCAGCGGTCTTCATGGGCCTGGACACCCGGACGTCCTCCGGGTTGAGGACCTCCCTCAGCTTGGTGGCCAGGATGTCCGCCTTTTCCCCGCTAGAGGCACCCGACACCTCAAGCAGCCGCGCCCCCGTAATCGCCGGCCTCAATCTGAAGTCGGACGGTGTGCCAAGGTCGGGGAACGCGACTTTGGCTTTCGCCTGCGCTAGGACCGCTTTGTAGGTAATGCCCCGTTCGACGGCTCCGGGCTGCAGTGTAATAACTACAGCTGCGGAGCGTGGGGCTCTGACCTTAGGCGGTCCCTGGGCCTTCTTAGGAGCCGATGCTGGTGCCGGTGCTCCAGCGGGTGCTAGTGGTGCCGTCTTCTTCCCGCGACGCCGGCCCTTCTTGACGACCGTCGCCCACGTCTCTGTGGGAGGTGCGAGCGAGGCCGCCGGTGGCGCTGTCGCCCGGGAAGTGGGCACGGACGTACCCTCCGTGGGCTTTTTATTCCCCTTCCCGGACCCACTCGTCTGAACCGCCGCGGTTGTTGGCCCCTGCTTTGAGGGCCCCTCCTTGCGCTTGTCCGCAGCGAGCGGTGGGCGGAGATTCACCGCCGGAAGGAGCCTTTCCTCGATGGCCTCCATGCGGGCACCCACCATCTGTCCACACTGCATCATGCAGATGCGCGCGATCTTCTCTATCTCTGCATCCGCAAGTGCAGGTGTCGACGATGGGACCGGCGATGGTGCCGACAACCGGGCCGTGACGGAAGAGGAGCTGTTGGCAGCGGGACATACCCTCTGGGCGGCGAACTGCCGCTTGAGGTCCTCCAACTCGGATCGGAGACGGCTATTCTCCTCCCAAAGCTTCGCCGTCTCCTCCATACTTGTTCGATTAAGGAGGACCTCAACCGCCTCCTTAATGCCCTCAGCCGCCTCCTTCAGAGCACGCGTGAATGTGCCCTTCAGGTTGCCAGATTTGGTGGCCACCTTCAGGACGACATCCACACCGTCCAACACCTGGCGACTGAGCGCCACCCCTGTTATGCTCCCCCCGGCTGCCATCCGAGCAGAGCGCCGCTCTCGAGCCTGTCGGGCCAACTCGCTGACCTCGTCAGCCGCGACAGTCTTTTGCTGCGCCCGCTTTGCAGCACTGGCCTCCGCCCTGTTGGTTCCCAACAGGGACGTATTGGAGCCTCCGCCAACATCCACCACGGGCTCGGGGTCCATCTCCTCGCTCTCAACGCGCTCACCAGGGACCGGCGTGTCGGGGCGCTTGAGGAAGCGTCCCTTAGAGTCGCGCGACGTCGAAGCCGACGATCTGCCTTTCGCTCGCCCTCTTGTGCCCGTTGGCCCCATAGGGGCCGATAGGTTCTCCTCACTAGAGGAGAAACCTGTCATCAAAAATTTCGCATGACCACAATCCACCTCTTCTTCGGCCACTTGGCTCTTGCGCTTTGAGCTTACGCTCGCCACGCTCACCACACTCATCTCGGATGCAGTGTCAGAACCTGACACCGCCCGTCCCATCTGCTCGACCAAAACGATCGGCAGTTTCGTAAGTAGTTGTTCGTGTTCCTTACGTTGTGATTCCGTTTTGGACATACTTTGGTCCCCTGAGGGACTGGAGCCTCCTCGGCTCTTGTTGCCATCGGCAAGTGGAAGACAATTGTTGCCCCCTCCAGAATACGTGGGGCATGACGCTACGGAAGGTAGCGTGGCGGATTCTCCAGCTGCTGCGCAGCTGGTACCGCCCTGGGGTAATATTTTTCCAATTGACTTATTCATGGTTCTTTAGCTTTTTAAGGGTGCGATCCCTGGAGCGCTAGCGACTGGTCACCCACCAGCCACTCATCCTCTCGCCGCGCTCAAAGCTTAGGATTAGGTGGTTTTTTATCTTAGAGGTGTCCTTCCTCTCCGACGGCGGCATTATACATGCCTCCGTTCGCTGTCTGGCCAAACCGGCTCAGCGAACCCGCCGAGAGTCCTCTCCTCACGATTGCTCGTGAGAGAGAAGCGCCAGCCACGTTGGTACGCCTGCACCATTGTGGCAGGGTCGCGTCCCGTGTCAATCGACGACCGTCGATCGATCAGGAGCGACCCACCTCCCTTGTTTCTCCACTGTGCCCTCTGCTAATCAGAGGGACACGTGGAAGAACATTACTGAGCACATTGCTCCCCCCCCCCCGCAGAAATTCGCCACAGACAATACACTCTCCGAAAAAAACCCCCCCAAATCCTTTTTTTTCCAAAAGAGAATATTGTCCATGCCCAGGGTGCACCGGCCCGAAAACTGCTATTCCCCTCGAACGTATCCGTAAGGGATTAGCAGCTATCAGGCACACGAGGAGGTTTTCTGCAGGCACCCCAGTTTAACCTTACCTTTTTTTTTTTTTTTTTTTGTTCCCGGGGTGGAAAATCCTCATGGATGTCCTCCGCCCTGGGGCGGGCGGAGGGGTCTGTCAGACTCTTACTGACCAAAAACCACCCCGGTGTTCCTTCTCACACCTACGCCGGGGTCGCGGGAACACATTATTCTTCCACAACCCCGGCTGGTGCCGGCCCGCTTGCGCGGGCCCCGTCTCGGGCGGGGGGAGTGAGGTGTTCTCCCCCCGCAACGTCTGTGGTCGGCGCGCGAGGAACACTACGCGCGCCGCCTTCTCGGGTCCTGATGTTGGGGGGCGACGGATGTCCCCGAATCCGTCGCCCCTGGACCCATTTAGAGGGGCTGGAAGAGGGCGTTGTCCACCCTCCGCCTGCGCCCGGTGCGCCTGCTGCGGATCGGGAGAGTGGACGAGATCTCTCTCTCCCTTTCCGCAGCCTCCTTCTGCGAGATCACTGTTTCGCAGAAGGAAACCACCGCGTCCCAGGACTCGGCGCTGCCGACCATCGAACTCACTACGGTCGGCAGCGACAAGTCCCTGCCTACTTCTGAGATGAGGGCACGGCGCGGCTCCTCCCAAGCGGCACACTCTGCCAGCGTATGCCACGCCGTGTCCTCCCGGCAGTCGACGCAGTGGTGACACCGAGCGTCCGGCTCCCTGTTTATGCGACACAGGTACTTCCCGAAGCAGCCATGCCCCGAGAGCACCTGCGTCGCCCGAAACGACAGGGAGCCGTGCCTCCTCCCGAGCCAGAGGTCGAGCACTGGCCGGACCGCCTCGATGGTGACGAGGCCGGCGGTAGGGCGTGAAAGCCTGTCCCGCCATTCCGCCACCAGGACCTCGCGAAGCTGCGACCGACGCTGCTCCATATGGCGCTGCATCGGCCGCTCGCCCCGCGCCCTCGCTTCCTCGCGCCACCGATAAAGTGACGCGAGCACCTTCGCGTCTAGGTCCCATGGCGGGGATCCGGCCAGTGCACAAGCCGCCTCGTAGGAGATCGTGCGATACCCCCTTATGACTCTGACGGCCATTGCTCTCTGCGGCTTTCGCAGCACAGAGATGCTGGCGGCCGTCAGGTCCGCCGCCCAGATCGGGGCCCCGTAAAGGGCCATCGATCGCACGATCCCCACGTAGAGCCGCCTACAAGCGGCGCTCGGGCCCCCCAAATTGGGAAGCAGCGTTGCCAGCGCCCCGGCCGCGCCCAACAACTTGGGCGCCAGCCGCCGGAAGTGGGGTCCGAAGTCCCACCGGCTGTCGAGCACCAATCCCAGATATTTCATGGTGGGCTCGACAGCGATCCGGACCCTCCGGTCCTAGCTTGCCACATGCGTGACACTTGATTGGTGGTAGTGACGAAAACTTCAAACGTTTCTCGTTCCCGTCAGAGCGCATATCTGTAGGGGCTCTCCTTTTCAGGTAAGAGAACGCTTGAAGCTCTTGCTGCAACTTATGACGCGTTGCAATCTCCGTTGTAAATTCGAGACGTTGCAAGCGTGTATCGATTTGCGCCAAGTGAGCGATAACAGTCGACACAGCAATCTGTTCAACACTCAGATCCTTCCAATTATTTAACAAAGACGTCATAAGACGGCTAGCATAGGCGGCATAGGTCTCATTCTCCACTGGTTTGTCATTGTTCAGGTTAATTAGTGTAGCCGCAGAAGTTTCGATGCACACGAATCTGGCCTTGAACAGTTCTTTAAACTGGTCCCACGTCATACCTGGATAGGTTATCTGCGACAGCCACGTAGATGCGGAGCCCTTCAACGCCTTGCTTATTGTCCAAATAAGCTGGCTTCCTTCCATTGCATTCCCGTCGAAACACAAGTCAGCGGTGGCGCACCATGAACGCGCATCAGACTCGGGTTTATCGGGGTAGAATTCCGGTAACACAGTTTGTATCAGCGCGTGCATTTGTTGGTTTTGCATTTGAAAAAGTAACCGCCACTGATTGTTATTGTCACTGTTCCCACGTGTGATCTCATTAGCATGATGTGATCCCAATTCTGATGTCGGATCGTCAGGATTTACTCCGTTAGATTCAGACATTATGTGGGCAGAAGATGGGTTTCGTGTAATGAAAACACACTGGGTGCGATACACTGCTTTTATTAAAATCACTAATAAACAATTAACACAATAACTGAGCTCAACGAATCGAGTACAGTTCCGTGACGTCTTAACTCGTAAGAGATCAGACACTGAATATCTTCCTCGCTGTAGACTTAAAACATCACGACTCTGTAGAAGCGCGCTGTAGGTGTGGGCAGAACCCGTGATGTCGAAAATGGCGCGCTTGCGATTCGTTTCTTCTCCGTACTATTGACCGGATGCGACATATATATATATATGTGTGGCTGTTTAAAACTAAGTATTTTCATTCAATTCAATGAAAACAATTATGTCAATTCAGTATTTCAATTAAGTTTTTTCATGTTGTCTAATAGAACTAGAACGAAAATAAGTATAATTATGAATTTGCCATGTTATTTTGGATATTCCATTTTTTTTTTGTATCATAATTTTGTCTACTCTTCTCGTCGTCAAAATCGAGGATGACTATATTAGAGAAAATCACGATTTTCTCATGTTGAATTGTCAAAATGCGAGATAAATTAGGTGGTCATGTTAGGGTTTAACGAGAAAACATCAAGTTTGACAGAACAAGTCAAGTATTTTGTATGGCAGTGCTGTCAGAAAACGAGTAATGTGATGGTATAGACGCGACGAGAAAATACGAGAGTGAGTAATTGTCGCGTCTGGCATGTTAGCCCTGCTGGAGTATCATTGAAACGGGAAGGTCATTCAACCGATGTAGTGACTACAGCCTTGCTATTGATGACAATATAATTAAGTAAGACTACTAAATCTCTTAACTCCTGACCTACTGCTGCAGAGTCTTTACTTTAAGAAAACGTTCCAGTTTGTGTTTCTTAATTTCGGTTCTAAAATACACCTGTAAAGATATAATTAAACCTTTCACACGTTAAATGTTAAAAAGACTACAGATCTTTAAGGTAATTCTGTAGAAGTTGCGAGTCAATTATAAACATTGTGTCACCTACTTTAGCTGTTACTTTGACCGTGGTGAGTTTTCTGATCTTATGAAAAAGAGTAAAATTGCTTCAATCGGGTAGTACATGACCCAACTAATTATAGACCTATTTCAGTTCCCCAGTTTCCAGTAGTAGTTTAGTTTCCTAGCTTTAGTAAACTATTTGAAAATCTTTTTTTTTCAGATGCAAAGATTTTTTTATAAACATAAATTACTGCATAACAACCAATTCGGTTTCACAAGGGGTCGTTCAACTACTGAGTTGAACTTTAAGGACATGTGTATAATGTATGGGAGGACAAATGCGATGCTTTGGGCATCTTTTGCGATTTGTCCAAGGCATTCGATTGTGTTCTTCATTAAGCATTAATCAAGAAACTGCACGTAACGCCTCTCTAGATCTTCTATCGTCTTACTTAAGTGATAGGATTCGGAGAGTTGATGTTAACGGCAAGAGATCACCCGTATGTGTAGTACGAATGGGTGTCCTCCAAGGCTCAATCTATGTGCCATTTTTATTTTTTTATTTATATGAATGACTTGCCTCACCTCAAAAAGGATAAAAGTTATGTAGTGTTGTTTGCAGACGACACTTCACTTTTATTTAAACTCAAACGTCAGTAGCTGGTTACTAACCATGTTAACAGCCAGCCAGATTAGTCAATTAGTTCAATGTTAATAACCTAGTTCTGTCATGAATGAGAAATAAAAGAAACGTTTTAAGTTTACGATACCTCATGTTAGTCAAGTAGAAAATAGTGTTCTCAGAAGAGTTGAAACACAAAAATACCACTGTAGTCTTAAGCATAACTTTGGTTGCCAAGCTTCAATGGGGCTCCCATATTGATATGGTTTCAAAAAAGCTTTGCTATGCAGCATACGCCTTTAGATAAATACATGGTTTAACTGATTTAGAGACAGCCCGGTTAGTATACTTTAGTTATTTTCATAGTGTAATGTCGTACGGTATTCTATTGTGGGGAAATATTCAGACAATTTTTGTTTTACAAAAAGGGCAATTCGTTCAATTTATAAATTAAGTCCCAGAAACCTATCAGAGACAAAAATAAAGAGATTAATATAATGACTTTGCATTCTGTGAATCATATTAGCTCAAACTCGAGGGGTTTAGTAGTAGCCACTTAAGAGTTCTACTATCAACCTGCTGGCGCCATCATCAGATCAACTCTAGGATACCAAATTATAGTTTTGTCATCCGAACTACATATATATTCAAAGTTTCATTTCGAGACGACAATCAGAAGGAGATTAAAATTGACTTCTAAGATTGTATTACATTGTCAATTACAAGTGAAGCTAATAAAATCGTATTAATAAAGTTTCGCCTTTGTGTTTAATGTACATGACAATCTAGCTTTCATAACTAATTGAAGTTGGTACACTAATTATCCTTAAGACACACAGACTTGCACCGCCTGGGTTGGAGGGTGAGGCCTACCCTACATACAAACCTGACTTCCACTTCCCTTTGACGGAGTTAGAGGGTGAAAGTCACAGGTTTTTGTTTTTTTTGTTTTTTGGGTGCAAATAATAGCTTTCATACCAAATTTTTGCTTTCTAGAACTTCGGGAGCTTAGAATTTTACAAGTCTGTTAATTACATTTCAGCTCTCTAGCATTATCCACTCCAAACAATGAAGGTATGAAAATACGACGAAACACTTCGAGAAACGGTAGGTAGTGCTTATTGTTTTTGCCTTGTCTTGTGGGGACACTACTGTGTCCCTTGATCTCGTCACCAAACTTATGTTAAGCAAATTGCTGAAAAATATGTTGTCTCATAGGTACAGTGGCGACCAAAAGTCCATAGGCATTCTCACAAAGCAATAGCTTGACGTTTAGTTTGACTTACGACCTTCTATTTCCAAGAGACACACGCATAATCATTGTCGTCAACAAGTGACTGTCGTTCAAAATTTCAACTTATTAACATGAGTCAAGACGGCCTAGCGGTTAAGTGCGTGCAGATAGATGCGCGAATGTGAGTTCAAATCTCACGCATAAATCTATAGACTTTTTGTAAGTTTTTGCTCGATTGGAAGTAATGGGACAGAAATATAAAATTCTTTATCTTGTTCGCTTTGTCCACATATCGTAAAGTAAAAAAGGTAGATTATAAAAAAAAGTAAACAAGGAATTTAGATTTCTGTGAGATAGACTTGAGTTTTACGAATGTTTAATTTGATCGGAATGAACGTTGTCGATTGATTGTAGTTGTTGGTTAGTGACGTGTGGTTTAATAGATAGCAGTATTGTATTTATTCTCAAAATGCAGGCAAATATTAATATTGAGGCGAGGGCGACTATTATTGCGCTGCAAAAAAAGTGGTCTTAATAGAACACAAATATCTGATAAAACCGGACTGAATGTGAGTATTATATTTATGAATTGCCACTGTGGCGGCATCTACACCGCCACATGCGAACCACAAATCCTGCATCGCGCTATCACAGTTTACCTCGCAGCTAGCATATATACAACTTCCCGACAACAATCATCGGGCAGTTGCCCACCAGATACGACATCCATCTGGTCGGAGGATCCTCCCTTTTCTAAAGAGTATAAGTGAACTTTACACCCTGTTCCTCATACCTCTAAACTGGTGACCCCGACGTGATGAACGTCAGCGCAGCCTTCGTGCAACTACTTCAGCGTGACGTCATCATCATCACTCCCGCAAGCTTTAGAGCGGCAAGTCACACAGCCAGCCAGCAACCACGGCGTCAACGGGTATTCTGACCATCAGCATGCAGCGCGAGCGCATACCTGGTCATCACCCTCAGCCTCATCAGCAACTTCGGCAAAGCACACTGCACATTCGGCCGGTCCACAAGCAGAGCCCTGAATCCCTCTCCTGGTCGAACAGCAGCAGCCAGCCACAACCCGGCGCTGTACCACATCCGACCCACCGGAGCACAAGCAACGCCACCCCGACTCACTGGGGGCATCAACGCAGACAGTTCCGACTCACCGCGAACTACGCGACACCCGGTTCCGACCCACTGGAACCTCAGCTGGCAGTGGCAAAAAGCATCGCAAGATACAAGACTTAGCCCACTATCGACCTCCGGTCTCCGGAGGGGAGTGATGTGGCGGCATCTACACTGCCACATGCGAAAAACAAATCCTGCATCGCGCTATCACAGTTTACCGCGCAGCTAGCATATATACAACTTCCCGACAACAATCATCGGGCAGTTGCCCCCCAGATACGATATACATCTGGTCGGAGGATCCTCCCTTTTCCAAGAGTATGAGTGAACTTTACACCCTGTTCCTCATACATCTAAACTGGTGAAATGAGTAAATGAAACGTAAATAATTATATTTATTCTTTTTTTTATCCATCATGAGGCCTGAAAGATAAATAATTAGTAATTATTATTGGATTAATAAATGGAGAGTTTTAATACTATATTGTTTTACTAAATAAAGATTATTATATTGTTAGCGCTTAAATATCAATTTGATTTAAAAAAAACGAATGAAATGACTAAACTTTAATTAATTAACAGAAATACAATTTTAGACTTATAAAAATGCTTCCTGATTTAAATAACGACAAGTTTAATCCAATATAACGATGTTATTGCGACGGCGGCTTGAGACGGAGTGAGGGGCGAGTACTTTTTTTTTGTTTATGGCATCTCGTAGTTGACCTTGAGAGGTCGTGACTACTTAACCGGACTATAGGGGCGAGTACTGGCCGCGCACTGCTTTTACAGGCACCACTGCACGGTACATTTAAAATAACGTTTTGACGCTAATACGGCTTCTCCTGACTTGGTTGTCCTCAACCACTTTGTCCAGATGATGGTCCCTGTTCGTCACAGTCACGATCTTCGGCAAGTGGACTCGAACAACGCGAAGGGCTCATGTCTTCAACAGCTGCATCAGTAATTGGTGAACCCTGGTGTGTGTCTGCATCTCCACGACTTGAGTGGTCTTCACAGCTAGTTGCACTGGTAGATGGTGCTGCGAGACAATCCTCTTCAGCTAGAAATAAGAGAATAGCACTTCTTAGTAATATCCTTATTACTTAATCTAACACCTGTATGTTGTAATAAAATACAACACACCTAGACGGAGGCACCCAGTTAGCTCGTCTTGGCAGAGACACAGCTCAATGCCCTTGTAATTAAAATGAGACGGAGGCACCCAGTTAGCACGTCTCGGCAGAGCCATCGCTCAATGCCCTTGTAAGTAAACAGACGGAGGCACCCAGTTAGCACGTCTTGGCAGAGACACATCTCAATGACCTTATAAATAAACTGAGACGGAGGCACCCAGTTAGCACGTCTCGGCAGAGCCATCGCTCAATGCCCTTGTAAGTAAACAGACGGAGGCACCCAGTTAGCACGTCTTGGCAGAGACATATCTCAATGCCCTTATAAATAAACTGAGACGGAGGCAACCAGTTAGCACGTCTCAGCAGAGCCATTGCTCAATGCCCTTACAACCATTATGCATGTACACACGACTCTCAGTCCATGTAATCATACACATCAGATACAATACTCGATCATACATCCTTTACAATGGAAAAGTAAATTACTTACTATCAAAGAACGTGGCACACGACTCGGGGGTCCACTCTCCTCGCCAAGCAACAATGTGCTTGGTAGCAGCCTGAGTGACTTTACCATACGAACCATTTAACAGCTGTAGCTCATATCGATCGTAGGGAAGGGTTTTCACCACACGATATGACCCTCGTATTCCCGAGTCCAACTTGCCTGTAACTTAAGTTTTTATTACAAACACATTATCATTTAAATGAAACCTACACTTGACTTAGTCATCTTGTTTAAGTCTATTCTTGTAAATCAGTTAGCTAGAGCGCTGTCTTTGTAACTCTCGTCACCCCTCGCGATTCGGTCGTAAGTCATCAACAGCGACATCACGAACAAGGGATCTTATGACTGGCGTGACTGCTTCAACACCAATAATCAATTGTAAAGGTGAGATCTGTGTTGTCTTGTGTTTAGTGCAGATGGTAATAAATTGCGTTTTCCATAAGAAATCGGAACATTTACTTTCTGGTTTAGACGCCTCTATACGTAACATAATGAACAAAATACAACAAGTACGACGTGTTCGACCTGACAGTTTTCACTATTGCATCTCAGGTATTACAAAATGAATAGCCGGGTATAAGGGGCGAAAATACTCTGCTAAACCGAGTAGCTGTCGAACCTGTTTGACATTTGTAGGCACAGGGGAGTCAATTGAAACCTTAATTTTTTGTTCGCTCGGTCTAACCTGACCCTCAGAGATAGTTCGACCTAGGTACTCAACGTCTGTAGCCACAAATGTACGCGGAAGTAAGTGTTTCTAATACCTCGCGTCCGTTCTCGATTGCGTCAACTCAATGCGCATATGAACATTTGTGACTGTTTTTAAGGTAGTCCCAATAAAAAAGTATTCCTTAAACTGATTTACGACTGACAATAATTTTTCACGATCGTTACCTTCAAGCGGCGTGTTAGCCGAAGATTGTTCACTTGAGTTGATGAGTAATACAGTTTGGCCAACAGAACTTGGAATTCGAGTTATACGTTGCACATCGTTTGCACGAATGTACGTTACCCACTCGCGGTTCAAAACATCTGTTCCTATTAGTACGGCCACGTTTAGGCATTTTATGGGAACAACAAAAATACCTCTAATGAGATATGGCGAAATTCTAAAACTAATGTTACGCGGCTATTACACTCAATATTTTGATAACATATGCCACGTAAAATTTGATATGTGGGTAGTCGGGTACACTTAAAATAATTTAGCACAGATTCAGAAGTAACTGAAACCCGCGATCCGCTGTCTATCAGCACGTCTGCTACGTATACCCTGTATAACAGACAGCCGTTGTGACGTCACTGTTTGTTGACGCACGCGTTAAAGTAAACGTTTTAATTATGCGTTTCTGATATTTGTTTAGCAAAACAGACAGGCGTCATGGCTTGGCTGTTTACAGAATGAACACGGCCCATTAGGTTTCTTATTAACTGTTCCTGTCGATTCGTCGGATTTAACCGTTTTTGATTGTTTAGGGCACGCGACCTGCAAGTGAGCCACACTACCGCAAGAATAACATGTTATTTTGCGAATGGTATTATTGTGCGGACGTTTTCGGAAGTTTCGGTCGAACTGTTTACTTTGGGATGATTTCACAGAGGTAACAGATGGATTGGGCTTCGGTTTGGTATACATAGAGAAGAATTCTACAAGATCTTTGGTCGTTAAACGAGCGTTAGTCGCAGCGGCACGTATTTGCGCATCAGTTACACCACGTATGACAATCGCTACCGTTAAATCATCGCTTAACCCTCTAACAATATTAAGTCTCAAGATGGAACGCCTAGCATATTCTGCGTTCGTCGGAATTAGTACTCATGACGTCAAACAAGATATTTGCAACATCATTTCTTTGTGAACAAAGCGGCTTAAATTCGATCTTGAACTTAGGCTAGGGACACCCGGGGGGGTCCGGATCGCTGTCGAGCCCACCATGAAATATCTGGGATTGGTGCTCGACAGCCGGTGGGACTTCGGACCCTACTTCCGGCGGCTGGCGCCCAAGTTGTTGGGCGCGGCCGGGGCGCTGGCAACGCTGCTTCCCAATCTGGGGGCCCGAGCGCCTTCTGTAGGTGGCTCTATATGGGGATCGTGCGATCCATGGCGCTCTACGGAGCGCCGATCTGGGCGTCTGACCTGACGGCCGGGAGCATAGCTGTCCTGCGCAAGCCGCAGCGGGCGATGGCCGTCAGAGTCATTCGGGGGTATCGCACGATCTCCTTCGAGGCGGGTTGTGCACTGGCCGGATCACCGCCCTGGGACCTGGAGGCGAAGGTGCTCGCGTCACTGTACCGGTGGCGCGAGGCAGCGCGGGAGCGGGGCGAGCGACCGATGCAGCAACATATCGAGCAGCGTCGGTTGCAGCTCCGCGAGGTCCTTGTGGCGGAACGGCGGGTGAGGCTGTCACGCCCTACCGCCGGCCCCAGCACCATCGAGGCGATCCGGCCAGTGCTCGACCGCTGGCTCGGGAGAAGGCACGGCTCCCTAACGTTTCGGGCGACGCAGGTGCTCTCGGGGCATGGTTGCTTCGGGAAGTACCTGTGTCGCATAAACAGGGAGCCGGACGCCCGGTGTCACCACTGCGTCGACTGCCGGGAGGACACGGCACGGCACACGCTAGCAGAGTGTGCCGCTTGGGAGGAGCCTCGCCGTGCCCTCATTTCAGAAATAGGCAGTGACCTGTCGCTGCCGACCGTAGTGAGTTCGATGGTCGGCAGCGTCGAGTCCTGGGACTCGACTCTCGACCCGGCCCGCAGCAGACGCACCGGGCGTCGGAGGAGGGCGGACAACGCCCTCTTCCGGCCCTCCTAAATGGGTCCAGGGGCGACGGATTCGGGGACATCCGTCGCCCCCCAACATCAGGACCCGAGAAGGCGGCACGCGTAGTGTTCGCGTGCGCCGCTCACAAACGTTGCGGGGGGAGTACACCTCACTCCCCCCGCCCGAGACGGGGCCCGCGCAAGCGGGCTGGCACTAGCAGGGGTTGCGGAAGAATTATGTGTTCCCACGACCCCGGCGTAGGTGTGAGATGAAACACCGGGGTGGTTTTTAGTCAGTAAGAGTCTGACAGACCCCTTCGCCCGCCCCAGGGCGGAGGACATCCATGAGGATTTTCCAAACGAAACAAACTAAATATAAATTCCAAACAAAATAGCAATCACTCACATGGGCGCGCGGGCAACGCGCGCCCATGTGAGTGATTGCTATTTTGTTTCTGTAGGAGCGTCGCGACGCTTATAGCGTCGCTTTCTTCACGACATCTCGGCGGTCTGTCGCCGCTAGGTGAGACCCCTAGTTGCCTAGGGGAGGCCCGGCGACAACGACCAGCGACGGAGATGCCGACTCGACGCGCCTACAGAGTGAGACGCACAGAGCTAGCCGTTCACTGTCCGGGCTGAGGGGCCGTCATGAGTGTGTGGGCGGTATTGTAGTGTGTCACACCGCCCAGTGTCTACGCGGATCGCGGTCCGCACCGCGCCTCTGCGTGTGAGTTTAGGTGCCTGTATAGTGGCGGGTGTCTGTGTTTGTTTACATAACGCGCCTACATTAACCAAGAACACGTTACGCAACAGATGTGTGTGGAGTCAAAGTGTCACAGGTAAGCTGCGTGTAACCTGAATTACAGCTTACCCGGGCGTCAATCCGGTGCGATGGGGGCATGGTCCGCTATCAGGTCGAGGGGCGAGTACTGGCCGCGCTCTACTTTTATAAGCACCACTGCACGGTACATTTAAAATAACGTTTTGCCCTTAATATATACATATATTTTTGTTTTAGAGGAATACTGTAAGTCTCTGGATTAAAAGACATGAGTAAAAGGGTAGCCTTGCTAGTAGACAGCGAAGTGGAAGGCCATCGCATAATAGCGAGGCGCAGCGACGACATATGGTGGGCGAGTATGAAACAAATGGTTTCACACCAACTGGACACTTTGCGGAATTATTCGACCCCTCATTGCAAACTTTTCGCCGTGCCCTCCATGCTGAAGGCTTGCATCACAGAAAACCAGCTAAAAAGCCGTTCTTGACAAAAAACATAGACAAGAACGATTACGTTTCGCACGGGATTATTTAGATTTCGACTGGAAAACAACAACATTTTGAGATGAAAAAACATTTAAATCTTGTCAAACGGGTAGGCTTCATTTATGGCGCATAAAAAAGGATAACACTCGCTGGTGTGATAAAAACGTAATCCGGATGAGAGGTGTATACAGCAACTAAAAACCCATTGCATGGAGGTGTGAGAAAGTTTAAGAGGAACTGAAATATGTGGTAATATTGTAGGGTCCATGCGCAAACGTCTACTTGACTGCATTCAAAATAATGGGAGTTATACAAAATATTAATACCTCGATGTTATGTTTTATTTATTAGAGGGTGTAACTAAATAATTTGTCAAATTAACATATCCGTAATTATTTAATGATCCTAAATTGTGGAAATTTCTTTTCGTCAAGAAAATGAACACTTAAGCTGTAACGCCAATATATTCATTGTGACGTTACATAAAAAGCATAAAGTCTTAATCATTATATTAGTTTTCAATAAACTCTGCTGAATACCTATAATAAGTGGGTATCAACAATTATATTTGTGTTATTAGAATATTCTTTCCTTGTTATGTTATTATGAATTGAATAAGTGGGTATGCAACAAAAAAACTTATGAACGGTTACAAGAAAACTTATTTTATCTAGGTAGGAATGTGACGTTGCAATTGTCATAAAAGTTTGTTAACTTTATAAATATATAAAACGAATAAATATACATATAACATATTATCATATGCAGCACGATTTTTTTTTTATTCCACCTTCCAACACCGAAGAGATAAATAAAAAATCACATAGTTAAATAATAATATACTCTTCTCATAAAAAAATAAATAATAAGCATAAAACAAACATAAAATCCCAACAAATTGTTTAATAAAATTCAAAATAAAATATAATTTATGGTTTCAAAGAAACAAAAACAGCCACACATTGATACGAACTCAGATCTCATTGAACGTGAATTCATTACTAGGCCAAACGGCTACCAGCACATGTTAAAATTACGAGAATTTTAGCAATGCCATATACTGACCATATCACGTGCATGATGCGTATCCAACAAAAGCAACGCAAATATATTTTTGTTTCGTGTAGTGCGATGCGAGTACGCGACGATACATCAGTGTGTGTCGTGCAAAACTGCGATCTTTGTGGTGTGTGGCGTTAGAACACATACAGTCGTACCGCGAGTTCACAGCAATATGACTCTTAACGTGCCTATGTACTTTTGAGCGCTTACTGTACATTCCAACTGCAACTGTAAGTTTGTACGCAAATTATTGAAAGACCACCGACTTCTTATTATGTTTTCCTGTAATCTGTATGTAGTGAACTAAGTTCTGTGTTTATTTCAAAATTGGTTTGTCGGTAGTTTCAGAGATAAGGGCCCCGGGGCATGGTAAATTTACATGTAATTTGTAAAATAACGTCAAAACTGTTTATTTTAAAAATTATAAAAATATGTTTGAGACCCTCTCGAGCGACATGTCACACGGCACAGTTTGCAAAACTTTCGTTTTAATTTTTTTACCCCAATAGGGTCATTATTGGAGGAAAAAACAGAACCCATATTCTAAATTCGTTTGTTTACGTTACACGACCGTGTTTGGCTTTCAGAAATTCGTATGTGTACCAAATTTCAACTTAACCAGTCCAGCAAATTCGAGCAAATTGGCTGCGTCAGACGGCCAGACAGACAGAGACACGAGTGATCCCATAACGGTTCCGTTTTTCATTACCACGTTCGGAACCGTAAAAACGAATAAAAAGTTTGCACAGCTAAAAGGGTGTGCGCAACTACTAGTATTTTTTGTTCTGTTTGTCCTTGAAGAAAATAGCAATTACATAAAAACGGGTATTATAGAGAGCAGCGGTGGACCAGTGGTAACGCCAGACCGGCGCTTTACTTTGCGTAAATTTTTTCATCACCACTGCTCTCAAATCGGTGAAGAAAACATCGTGATGAAACCGGCATGTCTTAGAACCAAGAATTCGAAGACATTTGACATTTTTTTTCCTAAACTTGCACTGGGCCCGCGTGTTGGATTACGGTCCACTCCCTCTCACAGAGAGGAGGCCTGTGTCCCAGAAGTGGGAACATAATAGGCTGATTATGCATGGGTATTTTAGTAATTGATTGGTGCTTGTTATTAGAATTATGAGGGCGTATGCAAATTGTGTAGCAAAATTGTGGTTTATAAACATAATCTTGAAAACATAACTAATCGATTCGTAAGAAGCAGATCTGAACAACGGATCAAACATAATATCTCTAAGATTACTTGCCTATTGACTTCGCAACCAAAAATTGAGTAGAGAACGTTCAAGATATTTTTACCTCTCTATTCATTCTCTCACGGAAATATCGTATAAACGTACGTATCGCTGAAATTTAGAGACTTCCAATTTATTATTTCGCCCAGTCGTAAAAATTTACTAAGGGATAAGGGTTTCTATGGCGTTGCTTCTAAATAAATAAGTATTTATGTTGTGATTTGGACCTTTAAGCGCCTTGGGAATAGCGTCCGAAAATTTAAGCTTATTTTGGGATGTCTTTATTCAGTTTCACGGTTGTTTTTCTGGTTGTATATAGGCTTGGAAATTGACAATTTTTTTGGATAGTTTTTCACAGTGAACACAGTAGTTGTGAAATATTGCTTTCAATGCTTCACAAAGGTCCTCATCTCAGCATAACGCTGTGACACATATTTTTAAGTGTTGCAGCATTATGCTGAGATGAAGGCCTTTTGGCCTCGTACAGGACTATGTTTTTTTTTTTGCTTTATTATTATTATTAGTTTAAATTAATTTTAAAAGAGTGTCTATAATTAAGTTTTAACTATGTACTGTGCGAGTCCCAATAAATGCTTTTTCTTTCTTTCATTCTTTACATCCACGGGTTATTTCTATGAATATTTACGAAGGATTCTGAAACAGTTCTCCAATGGTTGATATTGTTCGATATTACATTATAAGCTGTGGAATAAACTTGGAAGTTAAATCTAACTGGTGGCTTAAAGGTGCGTCCGCTTATTCTTTTCTTATGTACTGTAGACCTCTCGTTGTTCATAGTTGGCGGTGTAACACTGTTATCTGAGTTTGTAGGTGTATTGATATTATTACAGCTGGTTCCTGAAAGCTCATTGAGTATAGTTGCTTTTCCTGTTTGGCAATCGTATTGCCAAACAGGAAAAGGATACACCTTGGATGTTCTTTCTGCAACATGATAAGAACCGTCATATGATTGCGTGGTTTTAGTATGGCATCGTTGCGAACAAATACATACTCGTAATTTTTAAGTCCTTGTGTACAAACAGTGTGCGCGAGTCTCATGCAATCAAAAGTACCGGTTTAAGTTTGCTGATTGTGTTCTTAATGTTCTATTACAGCTTATGATTGTATAGAAATCTCCTGGTTAGCGAAGTGTTTATCCGTATAAAGTCCGCTTTCGCTCCTACCTACCGCGCGTAGTCCTAACAATACTGTAGATAGCTCATCGCACCAGTACGGGTTGTTTTCATAACTTGCGGTTAATGCTGATTTCAATTGCCTATGCCATCATTCTACGATACCACCATTGCTCTGTCGATACGTACGTAGTTTCTTGATGCTCAAGAGTAACATTAATTGTTTGTATTACGCACTCTGTAACTGGCGACCTTGGTCGCTTGATAGTCTTTCGGGACAGCCAAATCTGCTAGTCCATTTGTCATAGAATATATTACCCACTCCTTCTGCTGTGATTTCATAAGCTGGTATTGCCTCGGGCCAGCGTGTACACGTGTCAATCTTGTTTACTAAATATCTATAGCCGTCTTGCGAAGTTGTCAGGGGGACCTCTCTAACTCTGTCGATGTTTACAAAAACGTCTTCTCCCTGCTTATTGCTGTAGGTCTGAAATCGTGTGACAGTTGACTTGGCATTATTGGCAAGATATGTAACACGTTGCCCATCGTGCGACGTCTTTATTGAGTCCTGGTCAAAAAAAATCTTTGTGAAACTAATTGCCGGGATGACCTAATGGCCGGGTGGCACACATTGTGTATTTAGTCGAACGCGATTATCCTTAAGTTTTGTGTTGAATACGGTCTACACGAGTTTGTTGAGTATTTGGAGTATACGGCTGTTTCGCAATTTAGAATGTAATATCTCTTTAGCCTTATATTATCGTTAGGATATTTATAATTGTGCGAGCTCGGTATTGGTTTGCTGAGTTAGTGCTAATTCCGCGAAGTACGAAGTACCTACGGGGAGTCAATTGTTTGAATACGCAATAAGAAATCCGCGTCTGCGTTACTATCGCCTCCAATGCACTTTAATGTGGTGGTGAATTCGATATTGAATAAAAGTTGTCTTGTACGTTTTGGCATTTCGGAGTCGCTTTGTAGTTTTTAAAACGCGATAACTAACGGTTTGTGGTCCGTGTGAATGGTTGGATGATTCCTTTCTATTAAGTAGCGAAAATGCTTTACTGCCATGTAGATGGCTGGTAACTACCTGTCGTACGTTCTGTACTTTTGTTGAGCTTTTGTAAACCTCTTCGAAGAGTAGCCTAATAGTTGCCAGGAGTTATTTATATTTTGTTGCAATACCGCGCCTGCCCAAGTGTCTGATGCGTCGTTCATGAAAGCTACGGGCACATTGGACTTGGGATGCGATATTATGAAGGCGTTTTTTAGTCCCAGTTTATATTGTTCTAAATCTTTAGTTGCCCTATCAATCCATTTAATTACCGTCTTATCATAACGTTTGGAGCCATAAATTCATTTAAACTAGCTTGATCCCTAGCAGCGTAGGGTATACTTGCCCTGTAGTAGTTTACCATACCGAAAAATTGACTGAGCCTTTACTTTGCCCTCTAGTGGTTTAATGTCCTCCCTTGAAACTTCGTATTCTAAATAATCTAATTTTGATTTCCACTGTGATGCCAAGCTGTCTGAATCTCTCGATTACTTTGCGTAATTACATTTTGTTTAGATCTATACTAAAGCTCGCTTTGATGACGTCATCGACAAAACTAAATAGAACATCTAAGCCATGTAATACTTTGTTATTCATGAAGCGTTGGAATGTTTGACTCGCGTTTCACAGTCCGAACGGTTTGATAATCGCTGTCTTTTCTATGTCCTCTTTAGCTACTCTGATGGAATGGTATGATTTGTTGATGTCGAGTTTTGAAAAAACTTTCTTACCTAAGAGTACGTAGGTGAAGTCAAGCAGACGTCGGAAAGGACACCGGTCCGGCTTGGTGATCCCTACATGGCCGGATGTCCCCTTTACTTCGATATCAAGTGCAACGGGCTTGCCTCGCTTTTGGATCTCTCGCATCTCTTTCATGCGCCTAAATTTTTCGTTTACCTGGTGATATCTGTTGGAAGGAAGTACCCAAGCACGTTCATGAACTGGTGATGCAGTTGTTTCTATGTGGTGAAATATATTGCAAGTGTCGTTTCGCATATCGTTGTCGTTGACTGGCATGGGTTTTGTGATGTCAGCAACTCAGTATACTCCGATAACAATTCCAGTACGTATGCTTGCTATCTTTAATGCTGACGGAGAATCCCGTGTGTTTAACTATGCTACCTATAGTGTTTAAGTCGGTTCGCTTATCTGTTAGCTTATGAGCATTTATGTCTACCAGTTACATTTGCAATTATAAATGTCCACCTGAGTGGTCATCGTAAGTTAAGATTTAATTCTAATGTTTTTGTACCGAATGTCCATATTTCGGAACCATTAGCTGCGTTTAATTGGTATTTACACTAATAATTGTCTGTTTCGCACGTTTGCTTCTTAGTCACTGGTAATACCGATACGTGGCGATGATGTCTTCTGCTTCTGCCAGTTACAGGTCTGCTCACATTTGTTTGTCTGGTCTTTGAATCGGAAATGATAATATAAACATACCCAGTCTTATGATTGTGGGTTCTGACTCTGGTTGTAGCGTCTGTTTCCCGATTGCGATCGCTGCCGAAGTACTTGGCGTTGTCTCCAGGTTACTCTACCCCTCTGTATTTTGTCTATCGACTCGCAAAGTCTGGTTATCTCGGCAATGAGTACATCATTGCCCGATGGTGTTGTTGCTTACTCCCGCTAGTGGCATGTCTGGTTTTGCTGTTTCCATTACGTTGGCGGACATCTGTGCTAATTTGCTGATGTCTGCTATTTCACTAACGGTCAGTATTGCTCGTACTGAAGATTGTAAGTGTCCTATCAATAATATGCATTCCGTAGATCTGATTTCTCGTACATGTGGTGAAGAGCCTTTCTTTTAGCTTCGTATAAGCTTTTTCTTCTGGTGGTTGGAGGATTAGGTCGCCAACTTGTTGGATGCTGTCCTTCCTCAGCTTTGCCGCCACTAGGTTGAATTTTTGCGCACGTTCCCCTTTTTTCTGACTCGTAATTACTGCCTCGAACTACCCGAACAATAGTCGTGGTTGGTCGGTCCAAAAGTCCGGTATCTGCTCCTTGATGGTGATTTGTGCTAGCTTACCGTCTTTCATGGTAATCTGTGATGCCAGGGCCTGTTGTGGTTTTTGTCCATAGTTCATGTTCGTCTGTAACGCTCACTATTCTCACAACGTACTGCATAATGTGTATTCCTGAGCGAGTCCTAATAAATAGTTTTTCTTTCTTTCTTTATTTCTGTCAATTACTTTTTGGGCTACATTCTCACAGTCAGCTATAAGTTTATTTCTGTTTTATAGAAGCATTATTTCCCCTATGCTTGCTCTCTGCAGAATTTCTCCTATTTCCTGTTCCAAGTTGTAGCGTTCTTTTTCGTAAGTTGGACAGTCTAATAAAATATGTGGGACTGATTCCACTACATTGAAGTCACAGGTGCACGATGGGCTCGCTTTACACTTAAACCAGTTCAAGTAGTCCGAGAACCCACCGTGCCCTGTTAAGACTTCCATGAGGACGCCTGTTGGCCTCACCCGTTTTATAATACGGTAGGCAGCTACAACATGAAAACATTTTCGTGACCGAGGCCGTCTCACCAGACACATATTTCCGATTCCACTCATCAAGCGAACCCAAACGGATTAGATTTTTGATGAATGAAACCGGACACCGGTCATAGTCTGGCTTCCTCCGCGACGACAACGCCGCCTCCTTCACCATCTCGTCCGCTCACTCATTCCCCGGCAAGCCCGCGTGGGCTTTGAGCCAGAAAAAAGACACATCTTCATTCTGGTACAGTGCCTGAGCCAAATTGGCTCGTGCACGGACCGCCAGAGGGTGGAGAGAGCCATGGCTTGCCAACGTCTGCAATGATGATATTGAGTCGCTGTACACTCCATAGCTCGTCTCTTTACGCTTAAGAATCACGACCGTTGCCTTGCAAATGGCAAGTAGTTCCACCTGGTAGACAGTGCAGTACGCGGCGAGGCTGAGCTTGAAGTTCTGGATTTCACCTTCATTATCATATGCGGATAACAATATAATGCGGCTCTAACCTTCCCTTCAATCTTGCTGCCACTGCCGTCAGTGAATATTCGCACTGCCTGCACGTTATGACTGTCTACAAGCTGTTGGTCTGCCAGGCACATAAACTCCAAGGCCATATTTTGTTTGGCAGGGTGAGATGTTTCTGCAAATCTTACCATACTCCCAATCTCCCTGTCTCCTGGCACAAACTGGGACGACCCTCCCATTGCCTCATACATGGCGGCTGCCTCTTGTATTGCGGAGACTACAAATAAGACTTACAGAGCTTCTGGACGAATCCTCGTTGGATAGAGCCTAGCTTTTTCTGTATACCCAGCTTTTTTGTAGCGGGAGCCCATGCTCCGGCCACGTACTTAACTATTGTTACAATCGTGGCAGTATATATGACGTGTATAACCTCCGTGTTAAGACCCTATCTGACTTTTGCCGCACACGCAATCTGCTTATAAATTTCCGTCACCTTCTTGGAGACGTTCTTAGTGAGTTCGCTAATCGTCAACTTATCGTCTATGGTCAGTCCTAACAGCTTCATGCTCCTGACCATAACAATGTCGACTCGGACCATGCTCATAATTTGAGTGTCGTACTTAAGCTTGTTGGTTATTACCATCGCACAGGTTTTGTGTGGTGCAAACCTAAGCTTATTTCTGATACGCCAGCTTTGAACATGGGCGAGGGCTGCATTGGCAGTCTGGAGGCTTCAGCCGCCATGTCACCATCCACGACCAAGACTATATCGTCTGCAAAGGCCTGAACAAAATACCCCTTCCTTTCCAGATCTTGCAATAACGGGTCCAGTAGCAGGTTCCGCAGAATTGGACCACCAATTGACCCTTGGACACAACCATTGTTGGTCTATCTAGTGCATTCCTCTCCAGCATATCTTACCCTTACTCTTCTGATGTTCACCGGGCACTTTTCCGCAGCCAGCCTGTCTTTGATTGCCGGCCACCAGGCGCTGTCTAAGGCATCGTCCAGGTCCTGGACGCTCGACTGCAGATGTCCGACGTAAATCCGCTCCAGGGGCTTTCTTTGGATTGAAACGTTCCACGGCTATCTTCAGCTCCAGCGGTGTAAATGGTGGGTCATGATATTCATCATGCTGCCATTCATTTACCCGTCTGGCTGCTTCTCTGGTGAGCCTTTGGTCTGCGTTGTCCTCTTCCGTTGTGTCCTTCGGAAAGAAAGTGTTGGCGACCAAGGCTGCCGATTCCTTCGGGTTCAGAAATGCACCATCACTCATGAGGGTTTGATCTTCTTGTCTCCTGGTAGTCCCTCTGATAACTCTGTAGATGCCCTGCCATAAACCTTCTCCGTTTTGTTTTTCGCACAACTCCTTAAGAAACTGGGTACTACGGCTCATCTTCATCTTTGAGGTACTCGTCAACGACGATCGCTCTCCGGACCGGTGCGGCGTCGCGGATACGGTTTTTCTTCGTTGGTTCTACGGTTCTACTTCCTTCTTTTTAGTAGCGAGCTCCTCGGACCACCACGGAATGGTAATTTTTGTTCCGTTACTTATTTTAGGGATATCCTCGTCACACGCTTTTCCAATTTATTTTTCGTACGTAATAACCATTTCGTCAAGCTCAGGTTTGTTTATAATTCGTTTTATACTATTTAAACTTATGTTATTTAAAATTTTGTGTTCCCCTAATTTAATTTTCAAAGTTTCCTAATTTGATTTTTTTGTATTGTACTTCCTTGTTGTCCTAATTATGCTAATCCCTTTTTGCCTTTTTTAAATTTAATATGAAATGAAACGGTGTTGTGGTCCGAGCTCGCTGCCCCTGTGTCAACCCGCCAGCTATGTACCAGGACAAATAGATCGAGCGAGCATGCCGTGAAGTCCACGTGGCTCTTGTATACTACGCCGCCTCTTCCTGAAAATAAAGTCGGCGTATCTCCAGTGTTCAGTACCTGAGGCTCCAACTCTTCCAGGGTCCCGGATATCTCTTTTCCCCTAAGGTCTTCTATTGTGCTTCCCCACCAGGCACTCATTGCGTTGGCGTCTCCACCTATAAGAAGGTTTTTGGTATCAAGCTCCAAGTTTATGTTGGTCAGGTTTTTTTTTTTGTTCTGGGGTGGAAAATCTTCATGGATGTCCTCCGCCCCGGGGCGGGGTCTGGGGAGGGGTCTGTCAGACTCTTCCTGACAAAAAACCACCCCGGTGTTCCATCTCACACCTACGTCGGGGTCGCGGGAACATATGATTAGAAAGAAAAGAAAGAAAAGAACGTTTATTTACGGTAAACATGACGCAGTGATCGAACACAAACACCAAAGAGAACAAATCGGGGGAAAATATGCGTCACATCCACGCAAAACGGCCATCGCTCAGCTTAATGCTACGACCCTATGCGAGACAGAGCCCCAGCGCTGGTTTTCAGCGACAGCCGGCGTTGAATGACGTCGACTAGTGTAGCAAACGCTAAGATGAAAATAAAAAATAAAAATACATACACATAATAACTGGATAAGTGTTCAACAAAATAAAATGAACAATATTTATAAAAATGGTAACATTCCGGGCATTGAAAGCTCACGCGCCGTAGCCATGCCATATACATTCAAAAAAAAAAAGCTCACGCGCCGTTAGCCTTTGATAATCTGTCGCGCAGCTGTCATTTAAAATAGGTTTGACGTTTTGACATACTGTGATTGTTATTGTTCTACCAGGTAGTAATTACGTAATAATTAGATGGCGTATTACGTAATGAATTTTAATATGGAATTTCAAAACAAAACAATGTGTTTGGTGACTGTGTTGGTATGGTTATTGTAAAATAGTGTTTGTGAAATGTGTGTTACATAAAGAAATTCAGATGACAAGCTCGGTGACAACGGAGAAACAGTTTTTTTAAGACAAAATGGTAAGTACGAAATAATTATCTATTTAACATCATGATTATAAAGAATAAACCATTAAAATAAATGAAATAAAATTGTTTGCATTGTTGATAAATAAAGCAGGAAATATTATAAATTATATGTTCAAGGAACTAACTTGACAAGCCGTAGTGTGACAGTTGATTAATTAGGTATTTTCCGCAATTTACAGAAACAAGGAGGCATTCCTAAGTGTAAGGGTTGAGAGCTGTGGTGTAAAACATATAATAATACAGCCCCACAGACAGAAGAGTGAATGCCAAGCATCACACGCACTAGGAGATCCCCAACCAAAGTTTGCAAGCCATGACCCCGGAGGTACAGTGACCCATACCAAAGTACATGGTTAAAGTTGAAGGGAAATTTGTTCATGTATGAGTATCTTTTTGAGTTGGAGTTTAAAGGCTTGTATTGTTTTCAGGCATCGCATTGGTGGTGGGAGATCATTCCAACAGCGTGTGGCTGCAAACTTGAAAGAACCCCTGAATGCAGTAGTTCTGTGCATTGGCACCAACAGTGGGCTTACCATGGAGCGAAGACTGTACTTTAGATGGTTTTGTTTCCAAGTTAGCTTTTCATAGAGATAATGTGGTTTTTGAGTTGTAATGATACCAAACAACAAGTTTGCTAAATGAAGCTTCCTCCTGGCAACCATCTTTAATAATTTTAGTTCGTTAATGTATGGAGTAACATGACTTCTTCGCGGGACATTAACACAAAAACGAACACAGGCATTCTGGATACGTTGGATTACACGCTCAGTTCTTGAAAGCAGGCATAGACCGTAGACTGTGTCACAGTAATTTAACTTGGATAGGATGAGGCTGTCAACAAGTTGTTTCCTTACTGGTATGCTTAGGTATTTCCTTATTCCATATAAGACCTTTAGCCTATAAAAACAATTTCGAAGAACATGAGTCACATGGGCCTCAAAACGCAGCTCTGGATTCATAATTAGACCTAAATTGCATGCCTGCTCCACTCTCTCAATTTTCTCTCCCATGATAATCACCTCTGGGTTGGCAGAAAGTATTGCACTAACTTGCTTCTTAGAACCCAACACCATAAACTTAGATTTGAGAGGGTTCAGAACCAAAGAGTTCTCCTCTGACCATACAACCACTCTATGCAAGTCCTCATTTAATTTTCGCACTGCCAAAGATGTTTCATCCGCTTTGAAGGATATGTACAATTGAATATCATCGGCATACATATGATATCTGCACTGTACAGAATGTACAGCAAAGGCCCCAGAATCGACCCCTGAGGGACGCCCCTTGACACTTGGAGGAGGGAGGATGACACTGTTGACCCGTCCTCCTTATGCATCTCCACATATTGAGACCTGTCAGTTAGGTAGCTTTTAAACCACTCCACCGCATCATTGTCAAAGCCATAAAAAGTTAACTTTGACAGCAGTAGAGTGGTATTAATTGCGTCAAAAGCCCGGGAAAAGTCTAGCAAAGCCAGAATTGTTCCCTCACCCCGGTCACGTGCTTCAAGGATACTACCCACAACATCAGCCAGAGCAGTTGCAGTCCCTCTACCCTTTCTGAAACCCGACTGCAGGTCAGGAAGAATGTTGGAAGTTTCTAGGTATTGGATTACCTGCGAGTATACCACACGTTCCAAGATCTTAGACAGGCAAGGTAGTATACTGATTGGTCTCAAATCCTTCATATTAACCGGGTTATTGTTTTTAGGGATAGGGCGAACAATAGCGCACCGCCAGAGTTCGGGGAACGTACGCGTGGCTATGGACTGGTTAATGATATCTGTAATAGCTTGCAGGGTAGTTGGCAAGGTGAGAGATATCATATCGAGACTTATACCGTCGACACCCTGTGCATTTGACCCTAGGCTCTTGATTATCTTGAGGACAGATTCAGGATTGGTTTTTGTGAGTGTGAATGTGGCTGGGCCATACCTGTGAGACCCAAAGTAGGACAATTGTGTCCTATTATGACCAGAATTACCTGGCACGTCCAATAATGCTGACTTGGCAGCAATCTTTGCTTATGGTCAGGAAGCACATCCGATTTTAAATTGCGCCACAACCGCTTCGGGTCCTTAATTTGGTAATTTATGCTTTTGCCGAAGTATGCCGTTTTCTCTCTAACTTGTGCCGCGACTGACTGGTGCTTCAGATCCAGATAACATTCCTTATGACCCGGCAATTTAGATTTACGAAATCTTCCCCTAGCTTCATCTCTCAAAGCCGACATCAGTTTGATATTCTCAGTAATCCATGGAGTAGGGCGGGTTTTAAATATCTTCCTTTTAAGAGGAGCGTGGAGATCAAACAACTGGATCAAAAAGGAGTTAAATGTTTGCACCATTGAATTAATATCTCCCATGTCTCCAATAATCGACCAGGGTATATTTTTTAAATCATTACTAAAATAATCCTCTAATATATCTGTAAGCGGACGAAAAACGACCAATCTAGGTTTAGCCTTATCCTTCTTAAATATCGTCTCGCATGTGATAAACGAGTGATGGCCAAGTTCACTAATATGATTCACCACTACATTACGGATTGAAGCATCAGTACAAATAATGTCAATAAGCGAACTACTATCACCTACAAAGTGAGTGGGTGTTTGGACTAATTGACTTAAGTTTAAGTAGCTAAAGAACTCCAGGAGTTGTTTAGTCTTTGGGCTATTGACATCTAGCATATTAACATTAAAGTCACCTAACAATATTACATTATCGTAGGGGGCCAAACCACCAATACTAGTAGTCAAGCCCTCGAGAAAGAGGTCTAAGTCCAACCAGGGTGGACGATATGCAGTGCCAATGAGTAACTTTTTCTTGTTTACATTAAGGGTTAACCAAAGCTGTTCAACATTGGGATGATCAGGATGAGCTCTAACCCGCGCAGTAACACCATTTTTTACGTAGAATGCTACCCCTCCGCCGCGCCCGCCTCGTACAGACATAGGTCGCGGTATGTGCTTAAGCTTGTACCCAGGTACACTAGGCGCTCGGTCCTCCTCACCCTTACGTAACCAAGTTTCGTTGATAGCCATAATATCCACAGCATGATTGCCCATGGCTATCAAAAATTCATCCTGATTAGTCCCGAGAGAGCCTGCATTCAGTAGACCAAACTTAATAAATTTACTAGGAGTCATTTGCATTTGTCATCTGTAAATTGTATGTATGTCTTGTGTATCTGATGAGTAAACAGTAAACAGTGAGCTGAGAGGAACTAAAATGATAGAGTGATAATGTATTGTAGTTGTGATTAGGGTAGATTAGAACCATTGAGTATAAATTAATTGTATAAATTAATTGTATATATTAATTGGATATAATTTGGGTATGTTGTAAGTAGTGTTTTATGTGTATTGATACATAATATAAACATATATAAAAACTTGAATGGCGACTTACTATGCACATCTGCCGAATTGTGACTAAGCACCCGACAGAAACAGTTGCGACGCATATCCTCCCAACTAGAAAATAATAATTTGAACTTAACATAAAATACCTTATAGAATAATAAAATTAGAAAATAATCAGGCTGTTTCATTGACAGATCCAAATATCCGAGAGATGTCTTCATCGGTGCGGATTCTTTGTGTGGGGTCGCCTGGCTTCCTCCTGGCAAGAATGCGGCCGCGCTTGGTCCACACAAATTTCCAGTCGAAGATACCAGCGGCGTCCCGTGCCTTTCGAAATAACTGGCGGTTTATTTTTGTGAGGCGTTCATTGAGGAAGAATCGCTGGGGCATGCCAGACATGTCAAGGTCGGCTGTCGTCGCACCACGGCGCTTTTCGGCGCGATTCTTCCGCAACACCGACTGGTGCTGGCCTGCCTCGGCGGGCCTCCTCGTGTATCCTCGTGTCTCCGCAACGTCTAAGAGGGGCGAGCGATGAGCACTACGCGCCGCCACCTCGGGTCCTGGTGTCTGGAGGGCGGCGGACGTCCCCGAGTCCGCCGTCCCTTCACCCATTTGGGGGGCTGGAAGAGGGCGTTGTCCGCCCTTCGCCTACGGCCAACCCCTTGCGACGGGTCTGATAAATGGCCCCGTCGCCCAACAGAGCGGCCAACGACATACCGACACTTCTCTTCCCCTGCGGCCCCACCGCGTCCGCCATCATACGGTGGCGACCCCGTTAAGGCCGCGGAAGGTAGGGAGAGCGGCGCACCGCAATACCGGCACTCCTCTCCCGCCGCGGTCTCACCTCAGTTGCGATGTCGCCCAACAACACCGCAACCTTGGCCGCTACGTCGTCGGCTTGTCAGCAAAAGCCCAGACGAGCGGCACTTCCTCGGGTTCCTCTTAGCTTCACCGTGGTGCCCATGCCACGGTTACTGAGCCCCCCCGCCTCGTCAATGCGGGAACCCACTGGGGGGGATGTTGGTCAGCTTTTTTTTTTTTTGGTTTCGGGTTGGAAAATCCTCATGGGTGTCCCCCGCCCCCCCTACTGTCGGACTCTTCCCGACAACCAACCCGGTGTTCCATCACTCACCTACGCCGGGGTCGCGGGAACACATAATTCTTTCGCAACCCCGGCTGGTGCCGGCCCGCTTACGCGGGCCCCGTCTCGGGCGGGGGGAGTGGGTGTACTCCCCCCGCAACGTCTGTGAGCGGAGCGCGCGGAACACTACGCGCGCCACCTTCTCGGGTCCTGATGTTGGCGGGCGACGGATGTCCCCGAAACCGTCGCCCCTGGACCCATTTAGGGGGGCCGGAAGAGGGCGTCGTCCGCCCTCCTCCGACGCCCGGTGCGTCTGCTGCGGGCCGGGTCGAGAGTCGAGATATCTCGACGTGGACGAAATCTTTCTCTCACTTTCCACAGCCTCATTCTGCGAGATTACTTTTTCGCAGAAGGAAACCACCGCGTCCCAGGACTGGACGCTGCCGACCATCGAACTCACTACGGTCGGCAGCGACAGGTCACTGCCTATTTCTGAAATGAGGGCACGGCGAGGCTCCTCCCAAGCGGCACACTCTGCTAGCGTGTGCCGTGCCGTGTCCTCCCGGCAGTCGACGCAGTGGTGACACCGGGCGTCCGGCTCCCTGTTTATGCGACACAGGTACTTCCCGAAGCAACCATGCCCCGAGAGCACCTGCGTCGCCCGAAACGTCAGGAAGCCGTGCCTTCTCCCGAGCCAGCGGTCGAGCACTGGCCGGATCGTGGTGCTGAGGCCGGCGGTAGGGCGTGACAGCCTCACTCGCCATTCCGCCACCAGAACCTCGCGGAGCTGCAACCGACGCTGCTCAATATGTTGCTGCATCGGTCGCTCGCCTGGCTCCCGCTCCGTCTCGCGCCACCGGTACAGTGACGCGAGCACCTTAGCCTCCAGGTCCCAGGGCGGGGATCCGGCCAGCGAACAACCCACCTCGAAGGAGATCGTGCTATACCCCCGAATGACTCTGACGGCCATCGCCCGCTGCGGCTTGCGCAGGACAGTTATGCTGCCGGCCGTCAGGTCAGACGCTCAGATCGGCGCTCCGTAGAGCGCCACGGATCGCACGATCCCCATATAGAGCCGCCTACAGGCGGCGCTCGGGCCCCCCAGATTGGGAAGCAGCGTTGCCAGCGCCCCGGCCGCGGCAACAACTTGGGCGCCAGCCGCCGGAAGTGGGGTCCGAAGTCCCACCGGCTGTCGAGCACCAATCCCAGATATTTCATGGTGGGCTCGACAGCGATCCGGACCCCCCGACCACAATGTGTGATCCGACCGGCGGCGCCCGCCGTCCGACCGGCGGCGCCCGCCGACTGCAAGACACCTGGCGCTGGTTTCCGCCATCGCGTCCCATGTAGGTGACACACCTCCCGGCTAAGTAAGCCCCCACTATGCGGCGGAGGTAGAGAGGCACGCGGTGGTACCGCAGTGCCTCCCGTATGCAGCTTCAGGGTAGGGTGTTGAAGGCATTGGAGATGTCCAAGGACACCGCCACCACCACCCAGCCCCGGGACACTGTTTCCTCCGCCAGGGCTCTCACCCTCGACACAGCGTGGATGGTAGAGCGCCCACGCCGAAAGCCGAACTGGCTCTCGTCCAGGTCCGGCCCCTCTCTGCTCAAGTGGCCGAAGAATGTTGGTCAGCTGATCCAAGTAAGGCCCTATGGGTTGGTCTGGCTCGAAGTAATATGAGACTACTCCGATTTCCCAGGCTTTGGCCCGGATCCCTACCACGACGATGTTATTGGTGGTGAGTTTCGGGTAGGGAAAGACGTCCAGGTCATCGTCAAAAACGGCTACTGCCGCCTTCACCCTCCCACTTCCCTCAACCTCGCACTGGTAGACTCTCGCGTTACGGTAGCCGACTGGCTAAACGTGGTCACAAGTTAAAATGAAATAATTTTTAAATATAAAAAACAAAAGTATGTAGAAAAAGATATAATTAGTAGAAGCTCGGGTAGGCCGCTCCTCTGTCGCCCGCAGTCTGACACGAGGGAGCTCACGGTCGCGATGCAGCTCGAGGTTGAAGCAGCATGCATCGGCCGCTCCTCCGGCCTGCAGTCTGTCGAGTAGAAGCTCGCAGCAGCCTCATGCTCACGGTCGCGAAGCAGCTCGAGGTTGAAGAAGGTTCGCGTCGGCCGCTCCTCCGGCCTGCAGTGTGTCGAGTGGGGGTTCCTTGTAATCTTTTTAAAAAGTACCTGTACCCGGTCTTCATCCTTCTTAAGCTCTACGAACAAGTCCCTATTCTGGTTTCGCAGAGCCTTGGGGATGTCTTCGTTTGTGTTGTAGGTCAAGACGTCCCTCAGGATCACCAGAGCGTTCTTATTCTTGACGTCTTCGACCTTCAACAAGTCCCCCACGCTTGACAGTCTCTCAATCTGGTTGTAGAAGGTTGTGGTGTCACCATAATCAAAGTCTTTTATAGGTTAAGAATGTCCACGATTATTTCACTTGCGACCCGTGATGACAACCTTCCAGTCGCAATGGTGCGCAGTAACTGGTCGTCCGTGCATTCGTCTCACTTGCGTAAAATATTCCTTATCTAGGGTTCTACCTATCGCGCTTACATTGTGTCCCTACAGTTGCTTCGATGAAGTGATAAATGATAATGATAAATGATTTATTCTCTGTAAGTAGGTTTGTAAAAACACTTTTACACGTCAATCATATTTTAAAAACTAGATGAGATCGGCGTTTCCTATCTGACTACTCTGAGAAGAAAGGCCAAAACAAACTCAGAGGTCACAGTCTCTTTTAAAGTCCAGACATAATCTTGGTCAGGTCATGTGAAGACCAGGATTGATGTCTGAAAAGGTTTTTTGAGGAAATAACTACACAGATTGAGTGGACCCGTCCAGTCAGTTCACGCATTTGTCAGTTGTCATGCAGCTCAACACAGAACTAAAGGAGCTAAACGATTCGACGAACATTATCAAAGAAAGGACATTTGGGTAGGCCGCATAAATTACTCAAACTGCCAGACCATGATTAAAACTAATAAAAAATGCATTAAAAAAAATAAACGTCAAATCCACAATGTCAAATAATATAATACTTTACAAAGTAAATTAACATGTCATTGTATATATAAAGTCCATCAATGTCAAAGTGTAAATAAAAATCCGAAAATAATCTTGGTCTTATAATATGAGGACCATGGTGTCTGAAATGGTCTTTTGAGGAAAGAACCACACGGATTTGAGTGGACCTGTCCAGTCAGTGCACGCATTTGTCAACCATCGTGCAGCTCAACTCATAACTAAGGAACTCAACGATTCGATGAACAATACAAAAGAAAGGACATTTTGGTAGGCCGCGGTAAAGTACACAAACAGTCAGACCATCGTTAAAAGAAAAAGAGAAAAATACAATGACCCACATAGTCCTCACATTCACAAAACAATATCATACTTTAAACAGTAAATATACATATACACAGCATTGTTTATCAAAAAAGGTAGGAATATAAAAAAAAACCAAAAAAAAAAGTTATATAGCAAATTTAACATCAACAATATCTGTGTAAACTTATTGGAGCAGCTCAATCCCAAGCCTTCTTGTCCTCAATATATCCTTTGACAGTATAATAGGCATTCTGGCATAATTTCCGCTTTGATTTGAATTTATTAAGGCTTAGTTCTTGAATGTGGCTAGGTAGTATACATAGCTATTATAAAAAAAGTATACATTGACCTTTAAACGAGCCACCTATTTTCTTGAGATCGGGTGTCGAGAGTAAGGCTCTGGTAGTGGGAACAACAAAGAAGAATGCCCATTTTTTTCCTGACTACAGAAATGAAATAAATCTTAAAATAAAGCTAATTTAATCATATATTAGTTCCGCTAATCACAATATTAAAAGAAACGCAGGGAAAAATATTTCTTTATGCATATTCTACGTCAAGAGTAAACATATTAGCATGTTTTGAACTCATCTCAACTTCCTTTTTTTACGACGTTCCATTTTACGTACTGCTACTTGACTTTATTCAACTCTGTTTCTGAGTTTCATGCATTATTTTACGTTTTATTTAATCAGTTATAATCTTTTATTAGTATTTGTATAATACAGATTAATTATAAATAACATCACAATTAAATTAAATAAACATGTAATATTTAATTGAGTTAGAATGATTGAAACGGAATTTTGTTGACGTTTGACAGTTATGCTTGACACTCAATATTTTTTTTTTTTTTTTTTTTAACGTTGCCCCACACTAGGAATTACTCCTGTATCGTGGGTGCGTTCACAAACATGAAAACTCACATACACAAGACATATAGTGACAATCATCTAGAGTCTAAGCAGTGACATAAGGGCAGTTGGTCTCAAGCAATTCACAAAGTAAAAAAGTCGCTTAAGACCATAGATTTGTATTATTAGGTAAGTATTCGTATTTTAGACTAAGCTTCGATCGTTATTTAAATGTGCTAGACATTTATTTCTTTATATTTGGTGAAGGCAAATCCTAACCTAAAAAGTAATATTAATATTTTTTGGACTTCGTAGCGTTTAAATGACTATATGACATTATTTTATAAACATACATGTAGGCTTTCTACTATACCTTATAACTATACATAAACTTTAATTATCAGGTTTTTAAATGTATGGGAAGTGGGCATTGTTCTTTGTATATGTTCCTAGTATTTATGTTATGGATATCACTGTATATTTTTTAAACAGATATACAGGGTGTAACGAAAACCCTGTCCGATCCTGAAGGGTATTATTTGGTATCGTAGTGCGTACACAAATACGTAATCATTTAATGGATACGAGATAATTATTTATCCCCAATGAAAACAATTAATTTAAAAAAATCAAAATAATCATACCAAAGGCAACACTGATCGCTCGACAGGGTTCACCAGAGTTCACCTACAGTTTCGTGTCATAGAAGCCGCCTGAGCGCGGCGATCCTTTGTCGCAAGCCGCCAAAGAAACGTAGGACTAAATAAATCTACGTTTTGCCTACGCGTAGGTATGAGCTGATATTTTACTGTAGGCTTACGCACAATGACCCCGATTTCTGACCTTCTGTTTATCAAGAAACAATTATTATTGAGTTAATGTGATGTGCTTTTGGCAATGTACCCACTGTAGGTATCAGTTTATTAAAACATTTACTTGTTACATACCTCTATCTATCTAGAACATTAGTACACATTCGACACCTTTTTATTAAATTTGCACCTACTCTTCGCAGCGCACATGTGTACGATTTGAGTGACTCGAAAGCTTCCACAATCCGAGCTGTTACTTCGATTTCCGAATCATACATTCACTCACAAATAAAAATTAACATATTCAAATATTCCTGATTGGTATACGACATTGTTCGCGATACGATGGCGGCACGTGATACGTACGGACATCCGATCGCAAGCTATCTCCACGTGCGACTGGCGAAGTGTCCAAACAAGTAGCGACCAGTCGGCTACATCAAAGGATCGAGGACTCGTTATGAGTACCTACAGCGCGGCTAATGCAGGGCGGTGTCCTTTGAAATAAAATAGGCAAAAAATTAAAGATTTCGCCGGCCGGTGGAGTGTTGTCAACTTATGAAAATTTACCATATTTAGTGTTACATTTCGCATGGTAACTAAAAATGAAAAAAATTAATAATAGCTTTTGGTATTTATGAGTTAGATTTATTTTACTATTTTTTCTAGTACGTATGTTAAACCAGGAATACGCCTTTTTTGGATCGGACAGGGTTTTTGTTACATATTGTATATTTTTATGTGCATACAAAAGATTTTCATAAATGTGCTGAGAGGGCACAGTCATTAGATTAATCTCTTTAAATTTGTCTCTGAGGGAGTCTGGGACTTAATTTATAAATTTAACGAATTGCCATTTTTTGCAAAACAAAAATTGTTTGAAAATCGGCGGCATTTCCCAACAAAAGAATACCGTACGACATAACACTATGAAAATAACTAAAGTATACTAAACGCGCTGTCTCTAAATCAGTTAAATTAAGTTTTTTTCTAACGGCGTATGCTGCAGAGCTTAGTTTTTTTGACAATTAATCTTTTAAGGGGGCCCCATTGAACCTTGGCATCCAAAGTTGTGCCTAGGAACACTGTGGTGTTTTCGGGTTTCAACTTTTCACCCTTTATAAGAACTCTAGTTTCTACTTCTCTAACATGAGCTATCGTTAACTTAATGCATTTAAGAAGGCAATGCTTAATGCATTTTCTCGTTAAGAAGTAGGTTATTAACATTAAACCAGTTAACTACCTTAGCGAGGGCGCTATTTACATTGTCAGTAACCAGCTGATGAAATTTCAGTTTAAATAAAAGTGAAGTGTCTTCTGCATACAACACTAATTCATAGAAGTGTTCGCCAACAAACGATTTAGTTGTCAGTGTTTCGCTGATGAACGTTCGTCGGTGAAAAGTTTTATTGGCGAAACACTGAAAAGTGAATCGTTCTGTCGGCGAACCGGTCATCGGAGAAATTAATTTCGGAGAACCGTTTCAGAATCTTTTCGAGGACATCAAATGATACTAGATTTATTTCGGTACTTTAGACGCTCGAAAAATGCGAAAGGGGACGACTGACAGTTATGTCAACGAAAAATAATAAGAATTAATACTAAGTCTACAAACCCTAAAATGTCAAATTTCGTCGATATACCAGCCAATCTATCTAACTCATACACCGTTCAATTGAGGTTATTTCAACATACGTAAGTACGCGACAACCAACAACTGTCACTTACCCTGATCCTAAACTAACAATGCGGCTATCTCCAATCAGTAACTGAAGTGGTTAACTCACAGATAAACGGTTATCCACTGGGATGAAAGTTTCTGACGCTGCGGGGACGGGTTTACGGATACTTACCTATAACTACTTGTGCAAGATTAGTTTTAAATCTATTTCGTACGAATTGATGTTTGTACAACACCAGATAAGGATATGAGTACAATTTTTCTTTGGCTAGTCGACGATCGATTTTATACTTAGGTAATACGAAATAAAAATTCTCAAAAACTACGCAAAGAAGATTGATTACTAAATAGATCGATGAAATCTGTGTGGTGGTAAACCAATTTACGGGATGCGAGAAGCTCAGGATCAGTGGATGTGACGAAGCTTGGGGGATGCCTATTTCCAGCAGTGGATGAGTTTCGGCTGATGATGATGCAGTTCTGTACGTCAGCAGGGGTAAAAAAATCCGGCTGTCTTTCATTGTTGACAGTTGTCACGAGCAGCGAGAAGCCTGAAAGTCTGACATTCAGTCTTAACAAGGGGTATCGTGTGACCCAGTAAATCGGTTGTGGAGTTCAGTAGAGCAGTCGCTCCATTTAAAATTCAGTTGCATCCACTTAGCCTGGAAGCCGACCTCAATATAATTGAGAAAAGGCAGATGGTCGTTTAAGACCAAAGAAAAAATAACACATAACACAACATCACGCCTGTAATCCCCGAAGGGTAAGGCAGAGATGTATCTATAGTACTCCCACATTTCGCCAGTTATGCTTAAGTCCTTTGTAATAGGGAGCGCGCCATTTGCCATATTCTGCACAAAACGAACGAACATTACAAAAAAAAAAATACATAAAAT
Source organism: Dasypolia templi (assembly GCA_963555695.1). NCBI lineage: Eukaryota > Metazoa > Arthropoda > Insecta > Lepidoptera > Noctuidae > Dasypolia > Dasypolia templi. The sequence continues at coordinate 25,163,650 of OY743138.1, forward strand.
TTACATAGTAGCCAAAAGCCTCGTACTCAATAGTTAAAAGTTTAAGACTGGTGATATTGTCCATTGCTGAATGTCAGGACAGGTCACAATTTATTCTGGTCACACAAAAGACAATACGTAATATTGCGTAATTACTGAATAATACGCAATATTTCAACACTGGCAATAAAAACAAACAAACAATCACTTTGAGCTTCAAAAGTAATAAAAAAGACAGCGCTTGCTTCAAAAGCCTACGTGTATGATGAATCAAAAGGTTTATTTTTTCGTTTGCAGTTACGAAGAAACGAGTAATTTCAGGGCTCAGTGATGTACATTTAAATTGAATGCGATCAGGGTACTTGCCACTAGTTGACTTATCAAGTTTCATTGAAAAGCCTTTGCGTATGGTAAAGTATTCAATTGGAAACCAAGTTGGTTTCCTAGGATTTCACGTTAGTTGAAAGCTGCAGAGTTATTGAACTACCGTAATGAAACGATTTGCTTATGGTTGCATAGTTTATGGTCCTCGGGTAATGAAATAGCAAACCGAGTTACTTATTATTAAAATGGATTCCAGTATAGGTTTTAAGTGACGATGCTTAAGTTTGTTATGTACTATCGATAGAAGACGTACTACATGATTTAAAGTCAAGGAAATTAACTGTAAAGCAGACACCTACGACAATTTGCCTTGTGATAGCCATTTCATAATAATAAAAAAAAGCTGGCAACACCAACGTCAACGCGTCATTTATTTTATTCCTATATATTCCCGTTATATTCATTTAAGACAAAAAGCCTGAAATCCAAACTATCACAAAATAATATTAAAAAACTAAAATGACCTAGAAAACCAATGACTCTCATCGAAAACTGTCGAATCCTGACTCACTCACTCCTCAATCACCTCGGAATAAACTTTACAGATGATGGAAATTAAAAAAAGGTTGACAAGAATATAAAATAATGCAAAGACAGATAAATCAATCACGTGATAGGTATTCGTAGGTATCAGCGGCGAATAGAGCGATACACTCAGAATCGCATCTTCCAGAGCGATGAAAGGTGTGTTTATTGGAGTTGGGAGTGACCGGAACAAGGTGTGACTGACACGTGACGATGATGATGCCACGTATTCTTTCTGGTGCAGTATTTCGTCGGAGCCTGGCAGTCACACCGAAGGTGATTGGGTTCGGGAAGTTGAACTTCCCTGCGAACCAATACCAGAAATGGGGGCTATTACCATCTGCTCCCAAGATGTAGGTCGTGCAGTCCGTCCATTGCCTAACTGGATGTCTCCAGGGCCGGACGGGCTGCACAAATGTGGTATCCGTGGGAACTCAACTCTCGTATTCCATAAACCTTAGAGCCCTCTCCTCATCCGACACCTATAAGTATTTGGATATATAGGAACCGTCAGGCATCAATGTTAATGACGCCTGAAGAAAGTATTTAATAGTCTTCTATCAGGCGGAAACAAGGAGCGCGCCTTCAACGGTTGGGTCATGCTGGTTTTGATGTACTCTTTTAGCATACTCAAATGGACTCAGATCGAACTTGACGCCCTGGATATGAGGGTCCGTACACTGCTGACTGCAAACCAAATGCATCACCCACGGTCATCGGTAAGTTGGGCTAGCTGACGTGGGGTGGCATCGAGATGTTGTCACAGTAGACAAGGGCCTCACCCCGATCGCCTTGGATAAAGAGATCTGGCACAAGTAGTATTTGTAGTATTTGGCACGGTTGACTTCTGTCGGGCATGCCACCGTCTGGGTGAATTAATAAAACTCACTATTTCTGGGTGTTCTAGTCTAGCCAATGAAGAGTACCTGCATAGACACAACCTTGTAGCCAGGATTATCCGCCAGGAAATTGCTCTGAAATACAGCCTTGTGTAATCAGAAGTGCCGTACTACAGGTATGTGCCCGGCCCAGTTCTCGAAAATAGGAAATATCACATTGTACTGTTTTCAATCCATCATCACTGACAGGGCTATTATTGCCAATAAGACTGATACAGTGGTGGTGGATCGATTAGAGCGGCGCACAATGATTATTGGCATAACGGTCTCGAATGACGGGAACCTCGTGAAAGCCGAGAAAGAAAAACAAATCATTGACTCGCGAGGTTTTCGGCATATGGGTTATGGACTCAGCAATCACTGTGCCGATTTGCATTATGGCGAGCCGTGGGCTCGAACCTCACCTGCGGTTTAAACTTGATGTTATTTTTAAAGAATATAATATATAGTTTTTAATATGTTCTGAATGTGAAACAAATGGTTTCATACCAACGAGACATTTTCCTGAATTATTCAACACGTTATAATGAACCACTCGCCGTGTACTCCACGCTGAAGGGCTGCATTGCCAGCAAAAACCGTTTTTGACAAAAAGGCATAAATAAGAACGTTTAAGTTTCGCACGACATTATTTTATCCTGTATTTTGTACTATATCCGTGATAAATTCATTATAAAAATTTGGTTTTGTTTCAATCTTCTTTTCGTCAAAAAAATGAACACTTAAGCTATAACCCCATTGTTAATTAATTGTGACGTTAAAAAAATACGCATAAAGTCTAATCAATCGTTAGTTTTTAATAAACTCTGCTTCCTATATTAAGTGGGTAAGCGACAATTATATGCGTGTTATTAGAATATACTTTGCTTGTTATGTTATTATGTATTGTTTAGGTGAGTAAACAACAAAAAACCTTATGAACGGTTACAAGAGAACTTCTTTTATCTAGGTAGGAATGTGACGTCACAAGTCTTATAAAAGTTTGTTAATTTTATAAATAAATAAAACGAATAAACATTTTTGTTATCATTCAGCACGGCTTTTTTAATACCGAAAAGATAAATTCAAAATTGTTTAATAATAAAACAGCAACTAATATTTAACTTCTGATCAAAAATAAATAATAAGCATGAATATGTCGGCGTGATCAATGTAAACGACAAGTGCAGCGGGCCGAGTTACGCTGTGCAAAGTGGCACATTCACCTCCCCACTCTCCCCACTACTCAGGCCACTTTATGTAAGCGAGTGCGCAGCGTTGGAAGGTATCATTCTTGTGGCAGGCTCGGCCCGGTGCGCCTGCTGTAGCGCCTAGAGCTATTATCGCGATCTATTTAATTAATTAACAAGCTGTCGGAATAAATAAGTTGGTTACTGCTATATCTCATACTTTCATTTAATATGTCGGACCTCTGCCTTCAGGTTATTTCATGGTGATTATTTTATAAGAAATTGTGAGTGAAATAAAGTGATTGTGCTGTTACTAGTTTCTCTATTTTCTTCGCCCGACAATCCACGCCTACTTACAAAGTGCAAGTGTAATATCGCTGATGAGGGCCTATCCCGATAAATACATTATATATAAACATAAACAAAAATATAAAATTATTTTGGTTTCAAACAAGCACAAAACAGCTGCACATTGATACGAACTCATTGATCGTGAATCTACACCAAAATAGCACCAAACAGCTACCAGCACATGTTTATTTTACTCGAATTTTAGCAAGTAAGAACAGGTGGCCACTTATGACTTGTACTATAAATGAAACAAAAATATAATGTTATTTCGCGTAGTGGGACGACAGTTCATTAGTGTGTGTTATCTGTGGAATGTTGAGACATCACTCATACACGCACACGCAATGGCTGTATCGTGCTCGAGTTCATAGCAATGTTATCCTTAATATGCCACTGGAGTTTTGAGCGTTTACTGTTTAAACATTTATTACATGACATAGATGCTTAGGTTACTATGAACATTATTGGTTCCATTATTACAATGATGAATAAAAATTACAATTAGAGGCGTTTTATTTAAAAATAATAACAATACACAACAATTTATTTATGATGTCAAAGTATTAAACTACATGTCAGAGTGTCAAAGAGTAGAGAGTCTTAGTATTTATGATTACAATTAGGATGTCAAAGTTTCATTCAAATAGTAGTTTAAATTATAATTACATGTATTACATAGCAAGTGATTCATCTAACATTCAAAGAATGACAGTTTTAATTTGAATAGACCTACAATTTACAATGTGTACAATTTATAATGTTAACCTAAATCGTCAGTAAGTTAAGTGCCTAGTAAGTTATTTAACACTTTTGATTACTAAGCACAAAACTTCTCGATGTTTCTGCAGGAAGCAATGTTGTATCTCAACTAGTCCCCTTCGCCCGTGATTGTGACCGAGAGTGGACGTGTGTCAAAATTAAAAATATAATACTAATTTAGTTTCCATATCGCTTATGGGATTGTCACCTATATGTGAATACTAGAAATGGACATATTCGCGTAGTGACGGACTGATATCGACTGGTCACCAAGCTCACAAGGTGTGCTAACCGCGCTCCCGCCTCACCTCCGCGAGAACAGAACACTCTCCATAATTGCCGTCCCGCTTGCACAGCGACTGCGCGTGCCGTGACTCACCTGACACCTACCACTCTGTACATCGGTTTAAGTGAGTTACGCGCGCGCGCCGACCACCGTTGCAAGGTATTACGAGTTTACGTAAACATTGATATAATGAGGCGTACGCCACCCCAATCGCCAGCCACGTCCGTAGCTAGCGATTCTGAGGCTCTTCATGTGAAAAACCCAAGTATCTCACTAACTGGATCTGCCCCAAATCTAAATAGCATAGATGTAAATGTCACGACACGTAATAAACGTAAGTTACGTGAAGAAGAAACGGCCGCTTTTATGCAAGAGATTCGGGACTTATTACAATCGGCTACTGTTCAATCGGAAAATAAATTTAAATCGTTACAAGACTCAATGAACGAAATTATAGCTCAGAACTCGGAATTAAAAAGCTCCCTAGCCTTCGTCACTAAACAATACGATGACATTACAATAAAAATAGATAAAATCGAAAAAGAACGAAAAATCGATCATGGCTACATAAATCAGCTCGAAGTTAAAGTTGAGAATCTGGAGCGGATTTTATGTCTCACAAAAATAGAGATGAGAAATATTCCAAAAAAGGATGGAGAAAATAAAGATGATCTGCATCGTATAGTATCAGAAACAGCGAAAGTTCTGGATATGTCTCTCGAACAAAATGATATTAAAGATATTTTCCGCATAACAAAAAAAGGTGGAGGGCCATCTATTATAGTCGACTTTGTCTCGGTAACTACAAAAGAAAATATTTTGCAGAAAGTCCGTAACTTCAATCGCAATAACGCCCTAGCAAAGTTAAACACATCTCATATAAATATATCAGGTGAATCAAAACCAATTTATCTATCAGAGAGCTTGACTATGAGGGCGCAACGTTTATTCTATCTTGCAAGGAAGTTTGCGAGCGAGAATGGCTTCAAGTTCTGCTGGACCTCATTTGGAAAAGTTTTTCTTCGACAAAAGGAAGGAGATCAATTTATTCATGTCCAAAATGAAGCTGATCTTAAACCCAAATTATCGCAATGACTGGATAGAGGACTTGCAAGCTCTACTAACTTCAGGTTATTTGTTTTAGTATTAGTTTTTTATCTGCATTTGCTCTCTTATCGTAAAACACATATAGATAAACAAATCAAACACATTCAATCAAAACCATATAACACAAGAACACAACTACACAATAAACACATAACAAACTTTGACTTCATTTACACACTTACAATCTGTTCTCGTATGGGTATATCTAACATCAATCATTCAGATCTTATTTACACCACATTTATCACAGTAATACGCACCCTCACATGTTACAAAAAAGATTTACGGTTATTCAATGGCTAATACTAACACTATTTTAACAACACAAATAGATAACTTTACAGTGGCATCATCTCATCACTGTGATACGGACGCCTGTAAGGAGATCATAAAAACCTCTAAGGCATCGCTCAAAATTATAACTCAAAACATCCGCAGTATCTATAAAAACTTAGATGGTTTTCAGGCTCAATTGGCTAGGCTATCGTGTGAAATCGACGTCATAATCTTGACTGAGTGTTGGTTAAATGATAACAAACCGATACCGACTATGGAAAATTACGTTACTTACTCTAGCAAAAAAAGGCTTAATCAAAACGACGGCATTACGATATTTGTTAAAAGCAATCTCAAATGTACGGTTGAAGAACCGGACCCAATAGGTGCTAATTTTCTTCTGTTAAAAATTGATTTCGATACTTGTATTTTAGCCTCCTATAGATCCCCATCAATATACTGTACTGATAGCTTCCTGACATTGACATAAAACCTAATAGTACAGATAGAAATTGTCCATCTTATTTAAATCTTACGGCAGAAATGGGACTATTACCTGGACACACCCATCCTACAAGATTGCATAACTGCCTCGATCACGTAATGATTAGTACCACTTCTTGTGCAACAGTCATGGTCACAGATTCCACTGTCAGCGACCACGCTTCCGTAATGCTTTGTCTAAGTAACGCCTCCTCTTAAAACAAGAATCACACGAAAAGATACATTACAAAAATAAACTATGAGGGCGCTGTTGAACAATTAAAAACTACAGATTTTACTTTCATTTCACAAAATTGTGATGCAAACGAAGCTGCTACACGGTTTATACAATGTCTCATGTCCACGGTATCCCAACACTCAAAAGTAGCGAAAGTCTCTAACCGTAAAGTTGTCCTTAAGCCTTGGATCACACCTGGCCTCTTACGGTGTATCCGACACAGGGATAACCTCCACCGAAAATTTCTGGCAGACCCAAAAAACGGAATTGTTGAGGTATCATACAAAAGGTATCGTAATCACTGTAACTTGTTACTTAAGAAATTAAGAAACGATCACGAGAGATCCGCTTTAAAAACTTCAAAGGACAATAAAGAAACCTGGAATGTTATAAAATCCATTACCAACCAACCCATGAAACAAATATCAGCTGACAAACTTCTACCTGCCTCTGTAGATGCGGATGCCCCTAATGCCATTGAGCAAATAAATCATTATTTTTCTAATATCGGAAAGCAATTGGCGGACAATATTATTAAGAACCAAAATTCCTTACTTGCCCCATACAAAATTGAAAGACCTCCCGCGATTGAGTCTATGGTCCTACTTTCTCCGGACGAAGCTGAAGTAGAGGCAGTAATTAACAACCTAAAAACTGATTGTGCCACAGGATGGGACTCTATTCCGCCTAAACTCCTCAAACTGGGAAAAGAAGTGCTAGTTCCACCCCTCCGTTTTGAGCAAGGAGTTTTCCCCCGAATCTTTAAGAAATCTTTAATCACACCTGTTCACAAGGGTGGAAACCAAGACGATGTCAAAAATTATAGACCTATCTCAGTTCTGTCAGCATTGTCAAAAATACTGGAAAAATTGCTAAACCGTAGACTCATGAAATATCTAGAGCACTACAAAATATTATCGGACACACAATTTGGTTTTAGGCCCGGGAAAAGCACCGCAGATGCAGTTAATCAACTCGTTGATTACGTGACTGAAAAAGTGGATACAAAGCAGAAATGCCTGGGTGTTTTTCTGGACCTAGCCAAGGCGTTTGACACTGTCTGTATTCCAACCCTTGTGACCAAGTTAGAACATGCTGGAATCCGGGGAAGAGCTTTAAGCATATTTACAGACTTTCTCAATGACCGAATTCAAAAAGTAAAGATTGGTGAGGTCATTAGCAATGAAGCTAGAGTGGAATTTGGTGTGCCTCAGGGTAGCTGCCTTTCCCCGAGTCTTTTCCTGCTCTATGTGAATGACCTATGCCAGCAGTCTCTTACTAGGGGTAAAATATTTAGCTACGCGGACGACACCGTACTAATATTTCATGCAGAGAGTTGGGACGCGGCACGGCAAGCTGCAGAGACAGGTTTGCGTAAAATTATTCACTGGCTGGAGGCTAATTTACTTACCCTTAATATAACAAAAACTTATTTTCTTCAATTTACGTTCGCTAAATCGAAACCAACAATAATAAGCCTTAAAGCACACTCCTGTGATGACCCCAACAACAGTCTTCCATGCTCGTGTCTTCCAATAACACAAAAAAAGACAATGAAGTACCTGGGTGTGATTCTGGACGAGGGACTTAGCTGGCGCCCCCATATTGAACAGACTGCCTCCCGTGTTAGGAAACTCATATGGGCGTTTAAGAGACTACGGCATGTGGCCGACTTTAAGCTTCTCCGTGTGGTGTATCTGGCACTAGCACAGTCAATCGTAGGTTACTGTATCACGGCATGGGGTGGTGCTTGTAAAACCTATATGATACACCTCGAGAGAGCCCAAAGATCACTGCTAAAAGTCATGACCTTCAAACCGTACCGTTTCCCTACAAAAACTCTGTATGAACGTTGTCAACTACTTACCGTGAGACAACTATACCTTCTCAATCTCATAATGAAACAGCATGAAATTACACCGGTAAATAACGCAAACAAACATACGAGAACTATCACTAATGTATCTCGCGCAGTCACTTGTAAGACGGCATCTGCTCGACGGCAACGCCTATACCTGGCTACTTATATTTATAATAAAGTAAACAATATTCTCAACTATAACCCACTAACAAAAAACAAAACTAAGTTGAAATTAAATACATGGCTTCAAACTCTGGATTACCTACAGACGGAAAACTTACTTAAAGAACAGTACTCGTAACAATTAAGTAGTACCTAATGTAGTCAAACAAACTCACAGATACAACTTTAAAGTTAAGTCACCAAGCACAATCACTCACACTCACACACACATATACACAAACAGAAACCCTCACCCTCACACACACATGCACACACATAAATACTAAACAACACTCACACACACCACTCAAGAGCATGCAGGCACTAAATTCCCTTTTAGATTTATATTATTTTAATTTTATTGCATAAATGTTTAATATTCCATAACGGGTGAAGACACAGGTACCACCTAGCTCAGGAGTCAGGGCTTCTATTTAAAATGTTACACCTTTTTTATGTCAATAAAACTTTATTATTATTTATTATTATTATTATTACTCTACGAAGAGAAGAGAATCAATTTCTTAACAAAAAGTCATAATTTTCTTGAATTTTGACATCGCGCCGTAGAAGTCTGTCTACAATCTGAAATTTGATCTTTCGTTTCTAATTTTCTAAAATGGCAATGCTGAGCATTCAGTAAGGTAGTTCATTTGTTAACCTTACATAAAAATGTGCTAAAAGCTTTTGTGTGTAGATGCGTAGCACAAATACGAGTTTCGTAGCTCTATAACTATGGTACCTATTTTTAATTTTATCCAATGTTTTAGCGCGTTGTTCTATAAATAATACATTCGAACCCTAACCTTTGTCACATATGTTACCACCTACCCAATTCCAAATGAAGCAAAGAGGTTGGTATAAAAAGATAAATTAGTTATTCTTTACCTCTGTTATTTTTGTAAACATCTGTTAAGTCTTCTTTATTTTTCATTGAATATATACGAGTGATTACAATGGGTAGCCTCATAATTTGATTGGTTATTTTGTGTAGAAATACGACCTTTTATATAACAAATCAGTTTGCATTTAAAACGTCTCACTTTTGTAAAAAAAAAAACAGGATACTTTTCATTAAACAAACCTAATTTTATCTTTATTTATTTACAGGGGTTTTTTTTTCTATGAAGAATATGTCATTTCGATTATTGAACACATTAACTAGGTTTAACAAACTAGCCCCGCAACTTTATACCCATAATAATAATATGATAAAGTGTTCTTGCCTCCTCTGATAATACTTTACAATAATTTTCAAAAGCTTGACGTCCTTGAACTCCAATACGACTACATCCCATCAAGATGTGATGCACATCTTCTATGACTCCACAGACACCACAATTGGGTGAGTCAACTTTGCGCGTCATAAAACCAAAACTATTGAGAGGAACGTGGCCGGATCGGAGTCTCAAAGCCATTAAAACTTCTTGCCTACTCATCCTGCCCTCGCTGAACCAAAGCAAACGTGGAAGAGATGGTTGAATCGTCCTATACCAAACGCAAATGAGTTAAAGATCTTTTAGCTTAATAATCTCACCAAGATTGAATACATCTATCTCTAACTAGTGGTAGTAGCTCAGTATGCCATGGGAAACAAGCGTATAATTTCATACTGAAGCGGCTTCATTTGCCAAACGATCAACCATCTCATTACCATCCAGTCCAACGTGAGAAGGAATCCATTGCAATACAACTGTTTTATGTTTGGCTACAAATTCAGTGATGGTTCTAAAGATACTATACGCCAAGCCCCCTGAAAGGTGCTTCACCTTTAAAAAGATTACTTCAATCGTTCATCTCATCAGATGAAGAAGGGCACTTTTTGAGTTAGCGAAATTAACAAACCGAAAACCGATGATTTGACGTAAGCCAACGCTTCAGCGATAGCGATTAACTCTAAGTTCATTATTCAAACTTTTGAAGAATTTGAAAAAGGCACCAACTTGCGAATCAAATAAGGCTGCTCCACAGTAGTTCTCACTTCTAGAACCGTCTGTATACACACAGTAATTAAGCCAGTATATTGTGCGTTTAGAGACTTATAAAATATTTATATAAATAAATTAAATTATCTATAAAATAACAATGTTTATTATATATTTAAACATAAACAATAGCTTTATCAATGGAATCTAAGCTAGGCTTTACATTATGTGATAAGTCCATTCTGCTGACCCAAGCATCCATGGAGAACATGCCAATTTGACTACTGCAGTACATATTATTTTCTTGCTTTACACAATCGACGGACATCGTGGGACATAACTAACAGTGGTATTTTTTTAGTTCTCCAATAGTGATTATAACCACAAAGGCCATGAATCTTATCCAATATGCCTATTAAAGGAAAAGAAACACTTCGATTTTAAGTAAAACTTACCAGCAAAATATCGGCGGCGAATGGAAAGAGGAGGGCAATATCAATTCGGATTCCGTCACGTAAATAGTGTGCTTTTGATAAACCCACCAACCCAACAAACCCAACAATCGCAGGCAAATGATTTGTAGTCTATCCAGTTTGGTTAAATGTGTGTCTGCGCTATTGTCCAGTAAAAAGCTACCAAAGTCAGACTACGAATATGTGAAATACATAACCGTCTTAAGTGATTGGGGAGATCACGAGCAGCCTGGATCTTGCTTTCATCCTCACTAACAGATGAATACTACACATATATAGCAAAGTCATACTGTAGCGTAATTACTCGAATCCCTAAAAAGCACTATTTATCTATGCGCATTATGTATTAATTGTCTATGGCGTAATAGCTGTCACTTACCAGTGACAGCGAGCAAACGATGTCTAGAGCATTGCTGAGTCATTAGCGTTCTCTCGGTAGAGAGTAGGATCCTCCCTTTTCCAAGAGTATGAGTGAACTTTACACCCTATTCCTCATATCTCTTCACTGATGATGATGTTTAATCGTAAATGTTTTTTTTATAAATTGTTTATTTGGCTAGTTTCGTGTTTTACCATCAAAATAGATATCGCCCGATTAATCCTCTTTGGTATAGACTCCCACCAAACTACCCCTGCTCAGCTGACTATGGACTCGTCTTCCTCAACATAAAGGCGTAAAGTTAGAGTTGATATATCATTCACATTATTAGAAGGGTTCACTTTGTGGTAAAAAAAACAATTTCTCATTATCTTTCATAATAGTAACAGAAGGTAGTTCGATAGAATTCCTTGAATTCTCAACTATTAAGACTGATTTCAGGTAAAGAATCGTCACAAACCGCAATGCCAACTAATTCAAATTTAAAATCCTCAACTCTGAGTTGAACAGTGGATTGAAATTTCGGTTCGATAATAGAATTTCCAACCTTTTATGATTGGCTTATTCTTCTTCGTTTCGCTCTTGACAGAGCGGTCATCGTCACGATGAACTGTGGCCAATCGCAGGTGTAGTCGTTGCCGCCTCACGATCTGTCGCCATCTGGTTCTGTTAGCTGACAGTCTGGCGCATTCGTCAACAGGACCTCCAACCGCAGATTTTATTTGTTCGGTCCACCTCATCGGTGACCTTCCACGTGTTCAATTACCTTCTACTCTGCCTTGCACCACTAGACGCTCTATGGAGTCATTATTCCGCCTAGATACATTATGATTGGCACATCATAAAAAAAATTTCAAAACAGTTTTTTGCTTTTGAGCGTTTAGTCAATGTATATTCGCTATCGAAATCCACATAATATGCATCGATCATAGTTCCGTGGACACAAATATTCTTAAAAATGTATCATTGGTATCAGTAGCAGAAAGGTTGCAACGAGATTTGTGTCAATCGACATTGGACGCCTTATTGTTAATCATCTGTTGCATTACATTCAAAACCTTTTTTATCAATTGATTGTTTGTCTTGGCTTTTAGTGTCATACCAAGGGTCTACCGCACTTAACGAATTTAATTATCAATTTGGGACAATTGTTCTTGTTGTGTCCTTGATCGTGGCAGTTAAAATAAGATAGATCATAATTCTTATTAGGGTTACTAGTCGAAGCCCCTTATTAATTCTGTATTTTGTAAGTTTTTTTTGACGTGCTTGTTGGCTGAGAAGCAAAATATTTTTAAAAACATTTTTTATTTTTATTGAATTGCCTGCGCACCGTTTCTAGTACTTACAACTATCATTGGATTAATAAGTTATCCATTCTACTACCTTTCGGCCATTAATTTTACACCTACTGTGCAATGCTAAGTTATCATAATATTGTTTTTAACGTTTCATCCGTACGGAACTTCTGGTTACAAGAAAAATTTTCTAAAAGTTTTTGAAATATTCATCACTACGTACTAGTACCAGTAATTGAGCTTTGATAAAGATTTACACCACTTTTTAGACAATCCACAAAGCTTTTTAAGGGCTTGGTGAATTGATTGTTTTTCGTAGAAATATTGGCGTATTTCGCGTCTTTCTTAGCCATCGCTCAATATCATGAAATCTATTATCAGTGTCCAAATCTGAAACTACATATATTAGTGGTTCGAACATTCTTACTTGAGTCTTGTGTCGCTGCGATGATTTTCAGGAAATCTGCAGTTAGTTCTTCCTAATCTCGCTACAACTTCACAGTATCTCTTCAGAATAGCTTCATAAAAATCATCGGTGACACCTAGGACGATCTGAGTTGAAACTTTCATCTCAATCTGGGCTAGAGCTGTCATTCTATCGGCTTTCACGACACATCGGCATGGATATGAACATGACATGAACAGGACGATGGTTTCCTAATAACACAACTACATGGCTTACTAACAGCACACGTACAGCTGCCTACTATTGATATCCTGTGTTCGTAAATATAAATCTACTTTGTTTTTATGCTTTGCATACGAGTTATCTTATCTTTTCGTAAGCACGTGTTTCTGTGAAAGATAAATAATTTTTCTTTTACACCTACATGGCTTACTCACAGTAAACATACATGGTTTACTAACCGCTCACCTACATAGCTACATAAGATCACATAAGTACCTACGGTAAACTTACTACTGCTCACCTACAAGGCTGTAAATATCACATAAACGCCTACGATAAACTCTGAACTAGAGCTCACTCATAGCTGCGTAAGATCACATAAGTGCCTACTTTAAGATTTTAACCATGAGTGCCTACGTTAAACTCACTACAGCTCCCTTACAAGTCTGTATAAGATCACATAACTGCCTACGTTAAACTCACTAGGGCTCACTTATATGGCTGTATAAGATCACATAACTGCCTACGTTAAACTCACTAGAGCTCACTTACATGGCTGTATAAGATCACATAACTGCCTTTTTTTTTTTTTTTTTGTTCCCGGGGTGGAAAATCCTCATGGATGTCCTCCGCCCTGGGGCGGGCGGAGGGGTCTGTCAGACTCTTACTGACTAAAAACCACCCCGGTGTTCCATCTCACACCTACGCCGGGGTCGCGGGAACACATTATTCTTCCACAACCCCGGCTGGTGCCGGCCCGCTAGCGCGGGCCCCGTCTCGGGCGGGGGGAGTGAGGTGTACTCCCCCCGCAACGTCTGTGAGCGGCGCACGCGGAACACTACGCGCGCCGCCTTCTCGGGTCCTGATGTTGGGGGGCGACGGATGTCCCCGAATCCGTCGCCCCTGGACCCATTTAGGGGGGCCGGAAGAGGGCGTTGTCCGCCCTCCTCCGACGCCCGGTGCGTCTGCTACGGGCCGGGTCGAGAGTCGAGATCTCTCTCTCCCTTTCCGCAGCCTCCTTCTGCGAGATGACCGTTTCGCAAAAGGAGACCACTGCGTCCCAGGACTCTGCGCCGCCGACCATCGCGTTCACGACGGCCGGCAGCGACAGGTCGTTGCCTACTTCGGTGATGAGGGCACGGCGCGGCTCCTCCCAAGCGGCACACTCTGCCAGCGTGTGCCGCGCCGTGTCCTCCCGGCATTCGACCCAGTGGTGACACCGGGCGTCCGGCTCCCTGTTTATGCGACACAGGTACTTCCCGAAGCAACCATGCCCCGAGAGCACCTGCGTCGCCCGAAACGTCAGGGAGCCGTGCCTTCTCCCGAGCCAGCGGTCGAGCACTGGCCGGATCGCCTCGATGGTGTTGAGGCCGGCGGTAGGGCGTGACAGCCTCACCCGCCATTCCGCCACCAGGACCTCGCGGAGCTGCAACCGATGCTGCTCGATTTGTTGCTGCATCGGTCGCTCGCCCCGCTCCCGCGCTGCCTCGCGTCACTGTACCTTCGCCTCCAGGTCCCAGGGCGGTGATCCGGCCAGTGCACAACCCGCCTCGAAGGAGATCGTGCGATACCCCCGAATGACTCTGACGGCCATCGCCCGCTGCGGCTTGCGCAGGACAGCTATGCTGCCGGCCGTCAGGTCAGACGCCCAGATCGGCGCTCCGTAGAGCGCCATGGATCGCACGATCCCCATATAGAGCCGCCTACAGGCGGCGCTCGGGCCCCCCAGATTGGGAAGCAGCGTTGCCAGCGCCCCGGCCGCGCCCAACAACTTGGGCGCCAGCCGCCGGAAGTGGGGTCCGAAGTCCCACCGGCTGTCGAGCACCAATCCCAGGTATTTCATGGTGGGCTCGACAGCGATCCGGACCCCCCCGACCACAATGTGTGATCCGGCCGGCAGCGCCCGCCGGGGGCCATGAAACACTATGGCCTCCGACTTGTTGAGGGCCACCTCCAGGCCGAGGCGCCGTATGCGGCTCACCGTCAGTGAGACCGCCGCCGTCGCGAGATCACATAACTGCCTACGTTAAGCTCACTAGAGCTCACACTAAACTCTGAATTACAGCTCACTTACGTGGCTGCCATAAACTATACGCATACATCTCCATAAAGCTCACCTACGTGGCTAAACTAGAGTTTAAGCCGCATAGAACTCTAAACTATACTTATACATCTTTAGTTTTAAACTCTGAACTACAACTCACCTACGTGGCTGCTATAAACTCATAGCATTTTAGTCAGACACAATTAAAGCCACTGAATTGACAACACGTTTTTTAATAAGTTAGCGCGCTGTTTGACCAACTTCACGCCTCAAGCGACCAACTTTGATTGAGATCCCGTCCCTTACCTGGAATTTAAACGAGGGATCCACTAAGTTATTAGAAAACTTTGAACAGCTCCCAATTTTATAATAATAAAGGATAAATGTTCAGAGAGAATACCGAGACGACGATATGGTTTTAATAAGGAATTCAAACTTTTCTATCTGATTAACCCGGCGGACTTATCTCTGTAATTCGTCGGGAATTAGAGTTGGCAGCCATTCCTTTCGTCTGTTTTATTTCTGAAAATGAAATTCGTTTTCATCAGTAATACTTTGATATTTGGCTGAGTTAAGGATACTGTATGGATTCTCTGTTTTATGAAACCTCAATTATTTCTACCATTACTATAACGGGTGTAAGAATACACTTAACAAAGCCGAGAGTCAGTTGAAAAAAAAATTACGGGGACTAGGTAACTCCCCGTATTTTTTTTTTGTAGACCATACGTGGTAAACTTCGGGTTACGGAGATATTCGAGATCGATATTCCCGTTTTTACTGACGTTTTACGATTTTTTTTTTGTTATAACCCTTTGTTACACCAAAAAAAAAAGTCGTTGCCCAGCAATTATTTTTATGGAATGTTACTTATTTTGATGTACAGTAGTGCTATTCTGTAACCATCTCACCGTGAAAACCTGGGTGAAGTGAGCGTGAAGTGAGCTGTAAGTGCCACCGTTGCTAGGGATTGACCAAGACGGAACGACACTGACAGCTCACTCCACGCTCACTTCACCCAAGTTTTCACGGTGAGATGGCACTACAGAATGCGTAGTTGACGGCAATGTGGTGTGTCATTTGACATCCTGTATAAATACCGAAACTTATGACGATGAAGTCTTTTGCCATAACCAATTGCAGTAAGTATACCATTATTAATTAACTTACTACCCTACGGTTGCATGCCACTTGCACGTCATAAAATGATAAGTTCTAGTTGTCTATGTGTCTGCTAGATTCAACCTTATTGAGGTTTTAATTGGAAAGCAGTGGTGGCCCAGGGGTAACGGCTGTGACTAACGAGTTGTAGGTCGTAAGTTCAAACCCAAACAGGCTTACGCACGTATATACTTTGTGTTTATTCTTTCGGTGAAAAAGTTTTTCTAAAACGGTTAAGGACAAATCGTGGGGAAAGCCTAACCAAAAAATTTACTTTGCAAATGTGACATCTCCCAACTCACACCGGTTTGGTGAATAACGGCCCACTCCTTCTCACGAGATGTGGCCTGTATTCCAGCAGTGTCAACATATAGACCGATTACGAGGTTTTGATTTTCTGAGAATGGTTGTCAAAAGAGGTATAAAAATGACAAGATGGAATATGCATCCGGTCTGGTCTTTTTCTAAGCTTGGCATGTCATAATAACACCCAAACACTGTACTAAACTAATTCCTCTGGCGCAGCGATCCGAAGTGAGTATCTTGGCATCCAACACGAGAACTTTCTTTCTCTCTTAAAGAAGATTTTCCCATCACTAATCATCTTAAAAATGGAAGACATTATAGAGTTCTTAATTAATTCAAAGGTTGTTTTTAAGATCGCAATTTTCTCCATTTTGAATATAAAATTATTTAATTACTTTTTTATTTAACTCATTAATTTGATGCTGTTTGCGAACAACTGATTAGTTACTTTGTTTTCATCGGTATTGACACCAACCGATTACAAACTTTTTGTATTTGAATTTTGTCGACAGCTTAAGCAGTCAAAACTTATAATGATTGATTTGAGATTCCAGATTTAAAACTTTATATGGCTTACTAGGAGAAATGCTAATACTAAAGAGAGGCAATAATAATATGGCTCGTATTTTCTTAAAACAGTATTAACCATAGGGAAACATTATCATTTAACCGATGAAAACTGTTACCTATAATGTAAAAACCAAACAAGTCCTGATAATTCGTTTGTCCACCAGTATGTATTACAGAGAAACATTACCATTTAACCGTTTTTTATGTTATAGTGGTAACAATATTAGTTCCCACTATAACATAAAAAAAGGCCTGTTAATTCGTTTATCCCCCCAGACCAATACAGTAAATTGATTACTTACTAAATTCGGTACAAACCAAACATAAACCAACCAAAATCGGGAACCAGCATAATAAACATATATTACTCAGTAAAATCCCAATTGTATGGATTACACGTACGAATCCGGCCCACGATCAATGTTGTGGAACATTTGCTTGTTCTACATGCATGTATTAATTTGGGCTAAAATATTAGATGATTAATATTTGTGGCTAAACAATAACACCCGCACAGATCGATCTTCAAGGTTCAGCAACACTTGCCGAGGTCGGTCCGTGGATGGGACCATCCATAACATACTGCAATCCCTCCGTGCCTCGGAAAGCACGTTCAGCTATTGGTCCCGGCTGTTATTCGTAGCTCTTTGACAGTCGTAACCAACATCGTAGTCAGAAGGCCGAAAGTCTTACAACCGGTCTTGTCAAGGGTGCTTAGCTGACCTTCACAACCCACTTACTGAGCTGTGGAGGCCAGAAAGGCGGTCGCAGTCGCAACTAACTGGTTGACATAACAACGCACAGCTCAAACAACTAGGCTTTAGGGTGCAATTTCACGCCTTTAATGATTAGGGGAGCACTAAGAAGGGGTTTTTGGAAATTCGACCTTCAAGGGGGTAAAAAGGGGGGATAAAGTTTGTCAGAAAAATCTCAAACACAGTCACTTTTTGTTTCTATCTGTGTGACTCTGTGTAGTGTCGACTTACTTCTTCTAAACTACGCAATGAATTTTGATGCAGTTTTCATCATAATTCAGATAATTAGTAATTGCGAAGAATTCTCTTGTTTTGACATGTCATCACATCAGTATATTGCATCCGTGCGAAGTGGGGACAGATCGCTTGATTAACATGAATCTGCAGTTTGAATTGATTATGTACCTTTTGGTATCCTAATTATTAAACCTCGATCGATTCTTACTGTTGTTATTCCACCACACCCCTCGAGGCATAAAGATCTGTGTGGGGAAATTAAACTATTCTAGTAGACAAACGCACTTGTAACTAATCCTCAGTAAATTGGAACGAAGAAGATAGACTACCTCGCCCACTTAACGGAAGGTTAAGTTATTCGCCGATTAGACAAATCTGATTCCATTAATTACAATTCAGCGTAAGTGTTCCACTTGACTATAGTAATTACACCGTAGGTAGTTATCTGGTTAAACTAACCGTTGCAATTATGGTAAATAGGAAATTAATCGTGTGTATCGTCTTACCACGTTGCATTGATTTATCTTTAATTTGTTTATTTTAGAAGATTGGGTAAATTAGTTTTACACGTATTTAGCAGTCGTTTTTTTCTTCGGCTGTCGATTGTTTTTCATAAATATAATTCATCGGGTCGTCACCGAGAACAAGATGACAGCAGCGAAGTAGTTATACATTAATTTACTATATCTGCGTGTCCACTGCACGTCCGTCACCTGAGCGCTGTCACCCCGGCGCGGCCGCCGTAAGGTTTCGAGTTGTTCAGTGTGACTGCTAGAATTCGGCCCGAGATTGTGACGAGCCGAAGTGCCGGCAACACAAAACACATTTAATCTTACCTACACATTGCCGTAGCATAGGCGTCATTCGCCAAGCTTTTGTTTTCTCCATCATAACATAAATTGAACCGCCGAGCTCGGTCGCGGTGAACAAACGATCGCCGTCAACGGAACTTCACGTACAGATAATAACAATCTCCTTTCTCGGTGGCGATGGCGTCCCGGTGACGGCTGCGTTGGACCTAATTCAGCTTTTGATTATCGGTGTCCTTCATTACAAAATTCAAAAGCATGTTAATGTAAAGTGTATTTTCGTTACTAATCATAATTAAAAAATTTCTTTTGAAAAAAAATATGAAAGAAAACGTTAGATGAAGAAAACTCGTGATTTTCGTACCAAAGTTAACCAAACCGGACATTCAATGAAGAATATACTTGGGGTACATTATTCAGCACTTCTGATTTTAGAAAAAAACTGTTCGACACAATAACTAATGCAAGACGCACATTGTTCCCACTGTTGGGACACAGGCCTCCTCTCGTCAAGAAGGAATGGGCTGTCATTTACCACGCTGGCCCAGTGTGGATAAGTCTCAAGTATTCGAATATTCGGTTCTAGGACATGCCAGATTTCGTCACGATGTTTTCCTTCACATATAACTCGTAAGTCCAGGCCGTTACCACATGGCCAACCATAGAAGTACCGCCACCGCAGGTTTTTCGTTAAGAAAACAGTAAAACCAGGTTATTCAGAAAGTATTGCGAAAAAAAGTTTTTATGTTTGTATGAGAGACTGGCCAGTAATAGTATTTTTGAAAATATGATTATTTAGAAGTAAAATTAATATGTTCCAAAATGTGCCTCCACAATGTTTTCGAGTTAATTTAAACTATCGTATCTCATTAAAAATGGATCTGCGCCGGAAAAATATGCGCTATGATTTTTACGATTTCAAGTGTCGTCTGAAACCGGACGAATCATTCGTCTGGTTTCAGACGACACTTGAAATGCAGAAGTTTTCTCTGTTGTGGGCAACAAGCGACCAAACACAGGGTTCCGCGGGCTACTGCTCCACCATAACACCGCGCCTTTGCACACCGCGCTCTAAACGAGGGACTTCCTGGACGGCACGCCGGTAAACCTCCTGGGTGGACTTCTTTTTATTCCCGAAAATATAAAATCTGCTCAAAGGGATACAATTTTCGTCGCCGAAAGATGCGCTGTCAGCGTTCGAGCAGGCTGTAAACGAGGTGTCTATGGCGTACTGGAAAAAAATGTTTCGAAAACTGGTTCAGACGCATTAAACTTTGCATAGAGTACTTTGAAAAGATTTAATAAAAAATATTTATTTTACGAACATTTATTTTCGCAAACCTTTCTGAGTGTCCCACGTACTTAGGTGAGGTATTTTGAATTACAAACCGGGTTATGAATACATTTTTCCCGAAGTATGTTAAGTTGTTGCAAAAAAAAAAAACATTCAACTCTAAGCCGCGAGAGGTTTTAATCAAAGTTTTGTTGCGTGCATTGTTGGTGTGCTCTTTAATAATTAAGTACATGTTTAACGTTGCTGCGGATGGAGCTTTTGTTAAATTTCACGAGTGAATGTTGAAACTTTTTAGCAGCTGTAAAGGTGCTTTCGGTGCTAACGGTTTTTGTCTGTGTCTTAAACTTGAATTTATTTTGACGTCTTTGAGGCTCACGGCAAATAATACTTACTATTTATCATAACTAGTTATCTTCTCAGAAAAGGATTCCTCTGCAAAACAGAGCAAAATACTAATAGCAATTTTCCTAAACAATATCGGAAAATATTTATTTGTTCCACTTGTTTTAACGTTGCTATGGTTGCCTTTGTTAGAGTTCACGAATGTTATAACTTTTTAGCAGCTGTAAAGGTGCCTATAGTGTTAACGGCTTTATCTTTGTCTTGAACTTGTATTAATTTTGATAAATATCAGGCAAAGAATAATAACCATTCTTCTGCAAAATACAGAAAAATGTTTTCACCATTTTTTTATGATAATATCTACTAGGTAGCAGACCTGCGCAAAATGTAATCAGATTCATGATTAAAGATTACGATTAAAATTTGTCATAATAACAAAATTAATGAAGGAAGTAATCATATTCCCTGATTAATCATTACTAGTTTGTCTCTATTGCCTAGTTGATCTGTTGGTCGCAAGAGCTACTGCTGAGCATGAGGTCCTGGGTTCGATTCCCAGGTCGGGCAAAGTGTTATTGGGTTTTTCTAGCTGGAATTTCTCAATGGAAGCCCGGAGTCTGGATGTATGCCCGGTTGATGGCAATAGGCTCGCCCTTATGGGACTTAAGCATAACTGGCGAATACAATTTTTTAGAGTATTTACAACAAAAAAAATGTCGTTGCAGATAAAAGAATCAAAATTCAAGATCGCTTTTTGTTTGTTGATAGATGTGGCGGTTGAAATTTAAATCACTTAATCACAAACACAAACAGTTTTAAACATCGTTATTATTATAGTTCTTGTTCTTTTTGCCACTTGCTATGATTGATATAGATCACAGAATGTTTAATGGGTTTTATTTTTATCGTTAATTGCAAATTGTCACTTATGTTATTGTTTTGTGAGATAGTTTGTAAAGAAAAATGCACATTTTTCACCTGACTAAGATACAGAAATGAAGTAAATCTTAAAATTCAACTAATTTAATTGTATACTAATAACGCTTATCACAATGTTAAAAGAAACGCAGGATTTTTTTTAAATATATTATTTACGTTAAGAGTAAACCTAATACCATGTTTTGAACGCATCTCAACTACTCTTTTTTCACGACGATCCATTTTACATACTGCTACTTGATTTTATTCAACTCTGTTTCTTAGTTTCATATATTATTTTACCTTTTCGTTAATCAGTAAGTATTTCTTTAACAGTCATTGTACAATTCAGATGAATTAAAACTGGCATAATAATTAAATAAATTAATCATGCAATAGGTAATTGAGTTCGCACGATTGAAACGGTTTTTGTTTACATTTGACAGTTAATGCTCGACACTCAATTTAAAGTGGCAATCATCGAGAGTCTAAGCAGTGACATAAGGGCAGTTGGTTTCAAGGAATTCACAAAGTGAAAAAGACGTTTTACACTAAACTTCGAGCGTTAAATAATTCTTTCTAGCAGATTTATTCATTTATATTTGTTTACGGCAAATCCTAACCTAAAAAGTAACATTAATATTTTTTGGACTTTTAAATCATAAAAATTACTATAAAACATTATTTTCTAAACTTACAGGTAGTCTTCCTACTATACCTTATAACTATACATACACTTTCATTTTCAGGTTTTTAAATGTATGGGGTGTGGGCATTGTTCTTTAGGGTTTTTGGTGTTTGTGCATAAAAATCATAAGTAACACTGTCACTTAGTTATTAGTTTATGTTTTATTGGTTCACTAAGTTTTCTTCACTTGGACACACTAAAAGTATATTTTTAAAGATATTTTATAACAGAGCGTTTGTTTTTACGTTAGGCTTGATGCAGCGCCATCTTGTGATTGATGTAATCATGATGATTTTTAATCAGATTATTGTTCTGATTACAAAAGTAATTGATTACGCCCAACTCTGGCAGGTAGTAAATATTGTAGACAAATATTAATTGTTCAGATACTGATTGAATTATTTACAACTACACCATAGTAGTCACACTCGATTTTAGTGTACAACGAAGTTTTCTTTTAAAATGAGCATCAGTTTTCTCAATAAGATGTCTGCACCTGTTCTCGGAAAACAATTTAACCCAATGAACTACTCCCATTTAAGCAATTAGTGGATATCTTAAACATTTGTAAAGTCACCTCAACTAGCGACTGCGAGGAAGTTTCACCAGTCGCGTTGACCGAGTTTGGTCCGTGAGTTATGACTAACTTTGAGTTCGTTCGTTGACAAGGCTTCCGTAATGACTTCCAGAACTGGACGTCCTTCAGAATTTCTTTCAACATTGGCGACGTTGTTCACTAGTGGAACTTTTGGAGTATACGGAGGTACAAGGACTTTGCTGCAGGTGGAAGTCTAGTGTATCGCAATTAAAAACAACAATTACCATTTTAAGGTCAGTAGCGCCCTCTGTCATCAATCATGGTTTAAATTTACAACACAAATAAATAACTAGATGGCGCTAGAGATTTATTTTATATATTATTCTGTTAATTATGTTGTTTTAAACAAATAATAGCAATTGAAATGGTGATGGGTAGTGTTGCTGGCTAAAAATACAAAATATCGATTGTGTTTTTTGTTGGCATTAAGAGTGCCTTTTCTAAAAACGTTCTTATGGGACAAGCATCTCAAGTTTAGGAAAAAGATTATTTAGATATAAAAAATCACTAGATGAGTCGTAGAAAGCAGCGATCCAGTGTTCGATTATAACGGTTTACATGGAAAATAATAATAGAAAATGATCATCTCTTCGTGATATTTTGTTGTGAACACCAGCTCAGTATATTCTACTTTAATCTGGATGATTATTTAAAAAACATAACGAAGAATCGTTAGCATCAAGGATACGAATGCAGGTTTCAATGTGTTCTTAATACAACTGGAAATTGCCACACTGGCGAACGATGCTGGATGTGACATTATATAATGTTTCCTGGATTCTTGGTTATTAAGAATAATTTAATAAAATAACTTAATGTAAGTGGTGCACTTTTATACGTTTACATAACACAAAATCACGCCTTGTTTCCCCGAAGAGTTGGGCAGAAGTGTACCTATAGTACACCCACATTTCGCCAGTTATGTTTAAGTCCCATGTAATAGGGGGCGAGCCTATTTCCATCTACCGGGCACAAATCCAGACTCACCGTAAAGATCAAGATATGTGTCTTCTGCATATTAGGTACTTGTTATTAAAGTAGACGACCAAAAAGATGGACTTTATTTTAATCTAAGCTTCATACGAATAAAAAACTCGAATACGATTATTAATTTTATTGTTCATAAATGTCTCCTCTCAATTTAATAGAGTTGTCAGTGTGTAAATTGCCTTGAATTTATAGTGACAACTTTAATTTAATATAAATTTGTCAAGCAAATTATACATTTTCGTAACGACTTTGAAATGAGTATAATTTGCAACATATTCAATGAGCCAAGTTCGTTGATAAGCCACAAAGTGATTACGTCATCAAAATAAGAAATACCAAAGTTTACGCATATTCAGCTTTTCATCAGACTATTCCGTATTATTCAAAAGAACAAATTTCCATAATGATGTAGGGATAAAAGCAAATTTACATAGTACATCTACGCACGTACATACATAGAGCATGGTGAGGTCAGTGATCCCAAAGAGTTGAGAAGGACTCATCTTGCTTGTATTTTCCGAAGAGATAGGCAGAGTTATACCGCCTCACATTTCTTCAGCAGTAACGTTTTTAAGTCTTATGGAATCTAGAGTCCAGGCTACCTTTAAGAACTAACGACGCTGGATATGTTGCTTTAAAGCCAGTTTTGATACTTATTCTTCGAGAAAATGTGGCTGACCCCATATTATTATCATTCTTTGACACAGTTCAATTTATTTAATTAGCTCCTGACTTATAGGATCACAAAGTATTATTGTCAGACAAAGTCTCGATCAAGCTTTATTCAAAATTTCATAACTGACAACCAAAGTAATTAGACATCCAACACTTATTTTGATTCCTCCACCAACCTTGTCTGTTCCTAGACAATCTTCCGAGTCAGGGAATTAAGAGCAAACAGTTTATGAATACAATTATATACTCTTAATAGGCTGAACTTCGATTAAGACTGACAATTAGCGGGAAACAGTTAGAATGGTCATCTAACTTGAGAAATTGAACTATAAATTACGGTGGCACCAGTTTCTTGACAGAATTACTTGGCATAGATTGATGTGCCACGGAATACGAGAAATATCGTACGCCATTTGAATTTATAGGGGCGCCTTATAAACAGATGGAGAGAATAGGGAATTTATGAGTATGCGTCTATTTGAAAGTTTGGTTATGTTCATGTTCTTTTTTAAGAAGCTATTCCGAAAGAAGTCAGAAAACTTACTTTGTAATAAACACAACATAACATAACATCACGCATGTAAACCTTGAAGGCACACACACACACACACATTTCGCCACTTATATTTAAGTCCCATGTAATGGAGGTCTTGTAATTTAAAATTTTAATTCGTAAGGTGATTATACTGCTTTGCATATTCTAAAGTAAATACTATAAAGTTCAACTGCGTCAGACAAACAACTTAATTATGTGCGACGTTGATCGCATAGCAAACCAGTCTATACTTTATTAGTTTGCATAAAAAGTAGATGGTTACCTTCCATACACTTAGACAAACTCGGCGTGAGTTTGTTTATGTGTATGGGTGTATACAGTTCTTATCATGGAGGCAGGCAGAAACCACAGAACAACATCTGATAAATATTTATTCCTAAATCGGAATATTGATGTAATAACCAGAATAGCCAAAATTAAACATATGTCAAAAACTAACCTTATTTTGACCACGGTGTCAATTACATTGCAAATTTTCAATAAAAGCGACCATATTTTGGATACGACTGCTGTTTTTAAAGGCGACCTCGATAAAAGCTTTGACGGAGACCTCATTGTCCAATAAAATGGCTCCTCACTAAGCCTATTATTATGGTCCTAAGGAAATCGTAAATACATTAAGGATCTTTGTAAAATCCTGAAGATGTTGTCGGTTTTAGATAAATGGTTTGTATAAGGTCCGATTTACATTAACCAGTATTTTAATCCACCGCTGGGATCCAGTAGTATCCTTTAGTGGAATCCAGCCTTTAGTAAGATATTATTTATGTACGGGAATAAATAATGAAACAGAATAAGTAAGAAAGAAAAAAAAAAATCGCCTCATAAGATGAGAATATCTTGGCAAGCCGCTGGTGATTGCTACAATTATGCGTATAATCTAAGTTTTGTTCTGTTATTTGTGTGGACACGAATTATACGAGCAGACTAGCTTTCGCCCGTGGCGTCGCTAACGTGATATGTCGATAAAAAAATACATGAAATAAATAAAAAATGTCATTCCCTAGGGTTTGAATATTATCATTTTCAGTCCAGCCATTTCAGAGATTAGTCGTGTTTCAAAAGGAAAAAACGGAACCCGAATAGGATAATTTCGTTGTCCGTCTGTCTGTCTATCTGTCAGACTGCCAATACCCTTTTTCTCAGGAACGCGTGGAGGTATTAAGTTGAAATGAATATCAAATCCGTAGCGCAGTCCCTTGAAGCTCAACTAAAAATCAAGCTTTAAGTCAAGTCAATAAAAATACGGCGATTAATGCGACATATTTGGATCCTCCTCCTACCTGGAATTATGAAATTTGGCAAGAAGCAAGTCTAGTCAGGTCTCACAGCACATTTAAAGTATAAAGTCTGAAAACCGTTAATTTGTAGTTTTATCACTTTTTGTGACAAAATTCTTATGTAGTTGGAGAATTGACAGCGACGTATACCGGAAGGAAAAACATGTTTTTCAACTACATTTCAATTTATAAAAAATAAATGACAGTTATTTTGTTTAAATATTATTAATGCGCTTCAAGCCATCTAAGTGAAGGCAAAACGTTCCGTAAAATAATTCATGTACCTACTTTTCAAAACAATATAAATAAACAATCTTTCCGTTTGAGTTCACTCCGACCGCCTTTCAGGTGCTTGAAAACATTCCAGCTGTACTTTATACATAGTACTTGCTTCATATCCTTTTTCGCAAAGCTCATCAAAATATTTGCCTGAAAAACAGTTGCGGTCAAGATGGCCGACGCCTCGCGTCGCTTGGCTCCCATGCTACGGTCTCCAAGGCGCCAAGGGTGCGCCCTGCACGCGCGCAAGGAACATAATTATACTCATCTACAAAGAGCACGCTCGGAGCCACGGCACCCGAGGCACGCGCGTCTACGTCGCAGCCTTCAAGCTGTCACCAAGTGACTTGACAGATAGTCAATTTCTACTTTTGCTGTCTATCGTTTCTTAAAGTGCTTTTCAGTGTTTTTCTATACGAATAAATATTTGTTTTAGTGTATTTTGTTCACAGTTAATACTTATTTTTCTTAGGTAAGTGTATTTTTACTTACGTTGTACTCGTATGCCGCCTATAGCGACGCCGGAATTGGTCCCAGTCAATCTGCCACATCGCTCTGTTATACCTTGCTCATGATAGCAGAATGGCTGACCGCCATCCAGACTTGCCTAGTCAGCATTTAGTGACTTAGAAGCTACATTCATTTGGTTCATAGCCAGTTCGCTCTCATACTCGGTACGGGTCGGAAGTCCCTAATCACTCTGTTTCCATTTCATCTACTAATTCCTATGACAAGTACCATTAATTAATAAACTCTGTTTCCAGTTTAATTATAATTTTATTTTTTAAAAACAAGTTTCCGAACTCCCGTATAATATTTGGTGGCAGCGGTGGGATTCGATAATCCCCTACCCGAATACGTCTCTGAATTCGTTATTCACATATTATACCTGAAAGTGCCAGTAAATCCAAGTGTTCAATCTAAACGTTATAAAGTGCTGAAAGTGAAGTTGCTAAATCAACACTGTGTCCTACAAGTGCGATAAATCAAAGTGCCGATCGACACCCTGTCTTGTGTGTTGCAACCTGCAACCGAGACCGGATTTCACCCTCTGTTGATACAGAGGTCCACCACAACTGCTGTTCTGCTGGTAACCGCTGGAGAAGCGGTCACGATGATCCTGAACATCCTCACAATGACGGCGTTTCTGTGAGTGATCTAGAAAATACTTTGATTACTACTATATCCTTGGGTGAATACCAGAATTAACTCAGAGCCTCTATCTACATTATTTCAGTTCCACGAACTTAACTCTATTGTACATTGTTCATAATACATTGTAACTGATAAAGACCTTACTGTACAACTACTGTATACTTTGTTTAGACTACGCGATTCGAACACGCGTCTATAACACTGAGTCACCTGTATAAAATAACTTAAGGCGAAGACGATTTCTTATAATTAATTAGCTTTTAAGTATTCTGTAATTTTCTGAAAAAAATAAATAATGGCTTCTAAACCTGAGACAAAGGAGGAAAGTTCCAGTAGCTCTAAGGGTACAAAGGTCGAATACGAAGAAAAAATAGAACTCGGTATTCTATTTAAATTCATTAAGCCATTCGACGGCTCCAGGGAAAAACTAAACCCCTTCATTGCTAATTGCCAAAGCGCTTTTAATTCAGCTACAAAAACCCAGAAACCCATTTTATTCAAATTCGTTCTAAGCCAATTAATAGATAAAGCTGAAACTACATGCAGCGTCAAAGAATTCGAATCCTTTGAACAATTCATCATTCTGTTCTTAAAACAGCAATTTGGGGAAAGGAAGCATTATGCTCACCTACTCACCGAACTTCAAGACTGTAAGCAGACACCTCCTGAAACAGTCAACCAGTTTGCATTAAAAATAGAAACATGCTTAGCGAAATTACTTACCGAAATAAATATTTCCATTCCGACGAAAAAGAAAACGGAATTAGCAGGGCGCGTAGCTGCGATGCAAGATCTAGCACTACATACTTTCATTACAGGACTCTTGCCACGGGTATCACAAGTCGTTAGATGCCGCAATCCAGACTCATTAAATTCTGCTATAAACTTCGCAGTAGAAGAAGAAAAAATCATCTCTAGTATTTATAAAAGATCAACATCCAATACAAACCCGCGTCGCGACTTTTAATCACCTCGTCTTCCAGCTCCACGAAATCACCAACCCGATCATTCAAAAGCAGTAAATACCAACGATATGGTATGCCGCTACTGCAAAAACATAGGTCACACTATTGAAAATTGTCGCAAAAGACAATACAACAACAGTAGAAACCAATCTGCTGCTTCTACTTCGGATGGTCGTCATCCTTACCCTACACAAACTCCTAATTATAAACCAACCCGCAAGATTTTTAACATAAATCAAGACAAAGAAGATAAAACGAAAATTTAAACGAGTAAAATTTCCCGAACGGTATCGCGCGGGAAATTCCTACTATATCAAAGCCGATGCCTCTATTCTCTCTGTATCCACTGAATCACTTACTAAATCCACTGAATCACTTACTAAATCCACTGAATCACGTACTAAATCCACTGAACCACGTACTAAATCCACTGAATCATTTACTAAATCCACTGAACCACGTACTAAATCCACTGAATCACGTACTAAATCCACTGAATCACGTACTAAATCCAATGAACCACGTACTAAATCCACTGAATCATTTACTAAATCCACTGAACCACGTACTAAATCCACTGAATCACGTACTAAATCCACTGAATCACGTACTAAATCCACTGAACCACGTACTAAATCCACTGAATCACGTACTAAATCCACTGAATCATTTACTAAATCCACTGATCCACGTACTAAAACCCCTGAATCACGTACTAAATCCACTGAATCACGTAATAAACCCACTGAATCACATACTAAATCCCCCGTTTCTGCTAAACCACTTAATATATCCAATAAATTATCGAATCTAAACGCAAAATCTACCAATTCTATTCTTGCCGCAAATCCCCAAACTTCATCTTTGTTACCAGATCTGAAATATAAAGCAAATGCTATAATTTATGAAATAAATAAAAATACAGAGAAAAGATACTTACCTCACATAATAATCCATACCTCAGTCGCTGATAGGCCTTTATCCTTCCTGATCGACACGGGTTCCTGCATAAGCCTGCTGAAATTAGATTCTATGTCCAAAGTCCCGAAATTGAGTGATGATGTAATAACCCTCAAAGGGATTGATCCTGGAAATGAAACAACTTCAACTCTAGGCAGCTTCAAAATGCAATTATTCAAAAAAAATGATAAGCCTTATGCCCATGAATTTCACGTTGTTGAAAATATTAGCCTAAGTTTCGATGGAATCATAGGCAACGACCTCCTGAAAAACTTAGCTTGTCAAATCGATTACATTCAAGAAACCTTACAGATGGATGAAGACTCCATAAAATTAAAATTCGCTGAACCATTATACAATATTCCACCTCGCACTGAAACGGTAATCGAATGCACAATAAGTAATCCAAATATGAGAGAAGGTATGATAATAGACCAGCACATCTCTGATTCATTATTGGTTGCCAATTGCATCGTTCACGTGAAAGAAAATAACCGTATTAACATTACGGTTGTCAACCTTTCTGAACAGGCTGTCGTGCTCCGATCTAACCTTAATCTAACTTTAGAACCTCTAGACGTTCAAGCTTGCTTAAATCCTCATGAATTATTGTCTCTTACTAATGCCTCTGCAAGAACTAACGAAGTTCTGAAACATCTCAGGATTTCTCACTTAAATGAAGAGGAATCTAATGCCTTGTTACAAGTCTGTACAGACTTTTCCGATATCTTCCATCTTCCAAACGATCAGCTCACATATACTACAACTACCAAATATAATATCAGAACAAGTACAGATATCCCTATCCAAACTAAATCGTATAGATTCCCTGAGTGCCATAAAAAGGAAGTCGAAAACCAAATAAATAAAATGCTAGAACAAAACATAATTTCACCTTCAAATTCACCATGGTCCTCACCCATTTGGGTTGTGCCCAAAAAACTAGACGCTTCGGGACAACGAAAATGGAGAGTCGTTATTGACTATAGAAAACTGAACGACGTTACTATTGGAGAAACTTATCCTATTCCACAAATAACAGAAATCCTAGACCAATTAGGGAAAAGCCAATACTTTACGACTTTAGATTTGGCCTCAGGTTTCCATCAAATTCCAATATCAGAGCAAGACGCTCCTAAAACCGCCTTTTCCATACCTCAAGGTCATTTTCAATTTATGAGAATGCCATTTGGGCTAAAAAATGCCCCTTCAACCTTTCAAAAGCTAATGAACACATGTTTATGTGGACTTCAAGGCTCGCGATGCTTTGTTTATTTAGATGACGACGTTGTCTATTCCCCTGATCTACCAAGTCACATTCAAAATCTAACCGCTGTTTTCAATAGGCTCAGGAATTATAACCTAAAGCTCCAACCAGATAAATGTGAGTTTCTGTGTAAAGAAGTCGCTTATCTTGGTCACCTCATCAACAAAGACGGTGTTCAACCTAATCCTAGGAAAATCAAATGTATCACTGAATTCCCAATACCAAAATGCCCAAAGGATGTGAAACCTTTTCTTGGACTCGTATCTTACTACAGACGTTTCATATCTGATTTTTCCAAACTCGCAAAACCATTAACATCCCTTCTGAAAAAGGATACACTATTTAATTGGAACAATGAACAACAACTCGCTTTTGAAAACTTACAAAATAAATTAGTAACGTCACCAGTGCTAGCATATCCTGATTTTTCCAAACCATTCATTCTTACCTGTGACGCTTCCAATTTTGCTATTTCTGCTATATTATCACAAGGTCCGATAGGAAAAGACCGACCAATTGCTTACGCGTCCCGAACACTCAACAAGGCTGAATGCAACTATAGCGTTACCGAAAAGGAATGCCTAGCCATAATCTTTGGAACCAAAGCTTTTCGCCCCTATCTTTACGGAAATCGATTCACCATAGTCACAGACCACAAACCCTTACAATGGTTATTTAACTGTAAGGACCCTGGTTCTAGGTTAGTGCGCTGGCGACTCAAATTAGAGGAATTCGACTATGACATTGTATACAAGAAAGGAAAAATTAATACTAACGCTGACGCATTGTCTCGATTTCCAGTTAACCCTATTCAAGGTAAAAATTCACCAACCTCTGACCCTTTACTACCAGATCCTGATACTGAATTCCATGACCCCTTCGAGGACCCTATTATATTTCTACCATCTCCCATTCCATTCTCCTTCGAAAATACAGATCTATTAAACCAAGAAATAAACACCGACTCTAATGTATTACAAAACCCTGCACCACAAGCCGAAACGACGCTATCCCCAGATCTCATAGATCTAGGACCAAACTTACCTTACCTTGACCTTAGTCCTGACAGTGCTGACCTCAACCTTGACTTTGATTCGTTACAAACCCCTTCACCAAATCAGCAATCGAATTTAAATGACGATAACTATTCTCAATTCCGGAAATCAATTCCAAATAAAGAAAACATTTCTAATACAGTCCTAAAAGAACACAACGATAACCTCCTAAAAACAAACTGCAAAATAATATTAATTCCTACATCTATGGATTTAGACGAGTCAAACCCCTACATCTCCGAAATTCTCCTAAACTCCGGTAACCAGGACGAAATTCTTAATTCTGAAAAGGAATTATACCATTTTCTAAAAACCAAATACGAAAACAAGATTATTTACTTCATCTTCACAAAGGTTCATCACTTTGACGAATCATCTTACCCCGCTATCTATGACACTCTGAAACAAGTAAGAAACGAAATTCTGAAATCCGAACAAACAACAGACATTGCTATCTCCGACTTCAAAAGCCCATTTGACCATCACTCCTACACTAAAATTTACAATATTCTAACACACATTTTTAACCATACAAAAATCCAAATCCATGTTTACCTAAATAAAACAATATAGCCTACTCTGAGCGAGAGGTCTAAAATCATGCGTGAGAACCATGACATTCCTACAGCCGGACACTTAGGGTCGACACGTATGTACAACAGAATCCGGGAACAATTCTATTGGAAGGGCATGCGGAGTGACATAGAAGACTATGTCAAGAAATGTAAACTGTGCCAGGAGAATAAAGCACTAAGAAAACTAAACAAAGCTCCAATGGAAATCACTACCACATCCACAGCTCCGTTTCAAAGAGTGGCATTAGATATAGTAGGACCCTTACCCGAATCCGGCTCCGCCAAACTAAAATATATCCTTACCTTACAAGATGATTTAACTAAATACTCTATCGCTTATCCTATACGTAGTACAACCGCCGAAGAATCTAGTGATTGTCTTATCCACTTCATATCCCTATATGGAATTCCTAAATCTATACTAACTGATCAAGGTACTAACTTTACGTCTGATCTGTTTAAAACTACTTGCCAATTTCTTAAAATAAAACAATTATGGTCATCACCTTATCATCCTCAAACTCAAGGAGCTTTAGAGCGCAGTCATTCAACTCTTAAGGAATATTTAAAATCTTTCGTAAACGAAAACCAAGATAACTGGCCTACTTATGTATATACAGCTATGCTCACCTATAACACAACAGAACATTCAACTACAAAGTTTACTCCTTACGAGTTAATTAATATTCGGTCACAAACCCTTTATTCCAAATACTATCTATGAAAAAGAACCTAATACTACATATTCAGACTACATCAAAATGTTACAACATAAGTTTAAATACACCAGAGAAAAAGCTCTGGAAAACATATTAAAATCCAAGGAATCTTCTAAATCCTATTATGATTCTCACACTAAACCACCACCACATTACAAGGCTGGTGATTACGTCTACCTCAAAGCCCACCTGAGGCTCGCCTATCTGGAAAGGACCATGCAAAATCATAAAAGTTCACGATAATAATACAGCCACACTTCTTATCAACAGACGTCATGTGGCTCACCATTTCGATCAAATGAAACCCGCAATAGCTGGGGACCCTGTATCATTTTTAGAAATCGATTAGGAAATATTAGAAATAATTAATTATTAGTACTATGTAAATATTAGCTGATAAGTTATAACATTATAACTTAACTGATCCTATTAATTCTATTTCAGCGCCTCGGTCAATGCGCATCAAGATTTTATCAAGCCATTACCTTCTAGTTCCGGCATATACTTCGATGGCCTAGGAAAACTCAAGGCAATTAACGTAAAGTTAAATGTTATCAGTCATGTAAACATTTCCCACATAAACCCTCATCTTGTCAATCTCGAGGATATCTTGGACATAGTTAAGAATACATGTCAAAAATCAAGCAACCTTCAATGCGAAAACATACTATCCCCACTCACAGTCCGATACAACGATATTAAACGCGAATTCGATTCTATCTCACATTTATTGTCAAAACGTAGTAAACGTTCAGCATGGATCGGCGGAATAGGTACCGTATTCAAACATATTTTCGGCACTCTAGATGAAGATGACGCATTAAAATACGATTCCGCGATTGAATCTACTCAAAACCACGAGAAAAAGCTCGCGGAACTAATGAAAGAAAACATTTTGATTACTACCTCTAATCTAGAATCCCACAAACAAATGATTAACAAACTAAAAGATTAAGAATATTCACTAAAATATACCTTAAGTCTTATTATTCTACAATTAAATAATATCACGGAAACTTCTAAAATTCTGATACCTGAAACAAAATTTCATTCCGTGCTCGATAATCTCGAAAGCTCTCTGCTAACATTGTCGTTTCAGCTCGAAGACATAACAAATGCTATTATA
Organism: Dasypolia templi; assembly: GCA_963555695.1. NCBI lineage: Eukaryota > Metazoa > Arthropoda > Insecta > Lepidoptera > Noctuidae > Dasypolia > Dasypolia templi. The sequence continues at coordinate 25,198,153 of OY743138.1, forward strand.
TTAAGCAGTCAAAACATCCTGCATCCGTACATAATAAGTCCGGCGCAATTATACAATGAACTCATTGAGAATGACCGGTACCTACCTAGAGATACTGGAATTCCTATAACTCTAAGTCTAGATAATATTCATTTAATATTAAGCAAATCCGAAGTTGTGTGTTACTATTATAAGAACAAACTTGTATTCGTTTTACAAATTCCGTTAGTTACTAATGATGAATTTAACTTGTATCATAATTTAGCATTACCGACCCCTCACAGGTCAGATAATCCAAATACTTTTAGTTTTATTCTACCCTCTAGTTCGTATATTGCTATTTCTAAAGATAAGCTAAACTTCTGTAATTTAGATAACCTAGATAAGTGTAAAACCATAAGCTCTGAGTTATTTCTGTGTGAGATACCTACGGTATTGTTGACAAGCGGCAACCCTACGTGTGAAAGTGAACTATTAACGAAAACAACTAGTGCTATCCCCACGCAATGTGAAACTAAAACAATTATCGGCGAAATTGATATTTGGAAACCACTTGTGAATAACCAGTGGATTTTCGTTCAATCTCATTCAAATTAAGTATCAATAGATTGTGATAACTCTGAATTACGCGAAATTATAGTGTCCGGAACCGGTATATTACGAATACCAAATCAGTGTACCGTTTACACAAAAAGTGCGAGACTTATATCATCTAAGGATGAAATAAATTTAGACATTCCTATTCCTAGTTTAGACTTTAGCATTATCAACGATTCATGTTGTAAAATAGATACTAAGACTACTAGTTTAAATAACAATATATCCCCTATTTTAGTAAAATACGGGACACATTACTCTATTTTAACTGTGTGTATTTTAATAATAGTTATGTCTTTTGTAGTATTTAAGTTATATAAGATTATTTATAAACATAGATCTAAGTTCTATATTTCTTGTATTAAACCGACGACCCACACCGATAATGAAGTCAATAATTGTGATATAGACACTGAACCTGAAAATAATCGATTCCATTGCCTAGATTACGGGAAATTGTATAACTTTCTGAATTTCGGCTTTTATCCCCGAATTTCAGTCTTTTTGGGGGGGCTGTTATACCTTGCTCATGATAGCAGAATGGCTGACCGCCATCCAGACTTGCCTAGTCAGCATTTAGTGACTTAGAAGCTACATTCATTTGGTTCATAGCCAGTTCGCTCTCATACTCGGTACGGGTCGGAAGTCCCTAATCACTCTGTTTCCATTTCATCTACTAATTCCTATGACAAGTACCATTAATTAATAAACTCTGTTTCCAGTTTAATTATAATTTTATTTTTTTTAAACAAGTTTCCGAACTCCCGTATAATAGCTCGATGCTCAGGTTAGATGTCCCCATTACTTCCAGTCACGCTTCTTTTAAGGCGAACGGAACTTTTAATATTTATATATAATTATTAAATCGCTGCCGATAAGGTTGCGTTTCGTTTCACCTGTAGCAGATACCATCAGGGTACACCTCTCCCCAACCATTCACAAGGTGTGATGTTTTTATGTGTTTTCAACCAAAATAAACAAGTGCGTGTCAATTTATTATTTGCATCATCGAAACGCATTATTTAAACTCCTTTAAATAGCAATATCAAAATTACTTGACAAGACATAAACAATTTGAGGTAATTTTATGAAACTTAGGTATTTTTAAGTTCTGAAAGTATTTATTTCCTAGACCTGAAACTTCGTGCGATTGTTCAAGATAATAAGAACATTGCACAAAAATAACTGAAGAGGCAAGTACAAGTCTCTTAGGTACTTATAAAACAAGCCTTTAAAAAAAATACTACGATTATCTTTTTTTTCTCTCTCGTAAACCATTTATCTCAGCAACTTTAAACTTCCCGTGGAGGCTTTCAATAATATGATCTGCTTATAAAACAAATATAGACTACCAACTCGACGGCTGGTAAACTAAAGCTTAGCCTCATACCAGGACTCACAGAAAGATGCGAAAAAAGTTTTATGTATGAGAGACAGGCCAGTTATAGTCTAAATTGAAAATATGATAATTTGTAACTAAAAATAGGTACGTTCCGATTTCAAAATTTCTCTCCACACTGTTTGCGAGCTAATTAAAATCATCGTGTCTCATAAACAATGGATCTACGCCGGGAACATTTTACGATAGGATTTTTTACGATTTCAAGTGTCGCCTGAAACCGGACATCGGAATCGTATGATAGACTTCAAATGGCATTCATGGATGAAAGGCCTTCTAAGGCAACCTTATACAAGGTTGCCTTAGAAGGCGGTTGGTATAACGAATTCAAGAGTAGTCGACTAACTTTGGGGGATGAAGAAAGAAGCTCAGGCTCAGCGGGCTACTGCTCCACCACGACAAAACACCTTCGCACACCGGGCTCAAAACGAGGGACTTCCTGGTCAAACTCCTGGGTCACCCTACATACTGCCCTGACCTAGCACGGTGTGACTCCTTATAGCTCCGAAAATAAAAAAGCCGCTCAAAGTGATACAATTTACTTCGCTGGAAGATGTGCTGTCAGCGTTCGAGCGGGCAGTTAACGAGGTGTCTACGGCGGACTGGAAAAAGTGTTTTGAAATCTGGTTCATACGCATGAAACTTTGTATTGAAGCTAGTGGTAACATTTATTTTTATTTTCACAAAACTTTCTGAGTGTCCCACGTATGAACTTAGAGGGTTGTATTGATGATTGCAGGAGGAGACTAATATTCATATTTTAGAAAATAATTTGATAACAGGCCCATTTTTAGATCTTGTGCTAGAATATAAGTTCATTCTACAAATAAAATCACCAACACGAATATTACTCTAACCTAATCAACATGCCTTGACTTAATATTTACAAATTTCAATAGCAAACTGCATACAACAGTAGAAGATTTAGGTTTCTCAGATCAGAGTGGTACTATCATACACATTGCTTTGCCTCAACAAACTAAATAAACTATTTGGTATTTTATAAAAAAGGTTACACAATAACAAAAATCTCAAAATCTGAATTAAATGAATTGAAAAGGAATCAACCAACAAATTAAACCATTGTAAACCCAAAATTAAAATAAAGTTAAAGTAAAAAAACAAACCATAAAAAGTTTTGGCTAACCCCAGGCATCAACAATTTATGCATAAATAAAAGGCGCGAAAAGTTACTTACACTCAAAACTAATAACCCACCAAAAATATGTCAAAACAAAGAAGAAAACAGTTATAACAGCAAATATATTGCAATACATAAATAAAATGAAATGAAAAAACTAAACAGTTTAAAATAACAGCGATGAAATGACACTCAAAGCATCGAGATTGACCACGCCGTTATTAAGCAAGCAAAGGCTGGAATAGTTAGAACCACCAGGATACTGCGCTCCATGGCTCTGTAATTACAAATAAATAATATAAATATCACTGAACCTAAACAAATATCTAACTTTTTTAATAACTTACATCGACAAGGGTAGCAACAAAGCACTTGGCAATGAGCCGACAGGCCACCCAACCACTTCTAAAAATTTTGAGGATGTAATGTGCAATCGTATAATCTGTGAAAAATACAAAATATTTAATTAATGCATAAACGGCTTTCCCAGGAATCGATACACTATTCTAGCAATTTATAATTACATACAGGAAGCCTTAAATATAATAAATGACAAAAAATACGCCGTAGGTATACTGTTTGATATTACCAAAGCTTACTACAAAGTGCAATATGGCGTAGGGGTCTGCTGTAAAACTCACGAATGGTTTAAATTCTATTTATGAAATAGAGAACACCAAGTTGAAACATATTTTTTTAATGAAATACCAAAGAAATACAAAACATTCGGTTTGATAGTACGCCTCTATTCCCCCAGGGAGTGTAATTGGATGCCTCCTATTTCTTATTCACATAAACGACCTTCTAAAAACCATAGAAAGACCATGCATCTTCTTTGCTGACGATGTTTCGCTTCTTACTTCATGCCGTAACAATGTTGGCTTATGCGAGGACCTAACCACTACACTAGATAAAATAATAACTTGGATGAATAACACTAACCTGAAAATCATTTTCTCCAAAACTAAAATAATGTCCTTCCACCCCCATCAAAAAATTCCCCTAGATCTGAACTTTACCTACAAAGGCGCCGCATAGAAGTCGTTCAAGAATTTACTCTACTTGGCCCGTCCATAGACACCAACATCAATTGGAAATCTCACATTAAAAATATTAGATCTAAACAATGACTATAGATCTAAACAATCGAAATTTGCAGGATTGTGCATATTTTTTTTGATAAGCCCTACGTGAAGTCAAAATGAGTACTAACCATAAAACTGCACTTGTTGCCTACGCATATGCGTGGCTCAGTTAGGGGTTGATATTGTGGGGAAACAGCACAGACGCTCCAACACTATTTACACTGAAAAAAATACTTATATTCATTCACATAAATACTAATATTCTTCTATACTTGTAAATATAGAATACACCCACAGCTGTGAAGCTAATTTTCAAGAACATTTAATACTTACTCTCCCCTGCCCTTACTTTCTAGAAATTTACAAAACATGTTCAAAAGTACCAACACTTTTACACTACAAGAGAAAATGTACAGTCACTACAACACCAAACTCTATGCTAAAAATTCACTCAACAAGTACCCTACTCATGTCACTGACTGGTCGTCTGTTGTTCTATTCATTTATTTTACTTCAGTGGTCCTAGTTTATGATTTGTGTACTAAATTTTTTGATTTGTGTACGCCGTTTATGCCTGGAGGCTTTTATTTATACGAATATACTAAGTTTTGTTTACATTTTAAATTTTTTGCTGGATTTTCATTGTATTTGTTGGTATATTGGAGTGGCTAGTTGACATGGCAAATAATTTTAATTTGATGTTCTGTGTCTCGAAAAGTTTGTTAATTTGCATACCTAATCATATAAAGAATCATGTTTTTTCTAACTGACCTGAAAGCTGTTCTGTTCGGAAGTTTGTTGCGCCACTTTGTCTTCCCAGCTTATGCACTAGGATGTGGTCTTATGTAATTTTGAAGTTCGAAAAGTGCTGATTCTCAGCCTAATTAGAATAAATGACTTTTGATTTTGAATGAAAGTATATAATAAATTACCGAGTAATTATTAAGTTAGTAACTAAACATTTTCAGCAAAATAACTAATTTGCAAATTAATTAATTTCCAATTTCTAATTGCTGTTAATAATATCAAAGAATATCTAAATTACAAATGTTGTATGAAATGTTTCACAAAATACCTAGTTTTAATCTTATAAACAAAAATTACTAGGTGTTTTGATCTTTTGTATACCAATTAATTAGTCAAACTTAAGCCTTCTTCCAGAAGAGGGCTTTTCTAAGAGCAGCGTTGGCCCAGTGGTAACAGCCGCGACTTACGAGTTGTAGGTCGTGGGTTCGAACCCACATAGGCGGTTTACTTTGTGTAAATTATTTCATCACCAGTGCTCTCGAAACGGTTAAGGAAAACATCTTGAGGAAACCGAATATATATAGGACCAAAATTTCTAAGACATGTGTCATCTACCAACCCTCACCGGGAGCGCGTGGTGGATTACGGATTCCCTCTCACAGAGTGGAGGCCTGTGTCCCAGCAGTGGGAACAATATAGGCTGATTATGTAAGCCCTCTTCCTATCTCCTACTTATTTAATTTTATCCTTTTACTGTGCCCTAACAGGGTCCATATTTTTGTATAGCTTTAAGCCCTTCGTAATGTCTTTTTTATAGTACAAAATTCATTTGATAAATGAAAATAAACCTGGCGCTGATCAGTTTTGTTAAGGGATTTACAAACGATTTTTACATAAGCACAAAATTAATTGAGCCGTGTTTAAAATGTTCCAAGAACCAAAATCCTTAATACACCACAACATTACCCTGTTTATATATGGACTACTGTTTGTATATGGAATATGGACCTACTCTTGTAATGACATAATTAAAGCTAACATAACAGGGATTGCTATAAAAAGTAGGATTATACGTGCCGTGTTCAATAAAGTAGCGCGACTTTGTAGGATTATCCCTCTTCACCTTACGTCCCACATAATTTAATATGCCACTTCACTGTCTACCCTCATCCGTGCCTTTATAAGAAAAATCTTTATCCCTCATATTATAGGTGTTGGGATATAAAGATTTATGTTGATATTGAATAATAAAAAAGGTTATGCGCCATTTGGATTTCCGATTCGTATTGATTTGGTGTGAAATTCAATAATTGTTTTTGACCGTAAATTATTAGTTTTAGAGACTATTGTTTGGCTACTGCGATGGTGCCGACTCTATTAAACATTGTTGTTTGCCAAATCCTAGCAAAATTTAGGGATATTCCGTTTTGCTGCAATTTTCTGGTTGTTTAAAATGTTCTGAGATCAGATAGCTGACGCTGTATTTGTTCCCAAATAATTCAAACAATATTATGAAAAGTGTAGAGCTTAAACAATTACCAAGTTAGAAACGTTTTAAAACGACTGATAGACAAGGACCGCACTATCGTAGAAGTGACGTCACGACTATGTAACTTCTAACGCCAAACATTGTCCGTAACGTGCGCCAAGGACGGGAATAATCCCCTCCATAAACTTTTAAAGCGTGTCGCTTCTTCATGTTCACATCGATTTAACAGGTTTTTTCGATCATTTTACTATGCCTTACTTGAAATTAAATTATTTTTTCGATCATTTTTGTTATATTAGTCCTCATTCCTATTGTACCAAAAACAGGCATCCCAGCTACACCAACATCAAAAGAGATTTATAAAATCTGTTAACCATTTCTCCTTTCACACTGAAAACCTCTCAAACGAGTCTCGAAGAAACCACTTTGTTAAACACAAATCAAACACCTCCTCCAGTTCCATTACACCTTATATTCGGTTTCATGTCCCTGTTTTAATAATAAGTACCGATACCCAAGTACGATCGATGTCTCAGACATCGGTCGTACTTTACGAACACCAAAGTCACAGAATAGATAGGTATAGAAGGTTGACTCCATACAACGAGCGCTAACGCACTTACATATAGACACAAGTCTATGTACAGTGAGTACAAGAGAACTCGCAAACGCGCCTGGCATTTGTTTGTCACCTTGTTTTAGATCGCCGTATGGCGCCGATGCTTGCGTTTACGCTCGTTGTATGGAGCCAGCCTGTATATATATCCTGTGTACAAGTATCGTGGCCCATTCAAATAAGAGTGGGGCTCATTAAATATTCGATGCGATGGCGTGGTGACGTCGGCATCGTTAGGGGGCGCTTCAGTGTTGGCGCTGTTTTGCACCTCGGAAACAGGAAAGTTCGTGAGTGATCCCAGGGAACTTTGCGGCGTACTAAGTACTTCTGCGTAAGAGTACTCTTGTAAATACTTTAGTGAAAGACTGAAACGGTGAAAACTCAAACTCAAAGCATTTATTATAATTTAACCATATAGAGGTACTTTTGAATTGTCAATAAGTCCTTAAGTCAGAAATATGAAACTAGTTGCCTATTACAAAAATATTAGTTTAATAATTATTGTTGAACTCATAGTTATATGTGGAAACGATGTAAAAAAGACGTACACATTAAAAGCGTCCAGGGTACATTGAAAACGGCCACAAAAAAAACTAAACAAAAAAAGACGTCGTATAGAGTGGTTGTTTTGACTGTTCTCCAACAAAACAAAAAACTACGGCGCGACTGCTGCAGTACTGCAACAATCACACTTACCAACTGTGTTAGTAAACTTAACCGATTTGGAAAGCTGGCAGCAGCGCTTCACGCACAAGCAGTTCAGTCTGCTCCCGATATACCGCAGTACAATATTGGGGCTGGCCCGCACCCGGCACAGCAGGTAGTCGGACTTTTTCGCATCGTAGCGTAAAAGCAATCGTGAAGAAGAAGCGTGAAGAGATATGAGGAACAGGGTGTAAAGTTCACTCATACTTTTCGGAAAGGGGAGGATCCTCCGACCAGATGGATGTCGTATCTGGTGAGCAACTGCCCGATGATCGTTGTCGGGAAGTTGTATGTATGCTAGCTGCGCGGTAAACTCTGATTGCGCGATGCAGGATTTGTGTGACGTCAGTGTGATGCGTTGTTCGCATGTGGCGGTGTAGATGGCGCCACACGCGCTACAAGAGTGGAACAGCCCCATCAACACCCGGAACGCCTTATAATATTGAATGCGAAGGGGGCTTTACGATTCTTGAGTGTAAGCTAGGCTGCACGTATAAAATGAAGTGCAATATGCACAAAAAAAGATTTCGTCACCCTCTTAGCTCTCCCTAGACAGCGCCATTCTTTTTCTTTGTCATCTTAATTTTTGAGATCAGCGGTCAAAAGATGTCCTAAGTACTTCACGTTTTATTATATACTCTAAACACGAGATATTCCGTTCAACTTAACCGGAGGCATAGTATCAGAACATCGACCACTGACACCAAAGACCATGACTTCACTTTTAGTGATTTAGTTTCCATGAACTAACGCATACACTTCACAGATGGTCACCAACCTCCTCGGACCACAAACCGAGCAGCTCAGCAGCGCCATAATATATCTTCGATTTAAGTAATGTTGTTAAGACATACTCCGTCAATGTAACAGCCGGCACGCTCTCTGCTGAGCGCCTCGATCAGCTCATTGACATAGAGATTGAATAGCGTTGGCGAAGTCAATCCCCCATGCCTCACCACACTCTCAAACCTATACGGCTCTGAAAAAGCCCCGGCCCAGCGTACCTGATTGATGTGGCCTCCATACCAGCATTAACAAGTGTTTATCAGCTCTGGAGGAACTCCAGTTTCCCCTCACTTACTTTGGAGAGGTCGAATAAGCAAGCATACGTAGGTGTTTACTTATCTGAGTAGTACTTCATATCCGACTTTAGACACAGTGTGGCAATCTCAGTAGATGGTCAGGATCGGACCTGAACTGATTCTCATGCAGCTGAACAAAGCTATTAAGTGGTCTGTTAATGGGCCTGAAGTTGTTTAAGTCCGCGATATCACCCGTTTTATATATCTTCTATAAATATATATTATAATAAATGTGTAGAAGCGTTTCTGTACATTGAATATATTTAAAGAAAACATTGTTAGGGTGTTAAAGGATCACCAACAGATTATGCCATTTCTATCATTTTTGGAACTTTTGTCTGTTTGAATGCGGGAGATTTGTTAGAATAGTTACACGTAAAATCCAACGGCGTCTGCCTTTGCACTACATTTTACCATTTTAAAATCACTTTTGCTCCTCTTTCTCACAAAATAACGAAAATAACATAACCGTCATTTCTAAGTGTTGCCAAATTAGAAAGATACATTGAGTTGCTATTGTGAAAATACATTTAAAACTGTTACAATATTTATAATTTGTACTTTGACGGTATTGCCATAGTAGATATTATAATTCGGTATTAAAATTATACATAAAAAAATAAGATAAATGTTTTTTGTGATGGCGGCCGCGAAATTCCTGGAAATCGCGAAATCACGCGGGTGTTGTGGGGACTGAGGGAACACTTCGTTCCCCGGAATTTTGGCCTTCAGCGGTAATAGCAATTCGTGCTTACAGCTGTTTGTCCGATTCTACAAATAATTAAAGTCGAACGAATCAGACTCCGAACCAGAGGATTTGTCAATTCGTAACGATGGGATGTGGATTCACGGTCACACCATTTTTTTTTTAAATTGAACTCTGTCACTGTTTACGGTATAATATTTAATTGGACTAAACATAAACCAATTTTGCATGAAAAGTTTACTTCATGTCTCGTTAGATGGCGTTGACTGGTTTAAATTCGCGCTATGGTTTCATTTCCACGCCAACTATAAGAGACCTCGAAATTATTTAGTAAATGTCCCGATCCCTAAAGCTAGGTTATGTCATCCTGCGCCAAAGCGATGAAATCGGCGTATTCCTCCGCGACCACCACATCGACATCCTCCTTGTCCAGGAAACCTTCCTTAAGCCCAGTTACCGAAATCCGTCAATTGCCAAGTATCGCACAGTTCGCAATGACAGGACTAGTTGCCACAAGGGTGGCACCCTCATCTATTACAAAAAGGAGCTATACTGCATTCCCTCTCTCCCCCAATTTCACGATTAGAAGTGTCTTGCTGTAGGCTAGGCATGACAGGTCATCAACCGATCACCATAGTATCGGCTTGTCTCCCCCCATTAATACTTCGGAGAATTTCCAACTCCTTACTGAAGATCTCCCGGTCCTATTTGGCCTGAGTGACTCCGTTATCGTAGCGGGCGATCTCAACGCCAAACATGCCTCCTGGAATAGCACCAGGACTTCTTCCAGAGGGAGACATTTATTCAACCTCTCAGAACTTTGATGTCATAGCATCGATGACTCCCACCCACTTTCCCGCCGATCCCAACCACATTGCCGATGTTCTCGACGTGGCGCTTTTACAGAATATCAACCTACGGTTGGACTCTATAGAAGTGGTACAAGAGCTCTCTTCTGACCACCATCCAGTAGTCATGAAACTGGTTCCCCGCATAGGTCTGCACGATTCCACTTAACCCCCTCCCACTAAAGTGGTGACGGACTGGAGGAAAGTAAGCGTTCGCCTGAAATCCAACACGTCCGCCCACTAGGACCCAATCCCCCATCATTTTGACTCCATCGCTGACACGACGGCCGCAATCGACTCATTCACAGAACACGTACAATCAGTCCTGAACGATTGTTCTAGGGAAATTCCAGCGACGGAGGACCGTCACTGGAAGTTGCCGGACGATGTACGTGAACTGTTGAATGAGAAGAATGCGGCTGTCCGTACCTACAGCAACTTCCCCTGCGACGCGAACAAAGCCCATATGCGTTACTTACAGCGTACTGTAAGGACACGCATAGAGGAGCTGCGTACCTCCGGCTAGGCGAGATGCTGAGTGAACTAGAGCCAACTCAACTTGCCTTCTGGTAACTCCAGAGGAAGCTCAGATACGGAGAAATAGTCTCCATGCCCCCCCTGATCCGCCCTGACAAGACCATCGCTTTCGATGATGTCGACAAGGCTGAACTTCTAGCCGACAGTCTTGAAGCCCAATGATCGCCTAGCTCTCAACCAGTAGACCAAGCTCACCTTTCTGAGGTTGACGCTGAAGTCGAACATAGAGCCTCCCTCCCTCCCTTCGAAGACCCTGAGTATCCGCTGCCCCCCGTCACGCCAGAAGAATTGCACGATCTCATGAAGGGTCTTGTAAAGCCCCCGGCTCAGATGGAATCACCAATAGGGTATTCCAACTTTTCCCTGCCCACCTGATAATGCTATTGACCACCATCTTCAATGGTACTCTGAGCAACAATATCTTCCCACAGGCATTTAAAGAAGCCACCGTCATCGGTATCCCCGAGCTCGGCAAGCCAAAGTCGGAGCCTTCGAGTTACCGCCCCATCAGTCTGCTCAATGTCCTCGGCAAGATCTACGAGAGGCTTATTTATAAGCGTCTCAGAGACTATGCCGAGACAAAAGGCCTCATCCCTGACGAGCAGTTTGGTTTTCGAACCCAACACTCTTGCGTACAACAGGTCCACCGTATCGTCGAACACATCAACTTCGGTTTCCAACGAGGTTTGATGACGGGTGCTGTTTTCTTCGACATAGCGAAAGCGTTCGACAAAGTCTGGTACGAGTACAACGGCTTATTATATAAGCTGTACCAACTCGGCCAGATCGTCTCGTGCTCATCTTACGGGACTTTTTGTCGAACCGCACCTTCCATTATCGCATCGAAGGAGCGCTAACCTCCGCCCACCCCATTCGCGCAGGAGTCCCTCAGGGCTCTGTGATTTCTCCCATCGCATTCACGCTATTCACCAGCGATATGCCCAAGTGTAGTAAGGCGCAGTTGGCTCTGTTCGCAGACGACACGGCCATTTACTCCGGCCGCGATCCAGACACGATATCTCGCATTCTCCAAACCCAAGTCAACAAGCTTGGCTTTTGGTTTAGAAAGTGGACAATTGAAGTAAATCCCGACAAAAGTCAAGCGGTTCTATTCTCAAAGCTGCGTCATACCCCCTGCCTCCCTCGACCGATCACCATGTTTGGCAAGCCGATCCCTTGGGAGAAGCGAGCCAAATACGTGGGTGTGGTGCTCGACGAACACCTCTCTTTTTCAGAGCACATTAAGGCGGCTCGTTCGCGCGCCGCCTTCGCTCTAGGTAGACTCCACTTCGTCCTAAATGCACGTAGCAAATTGTCACTAAAGTGCAAATTGCGTATCTACACAGCGTGCATTCGCCCGATCATGACCTATGCCAGTGCAGTCTTTGCACACGCCAAGCCCCATCGCTTCAATAGAATGCAGACCCTCCAGAACAAGTTTCTCCGTAGGATAACAGGCTCCCCCTGGTAAGTTCGCAACGAAATCCTCCACGTTGACCTCAGGATTCCCACTATCCGTCAGTTTATGAAACGCATTTCAAAGCGTTTCTTCGATACCACCGCGAATCACCGCAACCAGGTTGTCAAGGCCGCTAGTTATATTCCCTCCACCATTAGTCATGTCCGCCGTCCCAAGCATGTCCTCACCGACCCCGATGACCACATAACTCTCATCCAGGAGAGCTGTAGGGCCACCAGTACAGTGCACAACCACAAACCGACATTCCGACCTCGCCGCCGAGGTCCCTCGCGAAGACCCCGACATAACTATCCCCCCCCGACCCTTGCTCGACGAAGTGCTAGCTCGCGCAGTAGCTGAGACTGTAGCTTTAAATTCCCATGATAATAATAATCACCAAAATCTGATCCAGCCTGTCCTATCTTGCTGTCCTTCCACCAGCGACGCCCTAAGCCAAGGTCCGTACCCCACAGGGGGTGCCCTTTTGCGAGCGGTCGCTTAGTAATGTAAGTTTTTCGCCCCTGGCTGGAGGCTTTGAGTTCGCCTAAGGCAGCCACAGGAGAGTCCAGTTAAGTAGTCACGACCTCTCAAGGTCAACTACGAGATGCCATAAACAAAAAAACAAAAAAAATGTACAAGTCCGTTTAAGCAGACGACAACCTCATAGGTTGACTTGACCTGCGAGATGCCATTCCCAAAATTATTAAATGTGCTCTTTCTGAGTACAAGGTGTGTTTTATTGATACATAATACTCTCAACTCTTTTATAAAAAAGATCTACGATGATCAGGCACGTTGAGTATTTCGTATCTATGTTAACATAAATATTTTGCTTCTTTATACCCTTTTTGAGGGAGTAATTTGTTTATTTTGCCATCATTGTGTGAAATAAATGTACTTATGTATTGAGGAAAGTCATTGATTGTGTGGCGGCATCTACACCGCCACATGCGAACAAACGCATCAATCCTGCATCGCGCAAGCAGAGTTTACCGCGCAGATAGCATATATACAACTTCCCGACAACAATCATCGGGCAGTTGCCCACCAGATACGACATCCATCTGGTCGGAGGATTCTCCCTATTCTGAGAGTATGAGTGAACTTTACACCCTGTTCCTCATACCCCTAAAATTGTATTAATAAAACCGAAATGGCCCAAGTCATCATGATGGCCTAACAAAGCCACCTAGCTTGTACTTTTTTATGTAACACAAATGGTTTTTCATCACAAAGATTTTTCAAATGTCCCTAAGATCTTTGTTTAGATTATTCGTTTAGACCGGGTTTCAAAATTTTAAACAATCTTTATAGAGTAAGAATCCTAAACAGCTGACATCTATAAACACATCAGTATCAAATGTTGGGTCGTACAGAGCAAGCGGTGGCTTATCAGGCAACTCTATATTCATGGCATAGGTACACTGAAGCCGAAGCCTATGCACACAACACAGCACTATGCAAAAAGTTTTATAGGCGTGTCTCCCAGAATTTTATATTAAGATACAGAAGCCTAAAATATACAGCATCAGAAATGTTACCACGCTTTTTAACAATTTACATGTTCAAAATAAACTTTGTTTTAACATTGACAAACTTTGTTTTGTGATATAATTTACAGTAAGACAACTTTTTATTTTCCAGTTAATTACAAAAAACACCCCATTCGATCCAGGTAAACTTCGAAATCAGCGAACAACTCCAATCACAATTCAATCGATTAAAAGCCGTGACTTTTGCAAGACGACAAAACGCTATTCTTTCTGTATATTTATACAACAAAATAAATAGATTACTAAATTTTAATCCGGTAACACTACACGAATGTAAACTAATGGTAAAGAAGAGGCTCTTCACTCTTGATTATGAGGATCTAGAGAAAATAATAAATAATGAATCTCATTCTACAGCGGAACACAAGCATAGACCATACCTTTCTTTCATACACCTACTCATACACAAACACGAACTCCATCCTCACGCACACGTACACACCTACGCACACACCTCACGATATAGTATAATATCTCAAGAATGGTTTTTTTATGTTTACTTTTTCATGTATTTTCATACTTTTAATTTCTGTTATTGTATATTTTATTGTTATTTTAGTACTTTGGTTTTACTTCATTTTTTTTTTAGCACGTATGTTTGTCTATTCAAACAACTTTCTGTAACATATTATGATAATAAAGAATTATTTGATTTGAATTATGCTTTGATTTAGCTTGTCATTTAAGTTAATCAAAAATTCAGTTAAACTGTAATTTTGAAAACAGATCTAATGGTACACTTTTTTTTTGGGTGGGAAATTATCGAATGACTTCTCCCCGGCAATGAAAAACCCACCCGCGTTCCTTCAGTTGCCTGTGCTAGGGCCACGGTATTTTTATCGAACATCGCGCGACCCTGAGGAATCGGCCCTATCGGACCCCGTCATTATGTGCTGAAATCTCTTTGAGCCGCGCGTGAAACACGACTAGCTGTCGACCCAAGCCTGGTCCTTACCGGACGGCGAGCTACCCATTGCTCACCGTCCGCAAGCCCGTGCCTACTGTGGCCGGGAATCTGCAAGGGACTCCCGACGCCTAGGGCGTCTTTTGCGGCGACTAAGGCCGTGAGGGCGCAAGGCTATCTCCTTCATGCGCTCCGCCTCCTCCTTCGCGAGCATTACTGCTTCGCAGAAGGAAGTGACAGCTTCCCAATCCCTCTCGCTTCGTACTATGGCCTGGACCAGGGCCGGACGCGAGGGATCGCCGCCGCCGATCACCTTCGCGAAAACATGGCGGTGCTCCGCCCAAGCTCGGCCTCCCGGACAGTACCCGTTTGAGACACAATAAATAATCATTATTATTATTATTACTGATTCACCCCGCATCTGCAACGTTAGATGGCCACCAGGCCTACCCCGGTGACGGACTGGCCGTCGCTTTTACCCTCGCTGGTAAAGTATCTGCTTGGAGTTTTAAAAGGCCTGCTGCTAAAAATTATAAGCAAATTCAACTGCTTTTTCTGCTTTACTTTTGATAATTTATAATAGCCTTCATGTAAGTGACATTATTGATTTGGATTCGTTCGTGTTTTTTCATCAAAATAGATATGTCTCGCTTTTGTATAGTCTTCTACCAAACGGCCTAAGAAAAGGCGCGGTTTTTTAAAACATTAGGATTTGTTGAAAATATGTTGATATAAATATTAATTAACCACCGAACTGCCTCGTTGGTCGCGAGTGCAACTACTGAGCGTTTGTTCGATTCTCGTGTCGGACAAAGATTTATTGAGTTTTGATTAGGAATTTCTCAGTAGCAGCCCGTGAAAGTTTAGTATTGACCTTTCACAGCTCACTTTAAGTACGTATTATCTCAATTCACCTTAATTTTCACTGCGATTTTTACAAAATAGCACTAGGCAGTGATGTCTAAATTATAGATATTACTTCATTAAATTTGTAACATTCATTTTGTAATTATTCGTAGGTATGTATACAAGTTGATCGTCGTTAATGAGCTGTAAAATTCGTTTCCTGTGACGTTAAATCTTGATATTGCTTTAAGCTTAAAATACTTGGACTTGGATATAAATAAAATTCCTCGAATGAAAATTTTATGTCAAAAAGATAATTAATGACGTTTGATAATTTTCATTAATTACCATTAATGTCACGCATTCGAGGAAAGTTTTTCGAATTTGTTATTTAAATAAAGTACTACTCAATTTTTGCGTCAGATTTGATACCGAATAAATTTTAGTTCTAGTAGTTTAAATACTCAATAATCATAAGTGTGAGGAATAGTCGCCGCACCCAAAGGGGTTATCCAAAGGCACAGCCAGACGAACTTGAAAAAAAAAACTTAGAATTAAGTTATTTCATACCGCTCAAAAAACCTTATGTGACCATGATTTTGCGATGGCACATCAGGGCTAAATTCGAAACTATGGGTAGTAGGACAACGTGATTAAAGGAACGATACGATTACCTTAGTTTTGAAAAAAAAATAAGATTTTTTTTCGACTATTACAAAAGCTTCTGCCTGAGCCAGGAATCGCACCCGATGCCTTTTGTAAACAAGCATCCTGTATTTTTATACCGAGCGATAGTGTCTGCTGATAAGGATCAAATACTGCAAAATAAGTATATTATATTACGTAAAGTCAAAGGAAGCGCCATTTTATGCCATTTGAATTTTTATAAATAATAGAAACTTGATAAATTGCCATTTCCATTGATTTGTCAGATTATGCTTGTTTACAGTAATTGATCTACAACCGATGCGCCATCGGTTAGTGCAACAAAACAATTGTGTTTCGACTACTGGCTCAGGCAGAAGAAAAAATAATAAAAAAGCAGTTTTATTCTCCTCAAAAATCGACGTCATGGTTCCTTTAATCCCTTTGCGGTCTTGCTATTGTGCGTGGGCCATGTCGGCCGTCGGTGGTTATTATTCCAACCAGCCCACCTCCCTCCAGAAGCCGATCAAAGCTTCTGGTCTGTTGAGAACCTCTGTGTAAGATCCGAGTGTCCTGAGGGTTTCTCCGACTCCATGCAAGCTCTGCACAGAGGGCTGTCCGTTATGCCTATTGTGTAAAAGTGTTTATTTAGCGAGCAGTGTCCTGTGATGGTCCCCGTCACCAGGCGCAGGCCATTTCTGTTCAGGCGTATTAAACGTCTGGTTAGCCTGCCATCTAAGGATGGCAAAACTTCCTTGGACTGCCTGCAGCCTGAGCCGAGAGGTCCACCACCTCTCGGCTTGTGTGTGGGTGGACTCCTGCAGCCACCTGCGTATCTGGTTGATGGGGATGGGTATGATGGGTTCAGGCCCGCATGCCGACGTGCTGGATACAGCCCGCGAAGGTAATAGTCAGCGCTAAGTGTGATCTGACGCCAAAGAAACAGTACGCGATCAGCCACGAGGTCACGAAGGGACAACTCGGCGCGCAAAGTGGCTGGACGCGGAACTATGCCACCAGCTGCAAGTACGCGAAGGGGTTATCCAGCTAGAAAATCAGCCAGACGCAGAATCACGCGTTCAGGGGCAGGTACACGAAGGGGAAACCCAGCGTGAGAGCCCCCGAACGCGACAAAGTCTACCGGGGCCGAAAATCGACCCCAAAACTCCAACAGAACCCACGACCGACGTCGACCTAGACGCTCAGGCGCAGCCGGTAGACAACACCCTACCAGGCACCTCTAAACCGCAGCCTGGACCAATCGGTACAGGGCGAAGAGGGATTGCCCTAACGACACGGCTTGACCGAGCACGCTTCAGGGGGACGCCGAACGTGTGAAGGTCCACCCCGCTCGGGGGAGCAGAGAACTGCCCCTTCTAGAGACCACTCCGATACCACTCCCCTCCTTCCGCGTATACGTCACTGTACAGGGCAACTACCGTCGGAGGAGACAACAGCGGGACTTTTTTGACCCTGGGTGTGCCATCAAAGGTAGGTTAAGGTAAGTAGGTAAGGGCCTGAGAGCGACGGATATCGTACCTTCTTGGGTCAATATACGTACTCTTCTGGCCCATAAACCAGCCCGCTGTCACTAACACCGACAGAACGGACGTGAAAACGGCAGGACCGACACCGACATAGACGACTGACTAGCACATTGTCTATCTTTTGCCATTGGTCATAGCCCGAGCGGCAATGTCCGACGACGAGAACACCATAACGCCTAAATCATTTGGTTCAAACACCTCTTAGGTTCGTCGCCAAGCGATCGACACAACGACCAGGTGTTCCAGGGTTCGAAGTGGAGAGACTGTCGCACTGATCCAAGAGATCAGGAACAGTAGAATATGCGGCCTCGGTAACATAGTAGGTAAGCTCATTCTCAACACACACAACTATTATTAGTTAGAACAAGAAGTTGAATCCTTAGGTGGCAGGCTAGCCAGACGATTACTACGCTTAGACAGGAATGGCCTGCGCCTGGTGTCGGGAACCATCACAGGACACTGCTCGCTAAACAAACACTTCCACACAATAGGCATAACGGACAGTCCTCTATGCAGGGCTTGCATGGAGGCGGAAACAACACACATGTTCTCAACAGACCAGGAGATTTGTTGAAGAGTTGTTTGAAGTGGGCTAGCTGGAATAACCACTGAGAGCTGCCCTGGCCCATGCACAGTGGTCCGCTTGAAGGACTAAATGCGGAAACTAATATTTCTAACATAGAACATAGAAATCTTAGTTTATTTGACCACGTTGCCCACTAGGTACCCATAGTCTCGAATTTATGCCTGAGGTGCCATCGCAAAATAATGTTCTTTGAAGTGACTGACATATGAAATTCCCCTCACTTCCATAAATGTTTTTTTTTTTTTTTGATGAATAAGATCCTAAAATTCGTCTCATCAGGTTTTGGAGCAGTATGAAATGACTTTTTTTTACAAGTTAGATAAATGATTTTATTTCTGTAAGTAAGTTTGTACAAACACTTTTACACGACAATCATATTCCAAAAACTAAATGAGATTGGTGTTTCCATCTGAATAATCTGAGAAGAAAAGCCGAAACAAACTCAGAGGTCACAATCTCTTTTAAAGTCCAGACATAATCTTGACCAGATCATGTGAAGACCATGTTGATGGGTGTCTGAAATGGTCTTTTGAGGAAAGAACTATACAGAATGAGTGGACCTGTCCAGTCAGTGCACGCATTTGTCAGTAATCATGCAGACACACGTTTAAAATACTATTACTTACGATCCCCTGTTATTGGGGCAGCTGGCGCTCAGATCTCATATGCAGGACGCCAAACTATTAGATAGACATTTTTATGATTTACAGCCGTCATAAATTAACTTGTTCAAACTAACGCCACCGCCCGTACTATTAGGCACCTATCTACCTGATAAGTAGGTTAATCATACAAATATTTTCTATATTAACATTAGACTTCACTGTCGGTTGCCAGCGCTACTACTGAAAATGAGGTCCTGGGTTCGATTCCCAGGTCGAAAAAACTGTTATCGTTGCTACCGTATTGGGTATTTCTATAAGGAACTTCTCACTAGCAGCTCGAAGTCTGGATTTGTGCCCGGTTTACGGCAATTGGCTCGCTACCTATTACATGGGACTTAAATATAAGTGGTAAAATGTGTGTATTTGCTATTACACCTCTGCCAAACCCTTCGGGGATTACAAGCGTGATGTTACGCGGTGTTCAGTTTAAATCTAATTCTAAATCAAGATCCTTAACCAACCATCATTCAACAATGCAAGCCACAGTAAAACCAAATATTTTTGCCACATAAACAGAAACAAGATGACTTCCGAACACAGGTAGGTGGGCATCTACTAGCCTTGTGACCATTACGTTTATTTACATTTAAGCACTTGGTAATATTCGTACAACTTTTATATTACACCACTATTCACTCTTTTGTGGAAGTTACGGTAAAATGTATGTGCATTTTTCAGGAGTAGAGTGCAAATTACCATCTATTGGTAAGAAAATGTCCTGGAGAATTTTAAGCTACAGGTCTGATGGTATTTTCATATAGGTACTTAGGTACAAGAAAATCATAGGTAGGTCATAATTTGTGTGTTACTCCAGGTAGCAATCTCTAAGAAGACTGACGAATGACTGACTATGTATTAGGCAACTTAATAGCTAACTTTAAGACCAACACTGTAGCAATACCTATTGCAAATAAATGATTATGATTATTATTTTGAAGTGTATTTTTCTTAACTTACACTTTTTGATAGCTTGTAAGCAAGTAATATGGCGTAGGGACTGTGATTTGAAAATGTATGTGTTTAAATAGCTTTTTCAAGGCTATTTTTGATGTAGGTATACCTACCTCAAATACAAACTGTAAATTGTGTTTCTTATCCAGGTCGAGGGATGCACCTGACTTAAAGTGTATAATATTGATGTGAAACTCGTAATAAATTTTCCTGGAATTTGTTAACAAATGAGAAATGTTAGGTAAAATAAGTACTTCATTGTTCGTAAGATAAATCGTTTCGTTAAATTGAAAGAGAAAAACCTTTATTACGTCTCAATCTTAACAATGGTCGGCTAATAGAGAAATGTTTTCAGATCGCAGCCCCTGTAATAGTTACAAATGTTCCTCCTAATTAGCCAGGACTACACGTGAAAAAAGAAACTATTGCAGGATGTAGGTAGAGTAGGGTGGCTTTTTCTCCTGTTAAATTTTAAACAACTTTCGCTAAGAAACTCTTATCCAATTCGTAAAAAAAACAAATTCCTATACAACAGTAGACAGACTATTTCGAAGCATGTATGAAGTTTTTTTTTACAATTCGGTTAACAATGAGTTGATTGAGCAGAGTTGATACGGGGATGAGCCAATCTTCTCTCGAAATCGAATTTTAATTAATAATTTTTTTTTCACTATGAATAGTGAAAGTTTGCATAGATTGGCTGTCATTTTTTTTCGATTCTGTCAAAAATATATGTACTTAATTTTTTCTCCGTGTTGTAATGTTGTTTCATTGCAAAATTTCCTCCCGTCAATGATGGATTTGTGCTTAGATAAATGATTGGTCTCGCTACGCTAGACTAGATACCGACGGCGTACTTTTCAAATGCGGCAACAAATACCCCGCCAAAGTTGGCGTACCCGAGCCATTCACACAGCAAGCTGTCTGTCACGTGCACGTGCCGATTGTTAATTAAATTTTGGGCATAATCCGAAGTAAAATGCCAGTTTGCGTAGTAAAACTTTCAAGGAATAAGAAGGACACCGGGATCACATACCATGTGTAAGTATCGTATAATTTCGAAATTTCAACATAAAATAACATTGAACCCTAAACGCCATTCAGTGTTGCCGTGGATACACGAGTCAATTTTTCCGTGGTAGAGATTTTTTGGAAATGTGAAGTTTTTGTATTTTTTATTATATATCTTATTTCATTTATCTAAACTAGTTCTATAAATTATTTAATTTTTTATCATTGCAATTTATACACATAAGGTGTAAAAATGTTAGCTGACAATATTTCAAGGGGTGATTCTACCCATGAAACTGAACAACTTTCGCCAAAGAACCTGATCGAAAATGAAAAAAAAACATGTTATTAAAATAATAATAAAAAGTATTAAAATAAGGCCTAATCATTGATATACATACATTCAATTTTCCTAAAGAAGAAACCTACGCCTAACCTATACACAAATATATTTATACATTCGCTTTTAATTTATTGTAAATTTTTAAACATTTTCTGAGCTATATTTATAACTTCACTAGTTGAGCAGCTGGTGACACACTTCACGCACACTAGTTGTCAATGTCAACTAAGAAATGTCAAGGGACGATGTTTTACACACACTACAATAGCCGCGTTCACGGAGCTGTTGCTTGTATAGAGCGCGGTATCTAGTTGAGCGCCGCGAGACTGATCATTTATCTAAGGATTTATGTTAGATTTTTTGAATTCCAACAAGTTTTTCCACCGTGTTTATTTAATTTTTCTTATGTCCTTTATCGCTGTAATACAGTGAATATTACTCGTATCATATTTTTTTCGACGATTGTACGTATTTTGTCAATTTCCTCAGTCTTGTTTGTCTGATTCCTTTATTGAGTCTTGCTCCCTCTAACAAAGATTCTGCTTGTATATTTGGTCTGATAGTCTATGTAATATTTTATTCATAGATTAACGACGACTGTTACTGTTAACAACTACAAGCCGAATTTCGGCTCACCCGACGGGCTGGAACGTCGCAGATACCTCGTGACACAATCTGAAGCAGTTTTATCAGAGTTGGTCCTTCATGGCTTGCGCTTGGACTGCGTGTGCCAACCTACAAGCCCAAGATTCCCTTGTCGAGCGCACTGCGCCGACAACACCGGACTCTACAACACCGGATTCTCATATTCACACTATCTACCTTATTCTTATCATTGTAGTTCTAGATATTGTGGCGGTATCTACACCGGCACATGCGAATAAACGCATCACACTGACGTCAAACAAATCCTTCATCGCGCAAGCAGAGTTTACCGCGCAGATAGCATTTATACAACTTCCCAACATCAAACTTTGGGCAGTTGCCCACCAGATACGAATCCATCTGGCCGGAGGATCCTCCCTTTTGCAAGAGTATGAGTGAACTTTACACCCTGTTCCTCATATCTCTTAAATAAATTTTTATTTTAATTATCAATTCCGTTCTTAGATTTTACTGTTTACTAACCCACAGTTCAACTTAGTGCATCGTACCGTTAAGATAGTTTTTTGCGTTTAGTGAACTGTTTTGGAAACAATTGCAATAGGTTTATCTACCAAAATATCTTAGGTTAAATATTTTACTTTTACTTGGTTTAACCTACTCTTAAAATAGTTCGAAACTGCAATAATTATGACGTTTTTTTCCTGTATTTTTTTAAAAATCTTTTTACAGTTTTAACTCTTATGGTTTCGATGTATTTATTTATATTATATTGTATTATATTTTAAGGAATATAATTTTTTTTTTAATTTAAGGTTTTTAGGTTATCTCGCAGGTCGACCTACGAGTATGAGATTCGACTTCTTATCCGGGCTATCCTGTGGATGCCTTAATTAGTTAAGGCCTCCGGCCCGGGCATAAAACGTATAAACTATGCGACTACACGCTATGGGCACTCCGTGTGGGGTAAGGCTGTATCAGATCTAGATTATTTGGGGACGAATTTAAAGCTACGCGAAACGTACGTTCGAGTGTAGTAATGCTTGCAAATGGAAAATAGCCCGTATGACAGTGTCCGGAACAGGGAGACAAGCTGATGTTTAAACCAAATTTAAGAGATTTAAGTATCACTATACCTAGACTATATATTTTCCAGTGCCACTGTACCCAGGTAAATTTGGTTAAAATTATAGTTACTTCTGGAAAGAACTTTTCATGGTTAGCGTATTTGATTTAAACTTTCAAAACTTGAATCCAGGAAAGCAATCGTACTTTTAAGAAACTAAATAAAAGCGCTCTGTTGGATTTTCAACACTCGGCTTAGCGCCGATAGTTAATAATCTAACAGCACACTTTTATTAAGGCATAAATTAAAGTGTAAACGGGCAGTACTGCAAAGTAAAAGCAGTTGTAAAGATCCTTTGTTAAGATTTTTCATAGAAGGCGAAACAAGTCCGATCCGATATTTGAAGACAAACTTCGTGAAGATTTTAGAAAATTTTGGTTACTGCAACTTTATGTGTAATTTTCAGCAGGTACAATCATGTAAGTTAAAATTTTAAGATATTTTTAACTACAAGCTTATGCATGCGGCTTCGGTTGCGTAGAGGTCGCAAGTTATCCCACGGAAACGCACTACCGGAAAAAAAGGATCCTATGTTGTAACAAAATGCATGGTTTACACATCTCTTAAATTACATCTCGTTCTTCGTCATCTCTTTTAGATTTTTTTGTTTATAATGCTTTCGCGCTATAACAGTTAAACGGGTTTGAATTCATTTTGGCGCACAGATAGACCATGACCTGAGAAGGACATAGGCAACTTTTAATCCTAGATCGCAGACGAAGTCGCGGGCAACAGCTAGTCAACAATAAGCCGATTGCGATCGGCTTGCATTTTAACCTGCAGATAGACATTACCATAACATTTAAGCTCTCCGTCTAACCAGATAGTCTGAGTATCAGTATTGTTACCATAGACAACGACAATCTAGCCTCTGAAAACCAATAACGGGGAGACATTGATATTCGATATTGATATCGGCTGGTCGGCTATTCGTAAAGTTATACAGACTTCCCGAATATCCGACCTTGTTTGCAGATAGAATGGTTATGTTATTCCTTTTTATAGACATTGTAACCTAAGTAGGAGATATACTATAGCCTTCGTTGAACTTCAGTTTGCTAATAAATCAGGGGCCCAAGTCTGCTAACGTTATTGTGTCAGGCCGATCATTGACACCGTATTTGTTGATTTTGACTGTTTTGGTAATCTCATATGCATCATTATAGTTTTCCAACGTCGTGCAATAAACATCCAAATTTTTTTTTTCGTATTTTGTAATCTCTTCAAAATGACACGTCGTATTTTTTTCGGTAATCATCCATTATTTTGACATTTATTTTGACACGCTGTTATGAATTTAAGAGAGAAGTTTTGTCACAATGGTAATGGTGTTGCCTTATTATGGTATAATATAATAATTACATTATATCGATCTTTTTTTTCAAACCAGAGATACATAACACAGTAGCAATTATGTTGGTACTTACTAACTAAAACATGTTTAAAGCCTATTTTTTTTAATACAAAAAACCATTGATCCATTACATTTAAATTTACATTAATACCGTTAGTTTGATCTTAAAAACTGTGTTAGTACCTACATAATATTTAAAAGGGTTTTAGTTCAGTGGGTGAGGTTCCACACCAGTGGGCGGTCCAAGTTATTGCCAATTATATTCAGAATGCTGTTACTGCTCCCACGCAATCAGCTGTCTATTTGCGCCAGATGGCATCAAACCCGTCTGTGCGAGACTCAGCGAACATTGTTGATGCACTGCAGAAGCTCGGCAGACGTAACAGCGCCCTGTAGGCATTGTTAAACTGGATGTGCAGAGAATTGGAAGCCCTTTGGGTATGTCTGAACCACAGGCACGCTGAGTACAGAAATGTGCCACACGCTTTGAATAAAGTAACTTTCACCGCGTCTGTACATGGAGCGAAACTGCGGGCCAGCATGTTCGCCCGGACTGACACCCCCGCCTGCATTCCCTCTCCATTTCTACATCATCTCAAATAGTTTCAGTAATCACATGCCCAAGATACTTTAATTGGTTTAGGCAACTAAGAGTAATACCATTGAGTAACACTGGCGGAACCACAGTTGGGCACTTTGTAGCCGCCTTGAAGATCATGCACTCTGTTTTTTTTACATTATAACTCAGACCGTGTGTGGCCGCATACTTTTCACATACGGCAAGCAACTCCTCAATGCACAAATCGAGGGAGTCAGCAGCACCATATCACCATATCGTGATATCAACTCTAGCGATGGGCCTGTTACCTTTAGCTTCTGCCATAACAAATCGTAAGACACTACGTCAAATGCTTTCGAGAGGTCTAGAAAGTAAGCATAAACCAGGGTTTGTCTGTAAGAGTAATATTTCACAGTGGGCTTAAGGCTAAGAATAGCAGTCTCATCCGACAAGCCAGGACGAAACCCGAACTGAGCATCATGTAACTCAACATGCTTGTTCAAATATGAGTTAAGCACACTGTCAATCACCTTTGCTACAATCGTGGCTAGCGCAATGGGTCTATAGTTACATTTTTCAGACACATCCCCCGTTTTACTCTTGGCAATCGGTACCTCCAGAGTCTTCATCATGGCAGGGGGGCTACTACCTCACATATCTCAATAACGGTCTGTGTGCCATCATCTAGTGACTCAATATTTGGCCATCCACCCTGCCGGCTACAGTAGCCACGAGGCCGTTAGGGCTGCCACGCACCCGACGCATCAGTGATGTGATTTGCAGACACAGCAGCGATCCGGAATCTGAAACACGTGCGTCCACCAACATCTCCGACGCGTTACAGTAGCGTCGTTAAAGTAATGCTTTTATTTTTCTTAAATTCAACCCCAGCATTACCCAGAACGTGTTATTATATTGGACTCGTAGAGCATTACACTTGCCCTGTTTATAATAAAAAATAGCAGATTGGGACTTATTAGAACAGCTGTCTTGACAACAGAAGTTTAAGTTTTATTTTGTTTCACTTTACATACAACAGTGACGTTACATATTTTTGTTCAAACGAATCTTTGCATCACCGTGGCACAGATAATATAATTCTACGTACCCAATCCAATACAAAGAAATTGCACCTCCCTTAGTCTGGCTATTGAGCTGGCAATTTTACTTTGTCATATTTTTCAACAGATGGCAGCATCAGCGACTCACTAATTGCCAGAGAGTGAAGTTTTACCACGCCGTCTAGGAGTCGACCTACTTTTAAAACGTTTCGTCCAATCCTTTTTTATAAAGTTTAATAGTTCCGGGTTCAGAAAAACATGTTAATAGATTTATTTTACATTTCTATGTAAAGTTATAGATAAGAAACCAAGTTGCTTGATTTAAAATAATAACGATAGTGGCTACTCTGATGTATTTAAATTGAGTGAAGCGCCATCTTTTGCAAAGAGCTCTAAACGAAATGATTAACCGATCATCATTTTATGGGTTCGAATTGAAGTTTAAGGCTTCATTCATATTTTTCTTGAAAATTCGCGCATTATGAGTGTAAATAGATAAGTCAGTCTTAAACAAGAAAGTTTTGATTTAACCAATCTTACTGCAGCCAGAGTTTTGCAGTTTAACGCCTTTTATTGATTGTTAATTTCATAATGGTTACCTATGCTGCCATCTATGATTTTTTTTCAAGACTAATTATAATTTGTTCGTGTTGAGACCCCATTGCCGTGGTGAATCTGCCGTAGTCGTCGTTGCGTTGTGAAGTGCGGGCCGACAAAGAAAGGTGTATCCACACCGAAGTTACTTTTTGTAATAGCAAAATTTTGCATTATGATAACAGGTGGGCATGAGATGTAGTGGGCTGGCCATGTTTGTCGATGGACCGATGGCCGGTGGAGCAGACGAGTCCTGGAGTGGTGACCGCGTCTCAGCAAGCGTAGCGTGGGACGCTCCTGGCTAAATGCACCGACGACCTTATGAAAGTGGCTGGACTGGACTGATTGCAGAAGGCATAAGACAGGGCGTTGCGCAGCCCGATAGGATAGGCTGAGTTGATTGAATATGTGGCAACTTTTTTTAACTTTTATCATACTAAATAACTTTTTGTTATTCGTTGTTGTCTTACAAACGTTATTCCACAAAAAGTCACATCGGTGGATGCACCTGAAGGTTTGCTTTTTCATTGGGCGGATCAACTTTTGTTGGTAATAACATGCAGTGTCCTGTTTGTGGGGCCTTTGCACTTATCAGGTATAATACAATATTCTACTAAGAAATAATAAAACATGTGTATTATATTGTATTGTATTTGTATTGTATTCATTAGGTATGTCACTGTATACGCTAACGTTATAATATTTTTTTGAAATGCGAAAAAATTTGTCGATGTGTCGGAAGTAATAAAAGTTTTCAACGATATAATGAACATTAAAAGTTGAGGGACCAATCACAAGGCTCATTACCGCCGTATAACTTTTTATTTACTTTACGCCAAAAGTTTTTAACTAGATAATTTTTACGCTTTGATTTTACTTTTAATTCAAGAATCTCTTGATTTTGGATGGAAATTCTCGCTCATCTCACATTCGTTATTGTCGTTCGACTCGTACTTTTCCTTCTTGTAAATCTAAAATTAATATTAAAAAAAAAAGTGTAACGAAAACGATTCATAAACATCTTAGAAGGCAGAAAAAAAACACGAGGAAAAATTTAGGTCTCCGGCAATGTTGTCCACTGCTTGTGCGGCGTCGATATAGGATATACAGGCGTGGAAGTCGGCGGCTTTTAAACCCAATCAAATGGACGAGGACGGCTTGACTTTGTGGTTGAGGGTAAAAAAGATCGAACGCGTCGCAACCACAACAAACGCGCAACTACTCCTGCAAGCGAAGACGTTTGAGCTGCAGTGCTTATGCTATCGTGGATGAAGTCGAGCAGTAGGTACTTCGAATTTTATGTCATAAATTTTGAACAAACGGCTGTCTTTAGCCCAAAATTTTGCCAAACAGCTTGCTGCTCGCATTATATAAAGTCCTGTTTGTTTAAGTCAAACACAGGTTTTTGACTAAAAAAGCATTTTTAAACATGATCAAAAGTGCATAAACAGTTGAGTCAAAAAGGTAGTATCGTTGTGTGGAATGGATTACTTCGTGCATAATGGCAACATTTACATATACATTTTTGTTCGACTTGTAGTGAGAATACAAGAATTACCATTTTATAAGCGACGATACAGAGACGAGCGACAATGACGCATGCGACACAAACGAGTGTAAACGTGAAAATTATCTTCCTGTTTCTATCCAATTTCTTTTCGAGGATGTTACGCTGTTTTCATAAACTCGCCGTCAAAGTAGGATTCAATTTTCGTTTCTCAATACAAAATTTATGATTAATTTATTATGAGGTAGAATATGATTATTATACAACAAACATGATTATTATACATGACACAATGGGGAGATTCCCTACAAAATGGGGGCCCCATTGTGTAGGGAAGTAGTCTCCATCCAGTCTCCGGCGTAATCTTACGTCGATGTTAGATTGGTAGGTTGTTGGCTTTCAATATGCACACACAACACTTAACTCAAGCTCAAAGCATTTATTTCGATTAAATGCAGGCACTTTCGAATTATCATTGAACAAAAGTTTCTTCAGTGTGAGTTATTAAGAGAAGTATTTGCCCATTCCAAGGCGTGGTAAGTCCTTATGAAGAAGAACGGACAAGAAACTCCACGGACACTCTTTTAAATCAGAACATGATGTGACAGAGGTTCTTGTTCGACTTTTACACAATTTCAGTCCTTTTTACACAAGTACAACTTTCATCGCGATACTATCCGCCATCATAACCGTGACTCTCCTTCTCAAACAAGGGCGGACATCGCGTAGTCAAAAACAGAATCATAATACAATAAAAATAATAAAATCAATAAAACTTACAAACAATGCTTATCAGTTAATTCGTTTATAACTATTTAAACAATGCTAATATTCACAAATACAAAGGTGTTTTAAGAGCATGGCGACGCATGAATTGTTCATACAAACGTAATCAGATTTTCACCATATTATTATTTTATTCGGATTTAGATAGTGTTTATCTAGGTTCTTTTTTTTTTTTACTAAAATACTTACCTAAATTTTGTTTTAAGATAATTTCGCACAAAATATTTACAGCGTAAATCATATGTTTTCTTATAGTTTTTCATGTACTTTAAACAACAATATCAGTATTTTGTTGTTGTTTGAAACATAGATCTCATAATCAAGTTACAAATAATCGAAAAAAAAGGAAAAAGAATAAATTTTTATTTACTTTTTTTGGTATTACGGAACACATAAAAATTTGTCATTAATATTCAATAGCTAGTAATGCTATAGCGTCAAGCAAACGTCAATGTGTCCGTGGTTATACTGCTCACGTTAGGTGTGTATCGCTCGGGAATGGGAAGCTGTCACCTCTTTAGCAGTAATGCTCGCGAAGGAAGAGGTGGAGCGCGTGAGGAAGAGATTCTTGCGCCCTCATGCCCCTAGTCCCCGCAGGAGACGTTCTGGGCGTCGGGAGTCGCATGCAGATTCCCGGTCACCGTGGGCGTGGGCTTGTTGACGGCGAGCAATGGGTAGCTCGCGGTCCGGTCAGGACCAAACCATGGTCGACGCGACGGCGCGTCATGTTCCACGCGCGCCTTAAAGAGATGTCAGCACATAGTGACGGGGTCCGATAGGGCCGATGCCTCAGGGTCGTGGGATGTTGATGAACGAAAGAGATACCGTGGCCCTGGCACAGGCAACTGAAGGAACACGGGTAGGTTTTAGTCAGTTAAAGTCTGACACGCCCTCCCGCTCTACCCAGAGCGGAAGAAGTCATTTGATGATTTCCCACCCCAAAAAAAAGGTGTGTATTGCTCGGACAGGGACGCCATGTTTGTTGTCAGGGTTAGACGATTACTTTACTGTGGTGTGCGTGGGTACTTTTTTTTTATTATACAGGGTGGAAGGGTTATAAAGGGTGATGGTTGATAACAAAAAGGTGCTTGATTGTATCGATTAAGCAATGTTAAATTAATGAACTTACCTTAGGCTCGCTCATTCCTAATGAGATAGGGTTCGAATTGTCCGCCCCCAACTCACTCGCAGATCTGTGCGCGGCACAGAGTTTCAGCGTGGACCAGGTGCAAAAAGGTGGGATCCTGGACACACTCCTCACGTAGCGTCGCAAACACACTCACAATGCGATCTCGCATTTCTGCTGCGGCATCTCACTCGGTCACAAACACCTTTTCCTTGTCGTAACCCCAAAGAAAAAAATCTAATGGGGTCAAGTCCGGTGAGCGAGCTGGCCATGGTTGTGGAGCAAATCTTCCAATCCACCGATCTCTAAAAGATTCGGTCGGACACGAAGGGTCACGTGTGGGGGAGCGCCGTCGTGTTGGAACCATGTCTGCCGAAACTGGGCCAGAGGCATCTCTTCGATAATTTCTTACACGAGAATCTCGTGGTTGGTTGTCTTCTGGATATCTGTCCAAATTAATACGTGCGTTCCCACGTGCTTCGCCATAGCACATGAGCATATTCCCGTATTCACGGGCACTAAAGGTTTTTTAAGATCCGGAAGGCATTTTAAAAGTCACTCACATACACACATTTACAGAAAATTACTTTTAATTTTAAAATTACGATAAGATCACAATTTGAGTCAAACAGCACACCCAATTGCTATCAACGAAATCTAGGAACTGGCAAAAGAAATGTACTTTGCTGAAGTGCTTTGAATTATGCCGCACTAGTTACCTACCTACCGAACACAGATCAACAAAATGATTGAATGTACAATCACATTTAGTTGTTCATAGTCACACAATAATTGCGAAAATGTATGTACTTTTTTATGACACAGTAAATTTTAGGTTTTGGAATTGCATTCAAAACTAAAGTTATTGTTAGTTAATAAGCATTTATCGAAAAATTACGTGACTATCAATAAACTTCTACAAATCTTTTAAAATCTTTTTCACTTTAATCGATGAAAGTTTAAAAAAATAATTATCCCTCTTATTAATCTAAAATAAAAGTAGCAAAAGTGACATATACTTTTGTAAACGAATTAAATGCCTCATGTGACGCGTCTCTTAGATTTATTAGTATTTGTCGGCGTAGCTTCTTACGACATACCTAGGCCGGGGTCTTTTTGCCGCCGCGTTTGATATTGAATAGGCATCGAAACGTCCGTAGGTACTAGGCTGGCGTTGACCTTGCAAGTGAACTTTAGTAAAACAGCTGATTAGGTAGCCTTCAAGAGTTTTATTTAAATTGCTGTTTTAAGTTAAAAAAGTGAATTTATGGTTTTTAAATTAAAAACCTCATGGGGTTCGATAGAAATAATGATTGTATGCAGTTTATAGTAAAAAAAACGTAACAAGTAAGAAAAAGTCGACGAAAAATTTCCCCGCATTGAAATTTTTCGTCGACTTTTTCTTACTTGTTACGTGATGTTAGATTCAGTACATGGTCCAGAATCATGTACTGAATCTATGGTATCGATGTCCCTTCCACCCTTAATATTGTAATATTTCTGAACCATATCCTGTAAACCTATGCTGTAAACTTGGATTAAGATTTGCCTTGTGATTTGGTTTCGAGTAAACTCTTTCGAACTTTGGTTTGCTAACGGACGTGGATTTATTATTTCCGATTTCATTTGGTTGCCGACATAGACTCCAACGTTGGGATGTATTTATCTCACAATAAGCATTACCCATTGATATATTATAAGTTACCTACCTACTACCTATTATATACATACATACATAACATCACGCCTTGTTTCCCCGAAGGGTTAGGCAGAGGTGTACCTATAGTACTCCCACATTTCGCCAGTTATGTTTAAGTCCCATGTAATAGGGGGCGAGCCTATTGCCATCTACCGGGCACAAATCCAGACTTCGAGCTGCTACTGAGAAATTCCAGATAGAAAAACCCAATAACACTTTGCCCGACCTGGGAATCGAACCCAGGACCTCATGCTCAGCAGTAGCGATTGCGACCACTAGACCAACGAGGCAGTCCTTATTCAGTTCTATACCTATTATATTATTATTTAATATATAAAAAAAAATTCTTAACAAAAAGCGCCTTCATCCTCTCTCCTATTAATAATTAAAAATTAACTTGGCTGTGCCCGACTACAGGGTCCATAATTGATTCGATGTTTTAAAATACCAACTGTTATATGTACACATTATGGAATGCAATAAAGAATTGAGTGCCTTCTTAGTAACTAAGTGTTTTGCATAGACACCCCCAAGCAATGAGTCGGTAATCGTAAAACTAAAATTTTACGGGAAAAATGTATTTCTGTTTTATTGAATAGGTATCTTTTCAACAAGTCGAAGTATTGAGTTCAATGATATATCAAATGAAAGCATTTTCTTAATTCAATTACGATGTCAACATTAATTTATGTGTGGGAAATACCTTGCAATTTAAGAAAATAAAATATTATAAAATAATGATAAGTAAATAGTTTCAGATAAATACACTTACTTATACATGTGCTTGCAGTAAATTTGTTAAAAATATTGATAAGTAACATTACAATACGGACTTTTCAACGTTATTTCTTACTAGCTTCCACAGCCGTGAAACATTACAGACGCGCTGTCAGCGGTTCTTATCGTGGTAACTTTTGAGCCATCCATCCAAATTACTTAGTGTAAAAGACAAAGTTGATCTACACCAAAAACTATAAACGTATTTATTCATTTAGATGAGAATTAACTAAATACTCTAAAACGTGCATTATAAAAATATATCCCATTGAAATGTATTATTTTACCTATTTATGGCTCACTATTTTGGCTATGATAGCTTCCACATATAAGGTAGATGTATGCCGTCACTGAATTTTATTTAGAAAAATTGTTTATGACAAACAATCTTACTTAACATTATATTCGTGTAAGTCTAATGGTTTAGGCAGCTCTTAGAGGGTAGTATTTTTTCCGACTTACTATCTCATTATCGTTTCATTATGGCCAAATCACATAAAATGTTTATAAATTGTAGTATATGTTGCTATTCTGATGTATAAGCTTTAAAAATGTAAAGAGTAGTGCAAACATCAATCTATCTCAAACTTTCTCGTTTGTAATATTTTTATTATTATAGTAAGAAGTAGGATAGTACTCGTAGGTAGGATAGAAAGATTAGTAGGATTTCAAAGTCGATACGTAATTTCTTATTATGTTTTTGTTGTTGTTATTTTAGATTGACACAGTATCAGTATCGTTACAAAACATTGTTGTCGTCGAAAACTAGTCCGGGAGACACCTAATTATTTATTAATACATTTTTTACTTTTAAAACATGTAAGTTCCCATAACGGTTTGAGCTTTCTCAAAATGATTTGACAATAACCACGTTCTAACATTTATCAAGAACTGTACGATTCATTTACGCCAATATGTCGATAATAGCAACTTACCATAATTAAATACTTTACGCAAAACACTTTTGTATTGATACGTAAAGATACTTTTCTTGTCATAATTTCGGTTTTGAATTTCCTTACAATAAAAGTGTTGTTCATCATATCTTTGTAAATATCACTACTAAAAATGTAAAATAAAATTAATGATGAATCCCAACCCGAATGACGAATTTGACATAACAATATAAAGTGCAATTTCACCGACTTATTGAATCGACTTAGCCCAAGAAAATAAAGACCTTGTTTTCTTGGTCTTGGATTTGTATTTACCTACCTGTCTACCAACCTATGAAGGTTTGTTTGTTCCGTTTCATTCAGCGGCGGCGTTTAAAAATCTCGCGGTGGGATTTTATCGCGCTTTGCATTTTCAACTCTCTGTGTTGAACCGAGCATTGACACTCCAACAGAGTGCTACCCAGCGCGTCAACAAAACATACTGTTGGATTTCAACTCTCGTCGCTAAGCAGTGCGTTGAAGATCCAGTCCGCCAAAAAATCCCGCCGCGATAATTTTACCTCCGTGCGAACGTGGACTTACTCATGTGACCGATGCCATCTGCTTCCTTGGCCATCGAGATTAAGAACTAATTTTTAAAGCACTGGGTAGAGCCTTCGGGTCTGTATTTTTATTCGGCTGAAGCACATACGCAACAATATGCATTTCTGATGGCCAAAAATAAGACCTTTTAAGTTTTAAAACCTATTATGCAGGTTACTTCAGGTAAAGAATTAAAATTAGTTCTAAATGATCGTTTGGCCCATGAACCGTCTACTACAACAGTAATATAAGGAATTCCGTCAGGATTCACATTACTCGTACTATTAGCGATGTCAAATTATTTTTTCTAATACACCGTCTTGGTACATTCTTTACAAAGCAATGTCTTTTATTATATCGCTACACTGACTGTTTTCTTTTAAACCTGTTTATTTATTTCACGAAGCAGTACATACGTACAGTTGTACATCTAAACTAAAATGTATTGTGTTTTATTACTTTGTCCAAGTCGGTGTAGCTAGACTATTTGATTAATCCTGTCTCAATAATCAGTTTGTCTAAAATTAAAACGTGTCGTTTTATTTTAATATCAAACATTATAACAGTCCTTAAAACAACTTAAAACCTAGTCATACCATCCTTTAGCCCTGATGACTGCTTCCATGCGTTCTCTCATGGGCCTAATTAATGTTATAACAGTCTCTTGAGGAATGTTGTCCCATTCTGCAACGACGGCATCTTGCAGGTCTTGGAGAATAGCGGCAGGATCAGGTGCCCGTACTCGCCGTTTCAGTTCATTCCAAAGGTGCTCAATAGGGTTCAGGTTTGGAATTCGCGCCGGCCAGCGTATAACAGGGATCCCAACTTCTTGCTGGTAGTCTCGTACAATTAATGCGGCGCGCCAGCGGGCGTTATGGTGCTTCAACATGAACACACAGCCAACAAAATCCGAATTAGAGACCACGTGCTCCTCTAAGATCTCTCTTATATACCGAGAAGCAGTCAGCGATCCTTGGCCGCGAGCACTTCCAGTCCGAGAAACACACACAAGATTCGTCTTAACGTTACTGACATGACGTAGAACGTGCACGAGCCACCCCCATACTCCACTGTCTCTGGAATACAGTCATGTGCGGATCATTCTCCTTGCCTCCTATACACTCTTTTACGCCTCTCGTTGCAGACAAGACACACCCTCGTCTCATCCGAGAAGAGTACAGCCCTCCATTGATCCAATCCACATGGTCGCGGGCGAATTTCGACCGGTCTCTCCTATGCTGTGCAGTCAATTTTGGCCCTGTAGCAGCTCTGTGAGCTGCAATTTTCTTCTTTAGCAATATTTTTGTAGCTGTTGTTGCAGCTCAACAGCATTGGAGAACCAATTACGTAAAGACGTCGAAACAATGAATCGATCGTCTCTTTCGGATGTGCAGCGGTCTTTCAGATTCACGTCTTCGGATATAGCCACCAGTCTCTTGAAAGCGTTGGAACACTCGTCAAATGGAATAACGACTCAAGTTCAGTTGACGAGCAAAATCACACTGCCGCATCCCTGAATACAATGACTTGAGCAGCTGCATCTGCAGTGGTATCCATCTTCAGGGGTATTTTTCTTGCTGTAGCTGTTCACTTGTGTTCACTTCAAAGATTGGATAGCGAATTACCCACATTACCTATTGGAAGTCGCTACGCCCCCGTAAGGGGGAATCGCGGCTCGCACCGCGCCTCCACTCGTGAATTTAGGTGCCTGATTAGTGGTCTGTTTTAATTTACGTAACGTGCCTATGTTATCCTAGACTACACGTTACGTAACGGATGTATATTGTGTATGTGGAGTCTAATTCTCCAAATAAGCCGTGTGTAAACTGAATTACAGCTTATCTGGGCGTCAATCCGGTGTAGTGGTGTCGTGATCCGCTATCAGGTCGCGGGGTAAGGGTCTCGCGTCGGTGGGAGCACTGGGCGCAATCTCTTTTATATGCGTCCAGTCCGATGCGTCGGCACGCGCGGATATTCCCTTCGCGAGGCGCCGCTCAACCTCATCCAGGCTCTCAATACCGAGGTCTCGCATCGTTCCTCACGAAGCGAGGGGCGTCCACTATGGTCCGCAACGCCTGGTTCTGTTGCGTGCGGAGCAGCTTCCGGTTAATCTTGCTCGTGAGGGCGAAACAAGCGGGAGCGGCTTACGTCAATCTTGGGCGAATGTACAACTTGTACACGCCCAACCTGACGTACGCCGGGATGCGGGACGAGAACACTGGTTTAAGGAGGTTACGGGCGACCATACCTTGGGCGTCCGTAAACATTGCACCACGCATAATGATAAATGAAATAGTAATAAATAGAAAAAAACACTTTTCTTGTTGGATAACTTTTTTTTTTTTTTTTTTCCCGGGGTGGAAAATCCTCATGGATATCCTCCGCCCTGGGGCGGGCGGGGTCTGTCAGACTCTTACTGACTAACAACCACCCCGGTGTTCCATCTCACACCTACGCCGGGGTCATGGGAACACATAATTCTTCCGCAACCCCGGCTGGTGCCGGCCCCGTCTCGGGTGGGGGGACTGACGTGTACTCCCCCCGCAACGTCTGTGAGCGGCGCACGCAGAACACTACGCGCGCCGCCTTCTCGGGTCCTGATGTTGGGGGGCGACGGATGTCCCCGAATCCGTCGCCCCTGGACCCATTTGGGGGGGCCGGAAGAGAGCGTTGTCCGCCCTCCTCCCGCCCGGTGCGTCTGCTGCGGGCTGGGTCGAGAGTCGAGATCTCTCTCTCCCTTTCCGCAGCCTCCTTCTGCAAGATGACCGTCTCGCAGAAGGAAACCACCGCGTCCCAGGACTCGACGCTGCCGACCGTAGTGAGTTCGATGGTCGGCAGCGACAGGTCACTGCCTACTTCTGAGATGAGGGCACGGCGCGGCTCCTCCCAAGCGGTACACTCTGCCAGCGTGTGCCACGCTGTGTCCCCCCGGCAGTCGACGCAGTGGTAACACCGGGCGTCCGGCTCCCTGTTTATGCGACACAGGTACTTCCCGAAGCAACCATGCCCCGAGAGCACCTGCGTCGCCGAAACGACAGGGAGCCGTGCCTCCTCCCGAGCCAGAGGTCGAGCACTGACCGGACCGGGTCGATGGTGACGAGGCCAGCGGTATGGCGTGAAAGCCTGTCCCGCCATTCCGCCACCAGGACCTCGCGAAGCTGCGACCGACGCTGCTCCATATGGCGCTGCATCGGCCGCTCGCCCTGCGCCCTCGCTTCCTCGCGCCACCGATATAGTGACGCGAGCACCTTCGCATCTAGGTCCCATGGCGGGGATCCGGCCAGTGCACAAGCCGCCTCGTAGGAGATCGTGCGATACCCCCTTATGACTCTGACGGCCATTGCTCTCTGCGGCTTTCGCAGCACAGAGATACTGGCGGCCGTCAGGTCAGCCGCCCAGATCGGGGCCCCGTAAAGGGCCATCGATCGCACGATCCCCACGTAGAGCCGCCTACAAACGGCGCTCGGGCCCCTCAGATTGGGAAGCAGCGTTGACAGCGCCCCAGCCGCGCCCAACAACTTGGGCGCCAGCCGCCGGAAGTGGGGTCCGAAGTCCCACCGGCTGTCGAGCACCAATCCCAGATATTTCATGGTGGGCTCGACAGCGATCCGGACCCCCCCGACCACAATGTGTGATCCGGCCGGCTGCGCCCGCCGGGGGCCATGAACCACCATGGCCTCCGACGCCGTATGCGGCTCACCGTCAGTGAGTCCGCCGCCGTCGCGAGCAACGCTCCCTCCCTGTGCGAACTCCCCCGGGCCATGACCAGCGTGTCGTCCACGTAACACGTCAGCGCGTCTGCGCCCGGCGGGAGCTCGCCCCTCAGCACCCAGTCGTACCCGATGTTCCACAGGAGCGGTCCCACGACCGATCCCTGTGGAACACCGCATGACACTTGGCGCTGGTTTCCGCCATCACGTCCCATGTAGGTGACACACCGCCCCGCCAGATAAGCCCCAACGATGCGGCGGAGGTAGAGAGGCACCCGCTGATAACGCATTGCCTCCCGTATGCAGCTCCAGGGCAGGGTGTTGAAGGCGTTGGAGATGTCCAAGGACACCGCCACCACCACCCCGCCCCGAGACACTGTTTCCTCCGCCAGGACTCTCACCCTCGACACAGCGTGGATGGTAGAGCGCCCATGCCGAAAGCCGAACGGGCTCACGTCCAGGTCCGGCCCCTCTCTGCACAAGTGGCCGACGAGGCGGGCTGCGAGTATGCGCTCGAACAGCTTGCCCACCTCATCGAGCAGCACTATGGGCCGGTACGCAGACGGTGAGTCGGCAGGGCGCCCCGCCTTCCTGAGCGGGACCAGACGTCCAATCTTCCACAGACTGGGAAACTGGCCCCGCTCAAGGCACGCTGTGTAGAGTCCTCTCAGTTGGGGCTCCAACTCCTTCAGAGCGAGGGCCAAAGCAAGGCCGTGAAGCGGGCTGAGGACCTCCCTCAACTTGGCGGCCAGAACGTCCTTCCTTTCGCGGCTGGAGGCACCGGACACCTCGAGCAGCCGCGCCCCCGTAACCGCCAGCCTCAATCTTAGGCCGGACGGTGTCCCAAGGTCGGGGAACGCGACCTTGCTTTTACTGCCACCGAGTATTCCTTCATATTCATTCCGGTTGCGAGGTGGTCCAGTACCCTCGACAGCTGGAGCGTCGTGCTATGTTCGTACTGTTCCGGCTGAGGCGCGATGTGAGGTGTCGCAGCAGGAGTGCTTCGAACATCTTGGAAACCGTCGGCAGCAGAGTAATATGCCGATAGCTTCTGGATGTTTTTCCCCACCTTGGGCATCATAATGACGCGCCCTTCCTTCCACGAAGCGGGAAAGGTCACGGAGCGCAATATTGCTGTAAACAGGCGTGCCAGCGCTACTACCATAGGGTACGGTAGGAGGCGCAGCACTGTGTTGATGATGTCGTCCGCACCGGGGGCTTTCCTAGGCTTCGTTCTTAGGATGGCGCGTCTGACTGCACTAGGTGAGTAGAAGACAGGGTACTCCTCGGAAGCTCTCTGCGTGGCGGAATAGTCTCCCAGGTGTTTCTAGAATGCTGCGCCATGGTCGATGTCGCTAGACGGATTCGGTTGGAATTGACGCGACAGGTGCTGGGCGAAGAACTCCGCAACGTCCTCCGCTACATGCTTTAGCGCCCCGTCGCTATTGAGAAACGGCCGCACCGGGACTGGGGTATATTTTAATTCGTTAGTTTGGTTCGTTGATAAAACGGTTTTCTTGGGGATCACGCTCGACTCAAGGCTGCAATGGGGTCCCCATTTAACATCTCTTGCAGGACGGCTAAGTTCTGCAGCAACTGCTGTAAGAAAAATCCGCCAGTTTACTAATGTAGATACCGCGAGGCTAGTCTATTTCAGTTACTTTCATAGTATCATTTCCTACGGTATCTTTTATGAGGACGCGCTGCAGACATCGAGTCTATTTTATTGCAAAAAAAGAGCCATCAGAGCAATATATGGCCTCCGCAGGCGTGATTCTTCTCTTCAGGGAACTGTTTAAAGATATTAACGTCATGACCGTACCTTGTCAATATATATGAAAACATCATGTACGTAAGGAAATACTTAAATCTTTTCAGTAAAAGAGGTGAAAGACACAACTATGGGACTAGAAATAGGGACCAATTGGTTCAACCGGATTTCAGACTGGCTAAAGTAGATTCATTCTTCATGGGGTACTGTTTAAAATGTTATAATAAAATACCTCCCCTCATACTCCAACTGAATGAAACGAAGTTCAAAACTTGTATCAAACGCACAATATGCAGCCAAGCATATTATAAGTTGGGGGATTACATCTCTGACAAAAATGCTTGGCTCAACGCTGGTTCTGCTCCACAAGGGCGCCTAAACAATTGATTAGGATTCAGAAATATTGTTGGAGCTGCTTTAGATTGTAAAAACTATCTCTCCACTGTATAAATTCGATCTTTTAAAATTGTATAATTGCAAAGCACACGTGTGAGCACTATGTACCTATTATAAAGCTACCCTATACTGGGCACGTCTGTCGTTGACTTGAATGTGCCCTGGCGGCTGAGAATATATCACGCTCACTCAAATGTCTCGCTGGTGGTGGCGTGTGTGTTGGATCATTTAGTTCCTGTCCGTAAATCCTCTATCCGACTTTCCAACTTTACCAACACTGCTAAGTGCTTAAGGTCCTACAGTTATTTATGACAAAAACCTTTCCAAGGTTCTGGAAAGGATTCTTGCTAACCGGCTTAAGAACTTCTTGGAAAGATACAAGATCATAGCAGATAATCAGTATGGTTTCCGTTCACGCTGTCTTGATTTGACGCACTTGGTTGCAGGGAATCTCGATAGGAAAACCAAATGTCTAGGAATATTTCTAGATCAGATGCCTGCGAAGCATTCGACTCAGTTTATGTTCCCATACTTATTGCCAAATTAGGGCTGCTTGGTGTCAGAGGTATAGCACTGCATATCTTCAAAGATTATCTTAACAACCGTACCCAAAAACACAAAATTTATTAACACTTCAGTGATGACGAGACCTTGTCCTACGGAGTACATTCAATACACAAAATCCAGAAGAAAATTTAAAGAGAACTAAATGTACTCGACTGTAATAAGTTTAAATTAAAAGCTAAGGTGATGGAATGACTATTTCAACAGGACTATACACAAACTGAATCACTACTAAAATATATTATCCAATATTGCTTTTATTGCTTCTCATAATTATAACAACCCACACTCACTAATCTCATACAAAAACTCACCACACATACATACATCACTAACACATCACACACATTCACCTACTCATATTACATGTATTAAATCGTTATTTTATACTATTTTTCCTTTTCCTTTCTATTTCTTAAAATTTAATATGTGTAAAAGTAAATCCGACTGTTAACACGAACAATATGGTGGCACAGTCCGCAGTTGTATAATCCCTATTTAAAAGTAACCTCACAGCTGAACACTGTCTCTTAAGATACCCTAGTTTATGAGGCAGGGCTCACAATACATGGGCACGCCACAATAGTGCGGTAAGTCCCCTCTTTGAGGAGTGGTTGGAGAGGCGGCACGGCGTCCTCACCTTCCGCCTGACACAGGTCCTTACCGGACACGGTTGTTTCGGGAGGTTTCTGTTTCGCATAAGGCGGGAGGAAACGCCTGGGTGTCACCATTGTGTGGATCGCCCGGAGGACACGGTGGAGGTCTGGTGCACCACAGTGTCCTCGCGGAGGCGATTGGCGGCGGCGATCTCTCGCGTCCGGCCCTGGTCCAGGCCATGTTACGGAGCGAGAGAGAATGGAAAGCCGTCACCTCCTTCTGCGAAGCAGTAATGCTCGCGAAGTAGGAGGAGGAGCGCGTGAGGGAGAGAGCCTTGCGCCCTCACGCCCTGGGCGTCGGGAGTCGCCTGCAGATTCCCGGCCACCGTAGGCGCGGGCTTGCGGACGGCGAGTAATGGGTAGCTCGCCGTCCAGTAAGGACCAGGCCCGGGTCGACGGCGCGTCGTGTTCCACGCGCGCCTCTTTGAGATGTCATCACAAAATGACGGGGTCCGATAGGGCCGACGCCTCAGGGTCGCGGGAAATTCGAAAGAGATAACCGTGGCCCTGGCACAGGCAACTGAAGGAACACGGGTGGGTTTTAGTCAGTAAAAGTCTGACACGCCCTCCCGCTCCACCGAGAGCGGGAGAAGTCATTTGATGATTTCCCAGACAAAAAAAAGGCCTCACAATACCTGTATACAGACTTCTGCAGCGTAGTTAGCGTCTTATTTAATCAGTGTGAATCTTTGTAACAATAAACTATTATTATTATTCTCATGACTGTACTAAAAAAACACTCTGAACTTGCCTTAGACCCTTTCCCAAAACAAAATAGACGAGCAGCAAATGTTTGTTTAGTCTCGTGCTATAACACTAGTATTTCCAAAAAAAACCTCTTTCAAACTGATAATAATGTATTACTTAAATTAGTTTTCAGTCAATATCATTAATCATTAAAGAGCAGTGGTGGCCCAATGGTAACGGCCAGGCGGCATCAAACATTCTAACCCCCTGATTACAGCGGCCGCCCGCTACACTCCCTCTCGCATTAGCAGTATTCGCCGACCAAGGCATACTTTAATCGACCCCGACGACGCCACTACCCTCCTCCAGGAGAGTAGTAAGGCCACTAGCACGCTACATAAGCCCAAAACCCGATCGCCGTCCTACCGCCCTCGCCGCCGAGGCCCGCCGCGACGCCCAAATCGACGCCCCTCCCGACCCTTGCTCGAGCCAGCCCGCGCCGCTGAGCCTGTAGCTTTAAATTCGTCCGTTAATAATACCAATCCTGATCCAGCTAGTCATTTGCTGCCCTCTTCCAGCGACGCCCTAAGCCGAGGTTCGTACCCCACAGGGGGTGCCCTTAGCGTTGTCGCTTAGTTTTTGTTTTAGTTAGTATATAAGTTTAAGTCCTGGCTGGAGGCCTTAATTTATTAGGGAATCCACAGGCAAGTCCGCTTAAGCAGACGACAACCGCATAGGTTGACCTGCGAGATGCCAAACAAACAAACAAACAAAAATGGTAACGGCCGCGACTTACGAGTTGTAGGTCGTAGGTTCGAACCCAGACAGGCGCTTTACTTTGTGTATTATTTCATCACCACTGCTCTCAAAACGGTGAAGGGAAACATCGTGAGGAAACCGACATGTATTAGTACTAAAAAAAAATCGAAGACATGTGACATCTACCAGCCCGCACTTGGCCCGCTTGGTGGATAACGGCCCACTCCCTCTCACAGAGAGGAGGCCTGTGTCCCAGCTGTGGGAACATTGTAGGCTGATTATGATTATACAATATCATTTGAAAGTTTGGCCAGTTTTATGAATATCAAAAACAATTGTTATTGTTATAGATTTCTCTGTTGATTTTGTTAGTTTTTCGCCCTGCCGCTCAACCCAGAGCGGGAGAAGTCATTTGAATATTTCCCGCCAGAAAAAATCGGGTTTGGTAGGTACTAAAATACTTTATTGCAATTTTAAACTTTCATTATAAAAATCTTGACTCTAATCGTTTTGTAAATAAACATCATCTCAACTAAGAGAGCTGGGTGATCTGTAACTCAGGGGCCTCCTGTCTCAGACACCTTTCTCTATTTAAGACTGTACATTCTACTAACCAGTGCCCGTATAATAATGTTGAGATAAATAAAGATGATTATGTTCTTTCAGATCAGAAGCGGATGCGATATATAAAGATAAAACTCGATTAGAAAAGTATTTATTAGTAGTTTTAACATAAAAAATTTGCATTATGGTTGTGTGGTAAGGCGTTCTATACCTACTATCGACGAGAAAACAAGGTGATAATAATATTTTTGCAGGTTCCCGGAACGAAAACAATCCTTTATGTAACTTCCGTAAACACAAAGAATGGAGCCCATAGCTATTTAGGTACACCATAGGAACCTACTTGATAATAATCTACTTAAGCCACCCCCATCAACGTCAGCTGTGAAACCCGATCCAGATAATAAGCTCTTTGTATAACATGGAAAAACAAAGACAAGCTTAGGGAGAGATAACATTAATATTGTTGTAGTAGTTTATCAATGATTTTAATTAAGTAATTGAAATGCTTTGTTGTTCAGATGAGAATAGTGGGTTCGATTCATAGGTGTGCAGTGATAATAGTTGATTTGGTTAAGAAGACGGTATGTTGTTACATGCTTACATACGTTTTTTCAGGATTCCGTACGTCCTAATGAAAAACGGAACCCTTATAGTATCTCGTCTGTATGTCCATTTGTCACAGTCAATTTGCTCTAAATCAGTAGATTTGAAAACACATAACAAGAACTGAATTTAAAACAAAAGTTTTGCAAACTGTTCCGTGCGATAAATCAAATGATGAAAATATACCAAGACCCTTAGTCTCAAAACTATTTTTGGTATGTTTTTTAAATAAACAGTTTATGAAGTTATTTAAAATTTTAATTTTTGAAAATATATGAAAATTTACATTCCTCCCCCTATATATCCGAAACCACAAAGCCCTATTATGAAAAAAATTCAGAAATAAGTTTTTTACTTACAGATTACAGGAAAACCTATCAGAAGTCTGTGGTTCTAAAATTAAACAC
This sequence comes from Dasypolia templi, assembly GCA_963555695.1. Taxonomy (NCBI): domain Eukaryota; kingdom Metazoa; phylum Arthropoda; class Insecta; order Lepidoptera; family Noctuidae; genus Dasypolia; species Dasypolia templi. The sequence continues at coordinate 25,242,384 of OY743138.1, forward strand.
GATAACTTTAAAAAATGTGTCTCTCACACTCCAACCCCTAAAAGGAGTAGCAAGTCTGTATTTCTTACGGATAATCGGTTTACCTGCTTCCATTTGTTATGAAAGCTAAAGATAAGCATGTACATAAACAATAAATCCGGAATCGTTTGTAACACGCCATTATTTGCTTCACTTGTAACTATCAATGTAATAAAATATTAGAATTAAATTTTAACCAACGTTTAATGGTCGTCTCAAAATTAAACTTTATTTGTACGAAGTTCGGATGACAAAACACAAAGCTATAATTAAATATCTTGGAGGTAATCTAATGATCAAGCCAGGAAGAGGACTCTTCAGTGGCTAATAGTAAACCCCTCGAGTTTAGAGTCATATGATTTGTTTTGACCAGTCCAATACATTGCACATGGTGTCGAGGGTCTGATGATGGAGCCAGGCGGCAGAAAGTTGAACTCTTCAGTAGCTACTAGTGAACCTCTCGAATTTGGGTTATGAATCTGTTTATAGATTACGTTTGATTCAATAGAATATGTGGGTATTGGCTACCTACTTTACATGAAATGTTTTTGGTGGGTAATATAATAGTACGGAACCCTCTCCACGCTAGTTCAACACTCAATTGTCCGGTTTTTAAAAGGTATGTGTGCTGTCTGTGTAATTCAGCCCTTTTCTTAGACAGTCTTGCTTTAGCCTGTGTGTCCTTACCTAATAGACCTACAGTTGCACAAACCATCGTTCATCGTTATAAGAAACCAGATGAATCTGCGGCCCAGTTTCCTACTTGCAGATCCGTTTTAAAATGGAACCATAATTAATATTCCCGCAAATTCGGGAGTGTTGTTACAAAAATTAGAAAACGCTAAAACAGTGTTCAAAACTATAAGGCCTCCCAACACATTATGGCTGGAGGATTGACTTTTTCTACTTTATTGGTCACTTGCACTCCAGCCGGTCAAAAATCTCACCGTTAAAATTTATGTGAAATGAGTCTGTTGTTCCACCTGATGCCAGGGTTTGAAACTATTGACTGCCTATTTCACCTAAGTTTTCACGGCGAAGGTTTTTCAGAATGATGTACTATAACATGCCCTCTATCCATTCCTACGCTGCTATCAAAATAAAACCAAACAGATCTGTTAAGATCCTAAAAGGATGGGATAGAGTTTCTTATTTATAGCCAAGACCACACACAACAAGAGAATCCTTTTAAAGCTACCCCGAGCAAAACCTTGCGATAGTGCGTTGTTCAGAGGCTATTACGAGTAATCTGCATCTAAATGCAATCTATTAATGTTCGATATCTTATCGTCACATTGCACGTTCTTATTTTGTTTTATGTTATAAATAGATTTAAAATCTTGTAAAAAAAGTACTTAAAATTATTGATTGCACTCGTCTGTTGCTAAAGGACTAATTTGTGGATTGTTGTAACAATAATTAATTTTAAATCTGAATAATCTACGTTTTATTTTATTTTAAAAGATCGCTATTCTTTTTTTAACAAAAATAAATTTAAAAAATAACTGAAATCTATGATAAAAGGGCGTGCGCAGTGAGCAGGATATAGCGAGACTAAGTGGCGGGACGGAGAAGGACCGAACGCTCATTGTCGTTTGGGTAAGCGCATTGTATATTTATCCTGATATTGGAACGCCATACAGCAATCACACCAACAAAGAAAAGAAAAACATGTTCATCCATCCTGTGCGCGATGAGCATTGAGCAGGCGGGGATTGAACATGCACGCTCACACAGCATCAAGACACTTCTCCATTCCATAGTTCCATTACCCCACACAACCACGGCAACACGGCTGCAACAGGGATGTTGCGCACATTTTTGCGATTCTTGAGACTCAATGAATTTTTACAACTAAGAAAACAATGCTATGTTATCTAAAAATTGAAAAATACCTCTGAGGTGTCGGACCTATCGGACCCTGTCATTTGGAGCTGACATATCTTTGAGGCGCGCATGGAACACGACCCGCCGTCGACCCGGGCCTGGTCCTTCCCGGATGGCGAGCTACCCATTGCTCGCCGTCCACAAGCCCGCGCCTACGGTAGCGAGAAATCTGCTTACGACTCCCGACGGCCAGGGCGTCTCCTGCGGCGACTAGGGGCATGAGGGCGCAAGGCTTTTTCCTTCACGCGCTCCGCCTCCTCCTTCGCGAGCATTACTTCTTCGCAGAAGGAGTCGACGGCTTTCCATTCCCTCTCGCTCCGTACCATGGCCTGGACCAGGACCGGACGCGGGAGATCGCTGCTGCCGATCGCATCCGCGAGGAAAATGCGGTGCTCCGCCCAAGCACTACCAGCATACTTGGATATCTATTTAGTGACCACTGTTTAAAGTTAGTGTAGTAGAATTCTGGACAGTTCTTTTAGGCATATTTTACTATACCTATCTCTAGCTGTTGCCTGATTAGGATGAAAATTAGCCTATGTCCTTACCTAGGTCATGTTTTTCCTGTGTGCCAAATTTCATCAAAATCCGTTATGCAATTTTTACGTAAAAGCGTAACACACTAACAAACTTACTTTTACTTTTAGAATATTTTTAAAGTTGGGAAGTTAGGATACCTATCATTGGACCATCGTGCATCGGGTTCTATGCAGGAAAACATCATTAAAAAAAAATTAAGAAAGTTATAGACTTACAGAAACCGTCTGTTGAAGTCCACGCTCCGACCTAACCCAATCCAAATCATGGCGGGCACCGAGAAGTTCCAGCAGGCTCTCGGGAATAGATTCGTTGCCTTGGATCCCACTGATGACGCCGACGAGACCCTACACAATCTGGTCGAAACGTTGAGAGACGAGGGCATCAAGTTCTGCCAAAAGCAGCGTACTGGCAGGAAATCCAAACTCTCGGATGAGACTCTCAGGCTGTTGGCAAAAAGACGGGAAACCACCCAAGCGACTTTGTCAGATAGGTCAGACCTGAACAAGCGAATTGCGAAGATGGTACGGCACGACCTTCGGAGCTCCAACACACGCCTCATTGAAGAGGCAATAGAGCGAAACCGAGGGTCCAAAGTATTCACTCAGCAGCTTGGCAGGAGCCACCTGACGAAGCTTAAAACGCACGACGGGAGGACTGTATTGTCGAAGCCGGAGATATTCGCCGAGATAGAGGATTTCTATGGCCGATTATACGCTGCACATGCCCCTCGTTCCCAACGAGACGACCATGATTCCAGAGCCACCCTGACACGCCACTATACCGACGAACTGCCAGACATCAGTCAAGACGAGATCGTGTTAGCTCTGAGGCAGCTTAAAAATGGAAAAGCCCCCGGTGAGGACGGCATAACGTCAGAGCTTTTGAAAGCCGGAGGAGCTCCTGTTATACAGGAACTACAGAACCTCTTCAACGATATCCTTCACAGTGGGAGAACTCCAAAGGCGTGGAGCAGGAGTTTGGTGGTGCTCTTCTTTAAGAAGGGTGATAAAGCCCTCCTTAAAAACTACAGACCCATCTCACTCCTGAGCCACGTCTATAAGCTGTTCTCACGAGTGGTCACGAACCGTCTCGCCAGGAGACTCGACGAGTTCCAGCCACCGGAACAGGCCGGGTTTCGCGGAGGATATGGCACCATAGACCACATACACACAGTGAGGCAGATTATACAGAAGTCCGAAGAGTATAATCAGCCCCTGTGTCTGGCCTTTGTGGACTATGAGAAGGCCTTTGATTCTGTCGAAACCTGGGCTGTTCTGGAATCCTTACAGCGATGCCAAGTAGATTGTCGCTATATCGAGGTACTGAGATGTCTTTACGACGCCGCCGTCATGAGTGTCCAAGTACAGGACCAGCAGTCCAAACCCATCCAACTGCAAAGAGGAGTGAGACTGGGGGATGTTATATCATATATAAACATATCTTCCAACGCGCTCGTGAACAGTTTCGGGGGAAACTGTTCACGAGCGCGTTGGAAGATATGTTTAAGACGCTGGACTGGAAAGGTAAGGGCATTAACATAAACGGCGATTACATCTCACACCTGCGATTTGCTGATGACATAGTCTTAATGGCGGAGTCGTTGGAGGAGCTGAACCAGATGCTGGGCGGCCTAGCTTCAGCCTCGCGACGGATCGGTCTCGGCATGAATTTGGATGAAACCAAAGTCATGGTCAATGGTCTCATTGATCCGGGACCGGTCGTCGTACATGGCCACCCTCTCGAAATTGCTTCCGAGTACACTTACCTTGGGCAAATTCTGCAGTTAGGTAAAAACAATTTTGAGAGGGAGGCCAAGAGGAGGATCCAGCTAGGTTGGGCAGCGTTTGGGAAACTACGCCGAGTCTTCTCGTCATCCATACCGCAATGCTTGAAAACTAAAGTTTTCAATCAGTGCGTCCTACCCGTCATGACCTACGGAGCTGAGACGTGGACACTCACGATAGGGCTGGTCCACCAGTTTAAAGTCGCTCAGCGAGCTATGGAAAGACCTATGCTCGGAGTCTCTCTGAAGGATAGAATTCGCAACGAATACATCCGACAGAGAACCAAAGTTATCGACATAGCTCAAAGAATTAGCAAGCTGAAGTGGCAGTGGGCCGGCCATATCTCGCGAAGAACCGACAACCGCTGGGGTAAACGAGTTCTTGAGTGGAGACCGCGACTCGGCAAACGTAGTGTAGGACGTCCTCCGGCCAGGTGGGATGACGATCTGCGAAAGACTGCAGGCAGATGCTGGATGCGTCGAGCTGAAGACAGGGCGCTCATTAGGGGAGGCCTATGTCCAGCAGTGGACTACTATAGGCTGATGATGATGATTACACACATTTACATGGGCGGAGCCACGAGCCTAATGACATGTGGAATAGACAAAACGACAGGTAGAATAAACAAAATGACAGGTAGAATAGGCAAAACGACAGGTAGATTAAACAAAATGACAGGTTCTACCTGTCATTTTGTTTATTCTACCTGTCGTTTTAGACTAAATGACAAGTAGAATAGACAAAACGACAGATTTCTGTTATAGTCGTACATCTGTCATTTTGTCTGTTTTCCGTCTCCTAAACTCGTTTCTATGGTGGTCACAGCATATCAAACAAACGGCAACAGCTTTGAAATTTTCATTCGCAAAGTGGGTACATTACCAGTAATTTAACTTGGCCCGTTAAACTGTGGTTAAACTACGATTAGGGCCATGCGGTTTCATCTTACGCTCTTAGCTAAAGCTGGCTGTTCCCTGGCGTAATAGTGTTAAAAACTAAAATTGAATCAAGTTTAGTGAGTGGTTAAATCAGTTAACGGGAAGCATTTCGTCCGCACAGAGTTGAAATGAGGCCTATAATTTGAAAATCAAACGAGAAGTTTTGACGGTTCAATTTAGAATAAAGGTCGAAACGGATCGGTGCCTATCTTTTGGTCTTGATCTCGATACGCAACGTTTGCTAGTTTATTTTCAGGGGAATAATAACTTAAGTTTTTGAACATTTTGTTTAAAGCACTATGAAATTAAAATATTAATCATGTATCGTGGATGCGTTTACAGACACATCCCACGTACACAAACAAATTATATTTTTATACTTAACAAGTTAATAACAATGACACATCCAAAAGCTACAGCGGAAAAATAAACGTGTTTAAAAAAAAACATTAAAATTAAGGGTGAAATCAATGGCAAAACAATTCTAACGAATGAAGCAGCATTTATATGAAACTAATCCACATGTTAAATACTTTACCAGTTAATATCCCACAGAAACATGATAACAATCTATCATCGGGAACATTCCAAAAGATCTACGGAAGGAAATATATGTCTCTAATAAACTAAATGATTTACATACCAGCAGTTAAATTGCGTACATTAAAATATCCATCGCAGGTGTTTTGCCTCATTAAGGAACATTTTAGAAATTCCATTGGGAGTATACAGGATGTGAACATTTGGCCCAAAAAAAAAGAATATCTTTGTGGAGTTTGAATTTGAAGTTCAAAATTGCGAGAAAGAAGGTTATTGTGCTATTTACATAATCATTTGAACGACAGAGACCTTTGCCTAGTCGTGGGCTGATATAATAATGTGGACAGAATGTGGGTTCTGCTTTCTAATAAAAAAATTGCTATTATAGAAGCTCTATCAAGATAGCTATAATAATAATTTTGGAGGACCCTAATATTTAAACCTACAAGACTGTTTGCTCCTTTACACGTGAGTTTTAAGTCATTTTATTTTTGTAATAAGCGTCTTGTTTGTGCAGAAATAACATTTTTTTTCTTTCTTTTAATCAATACCGTAAAACTGGGTGAATAGGGATGCAGGGGTTAATCGAAACGAAACTTTGAAAGGAATTTTAACATTGAACTAATAATGTTTGTTGCCAAAAATGTCTCTTATGTATTGAATGTATTATAATCAACAACTAAGTGCCCCTGTTGGTAACAAACTATATTATTTCAATGTTAAAATCCTTTTTAAAGTTACGCTTCCATTCACCCCTGCATCCCTATTCACCCCGTTTTACCCGGTAACGTCCAAAAATTCTAGAGCTAAAAAACCCATCCTGTTGACTATTAGATGTCGAAGTGATTTTCGTCAGTCAACGGCTCGTGTTTTATTACACTCGGCTTCGTCTCCCTTAATTATTTCTCTCCGTTTTGTAAGAAAAAATAACTTGACGCGTTCAAGAGTCAGATTTTGTGATAAATATAGCTTCCCCTCCTTAATTTTTTTATTCACTTCAGGTTTATAATTAACGCCTGCTTCGATGAATGCTGTTTTTAGTTCGACTAGATTTGTTTGCGTTGAAAATTTATTGCGGAGTTATAAAACAGTTTGTTGTTATAAGTTTTTGTGTTAATTTTGTTGTTGAAAGATAACATAATTAGTTATACAACTGCGGGGGGTTTGGTAGCACACTAACAATTACAATTTTGACAACTCAACAAAATTCATAGCGTTATTTACGTTGTCGAGTAGATGAATTTTTCAAAGACACGAAGCAATGGGTAAAAAATTACCCTCAAAAACCTACTGATTGTGAAAAAAGGGTATCAGGCAGGCTTAAACGCTGCACACAAAGTTTTAAAATGTACTGTGAAAACCTAGTATACAGTCTATTCACATTCACACAATTTAACTGTGATAGCAGCAACCCAATAGCAACCTTATTGTAACGATTACAAAGATCATTGTAAAGGACAATGCCAGAAACTCCATAGAACTTTGCCCCACTCAAATCAAAAAGTCATTTACAAGCCTGCAATATGCAGCATCTTAAAGTTTATTACTGTTAACTAAATATTTGTCCTAATGTGTGTAGAACTTGCGGTTTCTGTTAAAATCTTAAAACGAAAATGACATTATTGTAAAAAGCGATTTAAACAACATTTGTGTTACGCATTATCATAATTATTATAATCGTATTGTGAGTTTTTGTTTTACAGGTATTTATAACTTTTATTTTTTTGTGTATCATGTGCAATAAGTAACGCAATAGGAAATTCAGGCAATAGCCTTAGTCCTTAATCATTACAATTACTTTCATTAATTGTTATTTCCGCTGATCCTGATCCTGCACGGATCTGGCATTGTCCTTTGATAGACTTGTCAGTGAGAGCAACTCAACAGCAACCTTATTGCAACGGCAATAAAGATCACTGTGATTTTGATGGCGATGCAAAATCAGAGGCGAAATAACTGCGAATAGACTGTACATTATTTCACTGAAACTATACTGTCATTGAAAAAAACCGTGTAAACAGAAACATCTATAAAAAACGGAATCTGATCATTTATAAAGTTTTACTTCTTACACACAAGTTGCGTAATAAATATTTCTAAAGATAACACAGTGATCTGTCTTACCACTTCTAAATTCCCAGACACTTTAAGATAATAACACCAACATTCCTTTGCCTTTATTTTTAAGAATAAAAAGAAAAAAAACAAACCGTACATACTACTTTGACATCTCAATCGCGATCAATTTCTTGTTTCTACGACGCGGACGCCTTCTTTTGTCTGTAAACTTTCATCGGATCCTTTGACATACGATAAAAACGCGGCCAAGAGCGAGCCGACGTCGCATACGAAGGGTTCTGTATCACCGTACAATATTTAAACCTACCTTTTTTAAATACTTTAGTAAAAAGCATGTTCCTGTTATGGAAAATTATATAAAGTAAAAATTAAGGGGATCCTTTTAGTTTTTAACTTTATTTTATTTTTATTATTTGTATCTCTATAGCGGAAGTAGTAGTACACACTCTGTGAAAATGTCAAGTATCCTGATACGGTTAAAAAAAAGCTCCTTAATAGACGGACGAACACGGCTAGCGGAGCCTTAGAAACTAGGGGTACGGAACCCAAAAAAACGCATAGAGGTTTTCATCGCCTCGTACCGATAAAATGGTTACGCCTCGTCACTACAAATAAACCAGTGACACGTCGACGTGTTCCTAAATGAAAACGGCTCTATAGAATATTCCTCGCTTTCATATCGGCAGCGGTATCGACGACTGAAGTTTTATCATGTGTTTTTGTATCAGAAGATTCAATGTGGAGAAGTGAATATACGTATCATGCCATTCATGTTTTTACGTGGCTTTCTATCTTTATTTTGTGATACGGAATGTACTTCAATATTGCGCGTTATATACACACTTTTGTCGGGCTAGCTCTCATTGGCCAAGTGTGTGTGGACTAGGGTGTCCCAGGACACCTCTCAACTGTGCTATACTTGCTTGCTAACTTTTGTTTTCATTGTTTGTTTAGCCCATCATTGAAAGGTTTTGAGTTAAAAGTGGTCTAAGAGGACTACTTCTATTAAAATCGTAACCTAATTTATACACCTACATATATTAATCAATTCCATTATAATACGAAGCTCAACTCGCTTTTAATCATTTCGATTGCACTAACGTAGTCAACACTAGAACATAACTTTTTCCAAGATTAAAAAAAAAGTTTAATATCGTGATTCTTCATCCCTAAATATATTTTACGGAAAAGTACTCGTAAGCACGTATTCAAGGGATTAGGATAATAATTCAACAGGACCCCAATACTTAACACCTGTGTTAAGCAATAACAGGCCTTTTTGGTGTCATTTATCCAACTTGGTACACTTATTGGTTCCAATGATATATTGGTTATTGGTACATGGCGTGGTACGGTTTTTTCGATATTTAATGACCATAATATTGTTTTCCTTAATGTAGGTAACGGTTAAATGTTTGTTCATGATAGCAATATGACATTAGACCTGTAGCTACAACGGTACAAGAATCTTTTGGCGCGTGGTCAAAATCAGAACGAATGCCACCATCTTGTTTTTTTCAGTTACATCTCGGTGATAATGTAACAAATAATATGGAATTATAAAATAATAATATAAAATTTAATTAATGTAATTTGCACGCCGTATAGTAGACTGTAGCCGATCTCATTCATTCAAATACAACATCTTATACCTGTACCTACATTCATAGCAAATAAAATTCTGATTCTGATTCTGAGTCATGCAATAGCAGTTGCATTTTTGAGTAACCGTCACATTGAACATTAGTAGTCATTCGCAGTTGTGTTTAATCTAACCCAACAACTACAAAACAATACACTTTCGTCAACTTTCCATAGGTAACTATTAATTTTAATTATCGTCATCTTTAACACAATATCCGGTATCACACAGGACAGAATCATTACTTGTGTACGTAACATTATAAATACATATAGTATATTTCATTATAACAATTCACTCTTTGTCAGTTAAAAGCCATTTCAGTAATCCATTGCTGTCTAAATGAACTGTGTTGGTGGTATAAACTTTCATTTTAATATACTTACTAATGTTAACTGGGGTGCGTATCACCCAGTGCTGTAATGTTAGTAGTATTATAAATTTCGGATTGGGTGTGAGATTTGAGATCGCTGTAGGAATAAAAAATAAATGAATGTATCCGATGCATGAAATGTGGGAACACAGGACTGAATGACGCGTGACTGAAGTTTTGAAAAAAAATTGTGTTAAAATATATACTCTAAGCAAAGAAAGTAAATGAACCCAAATAATAATTTATTTATTGTTATACCAATTTTCTTAAATGAGATATAATACAAGATAACAATAAAAATATTTATTATTTACAAGTGTATAATAAAAAAGAGGGAAAGCGCTTATAGTTCATCAAAAGTGGACAAGTGCCCAAAAGGCTGGCAGCATTGCCACTTTGGATGGCAATGCTGATTCTTTGGGCAAAAAATTGAATCAGAATCAGAATCAAAATTTTATTTGCTATGAATGTAGGTACAGATATAAGATGTTGTATAATAATGAGATCGGCTACAGTCTACCTTACGGCGTGCAAATTGTTACATTAAATATTATTAAAACAAAATGAATGTCAACAAAACAGGGTCCACTTACGTCGTGCAAATTATTACACTAATTAAAATATATAAACAAAATAATGTCAATCGATTAGAAATTATAGTGAAGTATATATAGTCAGGTACAAAAGTCTTACATGGTCAAAATTGCAATTAATTATTACAGTCATAATCAGGAAAAACTCGTATCATTAAGAAAGTCTTTCACTGAGTAATAACATTTGCCTAAAAGTAAAGCAGTTACCTTAGATTTAAAAATGTTTAAAGAATAATCCTTAAAACTATGAGGTATTTTATTATAAATGACAGGTCCCATTGTCATAATACTTTTCCTTAACAGTGCTGTTGGCCAGGACTCTGGACAAAAGAAGAGTAGACCAACCGCTTGGCGATGTCCCGAAATAGCCAATATGCGTCGTTTCAACCCCAAAAGACTCATTTGGCTTCCAATCATCAATAGCACCTCATATAGTTTAAAAAAAAATGATTGACGTGTAAAAGTGTTTGTACAAACCTACTTACATAAATCAAATAATTTATCGTTCATCATTTACCAATAAGGTGTTATACTTGCGCCGTTTAAGCTTTCCTGCTCCTGCAGGAGCCGCCCCGGCACAGCCCGCCGTGTTATTTAAATTGATTTGATAAAATAATATGACATCAAATATTTTGCATGAAAAAAATATTTTACAAATAACATTATTCATTTCATCAAAAGCAACGTCATTACTAAATACTGTGAATATAACTTTGTTTAAGCTAAAATATGACACATGAACCGATCAATGGTTGTAACCTGTGGTTGTAACATATGTAGTTTTACTCAGTGTTCTACCAAAAACAAGATTGAAATTAATTCTTTGTAGTGCCCTCGAAAACCATGAACACGACACCGTAAAAAAAATCGCAGCCGCTTTCTTGAATGTTCATATTGACCGCGATTTTGTTATCAGTTACTTGGAAAACCATGAAAATGACATACATTTCGAAAAAGAAATATTTTAGAAAATAATAATAAGAAAGCACTTGTTTATTTTGGCGCTGAGAAGCGAGGAGCGCTATGATATACGCGAGTTGCACAGAGGAAAACCGTTACGACTTCGCTTTTTATTAACGGTTGATTTTAATACCTATCTATTTATCATACCGTGCGCTATACATTAAACGATTCTTAAGAGTATGGCGACGCATGTATTGTCCATACAAACATAATACCTAAACTATTTGCAATTTAATCATATTTCCACCATATTATGCTTATATTCGGATTTAGACAGTGTTTTTCATATATCTTTTTTTTTCCAAAATACTTAACTAAAATGAAGTTTAAGAATATTTTATTTCGCACATTTTACAGATACATTTTTACATTTCTGTAAGTAGGTTTGGACAAACTCTTTTACACGTCAAACATTTTTTTTTAAACTAGTTGAGGTCGGCGTTTCCTATCTGACTACTCTGAAAAGAAATGCAGAAACAAACTCAGAGTTTAAAGTTTCTTTTAAAATCCAGAGATAACCTTGGTCAGATCATGTGAAGACCATGTGGATTGATGTCTGAAATGGTCTTGGAAAGGAAAGAACCACACAGAATGAGTGGACCTATCCAGTCAGTGCAAACATTTGTCAGTAATCGTGCAGCTCAACTCAACATAAGGAGCTTAACGATACGACGAACAATACCAATTATAGGACATTGGGTAGGCCGCATAATTACTCGAACCGCCAGATAATAAAAAAAAAACACAAAAGTCAAAAACAAACATTCAAAGTAATAACAAATAAAATAATACTTAAGTAAGTAAAAAATCGTGTCATAGTTTATTTTACAGATCATAAATGAGGACCATGTAGGAAGATGTCTGAAATGGTCTTTTGAGGTAAGAACCATACAGATTTAAGTGGACCTGTCCAGTCAGGGCACGCATTTGTCATTAATAGTGTAGCTCAGAACTTATGGAGCTCAACGAGTCGACGAACAATACCAAAGAAAAGAAATGACAATGCCAGATCTTGCCCCAGCTATTTACAGGAAATGTCAATGAATGAAAATAATTGTAATGATTAGAGGACCTTTTCATAACACGTTGTTTATCAGTAGAACTTGCCGATTACAAATCAATGAAAAAGGAATTGAACCCCTGAATTTCCTATTGCGTTACTTATTGCTCATGATGCACAACATAAAAAAATACCTGTAAAACAAAAACTCACATTACGATTATAATAATTTTGATAATGCATAACGTATATGTTGTTTAAATCGCTTTTTAACAAATATAAACTGAACCTAACCTATAAACAATGTCATTATTGTTTTAAGATTTTAACAGAAACCTCAAGTTCTACAGGCATTAGGAAAAATGTTTAGTTAACAGTAATAAATAAACTTTAAGATGCTGCATATTTCAGGCTTGTAAATGACTTTTGGATTTGACGAATAATGTTAAATAAATTACTTAGATGTATCCCAACCTGAATGACGAATTTACATGACAGTATAAAAGTCCAATTTTACTGACTTATTGCTTGTGCCATCGGCTCTGCCCAAGAAAATTAATACATGTTTTTGGTCTGAGTTTTACACTGGTGGGTACCTAAGTACGTTTTGTATAAATTAGTATTCACCTACCTATCTAGAACATGGTCTATAGAAACGGAACAAAATAGCTTCACAGGTAGGCATAATCTCAAGGCGGAATTTTATCGCGCACTGCATTTTCAACTCTCGGTGTTGAACCTAGCATTGAGAGTCCAACAAAGTGCTACGCAGCTCGACGACTAAACACACTGTTGCATTTTTTCAACTCTCTTTATATATAATTTTGTAAATTAACGTACTTAGTACGTTAAACTGGCGCCTATCGAAAGCAGTTTGTAGCGTACTGTGGTGCATAAATTTTTTGCTTTGCGCAAATTTTTGCTGCTTTCGGACCCCGTCACTTTGTGCTGACAACTCTGTGTGGAACACGACGCGCCGTCGACCTGGGCCTGGTCCTTACCGGACGGCAAGATACCCATTGCTCACCGTCCGCAAGCCCGCACCTACGGTGGCCGGGAATCTGCAGGTGACTCCCGACGCCCAGGGCGTCTCCTGCAGCTACTAGGGGCGTGAGGACGCAAGGCTCTCTCTCTCACGCGCTCCGCATCGTGCTAAAAAAATAAGGAGTGAACTTTAAAAAAAATACCAAAAAAAACGCATAACCAACGTCAGCTATTCTCCCAAGTCAACAACTTGCAGAAATGCATCAAGTCTAAGATCCAAGCCCTAAACGAGTCGGACAACAACTCTGCTTCAGACGTATGGAGAGTGGTCATGTCAATAAACCATCAGCCGGTTTCAATACCCCCTCTAACTACATTGAACAATACTACCACCTCTTCAAAACTTGAACAATGTGAGGTACTAGCCAATACCTTCCAAAAAAACATGAACCTAACCAATCATCCCGTCATCGAAGAGGCTTGCTGATGACACAGCTACATTCACGACAGACAACGACCTTGACATAGTTACAGACAATTTTTCAAGAAAGAATTTCCACAAAAACCAAAGGAATTCTGTGTACTGGAAAACGAACACTACCTTCCTAGTTTCGGTAACATGGATGATTTTCAGATAACGTGGCGTGACTCGGTTAAATATTTATTCATAGTATTTGACAAGACCCTTAACTGGAACAAAAACACTGAACCTACTTTAAGGTATGGTATTCTGTTAGACCAGAATCACAGCTTATAATCTATTTATCTATTTAACACCTGAGGAGCTGTTGTGCACAGCAAATCTTTCCATGATTCAGTAGATACCAAAGTCTTTATGAAAATTGTAAGACGAAAACGACGATAAATTTCAATAATGTTTGCAGTAAAATATCGAATTATTTAACAGAAGCAGTGATGGCCCAGTTGTGGAAAATGGCCTACTCCCACCGACAGAGAGTGGGCTTGTGTCCCGGGAGTGGGAACGTGTTAGGCTGATGATGATGAAAAACACAAATTTGTTTATTTATAAACAACGCTTAACCGAAGTTCAATGACGTTTAAACGTCAAAAGTTTACATTTAAACTGTAGTACGCAGCAACACTCGAAAATCACACTTTGTTCTACATTAGTGACAGCAAAAAACATATATATTTATGTAGTTTGTTACACTACGGTGTGAGATGCAGCTTTCTAGTCTCGAAATGACAAGTTTCAGTTACGTTTTTCGCATGGGGGTCATAATCTCCGAACGAGCCGGTTCCATTACTGGACTTTCCCCTTTATTTAACGCGTGGTTTCGTGTTAAAAATTATGAGGACAATGAGGGTTTTCATGAAAATTCATGCCGCCAGTTTGCGCAACTTTGACAAGATATTTTCCATTTCAACAATGTATATTAAATATATCAAGACGTTTATCATTCGATTCATTCATTTGTTCATCATTCAGCCACGACGAAAGAAACAACACTACGGTTACTAGGTACGCTTTGACACTTTTGACAGGTAGCCGGACCTGCATGTCGATTCTGTATAAATCTCACCGTGAAGACTTGCGTAGAGTGAGCTTTCAGTGTCATCCCGTCTTGGTCAATCCCTAGCATCAGTGACACTGACAGCTCACTCCACGCTCACTTCACCTAAGTTTTCACGGTGAGATGGTTACAGAATAGCACTACAGAAGTCTCAGTGCCACCCTAGTAAACGTCATTTCAGAAAATCCTCATTTAAACGTAAGGAGATCTTAGTTTTATGAAGAGTGAAATTTTAACTTAGGTTTAGATTTTTCTTATAAGTGGAACTATTTTTCAGCGTTTTAAGTCGTGGGTTTTTATTGGAGTATTCAAACGGTTGAGTGCAATCATCTAACTATTCTTAACGTTACTAAGTTAATGAAAACATACTTGATACGTAATATGTACATAAATGTGAATTAGTGAGAGCAGTTTTGACAAGTCTTCCTTTTTTCATGTTTTTTACCAAATGCCGTTTTTTTTTGTCGAATCGACACTTGGTATCAGCACTTTAAAAACCAATTCAAGAGCTGTCTCTGTCAATATTCAAAAACAATTTCGACACTAACGCGACTAGAACGCGTATAAGATGTGCTGAACTCGTTCAGTTTCTTTGGTGAAATCGGCACTAAGCTTCCATTTGGTCTTGAACTTTGACGCCTAATATGTTGCAACGTTTGATCAAATTCCATGAGAACGGTTTCTAACGTCGATAGAGTCGAGCTCTATATTGCTTTAATATACATTTATCACTTGTACATTTTTATAGTGTTGCTGGCAAATAAGATTCTATAACATCAAATAATATCTAGCGACTTTTATTTTTATAAATAACCATAAATCATTATATTATCCTTTCGTATTCAAAATTATGATTGCCAGAGAACTACCACTTAATATCATTTCTCTGCCGAATCTCAAAAAGTATAAAATTCAGAGGCCAGTACACATGTATTTCCAAATAAATACGGCATACATAACATGTGACCTTAAATGATCAAATCTTCTGATATTGAAGGCTGGATATTGATGATATTGAATATTAGATGTCTGTAACAAGAATACAGGAGTAATACAGAAACATACTCGTCGATAAAAATGATATCAGATTTCTGAAGATGAAGTTTCAGTAGTATATTGTTCGTTACTGCAAACCGTTCTGCAACTTAGCGGGTATCTGCTTTGATGAACGGCTGGGACAATCAGAGATAGATAATAGTGTATGAATTCTATAATATTGAAGCAAATGGCGCTTTATCGTTATGCAAAATCCAATAGTTGTATTTTCTCAAATCTGGCTTTTTTCGTCGAATTTGCTAATTTTTCTGTAATTACCGTTTGACCATCCGCAAGAATTCCGAGTGACATGACTTTTTCTCACTTGATCTCAACAGGGAGCGAACTTATTTCCATGAGCCGGGCACAAATCCAGACTCCAGGCTGCTACTGAGAAATTTCAGAAATAAAAACCCAATAATACTTTGCCCCACCTGCGGGTCGCTTGCAATCACTAGACCAACGAGGCAGGAATAAATTGATCCCTATTCAAAATAAGAATGCTTAACAGAGTAAAACCTTGAATGTTGTTTTATGACGCTAATTAGTTCTGAAAATAAAAAGATCCGTAATTGCAGCAAAAAATACTGAAAGAGAAATGGAAGGAACAAAAAGAAACCATTTGGATCAAATGACCTTAAAATTGTATTTTCTCAGCTCAGTTTTTGACAAAAGAAACATATAATTAAGGAAAACTCTAAAATATTGAATTATACAACGTATTTCAGGTATAGTTTTTATTCTGATTTGTGTTTACTTGTTCTATTATTAAGGCTTATTAGTCGATTCGAACGAATTTACTGGGCCGGAATGAGCGAAAAGTACACAATAATAATTCACGAATGTAGTTTCCAGTGTACTTTATTCATTACTTTATTGCATAATTCAAAATGTGCCAATTGCCTAGTACTTATAATTCTGGAATTTTCGATTCGCCCACAAATAAATTAACTTAGTGGGAGTCGCCTACAGAAAAAAACACATTTCTTGAAAGTCTCTATTCGTCCATTTTTGGCGAGTGTATTCGTAAGAATCGAATAATAATCAGATTATTTCACTATCCATTGTGTGCTTAAGTTTTTGCAGAAAAAGCTTTCATGTAGCTAACTAGTATTTGCTGCAATAAAACTAACTTCGGGATGTATTTGCTTTGTTCTCCTAACAAAATTCTACAAAAGAAGATCACCTAATTTTAGGACCACCTAGTTTTGCTACCACTATTTCCTGCCTCATAAATTGTGTCCTAATTCATAATTCCTTTGTTCTCTACAATTTTATGCATCAAAACAGTCACATTCCACTTCCATTTTCCATATTAGCCGATCCTACAAAAATCGTGATAGAAGCAAATAAAAAACAAGCTTTTCAATGGCTGAAGGAAACAGGAGTAGTCCTTAAAAGGGACTGATGTTAATTTATGACCACCTACAAGAATTTACGGGCGCTAAGCGTGAAAATGGGTAATTTGTCTTTTGGTTAATATCCAACCGCCGAGTTTCGTGCTAATTGAATTAGCTGGCTATTATTCTGTTAGAATAGAGACAAATATACTTAGGACAGCGCTGATGCAAAATTTGGAGTGTACGTCGTCTTCCATTTAGATTTTTTACGAGCGTTAAAACATAACTTCTGTTAATTTAGTCAATTATATTATAGTAGTCTAGCAAAAAGGACAGCGATGTTAGATAGGTTAGAATACCTACACTTTATTGGTACGTACACCATCTACTCGTATAAGTACGTACATATCGCTTTTCGTTTATTTTTGTGTGACTGCTAAAATCTTTTAAAGTGCGGTTTTCATTTGTTTGTTTGTTTGGCATCTCGCAGGTCAACCTATGCGGTTGTCGTCTGCTTAAGCGGACTTGCCTGTGGATTCCCTAATAAATTAAGGCCTCCAGCCAGGACTTAAACTTATATACTAACTAAAAACTAAGCGACAACGCTAAGGGCACCCCCTGTGGGGTACGAACCTCGGCTTAGGGCGTCGCTGGAAGAGGGCAGCAAATGACTAGCTGGATCAGGATTGGTATGATTTACGGACGAATTTAAAGCTACAGGCTCAGCGGCGCGGGCTGGCTCGAGCAAGGGTCGGGAGGGGCGTCGATTTGGGCGTCGCGGCGGGCCTCGGCGGCGAGGGCGGTAGGACGGCTAAAGTGCGGTTTTCAGCATCATTTAAAGCATTTATTGGGAAAGGTTAATGTGTATTACTACCGATTTCACCAATTAAACTGAACGCCTTCAGCACATCTAAAACGCGTTCAAGAGCTCTCAGTGACAAAATTGTTATGGAATATTGACACTGACAGCTCTTGAACTGAGTTTAAAAATGTTGATCGCGTTCAGTTTCATTGGTGAAATCACCACAGACATTCGTATCTAACTTAGATTTTCGCCTTCGGGAAGCGGGTATGGGTGTTAGTAACAATTACAAACTTTGATGAAAACGTTGCGTGTAGCTTGTTATGACTACACTTATTATGATAAATGATATTATTTCTGTATGTAGGTTTGTACAAACAATTTGACACGTCAATCATATTTTTTTAACTAGATAAGGTCGGCGTTTCCTATCTGACTACTCTCAGAAGAAAGACCGAAACAAACTCAAAGGTCTCAGACTCTTTTAAAGTCGTGACGTAATCTTTGTTCGGACCAAGATTACGTCTCGACTTTAAAAGAGCCATGATCTGTCATGTGAACTAAGTAACTACGTAAATTAATTATTTACTTAGTTTGAGTTTATGACACCCATTGGTAAGAATGGTTGTCAGAGTTTTGGGGTTCTGACAACCACTAACATCAATCAAAGATTTAAGAGTAACACCGAGACCAACAGCTTAACGTGCTTTCCGAGGCACGGAAGAGTCTTCGTATGTCATGGATTGTTACCCATTCACGTACTGGCCTTGGACAGCGTAGCTCAATCTTCAATCGACCCGTGTGGCTATAATAGCTACGAGCTCCTCAACAGTCGGCTTCTCCCTAAATATTTAAGTGCCTAGCAACCGACTTTAATTCAATAGGGTAACAATTCAATCCCTATAACAGTGACTACCATTTCTTACATTAAGTATTCAGTTAATTAAGAAGCCTTAAGTTAGACAGTAATTATTCTAAATAACATTCTAACAAGAATGATAAATGACTGAAATGCCTAATGCTATTGTCAGTCCATTAATTCAATTGTTCCACTATTATTCAAGACTGCTATCTTGATTTTCAGCAGCTAAATACTAGGGCTTATCTTTGATATTTTTCATTCACTGGGGTAAGTGAATTTGAACCTTTAGTAGGTACTTAAAAGCGGGAATCGCGATTTCGAGATGCTGTTGAGGTTACTTTGAAGTAAATTTCTAGTTGGACATTGATATTCTGTTGTATCTGAACGATAATTTTTCGATAGTCGAGACACGGTTACGGTTCTAACTGCCGTCGTCACCAGTTGGCGCCTTACCTTGATGTCGCTGGTCCGGCCGCGCTCACGCCTCCACTTCACGCTGCCAGGGGCGCCAGTCATAGTCCTGTTCCGCCATCACGAAAGTCATTTATTTATTTTTGTTTAATGCAGATTAAACCTTGTAACTTTTCTATTGTACTATATATGTATTAGATTGTACCAGACTAGCCTACGTCCATATATTCGAAGCAATTCCACACACACTACACAGTGGCAGCCGTTACAAACACTGATGTAGATGATGATATATTCTAACAGCAATATAAATAAAATATTGTTACTTGAATAGTAAGTTGGTCCTTACCTTTACATTCAGAGGTAGGGCCAGACCATCTCTCTTTCGCTCAAAGGGTTAGAATTAAAGAAAGAATCAGTATCTCACATGACAAGTGTTGCGCTTTGAGTAAATACCCAAAGAAAAAAATACCAGGTAAATTCTCATTTGAGTAAATACCGGGCACACTTACCCGGGTATTGATTTTATGGAATTCCCAAACCTTGAGTAAATGCATTTAATAACAGCAATTTTAATTTAAATATGGGTGCACGTGTGTGTGTGCTTCTATTTCTCGAACTACGACTATATTAAATTGATTTTAAATTGATGTGAACCAAAAAGTTTTGATAAATGTATTTTCCTTAAATTCACTGACAGACAAAGCAGAACTTCTTTTTGGAATAGGGAATGAAAGTCTGTACGGCAGTTCGTTATTTGAGCCGATGGCAGATCCAATCAGACACATAACCTTGTCTACATAGTAAAAATCTTACCCCAAACTCCTTTGCCTGATCGCATTCAAAGAATGTCTGCTCTAAAATATTGAAATAACTTCGTTCAATCTTATAAAATAAATACCCATCATCGGGGAATTTACCCGGGTAAAAACTTGGTATTCCCAAAAAAAATTACATGGTCATTTAGAATTCCATCTCTACACATGACAGCGGTTGATAGAACGATATATAATAGCGGCTACACTCTAATCACTAACCATCATGGTCTACTCACGAGTATGTAGGTGTTCCATGTTGATTAATTTGAGTATTGCTCTACCTGCTACAGTTTAATTTTTAATTTATAAAAATCAAAAGTGTTATTGTAATGTTATTAGATACGTACTCTTGATGGCGTGATATTGTTAAAACTTATTTATGAATGGGTAAAATGATCATGAGCTTACCAGAATTAAACTTGTGTCTGCTAATTAACGATTCCAAATTAATTGACGGATGTGTTAACACAACAAATACGGATATGACTTCAGAATTGGTATGCAAACAAAATGCAGCGTTGGTTGTTAATTGAATTATTGGTTTCACTGTAAAATTTAGTTATTAATTTAAAATTTAAAACTTATTGATTAGGATTTACAAAAGTATTTGTCATGATGAAATTCGATTCTTGCTTTGTATGAATTGTGTACTATATTTAATAACTGATTGGCCTCAATTGCGCTTTAAAAACAGTTTGTTTGGTAAAAAATGGGACGTTTTCAAATCGCAATAGTTCATGCTTACATTTTTGTAACTAATAAAAATTTATACAAAGGAGAACACTGATAACCTTACCAACAATATGTGATCTATGGTAATTTAATTACAAACTAAATATTTTTTAAGGATATTGCAAATCCATTGCTATATATGCCCGAAAAAAGAATGTTGTTGAACTGTCAAAATGAAAGTCATTCCTACTGTCAGGCTACCTTAAGACAGGCAAAAATACTTACGTACCGTAAGTGTCACTTTGACCTTGGTCTGGATCTGGATCAAGAATCTATAGGCTATTCATCGATCTATTGAAGAACGCTTGTTGTTGTGCATGTCATTACAAATATTTAATCACCGTGTTTATAAATAATACCTAAGTCATTCAAATACAATATAAGTCAACAAAATAATGCCATCTTCATCAATGAACAAGGTTATGAGAATTCGTCAAACCAGCACATGTACTAAATAAAACAAAAATTAACGAAAAAACATGTAGGTCCACCACACACCTTATTTCTTTATTCATCGGTATACGTGTGTTCAAACTCCAGTTTATTTTATTACACAGATGCGATCTCCGCATTCATGAATCCAAATGTGCCTTTCTATTATTGCCGACGATTTTCCGTACGTTGCTGTGTTGTTCCTGGTTTAGAAATAAAAGACTGGGGACCGAGTTTGTTTACTTTTTGGCAGGTTTGAATGGCAGGCTGATCTAAATAGTTTTAGTTGTATTTTGATTTTTGGTTATAGTATAAAATTCGATGAAATGTAGTTTGTGACTGTGAACTTTTGTTTTTCTTTCTCGGTTGAAAGAAGGCACATTAACCAAATGTTGAAAATCCCGTGCGTATGCAACCAATGTTGAATGCAAATGTCCTCCACTGCTCGCAATCCTTATAGCTTTTACCCTTCTAACGTCTATTGTCCCTTCTTTTGTATAGTCTTTAAATTGGCATCACAAACAAGTTTCTGTAGATATTTTCTTAAACTTCTTTCTCTACATGAGAAGAACTCGTTATGCAGATAACAATTTATATTTGCATATGGTTATGCCAACAAAACACATTACGTTCCTCATAATTATCTTATCACAATTCCGTCATGATGTGCTATTTATGAAGGATGGTGTGGATGACCGAAATAAATACTCTTCACTTCTTGAAACTTTTAATTATTTAAAAACTTCTTAACTTATAAATCGTCCTACAGCTAGCTCGCCATATTTTTTTCTCTCTCTCCCACACATACCCTATCATTCAATTATCGCTGCATTCATACTTTTACCAAATTAACATTCTACTTAAATTACCAGTTCGATCAGCAACACCATTTGCCCATTCTGCCCGTAATCATTGTCCTAACGTTCGATAATCTACACTTTTGTGCCCAAAACGGGCCGTCTAGTAAATTAACCCGAATTAATCACCCATTCTTACACATTAAGTTAATCTATGTAGATAAAGTTAAGACTGAAATAAACAACACATGTGCACAGTTGAATTAGGTCTGAAAGTGAAGCGTAAGTGATAGATGTGGATGCTTATAAGTTTGAAAGTATGCTATTTGGCTATGCGCAGACTGAGTCAAGGTTTTTAAAGACAGACTATCGATCCATAAAAACTATATATTAGAATTTAGATAAACTTAGATCAATGGATGATACCGAAATTACTGATATAATCAATCATGTTATGGGGAACTGATGGTCAATGGCACAAACAAACCTAAACGTTTTTTGGCACAAAACCATTTTCTGTAGGACTTTATGTACTCGACCGTTAGAATTCGAAGACTCTATTAAAGTCAATAATTAATAAATTTAAATAAACAATGTTCGTTGGTCATTTTTGGTACCCATAGCATTTCTTTTGAAATATTGGTCCATTATACTGTTTTTGCAACAATTTTAAGCTTTAAAACATTGAACTAATGCCATCGAAGTTTGGCTCAATTTCTGAATAAAAATGTAATTAGGATTCCCTGTAAAAAATACTTGGCTGTTACCCCAAGATTGGAACTGCGACTGATAAACGGCGATAGGATTTGCTACCACTTTGGGTCTTAATAAATGGTCGTGATTATAAAGTGACTGGAATACGTAGTAAGCCTGGTAGTTACAGTAGGTGTGATCTAATGGAGATTCCAGAGCTTCTTCACATTTATGTATGCTGAAAAACATAGGGACTGGTGTTCTTCTTTAATTTATGCGGTTTTCTAAATTTTTCGGCCAGTCAGCCACCCACATAATCATCATCATCATTCATCTGTCCACCCCAGACGGGGTGGATAATTGGAATTCACTTTTGATTGTTCTTCCAACTTTTTATCCCAGGTACAGTCATCATCAACAATACAACAGTAAATATGCTCATACACTTTAATAATTTATTAGGTAATATTTAATAACCACAAACTTTTAAGTTGTCCGATTCACATAAGTTTTCCTATAAACATACATAACCATAACATCACGCCTTGTTTCCCCGAAGGGTTGGGCAGAGGTGTACGTATAGCACACCCACATTTCGCCAGTTATGTTTTTAAGTCCCATGAAATAGGGGGCGAGCCTATTGCCATTAACCGGGCACAAATCCAGACTCCGGGCTGCTACTGAGAAATTCCATACAGAAAAACCCAATAACACGTTACCCGACCTGGGAATCGAACCCAGGACCTCATGCTCAGCAGTAGCGATTGCGACCGCTAGACCAACGAGGCAGTTTTCCTATAGTGGTACTGATAACCAGTATAACGAGCAACTCAACCCTTTGTCAAAAAGCAGCTTTGACATTTCAATGAAGAAGTATGTATTTTTTTAAGTACTTTTAACCCCTTAACCTGTACCTTGTAGTAGGTATCTTGGGCCAGTTTCTATCATGTTTCTCTAAATGACTATACACAGACGAGGGACCAAATTGAAAGAAGAGACATACTAATTCCGATTATCCACCCCGTCTGGGGTGGACAGATGAACACGCCTTTCCAAGTATCCACCCTAGGGTGGCTGTGGGTTAGGGTGGACAAACGGAATAGCCCAGTTTAACAATTTCCCAGTGCTGGATAAAGGCCTCGAATATTCTCTTATCCTGCCTACTTCTTTCTTGCGTTCTCTCTATATTTTCTTTGTTGTTTCAAGTCTTTCTATAACACTTTAATTTGTTAGGTTTTATTTTTTAAATATCTGGCTGTCTCAGTTTTCGTGTCGCCAACATTTTAAGTAAAAGTAGCTTTCTTAAAGCTATTATTTTGCTAAATACCTTTCAAACTCCACTCACAAAGCCTATTTATTGTGTCTCTCAGAATCTCATTAAGATTATTAAGAAAACGACTGCTTAGTACGAAAGTCATCAATCCTGACGAAGCAAGAAGGGGCGGCGTCTATTAATTTTATTACAGCGATAAAATAATAATTCAGAACGATAGCATGACCGGAAATAATATTTCGGAGCATTAAACAAAAGGTAAGTAACGGTTGGTCGTTCTTTTGGCAATATTGGGGAATTTGCCGAGGTGTGGCTTCTATTATGAGATTGGGATCCGCAGCCATAATTTTATTATCCTCCCAAATTATGTTAGCAGACGATTTTATTTTTAATCAAGTGAAGTAGCTCCTTTACAAATTGACTGCATTATATCTCTCCTATACTCCTTGTTTCATAATAACCAACCTTAAAGTAAATGATGTAAAGTAGAGAATCCGATACTTAGCTCGAGTGGACATCGAAGTCAAGTTAATTGTAACAAAATTCCAGTGGCGTTTTTGTTATGGCAAATTTTTGCTATTACGGCTTTGAGACGATGTTTGACCCAGAAACAGTGTCCGAAAGGATGGCACGTTTTTTATCTGATCGATAGAAATACGAGAGCAAGAGCAAGAAACCCGATAAAATAATGATAAATCACTTTGTTGGTAATTATCGAGTAAACATTTTCAGTCTTTTTCAAATGAAGCCATTCGCTTTATAAACCTATTTTAGCCATCGAACTGTTTTGTCCCTTTCTGCCAAACTTCATTTTAACTTGACAGAAACGGAATAACCGTTTGTAATTATGACTAAGATGGTTTGAATTTCATCTAGGTATAATTGTTATGTCAAATGGATTAGTACCTTATTCCAAACTAGGTTGTAATGGGTCACATAAATTTTAGTGTCAAACTTTTTTTTTTCTTCTCCCGCTCGTGGCGGAGCGGGAGGGCGTGTCAAACTTTTACTGGCTAAAACCTACCCGTGTTTCTTCAGTTGCCTGTGCCACGGGCCACGGTATCGCTTACGAGCAACCCGCGACCCTGGCAGAGTGTCAAACCTTTGAGAGATAGCAGTCATCATATTGAAAGCACTTGATAATCAACATGCCTTACACTTTTATAATTATATTCTAATGTATGATGTCGTAACTATTAGAATCCGTTTCGAAACTTACCATTTAACTTAATATCGTTCTTCTCTTCTGTCATACCTTGGCTAAACTTTTCGTACTCGTTAAGTACGAATTCCGTAGAAAATATGAATTCCGTTAGAATTAAAAATTTCTCTCACATAAGCTGGTTGAAACCCTTTCAAGATACAGCAACGATAACCCTCAAGTCTTAGCAGTAAAGTTGTCCCAATCTCCTTTCTTGTTTATGACTTAATAAATAAAAAATGAAACGTTTATTTGCTGTAAACATGACACAGATAACAAAACCACGTGAAAAAAATCTATTAATTTCTTGAATGAGTCTTATATAATAAAAGTTTTTGAGAATGCTATAAAATTATCGTCCAGCCCGAAAGGAAGTAAAGAAAGCACAGAGTAGTTCATTTAAAAGGTCAACTGTTTATACACTGAGCGAAAATGCACACATCATAGACAAGCAACTAAAGATTTTATCCCTACCCTGTCTATTTGAAGTTTGTAAGTTCATGCGTAAGTATCCAGAATTCTTTATAAACAGAGACGACATCAAAAAACAAATAACATTATAAATATAACATCTTTAACAATAAATTGAAGCTTTTCCTTCTAAGCAAATGCTAATTATACTTTAAGCGAATGCAGGATAAATTACAAGTTACTTCAAAACTTTCTATTTGTAGATACAAATAGAAAGTAATGAAGATTTAAAAAAAAAAATATGAAGCTTCATTTGTATAACTTCCCTTATGGATAATAAATGTTAACTACGTAATACATAAAAATAACAATAAGTTTATAAAACAATAATAAATGATAAAAAAAATATAAAAGGTTTTTAAATAACACAAAAAAAAAAAAAAAAAAAAAAAAATTCCTAAATTCAATTCTGAATAAAAAATCAGAATAACTTACTAACTAATTAACTAATAATAAAATTATTCAAGGACGGAACGGTTGACATCTGTCGGGCATGCCGCCGTCCGCGCGTCCTGGTGAATCAATCCGACCCGACATATGTTCCGGTTGTTCTCGTCTTGCTAACAGCGAGTACTTGCACAGACATAATCTAGGTGCTAGGATTCTAAACCAGCAACTTACCTTGTCTTGTGGAGTCGAAAGTACCATACAACAGGAATATGCCCGACCCAGTGCTCGAGAATGGTCACGCCACATTGTACTGGGATCGATCTATCATCACTGACAGGACTGTTGTATCCAATAATCCTGATATTGTGGTGATTGACGAGAATATCGTAAAAGCTGAGATAGATTTAGAATAAACAAGTAACTTTACTTAGCACACGAGGTTGTCGACATGTGGGACGTGGACTTAGCAATCATTTTACCGATAGTCGTTACATTAAATGACCTAATAGCGGAGAGCCTCAACCAACACCTCAGAAGGCTCTCATTGCGCGGCTGGGTCAAGAACTTGATTCAGAGAGCAGTACTCCTGGATACGGCACGCACAGTGAGGAGGTTCTTCTCTCAAGAGCCTTGACCACCGGCAGCTTGGACCCGGGTCCTGATGCCGATGAGCCACTATTTTTAAATAAAAAAAAATAAACATGTTATTAAATGTATCTAACTGTAATAAGTGATAAATTTATCACATTAAACACTCAATGTTCCTTTTCTGTCTGTTATTTGATGTATGCTGTGCCCGACAGGCTCCATAATACGTGGGAAACTAAGAAAATTTTGCTATAATAAAAGAAATAATCTTTTTGTAAATATTTTCTTATTCAATCTTTTCAAAGTACTCTCCACAAGCCTCTATACAAAATTTAATGCGTCTGAACCAATTTTCGAAACACTTTTTGCCATTCCGCCTTATGTGTTCGTATACAGCCTGCTCGAACGCTGTCTAATCTTCCGGCGACAAAAATTGTATCCCTTTTGAGCAGTTTTTTTTTTGGGGAATAAAAAGAAGTCACACGGTGCTAGGTCAAAACTATAAGGAGGTGACCCAGAAGTTTGACCGTTGTGCTTTCCAGGAAGTCCGTCGTTTGCGTCGTGAGCGCGGTGTGCGAAGGCGTGTTGTCGTGGTGGAACAGTAGCCCGCGGAACCCTGTGTTTGGTCGCTTGTTGCTTACAACAGAGAAAACTCTTGCCAAGTATTTGGTAGGTGTTCAGCGTTGATGCATCTTTGATTCCGTAAAGGAACTGACTCCAAGTAGCCACTCAAATCGAAAAAGCTCGCGACCAAGTCCTTCTTTTGGTAGGCGTTGATTTGTTTTGATACACCCAACCATCGACTGGCGCTTCGTTTCTGGATCGTATTGATAAATCCAAGACTTATCACACCTGTAATAATATCGTAAACACGCCGAGACGAATCTGCTTCAAATTTGTTTATTATATCACGGCACCATTCCACCAGGGCCGGCCTTCTGAGCATCGATGAGGTTGTGCGGCACCTAGCGTGAAACTATCCTCCTCACGTGAAGATGCAAGTGTGGAATTTCGTGAAGGCTTCCTGATCCTACCTGCAGTATGTGCTGAATCTCTTGATACGTAACTTGCCTATTTTCTTGGATTACATTTTTGCTAGCACATCCGTAACAGCCCTCACAGGGCGACCACTTCATCCTTCATCCTCCAAAGTTAGTCGACCACGCTTGTATTCGTTATACCAATGTTACACGGTTGCCTTAGAAGGGCCTTCATCCATGAATGCCATTTGAAGTCTATGGTAAGGTTCGTCCGGACACTTGAAATCGTTAAAAATCATAGCGCTTAAATATTTCCGGCTCAGATCCATTTTTTATAAGACACGATAAGTTAAATTAGCACGCAAACAATGTGGAGGGAAATTTTGAAATTGAAACGTACCTATTTTTACTTACAAATAATGATATTTTCAAAATAGTCTTTATCTGGCCAGTCTCTCAAAATCGGGCAGCACCGATGTAACGGCAGTGTGTGGACAAGATCAAACGTGTTTTGTGCTGCTGGCACATCGGCCCGTCACAATCTCGGGTCGAGTTTTAGCGGTCGCGCTGAACTACTCGAAAATTCGGCGAATCCTGGCGCTCGGGTGGCGGACGTGGGATGGACACGCGGCCATAGCAAACGAAGTAATAGAATATATCGCTATTACATCGTTGAAGTCCCGTTTACGTCGGCGGGCAGATGTCATTAAGACATGCGCCTGTTTTCGCTCGTTATACAGAGTCGTCCTTCTGTACATTCATTGGCTACGGTTTATCCTTGAAATAATCAAATGCGAACAAAAATAATAGCGGACCTTGTCAAAAACAACGAAAAGAGAATAATTTTATCTACTTATTTGTTATGGCATTCTAAGCAGAGAGCAAAAACATTTCTCATATTGAGTGGTTGAGAACCTTTCTATAAAGGCGTGTTCAAATTAGGAAAGTTTGGCATCCTGTATGAATGTAAACGAAGGTATTCCCAGGTTCTTTCTCCGTTATAATATATTACCAGAATAAGAAATACAATAATGCACGCTTCACGATACTTTCCTTTGGATGTCATGGCTCGTGGCTGATGAACCCTTTCCGCCGGGCGCAAAAGCAATAAATTATACGATAATGAACGTAGGGCCCTACGAAAGGTTACGGTGAAAGATTTCTAATGCTTTAATATTTTGTGTATTGAAAGTAATTTGACGTAACTATGTACCTACATTTATTTTGGTATTAAATGAACATGCAAATTACTTATACGTAATGCAAGTTCAAACGATTATGAAATAGAAAATTCTAGTTTAGCACATCTTATTTACTTAGTTTTCTGAATATTCATCACCATTTATATTTTATTTATATATTTTATATGTTCTATATATTATTGTGCTTGTCTCTAATTAAACCCAAATGCTTTATGATAGTTGTATTTTCGAGTGCTTGGGGGCCGATCGAGTATTATATTGGTTGACTAAAATACTAATGAGCACACATAAACAATTTCCAGATTGAAGTGCAGATCCAAATTAAAACAATAAGTAGTATTATGAGAATGTTTCCCTCAAACTTTCTTTCATTAACAGCTTAATGGCAAAGGCTAATTCGGCAGTTTGGCTTGAAATATACATTATCCATCTATGTAACCTCATTGCTTGGCGGTTTATTGAGCAAAATTAAAATATGACCTAAAAACATGCCAAGTGTTAAGTAAGTTAATGTACGTTCACAAACGACATTTTTAACACCGCAAGTCTCACAATAAAATATATTAAGGGTAACAACCAGGGACTCGAACTGTAACCGAAATAAGTGTTTTCAAAACTATTTTAGAGGGAACACTTTTATAAATGTTACAGATACAATAATGTTAATTATTAATTCAAAGTGTAACCTTTTATTTGTGTAAAGGCTCGTAAACACTGGCGCGGCGCTACGGGCACGCGGGATCTGTGATATTACATCTGTAGAACAATTTCTATGAATGAAAACGCGCGCGACAGTTCACACAGGAGCGCCGCGACACAGTCGCAGCGCGACGAGCAGCAGCATCGTGTGCGCCACATCATGTAGCGCTTGCTACGCTACGACTTGCGACACAAGACAGTATAAATTTCAATGTGAACCAGGACCAAAAAAAAAAGTTGTGTCGACCGACCAAGGAATCGAACCTATGCGGGGTCCTAGGTTCGATTCCTGGTCTTTCGGTTTTGATTCTGGTGTGATTCGAAGGCAGGTCTGTGCGTGTTAGCTGAGCATCCCCACGCTCAGCTAACACGCACAGACCTGCTTTCGTCCTCTGACGAAGATCGTCTGCTACTGAGCTCAACTTCGTTGGAAGTCGCTACGTCCCCGTAAGGGGGCGCGGCGAGCGGATCCAGGGCTATGCCCCCCGGCCGCGGAAGCTACACGTTGTCGGATTGGCCTCAGTGGTCGGTAAGATGATTGGGCCACCCATATGAGTGATTGCTATTTTGTTTCTGTAGGAGCACGGCGACGCTTATAGTGAAGCGTCGCTTTCTTCACGACATCTTGGCGGTCTGTCACCGCCAGGTGAGACCCCTAGTTACCTAGGGGAGGCCCGGCGACGATGACCAGCGACGGAGATGCCGACTCGACGTGTGTACAGAGTAGGTGAATGGTCCCCGCCCGTCTAGATCACAGAGCTAGCCGTTCAGTGTCCGGGCTAAGGGGCCGTCATGAGTGTGTGGGTGGTATTGCAGTGTGTCACACCGCCCAGTGTCTACGCGGATCGCGGTCCGCATCGCGCCTGCGCGTGTGAGTTTAGGTACCTGTATAGTGGCGAATATCTGTGTTTGTTTACGTAACGTGCCTATATTAACCTAGAACACGTTACGCAACAGATGTGTGCCTACATTACCGCTTACCCGGGCGTCAATCCAGTGCGATGGGGTCATGGTCCGCTATCAGGTCGCGGGGCAAGGGTCTCGCGTCGGGGGGGCGCACGTGCCAGGGCGCAATGTCCTTGACATGCGTCAGGTCCGATGCGTCGGCACACGCGAACATTCCCTTCGCGAGTCGCCGCACAAACTCATCCAGGCTCTCAATACCGAGGTCCCGCTAGATGACTTCATTCCTCACGAAGCGAGGGGCGTCCACTATAGTCCGCAACGCCTGGTTCTGCTGCGTGCGGAGCTGCTTGCAGTTCATCTCGCTCGTGGAGTGAACCAAGCTGGAGCGGCGTACGTCAGTATTGGGCGAATTTACAGCTTGTACACGCCCAACTTGAACGAGCCGGGATGCGGGACGGGAGCACTGGTTTAAGGAGATGGCGGACGACCTTACTTACCCACGTTCACGGAGAGCCGCCACTTGGACAACCCCTCCGGTAGAAGAACTAGGGCGCGCTGCATTTTGACCGCCGCGTACTTCTCTTCGGCTTCTGGATGTTTTTCCCTGCCTTGGGCAGCATAATGACGCGCCCTTCCTTCCACGAAGCGGGAAAGGTCCCGGTGCGCAGTATCGCCGTGAACAGGCGCGCCAGCGCCGCTACCATACGGTACGTTAGGTGGCACAGCGCTGTGTTTGCGATAACGTCAGCACCGGGGGCCTTCCTAGGCTTCGTTCTTAGGATGGCGCGTCTGACTGTCCCAGCCGAGAAGAATATAGGGGCCTCTTCGGGAGCTATCGGCGTGGCGAAGTAGTCTCCAAGGTGTTTCTCGACTGCTGCGACATGGTCGGTGTCGCTAGTCGGGTTCGATTGGAACTGACGCTCCAGGTGCTCCTGCGAAGACCTCCGTCCGTAATGAGCTCAACTGGGACTGCGCAACCATTTATACTCTCTTGTGATGTCGCGTCACTATATCGCGACGCGATATCGCCGCTACAACATACAAAATGGTCCATTGGTGTGGCGTTGCGTCCCTAGCACTACAAGATGTCGCGCCTTGTAGCGCTAGTGTGAAAGGTGTTGCGGCGCGATAATGTCGCAGAGTCGCCACACGACACGTCGCGCTGTGTCTCCGCGCCAGTGTGCACGAGCCTTAACGCAACAACGCGCAACGGACGGACAGATGCAGTGTTGCTAAAATAGCCGTAATCCAGTCGGGATAGCGGCTATTTTGGCAACGCCGCTTTTGCCTGTTACAATTATAAATACTTTAATTTCTGTTAGAGATATATTACTAGTACACTTTTGTAAGTGTTTTGGGTAAACACATTGAAAAACACATTTATAATTGTTACTTATTTGATTCTGATATCAATTCCAAATGTATCACTTATAATTCTGTGACATTTATGAAGGTGTTTTTGAGTCCCTGGTTTTATTTTTTATTTTTAAACGGTTTACAAATTTAATGTAACATAACATCACGACTGTATTCCCCGAAGCGTTAGGCAGAGGTGTACCTACAGAAATCCCAGACAAGCGTAATATTTTTTTCCCCGTTTAAACGTAGAGCCCTCCAAGTCTCATTCATCTGATTGCTCTAAACTTCTCGGAACACAAAAATCTCTTTACCATCGCATCGGCTATATCTAAAATGTAGGTATTTAAGATACATAAACGGGCTTAAACCTATTAATATCATATCCTCCAGGATCGTTTCGAAAGGGTATGAATTTTCTTAAATTAACACAAACGCGGTGGACTAGTACAATTGAACCACCACGAGAATTTCGATTTGTAACGTCTTTCTGAGTTAGTCACAACGTGTTGTGGCTGTTTCTTGAAGCAAAACATTGTACTGTGGACCTTATTTTTACTCAATGAACATGTTTCAAGGTTCAAAATACAATGTCACTCACTCAAAGATATTTTCATCTTCATCTCTTAGTAGGGGACGGACCAAAAACTCTTAGCACTACTCGCTGGCGGGAACCATTCGGATGATAGATGACCGCCAATGAGGCTCAAGTAGTGAATATTAAGAATTATTTATCAAAACTGTTCCGATAAGGAAAATATACCCTTTACATTGAAATGGATGTAGGACAGCGAGATATTTATGTGTATTGAAAAGGATTACTAACACCTTTTTGGAATTTGATTTTTATTTTGCCTTATTTGCTTGATTAACATTATAAGTTTTTGTGACAACAGTAGCAAACTACATACGTTCTGTTGATTGTTGTGCTCGAATGATAGATTTTTTATCGTAACTATGTTATTTCAAAATAGTTAAATACAGGATAAGGTTGAACCAGTCCACAGTTTTCGTCAGTTTTCAAAATTAAACACAGCTGTGTCATAGAAAAATGCAATACCTACACGGTCAAAATGTACTGAACAGCTAAACCAGGCCACTCAGAACATATTACGATAAAAAGTTTTTATGTATGAGAGAAGACCATGAGTAAGAGTTATAGTCTATTTCGAAAATATGATTTTTTTTTGTTAAAAGAGGTGCGTTCCAATTTCAAAATTTCACTCGTAATTGTTTACGAGCTAATTTAAATTATCGTGTCTCATTAAAAAAGGTATCTGCGCCGGGAACATTTTCACGCTATGTATTTTTTACGATTTTATGTCTCGCCTGATACCGGGCGAATCTTACGATAGACTTCAGATGGCTTTTATGGATGAAGGCCCTTCTAGTGCAACCGTGTACAATACAAGGTTGCACTAGAAGGGCTATAATGAATTCAAGCGCGTTCGACTAACTTTGGGAGATGAAGAATGAAGTGACGGCTGTTTGACGGCCCTTTGACGGCTGTTACGGAAGAAAACGTTCAAGCACTGAAAAATTTAATAGACAGTAGGCGAGTTATGTATCAAATGATTCAGTACATACTGCAGGTTGGATCGGGAAGCCTTCACGAAATTCTACACTTGCATCTTCGCGTCTAGAGGATAATTTGTGGGATAGTTTCACGCTGTGTGCCGCACAACCTCACCGATGCTCAGAAGCAGGCCCGGGTGGAATGGTGCCGTGATTTGATAAACATATTTGAAGCAAGCTCATCTCGGCGTGTTTACGACATCATAACAGGTGATGAGTCTTTGATTTATCAATACAATCCAGAAACGAAGCACCTGTTGACGGTTTGGGTGTTTCAAAACGAATCAAGGCCTACCAAAGTGAAGCGATCTAGAAGCGGGGGGAAGATTTTTATCGCGAGATTTTTCAATTTCACTGGCTACTTGATGTCAATTCTTTTACGAAACCAAAGTAGCATCAACGCTGACTGATACACTACCAAATGCTTGGCAGAAGATTTCTCTGTTGTGAGCAACAAGCGACCAAACACAGGGCTCCGCGGGCTACTGCTCCACCACGACAACGCGCCTTCGCACACAGCGCTCAAGACTTCCTGGACAGCACGCCGGTCAAACTCAAACCCCTGGGTCACCCTCCTAACAGCCCCGCCTAGCACCGTGTGACTTCTTTTTAACCCTGAAAATAAAAAAATCTGCTCAAAGGGATAAAATTTTCGTCGCCGAAAGATGCGCTGTCAGCGTTCGAGCAGGTTGTAAACGAGGTGTCTACGGCGAACAGGAAAAAGTATTTCGAAAACTGGTTCCGACGCATGAAACTTTGTATATAGGCAGGCTAGTGGAGAGTACTTTGAAAAGATTTAGAGAACAAATATTTACATCCTATAGAACATTTATTCTTGTTTTTGCAAAACTTTCTGAGTGTCCCACGTATTTTTTGTCCGACGAAAAATGTCTACGCTAGGGGATCTACAATCACATGCTGAATTCATGGGTACAGTTTGGGCACTGGTAAAAAAAATATCCAGAATACATTTAATTCACATAAACACTAACCTAGAAACCAAGTTTGAAGAAACCTAGTTTCAAGTGTGAAAATGTAAATAACCCTAGTCTACAAATACAAGATACCCTCCAAACTGTAGATAATTGGATCCAGATCCACAACTTAGAAATTAATAGCAGTAAAACTAAAATAATACAATTTAGATC
The DNA here is from genome assembly GCA_963555695.1 of Dasypolia templi. Classification (NCBI taxonomy): domain Eukaryota; kingdom Metazoa; phylum Arthropoda; class Insecta; order Lepidoptera; family Noctuidae; genus Dasypolia; species Dasypolia templi. The sequence goes on from OY743138.1 coordinate 25,276,971, forward strand.
ATAAAAAAAATCACCTCTCAATCTAATAACCACATTCAGGAACTCGCAAATAGAAGAAGTTAATACATTTAGCCTACTTGGAATAAATATTGACACACACATTAATTGGAAGTCACACATAGAACATATAAAAACAAAACTCTCCAGATTCTCTTATGCTCTTTTTCAAGTTAAGCAAAGCACTAACACACAAACAGCTATGGCTGCTTACTACGCATACGCAAACTCATGGCTGCGATATGGCGTCATGCTATGGGGAAATAGTGTTAACGTAGATGAACTATTCATAATGCAAAAGAAGTGTATAAGAATTCTGGCCCAAATAGATAACAGCTGCAAACCATATTTTATAAAATTTCAAATTCTAACTCTGCCGTCAATATACATACTTGACATTTGCATATTTGTTTTTAAAAATATTGACAAGTTCATCAGAGTAGAAGATACGCACAACGTCAACACTCGCCATAAAAAGAGGTTATGCGTTCCAACCACAAGAATAAAAATTTTAAGTGATAGCCCGTATTATATGGCAATAAAAATTTATAATAAGCTGCCCAACATGTTTAAAACTGAAAAATCTGTAATACTATTCCAAAAAAGACTAAAACTATACCTAATCCATAAATGTTTTTACTCAGTAAGAAAAAAGAATATTTAGAGTCTAGCTTAAAATAACGTGTTTCTCTCATGTACAAAAGTGGCGATCTGTCATAAACAAACAATAAGATTAAGTCTATCCTATTTAAGTTCTTAAGATATTTTTAATTTGCACTACCTAAAGAGGATGACATAAATATTGCTGTTTTTTTATTAGACTCATTGACTTTTAATTTTGACATAACTATAATTTATCAAACGAATTATACTAATATAAGGAAATAATTATGATATAATAATGTTTTATGCATGCCAATTTAGGATGATAAAGGCAGGCGAATGATAAAATTGCAATGCTTGTAAAAGGCTGCTAAGTCATAAGTGCTATCATAAAATAACATCAACATTGTACACTTAGTTCGCAATAAACTTATGACTTTGACTTTGACTTTGACCCCTCGTCTACTCGTCGTTACGAGTAGGCAGAAGCCAGAAAGTCTAACAACCAGTCCAGAGATATCGTCGTATCCAGGTTTGTGGAAGTCATTTAAGCAATACAACTTTTATACAATACATTCGTTCTGACAGTTCGAGTGACGGACGAAAGACAATTTTACGAATTTCTTTGCTTTTGTGCGACCCAATTTTATTCTGGGCTTGTTGTGTTTGTATAGAATAAAAGTTAAAAGACTTTATTGTTGTCCTAGTTAAAATTTTTATTAAAAATTTTGGTGCTGTGCTTGTGATAGAGGATTTATAATAAGTCAGCTGTGCAACAGCTGATTCTGTTGTGAATTTCCAATTTTGAAGCAACACCAGTCTCCGAGCGCTAAATCGGCCGCTAGCTCCACCCTCCTGTGCACGACCTTCTCGGCAGGACATAGTACTCCCTCGCTCACGCAACTCTCCGCCCACCAGCGAAGGACAAAAGTTGGAAATACTACAAAGCAGTGCCCTCTCCTCGAAGCCCTAGCGCTCTGGTACGTGTATAAATAAGAAAATATGCCGATAAACAGATCGCCACCACCAGCTCCAGCACCTAAATCTAAATCTAAATCTTCACTTCTGGCGTCGATAAAGACTCCGTTGCATCACAGCTCCACCGAACCTGACATTACAAAGACTGACAACATCGATAGTGAATTACTAAATGTTACTCACCGTAGAAGCAAACCCAAATACTTTGAGTCAGGGATTTGTCAGGATATCGACCTTTCTTCCTTCATGGCGGAAATTAAAACTATGTTTCTCGAGTTCAAGGAACAACAGAACAGTAAATTTGAACAATTATGTACGTCGGTTGAGGAGATTAAAATTCAAAATTCCAGTATACAATCAACGGTTAACTTTCTGTCACAAAACTACGACGACCTTAAATCTAAATTACAAGCAATGGAATCCCAAATTGAAACTGAGCGGAAAAATGACTTAGCAATATTGAAAACCCTGGAAGATAAACTGGAGAACCTAGAACGTGGTGCGAGATCGTCTTGTGTGGAAATTAGAAATATACCTATTAGTAAATCAGAGTCGAAAGATGGCTTACTAAATACTGTGGTACAAATAGGATCAACCCTTAATGTCCCTATTCAGCCACTCGAGATAAAGGATATTTTCCGTATAGGATCCAAAGACTCCGACACCAGGACGGTTATCGTGGACTTTACGAGCAATTTACGGAAGGAAAAGTTTATTCAAATGTATAAAAAGTACAACAAGCAAAACAATAAATTGTCTACCGAGGATCTGAAAATCAGCGGCCCTGCTAAACCTATATTTGTGTCCGAAAATCTTTCACCAAAGATGAAACGCTTGTTTTTCCTGGCCCGTGACTTTGCAAGCACTAATAAGTACAGGTACTGCTGGATTAAGAATGGCAGAATCTTTGTCCGGGAAAAGGATGGAGGCCAACATATCATGATCAGGGATGAGTCTGACCTACATAACATGATCAGGGATGAATCTGACCTTCCGAAAAAATGACTAGGTATCTATAATTTTATTATTGTATGTTGTAGTATGGAAGTGGTTGTTTTGTTTACTTCTTATATTATTGCCGTTACTCACTACGTAGAATTAGTTTTTCGAATATTTAAAGCTTTGGGATTCCTTCTGTTTATTATTATGCATGCTCTAAAATTTGTAAATACGTCACTAATGTTATATTATCATTGTAATATTAATATATACTCACGTAACTACTCACACTCACTATACTCACAACGGAAGTCTAATTCTTTTAAAATTCTTATACAAATGGAATACTTTTGGATCTCATGTACAATCTCTAATCATTTTGGATTAAGCTATGTAACGTACAATATATCAAATCACTTGTTTGTTCTTAGCCTTGATTATGAATGACAATTTTGAAATAATAGATGACATAGAACACCTTTCAGCTTCAGCATCTCATCAATGCTCCCCGGAACAAGTTGACTCATACATAAATAACGTTAATCACGGCTTAAAAATTTTTCACGTTAATATCAGAAGCATTGGCAACATTGCAAATTTTAATAACCTCTTGATATTACTGCATCGAATAAAGACTCAATTTGACGTCGTGGTCCTATCGGAATGCTGGTTACGTAAATGCCCTCATCTTCCCTGCATACCGGGATTTGTATCTAACTTCTCGGATCACACAAACCAAAACGACGGAGTTGTGGTGTATACTAAAGTAGAGTTACAGTTCCTTTTAGAAAAGCCTATACTTGCCGATGCAAATTGTATTGTTCTAAAATTTAAAAATGAGGTAGCGCTTATCGCTGTTTATAGGCCACCTTCAAATAGAAATATTCAGCACTTTATTACCAGTCTAGATCTATAATCCTAAACTCACTAAATACTTTTAGAACCGTCATTTTGGTTGGTGATATTAACATTAACATAGCCCCAAATTGGGTTGACTCGAACACAGACATGTACCTAAATGTTGTTGCGTCACATGCCATGTTGCCGGCTCATGTTTTCCCGACACGAAACGATAGTTGCATTGATCACGTTATGCTTAAATCAAATAAACCAGCAATTACCTTAGTTCTGAACCCTCTAATTACTGACCATGCTCCTGTTATAGTTTTTTGTGATCTTAAATTAGATATCCCTAAATCACCTTCCCGTAAGCATCACGTAGACATTAATGCTTGCGTGGTGGCTCTTGAGAATGTTGATTTTACTCCTGTTATGAGCTGTCAAGATGCTGAAACTGCTGCTTCCATCATTGTCAAAATTGTTTCCTCCGTTGTTGATAAAAATAGTCGTGTTTCTGTTGTCCCGAACCGGAAACGCATTATTAAGCCGTGGATCACGCCTGGGATCCTTAGATGTATTCGAAACCGAGACAACATGTATCGCAAAATGAGGAGGGACGCTGATAATAATACTCTTAAAATCACCTATAATCGATATAAAATTTTTTGCAACAATTTATTAAAGAAATTAAAATGAGAGTATGAACGACATGAATTTGAAAAACATCGCAAGAACCCTAAAGCTACCTGGAATCTCATTAGAACTGTCTCCAATCTTCAAAAGAGTAAGGCCTCGGCCAGTGAGTTGTTATCTATAACTCCTGACCCAACTCAGTCACTCGATTCTGTCAACGACTTTTTTGCAAACGTGGGAACAAAACTGGCATCTAAAATTGTGAACTCCCCAAACTATAACTCTACGAACAATTCTTACTCTGGCACTTTGGATGTCCACCCAAACACGATGGCTATTTTTGGCACGGACAATGAAGAGATAGATTATCTTATCCGTGGCCTACGACTAACTAGTGCTGCGGGTTGGGATGGTATCCCCGCAACTGTAATCTACAGTGCTAGAAACACTCTTGTCCCAGTTATCTGCCATGTTTTCAACCTTGCCCTTACATCTGGATTATTCCCTAAAGTCTTTAAAAAGGCTGTTGTGCACCCTATTCACAAGAGTGGAGACAGAAACAGTGTCAACAACTACAGACCCATATCGGTATTATCAATTCTGTCTAAGCTCCTCGAAAAAGTAATAAACAAACGTCTGCTGGATTACCTTAGCTCACAAAATATTCTCGCAGATAACCAATATGGATTCAGATCAGGCAAAAACACAGAGGATGCCATATTAGAATTAATAGGTTCAGTAGCGCAAAATCTAAACAACAAGGATAAATCTATAGCTATCTTCCTTGATCTTTCTAAAGCTTTTGACACTGTCTCTGTCCCCCTTCTACTCAATAAACTAGAAAGGATTGGTGTACGAGGCCTACCGCTTAGTTTGTTTAAGAGTTACCTTAGTGATCGCTCGCAAATCATCAAGATAAACCACCACACTAGTAAGGAAGCATTCCTCACCTATGGAGTACCACAAGGTAGTGTTTTAGGACCTACCCTTTTCCTGGTTTACATAAACGAGCTCTGTAAACTTGATCTTACAAACACTAAAGTAATTGCTTACGCTGATGATACTGTTGTTCTGGTTAGTGGCTGTGACTGGAACGAGGCTCGGCTTCAGGCAGAGTCAGCGTTGCAAGTTATCATGAGATGGCTCACACATAATTTGCTCACCCTCAACGTGGATAAATCCAGATTTATAACTTTTAGTCCAAGGAAAGCGTCACAACCAGCCCCACCCTTCCGTCTGACAGCTCATGCATGCCATACAATGAGGACTGCCACCTGTGGCTGTCCTGAAGTTATGCGCACGGACTCAATAAAATATCTTGGAGTCTGGGTCGATGACACGTTGACATGGAGTGGGCAAATAAATTCACTGGTCTCTAGGGTGAGAAAATTGATTTTTGTTTTTAAAAATCTAAGGACTTCTGCCAATTTCGCTACCCTGAGAACTGTGTACTTTGCTCTTGCCCATTCTGTTTTAACGTACTGTATTTCGGCCTGGGGTGGTGCTGGTAAATGTCTTTTGCTGCGTTTGGAGAGGGCGCAGAGGGCTGTCCTTAAGGTAATGGCCTTCAAACCCTATCGCTTCCCTACCAGCGAACTGTACACGCTATGGAAGCTACCTACAGTAAGGCACTCTTTTGTGCTAAGTACAGTGTTGCGGAAGCATTCAAGTTTGTCTTTTGACCCTGAGTTTAGAAGACATAAACGTAGGACTGACAGAGTTTGTTCGACATCAGGTGTTAAATTGGAAATTGTCCGCTTGCAGTTCACTTTCTGCAGTCCCGTGATTTATAACAAAATTAATAAAGTTCTTACTATTTATCCATGTACTCTCCGGGATTGCAAAAGAATTAGTGATAAATGGCTTCATACTCTCACATACGAAGAAATTGAGAATTTAGTGAAACCCTAAAGATCTTTCATCCGTAAACATGCACACCAAATACACGTAGCGTAGAGTGTGCTCGTGGGGTTCCACAAGCGCACTCAACACTTACACCCTACAGACACGCACTACACTCACATACAACACCCCCACATGCACAACGTTAAACACTTAAAATTTTATTTTTAATTCTTTGTAACTGTTCTTTTTTAAACTCTTGTATTTTATCCCTGGAATTTGGAATGCCGTAGTCTCCTTCTTGGAGGTTGGCGTTAATAGCTGCGCCACAGTTCGTAACTAATGTAGCTATTTACGTACGCAATCAATTTTGTAAAATGTGTTTTTGTTCCAAATAAAGATTATTATTATTATTATTAACTCTAAGCAGAAGGGAAAAGATTTTAACTAAAACAGTTACAACCAAACCAAAAAATGCATATATTTCCAACAATTAAAATCAGAGTATCGTTCTTAACACGGGCAATGTATCGTGGAGTTGACCAGTGTTTTCGTGAAATTTCAAAGCCCTGTCTATCTGCCACTCCCTCAACGTTTTTATCTGAGTTCCAGGTACGACAGTATTATCCACGTACTTGGATTTGTACAATTCATTTCTAAAAACTTTCAGTTGATCTCTCACATATTCTATAGGTACTTTTGTAATCGCCAGCATTCTGGGCTTGTAACTGTCAGCTATAGGCACATTCTTGGCTTCATATAACTCGTATATAAGGTACTTGTCGTGAGGTTTTGGAGTACGCAGGAATATGGCGTAGTCATTGCCAACATGGAGAAATCCTTTAAGAGTGTGTTCTGATTTGAACCCGTCGACAAACTGGAACATCTTATGCAAACGAACTGAATTTGATTCGTCGAATAATAACAGGCAAATTGTTGATACTATTTGGATCTGGAACGGTAAGATGAAAATCGTTATGTGTGTGACAAAAACTTCTTGAACTTAATAATTTACCACGGGTCCTTTGGTTTAGGATTATGGTTTTTTTTAAGCCAAATTTCCTAGATTAATTATGATTCCATTTAGGGAAAATTAGGAGACCTGTCACCTTCACGAACAAAGATTTCAAAGTGACTTCTCAAATTTTGACGTCAAAACGTCAGCCGAATGTATCACAGATAAAAAATGACAACTAGAAATCGTTCCGAAATCGACTATAATTATCAAAAACATGTAACGGTATAAAAAAACTCGTCCAGGGCGGGGCGACGTGAAACTACGGATTACGGTACATCCATCAAAACGTATGGTATTGGTTTAAGTTTAAACTTGGGGTTGCGCCTTGACTTTACTTGGTCATTTATTGTAGCCGACGTTACGAAAGCAATAATGGGAGTGTTTTTTTGGCATTTTACAATTTAATTATTGATTGCAGGAATCAGCGACTACTAGACAATTATACAATGATTTTTACCCCGGCTTCACCCACCCGTTCGTCAGACATTATTTCCTCGGTTAATGTAATTCTTGGTGAAAGCACATGCCATAACACACTACGGAAATATTCTGACATCACCCGGCCACACGGCATACACCGTTCATCAACACACAAAACAGTCCACCACATAAAGACTGCACCTTGACCACCAGCTTCATGTACACCACAACACCTTGCCCCCGACAAATAAAAAATTTCTAATAACAAGTTTGAAGCGATGCTGAAAGACGGCACCGCCAGACCCTCAAGTTCAACATGGTCATCACCATTACACCTGGCTCTTAAGAAGAACTGCGGATGGCGACCCTGTGGTGGCTACCGCATGCTGAATACCGGGACCGTATCTGACAATTATCCAATTCGTCATATTCATGATTTTGCACATAGTCTATCAGGATGTTCGGTTTTCAGTACGATTGATCTTATTAAAGCGGCGAATTAGATTCCTGTAAGTCCAGAGGATATTCCCAAGACCGCTATCATCACGCCGTCTGTATATATTTTCTTTCATGAGGTTTGGTCTACGCAATGCTGGGCAGACTTTTCAGTGGTTCGTCGCTGACGATTTCTTGATCTTCTCGAAAGACCAGAAGACCCACGAAGACTTTTCACCCGCCTATAGGAATATGATATGGTGATCAATACTGTTAAGTACGTATTCGAAGTAAAGGAAGTGACTTTCTTTGGTTCTAACCAGGTGGTTGGGATCTCGGCACCAGTCCACTACTCGAGAGCGTGGAAGCCATCACAAAATACCCGGCGCCCAAAACTGTCCGGGAACTTCGCAGATTTTTAGGTTTGTAAAAGGCTCTCACCCAGTGTATTTCATCACTCAAGAAACAGAAGCCTTCAATAGCTGCAAGGAAGGCCTTTGCTGCAAAGCTGCGATGCTCGCTCATCCCGACTAAACGCTAGCACAAAATAAATACTCACCTTACGACAGGGAATTGCTGGAGGGAGAGAGCCTGCAAGCTGCCAAGGGCTAGATTCAACTACATCCACATAAATCTCATAGGACTAATGCCGCTATCACAATGGTACCGTTATTGCCTCACAGCAATCGATCGGTTCACACGTTGGCCTGGGGTGAATCCTACATCCGACATAACAGCAGATACAGTGGCAAAGGCCCTAGTTAGTGGCTGGATTTCTCGATTTGGCTACCCCGTTGATATCGTTTCTAACTACGGTCGACAGTTTAAGTCAGCACTCTTCAGGAACCTATGGGAGATGGCTGGCATTCACCATAAGCGTACCTCGGATTATCACCCCGCCTGTAACGGCCTATTAGCGAGGTTTCACAGGCAAATGAAAGCCGCTATTACGTAACACTCCGCAGAAAACTGGGTCGAGTCTTTGTCACTAGTTCTACTAGGTATTAGGAAAGCGTACAAAAAAGACTTAGGTTCTACGTCAGCTGAACTTTTGAACGGCGAAACACTAAAGCTGCCAGGGCAACTACTACAGCCGCAGGTCGATGTCAAAATTGATATGTCAGACTATATGGCACAGTTAGGGCGTTTGTATGAAAATTGCAGCATCCCTACATGGTAGCAGATCAACATTCGTGTTCAAAGGTTAAGGTACATCGAGTCACATATTTCTCGGAGATGATACATCAGGCTCCCTAAAATCACCATACACGAGACCGCACAAAGCCCTGCAACACGGGGACAAGATAATCAAGCTCCTTGTCAATGGCCAAACAGTCACAGTTACTATTGGCAGGCTTAAACCTGCCTACATATTACACGTTCCAAGTATTCATTCAAACAAACAAAAACACAAAAATACACACAAACACGCCATCACCCACATTCCATAAATGTCGGAACTAATGTCAGAACGATCATTATCGCCCATAGTGACGGTCTCTGGAGGAGGGTGATGTGAGGTAGGTTAAATAATAATAATGGGTACTCCTTTTATCTATCTTTTGCTACTGTTCATTCTTACTGTGCTGTGGACTTCAACCTGTATACCTACTGTGCTAAGTTCTTCCCAATATACTACAAACTTTACAGTCATGAGTGTACAATTTTTTTATTTATCTCCGCACACACGCATACCTCAAGACTCTAGAATTATATTAAGTTGGGTTTAAATATCAAATTGAGTTAGAAATGTTCGATCCAAAACATTTTGCCAAATACTGGGAAAGGTACATTACCTACAATTATACTAATGGCAAAATTTTCCATAGATACGGAAACAAAACAGCCCACCTTTTTTATTTTGTTTGCCTTAGTAAAATATTATGTTTCAGGAAATTTATGATGACAAAGGTGCATTTTAAATATTACATTTCGCTTTGTTCTAGTTACAAGTATAATAGAAGTACACTAAGTTTATTAAAACATGGAAACGTGATACCTTATTAAGTGACTTTGAGACTCTTTTAAAAAGAGGTGTTGGGTTTTTAGTGTCTACCATTTTAAAAGCTAGGCGTATTATGGTAATGAAATAAAAGAAAACGCTTTGGCTCAAACATGCTTGGAAATTCGAGCATTATTTTGACAACCTTCTTCAAGAAAAATCGAAAATGCTGTACTGTATTCAGTCCTCAAATACACGCGAGCAGCGGCCGGCAATGTTAGTATGAAAATCTATATCTGTCGTATTTAGCGGCCGAATAAATAACGATGAAGACTCATAATCTGTCGTGTAATTTATAAATACAACGATCTTTTTACCTCGACCCATGGCGACCAAGGAGATAACTTATCAAATATTTTATTTAAATCTCAAACTTGCTCAGCAAATGGAGAAGTTTAAAGTGAAAAAGAAACAAATGAACATATCAATTGGCGCGAGACAATATTTATCGTTGTTCGTCATTAATTCTGGAATTTATAATTAATTTACTTAGTTAGAATTTCCGCGCATTATTTGAGAAAAGTACAGTACAAGCCTCGGCTGCAATCAGGCATTGATGGACTTACTTATTTTCGCGTTCGTCCATCAATGCCTCTGTTGTTAGTCTATTTAATCCTGTGTTAATTCTGCAATGAAAATTTTAAGAAAAAAAGACTTTATGAACGTCTTTTATCTAAGTGAGTCGTTACTTTTTGAGCAGATGTAATGTTTATTTCTAGGCTCATAGGCTCGATCAAAGATTAATTAACGCTTGCCGAGGTAAGTTCGTGGATGGGTGAACAACCATTTTATATCGAGACCCCTCCGTTAAACCGTTGGACCCGGTTGTCGTTCTTAGATCTGAAGAGATATGAGGATCACGTCGGGGTCACCAGTTTAGAGATATGAGGAACAGAGTGTAAAGTTCACTCATACTCTTGGAAAAGGGAGGATCCTCCGACCAGATGGATGTCGTATCTGGTGGGCAACTGCCCGATGATTGTTGTCGGGAAGTTGTATATATGCTATCTGCGCGGTAAACTCTGCTTGCGCGATGCAGGATTGATGCGTTTGTTCGCATGTGGCGGTGTAGATGCCGCCACAGATCTTTTACAGTTATTAAAATCAAACAATCAGTCTTACGAAGGGGTATTGTGTGACCAAGTAACTGGGTTGTGGGGGTTGGATATCGGAGTCACCCAATGTAAAATTCGTATTCAGGTATTGAATTGTATCCAGTCAGACTACATGCCAACCCCAGTATATTAAGTTGGGTAAGGGTTATGCAGATTGATAATGTATCCTTTATTTGAATTCATGACATCATCACGATATTAAGGGCAAAACCATAATTGGGAAAGAAAACCGACTATACAGCCCTGAATAAAACAAAAACGCTTACCAATTTCATGTTTAAAACAACTAATAAACAATAAAATAAACTGCGTTTCAGCAATCGATACACGTCATTACAGTATGCGAAATTTTACTTTAACCGATATAAAATACGAATATTTTACGAGGCTTTCAAATTTTTATGTAACACATTTTTTTACAATATTTTTTTACTGCAACCAAATGAATGCGCAACGTTTGTGTTAAAAAGAATATATATTTTATTATTTTAACGATGTGCCTACGTTCAGGATTAACAAGTGCTTCGAAGTAGAAATGTGTAGGTATTTAAGCAATGTATGGAGAATAATGAACTTAGACTCACGCTGGTTTCAGAGTGTAAGAAAAATAAATTGTAGCAATGATTCGTCATTCTACCTAAAGGTGTAAGATAACCGTTGCTTATATTTTAGGTTGAAACATCGCAAAACTTTATGCTACGTTGATATGCAGTAAACACATCTTTAAAGTCACCTGCCAAGTTAACAAATCTTGCTTTAATGACGTTTACGACACCAAAACTATATTTTGGCAGTAAGTACTTTTGGACGAATATAGGTAGGCCTTAATTAATTGATTTTCATTTATCGTGGCTAGGTCTATCGGAGGTTAAGCTACTCTTGTCGCGGTTGGATTGTAGATGGGTGACAATCCATACATAAAGAGACCCCTCCGTTGGTCATGGCTGTCATTCGTAGATCTTGGACTGTCGTTACGGGTAGGCAGAAGTCCAAAAGTCGGACAACCGTCGTACCAACAGGTATCGTGTTACCCAGTAACTGGGTTGGTTGTGAAATTGCGGCAGTTATTTTTTTATTTTTTTTTTGTTGCAAAAACAACATCAAGCTCTTGCCACAGTTTTATTTCAGACCCTGCAAAATCTTTTCAGACTTTTACTACATTTATGGAATCAAGTTGTAAACTGTTATTTACTACGCCCCTTATTTTATTCTGATTAACTTTCTTGCAAACTCCAACACAGTTTATCGTTCGGCGAGACACTTTTAGTTCCTCGCTTTTGTTTCTGAGGATGTGTGTGGATTAAATAGTAGAGCGCCAAGGGCATAAAGCAGTGTCTTATGTCGCGGGTGCCGTTTTGAATCGTGAGCGTAACGATGGAATCTAGTGTTAACTCCTGTGCTGAGCTAGGTAGTTTTGAGTTAACTACCGAAGAAAGCGATGGAGTTAAGGCAAGAAATTCGGATTTCTTGCCTTAACTTGACTTCTTTCTAAGGTGCAAAGGATTCAAGGTTGTCCGAAAAGCAAAGGCATGTTTATTCCCGAGGAGGATACTCTTCTTTACACACCGTCTTCGAGACAATAAAAAGCAATAGTTCGTACATACTAGAATTAAAGTTTTTATTAAAATTACAATTAAAGTTGGTGGCAGGGACATCAACGCGCAAACTGTTACCATGAATATGGCTGTTCTATACACTTTTTATCGCGATGTTTTGAGGTTGTTTTTTTTACTAGACATATTTAAAACATTATAAATTTATTTTTGTTCCGGGGTGGAAAATCCTCAAGGATGTCCCCCGCCTGGGGTCGGGCTAGGGTTCTGTCAGACTCCTACTGACTAAAAACTACCCCGGTGTTCCATCTCACACCTACGTCGGGGTCGTGGGAACATACGATTCTTCCACAACCCCGACTGGTGCCGGCTCACCTTAGCAGGGCTTCTCGAATTGGGGTGGGGGAGTGAGTTGTTTGACTCCCCCCGCCAACGTCTATGAGGGGCACGCGTGGAACACTACGCGCTACCACCTCGGGTCCTGATGTATGGGGGGCGACGGACGTCCCTGAGTCCACCGTTCCTGGACCCATTTAGGGGGGCTGGAAATGGGCGTTGTCCGCCCTCCATCTACGCCCGGTGAGCCTGCTGCGGATTAGGAGAGTGGACGAGATCTCTCTCTACCTTTCCGCAGCCTCCTTTTGTGAGATTACTGTTTCGCAGAAGGAAACCACCACATCCCAAGACTCCTCGCTGCTGACCATCGAATTCACTACGGCCGGCAGCGACTAGTCACTGCCTACTTCTGAGATGAGGGCACGACGCGATTCCTCCCAAGCGGCACACTCTGCCAGCGTATGCCACGCCATTTCCTCCCGGCAGTCCCGGTTTTTGCGACACAGATACTATCCGAAACACCCATGCCCCGAAAGTACCTGCGTCACCCGAAACGACAGGGAGCCATGCCTCCTCCCGAGCCAGAGGTCGAGCACCAGCCGGACCGCCTTGATGGTGACGAGGCCAGCGATAGGGCGTGAGAGTCTGTGCCGCCATTCCGCCACCAGAACCTCGCGAAGATGCGACCGAGGCTGCACCATATGGCGCTGCATCGGCCGCTCGCCCCACGCCCTCGCTTCCTCGTGCCACCGAAACAGTGATGCGAGCACCTTCGCCAGGGCGGGAATCCAGCCAGTGCACAAGCCGGCTTGTAGGAGAGTGTGCGGTACCCTCTTATGACTCTGACGGCCATTGCTTGCGGCTTTCGCAAAACAGAGATGCTACCGGCCACCAGGACTCTCACCTGCGATATAGCGTGGATGGTACAGCGCCCATGCCGAAAACCAAACTGGCTCTCGTCCAGGTCCGGCCCCTCTCTGCACAAGTGGCCGACGAGGCGGGCTGCTATTATCCACTTGAATAGTTTACCCACCTCGTCTAGCAGCACTATGGGTCGGTACGCTGGGCGCCCGACCTTCCTGAGTAGGACCAGGTGACAGTTTTCCACAAAGCGGGAAATTGGCCCGGCTCAAGTCACGCTTTGAAGAGTGCTCTCAACTATGGCTCCAGCTCCTTCAGAGCGAAGGCTAACGCTAGACCATGAATCCTGAAAATGTAGTCCTGCCCATTATGACATACGGTGCCAAAACGCAGACACTGACTGACAGCAGGGCTGGTCCACAAATCCAAAGTCGGAACTCGCGCGTGCTTTGAAGCGAAGGGTGAATCCCCGAAGCGTATGTCAGAGTTTAGGTACCACGCAAATGGGGGCGAGCCCATAGTCATCAACCGGCACAAATCCAGACTCCGGGCTGCTACTGAGAAATTCCAGTTGGATAAAATAAATATAATTTTGCCCGAACGGGGAATCGAAGCCCGGACCTCATGTTCAACAGTAGAAGGTGCTTGCCACCAGAACAGTCAAACAAATCCTTGACACAAAAATATATTTTCCAAACAACATGTTTCTGTACACGATTCTACGTGTTGATAAGAACAGAACATAAGGTTTACTTCTTCGTGAAAATTTATACTCTACGTAAAAATGGAGGGTAATAGAAACATTGAATTTCCTGGGATCGAAGAAGTAAAGTATATATTAGGTGTCGACGGGCGACAGTGAGTTATTATTTTAATATATTTTTCTGTTTATGCCGACTTTTCTTATTTTTTAAAGTTGGAGTTTTTTCGAGAAGAGTTGTTAAACAAATTTGTTCAAGTGTACTTAATGTGTTTAAACTATAAATTCGAATTAGATTTTTTTACAGAATAAATTATTAGTTTAGATACCTCTCTTGACTATGAATAGAATTGATGTGATTTTAGGAATACAACAATACCTTTTGCAAAAGTGGAAGTGTTTTTTTAAAGACTTTAACACTTGAAGCGATTATGCATGCAGTCAACTTCAAATTATTCCATTGTGTGGTTGTATGATTTCTGACTTGACGATATTACCGTGGATGTCCATAAAATATATGGAAATACGTGCACGTAATTCCATATATTTAGGTATTAAAGCGTCTTCATATATTTAAATACATTTAACTCGCTTGGGTTATCGTGATGTTGTGACGTGGACGTGGACGTTCACCGTAACATCATTACGTTAGAAATTGCAAAAATGAACTTGAGGTTTAATAAAAAATCTGTTACAATCCCAACTGTTTACATTCGAAACTGAAAACTATGGTTCTATAATATTGTTACAGTACGAGTATGAAAATAAACATTTACAAGTCGAACAAATTATCAACTCCTAACTTGCACATCATTCTCAAAGATTAGACAACTATATAAAGCCATCGTCAATATGGTTAGTTGATAGAAAGACGAAATATACCCGTATACTGCCTCGAAATTACCTTATCGTGCCTCCTTCCGCTTGAACTGGCTTCATTACTGACCCGCCCCTTATCTGTGGCGGGTTACAAATTTTGTAAACGACTAACAGATATTTTGGGACAGCGATTGATGTGATCTGAACGAGGCATCGGTTTTATTTGTGTTAAATCTGTTCTGGTAGTTTCGTGAAAGGGCAGGCTATTATGGGTTGTGTGATTGTTGTCATGAGATTGGATAGTTTATTTAAACTGTGTGTTTATTTTTTGAGTCTGTAATCATGGCAAGTAGTATCCTAGAATCGTGTTTTATAAATTACTGTAGACACAAAAATCGCGTTAAGACGCAAAAAAATGCACCTTTCTGTTTTTCTGGGATGTTGTTAGGTTGTAAATACCGATTGTGTAAAACAAAGTTTGCAGCTTCAAAAGACCCGTGCTAACAGCGTGGTGCTTATAAAACCTCAAAATTTTCGTACTTCTTTCAGTTTTTGACTTTTAACATCGAAAAGGTGCATCCTACGGAAAATCCATGATTACTTTTTGTTGCTCGGAAAAACTACAATTCCGAACCATTTTGTGAAAAATTTGCCAATATTTGAAGTGTTGTATCTCGGTTACTATAGGACCTACAGAGCTACGGCGGCAGTGCTCAAATTGTATAACATTTTGTAAACTTTAATATCGTAATGGTGACTATTTTTCGAACCAACGATGTTTTAAACGACTAGACTATATGTGTAGAAACTATTCGAACCGTAGGTCCAAGAATATCTTTAATCCAGCTGAATGGTAACAATATAAGTTACGTTAATGCATCGTTTCGAGAATAATTACATGTTTTCGGCTTGTCCCGGCAGCGTGGGGAAAGTTTTTTTTTACATTTTGTCTCACTTACACAATACGTATTTACATAATAAAGTATATTTGATTAAAATAGTCCCAGCGGAATGGTTCTATCCCAAGTATTTATTACTGTAATCTGTACAAAATGGCATAGCCCCAATGAAGGGTGATAATCATGAATAAATTAAACCATACATCAACCAAATATTAAGAAGTGTCAATAGAGGGGTTTTGGCGACTACATCCGAAATAAGTAGGGTTGTCGAGAAAAATTGTTCAATAAAAACTGGTATTGGTCTAGTGGACGCAACCGCTACTGTTGAGCATGAGATCCTGGGTTCGATTCCCAGGTCGGGCAACGTGTTATTGGGTCTTTCTATCTGGGATATCTCAGTAGGAGCCCGGAGTCTGGATTTGTGCCCGGTTGATGGCAATAGGCTCGCCCCCTACTACATGGGACTTTAAACATAACTGGCGAAATGTGGGTGTACCGTAGTTACACCTCTGCCCAACCCTTCGGGGAAACAAGGCGTGGTGTTATGTTAATATGGTATTTTAAATTCTCAATTTAGAAACCGGGTGTTGGTTACACCCGGTTTCTAAATTGAGAATTTAAAATTGAGGACTTGATCATCGTTTCAGCATTAATTAAAGCGAAAGTTAAAATATCTTTGCAAAAAACGTAAGTTTTTTTTTAAATAATTTAATTAAATTAGGGTTCACTGGTTCTCCACTTCAAATTCTTAATTCAGAAACCGCGTGTAAGACCTTTTCCTTCATGAGCATTCAGCAAGTTTTTCGACTACTGATGAATGGCTGTAATTTTTTGACAATTAACTGTATAGCGCCTACACATTCAATGTGATTTATGTAATGACAGTGAATGACTTCAAATCATGTCATGATTTGTTACATTTATGTAACTTATTATGCTAGTATGTTGTCTACCTCGCTCGCTCTAACTTTAACTTAATATGGAGGTGAGTCAGTCCGATAGCGAAGCCTTTTGATGATACTTTTGATTTTGCTATACCAAGTAAAATGAAACTACCATCTGGGTAATTGCTTATTAACACACTTACAATATTTATGACTTTTATTTTGTCAGTACAGCAACATTCATTGCGTTATTGACGTTGTTGAGCAGACGAATTTTTCAAACATATGGAGCAATGGATTAAGAGCAATTCCTTATTTCTTAAATCTTTCAGATTTTAAATGAATGCGATAGCCACTTGTATAGGTCCACAGGTCACTGTTATAGTGTTTCATATAATCTATGTCTTTCTCACTTCATTACAGTGAAAATAAAATGAACAGGAAGAATTTCAAAGGTGATTATAAATGTCAAGTTCTACAAATACGAGGATCAAGTTAAAAGGACAGACGACATACGCATTTAAAACTTCAAGGTTTTACAGCGATTTAAAAATGTGAAAAGAATTGAATTAGAAATTCCCCCAGCCCTGAACAAAAGCCTATCCCTGAAAACATTACCTAATTGAAACATGGGAATGGTAATGATTTTTTTAAATGAACCCATTAAATGATTGTATGCCGATTAATATCCGCCTGTCGCCTGATACCCTTTTTTATTGACTAAAGGTGCACCACTTCCGATTGGAAAAAAATCCGATGAATAAAACATTGATCGGTTGAGATACTGGCAACGGATTCGTCCCGATATTATGACTAATAGATAAAGTATCTAATGGTGTACCTTGTGGCTAAATAGTATCAGATGCACGGGTCGATCGATCAGCAGCCTAATTGCGTAACACATTTTCGTAAACGATTACGACTAATCTGTTGTATTTTGACAGTTCAACGACATTCATTGCGTTATTTTCATTGTTGAGCAGTTTTTTTTTATCGAACTTAATAAGCAATGCAATAGCAATTTGTTTCAAGACGATTCAGATTCCGAGTGATTGTGTATTACGCAATTAGGGTACAGGTTAAGCTAGGCTTGCCGCGGTTATTCCATGGATGGACGACCATCTTTACATAGAAAAAATACTGATAGAGTAGAGATAGTATGCAATATAGTTGTAGTATGATAATATAGTTCTGTGTAAAGATACCTCGTCGAAGTCATGTCACGCCTTTTATAAATGAAAATAAAAAATTTAAATGGCTTCTAGGAGAAAGCTGCGTATGGCTGGTTTACTTTTTGGAGTAGTCACTACACAAAAACCACACTATTTGTTTGAAAAGTTAAGTTGGAGACAGCAAATACGAACCACGTTTTTTCTAACAAACCCCTTTGTACATCACAACATAGGACCGCAGCATTCAGGGGGAGCTTCAGATATGCTGCCACGCACAGGTGGAATAACATCCCTCCACCAGTATGAGTCCTGAGGACAAAAAGGTAGGTAGGTATAATATTTCATGAAGTGTCAGAAAGGTTGGGTACCAATTTTGTTTAATGTTGGGCTGGGTTTCTGTTTCAATTTAGTTTAGTTATGCAATAACTACTAATACCTATAGTAATACTTACCATGAAGATCAGGAGAACACTATCGAGCTGTATCAATTGGCTAATTTATCGCTTTGATCGAAAAAGCGTGGTCGTCGTTTGCCAACGCCATGCCTCGAAACATGTCGTTATGTAAATGGCCGCTGTCGCAATTCCCATAGTACATAGAAATAATTATGGTGTATCAATGAAAACTACACTCATTGAATTTGATAGTATCGAAATTATAGTTATTAGGTATTGAATTGCATAAATAGGAATTAATACCACACTGTACCGTCTATTTTTTATATTATTTGGCATTTTTGTTTTCATTGTAATGTGTTTATTTGTATTCTCTTTATAATGATATATGTTACGTATTTGTACAGATATATATGTTTAAACATCTATTTATATCCTGAAGTACATATTAAGTTCAGTAAGAATCACACTTAAATCTGTGGAAAATTATAATTATACTAACCCGATTTGTTATGTCACACCACGGGATGTCATTACGTCATTCAAGAGGTAGTTGCTGAAAATTTGCGCTGTTGACGATAGGTTCGCCCGAAGTCCGACCTGTTCTTGCACAGATACGAGGCCTTTGGCTACTATGTATATGTGTTATGTATGTAATTTTTTTGTAATGTAATTTTTGTTTGTGCAGTAAAAACAATTATTCTTTCTTTTTACAGATCAAGACCCCTCCGTGTATCGGATGGCACGTAAATGGCACCCAACGTGCCATTAACGTCCCGGGTGTCATTCGTCGATCAGTCGTTACGGGTCATCAGAAGCTCGAAAGTCTCACTACCAGTCTTTCCAAGGGGTATCGTAAATTAGGTACACTGTATTATTGGTCTACGGGCCCCAAGCGCCGGGTTCGATTCCCAGGTCGGGCAAAGTGTTATTCAGTTTTTCCATCAGGAATTTTTAAGTATCAGCCCGGAGTCCGGATTTGTGCACAGTTGATTGCAATAGGCTCTCTCCTTATTACATGGGGTTAAAACGCATCTCTGTCTGACCTATCTGGAAAAACAGGCACGATGCTATGTTATAGTATGAACATTGCCAGATGTCAATAAACTCATAACATAACATAGCATTGCCAAGATTGATGCCAAGCAGTCGGCTAAATGCAAAACAGTCTTCAGTTTATAGTGATACCATATCAAGCTGAATTCTATTAAAACCAAGGACGAGTACCTATTCTGTTGCATACAATTGGGCAGATTCAGGCAAGAAAAATAAAAAGGTTATTTGTACCTAATAATGTGTCGGCTATCCCTAGAGAGAATGAAGGGTGGTCATTTGTAACCAGCTTTGAAGCAAAACACTTTAAAAATTTATTAAAAAAAACAAAGCATTTTTTTTCTGTTTCTGCTTCAACACATAATTATTCGTTAAAGTTCAACCATAAAATGATTAATATTTATTTATTTTTAAATCAAAGCTACAAATCGTTCTAATTTTATCATTTTGAGCAGGTTGTTTGACTAAAATGTTCGATTTCTGCAAAAGAACACGAATTTAAAATGTCAAATTACTCCTCCCATACTTCCCATACATCCCTTTAATGGATTACCAACGTATTGCCTATAACCCTGAATAATTTGTGATTCGCGCAAGCCCTTATCCTAATAAAAGCATATTAATTTGTTTTGTGTTTTTCCCGCTATTTATTTTCTGCTCCATATGTTTCATTTGTTTCGAATCAAAATGAAAGCGTTGCTTGAAAAAATTTGTGCCAATTTTTTGAAGTATGGTTTTATTACTTGGTGTTTGAATATTTGGTATTGGACAATTAAAAAAGTCATGTTGAATGTTGCGCATAATGTTATTTTTCAGGCTGAAAAAAATATCAGTTCAGCAATTGAATGTTAGTATCTACCTACCGCAAAGAAGAAAAGGCGAAAAGTTAAAATATCTACGAAAAGTCACTCAGTAGCAAAATCTTAAAGACTACACGTGGACTGATGCTTATTTTTATGAAAATGAATAATTTATTAATCACATTCGCCACATTTTGTAGTCAAAATCAACCGTGTAGGCGATACCGACCACCAAGTCGATTCTATAAATTTCTCACCTGTCTTGGTCAATTCTTAGCATCAGTGGCACTAACAGCTCACTTGACCTTAGTTTTCACGGTGAGATGGTTACAGAATAGCACTATAGATCAAGGCCATGTCGCAACCACCAGCAAGCCCACGCACTACCGGCCAGCCACATCGCAAAGACAGCGTTTCGTTAACCATTTGATTAAGTCACCACGACGCAACTGCAAGAAGCTGCAGCTACATTATTCACCCGCATTGAAAGGTTAGCAACCAACGAAAAAAAGGAGGTGGTTCTTAAGCCAACCAGTACATGTATTTTTGTGAGTACCGAAACACCGGAGTACAGTTTTTCAAACCAGTTAAAATTGTTAGCCTCCTCCTTCGCAAGCATTACTGCTTCGCAGAGGGAGGTGACGGCTTTCCACTATCTCTCGCTACGTACCATGTCCTGGACCAGGGCCGGACGCGAGAGATCGCCTCCACCGATCGCCTCGGCGCGGACACTGCGTTGCTCCGTCCAAGCTGGGCAGACCTCCACCGTATGCTCCACCGTGTCTCCCGGGCGATCAACACAATGGTGACACCCGGGCGTTTACACCCGCCTTATGCGAAACAGGAACCTCCCGAAACAACCGTGTCCGGTGAGGACCTGTGTCAGGCGGAAGGAGAGGACGCCGTGGCGCCTCTCCAACCACTCCTCAAAGAGGGGACTTACCGCCGCTATTGTGGCGTGCCCAGGGGTTTCTGCCCTGAAGCCTTTACATCTATTGTTAGTCAGTTCGGAGCAAATTAATTAGCTTATCTTAATGGGCTTTTTTATCATATTTTTTTTCAAATTAGGTTACAACGTGGGCGCCGAAGTCGAGGAGTTCTTGGCGCTTAGTAGCCATAAGATAAACATCAATGGAAAGAAATTTTTAAGGAGTAACTTTGCTACTAACACAACTTTTGCTAATCGATAGTCAGTTTGGAGTTAATGACCTAAATAGGTTACAACGTGGGCGCCGAAGTCAAGGAGTTCTCGGCGCTTAGTTGCCATAAAATACACATCAATGGAAATAACTTTTCAAATAGAACCTATGCTAACAAACACGACTTTTGACAATTGTTAGTCAGTTCGGAGTTAACGACCTTAATAGGTTACCAATTGGGCACCGAAGTAAGAGAATTCTTGGCACCCAATAGCCATACATAGCCATACATAGTTCAATGGAAAAAGCTTTTCAAGTAGAATCTTTGCTAACAAACACGACTTTAGACAATTTTTTGTCAGTTCGGAGTTAATGACCTAAATAGGTGACCACTTTTGCCTAAAGTTACGTAATATTCTTGGCGCCCAATAGCCATAAGTGAATATACCAATGGATAGTGTTTCTAGGAGAAACACTTGTTACTAAAAATAATTTAGATTGAACGACAATCTGAAAAGCCTTAAGGATCAGGATAAACAAATACAATACTAATAATTAAACATTGCGTTGCAAAAAAAAAAATGGGCGTTTATCTTACTTACATACATACATACACTCACGCCTTATTCCCATGGGGTAGGCAGAAACCACAGAACGCCACCTGCTACGATCCTTACATTATCCTTTTGCCTCGTTTACGTTCATACATCAGTACACGCACGCCGGTTGCGAGTGCTACGCACACGACCTGGCGTTTATCTTCTTCTACGTAATTATAAAAACCTTCATGATTATAGTGGTTTTATCGATTGAAAATAACGTTGCTGGCATCTAATGGCCTGGAGAATTATGTGGCCAGGGATGAAGGTTAAAAATCAATCATTTGCACTTTTTTCAAACGCTGCTGTAAATGTTGTATTATGATGCGTGATAAAATAAGAAGTATTTTTCTTTACCTCTGTAGCCGAAATGTAGTTGTACAATACACGTCTACCTACCTCTTAAGGGAAATGATGCTTAATATTTTTTCAGTAAATATAATAATGCTGATGACATGTTTCAAGTTACTGTTTATAAATTAGGGAACTTATAAAGAGATTTAACGCCGAATAAACTTATAATTAATACAAGTCGTAGAAGTATGAAACACTCTTCTAAACGAGATTTTGAACTTAGTTTTAGCAGGTTCAACTTTATGTCCGAACGACTTTAGAAACATTGTTTCTAAAATGGCATACGAGTACAGAAGGCCATGTTTTAAAGACTGACAGGCTTCAAAAATGACGTTTGCAAGGAACAGAAATAATGAAAGTTAATTAGTTGACGAAATACTTGAATTTCAATAAAGCTTCATTTCTCATATTGAGAGCTCTGTAGCTTCTGACGTTATAACATTCTAAGTCAAAGCATTTATTTCAAATAGGCACATAAAACGCACTTTTGAACGTCAACATCAAATAATCAAGAGAAGTCGTCATAAAAAGAAATATTCTCGTTGATGAGATCTTTCCATTGAGATATATCATAACGCGCTGTTGGGCTTCAGGGTAGAATCGCCCGATCTCCTTTGACATGTACCCATGCTGTCAATTCACATGTTATATTTAATTTTGGTCATGCGGTAGTAAATTTTGGTCACACATTTAAGTTATTGATGCGCTAATTAAATTAAGGTTTAATTGTTAAAGATATTAATGGTGTTAGCAGTTGTTGGTAAAACCTAAAAAAATATCTGTTCGTATTTGCAAAGCTACATTAAGGAAAATTACTAATTTTGAGTCGGCGCCAAACAAAGAATCAACGCAGATCAATCAAGCTGCCAGTCATTTTAGTTGATGCCTGTTTTACGTTATTATGTTTATGTCATTTTTCGCACAAATATTTTTCTGTTAACTTTAATGACCCGACCTATCACCCGACTCCGGCTTAACGTCGACTCACAGGTCGAAGATTACGATTACAATACGATTTATTTTTTTCGATTAGATTAACGTTGTTGGGAAGACAAAATTTTGCAAACCTGTCATTCCATATGAACTTCCTACAAAACCCTAGGATTGTGATTGAAACTTTGTTACGCAATGGGGATGATGACAATTTTTTTTTTATCTCAAAAAATGTTTATTTCCAAATAGTGCAAATAGTATTACAAAAAGTGTAAAGCTTAAAAAACTGCCAAGTTATAAACGTTTTAAAGTAAGTGTTAGACTAGAACAGCACTATAGTAGAGATGACGTCACGACTACGTAACTTCATACTAACGCCGTACATTGTCCGTACCGCGCGACATGGACAGGAATAATCCCCAAAAAATTTTCAAGCGTCTATCTTCTTCATATTTACATGGATTTAACAGATTTTTTCGATTATCTCATGTTTACTATGCCTTCTTTGAAATTAGATTATTTTTACGAACATTTTTAACAGTAGTCATCATCCCAATTGAGGTGCTTATTTCTATCTAACACAATCATGAGTATGAACATAGTGCAATCAAACTTTACTTGGAGGTGCTCGATTGAAAATAACCTCTGAAAGCCGACTCGAAAGGTGTAGTTAAGTCAACGAACTGTGAAGCATGAGTTTATTGCCAAAGAAATCAAATATTTGCCCTTTGATACTGTAGCTTCGGGTTTTCATTGAATTTCCGTGCGATTTTGCAGTGAACGAAAACTATGCGAGCAATATTTTTAAACTGGTGTGCACATTCGTAGCAGGGTTGCTGGGGGCTTTAACATATCTTATTTAGGTGATATTAAATCCTGGCGAAATGTGGATGTCCTAGGTGCACCTCTGTCGAAACCTTTGAGGAAAACAAGCGTGTTGTTATGATGTAGGTATATGGTTGGTCCATAAAAGTTTGTGTGTGCTTAATAGTTCGGTCGATTATGTTTATTTATTTGGAACTATTTGTTAGTAGTAGGAGAGCGGCATGGAAGTGCTGAAATATTATAAGGCTTGTATTTATTCGGACACCTGATAATTTTCATTTTGATGTTTCAGAAATGTTGATGTACTTAAACTTTCATAAAATATTTCAACATAACCATTTAGCTGGCAGGGGGGGGGGGAGGAGACAGTTGACATTAACAAAAATTTGCATGAATCGAGCCTGCTTTGAACAGTATACTCAAAGACACCCCACACTATGGGACAGACAAAAAAAACATACTTACACACTTTATGTGTAAAATTTTTTTTCAAGGGTTTTTTGCCAGTTTATCGGAATACCAACCAAACGACAGCTTGTTAGTACTAATAGTCTCTGAGCTAAGCTACGGACAGACAGAGAGACAGACGGACGAACAAGGCAAAAGTATTAGGGTTGCTAGAGGTACAGAACAAAACTTGCACAACGTCATTTTAGAATCCTTGGTAGTCGTTTATGCAATTTTGTGAACAAAAAATGTAACATCTACACGTTCAATAAATTTGACTGTAAAGGTAAGGTCCGTAAATGGATAATGACCCTTAGCTATGACGAGGTTGAAAAACTTGTCGATATGTAGATTTCACCCAAACAGTACCCCGTCCGACACATCCTCGTATACACACATATACCTTCCCAACACAAAACAACTCTATGCAACACACAAACACACACACACACACACACCACACACACAACTCACACACACACCCACACGTACAACACTCAAATAACACACTATTGAAATGGTTTTTTATTTGTTTTGTTTTAATTGTTTGTGTACAAAATCTTTATTTTCTCTCTATAGTACCTACATTGTGAACTTCCGAACGTGTGTTGCTTTTTTTTTTTTTGTCTGATTGTTGCTAACTTGAGAGCCCTGTCACCCATAAAACAAGTTTAATCTTAGCTTGGGTGTCAGAGGATTATCACTCTGTATAAACCTACAATTTAGATGACAAATTTATCTTGTTATAAACCAAGTGGTAAATGTTTAATTGTAATACTGGAAATAAAGATTTATTATTATTATTATTACTTGTTGAATACGAAGCCCTAAAATATGATGAATTACACACAGGCTAAGTCAACTGATACATACTTAATGTTATAAGTATTCTTAAGTATTTATCGACTGAAGGTCGATAGGCGAAGGCTCTCGAGACTGGCACGATGCGACAGTGCGAGAGGATTCGTTCTCATGAAGTTTTCACAGAAATCGTTCTACTAGAGTCGCGTTGAGCCTGTTTGCGAACCTTGATTTTCATTTCCAACTTATTATAAATAAATAAAGTACGTTATGAGTGTTTTACTCTTTGAAGCGGTACTTACAGGAATTATCGGGTTTAAATTAAAACATAATAAAACATACATACAATAGAATTGTATATGAACAGTCGTTAACTTGTGAAGGTTAATGTTCTACCGATTAGGTTTAATTGATACAAGATGCGATTTTGGGACTATTTTTGGGAAAATCTTGATTATCTACAGCTTTACGAATGGATGTTTCTTGGAAAATTATTTGCTATCTACACAATTGCTTTATTTTAAAATATTTATGTGCACAATGTAGAAATAAGAGACGCCACGTAAGATGAAAATGACAGTTATCCTCGATTTCAACGGTATTATTCACATCGCACCGGTTGTATTGAGAGCATTGGTGACCCAGTGGTATTGACCCCGACTTACAAGTTAAAGGTCGTGACTTTATTTTGTGTATTTCATTTCATAATCACTGCTCTCGAAACAGTGGAGGAAAACATCGTGTGAAAAAAGGCATGTCCGGGAACCAAAAATTCGAAGACATGACATCCCCCAACCCGCCCTGGGCCCGCGTGGTTGATTATGGACCACTCCTTCTCACACAGAGGCGGCCTGTGTCCCAGCAGTGGGAACGTAATAGGCAAATTATGCTATGCCGGTTGGATTAACTACCAGCAACGAGACAGATGGTGAGAACAATCCGAAATTAATTATTGTCAGTTAATTGGAAATCTACTTAAGTGTATTGAAATAATTATTCGATAATTAATGCGATTAATATGAAATATGTTTTCGGATACATTCCTCCATCTGTGATGGAGATTGGGAGTTTCAAAATAATCAGATTTCTCCAACGGATTGAAGATTGTTAATGGTGTATAATCAGAAAACAAATTGTGTTTATTAAATTAACTACCTACCTTTAATACGCCTAAAATTGTTGCCTTAAAATGTCCGTTTATTTAAACCAAACCGGTCATTCTTTGACAGTTGTATGAAATGTCAATCGTAAAATTTACGTAAAAAAAATAACATATAATTAAAATTTTTGATCGACTTCCATAAAGGAGTAGTTAATATCAATTAGTTTCCCTGACTTAACAGAAAGTGGAAATTCAATAAAAAGTCCACAATCACTTTGAAAGCAAAGTAAAAATAATTTTCTTAACAGGATTCCCATACCTTATAAACCCAAAACGGCACGGAAAAATGACGAACATCCAGTGCTTTTGTTTCAAAATTCTTGAATATTACTATTGCACAGTTTGCAACAGATTTGTACTTCAGTTTAGCTCGCTTTGTTCCTTCAAAATGAAACATTGAATGCCTTATGGCTACACAATCTCGTGTTACTACCTGATTTAAAGGTTAACAGAAAAGGGAATCGAGGTTTGCTTCAGTTGATTACTTGTTATTGAGTTTCACTCACATAACTGCCCCGCAGGTCTCGTGGTCACTCGCGCGACTGCTAAGCGTGGGGTCCTGTGAGGCAAAGAGTTATTGTTATATTCCATAAGGAATTTCTCAGTTCGGAGTTTAAAGTTGGTGGTGTGACCCCGTGCCTCGGAAAGCACGTAAATTCATTGGCCCTGCGACTGATCTCCCTGGTCGTGTCGGAATGCCGTCGTAACGGAGTATGAGAGTAAAGAAACTGAACGTGCACCTGTGTTTGTGCACACACTTTTGCACTGTAATATCTTCTGAGTACCTGGCTAATCTCCGTTGAGATTGGCCACCGTGACGAAAATCGGTCGCGCGGATTAAATTTTTAATGAGTTTCATCCCACTAATCCCGTTCCTATCCCTACTTCCTCACTAGTACCTATTTCAAATGTGAAAGTTTGTAGAGACATTTGTTACTCAGTGTACTCGTATTATGCAACCTTGATTAACACATGGCTTTTAATGACAATAGATCAAGTAGTCTTGTTAATACATCGAATGAACCTGCAGCAGGAAAAAGCCAGTAAATCAGAACACATAAAAGTAAAAAAGGCGTAAAGTTTTTCCTTAGGGGATATGCAGAAACCACAAAACGCCACCTACTATTATCATTCCTTGCATCGTTAACATGCCATACATTAGAATAAATTGGTAAAAATGTTCAAAATCTAGTCGTAATCCCATCTCAGCGACAATCAATGTCAAAAACTTGTCAAAAATGTAGGTATTTTTGTATTTTTGACAGATTGAGACTGAGATGAGACCGTGAACATTCTTAAAATAACATTATAGTTGCGAATACTGAGCACGTGACTTTTCTAAAGAAAATTACCAATATGTTCAGTATATGTCTTTCTAGGGCGTCCCAAGGCGTTTTCAAAAAAAACTAAACCTGCCTTAGGTACATCTTTCATTCATCCTATCAACATGACCAAACCATCTAATTAAAAATTTAAAACCATCTTATGTAAGGCCATTAACAAACTTGCTCCTCAGTCAGTGGAAATGCTAGTAGCAGATGCCATAGAAGGATTAAATCTAACCCTTATTGGTGATGTCCTTTGTCAGATTCGTAGCCTCGCAACCGGAGCGCGTGTATGACAAGATTAAAAATCGTAGACTATGGAAACGGAGTACCTGAGTTGATTGTGCCACGTTGAATGTTGTCTGCCTTCCCGAAGAAAAACATTCTTGACTTTATGTATGTTGACTGTTTTGTAGCGACAGCTGCGTAGGGTCCCGAGTTTGATACCTTGGTCGCGATAGTAATTCGTTAGTGGCATAAAAATGTTTACAAACACAGTAAAGTCTGACTCCTGCGTTACAGGAGCCAAAATTTAAACATTAAAATATAACTGGCGAAATGTGAGTGAAAACTTCTGGTTTAGTTCCGACTTCACCAATTAAACTGAACACGTTCAAGAGCTGACAGTGTCAAAATTGTTATGGAATATTGACACTCACGCTATCATCACTTTTACACCCAGTTCAATAGCTGTCTATTGAACTGGGTTTAAAAGTGCTGATCGCGTTCAGTTTCATTGGTGAAATATGCACTAAGGTCTGATTTCACCAATAAAATTGAACGCGATCAGTACAAAAACTCCGTTTAAGAGCTGTCAGTGTCATTAGTTTCTATGAAATATTGACACTGACAGCTCTGGAACGCGTTTTAGATGTGCTGAACGAGTTCAGTGAAATCGGCCCTAAGTCTTTGGGGAATATAGGTGACTTAATATGTATGTATGACAACCACTAATTCTAATAACACGCTTGATCCTCGACCATTTCGCTGAACCATTAGCACTTAAACCTGAAGTTTTATGAAAATAATTTTATATCCTCACTCTATTTTTAAGATCTTTAAAACTATTTATAAGAATTAGGATCGAATGGCATCAAAAAAAGTTTGTTAAAATGGCTCATTTTCTATTTGACAGGTTTTTTTTTTTTAATCGGTGAATGTCGATCTAAATTTATCAATATTCTCCTATGCCATGCTCTCAACCGGGCTCCAACACTTTGTCCGACCTGGGATTCGAACCTTTACTTAGCAGTAGCTTACGCAACCACTAGACCAATTAATATCCTTGGAAATTAAAACGAAACCTATAATTGACCCCAATTAAATGTTAAAATCGCAACCAAGAAGGAATATGAAACAATATCCTATTCGCTGAAAATCAACGCCATTAATTATACAACGAATTAATAAATTAGAAGGAGGCCTTTTCATAGACTATCTATTCAAATATTATTAAGAGGAAAGATTTGATTGTTTGCTTGTATTGAATAGGCTCCGAAACTACTGGACCGATTTGAAAATTTGTTTTACCATGAGAAGCCGAAATGATGTCTTACAAGAACAACAACAACAATCACAAAAACAATTGTGTCTGCAACTTTTATTTTTGCGAAATCCACGCGGACGAAGTCGCGGGCGAAGTGCTAGTTAGATATAAGCCGGTGACGGGATCCTGATTTATAGCCCGAAGTATAAGAAGTTCAGTTAGTTATTAATTAGTGGCAATAGTAAAGTCATGGTTAGAAAAGGATCCAGAGGAGGGTGGCCAGAAGCTCAAAAGTCAGGTTGTCAGTCGTAGCCCAGGTTCCCGCGGGCGATTTTTCCCGGTTTTTTTTCGCACACTGGATTTTCAACGCTCTGCTTAGCTCCGAGAGTAAAAAATCCCACAGAGTGTTTTTTCGACGCATTAGAATGCAGTCTGTTAGATTCTCAACGCTCGGTTCAACACCTATAATTGGAAATACAGTTCGCAATAATACTTTTACGTCAGTGCAAACGTGGGGTTACAGTGACTGGGTTGCGCAAGTCAGGTAGGCTGTCGCTCCATGTAGTATACTGACTGGCATTCAGGTACATCTGATAAGACTGGACGCTGACCCCAATATAGGGAAAAGGCTTGGCAGGATGATAATGGTTAGTGATGACGTGCCTTAGTGGATTAACATGCCACTGAGGCAATGTTAGTCTTTATAGATTCTGTAAAAAGTATCGGGAATGGATATTTTGTTTATATTTCCAGTTTCAATTTTTTGTTGTACAGAAATCAGAATTCTTTCCGGAAGTCAAACGGTAAATAAAGAATATTATTTGAGCGTTATGCGACGTTTAAGAGAGCAAATTCGATGAAAAATGCAAGTTTTGAGGAAAGAAAATTCTTAGATGTTGCGTCACGATAATGCGCCTTCGCACAAGGCCATCACTGTGAACGAATTTTTGACTTTGAACTCAACAAATACCACCGAGCAAGCACCTTATTCACCTTATTAACTCCTAAACGGCTAGACCGATTACGATGTAATTGATGGTGTATTTGAGTGGGCCTCTGGATGGTTTTGTTTCACAACTGGACCCGGTAGGTGGTACTGTTCGGGCAGGACAACGTCGCTAGTCTATCTCTATACATATATATATAAATGAAAATAAATGGCTAAATGTGTTGCTAATCGCAAAACTCGAGAACTGCTGGGCAAATTCAGCAAACCTTTTTTTCTTAATATTTGTTGAAGTCCGCGGAAGGTTCTTATGTAGAGAAAAAATAAAAACAAATGCATGAAAAGTTCGAAAATTTGGGAAAAACTGATGTTGCTTTTTTACGTATGGCATTTTTATATGAATTCAAGAACATATTACAATTATGACAGGACACAGTCTGTCGGGTCAGCTTGTTAGTTTATAGTTATCAATGCAAGGCAAAGACCCCTACTGATACAGCTAGGAATGTGGTATTGATTACCACGTTTTTTCACGGTGTGTTGGCGATTTAGGGTATTAAGTAAACGTTTCTTACTTGTAAGCTCCTCCTATTTTTCCAAAAAAATTCTATAACTTGAATAAATAAAATAGGAGCAAGTCCTACTTTATTTATTCAGTATTTAGAATTTTCTAAAGCTCCAATAACAAAGCAGGTACGTAACTATAATCATTATTATACACATATATTAAACATACATTTATAATATAAAAAATGCGATAGTATGTTTGTTTGTCTGTTACACAGAAAAGGACATGGGGTACCTTTCATCCAGAAAAAGTACTGTTCCCTATGGAAAGACCTATAACTTTCGACAGTCACAATTGTTTTAGGACGCTAGATTGC
Organism: Dasypolia templi; assembly: GCA_963555695.1. NCBI lineage: Eukaryota > Metazoa > Arthropoda > Insecta > Lepidoptera > Noctuidae > Dasypolia > Dasypolia templi. The sequence goes on from OY743138.1 coordinate 25,308,169, forward strand.
GCAACGTGTCTTTTGAATCACGAATTATTTATTAGAAAGTTTAGTAGTGAGTTTAGACTTAATTTTTTAAATATACGTTATTCGTAAGAGAACTAAAGTCACCAACATTGCGCGTAGAATCAGCATGCTGAAGTGGAAGTGGGCCAGCCATGTCTGTAGACAGACAGACGGTCGATGGAGCAGACATGAGCTAGAGTGGAGTGCATGTGCAAACGTAGTGTGGGACGCCCTGCGGCACGATGGGTCGATTATTTGAAGAAGGTGGCTGGCAGTGGATGGATGCGGACTGCTCATGTCTGGGATGGTTGGCGCTCTTTGGGGGAGGCTTTCGTTCCGCAGTGGACGGCAATTGGCTGATGATGAAGTTATACATTTTGTCAGTATACTACCTGGATCAAAACAAAGCATACTTCATATCCCAGTAATACGTTTCAGGGGGATAATTTACGACCTCCAAGTGGGTGAAGCCGTGGGCAAAAGCCAGTGCTTAAATAAAATACATACTCCTGCCTTTTCCATTAAACTGCTCATTTTCTTGCAAAGCGAAACCGCCGAAAAAATGTCGGAACAAATTCTTCCTTGTTATATCGAATAAATAATTTTCCATGTTCACATGTCTATCAGATTATGCAAAAAGGTTAAAGGTAGTCATTTAAATTAATAATCTGAGCGGGAAAGGGAACTTGGATTTTGATATCCTTGTATCTATTTTTGTCGTTTTTAGGTCATATTCATGACACCCAACCCTGCCTGTGAGCGTTCAATAATGAGGGTAGGGTTCAATTTGAGGATTAAGATTAAGTGGAGGAGAAAGTCATGATTCTTTCAAATGTAGTAATTTCGCCGTTATTCGTTTATTATTGCTGGCCGTTATTCGTTTATCCAGCTCGAAGGATCAAAATGTACACACCGTTACTCACAGCTTAGTACGGCCAGGGTACGCCACAATAGCGGCGGTAAGTCCCCTCTTTGAGGAGTGGTTGGAGAGGCGCCACGGCGTCCTCACCTTCCGCCTGACACAGGTCCTCACTGGACACGGTTGTTTCGGGAGGTTCCTGTTTCGCATAAGGCGGGAGGAAACGCCCGGGTGTCACCATTGTGTGGATCGCCCGAAGGACACGGTGGAGCATACGGTGGAGGTATGCCCAGCTTGGGCGGAGCACCGCAGTGTCCTCGCGGAGGCGATTGGCGGCGGCGATCTCTCGCGTCCGGCCCTGGTCCAGGCCATGGTACGGAGCGAGAGGGAATGGAAAGCCGTCACCTCCTTCTGCGAAGCAGTAATGCTCGCAAAGGAGGAGGCGGAGCGCGTGAGGGAGAGAGCCTTGCGCCCTCACGCCCCTAGTCGCTGCAGGAGATGCCCTGGGCGTCGGGAATCGCAAGCAGATTCCCGGCCACCGTAGGCGCGGGCTTGCGGACGGCGAGCCATGGGTAGCTCGCCGTCCGGTAAGGACCAGGCCCGGGTCGGCGCGTTGTGTTCCACCCCCGCCTCAAAGAGATGTCAGCACAAAATGACGGGGTCGGATAGGGCCGATGCCTCAGGGTCACGGGTTATTCTAAAGAGAAAACCGTGGCCCTGGCACAGGCAACTGAAGGAACACGGGTGGGTTTTAGTCAGTTAAAGTCTGACACGCCCTCCCGCTCCACCCTGAGCGGGAGAAGTCATTTGATGATTTCCCACCCAAAAAAAAAAAAAAAAAGCTTAGTACGGCCGTTATTCCAAATCAAACTGAACTACAGCTTGATGACTGGTTTATTATGATAATTAACTTAATTATATACAAATTTGTTGGTTAATACACATTGATACGTATATCTATGTGTGTTGCGTGTGTATTGAGCCGATGAAGCGAATATCTTAGTAGGTCACTTCTTAGCGCTGACTGTGTGCCGGTGTCGCCGGCACGTGGTAAGAATGTATGTCGTTCTTGATGCTGACGCTGTAATTGGTCTTGCTTGTTCACGAATGAACAGCGGTCATTAGCGGGAAAATGACAAGAGATTTTCTTATTTTGGGTACTACTGACTTGTTCAGGTCGACACATAGGTTGCAGTATTTGTTGAACAACAAAGCTGACGCGAAGCAATTACTACACACATTCGGCTTTAATTCGATTTGTACCGATCGGAAAACTCAGTCCAGCACCCTCGCTGAATCGTGTTAGGTAGGCTTGGCACAAGTTAAGCTAAGCCAGCTTTTTCGGCCAAATGTTTTGAACTGTATTTTTTAAAAGTATAACCCACATTAATTTTCTTCTTGGTGCTTGAAATCGGACTAAATCCAGCTTTTACATACGTCATACTCGTACCATTCTATTTAAATGATATCTGTGTCGTTGTACTGTTTGCAGGTGATACCTCTCTTATTTTTAAAGTAGACAGGAATAGACAAGATTTTGACGACGTAAACAGTGCACTCACATTGGTTACGGATTGGTTTACGTCAAATAACCTAGTTCTCAATGCCAAGAAAACGAAATGTGTGAAGTTCGTCTTACCGAATGTTAGAAATCTAGGACCCCACATCGTCTTAGATAAAGAGCTGCTTGAAACTGTAGACTCGGCGGTTTTTCTCGGCATAACAGTAGATGCCAAACTTCAGTGGGGCCCACACATATCAAGCCTAGCAGGGAGGCTCAGTTCAGCCGCCTACGCCGTCAGAAAAGTAAGACTAAAGTACGAGAGATACACTGACGTTGATACAGCTAGGTTATTCTATTTTAGTTATTTCCACAGCGTTATGTCTTATGGTATTCTGCTGTGGGGCAAAGCCGCTGATATTCAAAATATATTCGTCCTTCGAAAACGAGCTGTCCGAGCAATTTATCAGCTAGGAGCCAGAGTTTCTCATAGAGATTTTTTTAAAGATATTGGTATTCTCACGGTGGCATCTCAATTCATCTTCGCCAACATCTTATATATTAGGCAAAATATGCACATATACACTAAAAACAGTGATTTTCACAATGTTAACACTAGAAATAAGAACAAACTACGTGCTCCCTTTCACCGGCTTCATAAGGTCCACAACTCATTTTTTGGGCTTGGAATAACCTTTTATAATAAATTGCCCTCTTCTTTACTAGATTTACCTTTTAATGCGTTTAAGGCTCAAGTAAAATCCAACCTTTGTTCAAAGGCATATTATTCCATTAACGACTACTTAAACGATAAGAACTGTTGTACGCTGTGATTAACTCAAGACAATGTTCGTGTTCTTTCTCCAGAATCAGCTTACCTACTGACAGGGTATATGAGTTCATAAAATATTAGTTTTTTTTATTTGCCGGTATAAGTCAATTATTTTGTTATCTTCATTTATTATTGACATGATCTACTCATTACAATGTTTTTTAATGAGCTGTATTGCAATATGTGGTTAGCTAGCGACCTCGACAATTGATAATATTATTCTTGCCTGAGCAACCGGCAGCAAGTTCGTCATGCTCCCTTAGATGTCACTGCTTGCGGTAGCGTCGGGGGTCGGGTTTTCTCCTTCCCTCAAATATGGCGAGGGGGGTAATGGCTGACCTTTGCGTTATGCTCGTGAACGGGTGCTGCTTGTGGTCGTCTTGCTGTCTATGGTTTTATTATTGTTACAGTCAATTACTGTTAATTTATTTTACTTTGATGGTCCTAGTTTATCATTTATTTATTTTATTTGTTTGTATAATAATTCCAGTATTGCTTATGTAAGCTGCCATGCCCTTTAGGCCTGGAGGCTTTTATTTCTGTATTATGTTTTATTTACACTCAATTTTTTTTTTTTTTGGTATTGGCGTGATTAGCTGACGTATAGCAATTAATTTAAAGTTTTGGTAACTACTTACAATTGTTAGGAATCCAGTGCTTCTAACCGAACATACAGCTTTTTGCGCCACTTCTTCTTCCCAGCTAAAGCACTAGGAAGTGGTGACGCGCGGGCGTTTTGGGATACTGTCTTATGTAATTTAGACGTTCGAAAAGTGCTGATTCTCAGCCTAATTTGAATAAATGACTTTTGATTTTGAGCCAGTTCGTTTTTCGGCATGGGCGCTCCACCGCAGTTGCAATTACGCGAGTAAGGAGGAAGCGGTGTCCCGAGGCGGGGTGATGCTGGCGGTGTCCTTGGACATCTCCAACACATTAAGCACCCTGCCCTGGAGCTGTATTCGGGAGGCACTGTGCCCCCGTACCTCCGCCACATCGTTGGTGTTTATTTGGCAGGTAGGGGTGTCACCTACAGGGGACGCGAAGGCGGAGGCTGGCGCGAGATGTCGTGCGGTGTTCCAACATCGGTTAAGATTGGGTGCTGAGGGGTTAGCTCCGACGGGGAGTGGATCTGACATGTTACGCAGATGACACGCTGGTCACGGCCCGGTGGAGCTCGCACAGGGAGGCAGCATTGCTGGCGACGGCTGCGGTCTCACCGGTGGTGGGCCGCATACGGCGCCTGGGACTGGAGGTGGCCCTCAAAAAGTCGGAGGCCGTGGTCTTTCACGGTCCCCGGGATCACACATCGTGGTCGGATGGTGGTTGGGCGAAATGCTGTCGAGTCGCCGAATAAGCTAATAACTAATACAAGTCGTAGTAATTACTACTAACGCTCTTATAAATGAGTTATTTTATTAAAATATCTTAGCGGTATATTTAATTTTAGCAGGTGTAACTTTATGTCCGAACAACTTTTAGAAAAATTGTTCCTAAAGCGGCATACGAATATAGAAGGCCATGTTTTAAAGGCTGACAGGCTTCGAAGATGACGTTTGCAAGGAACAGAAATAATGAAAGTTAATTAGTTGACGAAATATTTGAATTTCAATAAAGCTTTGTGCCCAGTGGTAACGGCCGCGACTTACGAGTTGTAGGTCGTAGGTTCGAACCCAGTCAGGCGCTTTACTTTGTGTAAATTATTTTCATCACCACTGCTCTCAAAACGGTGAAGGAAAACATCGTGAGGAAACCGGCATGTCTTAGAACCAAAAATTCGAGGACATGTGAGATCTACCAACCCGCACTGGGCCCGCGTGGTGAATTACGGCCCACTCCCTCTTACAGAGAGGAGGCCTGTGTCCCAGCAGTGGGAACATAATAGGCCGATTATGTTATGTATGTATGTTGTTACTCATATTGAGAGCTCTGTAGCTTTTGACGTTATAACATTCGAAGGCAAAGCATTTATTTCAAATAGGCACATAAAAGGAACTTTTGAACGTCAACATCAAATAATCAAGAGGAGTCGTCATAAAAAGAAATATTCTCCTTGATGAGATCTTTCCATTGACATATATCATAACGCGCTGTTGGGCTTCAGGGTAGATTCGCCCGATCTCCTTTGACATGTACCCATGCTGTCAATTGACATGTTATATTTAATTTTGGTCATACATTTAAGTTATTGATGCGCTAATTAAATTGAGGTTTAACTGTATGTTAAAGATATTAATGGTGTAAGCAGTTGTTGGTAAAACCTAAAAAAAATATCTGTTCATAATTGCAAATGACACTGAAAAGAGAAAAATAAAAACTTTTTAACAAAAACTAAACCTACGAAAAAAGAAACTGAAAAGCAAAAAATAAACCGTATAGTCTAACTAAGCTCCAGCATTTAGGAAAATTACTAACTTTGAGTCGGCGCCAAACAAACCAAGGCGTCAACTAATGTATAAGCAACAAAAATAAACGAAGATTACGATTACAGTTCGAGTTATTTTTTCGATTAGATTTACGTTGTTGGGAAGACAAATTTTTTAAACCTAAAATTCAATTCAATTTTCTACAAAACCCTCGGATTGTGATTGAAACTTCGTTACGCAATTGAGGTGCTTATTTATATCTAACACAATCATGAGTATGAACTTAGTGCAATCAAACTTTACTTGGAGGTGCTCGATTGAAAATTACCTCTGAAAGCCGACTCGAAACGTGTAGTGAAGTCAACGAACTGTGAAGCATGAGTTAATTGCCAAAGAAATCAAATATTTGCCCTTTGATACTGTAGCTTCGGGTTTTCATTGAATTTCCGTGCTATTTTGCAGTGAACGAAAACTATGCGAGCAATATTTTTAAACTGGTGTGCACCTTCGTAGCAGGGTGGCTGGGGGCTTTAATATATCTTATTTAGATGATATTAAATCCTGGCGAAATGTGGATGTCCTAGGTGCACCTCTGTCGAAACCTTTGAGGAAAACAGGCGTGTTGTTAAGATGTAGGTATATGGTTGGTCTATACAAGTTTGTGTGTCCTAGTTCGTTCGATTATGTTTACCTATTTGGAACTATTTGTTAGTAGTAGGAGAGCGGCATGGAAGTGCGAGACGATTCGTTCTCATGAAGTTTTCATAGAAATCGTTCTACTAGAGTCGCGTCGAGCCTGTTTGCGAAACTTGATTTTCATTTAAAACTTATTATACTTATAAAGTACGTTATAAGTGATTTACTCTTTGAAGCGGTACTTACAGGAATTATCGGGTTTTAATTTAAACATATTAAAATATACCTACAATAGAATTGTATATGAACAGTCGTTAACTTGTGAAGGTTAATGTTCCACCGATTAGGTTTAATTGATACTAGATGCGATTTTGGGACTATTTTTGTGAAAATCTTGATTATCTACAGCTTTACGAATGGATGTTTCTTGGAAAATTACTTGCCATCTACACAATAGTTTTATTTTAAAATATTTTTGTGCACAATGTAGTAAGAGACGGCATGTCACGATGAAAATGACAGTTTTCCTCGATTTCAGTGGTATAATTCACATCGCACCGGTTGTATTGAGAGCGTTGGTGACCCAGTGGTATTGACCCCGACTTACAAGTTATAGGTCGTGATTTCAAAACCGCACTTTATTTTGTGTATTTAATTTCATTATCACTGCTCTCAAAACGGTAGAGGGAAACTCTTGGAAACTTGGGAACTCAAGGAAATGTTCGAGAAACAAAAATTCGAAGACATGACATCCGCCAACCCGAACTAGGCCCGCGTGGTGGATTATGGCCCACTCTCTCTCACAAAGAGGAGGCCGGTATGCTAAGCCGGTTGTATTAACTACCTGCATTAAGACAGATGGCGCTGCCTACAGCCCTTAATTGAACAATCCGAAATTAATGATTGTCAGTTAATTGAACAATAAATTTGAAATTCACGTAGGTGTATTTAAATAATTGTTCGATAACAATTGCAATTAAACTGATATATGTTTTCGGAGAGATTCCTCCATCTATGATGGTGGGAGTTTCAAAATAATCAGATTTCTCCATCGGATTGCCGGGTGCTTATGAAATTGACTACCTACCACCTTAAATTGTCCGTTTATTCAAATCAAAACTCTCATTCTTTGACAGTTGTGTGAAATGTCTACAACTCGTAAAATTTACGCGTTTTTTTTTTTTTCAAACAACTTATATTAAAATTCACGATCGACTTGCAAAAAGGAGGAGTTTATATCAATTAGTTTCTCTGACATTACAGAAAGTGGAAATTCAATAAAAAAGTCAATAATCCCACCACTTTGAAAGCAAAGTAAAAATATTTTTTCTTTACACTATTCCCATACCTTCTAAATCCAAAACCGCGCGGAAAAACGACGAACATCCAGTGCTTTTGTTTCAAAATTCGTCAATTTTACGAAAAGGTAATCGAGGTTTACTTCAGTTGATAACTTGTTTTTGAGTTTCATGCACATAACTGCCCCGCAGGTCTCGTGGTCACTAGCGCGACTGCTGAGCGTGGGGTCCTGTCAGGCAAAGTGTTATTGTTTTTTTTTGCATTAGGAATTTCTCCGTTCGGAGATTAAAGTTGGTAGTGTGACCCCGTGCCTCGAAACGCACGTAAATCCATTGGCCCTGCGCCTGATTTCTCCCCCGGTCGTGTCGGAATGCCGTCGTAACGGAGTATGATAGTAAAGAGACTGAACGTGCACCTGTGTTTGCGCACACACTTTTACAATGTAATATCTTCTGAGTACCTGGCTAATCTCCGTTGAGATTGGCCACCGTGACGAAAATCGGTCGAGCGGATTAAATTTTTAATGAGTTTCATCCCACTAATCCCGTTCCTATCCCTACTTCCTCACTAATACCTATTTCAAATGTGAAAGTTTGTAGAGACATTTGTTACTCAGTGTACTCGTATTATGCAACCTTGATTAACACATGGCTTTTAATGACAATACATCAAGTAGTCTTGTTAATACATCGAATGAACCTGCAGCAGGAAAAAGCCAGTAAATCAGAACACATAAAAGTAAAAAAGGCGTAACGTTTTTCCTTTGGGGACAGGCAGAAACCACAAAACGCCACCTGCTATAATCATTACTTGCATCGTTAACATTCATTCATCAGAATAAATTGGTAAAAACGTTCAATATCTAGTCGTAATCCCATCTCAGCGACAATCTATGTCAAAAACTTGTAAAAAATGTAGTTTTTTTTGTATTTTTGACAGATAGAGACTGAGATGAGACCGTGAAGATTCTTAAAATTACATTATAGTTGCGAATACTGAGCACGTGACTTTTCTAAAGAAAATTACCAGTAAGGTCAATATATGACTTTCTAGGGCGTCCCAAGGCGTTTTCACCTAAACCTGCCTTAGGTACATCTTTCATTCATCCTATCAACATGACCAAACCATCTAATTAAAAATATAAAACCGTCTTATGAAAGGCCATTAACAAACTTGCGCCTCAGTCAGTGGAAATGCTAGTAGCAGATGCCATAGAAGGATTAAAGCTAACCCTTATTGGTGATGTCCTTTGTTAGATTCGTAGCCTCGCAACCGGAGCGCGTGTATGACAAGATTAAAAATCGTAGACGATGGAAACGGAGTACCTGAGTAGATTGTGCCACGTTGAATATTGTCTGCCTTCCCTAAGGAAAAAAATCTTGACTTTATGTATGTTGACTGTTTTGTAGCGACAGCTGCGTAGGGTCCCCAGTTTGATACCTTGGTCGCAATAGTAATTCTTTAGTGGCATAAAATGTGTACAAACCCAGTGAAGCCCTGACTCCTGCGTCACAGGAGCCAAAATTTAAACATTTAAATATAACTGGCGAAATGTGAGTGAAAACTTCTGGTTTAGTGCCGATTTCACCAGTTAAACTGAACACGTTCAAGAGCTGTCAGTATCAAAATTGTTATGGAATAGTGGCACTGTTTGGGCAGGACAACGTCGCTAGTCTATCTCTATACATATATATATAAATATAAATGAAAATAAATGGCTAAATGTGTTGCTAATCGCAAAACTGCTGGGCAAATTCAGCAACCTTGTTTTCTTAATATTTGTTGAAGTCCGCGGAAGGTTCTTATGTAGAGAAAAAATTAAAACAAATGCATGAAAAGTTCGAAAATTTGGGAAAAACTGATGTTGCTTTTTTACGTATGGCATTTTTATATGAATTCAAGAACATATTACAATTGTTATCCATAGTAATTTATATCGTATTTTATTAAATTTGCCATGTTAAATCAAATGTCTTTTTATTATTAAAAGTATTGTATTGACTAATGTAGTACAGACTGAGTTCGTAGATGGCACCACAAACGAATCACAACGCACTACCGGTCGATGGTGGGAAAATACCTTTTTGGATTTGTTGTGCAATGCTGCGAGCTCAGTCGTGTTGGAGACGTCGCATTATGAATACTCGTACTTAAACTAAAATTGTGTTTAAGGATATTTGGTTTTGTGTGTAAGAAAATATACAACAAGTAAGTACATGAACAAGTGTCTATTATTTCTAAATCAACCTTATATGAGCCATGAACCTGAATAACAGTTAATCTTCACATTTAAACCATAACTAGCTTCTTTGTAAGAATACAGAGACTCTCAGAAGTGGGATAAAGATTCCTGTTTTGGCCAGTGAAATATTTTTTTTTTCTCTCTACCCTTAATTAATTACCGGTGTATTAAACCAATGCGATAATTTATTCTCATAATTTGTTATTATTTTTCCTAAAAAGGCTAGGTTAACAATTTTTTTGGTTCGTGGCTATTAAATGTCATTGAAATAGTTTGTTTTAAACAAATTTTGTTATTATGAAATGCTGCCTAGCTATTTATTAATGCCTAACACTTTGCGGGACACTAAAAGCCCCATCCGTAATAACAGTAAAATCTCTGTTCTTCTGTCCTTCGACTTCTTATAATACGAAATGGTTTCTGTTAATTTTGAAACTACTATTAATTAATTTTATGCTATACATCCACGAGTTTCATGGGGTATGTATATCGCTGCTTAAATTCAAAGGGGCCATAAATCGAAAAGTCATTTTTTTACAGGAGAGCCCGTCAAAATTTTTAGGGCGGTTTTTTGTTTATATTTTTATCAATCTAATTTTGTATATTTATGTGTTATATATCATCGGATGTATATTTTAAGCCTCTATTTGCCTATATTTTGATATTTACTATTCGTTTTACCCAGTAAAGTAAAACATCGCATAAGTCCCTTTTGCTTATAAAAAAATACCATAACGTTCATGAATTTTATAAATAAAATTCACAACTCAAACTGAAAATAAGTTTTATTAGGTCTTTTCGTATAATGTTTTGTTTAATGTGCGAAAAATAAGTAATTAGAACTAAATGGTAGCAATTACCTTGCAATAAAATTACAAAAATTCAACCATAAAAAATACAAATAGAAAACGTAGGTAATAATGAAACAAAAAAATAACATTAAAAATTGAAATGTGCTTTAAGAGCTAATATCAAGTTATCCAGTATTTTGTTCAGCCATAAAGTATTTACTCATTACAATTATTAAGTTACCTACGCTTTAATCGTGCCAATGATGGTTTTCTAAAGATTGACAGATACAATACCTATTTTGTAGCTTTTTAAAAGCGAATATTTTTGTGAATGTTACGTACATAACGTGCTTATATTATGCTTCATGTTGTACTAATTCTTCATAATATAGATCTGTTTTTAGTTCAAAAACGAATTCTTTGGGATATAATTGTCAATCCAGAGTGATCTCATGGAGGGAGACAAACGAGAACGTGTTGTCTACACCCCGACAGATCCGACGGTGTCACCCACGGTTAACCGACGGTCACGCAGTCCTGCAAGGCGTCAAGCCTGCAGCCGGGACCTAAGCCGGTTACGCAGCCAGCCGAGCCGCCAGTCAAGAGGGCGCCTGAGTCGCTGCTCACCAGATCAACCGGTGCAGCCTCAAAGGCGGGATAATCCTCGCTCACGCAACCGGCTGACTCAGCTACCGCACAACCCAGCGGACCGACAGCGAAGCGAGCAGACGAGCTGCAGCCCGGACCGCCGTTCATCGTGCCGCGTGGACCGCCGTTCATCGTGCCGCGTGGACCGCCAGGCATCGAGCCCTGCGGACCGTCGAGCATCGAGCCGCGTGGACCGCCAAGCATCAAGCCGCGTGGACCGCCGAGCATCGAGCCGCGTGGACCGCCGAGCATCGAGCCGCGTGGACCGCCGAGCCTCGAGCCGCGTGGACCGCCGGGCATCGAGCCCTGCGGACCGCCGAGCATCGAGCCGCGTGGACCGCCGAGCATCGAGCCGCGTGGACCGCCGAGCATCGAGCCGCGTGGACCGCCGGGCATCGAGCCCTGCGGGCTTTTAAGATTATCACCGACTGTAACTCTCTCCGTGAAACCTTCCAGAAGAGAGATATGATTCCACGAGTCGCTAGGTGGTGGGAACAGATGCAGGAATATGTTTTTTGCATTGAGTATAGGGCCGGTCATAACATGGCTCATGTCGATGCACTCAGCCGGAACCCTGTGCAAAGGGCTCACGATGTTATGGTCGTTAGTGATTGCGATTGGTTAGCTACAGTTCAAGGTGCAGATAGTGAGGTTCAAAGGATTGTTGGAATCCTAAAAGATCCCCAATTTGATGACGTAATTGACATTAAATCAAATTTCAAATTGAAAAATGATAGGCTCTACAGGGTGACTGGTGACGGCGATAGGTGGGTCGTGCCGAAGGGTGTAAGATGGCAGATTGTTAAACAAAATCACGACGATATAGGCCACTTTGCACTTGACAAAACTCTGGAACGTTTCAAAGCGAATTATTGGTTTGCGAAAATGCGTAACTTTGTAAAGAAGTATGTCGGTTCTTGTCTAGAATGCGCTTATTCAAAAGCCTCTGGGGGCAAGAAACCTGGTACTTTACATCCTATACCAAAGGTTGATATTCCATTTGACACTATCCAAGCAGATCACGTTGGCCCCTTTGTACGCAGTGCGAGAGGAAACATATATATTCTAGCTCTAATTGATGCATTTACTCGGTATATTTATTAAAAACCAGTAAAGAATACGAAATCTTCTACCTCCATAAAGGTTTTCCGGGAGTATTTTGGTTTGTTTGGTGTTCCAAAAAGGGTCATAACGGATCGTGGAACATCGTTTACACAGCGAAACCTTTAAAAAGTTTATCATCGAAAAGAACATTAAACATGTGTTGAATGCTGTTTCTACCCCAAGAGCCAATGGTCAGATAGAACGCTATAACAGGACACTTGTTGATGCTTTGACTACAATGTGTGTTGGTTCCCCTGATAATAAATGGGATGAGCATTTACCTGATGTTCAGTGGGGCATGAACAATACGTTCAACAAGGGAATAAATCGAACGCCGTCAGAGGCTCTGTTCGGCATTAGACCATCTGGTCCAAGCGATCGTAGAATTGTATCCGAACTGTCAGACGACTTATCTGGTTCTTCGAACAGCCAAGATCTAGCACAAATTCGAGAAGGAATCAACTCTTATGTCAGTTCCTATCAAAAGTTGCAAAAGAAGGCTGATGACGCAAAGCACTGCCCAGTTCCAAAATATAAAGTAGATGGTCTTGTAAGGGTCGAACGTCAAGTCCCAGCTACAGGAAATAGTAAGAAACTTGTTCCGAAGTTTCAGGGACCCTATAGAATAACAAAAATTTATGATTTTGATCGGTATCAAATTGAGGATACTCCCCTCACACGAAAATCTAACCGGCCTTATTCGACAGTTGTTGCAAGTGACAAAATCAAGGCCTGGTTGAACTTTAATAGACCACATGACGAATCGTCTGGCAATGAGACCGAATGACCTACTCGTAGATAAGTATTCTTGCAGCAAATGACAATGTTATTATTTAATTAGTTATTAACAAACCTTACTAATTTCGGTTTTACCTTTTCAGTATTTGGGCCATGAAATAATGTCTAATGAGGTCAACTCTGGCCATGAAATAATGCCCGTAAATGTACACGAGCCATGAAATAACGCTCGTTATTAGCTATAGTGGGCCATGAAATAATGCCCGAAATTATAATCCTTACACTTAATTGTAATGTATTAATTTGTTTAGTGATTATTGTTGTTGACAACATTTAGGCTATCTATATTTAAGGCTTTAAGACATTTTGTTAATTGCTGTCTTCACACGAGGACGTATAATGTACCTTGGATGGCCGACTGTTATCAATAGTAAATTATATCGTATTTTATTAAATTTGCCATGTTAAATCAAATATGTTTTATTATTAAAAGTATAGTATTGACTAATGTAGTACAGACTGAGTTCGTAGATGGCATCACAAACGAATCACAACGCACTACCGGTCGATGGTGGGAAAATACCTTTTTGGGTTTGTTGTGCAATGCTGCGAGCTCAGTCGTGTTGGAGACGTCGCATTATGAATACTCGTACTTAAACTAAAATTGTGTTTAAGGATATTTGGTTTTGTGTGTAAGAAAATATACAACAAGTAAGTACATGAACAAGTGTCTATTATTTCTAAATCAACCTTATATGAGCCATGAACCTGAATAACAGTTAATCTTCACATTTAAACCATAACTAGCTTCTTTGTAAGAATACAGAGACAACCCAATTATGACAGGACACAGTCTGTCGGGTCAGCTTGTTAGTAAATAGTTATCAATGCAAGGAAAATACCTCTACTGATACAGTTAGGAATTTTTTCACGGTGTGTTGGCCATTTAGGGTATTAAGTTAACGTTTCTTACTTGTAAGTTCCTCCTATTTTTCCTTAAAAAAATATATAACTTGAATAAATAAATAGGAGGAAGTCCTATTTTATTTATTCAGTATTTAGAATTTTCTAAAGTAAATAAATTTTCCAAGAACAAAGCAGGTACGTAAATATAATCATAATTATACACATATATTAAATATACATTTATAATATTACAAATGCGATAGTATGTTTGTTTGTCTGTTACGCAGAAAAGGATATATGGTACCTTAAATCCAGAAAAAATACTGCTCCCTATGGAAAGACCTATAACTTTCGACAGTCACAATTGTTTTAGGACGCTAGATTGCGCAACGTGTCTTTTGAATCACGAATTATTTTTTAGAAAGTTTAGTAGTGAGTTTAGACTTAATTTTTTAAATATACGTTATTCGCAAGAGAACTAAAGTCACCGACATTGCGCGTAGAATCAGCATGCTGAAGTGGAAGTGGGCCAGCCATGTATGTAGACAGACAGACGGTCGATGGAGCAGACATGTGCTAGAGTGGAGTGCATGTGCAAACGTAGTGTGGGACGCCCTGCGGCACGATGGATCGATGATTTTAAGAAGGTGGCTGGCAGTGGATGGATGCGGACTACTCAGGACTGGGATGGTTGGCGCTCTTTGGGGGAGGCTTTCGTTCCGCAGTGGACGGCAATTGGCTGATGATGAAGTTATACATTTTGTCAATTTACTACCTGGATCAAAAAAAAGCATACTTCATATCCCAGTAAAACGTTTCAGGGGGATAATTTCCGACCTCCAAGTGGGAGTGGCCTTTTCCATTAAACTGCTCATTTTCTTGCAAAGCAAAACCGCCGAAAAAATGTCGGAACAAAATCTTCCTTGTTATATCGAATAAATAATTTTCCATGTTCACATGTCTATCAGATTATGCAAAAAGGTTAAAGGGAGTCATTTAAATTAATAATCTGAGCGGGAAAGGGAACTTGGATTTTGATATCCTTGTATCTATTTTTGTCGTTTTTAGGTCATGTTCATGACACCCCACCCTGTCTGTGAGCGTTCAATAATGAGGGTAGGGTTCAATTCGAGGATTAAGATTAAGTGGAGGAGAAAGTCATGATTCTTTCAAATGTAGTAATTTCGCCGTTATTCGTTTTTTATTTTACCCGGCGTTTATCCAGCTCGAAGGACCAAAATGTACACACCGTTACTCACAGCTTAGTACGGCCGTTATTCCAAATCTAACTGAACTACAGCTTGATGACTGGTTTATTATGATAATTAACTTAATTTTATACAAATTCGTTGGTTAATACAAATTGATACGTATATCTATGTATGTTGTGTGTGTATTGAGCCGATGAAGCGAAGATCTCAGTCGGTCACTTCTTAGCGCTGACTGTGTGCCGGTGTCGCCGGCACGTGGTTAGAATGTATGTCGTTCTTGATGCTGACGCTGTAATTGGTCTTGCTTGTTCACGAATGAACAGCGGTCATTAGCGGGAAAATGACTTGTTGTATGATAAAACAGACAAGAGATTTTCTTATTTTGGGTACTACTGACTTGTTCAGGTCGACACATAGGTTGCAGTATTTGTTGAACAACAAAGCCGACGCGAAGCAATTACTACACACATTCGGCTTTTATTCGATTTGTACCGATCGGAAAACTCAGTCCAGCACCCTCGCTGAATCGTGTTAGGTAGGCTTGGCACAAGTTAAGCTAAGCCAGCTTTTTCGGCCAAATGTTTTGAACTGTATTTTTTAAAAGTAACCCACATTAATTTTCTTCTTGGTGCTTGCTATTTAAATGCATGCTATTTAAATGATATCTGTGTCGTTGTACTGTTTGCAGGTGATACCTCTCTTATTTTTAAAGTAGACAGGAATAGACAAGATTTTGACGACGTTAACAGTGCACTCTCAATGGTTAGTGATTGGTTTACGTCAAATAACCTAGTTCTCAATGCCAAGAAAACGAAATGTGTGAAGTTCGTCTTACCGAATGTTAGAAATCTAGGACCCCACATCGTCTTAGATAAAGAGCTGCTTAAAACTGTAGACTCGGCGGTTTTTCTGGGCATAACAGTAGATGCCAAACTTCAGTGGGGCCCACACATATCAAGCCTAGCAGGGAGGCTCAGTTCAGCCGCCTACGCAGTCAGAGAAGTAAGACAATACACTGACGTTGATACAGCTAGGTTCTTCTATTTTAGTTATTTCCACAGCGTTATGTCTTATGGTATTCTGCTGTGGGGCAAAGCCGCTGATATTCAAATTATATTCGTCCTTCGAAAACGAGCTGTCCGAGCAATTTATCAGCTAGGAGCCAGAGTTTCTCTTAGAGATTTTTTTAAAGATATTGGTATTCTCACAGTGGCATCTCAATTCATCTTCGCCAACATCTTATATATTAGGCAAAATATACACTTATACACTAAAAACAGTGATTTTCCCAATTTTAACACTAGAAATAAGAACAAATTACGTGCTCCCTTTCACCGGCTTCATAAGGTCCATAACTCATTTTTTGGTCTTGGTATAACCTTTTATAACAAATTTCCCTCTTCTTTACTAGATTTACCTTTTAATGCGTTTAAGGCTCATTTTACTTGAACCTTTGTTCAAAGGCATATTATTCCATTAACGACTACTTAAACGATAAGAACTGTTGGTCGCTGTGATTAACTCAATACAATGTTCGTGTTCTTTCTCCAGAATCAGCTTACCTACTGACAGGGTATATGAGTTCATAAATATTTGTTTTTTTTATTTGACGGTGTAATGCAATTATTTTGTTATCTTCATTTATTATTGACATGATCTACTCATTACAATGTTTTTTAATGAGCTGTATTGCAATATGTGGTTAGCTAGCGACCTCAACAATTGATAATATTATTCTTGCCTGAGCAACCGGCAGCAAGTTCGTCATGCTCCCTTAGATGTCACTGCTTGCGGTAGCGTCGGGGGTCGGGTTTTCTCCTTCCCTCAAATATGGCGAGGGGGGTAATGGCTGACCTATGCGTTATGCTCGTGAACGGGTGCTGCTTGTGGTGACTGGTCGTCTTGCTGTCTATGGTTTTATAATTGTTACAGTAATTGTTCTGCTAATTTATTTTACTTTGATGGTCCTAGTTTATCATTTATTTATTTTATTTGTTTGTATAATAATTCCAGTATCGCATATGTAAGCTGCCATGCCCTTTAGGCCTGGAGGCTTTTATTTCTGTATTTAGTTTTATTTACACTCAATTTGTTTTTTTTTTTTTTTTGGTATTGGCGTGGCTAGCTGACGTATAGCAATTATTTTAATGTTTTGGTAATTACTTACAATTGTTTGGAATCCAGTTCTTCTAACCGAACAGACAGCTGTGCTGCTGGGGAGTTTGATGCGCCACTTCTTCTTCCCAGCTAAAGCACTAGGAAGTGGTGACGCGCGGGTGTTTTGGGAGACTGTCTTATGTAATTTTGACGTTCGAAAAGTGCTGATTCTCAGCCTAATTTGAATAAATGACTTTTGATTTTGAGCCAGTTCGGTTTTCGGCATGGGTGCTCCACCGCGGTTGCAATTACGCGAGTAAGAGGCGGAGGAAGCGGTGTCCTGGGGCGGGGTGATGCTGGCGGTGTCCTTGGACATCTCCAACACATTAAGCACCCTGCCCAGGAGCTGTATTCACATACGGCGCCTGGGACTGGAGGTGGCCCTCAACAAGTCGGAGGCCGTGGTCTTTCACGGTCTCCGGGATCACACATCGTGGTCGGGGGGGGGGGGGGGGGGGGAATTGCTGTCGAGTCTACCATGAAGTACCTAGGATTGGTGCTCGACAGTCGGTGGGACTTCTGCCCCCACTTTCGGCGGCTGGCGCCCAAGTTGAATGGCACGGGAGGAGGCACGGCTCGGCGGTACAGAAGTAGGCAGTGACTTGTCGCTGCCGACCGTAGAGAGTTCGATGGTCGGCAGCGTGGAGTCCTGGGACGCGGTGGTTTCCTTCTGCGAAACAGTTATCTCGCATAAACATTGCGTTGCAAAAAAATACGGTTGTTAATCTTTCATACATACATACATTCATACACTCACGCCTTCTTCCCATGGGGATAGGCAGGCCACCTGCTACGATGCTTACATACTCCTTTTGCCTCGTTTACGTTCATACATCTGGTCATACACGCACGCCGGTTGCGAGTGCTACGCACACGACCTTGAACGTTGCTGGCATCTAATGGCCTGGAGAATTATGTGGCCAGGGATGAAGGTTAAAAATCAATCAATTACCCTTTTTTCAAACGCTGCGCTGCTGTAAATGTTGTTTATGATGCGTGATAAAATAAGAAGTATTTTTTTTACCTCTGTAGCCGAAATGTAGTTGTACAATACATGTCTACCTACCTCTTAAGGGAATTGATGCTTAATATTTTTAAATTAGTTTCGAGATGTGAAAAAAATGTGACTCTGATTTCCTATGTTCGGTGTTTATCATAAAAATTGAGTTTGATATTTTTTTTACTATTTTGTAGGGTCCGATTCTCAATTCGTCGAGCTTTTTCCTGTACAGTTTGTTTCCGTTTTCGATAAAAACAGTGTTCACGCCGCGAACCAGTCCGCGGGGCCTGAGAGGGGCGCGCGGGAGAGGGGCGCACGCAGCGCGCAGTACGAGCCCGCGCCGGCCACACACACCGCTACGAACTCCGACGCGAGATCACTTGTACTCGTATATCATAAAATAGCAAACAACAGTTAATTACCTATGCAGAAACGCAATAAAAGTTATTCTAATTGTATCACAGAAGCATCTTTAATATTCATCAACCGCACAACGACCACCTCAAGAGCTGCTCGTTAACATCAGCTTCGACATCTGGCGACCGTGACAGGACCTCCAAGAAGAATTTTGGATAACACAAAGTGCACGACGCCGCCATTTTCTGTAAGCTTGGGTGAGCTTTTCGCTTCGCTTGTGCCGCGCTGCATGGCATGCACACCACTCTAGAAGGACGGAACAGGGGAGTTTGGCTTATTATTCCTTTCTATCCATCTATTTCCTTTCCTAGGTACCTATCAATTGTGTGAATGGTGTGTGGTTTTCGTCGTGCGTGCGGCTAGTGCACATGCTTAGGGATTATACACGCGCTTACGTGCATTTTTCTTTGTTTCACAAGTGTTGGTCAGTGGTTTTTTTCTCACAACGTAAAAGGTGTTTCTCATTCTTATTCATTTGCGTACATTGCGTTGCAAGCTTATTGCATTTCTTCCATTGTAAAGTAAATGGTAAATTCATTAAATTACTTGCATAACTTAATAAAGCTTTAGGTACAATCATCCGCAATAACCGCAATCCGCAAAAAAAATACCTACCTACTTGTAACTTCAAGTTTCTTACATAATTATACTAAACGTTTCCAGTGAACGGTTGCCGCGTGGAGCGCGCGTTTGGGCAGGAGCTGTGCTGTGTGCTGCCGAGCTCAGCGTGGTTGGCGTACCCGGTGACTACTCAGACTTGGTGTAGCATGTGTCATCTTTAAGTCTGCGTGTTAAACGGACCATTTCATCTCTTTTAACGGGTTTGAGTGCACAAGTTAATTTGCCTAACTTCTTTATTTGTCCTAACATCTTTATTTTGTCTTTAAAATGTCTGATCCTAAACCACAGCAGGGCTCTGAGAGGAGAGAAGATAAACGCGTAGATATGAAAGAGTTAATAAGGCAGAGAGGTACATTTAAAATGCGTTTAACTAAATTTAAGGATCATATTGCTATTTTAAATCAAATTAGTTCTTGTGATATTACTAAACAACAAATTAAAGAATTAGGATTACGTTTAGGTAGATTACAAGATCTTTTAACAGAGTTTGATACAATTCAAACGCAAATTGAAATGCTGTCAACAAAGATAGAAGAACAAATTGATGAAAGAGATACCGTAGAATCTCAATTTTATTCTCTTATCTCAGCAGCCCAAGAAATTATTGATTCTCATTCTAGTGGTGATGATTTTAGAAGCGTAGGTGCAAAAACAATTTGCTCGAATCATGACAGTTGTAATAATTTAAATAACATTAAATTACCAACAATAAAACTTCCATCATTTGACGGCAACTACCTCAAATGGTTGGAGTTTAGAGACACCTTTGATTCTATTATTCATTCGAATGAGTCCTTAACTGATATCAATAAGTTTCATTATTTACGATCCTCTTTAGAGGGGACTGCTGTTGTCGTAATCAAGTCAATAGAGTTTACCTCTCAGAATTACAAGATCGCTTGGGAACTACTATGTGAGCGTTACGATAACAAAAAGATCCTGATTAATAACCATTTAAAAGCGTTATTTTATATAGACAGCTTAACACGGGAATCTCATAAAGCACTTCGCTTTATTATTGATCACGTTAGTAAAAACTTAAGAGCCCTTAATTTATTAGGCTTGCCAACAAATTATTGGGATATTTTAATCATTTATTTGGTTACCATTAAATTAGATTCCACTACTTTAAGAAAGTGGGAAGAATATAGAAACAAGTTAACGGATTTACCTTCTTTATCGGAATTTATTCAATATTTACGTGACCGAGCAGACATACTTGAAACGATGCAAGTTACTAAAAACGATAAACCTGATTCTAATAATAAATCCAATAACCAAAAAACAACAAAGGCCTTCGCTACTTCAGCTGGCCGCAAACCTTTTAAAGATCCTGTTTGTCCGGTATGTCATGAAGTTCATCGGATAACAGAATGCATTAAATTCCAAGAAATGAGTTTGGATAGTAGATTGAGTGAAGCCTTAAAGTTACACCTTTGTTTAAATTGTTTACGTAGGGGTCATAATGCTGAGAACTGTCGCCTCGGCACCTGTCAAATCTGTAAACAAAAACATAATACACTATTACATAAAAACTCAGAAACAAATAATGCCTTAGTTACACAGTCTGAGAATAACAATACCTCTAGTGACTCATCGATCGCTAGTGCTGTATCCTCTTGCTCTGTCTTTATGAGTAAACAAGTTCTTCTCTGTACTGCTTTAGTAAAACTAAGTAATAGGAAAAATGATAAGACTTACCTTGCCCGGGCTCTCCTGGATGCCGGTAGTCAAGCCTGCTTCATATCTGAAGACATCAAAAATAAATTAGGATTAAATTCTATTAATACACGACCTGTGTGTATTAGTGGGGTTAATAACATGCAATTTAATATAACAGATTGTTGTGAGCTTACCTTAAATTCATTAATAAGTTCTTACAGCACGAATATTAAGTGTTTAGTTATACCTGAAATTATAGGTAACTTACCTAATAGTAATATAAATCCTTTAGCATTAAACATACCTGGGAATATTCAGCTTGCTGATCCCGAATTTCATTGTTCTTCTCAAGTTGATCTGCTGCTTGGTGCTGATATTTTCTTTGATATCATTGCTGCAAAGAAAATAAGATTAGGTGAAAATAAACCTATACTCCAAAGTTCTAAACTAGGTTGGTTAGTAGCTGGGCCAATAGGTAGTTTAGATCATAATGAACAAAAGAACAAGTTACATTGTAATTTTACTAAGGAAATAAATAAAAACCTTACCAAGTTCTGGGAACTTGAAGAACTTCCTTCTTCAAGTGCTTCTTACTCTGAAAATGATCACATTTGCGAAAAGCATTTTATAGAAAATACTACACGTTTAGAGGATGGGAGATTTAATGTTAAAATGCCATTTTGTGAATCACCAGAAACATCACTGGGTGATTCCTATAACATGGCCTTAAAACGCTTTCAGAGTCTCGAACGGAAGTTTATTAAAAATCCTACACTTAAAAGGCAATATTGTGAGTTTATTGACGAATACGATACATTAGGACACTTAAGTAAGGTCGATAAACCATTATTTGGGTATTTTATGCCACATCATGCTATTTTTCGCGAAAATAGCGAAACGACCAAGGTCAGAGTAGTTTTTGATTGTAGTGCAAAATCTAGGTCCGGAAAATCTCTGAACGACATCCAGTTCATAGGTCCTGTAATTCAGGATGAATTAATAAATATTTTATTCAGATTCCGTCAACACAAATATGTTTTGTCTGGAGACATAACAAAAATGTACCGACAGATTAGAATAGATCCTTCGCAGCGTCACCTGCAATTAATAGTTTGGCGTGATAATGTAGACAAGCCACTAGAAATATTACAGTTAAATACTGTTACATATGGGACAGCGTCTGCCCCATTCTTGAGTACGCGATGCTTGCTACAGTTAGCAAAAGAATGCGATGATAAAATCATATCTGAAATTATACAACATGATTTTTATTATGATGATTTTTTGAGCGGTGCTGATACGGAAAGGGAACTTTCCCATATCTATCATTCAGTTAAAAAGGTACTAGCATCTGCTTGCTTTCCCATTCATAAATTCCGTACAAACTGTCCACAAATATTTGAAGCTGACTGTACCTTGTCACAGTCATTGGACTTAAATAAACAATCAAGTGTATTAGGATTGTTGTGGTTTCCTGAGCATGACCATTTACAGTTCTCAGTTAATTTAGACAAAACTGTTAATGATGTCACGAAACGTTCTATTTTGTCTAATACATGTAAAATCTTTGATCCTTTAGGCATGCTAAGTGCGTGTACTATTAAACTTAAAATCTTATTACAAAAGCTTTGGGTTTTAAAACTAAGTTGGGATGAGTTAGTTCCACAGAATATTAAGAAAACTTGGGAAAGGTTTGTTTCCAATGCCCATATACTAGCTAACATTAGGGTACCTAGACATGTTTTATGTACTAATCCAGTGTTAATAGAACTTCATTGTTTCGTAGATGCATCCCAAGAGGCTTACGGGGCTTGTGTTTATTTACGATCTGTAGATCGTCATAATAATGTACAAGTTATCTTGTTATGTGCAAAGACTCGCGTCGCCCCGCTGAAACCAACCACGATCCCGCGTCTTGAGTTGTGCGGAGCGTTGCTGGGCGCGCGACTAGTCGCTAAGGTGTGTCATTCTCTTAGCTGTACTATCAATCGTAAGATCTTTTGGGCCGACTCGACCGTCGTTCTGGGCTGGATTCGAACACAGCCAAAATTGCTCAAGGCATTTGTTTGCAATAGAGTCAACGAGATTCATGAGTTGACAACTAGGGAATCCTGGAGACATGTACCTACTACTTTAAATCCCGCTGATCTCGCTTCTCGAGGAGTCGATCCAGGTCAACTTCAGGCCTCAACTGTATGGTGGAATGGCCCAGATTTCCTGTTGCAAATTGAAACAAACTGGCCTCTTAATATAAATTCCATAGATTCTTCGAATTTACCTGAAATTAAAACGCCTACCAGCGGTTGTATAACTATGACTAATATTGCACAGTCACCATTAATTAAGTTTAATAATTATTCTAAAATAAATAGATTAAAAAGAATTATAGCTTATGTCTTACGTTTCGTGAATAATTGTAAAAATTATAAAAATAAAATAATAGGTCACTTAAGACTGGAGGAAAAAGAAAATTCATTTACTTACCTGATAAAGCTTGCTCAAGGTCAAACTTACCTTTCAGAAATATCTTTACTTAAACAAAATAAAAATCTTAAGCCTAAATCTTACCTGTTACAGTTGTCACCTTTTCTCGACGGCAATGGAGTACTCAGAGTAGGTGGTCGTCTACAGCATGCTGCTTGTAAATTTGATAAAAAGCACCCCATCCTCCTGGATGGTAAGCACTATTTCACTCGGCTCTTGATGGAAGGCGAACACCTACGTCTGCTGCACGCTGGCCCTCAACTGCTTCATAGTTCCTTTCGTGAACAATTCTGGCCTGTAGGAGGCAGAACTTTGGCTCGCAGCATTGTGAGAAGGTGCGTTGTTTGCACACGACTAAGAGGAAAAACTATGGAGCCGCTGATGGGCAATTTACCCGTAGATAGGGTCACACCTTGTCATCCGTTTCAAGTATGTGGCGTTGATTTTGCTGGACCTTTCCTTATTTCTAGTAAGAAAGGAAGGGGTAACCGAATAACAAAATGTTATCTTAACGTTATAGTTTGTTTTTCTACTAAAAGTATTCATTTAGAAATAGTTAGTGACCTTAGCACTAACGCATTTATACTTAGCTTACGTCGTTTTATTGCTAGGAGAGGTAAACCTCATACGATATATTGCGACAATGGCACAAATTTCGTTGGGGCAAATAATGAGTTAGGTAGGTTGCTATTGGCCAGCGTAAATTCTATCTATGACTACACCAATGCTGAAGGCATCAAATTCCTTTTCAATCCTCCATATTCCCCGACTATTGGTGGAATTTGGGAGGCGGGCGTTAAGTCTGCCAAATTTCACCTAAAGCGGATAATGGGCAACGCTGGCCTCACGTACGAGGAATTGGACACATTATTTACACAAATTGAAGCCATCCTCAATTCCCGTCCCCTTTCTCCTCTATCATCCGATCCTACCGACTGTTCCCCGTTAACTCCCGGCCACTTCCTTGTGGGGCGGCCCTTAACATCACTGCCGTCTCCACCTGTCACGTTAAAGGCTCCAGACCGGTTCCAGATGATTGAACAGCTGAGGCAGCATTTTTGGCAGCGCTGGCACCAGGAGTACCTAGCTGAACTGCAGCAGCGGACAAAATGGCGCTTGAGAGACAGAGCTTTGAAGGTGGGAGATTTAGTTATCTTAAAGGAAGAGAACGTGCCACCCCTGAAGTGGAGACTCGGGCGAGTCCAGCAACTTTTTCCTGGGAAGGATGGAGTCTGCAGAGTAGCTGACTTCTACACAGCGAGAGGCACCGTCAGACGTGCTCTGAACAGAACCTGTTTCCTACCCACGACGGAAGAGCTTGAAAGCAGGAGCTTTCAAGGGGGGGAAGATGTTCACGCCGCGAACCAGTCCGCGGGGCCTGAGAGGGGCGCGCGGGAGAGGGGCGCACGCAGCGCGCAGTACGAGCCCGCGCCGGCCACACACACCGCTACGAACTCCGACGCGAGATCACTTGTACTCGTATATCATAAAATAGCAAACAACAATTAATTACCTATGCAGAAACGCAATAAAAGTTATTCTAATTGTATCACAGAAGCATCTTTAATATTCATCAACCGCACAACGACCACCTCAAGAGCTGCTCGTTAACATCAGCTTCGACAAACAGCATCACCAACTTTGAAGTCTACATGTATTCGATTTTTATCGTAAATTGTCTTGTTGTAATTATGTGATCTAATCGTATTTTCCAGAGCTTTTTTCCTGTCTTGGATCCAATCATATTCGGTCTTCTCAAGTTTCAGTTCATTTGGCAAGATCGTAACATCTGTACCGTTTAGTAGGTACTTTGGAGCATAACCAGTAACAGTGTGCTCCGTTACATTATAGTTTTTGACACAATTTTCGTTTATCTAGCATCTGATTTTATTGACCAACGTTTGGTTTAGCCTTTCGTTTAAACCATTTGAAAAGGGCGAGTTCACTGCAGTAAAAATTATTGGAATATTCTTTTCGTCCAAAAATCTTTTGAATTCTCTCGAATTGATACCTGGGTATTGGTCTGAGAGAATCATGCCAATATCGCCACATGCACATTTTTTCACTAGTTTGATGAAATCATTTGCATTTTGAGTACTTGACGTCAATATATAAGCGTATCTAGTGAAATTATCTGACAGCAGGTGCAAGTATCTCTTTGTTGACCTTGAACCCCCAAAGTCTCCAATGGTATCAATGGAACATATCTCAAAAGGCTTTGGGCAGGTCCCAATTGGGACATCAATCCATATTTGTTTTGTCCTCTTGATTTGTTTTTCATACATACCATACAACTTTCACAGATTCTTTTTATGTTTTTTGTCATGTTTTCTGCTGTATACCATGTGCTGATCATTCTTTTCATTTGTTTAATTCCTATATGACCTAGGTCTGTATGTACGTTTTTGATGAATTGTATACTGAATTTCTCTGAAAGAATTATTTTTTCTTTTTTCTTTACTTTCTTATAATAAACATTGTTTTTCGTCATTAACTTTTCTTTTTTGTACTGTATCTTTTCATTTTTATCTTTATCGTTTAAGATATCTTCCAGTTTTATCATGTTGACTACTTTTAATTGTTCATCCAGGTTTTCATTTGGTTCCAAGACTGGGTTCCTGCTTAGGCAATCAGCTTCGATGTTGTATCTTCCTGGAGAATATTTAATTTGGAAATCATATTGTGATAGGTAGTATGTTAGGTCTCCTAATTCTTCATCTGTTCTTGACTTTATATTTATATTCTCCAACGGCTTGTGATCTGAGAATTCACAAGCCGTTTCGCCGTTAGACAGTGAATTTCCTACCTATCAAGAGATGCTGCCAATACTTTACACATTCTTTAATTGCTAGGCATTCCAGGTATACAGCTTTCTTCCTTTTTTGTACTTCATTAAATTTTTTTGAGAAATATGCTACCGGTTTCTCTTCATTGTTTTCTTGTGGCTGTTTTTAGACTGCCCCTACTCCTAGTATACTGGCATCTGTGTTTATGTGAATAGGCAAGTTAGGATAAAAAATGGTCAATATTGGTTGAGAACATAATATTTGTTTCATTTCATCAAATGACTCTTGGCATGCCTTAGTCCAGTTAAAGGTTTGTCCTTTTCTCAAGAGGATATGCAATGGTTCCAATTTTATTGCTATTTTTGGCACATACTTGTGATAGAAGTTTATTTTTCCCAAGAATTGTAACACATTTTTTTTGCGTTTTCGGAGTAGGGAAGTTTTTTATTGATATTTAGTTATCTTTCAGAGGTCTAACTGAATTATTCTGTATTATGTGACCCAGGTATTTAACTGATTCGGCTGCAAACATGCATTTAGAAAATTTTAGTCTTAAACCTTCACTTTTAATTGCTTGAAATAGTTGTTCTAGATGTCTGACATGATCTGAGAAAGTCTTTGAGAATAATAAGATGTCATCGATAAAACTTACTGTGAACTCTCCGAGCTTGTGTTTCCGTATTATGTTACACATTATTCTCTGAAATATAGCTGGTGAGGTTTTTAAGCCAAATGGCAAACAAGTCCATTGATAGTGACCCTCTTGTGTGACAAATTCAGTTTTGTCTCTGTCTGTGACACGCAGAGGTATTGACCAAAATGCTGAATTCAGGTCCAGTGTTGAGAAAAACTTACAATCTCTTGTTTTTACTATAAGGTCCTCAATAAGTGGGAATGGCTGTGACTTAGGGACAACAATTTTATTTAGGTCTCGAAAATGTATGCATAATCTTGATTTTTTATTTTCATCTCTTTTATAAGCTAATGTAACTGGAGCTGCAAAAGGACTATATGATTCTTCTATTTTTTTTTTCTAATAGTTTTGCAAACTGATTTTCAATCTCTTTTTTGCCTTCAATCGTGCAACGATATGGCCTTTTACTGCAGTATTTTTCTACTAACAGATCAATGTGCGCTTCATAATCTGTTACCGTTCCGATGTCATATTTGTCCTTTGCAAATGTAGATTTATTGTTCATTACTAATTCATCAATCACTGCCTGTTGTTGATAGTCAAATGGTTTATCCAAATTTTGAAGTTTTCTTCACTGAAGTTTTCGTTGAAGTTTATTAAATTATCAGGTTTTATTTCCTTAGAAATAAAGATATCTGATTTATTTGTTTCCTTAGAAAGTATTTCATTTTCTTTTAAGGGAACTTTTTGATTGATTTCTAAGTTTTCATTTTGAATTAAGTAAAACTTTTTAATACAATCTAGTCCAATTAAAAAATCGTTATCGAAATTTTCCTTGTGTATTACAAATACATACATTTTCTTCTCAACATTAAAGATGGTTATGTTGAGTGTGACTATGCCTTTTGCCTTTTTAACGCCATTAATTGTTTTTAAATTAGTATTGTTAGAATAACTCAATTCCTTATTATTTATCTTCAACTACCTTGAATTTATCAATGACACATTAGAACCTGAGTCATAGATTCCAAATACTTCAAAATTTTTATACAATACTAATTTTACTTTAATTAATGGCGACACTATTAGTTTTTTTGGTCTTCACATTGAAGTTCGCATTCCAATTCTGAATTGTTGATGAGCTTTATTTGTTTCTTATCTTTTTTTTTGTTTTGAACCAACACAAATCTTCTGAATGATAGCGCACACCTTTATTTAATTTTTCACAAATGTTACATTTTTCTTTCATCAGCTTAGTATCATCTTTTTATTTAATATTTTTTTTCTTTGTAACCAAATGTTCTAATTTCCCAAGTTCATTAAATAAGTCTTTTGTTTGTACAACTTCCTCTTTGTTGATCCGATCAGTTATAAAATCTGGTAAGCCGGCTGCAATTATATCAATTAGGGTCCATTGATCAATTGTTCTTCGTACTTCAAGCAAAAGTTTTCCTTTTTTAACAGATCCTGATTGATACTTGAAAGATAAAGCGTACTTGTTAGTAGTCCAACCTTTGTTAGCATAGGTTTGCAAGAAGTTTATTTTCCATTCTGACCACTCTGAAGAATACCAATCAGTGCAAGATTTTCGTGAAATAATCTGAATATTTCAATTTTTTCTTCTTCTTTTACTAAATCAAACCTTGCACATTCTTTTTCAAATACTTCCATCCAGTGACTTGCATTTATATTTCTACCATCAAATTTTTCAATCACAAACCTGTCGGCTAACTTTTTTATACTTTGTTTTTCTTTGTTTTGTTGACCTTCGATTAGTTTTTCCAAAATTTTTGCTATAGGATCTTCTGAAGTCTTTTTATTGATATTAGCCAATTGTTCTTGGGTAATTTCCTCAAGGAATTGGTCCTAAAAAATCATGTTATCATCCTCATCAAGGTATGTATTTAACACACCCTCTGTCACTTTTATCCATACACTTCTAGTTTGATGTCTTTTTTTCAATGTATTCTTCACTGTAACAAAAGCTTTAGAGGTTTGGATATGTTTATGAAGTGATACTGCTTGATATTCCTCAGGAATCAAGAACACTTTGTCATCTTGTGTGACAATTGAAGTTATGGCGATGAAGTTCGACTTTCCGTCTATTGCTGATTTTGCTTGAAACGTAAATTTCAACTTTTCCATTTTCTGACAGTAAATGTCGTTTTATAAGATTATTTATAGTGATCACACACAGACACAGTCAATCTAAACACAATTGTTTCTCTGTAAGAAAAGAAATTTATTTAGGTACAATATTTTTACATGTTATATTGAAATTTATAAAAGCATCCAGTAAAATAACTTTACCTGTAAGAAAAGAAACGACATTTAATGTTATTAAATCACTATGTCGATTCCTGAATCACAATACGTTATAATTCTTTAATCTTGTTTTCTCACGACAGTCGACAGATAGATACTTCATAGGTTATATTATCCGACCACAGATTACTAAATAAAAAGTATGGTTTAGGGAGTTATCACGATAGCGCTTGATGCGCGGGAATATTGAAATTAAGAAAAATATATTTTTCTTTACAAATTTATGTGCACAATGTAGAAATAAGAGACGGCACGTAAGATGAAAATGACAGTTATCCTCGATTTCAACGGTATTATTCACATCGCACCGGT
Source organism: Dasypolia templi (assembly GCA_963555695.1). Taxonomy (NCBI): domain Eukaryota; kingdom Metazoa; phylum Arthropoda; class Insecta; order Lepidoptera; family Noctuidae; genus Dasypolia; species Dasypolia templi. Next base: position 25,337,694 of record OY743138.1, read on the forward strand.
TGTATTGAGAGCATTGGTGACCCAGTGGTATTGACCCCGACTTACAAGTTAAAGGTCGTGACTTCAAAATCAGCCAGGCACTTTATTTTGTGTATTTAATTTCATAATCACTGCTCTAGAAACAGTGGAGGAAAACATCGTGAGAAAAACGCCATGTCCGAGAACCAAAAATTCGAAGACATGACATCCCCCAACCCGCCCTGCGCCCCCGTGGTTGATTATGGACCACTCCTTCTCACACAGAGGCGGCCTGTGTCCCAGCAGTGGGAACGTTATAGGCAAATTATGCTATGCCGGTTGGATTAACTACCTGCAACGAGACAGATGGTGCTGCCTACAGCCCTTAATTGAACAATCCGAAAATAATTATTGTCAGTTAATTGGAAATGTACTTAAGTGTATTGCAATGATTATTCGATAATAAATGCAATTAATATGAAATATGTTTTCGGATACATTCCTCCATCTGTGATGGAGATTGGGAGTTTCAAAATAATCAGATTTCTCAACCGGATTGAAGATTGTTAATGGTGTATAATCAGAAAACACATTGTGTTTATGAAATTGACTACCTACCTTTAATACGCCTAAAATTGTTGCCTTAAAATGTCCGTTTATTTAAACCAAACCGACTTCTTTGACAGTTGTATGAAATGTCAATCGTAAAATTTACGTTAAAAAAAACATATAATTAAAATTTTTGATCGACTTCCATAAAGGAGTAGTTTATATCAATTAGTTTCCCTGACTTTACAGAAAGTGGAAATTCAATAAAAAGTCAACAATCACTTTGAAAGCAATGTAAAAATAAATTTTTTTAACAGGATTCCCATACCTTATAAACCCAAAACGGCAGGGAAAAACGACGAACATCCAGTGCTTTTGTTTCAAAATTCTTGAATATTACTATTGCACAGTTTGCAACAGATTTGTACTTCAGTTTAGCTCGAACGTTGTTTGTTCCTTCAAAATGAAACATTGAATGCCTTATGGCTACACAATCTCGTGTTACTACCTGATTTAAAGGTTAACAGAAAAGGGAATCGAGGTTTCCTTCAGTTGATTACTTGTTATTGAGTTTCACTCAAATAACTGCTCCGCAGTTCTCGTGGTCACTCGCGCGACTGCTAAGCGTGGGGTCCTGTCAGGCAAAGTGTACAAACACAGTGAAGCTCTGACTCCTGCGTTGCAGGAGCCAAAATTTAAACATTTAAATATAACTGGCGAAATGTGAAAACTTCTGGTTTAGTGCCGATTTCACCAATTAAACTGAACAAGAGCTAACAGTGTCAAAATTGTTATGGAATATTGACACTCACGCTATCATCACTTTTACACCCAGTTCAATAGCTGTCTATTGAAATGGGTTTAAAAGTGCTGATTGCGTTCAGTTTCATTGGTGAAATCGGCACTAAGGTCTGATTTCACCAATAAAATTGAACGCGATCAGTACAAAAACTCCGTTTAAGAGCTGTCAGTGTCATTAGTTTCTATGAAATATTGACACTGACAGCTCTTGAACGCGTTTTAGATGAGCTGAACGAGTTCATTGAAATCGGCTCTAAGTCTTTGGGGAATATAGGTGACTTAATATGTATGTATGACAGCCACTAATTCTAATAACACTCTTGATCCTCGACCATTTCGCTGAACTCAACACACTCAACATGACGAATATTGTGCCAATAGGTGGTCAATGGTCTATGCTAAGCATGGCAGTTGGCTCAACCTATCATTTCTCGCCGATTGGTTTGGACCTAGCAAAAATAACATTAAAGTATATATTTTTTAAACCTGAAGATTTAATAGCGGTTTGCATGTAAATAATGTTATATCCTCACTGTATTTTTAAAGATCTTTATAACTATAAAATTTAAAAAAAAAAGTAAGTTGGTGTGTCATTTCCTATGAGACGTTTGAGAAAAGTTTTTCGCGATTTCTGACATTACTTGTACAAACCTCAGTTAGCCGCGTAAAGGTTTTTGATCCTTATAATAATTAGGATCGAATGGCATGATTTTTTTGTGATAACTGTTAATTTTCTATCTGACTGTATTTTTTTTTCAAAATCTGTGAATGCCGATCTAAACTTTTCAATAGTCTCCTATGCCATGCTCTCATCCGGGCACTAAACTTTGTCCGACCTGGGAATCGAACCCATGTTCAGCAGTAGCTTACGCAACCAATAGACCAACAAGGTACTATAATATCCTTGGTAATTAAAACGAAACCTATAATTGACCCCAAATAAAATGTTAAAATCGCAACCAAGAAGGAATATGAAACAATATCCTATTCGCTGAAAATCAACGCCATTAATTATTAATTATAAGGAGGCCTTTTCATCGGCTATCTGTATTATTATATTATTAAGACAAAAGGTTTGATTGTTTATTTGTATTGAATAGGCTCCGAAATTGAACCGATTTGAAAAATTACTTTACCATTGGAAGCGGAAATGATGCCTGATGAACTTAGGCTACTTTTTTTGTTCGAAATTCACGCGGACGAAGTCACGGGCTTTAGATATAAGCCGGTGACGGGATCTTGATAGCTATTCTGAGCCTTTCCAAGCCAGACGAAAGCCAAGCAACGTGATTAATAGCCCTAAGTATGAGAAGTTTGATTAGTTGTTAATTAGTGGCAATAGTTAACTAGTTACACAGAAAAGTACATGGGGTACCTTTCATCCAGAAAAAGTACTGTTCCCTATGGAAAGACCGTCATATAACTTTCGACAGACACAATTGTTTTAGGACGCTGGATTGCGCAACGAGCCTTTTGAATCACGATTTTATTATTAGAAATTTTAGTAGTGAGTTTAGACTTAGCTTTTCAAATATAAGTCATTCGCAAGAGAACTAAAGTCACCAATATTACACTCGACGCTCGACTCTCGCCGCGGATGGACGTGTCTGTGCGCTCTCCCGCTCCCGGCCCAGTGTTGTGTTTCGTGATTATTCTCGTCGCAATTACGTGACGTCATCGTAGTCGCCACGACTACACCGATATAAAATCACTATCAAGAAATTGATTTTGATTTTAATCAATTAAAAAGTGCCTTTTTCAAGGCAAATCTTATTTCTTTTTCGCGCGATTTGTGAGTAGCTTCACTAGGCCCCTTCTCGGTAAAACCACAGTTTCGTGGTCCTCGGTTGAAACCGGTGCCAACTCGGTTGAAGCCGGTGGTACGGTGCCAACGAAGCCGAGTGGGGTGTTGACCCAATCACACCCGCCGAACCCCTTCAGGGCGAGGCAGTTAGTTGGACGGGTCCCAGATAACCGGCCTTGGGGGATCTCCTAGTCGGCTCTGGTGACAGTTTTGCTTTCCAGGTACTCACCTAGTGTCTTTAGGGTGTGTCTACAACCTTCGCGCTAGACTGGTCAGGGCCCCGTTCGCACAATAAGACTGGCGACGGGTTACAAGCTTAGGGCTCACCAATAGGTACTCACCTCTCTGTCTACACCCGACAGAGAGGGTCACACATCCCCGGGCCCATCCGCCCGGGGAGATAGGTATAGGGTTAGGTCATCGTGGAAATTACTTCTCCACCATTCCGTCCCCGAAGTGGCTCCCCCTCCTCCGACCATGGAGGACGCCATCCTTTTGGCGTTCCTCAAAGAGGTCCTATTAAAGGACCCCGAGTTATTGGCGAAATATGGCGCCAAAATAAGCCAATGTTCCAGTCCCACTCCGTCTCAAGGCGCACTCGCTAACTTCAGTGACGCGCTTGAAAGCCCGCTATCGCCACCTGCATGCGAACAAGGCATTCCGCCTTTTGCTCCGGCAAACAATGTTCCGGCCGCTAATTCGGCCCCCATTGTTGTGCCTTTGCCCCGGTAGATAATTTGTCTCGCCCGCCTTTGTCCCTGCTAGAAGCCATGACAATAACGGCAGGGACCGTGTTCCGGCCGCCATTGTCTCAGAGACAACGCAGATGCGCGCCGCAGTTATCAACACGACCCGCCCGGAGAGCATGGACACGTCAGTCCCACTCTCCGAAGACGAAGCCCGCACCTCCTCCTCCAGCGACGACGACTTCCAAGTCGTCGTTAAAGGAGGCAAGAGGAAGGCTAATCCTCCGCCCCCACTGGCCCGGCCACCAAGGCCCAGAAACAGGACACCAATACCTTGTCGTCCAACTCTACTTCCGCCCCTAGTCCGCGCGCCAGTAGCCCCGCTAGTCCGATGGCTTTCCCACCCGCTCCTACCGCGAAGAAACAAAAGCCCTCTCCCCCGATCTACGTCCAAGACAAATCAAAATGGACAGATATCTCTAGGATGTGTGTTGATCACAAGATCAACTACACAAACGCCCGATCCACCTTCCAGGGGATCAAAGTTACCGTCCCCACCTCAACGGACTTTAGGGATCGCTCCCGCGCCCTGCGTGAAAGGAACTATTCCTTTCACACGTACTCCCTTCCGGAGGAAACCCCCACTCGCGTCGTCATTAGGCGCGTACCCCAGGAAATCTCCACCGAGGAGATTAAGAGCGACCTTATCGCACAAGGCGTTCCCGTATCCGCCATCCATCGCTAGCATAAAGCGAGACAGGGCCTTGTGTACGACATGGTCCTAGTCATCTGTGACCCCGCGGAAGGTCACCACCCGATCTTCAAGGTGAAGTCGGTGTGTTCGCTCTCAGGCATCTCAATAGAGAAGCCTTACCGAGCTCAATTAATTGGACAGTATCATCGCTGCCAATTATATGGTCACTCGCAATCCAACTGCTATGCCACCCCTAGATGCGTCAAGTGTCTACGAGAGCATAGCACCGCCTACTGTACCCGCCCTAAAGATAGGGAACAATATTTAGAGCCTCCCAGCTGTGTACTCTGCGGCCAAGCGGGACACCCGGCAAATTACCGGGGCTGTCCTAAGGCCCCGAAGTCCTCCTCTCCCAAACTCGCGAAACGCGCGAGCGACCGCCAGCACAGGGAAAGCCCCTGGGGTAGGCTTCCTTCCGCGCAGATGCCGGAACGGCTTAGTCCGCAGAGGCCCTCTCCCTGGGCTAACTTAAACCACCAGAAAGCTTCCGCAGCTTCGGTGCCCTCCAAACCCGTCCAACCCGCCGAAATTCCAGCTTTGATGGCTACCGCCGTCCCAGCGCCTTCGGTAGCCCCCGTGGCACCAGTTGCACAGCAAAGAGCCCCGGGCAGGTATAGTGCCCAAATTATTATTAGCACATACGCGGCCCTCTACAGCTCCACCGCGGATAAAATGGCCGACGAAATAGTCGCTGCAAATGGCAACCCTCGTCGCCATTTGGAAATTCTTGGCGCGTATCCGGAGATCGCGTTAGTCCTGAAATCTCTTAAATTTTTAATCCTCAATGGCTAACACGAGTTTAAACTGTACAAAACCCCGGTCCCTTAAATTAGTTCGCAATGACAGGTCTCGATGCCACAAGGGTGGCACACTCATATACTTTAGGAAATCTTTGTATTGCATCTCTATAGACCCTCCTCCTCTCTTCTCCCATCTGGAGACCTCTATCTGTCGGCTCGGCATGACCGGTCACCAACCGATCACCATCATCTCTGCTTATATTCCACCAGACAATGGTCCGGAGGATCCCATCTCTCTCCAAAAGGACTTCACCGCCCTCTTCGGTATGAGTGACTCCGTCATATTGGCGGGGGATCTTTATGCCAAACACCCGGCGTGGAATAGTAGCACGACTTCTACCAGAGGTCGGATCACTTTCAAGTTAGGTGAATCCCTTAACTTTGACGCATCGCTCCAATGACTCCGACTCATTTCCCCGGAAATCCCAACCATCTTCCTGATATACTCGATGTGGCGCTGCTCAAGAATGTGAACCTCCGTTTGCAATCGATAGAGACGTTCCACGAGCTTAACTCTGACCACCGCCCAGTAGTCATGCATCTTGCCCCCTACTCTGGCCCAAGCGATCCCATTCCCCATCGATACATGTCTGCTCCATCGACCGTCTGTCTGTCTACAGACATGGCTGGCCCACTTCCACTTCAGCATGCTGATTCTACGCGCAATGTCGGTGACTTTAGTTCTCTTGCGAATTACTTATATTTGAAAAATTAAGTATAAACTCACTACTAAAATTTCTAATAATAAAATCGTGATTCAAAAGGCTCGTTGCGCAATGCGCATGCTAGCGTCCTAAAACAATTGTGACTGTCGAAAGTTATATGACGGTCTTTCTATTCTCGGTCGGTCTTATATTTCGATAGGGAACAGTACTTTTTCTGTATGAAAGATACCCCATGTACTTTTCTGTGTAACTAGTTAACAATTGCCATTATGAACTTAGTGTAATCAAACTTTACTTGGAGGTGATCGATTGAAAATAACCTCTGAAAGCCAACTCGAAACGTGTAGTGAAGTCAACGTACTGTGAAGTATGAGTTTATTGCCAAAGAAATCAAATATTGACCTTTTGATACTGTAGCTTCGGGTTTGCTGAACGAAAACTATGCGAGCAATATTTTTAAACTGGTGTGCACCTTCGTAGCAGGGTGGCTGGGGGCTTTAATATATCTTATTTATGTGATATTAAATCCTGGCGAAATGTGGATGCCCTAGGTGCACCTCTGTCGAAACCTTTGAGGAAAACAGGTGTGTTGTTATGATGTAGGTCTATGGTTGGTCTATAAAAGTTTGTGTGTCCTTAATAGTTCGTTCGATTATGTTTATTTATTTGGAACTATTTGTTAGTAGTAGGAGAGCGGCATGGAAGTGTTGAAATATTATAAGCCTTGTATTTATTCGGACACCTGATAATTTTTATTTTGATGTTTCAGAAATCTTAATGTACTGGCAGGTTAATGTACTGTTAGCTGGCAGGGGGGGGGGAGACAGTTGACATTAACAAAAATTTGCAGGAATCGAACCCCTCACTTTACGTATAGAGGGAGGTACGCAAAATTTTTGGTTTTTCAAGGGTTTTTTACCAGTACTTATCGACCTTCAAGGTTCTCGAGACTGGCACGATGCGACAGTGCGAGAGGATTCGTTCTCATGAAGTTTTCATAGAAACCGTTCTACTAGAGTCGCGTCGAGCCTGTTTGCGAACCTTGATTTTCATTGCCAACTTATTATACTTTTTATTATATTATACGTTTTACTCTTTGAAGCGGTACTTGCAGGAATTATCGGGTTTAAATTTAAACATAACAAAACATACATACAATAGAATTGTATATGAACAGTCGTTAACTTGTGAAGGTTAATGTTCCACCGATTAGGTTTAATCGATACTAGATGCGATTTTGGGACTATTTTAGGGAAAATCTTGATTATCCACAGTTTTACGAATGGATGTTTCTTGGAAAATTACTTGCCATCTACACAATTGTTTTATTTATCTACACAATTGTTTTATTTTAAAATATTTATGTGCACAATGTAGTAAGAGACGCTACGTCACGATCAAAATGACAGTTTTCCTCGATTTCAGTGGTATAATTCACATCGCACCGGTTGTATGGAGAGTATTGGTGACCCAGTGGTATTGACCCCGACTTACAAGTTATAGGTCGTGATTTCAAAACCGCACTTTATTACGTGTATTTAATTTCATTACCACTGCTCTCAAAACGGTAGAGGAAAACATCGAGAGGAAACCGGCATGTTCGAGAACCAAAAAATCGAAGACATGACATCCGCCAACCCGAACTAGGCCCACGTGGTGGATTATGGCCCACTCTCTCTCACAGAGAGTAGGCCGGTATGCTAAGCCGGTTGTATTAACTACCTGCAATAAGACAGATGGCGCTGCCTACAGCCCTTAATTGAACAATCCGAAATTAGTAATTGTCAGTTAATTGAACAATAAATTAGAAATTCATGGAGGTGTATTTAAATAATTGTTCGATAACAATTGCAATTAAACTGATATATGTTTTCGGATAGATTCCTCCATCTATGATGGTGGGAGTTTCAAAATAATCAGATTTCTCCACCGGATTGCCGGGTGCTTATGAAATTGACTACCTACCACCTTAAATTGTCCGTTTATTCAAATCAAAACTGTCATTCTTTGACAGTTGTGTGAAATGTCTACAACTCGTAAAATTTACGCGATTTTTTTCTTGAACTTATATTAAAATTCACGATCGACTTGCAAAAAGGAGGAGTTTATATCAATTAGTTTCTCTGACATTACAGAAAGTGGAAATTCAATAAAAAAGTCAATAATCCCACCACTTTGAAAGCAAAGTAAAAATATTATTTCTTTACACTATTCCCATACCTTCTAAATCCAAAACCGCGCGGAAAAACGACGAACATCCAGTGCTTTTGTTTCAAAAGTCGTCAATTTTACGAAAAGGTAATCGAGGTTTACTTCAGTTGATAACTTGTTATTGAGTTCATGCACATAACTACCCCGCAGGTCTCGTGGTCACTCGCGCGACTGCTGAGCGTGGGGTCCTGTCAGGCAAAGTGTTATTGTTTTTTTTTGCATTAGGAATTTCTCAGTTCGGAGATTAAAGTTGGTAGTGTGACCCCGTGCCTCGAAACGCACGTAAATCCATTGGCCCTGCGCCTGATTTCTCCCCCGGTCGTGTCGGAATGCCGTCGTAACGGAGTATGAGAGTAAAGAAACTGAACGTGCACCTGTGTTTGCGCACACACTTTTGCAATGTAATATCTTCTGAGTACCTGGCTAATCTCCGTTGAGATTGGCCACCGTGACGAAAATCGGTCGAGCGGATTAAATTTTTAATGAGTTTCATCCCACTAATCCCGTTCCTATCCCTACTTCCTCACTAGTACCTATTTCAAATGTGAAAGTTTGTAGAGACATTTGTTACTCAGTGTACTCGTATTATGCAACCTTGATTAACACATGGCTTTTAATGACAATACATCAAGTAGTCTTGTTAATACATCGAATGAACCTGCAGCAGGAAAAAGCCAGTAAATCAGAACACATAAAAGTAAAAAAGGCGTAACGTTTTTTCTTTGGGGACAGGCAGAAACCACAAAACGCCACCTGCTGCAATCATTCCTTGCATCGTTAACATTCATTCATCTAGTCGTAATCCCATCTCAGCGACAATCTATGTCGAAAACTTGTAAAAAATGTAGGTTTTTTTGTATTTTTGACAGATAGAGACTGAGATGAGACCGTGAAGATTCTTAAAATTACATTATAGTTGCGAATACTGAGCAAGTGACTTTTCTAAAGAAAATTACCAGTAAGGTCAATATATGACTTTCTAGGGCGTCCCAAGGCGTTTTCACCTAAACCTGCCTTAGGTACATCTTTCATTCATCCTATCAACATGACCAAACCATCTAATTAAAAATATAAAACCGTCTTATGAAAGGCCATTAACAAACTTGCGCCTCAGTCAGTGGAAATGCTAGTAGCAGATGCCATAGAAGGATTAAAGCTAACCCTTATTGGTGATGTCCTTTGTCAGATTCGTAGCCTCGCAACCGGAGCGCGTGTATGACAAGATTAAAAATCGTAGACGATGGAAACGGAGTACCTGAGTAGATTGTGCCACGTTGAATATTGTCTGCCTTCCCTAAGGAAAAAAATCTTGACTTTATGTATGTTGACTGTTTTGTAGCGACAGCTGCGTAGGGTCCCCAGTTTGATACCTTCGTCGCAATAGTAATTCTTTAGTGGCATAAAATGTGTACAAACACAGTGAAGCCCTGACTCCCGCGTCACAGGAGCCAAAATTTAAACATTTAAATATAACTGGCGAAATATGAGTGAAAACTTCTAGTTTAGTGCCGATTTCACCAATTAAACTGAACACGTTCAAGAGCTGTCAGTGTCAAAATTGTAATGTCTATCTCTATACATATATATAAATATAAATGAAAATAAATGGCTAAATGTGTTGCTAATCGCAAAACTGCTGGGCAAATTCAGCAACCTTGTTTTCTTAATATTTGTTAAGTGTAAGTCCGCGGAAGGTTCTTATGTAGAGAAAAAATTAAAACAAATGCATGAAAAGTTCGAAAATTTGGGAAAAACTGATGTTGCTTTTCTACGTATGGCATTTTTATATGAATTCAAGAACATATTACAATTGTTATCAATAGTAAATTATATCGTATTTTATTAAATTTACCATGTTAAATCAAATATGTTTTTATTATTAAAAGTATTGTATTGACTAATGTAGTACAGACTGAGTTCGTAGATGGCATCACAAACGAATCACAACGCACTACCGGTCGATGGTGGGAAAATACCTTTTTGGGTTTGTTGTGCAATGCTGCGAGCTCAGTCGTGTTGGAGACGTCGCATTATGAATACTCGTACTTAAACTAAAATTGTGTTTAAGGATATTTGGTTTTGTGTGTAAGAAAATATACAACAAGTAAGTACATGAACAAGTGTCTATTATTTCTAAATCAACCTTATATGAGCCATTAACCTGAATAACAGTTAATCTTCACATTTAAACCATAACTAGCTTCTTTTTAAGAATACAGAGACAACACAATTATGACAGGACACAGTCTGTCGGGTCAGCTTGTTGGTAAATAGTTATCAATGCAAGGCAAATACCTCTACTGATACAGTTAGGAATTTTTTCACGGTGTGTTGGCCATTTAGGGTATTAAGTTAACGTTTCTTACTTGTAAGTTCCTCCTATTTTTCTTAAAAAATATATAACTTGAATAAATAAATAGGAGGAAGTCCTATTTTATTTATTCAGTATTTAGAATTTTCTAAAGTAAATAAATTTTCCAAGAACAAAGCAGGTACGTAAATATAATCATAATTATACACATATATATGCAATACATTTGTAATATTACAAATGCGATAGTATGTTTGTTTGTCTGTTACACAGAAAAGGATATATGGTACCTTTCATCCAGAAAAAATATTGCTCCCTATGGAAAGACCTATAACTTTCGACAGTCACAATTGTTTTAGGACGCTAGACTGCGCAACGTGTCTTTTGAATCACGAATTATTTTTTAGAAAGTTTAGTAGTGAGTTTAGACTTAATTTTTTAAATATACGTTATTCGCAAGAGAACTAAAGTCACCGACATTGCGCGTGGAATCAGCATGCTGAAGTGGAAGTGGGCCAGCCATGTATGTAGACAGAGAGACGGTCGATGGAGCAGACATGTGCTAGAGTGGAGTGCATGTGCAAACGTAGTGTGGGACGCCCTGCGGCACGATGGATCGATGATTTGAAGAAGGTGGCTGGCAGTGGATGGATGCGGACTACTCAGGACTGGGATGGTTGCCGCTCTTTGGGGGAGGCTTTCGTTCCGCAGTGGACGGCAATTGGCTGATGATGAAGTTATACATTTTGTCAATTTACTACCTGGATCAAAAAAAAGCATACTTCATATCCCAGTAAAACGTTTCAGGGGGATAATTTCCGACCTCCAAGTGGGTGAAGCCATGGGCAAAAGCCAGTGCTTAAATAAAAATACATACTCCTGCCTTTTCCATTAAACTGCTCATTTTCTTGCAAAGCAAAACCGCCGAAAAAATGTCGGAACAAAATCTTCCTTGTTATATCGAATAAATAATTTTCCATGTTCACATGTCTATCAGATTATGCAAAAAGGTTAAAGGGAGTCATTTAAATTAATAATCTGAGCGGGAAAGGGAACTTGGATTTTGATATCCTTGTATCTATTTTTGTCGTTTTTAGGTCATGTTCATGACACCCCACCCTGTCTGTGAGCGTTCAATAATGAGGGTAGGGTTCAATTTGAGGATTAAGATTAAGTGGAGGAGAAAGTCATGATTCTTTCAAATGTAGTAATTTCGCCGTTATTCGTTTATTATTGCCGGCGTTTATCCAGCTCGAAGGACCAAAATTTACACACCGTTACTCACAGCTTAGTACGGCCGTTATTCCAAATCTAACTGAACTACAGCTTGATGACTGGTTTATTATGATAATTAACTTAATTTTATACAAATTCGTTGGTTAATACAAATTGATACGTATATCTATGTATGTTGTGTGTGTATTGAGCCGATGAAGCGAAGATCTCAGTCGGTCACTTCTTAGCGCTGACTGTGTGCCGGTGTCGCCGGCACGTGGTTAGAATGTATGTCGTTCTTGATGCTGACGCTGTAATTGGTCTTGCTTGTTCACGAATGAACAGCGGTCATTAGCGGGAAAATGACTTGTTGTATGATAAAACAGACAAGAGATTTTCTTATTTTGGGTACTACTGACTTGTTCAGGTCGACACATAGGTTGCAGTATTTGTTGAACAACAAAGCCGACGCGAAGCAATTACTACACACATTCGGCTTTTATTCGATTTGTA